>CM062807.1:1279478658-1280931851 GCA_031772625.1 Pinus tabuliformis | reverse complement strand
TCTCGGCCTCTTCTTCCCTGGCTTCTTATGAGATTTCCTTCCAACTTTTTAGAGGTTCTCTCGAATGTCTCATCTTCCGATGACCCAGAGGTTTCCGGGGGTTTTTCTTGTCATTTCTGCATATGTGGGTGAGGAGGAGGTTCCTGGTGGGGAGTCAAGTTGGGTTACTTCCATGTTCTTCTTTTCTGCTTCGAGTGAGGGAACTTGTCGTTCAATCTCCTCTATCTCTATTTTTGGAATTTCAATTGAAGAGCTAAGGGTTTCGAATGGGTTTATTGTGGTTGTTGTCTTTGGCTGTTCTCCTCTTCCTTCCATTTGAACCATTCCTGGTAAGGGAGTTCCAGACTCCATCGATACCTCTTTCCCTTTATTCCTGTTACTCACCTTGGTTTGGACTGCTTTCTGCACTTGGATCCATTTCTCTCATTTCGACTTCTCTAGATCTTCCTCCTTTTTTTTGCAGTATCTTGCAAAATGCCCATATTCATTGCAATTTCTGCATTTGAATGGTAGTTGCTCGTAGTCTAACTCTTGGATATAAGACCAGTCTGCTATTGTTAACTTTATGGCTTCAGGTAACCCTATTTCCAAGTCAACTTTGACACATATTCTTGCACATGAATACTGATCCCTTCTCTCTGCTCTGTCTATGTATTTTCCCAGGGTGTTACCAATCGTTTCTAGTGACTTCGGGTTCCAGTAGTGCAGTGGAAGATGAGGGAGGCGCACCCACAATGGAACTACTCATGGCACATCTTGTGTCAGATCGAAATCTGGTGACCATGAGTTTAGATACAGACCCTGAGGTCCCATGAAATATGGTCCATTCCTAAAGATGAGATTGTTATCTTCTATTGAATAAAAAACAAAGACAAAAAAGCCCTTACCAACCAGGAAGCTTCCGATGCCTTCCTTTACTAGTGATTGCCAGTTCCTATGTGCCCACACCTTGACAGCCTTGGGGGAAGGCCATAGCCTTGTAAATTGGCTGATGAGCCCTCTTTCAGCTAAGTTCAAAGCAGATCTGCAAGAATCTTCAACGGGCAGGGCGACTGTGGGAATGTTGTCCACTTTCTTTACAAACTTGCACTGAGTTTCCCTTGCTGGGCATTTACTACTGTCGCTGATTAGCTTCTTGAAAGCAAGGATCTCTGGTGGAGGAGGGGCCTCAGGGCTCCTCCTAGGGCCATGGCGATGGAGGAGTATTCAGGTCGCACCAGGGGCTACTGCTGTGCGCGTGAAAGAGGCCTTTTTTAAAAAGCTCGCAATCATAATAACCAAAATTAATCGATTTCGTAGTTGTTGGATTCCTGTTTCCATGATTACTTTGTTAGGTTCCTATACCAATAAGAGTCATAATTTTATGAGTTAGGTTTTAATTACTATCTTTTTTATATAATAAATTCATTTTTATTTCTCAATGAATAACCATGAGAACTCTTCGATCCTTAACAAAATACAACCTTTCAAACCCATTTCCTTTTTATCTTTCCTAAAAAACAATCCTGGCTTAAATGACAATAAGCTTGAAAATAAAAAAATAAGAAATAAGAGTTAAAAAAAAAAAACACATAATTTTACATTTTGTCGCACCGTGACCCTAATATCTCCGCAATTTGAGTAAAAGAAAGATAAAATCTATTTAAGAAAATTAGAGATTATAATGATTCCAAATTATTCCCTCCAAATTTACGAATTTGAATTATTGCCTCCAAATTTTCACAAATCATCACTGTGCAATCCGAATTAAACCATGTGCACAGTTTCAGATTTTTCCATAAATGAAATAGTCATAGCCTCTGTTGCCCTCCTGAACCGATTTCAAAATCATTATCTAGGTCAATCTTGCCCTATAGTGGGCACAGTTTTTTCAGTTGAAGCGTCACCAACAAAAGTAGAAAAAGAGAACCAGAGTCTGCATTGTCAAAGACCGATATAGAAAGGGCACAAAGGCCAAAACTGGAGAAAAACTTGTGAAGTTTGCTATTTGGGGCTGTGTCGTCTTCAATCTCATTTTTCAAATTGGCAATACATGATTTTGTCTCAGATTGGTCGAGTTGAAGCGTTTCAGATTCTTTTCCTCTACATGTTACACAGTTCGGCATAGGTATCTTTTTTCTTTCAGTTTTATATTCTTGCCCTATAGTGGGCACAGTTTTTTCAGTTGAAGCGTCACCAACAAAAGTAGAAAAAGAGAACTAGAGCCTGCATTGTTAAAGACCGATATAGAAATGGGCACAAAGGCCAAAACCGGAGAAAAACTTGTGAAGTTTGCTATTTGGGGCTGTCCGTCTTCAATCTCATTTTTCAATTTGGCAATACACGATTTTGTCTTAGATTGGTCGAGTTGAAGCGTTTCATATTCTTTTCCTCTACATGTTTCACAGTTCAGCATAGGTATTTTTTCTTTCAGTTTTATATTTTATTATTTTCTTCTGATTTTGTTAAATTCAAAACATTTTGAATTTCCAAATTTGGTTCTGATTGCTTCTACGCATGTTTTAACTTAGTTACTACCTCTTTGCAATTCTGGGTTCCAAACACCAAAACACATTATTAACATGGTTTTGAAGATGCATGCAAAATAGGGTCCTACGCATTGAGGATGTAACCCACCCTAACCAAAGGTGGTTACCATCCTAACCTTGAATCTCAATGTGTATATGGGTGACTTCACCTTCTCCAGCGATGCCATGTGGGGGCAGATCATTTTTCAAGGTTTGCCTTCAGTGTGGGGCAAGGTTCATTCTTTGGAATTACATATTTGATGCACACAATCCGAAAGTCACCTCACATAAAGACAACCATACATACACTACATGTAACCAGAAATGCTTAAATGCATAACATGTTTTGGCCAGTCTTGGCCTCTGCCATCAACACTTTCATTTAATAAGCATAAGTCACCACTGGATCTAATATGCCTATTGATGTGCCCCATCATATGTCAAAATATGCTCAATTCTTTAATTTGAACCTTTGTGAAGGTTAACAAGAATCCAACTGACATATGGATAAACTTGCAGCTTACTAAAAAAATGATTTAGTACTCGGGATCTCCTTTCATCTAGACCAAGAGTTTACAGAGAATTATCAACTACAGTCTCCATTTACATTTCATCAAGTAGTATACCTATTTCTATGAACAATATTGGTGTCGAAGGAAATAAACTAGTATTTCTTGAAACAACCATGTGAGTAATGATAACAAGAGTGTGCATCTTCTACCTTATTTACGCTCTATATATCTTCATTACTTTCCAAGTTGACAGATCATGTAAACTGCGCACACCGAGATGGAACTATGTTTAATCTACTATGCATCGATTAAATTTGGCTTATGATTTTTCTACAAAGTTAGGCTTATGATCATTTTTAACCAAGTGTGCAAGTTCAAGCTCCCAAACTTGGCCGAAATATGAAGCAATCTATAACATATTCCAGTCATGTCAAAGAGTTTGCTCCAAGTTCTGTGTTCCACAAGTATGCTCCACATTCTGTAAGTATAATCCAAGCATAGTAATCTAAGACCAATATGATGACTGAAAGACAATAATGAGATCCAAAATGAAGATCCAAGTTCCTTGGATGAATCTCGAAGTTCTGTTTACTAGAACATTGTCTACAAAATGATCGTGAGATGGAGTTCGAAGTGCACCCTAAGATGGAGTGAATCTGCGGTTCTTCTGTGAGGTTTGGCCTAAGACATTTTCATGATCCAAAGTTGCTAAGAATTTTTGGAAGAGCCAAGGATGATCTAGAGTCTTGATTTGAAGTAATCTCAAGTCTTGACTTGGAGTATTGATCTGCTTTGAATTTGAGGTTTGGTGTATTTTCTAGGGTTTTTGGACAAAACCATAGAGTAATCTATCCCTTGTGTAAAAGTACATTTAGGGTTTTGACTTTTTGATTTATAGGTTTGCAAATTTAGAAAGGCTTGATAAGAGAATGCCTAGGGTTTTGGACAAAACCCTAGGATGAGATGGTCCGCTAAAAGAAGAAACCCTAGGTCATGATAATGATGTCTAGAGCAAGAATGTTGATCTATTGGATAACTGTGAAAATATAAGATCAAGAGGGAGTTGTTACTCATCATAAAAGATACGCACTCTATCTCTCTTCCTTTAATATTATTGATTTCTCTAGTAATCTAGTCTCGTTTTATTTTCATTGCTTGATTGTAACTATTCTTCTGTGACCTCCTAGAGAGGATTGCAAGAACATGTTGAAGGTTGTCTAAGGTTGGAAGAAGTTTCTGACAAGTCTTGGATTCAAAGGGAGCTTTGAATCTTGAAAGGGTTGTGAATGTAGAAGGAGCTTTGAATCCAGAAAGAACTATGAATTTAAAAGAAACTTTGATTCAAAGGGAGTATTTTAATTCTTATGTATTTAAGTATTATTTTTAAATTATATTTAATGGCTAAAGCTGTGATAGGCCTTTGACAAGCCTTTGTCCTAGATGAAGTACATGTACTTCAGGGACAAGCTTGGACACATTAAGGCAAGTTCTCTCAGAAAGAGGGAGCATTAATGAGATAACAATAGGGGTAGAAGTTTGGCCTAGACTATTATTGAAATCATACATTCTCCTAATTTAGAAAGTATGGTCTTTAAGGCCTAGTTACTTAGAAGAGTACGTACCTTTCTATGATTGGAACAACCACTCTATAAGAGTGAGTGCCTCTATCAAGCTCGTTTACTTGTTGAGTGAGCCTTTTGAGACCTTTGGCCAAGATAATGTCAACCCTGTGATGTGAGGATTTGTTAGGGTTTTGACCCTATGGTGTGAGGAGTTAAATATTCTCTAGGGTTTGGCCAACCCTGTGTAGTTGGAACTTGGAACATAGATGTTCTTGGAGTTTTGACCTTGGTGATGGAAAACCTATACTAGTTTGTATACGATGTGGTTGAGGCACCGATCAAATCATGGTGACTAGTTGTTGTACCTTAGGCTAGGTAGCCTGTATGATGGTACATAAAGTTGTGGTACCTTAGGTTGAATAGGCTGTATGATGGTACATAGGGTTGGTACCTTAGCAGTAGCCTAGATGGTACCTAGATCCCTATAAGATGTTGGGTTGGTACCTTGGCAGTAGCCCAGATGGTACCTAGATCCTTGAAAGATGTTGGGTATGTACCTTTGCAGTAGCCTAGATGGTACCTAGATCCCTGAAAAATGTTGGGTCGATAACTTGGTAGTAGCCTGGATGGTATCTAGATCCGTGAAATAATATGTGTTGGTTTAATGCCTTGGTAATCACCTAGATGGTACCTAGACCTATAGATCAACATGTCTTTTGGATTGGTGTCTCAACAAGAGCCTAGATAACACCTAGAGTCTTGGAGAAGCATGTCTGTTGGGTTGGAATCATGGCTGTGAAGAAAGAGTAATTATCATTGTGAACTTGGTTGAAGAAATTTTTGGAGGCAACTCTGATGAGCAAGTTCCTCCCAGTATCATGCTCAAATCTTTCTACAGTGAGCTTGTTTGGTATTAGGCCTAAGACGAGGCCTTTGGAGTTTCACCTAGACTACGTATGGAGGCTAGTTGTTTGATGGTGAATCTCGATCATAATTATGTTATAGTACCATAGGATAATGGTATTATGAAGTGTGTAACCTTATTCTTAAAGAAAGATTTTAACAGAGAAAATCTGGATAGTCATTATGAATACCTCCCTAGCTAAGAGGGAGTGTTGATGTAGTACAACCGTTCATAGTCCCGAAGATTCCTACTCTCATAAGGTATGGGATGACCACTCTGCATCAACACTACCCCAATGCCCTCACCTGATGTGTCACACTCCAGTATAAAGGGTTTGGAAAAATTTGGTAATGCAAAGACTGGGAAAGTACTCATGACCATCTTGAGGTGCTCAAAGGCCTCTTGCACTATGTTTGACCAACTGAGTGCCCCCTTCTTCATGAGGTCTATAAGGGGTGCGACCAACTGTGAAAACCCCCTCACGAAGCGCTTGTAATATGTATATGCCCAGTAATCCCTCACCTACGTCACATTACTTGGTGTGGGCCAATCAAGGATGGCGGGAATCTTCTCCTGGTGGACTCTAACTCCATCCTCTCCTATCACATACCTTAGGTACAACATCTTGGTTAGCCCAAATTCACACTTGGATGTCTTGGCATAAAATTGTTGCTCCTCCAGGATGCTTAAGACCTATTCCAAGTGTTGTAGGTGCTCCTCCCATGTCATGTTGTAGATAAGCATGTCATTGAAGAACACCAAAACAAAACTGCACAAGTGCTTGCAGAACACATGGTTCATGTAATACTAAAATGTGGTTGGGGCATTGGTGAGTTTGAAGGGCATCACCAAGAACTTAAAGTGCCCCTTGTGGCACCTAAATGCTTTCTTTAGAATGTCTTGCTAACACACTTGAATTTGATGGTACCTTGTGCGCAAGTCTACCTTAGAGAAGTACTTGGCTCCTCTAAGCTCATACATCAGTTGATCTATACGGGGCATGGGGTACTGGTTCTTCAAAGTTTCTATTTAGCACCTAGTAGTCGATGCACATGCGAAGGGTCCCATCCTTTTTCTTCACTAGCACCGCGATGAAGCAAAAGGGCTAGTACTAGGCCTGATATGCCCTAACACAATAGCTTCTAGATGGACCTCTCAATATCGTCCTTGCAGGCCTCAAGGCGTTGATACAGAGTAGTGATAATTGTATGTACACCCTCTTCCAACTCAATGGTGTGCTCAAACCCTCGATCAGGAGGCCTTCTTGGACAGATCTCCCAAAAAACTATTGGATGTCTCTCCAACAACACAAAGATGTCTGGATGAACCAGTCATGCCTAAGTTCTTGCCTCTGAAATCATGAGCACCACCGCTCACTCTATACCACCACGCCACATGTCTGCTTCCATCCGATGGACGTATATTGACTATGGTGGGTAGGAGTGCATACCCCTCAACACTACCAACTTCCCATTTGGGCCCATGAACTCCATCTCCAGTTTCCTCCAATCGGTAGTGACCCACCCCAATGAATACAACCATTGGACACCCATCACCACATTAGTGTTTGGAACATCAACCACAAAGAAATGGTTAGTCATGGAATAGTTTCCCATAATCAAAGTTAGACTAGGGACATATCTCATGCACCGCATAGTTTGGTCTCCTGGTACCAATATCAAAGACCCCTCAAATGCCTCTATATGTATGCCTCTCTGGTCCACCATCTAGGAATCAATAAAATTATGGGTAGCCCCATTGTCCACTAATACTAACACACACTGCCCTTGCATTGTGCCCCTGTTCCGTAGTGTCAAGTACTTTGGAACTTCCTGAAGTGAAGCAAGAACTCCCTTGGTGGGAACAATTAGCCCTCCTCACCGAGGCGGTGGTGGCGGCGGTGGTTCTCCTCCTGCAAACTGTGGTCCTCTGTCGCCATTGTCTATCTCTTGCTCAGCCTCATCCTCCTACTCACTATCTGAGTACACCTTGATGTAATGGGCCTTGCCCTTGGTGCACTTGTGCCCTGGTACCCACAGATCTTGGAACGTGAAACACAACTTCCTCCTCCATAGGTCCCTCCAAGTCTCGTCATCCAACTTGACCACACCCAATCTCCCTCTAAGGATGATGAGTATATTTGCTCCCATAAGGAGCCACGGGCACAGTGGGTATAGGGGCCTTGGTATTGGGAATTGCATCAATCGTGTCTCGGGTCTTGGAAATGATGTCCATCAATGTGTGGGCTTGTAGGCCCTCATCCATCCACACAAGGGATCTGATAACCCCTCTACAAACAACATAATCAACTGAGCTTGAGGATGTACGACACCATTACAGCTAGACTCTGGAACTACGATAATGTAAGCCTCTATGCTGCCCATTTGTCTCAAGTGTGCCAACTCCATGAAATGCAGCTTGGGGTCCCAATAGAACATTTTTGTAAAATTAGATTGTCCATTATTGAGAAAAACCATAGTTTTTGGAGATAGTAAGATAATACATTCTTTAGCCAGTGGAATCAAATGAGAGGGTGCTCGTAGATGAAATTCGATGTTAACAATCCAATGAAATCGATGATTTTTCGATGAGACTCATGGTTACAATTTAATGGCGAGATGCAAATCCCTTCCTAAAGCTCTTCAGGGAGACAATGGACATTTGTTGCTTGGGCATAAAATATAGATCGAGCGACATAATTGAGTTTTGTAAGTTTTTTTTAGTGCGTTCAACCAGGGACCAAGTAGGAAAGCTACCCAAAATCACCAAATTTATTGTCTTGAATAATAGAATCTTAATGCATATATTACATTGTCCTTTATTAAGCAAAACCCTAGTTTTGGAGATTTGCAAATAAAAACCTTTTTAGGTGGTGGAATTAGATGAGAAGGTTGGCACTAGTTGTAATTCGATGTCAGGAGTTCAACATAATAGACAATTGTTTCGGTTGAAGTCCCATTTAGAGTTTAAACTTTATTGCAAGTTGCAACTCACTTCTTGAAATCATTCAAGGAGATAATGAGAATTTGGTATGGAGGTATAAAATCCAAACCAAGTAGCATAATTGAGTTCTGTAAGCTCCTACAAGTGTGTTTGCCTAGAGACCATGTGGGCACACTACCCACAATGTCGCGACATATTGTCTTGAAAAATAGAACCTTAGTGCAAGAATTACATTGTACATTACTGACCAAAACCATAGTTTTGGATATTTTCAGATAAAACATTTCTTATCTAGTGGAATTAGATGAGATGGGTGTGCCAAAATGTAGTTTTATGTTAGGAGTTCAAGCTAATCGATAGTTTTTTAATTGGTATCTTGTGTAGGGTTTTCTGGCATGTTGCAACTTGCTTCTTGAAGCCTTATTGGGATAGAATGAAAATTTTGTTTAGGGATATATAATCCAAACTAAGAAACATGATTGAGTTTTGTAAGCTCTTACAAGTGTGTTTAGCCAAGTACCATGTGAGCACACTACCTAGAATCGCCCAAGTTATTGTCTTGAAAAATAGAATATTAATTCAAAAAGTTGCATTGTCTCTTATTGAGCAAAATCCTAGTTTTCTGGATTGTCAAATAATACCTCCTTTATCTAGGGGAATCAGATGAGAGGAGTTTCCCTAGCTATAATTTGATGTTATTATTCCATTGCAATCGAGAAATTTTCAATTGGATTTTCAGTTGGAGTTTTATGGCAAGTTGCAACTCCCTTCCTAAAACCATTCGAGGACACAATGAGATTTTGGTCCATGGGCATAAAATATAATTTGGGAAGAAAATGTAGATTTTTCTGTAGATTCACAAGCTCGAGTAATCTGCTAAAACAAGAGACAAGAATCTACTTCTACTTTCAACTAGCGGAAGCTAATAGATCGATGAACACAATAACACAAGAAGAAGATAAATCAATGGCACAACACAAAAAGTTTTTATGGGGAAATCCACTGCTCAAAACCCCGCTTATCTGTATTGCATTAATCAGAAATATGAGTGAAGATACAAAGCTTGTTCTCACAAGAACAATCCGTACAAAGCTTGTTCTCACAAGAACAATTCTGCACAAGTATGCTCAACTCTCTCCCTCACAAGTCTGCTCTTAGCCAACACTTAGCCAATTTCCACTGCCTGCCAAGCCCCTATTTCCTTGCGCAATTCCTATGATGAATAGCCCATATTAATGGGAATCCAGTGCATCAAAACTACGCAATCCAATCTAGGTCCTCTTCTTGAGTGCATGCATGATCTATACAACTCAAAAAATTATACACTGCACTCTAGTTTCAACTGGGTCTTTCTCAAAACTAACATGCATGAGTTTTCGATGAGAGAATCTTCAGTTAACTAGAGTAGCACCTGCGGATACACTAGTGCATTAACTGACTGCTAATCCACTACTAGTTCAACAAACAGTTAGAAACTAGTTTAATTGTCTATAACTCAGTAAACTGAGTTATCTAGTTCCACTCAATCTAAACTCATACTGGACCCTTAAAACTTAGGGAGAACACTTACATGACTTTCAAAAGACTTCCAACTCGAAATTCCTAAGTTAATTAAGCCAATTAAACTTAATTAACTATTTACAAGTTTCTATGAGAATAGAATTCTATTTTAATTATCAGTTTAAATTCAAGGACAAATTTAATCTGGAATTTCTTGTTGCCATTTCTCAATAGAAAAATTGAATTTTCTATGCTCTTGCAAGTGTGATCAACCATGGACGACATGAACACACTGCCCATAATCACCTGGGCTATTTCCCTGAGAAATACAACCTTAGTGAAAAATTTACATTGCCCAATATTAAACAAAACCCTAGTTCAGGAGATTGTCAAATAAAATAGTTTTCGATAGTTGAATCAAATGAAATGTGTGCCACTAGATGTAATTTGATGTCAAGAACCCAACACAATCAAAAAATTTTAAATTGTCATCCTGATTGAGTTTTATGGCGAGATACAACTCGCTCCCTGAAGTCATTTAGGGACACAATGAGAGTTTGTTCTTGGACAAGACCTCTGGAATTACTGGTCTGGACATTGGGATAGGTTGCATAAGCTAGGGGTGGTAGTTGCATTGTTGGTTGCCAATGGTTGAAAGGAGAATCATAAACCTTGCCCCAATGCCCACACTGTGCTGAGTGTTTAATTAACTGAGATGCCCAAATATGTCCATGCATGGTTACAAGGTTACATTTCTGTGTGTGTAGGTTCTAATTTGTAGAGAAGACTAATGGATATAAATTTGTAAACATGAGTGTGACTGGTAAATTTAAAACTGTGTTGTTTTAACCCTAAGATAAATCTACAGATCTCCTGGATAGTATTACCCTTAAGTAATATTGATATAAGGCAAGATCTGTGGTTGAGGGTACCTTGAAGAAGGGAAGCCTTAGGTTGTCTGAAGACTAGGCCAGTAGGTGTTCTGATCCTTCAAAAGTCTCATACATAGCATTTGCATGGTGTCCACTTATTGCATTAAAAGGCTCATTGGCATGATATCTGGAGGTTTGATGGAATCCCGATGAAAGTTGTCTGTTTATGACACAAACTTGTCCCAACTGACATATTGATTGTAGGTACACTAGACCTATACACCTTTGTTCCTAGTATTCCCTGCAGTATCCCCTGCTCCTGATAAGTGTCACATTGTTATTGGTGTCTCTGATATAAATATGCAGTAGTGAAGGTAACTTCTGTACAAATATTTGAGCTCCTTACACATATAGTAAAGAGGTATTCCTCTGAGCACATGGAAAATGACAAGTATTACTCATCATAGTGTATTCAAAGGTCTTTGACTTTCAATGTTAGATGCAGACACCACTTTCTAGCCTGAATCCTGCAACGCATTCTACAGTAAAAGACAAACATCACTTCCCAGCCCTCAAGACTGTAAATGGTAAACTTTTGAGTTCAAATTTAGCAGTAATTACAGTAGGTATGCACAGAAATGAGATGATTCCCTTAGCTCAGAAATGATGACTTGCATGTGTATCGTTGATATTTAATTGCAATGACAGTGTGTGCGTGAATGGAAGAATTTCCTTTGTTTGTCAACTATGTCTTGTACTTAGATTGCTGATATTTAATTGCAGTGACAGTGTGTGTGTGTGAATGGAAGGATTTCCATTGCTTGTCAACAATTTCTTGTACTTAGATTGCTGATATTTAATTGCAGTAACAATGTGTGTGTGAATGGAAAGATATACATTGCTTGTCAATAATGTCTTGTACCCACATTGTTGATATTTAATTACAATGACAATGCGTGTGTGAATGGAAGGAATTCCACATCTTATCATTGGTGTCTTGCATGTGTATTGTTGATATTTAGGTGTAACAGTAGTGTGTGAGTGAATGGAGAGTTTCCATAGCTTACCGATGATGCCTTGCATTTATATTGCCAATATTTAACTGCAATAACAATGTGTGTGTGTGAATGGAAGGATTTCCAAAGCTTATCAACGTGCTTGGAATTTGTACTACCGATATTTATACAATGGTATATGCAGGGAAGTAGTTTTCCAAAACATGAATGATGCCTTGTGCTTGTAGTGAGGGTATTCAAAGTTTTCAGGTATACTCTCTAAGGAGATGGGCAATATCATTGCCATCCACAACACATGCCAAATTTCATAAATGAACTAACACTGCCATGAGCATAACCAAGCAGCCAAGGTCAGATTGCTACAGGATTTTGCCATATGAAGCAAGGTCATCACATTATGTTAAAAGCCCATCCATAAGTCAGAACCTAAGGATAAGATGGTGACCATTCCTTAGGCAAGTTGACTCTCTACGTTTGAAAAGTTCTAGGGCTTTCAATAGAAACTCCATTGCCAGACATAAAGGATATCACGAAGGATGCTCCAACAAGCACCATAAATCCATGCATATGGAGGTACATGCACAATCAGCTGCGAAGAGGAGTCAATGGTAGGAATAAGGAGACCATAAAACTCTGTGAATAAGGAATGGCAGTGAAACTCAAATAGGACAGCTTCACTGCCATTCACATGATCACCAAACACATCTCCTAATTAGTCTGGAAACAACACGCCACCAGTCCCATGAGACCCATCACTTTAATATATGTTAAATTGACTGTCATGGATATGTCTGCTAGAAAATATCCAAGTCCTAACGTTTTCACCACAAATTTCTTCCACCACATTTGGTTCGCCATTAAAAATGAGGTCTAGGCATTGAAAGAAAAGTTACACCAAATATCAGGTGCCTTTCCAACCATAAAGGCTATCTTCATCACTCTAATTCCAAAAGAGGACAAAGCACTCAATCCATCCAAATTCCAAGCTATAGGTCTCTTCTATGTTATTTACAAAATGAGATGAGAGGGGTGCACAAGCTGTTGCTGTAATACAATGATTGCAGCCTATAGATCTAGTCACCTCTTAAGGTTTCCATCTGAGACCTCTACTAGATCTAACACTGGTGGATTTTTACAATCAAGGGCTCTATACCTTGGCTCATTGAGGTTTTTTACTTTTCAACTTCCACTAGATCTACTCCCTTCAACCATCAAAAAATTGTGACGTGCATATTTTTTCACTAGTGTGCCTGATTACAATCAAACTGCAAGATGCAGAATTTTGGCTCCATTTCCACATTGGGGTCATAATAGTGATTTTGTGTAGTATTGTAGGTGTTATGCCCTCGAGGTTTTCCCTCCTTGCATATCAAAGCCCTATATTGCAAGATAATTTTTTCCTTGCCTAGGAACTAGATTGAAGTCTGCCATCAAAGGCCAAATTTATATGCCACTTCTGAATTGGTATCATAATAGTGATTTTGAAAAGTATTGAGGAAGTTATGACTATTTTATGTTACGATTTTGTTCAAACTCACTTGGAGCCACAATCCTCATGGAAAAGGGAGATCCATTGGATGTAAAATTTTCTTATTTTTTTTACAAACTCTAGATCTATTTATGTTGCTTCATGGCATACTGACAGTCACAGAATTAGATTTTTCTGTGCAAGGTCTAGCATACCAGAAAGATGCATTTGCACAACCACCACATTTGGGAAACCATGATGGTCATGTTCAAGACCATTTCGCATGTCCTCCAACCATAATTGATCTCTAATCAAGAGATCTTACTCCTATGACTTTTTTTGTAATGTCAATGATCTTTATTTTGCTCCAACATCTTCTCTCTCACCTAATTCTCTTCTTGCTGACCCCTGCATGCTCAGTAGCAGCATAACACTTTGAGCGTTATTATTCATTAAGTTTTGTACCTCTTGAATTGGAATTAGGTTAGGTAGCTACATAGCAACTTTGAGTTTTCTTCCAAGTGTGGGTACTTGTCTACGATTTCTAGCACATATGCAAGCCTTGAAAGCATGAGAATGTGCAAGAATAAACTCTTGGGATAAATACCCATTTCATTGTAAGGGCTTATGTTACGTTGATGTCATAATGTCGGCAAGGACATTTGTAGATAGCTTGACATAAAGACAGTGTCAGCAAGGACATTTGGTAGCTTGCATTTTGATGTATATTTGTGGCTTCTTCAGCACAAGCGTACACCACAGCGATGATTCGGTTCTGTGCTTGTGCTGAGGTGAGACACGGCATTTTATGAACAATGCTGGTCAATGTTGCTAGAATAGAGTTTAGATTGTTATCATCCTTGCTGGCATGCGAAGGTTTGTTAGACCTTGTATATTCTCATGTTGTAGATGTATTGATTATGTTAGTGAAACTGGCACCTCCTCATTGACATATTTTCATCACCAAATTGCCAAATGCTATTAAACGGTTGAGAAAGGTTGCATTGAGTGAACTCTAGTGTTTTTACTGAGGCAAACACCATGCTTCTTTCAAGTAAAATGTCTAATGCTGCAATTCTAGTTGGATTCAAGCCAAAAAGATGACAGAGAATCAAGATGGGTTCAGCAAGTCAAAGGAGCTGGAATACTTCCTTTAAGGCCATTCAAAGTGTGGACCCTCTCAAACTTCCAAGTTTTGCCCCTTAAAGGTGAGTAGAATTAGACAGTTCCTTTGAAATAAAACCCCACTGTGAACTAAAACTAAGGTCATGTATTCCCAGGAGCGCTTTAAGCTACACAAACTATGATGGAATTCTTTCAATGACAATTTTTTTATAAGATTCAGAGTGCACAATAACTAGAGATTGTGAAGCGATGAGGAAATGATACCTTCCAATCCTAATTTAGAGAATATTGTGGCAACCAATTCTCTGGTGTGTTGCATACACCAAATACCATTCCAAGGACATGCATTCTCTGAGTTTTCAGAGGTAAATTTGGACATCAATCAAGTTGAATCAGAAGGACAAAAGAGCCCCCACGTCTCTGATTTCTCACCCCACCCGCGTCTATCATTCATATGAACGGACTTGCTTTCTCCAGCATGCGTTCATTCAAAACAAAATCAAGTTACAAGAAAACTTCCACCCAGAAGATCATATATAAAATCTTCTTAATGATCTGAATATGGCTTCTCAGAGCGATTAATAGTTGCAGCAGTTGGAGCCATGGTGGATGCCCATAAACTTCCTGAAACATTTCATTCTTTATTTCTTGTGTCCATAAATAGATACAGGTCTGATTAGACCTTTCTAGTGGGTGGAAATATCAAAACATAACTGATAAGACTGATTTACTATAGAGGGCTGAACTGGATGGCCAGTAGACTGAACGGTGTCCATAAATAGCTACAGGTCTAATTAGACCTTTGTAGTGGGTGGAAATATGAATCCAGATATGATAAGACGGATTTAATGTAGAGGGCTGAACTGGATGGCCATTGAACACATAAAGTCTGGTCAGGTCAAGTCTGGATGCACCAAAGAGAACTGAACTCACACCTCGAAATACTTTATGTAGTTCAACCAACTGAATTATCCATAGCACTAGGTGGTGCCTTTATTTTGCTAAATAGTTCTAGCGCACTACCTTTGCATGTTGTATATGTACTTGTATGTTTCTTTGGTAGAGATTTGTCCACCATGAGAAGACCGCCCCAAGAATGCCTATCTGCCCTCTTAGACAGAGCAATATCTGCATGATAGAGATGAGATCTGTAATTTTCCCATTTGACATTGAGCTCCATCAGAAGAGCCAAATTTTCAGCATGTGGCCAACTGGAAGAGGAGGAAATGACAGATTGTTGGCAGCCAATATCAGCAAGAGTGAACAGCTCATGCCCGTGAAGAAACTGGATGATTGGGGGAGGAAGAATGTGATTCCCAGCCAATCCAATGATTGCATCAAGGTCAATGCGAATTATGTCGCCACGTCTAACCATCCATATTATATATCCCTGTATCCAAGGCTTAGATTTCATCAAGATATTCCAAATGAAAGACACATTATTCTTAACCGGAGCCCCAACTAGGATCCAGTTTTCCAGGGTAGCATGATTGAGATATTTTTAATAATGATTTTTTGCTAAATACCAAGGCACTTGAAGGCCGTCCATAGATTTTTGATGAGAAGTACCAGATTGAAAGTGTGAGTGTGTTTGATGCCCCAACCTCCATCAATGGGCTTGCAAATTGAGTCTAGTTTAGATAGGTGAAGCATATTTTTGTAACCGGACCCAACCCATAAGGAATCTGCGATGGTGGAGTTGATTTTGTGAATAATTGACATTGGAAAATGAAACAAATGCATCCAGTAGACAATGATACCTTGTAGGACTACCTTTATCATGACCATCCTACTGTCTAAAGAGAGCCATCTGTTTTCCCATAACCACAGTTTATTTTCAAAATTTTGAATGAGCCAATGCAAAAACCTCTTCTCATAGTTACTGGGCTTCAGCAAAAGGCCTGACTCTAATCCAAAATAGTTCTACAATTTTTTTAGTCTCCCCATCCTCCACACAGTGGAGAAATGACAGATTGTTGGCAGCCAAAATCAACAAGAGTGAACAACTCATGCCTGTGAAGAAACTGGATGATTGGGGGAGCAAGAGTGAACAACTCATGCTCTAGGGTCCACTTGTTGTGCTTTCCCCTTTGTACATCTTTTTTTTCCCAGCAGTTGCCTTTGGCACCTATTCTAAATGACAACAGACAAGTGATGTTTTTCATTGACAATGATCTGCCTGATTGTTGTGCACTATTCAATTTTGCGATTATCTTTAATGCCTGCACCTGTAAACTTTACTGAGATGACAACTAAATTGATTATATAGCTGTTTGTCTTAGTGCCTATATTTCTGAACTTTACTCTACTGGTAACTGTAGTAATGCTAGAGCTGTTGCCTTCTTGCCCGTGCTTTTCAGCTTTGTTTGGACAATAACATTACTACATTAATAGCTAGTTTGTAAATTGAGTCTGTCTTAAAGGAATTCATAATAGATCAAATCATGGTGCTAGTGCTAAAAATGCTTTGTTTGAGCATTTCTCTAATTTGTCTACACAGGATGAGTGAAATGCTGACTGGAGAGCACTTGTGGATATTAGCCTTGGTCTAAGACTGCAAATTCTGCTTTGATTTTTCATTCACACTCTATCTAGTACTAGAGGCATGGTTAGTTGGGGTCATGTATTGAGCTTGGACCCCACACCAACACAAGAGGATATATTTTTATACTTGATGCCCTTCTTTTTCCTAGTCAATCCAATTCCGGGGTGATCCAGATTAATACAAGTCTTTTTTTTCCTGAAAGAAGGCCCTTTTGACTGTTAGTAGCTCAAGACCCAACGATTCGTCATTATTAAGGTTTTCCACATATGTATCTATTGAGATAGGGGAAGTATCCATTTCTGTATTTTTATATGAGGGAGGATATGAAGTCGAAGACCTCAGGTCTGGATATAGATTGGAATATTTGTCTTTGGAAATGTGTCAGTGTTGACTTTCCATATGAATGATAATATAATCTACATTATTTTCCATTATGCTATGTCTATGTGGCACCGATTTGGAGTCCATTCGAAGGATTATCTTTCCCAGAGCCATTCGACTAGTGTCCTTTATTCTGCAATTATGGATGGGAGCTTACTGGGCTTCAGCAAAAGGCCTGATTCTAATTCCAAATAATTCTACAATTTTTTTAGTCTCCCCATCCTCCACACAGTGGAGAAATGACAGATTGTTGGCAGCCAATATCAACAAGAGTGAACAGCTCATGCCTATGAAGAAACTGGATGATTGGGGGAGCAAGAGTGAACAGCTCATGCTCTATTACTTCGTAGTATTCATTGGAGGTACCCAGATCAATGGATGGATAATGAGATGCTTCAATGGTTTCATAAAATAATGTTTTGAGCTTGGACCCCACACCAACACAAGAGGATATAATTTTATACTTGATGCCTTCTTTTTCCTAGTCAATCCAATTCTGGGGTGATCCAGATTAATAAACGTCTTTTTTGCCTGAAAGAAGGCCCTTTTGACTGTTAGTAGCTCAAGACCCAACGATTCATCATATATTTAGGTTTTCCACATCTGTATCTATATTGAGATAGGGGAAGTATCCATTTTTGTATTTTTATATAAGGGAGGAGATGAAGCCGAAGACCTCAGATCTAGATATGGATTGGAATATTTGCCTTTGGAAATGTGTCAATGTTGACCTGCCATATGAATGATAATATATTCTACATTATTCTCCATTATGCTATGTCTATGTGGCATCGATTGGGAGTCCATTCCAAGGATCATCTTTCCAAGAGCCATTTGGCTAGTGTCCTTTATTATGTAATTATGGATGGGAGCCTCCTTAAGCACAAACATACGCAGTTCATTTGAGGGCTCCCGAGGGGTGTGTTCCATATTATATAAAGTAGGAACCTGATTGAAACCAGGAGCCATTCCATTCCTTTTGATACGATCCCCACAAAATCTGAGTGAACGTTCCGATATTAGATGTTTGGTATTATGGCACCCAAACATCTAATTGGGATTACCAGTAATCCACTTGTTGTGTGGTTGAGTGAGGACCGTAGAAGATGTCAAGAGTTTCTAGCATACCTCCTTTCTAATCGAATTCAATAAAAAAACAAGCAACCCGTTTGTCCAGTGCTCAAGATACTGGCCCATTGTAACAGATACCTCAACGAGTTAAAACTCAATCCATGGACCATTGAAGAGTTAGATCCAGCATTCAATATTGTAATGAGAATATATGAAAGACACCAATCTTATCTATGCATTCATAAGAAACATGTGATAAACACCTTTGGCAACTAGCCTTTAGTTGTTACTAGAGATGCATGAGAATATATGAAATACATCAACCTTATCTTATGCATTCATAAGCAACATCTGACAAATACATTTGGCATCTAGCCTTTAGTTTTTACTAGAGATGCATGAAGCATTATATAAACACAATGCAATCTTTTGGGAAGTTCATTCAAATGTGGAACATTATTATGGAAGCCAAGTCAAGCATTGATTTTAGACCTTGCATGCACATTTCATGGATTGTTGTAGTAGTGATATAAAAATGGACTAGGTCAGCTATATTATATATGTCAAAGATAGTTTAACTTGAAGTATGAAACTGCCATTTAAGCTATAAACCTAACTAAATGGTCCAAACCTGAAACTGTGACCCTTGCTTGCAAATTGCATGTGCTACCAATTAATCATAGTTAAATGGTTTTAGATTCAATACGAGAGTAATCTTATGGAGGACCTATTGGGTTTGGAAATTCACTATAGAACAAAGGCTAGTGGGTTAATCTCCTAAAACAAGGTGTTAACATAGTCTGTCGAGAGGTACATTTTGCATCAGGATAACCCCTAGACTGCTATCTTTTTATGAGGAAGCAAAAACATGGAAAATGTTTGGTTAGGTAGGAATACAACTTGTCAATTTGGTATAGCTTGAGTGATTAAAAGAGAAGGTTGTTAGGCTCTCCACCATTTCATGGATTGATATAGTGATGAGACAAAAGAGGCTCTCTCTTGAGACTTGACTAGGTGATTCATAACAATTGTGGTGTTGGTGCCTTAACTTAGCCAGAAAATGCCAAAACTCTATTGATGCACAAAATTTATTACTGAATCTACCTCAGAGTATGCCATAGTCATTGAATATGACATGCATGGTTTTACCAAGGAGGCCCTAAACTTTTGAACAATGAGACTTTACATTGGTATCCTGGCAGTAGCTACATTGGTCTTATTAGCATTGCACCACTTTTAATATAGGTCTTCACAATAGAGAATCACCATTACACTTTCTTGATTTGTGTTAAAAAGAAACATAACACGCAATAGATTTCTTTTGGCATGCAATGTTGTTGTTGGTAGTTTTCTTGTATTTGTGTCACATGTAAGGCTAACATGCGTTAAATTTCTTTCACCTTGCAATATTTTTATTGGAAACGTGCTTGTGTTTGGGCTAGAAACTATGCTAGATTTCTTTTTCTTTGCAATATTGTTGTTGTAAATTTGGTTGTTTATGATAAAAGGAAATCTAGCAAATGTTAGATTTCCTTCACCTTGGCAATGTTATTGGAAATGTTGTGCTAGATTTCTTTTGCTATGCAATATTGTTGTTTTCAATTTGGTTGTTTATTATAGAAGGAAATCTAACACGTGTTAGATTTCCTTCACCTTGGTAATGTGATTTTGTTTGTGTTAGAAGGAAATATAGCATGCACTAGATTTCTTCTGGCATGAAATGTTGTTTTTGGTAGTATGCTTGTATTTATGCTACATGTAAAGCTAGCATGCGTTAAATTTATTTTACCTTACGACGTTGTTATTGGAAATGTGATTGTGTTTTTGATAGAAGTTGTTGGATTTTGTTTTCCTACAATGTTATTGTTGGCAATGTGCTTTTGTTTGTGCTAGAAGTAAATCAAGCGTATGCTAGATATCTTTCACATTGCAATGTTGTTTTTGGCAATGTGATTGTGTTTGTGCTAGAATAAACTCTAGAATGTGTAAGATTTCTCTTACTTTGAAATGCTTTTGTGAGTAATATGCTTCTATTTACATTAGAAGGAAATTTAGCATGTGGTGGATTTCCTTTGCCTTAGAATATTCTTATTGACAATGTGCTTGTTTGTCATAGAAGGAGATCTAGCATGTGCTAGATTTATTTGACCATGTAATGTTGCTTCTAGCAATATGCTTATGTTTGTAGTAGAAGGAATGATATTGATTGTTAGCTTTCATTTGAGGAAACAATGTTTCATTACATACAATATTACTACCATACTATTTTAAATTTTGCATCTATATTACTTTTTTGTAAGTTGTGTGTTTTTGTGAAAATATAAAGTTGCACTTTACACAGTTCAACCTTTTAATTACAGGTTACGATTTAATTGTTGTTACAGAATTGATACAAGCTACAATGTAAAATATAATTTTGGCAAAAGGGGACTATGTTGATCTCCTTATTAATGATCAAGTCATTGCACTAGGAAGGGTCGAATCTGCATAGTTTGGAACTTATTATGTTGGAGAAAGGGTTAATGATGGTTATGTTACAATTTTGATAATTGATGTAACTCAACCAGATTTGATTGATGAGGATGTTAATGAAGGGGACATACATCCATGGAAGATCATGGATTTGAGACACAACATAGGTAAATCAAAATATTGAAGCATGTGTTATATATTATTGATAGCATAATAAATGTTTTTTTTGAGTAAATACTAACCTTATTTACATTCGTTTATAGGTGCAAATGTTTCTTCCACATTTTCTATTGGAAATGTTATCACTGAAATGCTATTGTCAAAAATTTTTTAGTCTAGCTTAAAGTCAGGGTGTTTTCGCAGCGCCTGAATTCTGTTTAGCAGTTTCGCAGCGCCAGGATTCTTTTTAGCAGTTTCGCAGCGCTACCTGTTTGAGTGGTTTCGTAGCGTGCTACGAAACTGGGGATTTGTTTGAGTTTTCAGTGGAGGCCTGAATCATAGCATGTCTATTGTACACTGACTGCAACTGCTGTGGATGAGGTTGATGTGCTTAAAGGTCTAATGTTGACTAAAGGATATAACTCTGGTGTTGTTGCATATGATACTCTGATCTATGGATTTTGCAAAATGGCCAGAGCAATCTGAAGAGCTATTAGGGTTGATTGTCGATTCTCTCAAGGCATTTGATGGTGTAGTTCCTCACGGTGGCCAATTTGTGATTGTTTTTATTAAACCAGCTATCCTTTTGAGAAAGTTGAAGCTTATGCTACTCTTTGAAAGCCTTTCCTTCTGAATGAGCTTAGATCTTAACATCCTCTCCATGATAGTCGAAAGGTATATGAGCGCCTTCAAAATTTTAGGCATTCCCACTCCAAGTATGCACTTGTAAACGGGGATTACCTCTATCAAGAGTTGGACTATTTTGTAGAGCAAGGGATTTTGTTCAAGTTCATGAAAAGTGAATTATGAAGCCTTTTGTGAAAAAACCAGTTCATGGATATGATCACAGTGTTATGATTTACTATCCAAGTTCTGCTGGTGGAGGAATGAAAAAGCTACTTCAAAAGGTTGGAAATCATTCATGTGAGTTTTGTCAAGATCTTAGAAATGTACGATGGAAGGTCAGTCTATTGATTCCAGTTAAAGGGAATGTTAAGGAGCGCATTTCCTGGAGTTGACGTGGAACTTTAAAATTATCCCTCCACCATTATCGAAGTGTGTGCTCAGCAAGTTTGTGCCAGTGTTACAGATAGGCAGCATTGTGTTTATTGCTGGCAGAAGAAAAAAGGGACACCGAGAATTCTGTTTGGAACCGGTGTAAGAGGCTGAGATTCGCTTCTTCCCAGCTATTGAGTAATCCTATATTAAAGTTCATCTATTGCATTCTATAAAACATGAACTTTTCAGCCAGAAAACGAGATATTAGAGGCTGAATTCTTCTGGTGTTGATTTTATAATTATTGTGCATTGGTAACGTGGTATGAGGCCAGAACTTTTCTCAACAACCATAGCCCCTGTATTTGTCATCACAATGGTCCGAATGGTAGCAATGTAGAAGAAGAGTTTAGTAATTGAATTCTTGAAGGGCGAATGGTATCGTTTGAGAATTTGCAAGCCAAGCTTTTGCTAGAAAAGGGATTTATCTGTGATTTAAGTCACACCCTGCTACCTAAAAAAAAAATCAAGCAACTCCTCTTTCATGGCTTATGCGAAATGCATTGCAGCCGTTTCTTCAAGGCACACGGGTTTTAAAAATGACTGATATAAATGAAAATGGCGTGAATGTTATTAAGCACGTTGTTTCATTATTAATGCATGTTATGAAGTTATGAAAACGCTCTTATGAGATGTAGTGGTTAACGCCAAGTGTCAAGTAGCTTTCATAAAGATTTGGTCGCCACAAGGTCGCCATTATTGGTGACACCGGGATAGAAATGTGGCACAAAAGCGGGAATTATGTTAACTGGTGTCATTAACAGATGTGTGCGCAAAACAAAAGAAGGGTGGCGCAATTACTACGAGAGATACTATCAATACAGGGCTTCTTGATCTGAACACTCCAAATGATCTCTGTTTGGCATTAATTTTTCAAATCATCTTCATAATCAAATGTCGATGGCAGAGAGGAGAAATCGCTGTCGTAGATACAAGGAAGCAAATGGTAAAGAGTTCGAAATAGACAAGTTTCCTCAGTCAATATGGACTGTATCGTTTAGGTGTTGTCTTCTATAAACGTGGTTGCCGTGCCCGTTATATGCTTCAGCTGTTAGCTTTGAGAAGGGGGATTGTCATATATCATTAGCGCTCACTTCAAAGCCACGGATTAAGAAAATAACATTACCAGAAGATGTGATATTGGATGGGAAAGTTTAGATAAGTTTAGGTAAGAACTGGAAAGTTCAGCACGGCATCCAGTATCTTATACATCTCGGCTTCTTATGATAAATTTGTAGAACCAGGGTCACATCGCCGGATTAACTTGACATTATACATTGTACAGTCAATCAACGTTGCAAAGGATTTGTTTTAGCTTGGCTCTCAGGATTTCTACATTTCTGTTCATATTTGCTTGATGTGGGAACGTTCTTTTGGTCATTTATTCAAACAGAGACAGTCATTTACACAATTATCTGCTCTGCAACAACCATGTTTAGGCTCAGGTGTATGCAATCAGTGGTTTCGTTGCACAGTGGTACTTTCAAGTATCTGATTGTTGAAAAGGCGCGCACTAGTGGCAAAGCCAGTAGTAGATCATCAAGTCAAATTCAAAAGGAGATTGTAAATATTCCAAGAACCATGGCTCTCAGAAGACTCGCGCTATATTAGATTTCATTTATCACATTTTTGATGAGTATGCTGTTAGTTCTGCACTCTGTAGCGGAAGTATTAGGCATATTACCTTCCATGTTTTGTTGAACTCAAGAAATATGATTGGAGAAGATGATGGACAAGGAAAATGTAAAGAATACTTGCAGCCTCTGATTGAGCAGTTAGAGAAAGAAAAAGGAAAGGATTTTTCAAATCTCGGGATGCAGTTTCAAGTTATCATGTCTGAAAGCTGGGACTCAAATGTTGTAGATGTTTTGTTCTCTTCTTTAAAAAGAGGCCTGTGGGAAACTGGATCTGTCAACTTATTTGTCTTGTACCCATTCAAATAGCCGGGCTGAAAACAACGGATTACATTCTTGGCTTGATGGACTGTGTTGAGTAAGTGAGATGGTAAAATCATGGTGGTCTCATCAATTGCAGTTGGTTCATCTGATGAAGGTTCATATACATGGAATGTGATTCTGAATCTCAGCATAGCAAGGGTGAAACTGAAGATTGGCAACATCAGCTATTCAATTTTGTGAGAAGTTTAAAGGAGGACTGTGTTTTTAAATCACACAGCAGTTTCGTAGCGCGCTACGAAACTGCTGTAGGTGATGATTTTAAAAGCGCAGAGCAGCTAGTGTGACACGGTGAGCGGGGGTTTGAGGAAAAGGAACAGATGTCTATCAAAGACCACCTACAGCACATCAGAAACCTGGCATCACACCATACTTGGGGTTATTAAAGGATTTGGGAGCAGACTGCTATATGTTAGGAGAATGTTGGGAGACAGAAACCATTATAATAGGAGCACACCTTCCGGTCATTTAATGAGCTATCAGCGCTCTTAAACATCCTAAATCACCATCCATTGCACCTGTAGCTCAGCTATATCAGATTAATTGAAGGAGGACAGCTGTTAAAGCATTCAAGAAAGCATCAAGCATACGAGGAGAAAGGAATTAATGTTTTAGTTTGATTAGGATTATGTGCAATTACATTTCAGCACTTTGTAATAAATGCATTAATTAAATAGCATGTAGGAATAGTTAATAGCCACCTTCGAGGCTCCCCTCATGCTGGAGGAGGAAGCTCGAGGTGTTTTAGTTTGCTTGCCTATATATAGGCCAAGGTTAGATGAAGAAGGGGTTGGATACTTTATAGAAAAAACAGTGTTGTTTTGGGCCATTGTAAGACCTTTTTTGACAGTAATAGTAAAACAGAGTTATTCTCTTCTCAAGATTCTCGAAGGATTGTCATGATCAAATGTAGTGATGATGTGTGGTACTTTATGTTATTTTATGGTTTTGTTGTATGCAATCACTCAGAATTCATAAATATATGCTCTGACTTCCTGTGTATACAGCAAGCTATGTTTTGGTGAAATATGTTTGACATGTAATGCTAAGAGCCTTGATTTCTATGAGGTCACTGTGTTTTCCTTGTTTACTTGATATTATAGACTCCATAGCCCAATGAGAGCTAGTTTGATGTGTTTCCAACCAGTTATGCTTTCATAAGTAAATAAAGAGTTAGCCATCTAGTGTTTGAAGGATTTTGTCAAGAGTTGTGAGAGAGCCCTCTCTGATTAGGAAGGCTAATTCCTAATCTAAAGTATGGTCTGAAACAGTTACATGAGACCTTGCTTGGTTGCAGTCCCTAGTACTGGTTTTGTGATAACATTTTGGTGCGTCTGCCGGGAGCCTGAAGCTTACTCTCTCCCGTAATTTGAAGGTTGGATTTCTGAAGGTAGCAGGAGTTCAAAATGATTTTCATGGCTGCAAAACTACCTTGGCGACTCCATTGTTGAAGAATTAAAAGTTTATACATTTATGGTGATTCCACTGGAGTTATGAAAGACCCAGAAGCTGCCATTATTTGTTCAAGGTATGCATGCATAGATTTCTCAGGAATTCATGGTTTCCCAAACCATTTTCCCAAGGATGTTTATTTTCTAAGGAATGGTCCAAAATTTATACAAAACAGAGTTTTTTTTAGCATATACAAAAACAGAGTTTTTTTGAGCATAAAACAACACTGTTAGCCATTTAATCAGAAAAACAGGTTAAGAAAACTCAGTGATTGAAAATACCTCAGAGAGGGCTCTCTCACAACTCTTAATAAAATCCTTCAAACACTAGATGGCTAACTCTTTATTCACTTATGAAAGCATAACTGGTTGGAAACACATCAAACTAGCTCTCATTGGGCTATGGAGTCTATAATATCAAGTAAACAAGGAAAACACAGTGACCTCATGGAAATCAAGGCTCTTCGCATTACATGTCAAACATATTCCACCAACACATAGCTTGTTGTATACACAGGAAGTCAGAGCATATATTTATGAATTTGAGTGATTGCATACAACAAAACCATAAAATAACATAAAGTACCACACATCATCACTACATTTGATCATGACAATCCTTCGAGAATCTTGAGAAGAGAATAACTCTGTTTTACTATTACTGTCAAAAAGGTCTTACAATGGCCCAAAACAACACTGTTTTTCTATTAAGTATCCAACGATGTTGGCCTGATGAAGAGGGATGTATCTCACCTATAAAATCTAGCCCCCACTGCTGAAAAGGCGCTTCTACATAAATAGGAACTAGAGGCATAGGCATGAGCTTTCTTTTACCTTCAAACAACTGACATTCATGACAGGCTGCAACCTTTTTATAAATATCTTTGAACATGGTGGGCCAAAAATACCCAGCTCTCAAAATTTTGTTAGCAGTAGCCTTCCAATAATGGTGACCTCCACAGTCTCCTTTGTGAAATTCTTCAATCACTCTATCAGCCTCTTCTTCAACCAAGCAACTTAGTAGAATCCCTCCAGCATCCTTCCAAAATAAATTCTGCTCATAAACAAAATATTTAAGAGATTTCAGCTTGATAAAACGAGCTTTAGACTTAGGAAGATTATCAGGGGCTCTGTTGTGCTGTAGTACAAATGAGACATCCTTATACCATCCAGATATCAGAAATTTTTCATTAATTTGAACCAACTCTTCCTCTTCTTCAAAAATTTCTGATATTTCTGCATTAAAATTAATATCACTGCAGTCTAGATTTGAGTGAGTTAGCAACTCTGCTAACCCTTGGCCTTTCACCAATTTAGTTGGCCTAATTTCAATATCATATTCCAACAATCTGGCTATCCATTTCCCTCTTTTACCATCCAGGTCTGCTTGTGTGAGAATTTCTTTAATAACAGCACTTGGCACAAATGCAATAATATGAGAATGAGGCACATAGATTCTAAAATCTTTGATTGCCTTAACCAAAGCATATGCTTGCTTTTCTAAAATGTTATACTTTAATTCAGCATTTGCCAATGTTTTACTAAAACAGAGTTTTCCTTGTCCTTGTTTTTAAATCACACAGCAGTTTCGTAGCACGCTACGAAACTGCTGTAGGTGATGATTTTAAAAGCGCAGAGCAGCTAGTGTGACACGGTGAGCGGGGGTTTGAGGAAAAGGAACAGATGTCTATCAAAGACCACCTACAGCACATCAGAAACCTGGCATCACACCATACTTGGGGTTATTAAAGGATTTGGGAGCAGACTGCTATATGTTAGGAGAATGTTGGGAGACAGAAACCATTATAATAGGAGCACACCTTCCGGTCATTTAATGAGCTATCAGCGCTCTTAAACATCCTAAATCACCATCCATTGCACCTGTAGCTCAGCTATATCAGATTAATTGAAGGAGGACAGCTGTTAAAGCATTCAAGAAAGCATCAAGCATACGAGGAGAATGAAATTAGTATTTTAGTTTGATTAGGATTGTGTGCAATTACATTTCAGCACTTTGTAATAAATGCATTAATTAAATAGCATGTAGGAATAGTTAATAGCCACCTTCGAGGCTCCCCTCATGCTGGAGGAGGAAGCTCGAGGTGGTTTAGTTTGCTTGCCTATATATAGGCCAAGGTTAGATGAAGAAGGGGTTGGATACTTTATAGAAAAACAGTGTTG
The DNA here is from genome assembly GCA_031772625.1 of Pinus tabuliformis. NCBI lineage: Eukaryota > Viridiplantae > Streptophyta > Pinopsida > Pinales > Pinaceae > Pinus > Pinus tabuliformis. The sequence goes on along the minus strand of CM062807.1, from coordinate 1,280,904,171 downwards.
TTTTGGGCCATTGTAAGACCTTTTTTGACAGTAATAGTAAAACAGATTTATTCTCTTCTCAAGATTCTCGAAGGATTGTCATGATCAAATGTAGTGATGATGTGTGTGGTACTTTATGTTATTTTATGGTTTTGTTGTATGCAATCACTCAGAATTCATAAATATATGCTCTGACTTCCTGTGTATATAGCAAGCTATGTTTTGGTGAAATATGTTTGACATGTAATGCTAAGAGCCTTGATTTCTATGAGGTCACTGTGTTTCCTTGTTTACTTGATATTATAGACTCCATAGCCCAATGAGAGCTAGTTTGATTTGTTTCCAACCAGTTATGCTTTCATAAGTAAATAAAGAGTTAGCCATCTAGTGTTTGAAGGATTTTGTCAAGAGTTGTGAGAGAGCCCTCTCTGATTAGGAAGGCTAATTCCTAATCTAAAGTATGGTCTGAAACAGTTACATGAGACCTTGCTTGGTTGCAGTCCCTAGTACTGGTTTTGTGATAACATTTTGGTGCGTCTGCCGGGAGCCTGAAGCTTACTCTCTCCCGTAATTTGAAGGTTGGATTTCTGAAGGTAGCAGGAGTTCAAAATGATTTTCATGGCTGCAAAACTACCTTGGCGACTCCATTGTTGAAGAATTCAAAGTTTATACATTTATGGTGATTCCACTGGAGTTATGAAAGACCCAGAAGCTGCCATTATTTGTTCAAGGTATGCATGCATAGATTTCTCAGGAATTCATGGTTTCCCAAACCATTTTCCCAAGGATGTTTATTTTCTAAGGAATGGTCCAAAATTTATACAAAAACAGAGTTTTTTTTAGCATATACAAAAACAGAGTTTTTTTTAGCATAAAACAACACTATTAGCCATTTAATCAGAAAAACAGGTTAAGAAAACTCAGTGATTGAAAATACCTCAGAGAGGGCTCTCTCACAACTCTTAATAAAATCCTTCAAACACTAGATGGCTAACTCTTTATTCACTTATGAAAGCATAACTGGTTGGAAACACATCAAACTAGCTCTCATTGGGCTATGGAGTCTATAATATCAAGTAAACAAGGAAAACACAGTGACCTCATGGAAATCAAGGCTCTTCGCATTACATGTCAAACATATTCCACCAACACATAGCTTGCTGTATACACAGGAAGTCAGAGCATATATTTATGAATTCTGAGTGATTGCATACAACAAAACCATAAAATAACATAAAGTACCACACATCATCACTACATTTGATCATGACAATCCTTCGAGAATCTTGAGAAGAGAATAACTCTGTTTTACTATTACTGTCAAAAAGGTCTTACAATGGCCCAAAACAACACTGTTTTTCTATTAAGTATCCAACGATGTTGGCCTGATGAAGAGGGATGTATCTCACCTATAAAATCTAGCCCCCACTGCTAAAAAGGCGCTTCTACATAAATAGGAACTAGAGGCATAGGCATGAGCTTTCTTTTACCTTCAAACAACTGACATTCATGACAGGCTGCAACCTTTTTATAAATATCTTTGAACATGGTGGGCCAAAAATACCCAGCTCTCAATATTTTGTTAGCAGTAGCCTTCCAATAATGGTGACCTCCACAGTCTCCTTTGTGAAATTCTTCAATCACTCTATCAGCCTCTTCTTCAACCAAGCAACTTAGTAGAATCCCTCCAGCATCCTTCCAAAATAAATTCTGCTCATAAACAAAATATTTAAGAGATTTCAGCTTGATAAAACGAGCTTTAGACTTAGGAAGATTATCAGGGGCTCTGTTGTGCTGTAGTACAAATGAGACATCCTTATACCATCCAGATATCAGAAATTTTTCATTAATTTGAACCAACTCTTCCTCTTCTTCAAAAATCTCTGATATTTCTGCATTAAAATTAATATCACTGCAGTCTAGATTTGAGTGAGTTAGCAACTCTGCTAACCCTTGGCCTTTCACCAATTTAGTTGGCCTAATTTCAATATCATATTCCAACAATTTGGCTATCCATTTCCCTCTTTTACCATCCGGGTCTGCTTGTGTGAGAATTTCTTTAATAACAGCACTTGGCACAAATGCAATAATATGAGAATGAGGCACATAGATTCTAAAATCTTTGATTGCCTTAACCAAAGCATATGCTTGCTTTTCTAAAATGTTATACTTTAATTCAGCATTTGCCAATGTTTTACTAAAACAGAGTTTTCCTTGTCCTTGTTTTTAAATCACACAGCAGTTTCGTAGCGCGCTACGAAACTGCTGTAGGTGATGATTTTAAAAGCGCAGAGCAGCTAGTGTGACACGGTGAGCGGGGGTTTGAGGAAAAGGAACAGATGTCTATCAAAGACCACCTACAGCACATCAGAAACCTGGCATCACACCATACTTGGGGTTATTAAAGGATTTGGGAGCAGACTGCTATATGTTAGGAGAATGTTGGGAGACAGAAACCATTATAATAGGAGCACACCTTCCGGTCATTTAATGAGCTATCAGCGCTCTTAAACATCCTAAATCACCATCCATTGCACCTGTAGCTCAGCTATATCAGATTAATTGAAGGAGGACAGTTGTTAAAGCATTCAAGAAAGCATCAAGCATACGAGGAGAAAGGAATTAATGTTTTAGTTTGATTAGGATTATGTGCAATTACATTTCAGCACTTTGTAATAAATGCATTAATTAAATAGCATGTAGGAATAGTTAATAGCCACCTTCGAGGCTCCCCTCATGCTGGAGGAGGAAGCTCGAGGTGTTTTAGTTTGCTTGCCTATATATAGGCCAAGGTTAGATGAAGAAGGGGTTGGATACTTTATAGAAAAACAGTGTTGTTTTGGGCCATTGTAAGACCTTTTTTGACAGTAATAGTAAAACAGAGTTATTCTCTTCTCAAGATTCTCGAAGGATTGTCATGATCAAATGTAGTGATGATGTGTGGTACTTTATGTTATTTTATGGTTTTGTTGTATGCAATCACTCAGAATTCATAAATATATGCTCTGACTTCCTGTGTATACAGCAAGCTATGTTTTGGTGAAATATGTTTGACATGTAATGCTAAGAGCCTTGATTTCTATGAGGTCACTGTGTTTTCCTTGTTTACTTGATATTATAGACTCCATAGCCCAATGAGAGCTAGTTTGATGTGTTTCCAACCAGTTATGCTTTCATAAGTAAATAAAGAGTTAGCCATCTAGTGTTTGAAGGATTTTGTCAAGAGTTGTGAGAGAGCCCTCTCTGATTAGGAAGGCTAATTCCTAATCTAAAGTATGGTCTGAAACAGTTACATGAGACCTTGCTTGGTTGCAGTCCCTAGTACTGGTTTTGTGATAACATTTTGGTGCGTCTGCCGGGAGCCTGAAGCTTACTCTCTCCCGTAATTTGATGGTTTAGTTTCTTAATGTTCTTTTTACAGCCTTGTTATAACACAATCCCTCAGAATTCATATTATATGCTCTGACTTCCTGTGTGTTTGGCAAGCTGTGGGTTTTGGTGAAGCATGTTTGAACATCACTCAGAATTCATTTTTAATGCTCTGACTTCCTGTATGTTTAGCAAGCTTTGATTTAGGTAAATTATGTTTGAACATCTGATGATGCAAAGAGCCTTGACTTCCATGAGATGACTGTGATTTTGTTTATTAACTGTGAGAGACTCCATAGCCCAATGAAGACTAATTTGATGTATGTCCAGCCAGCTATATTTTTATAAATGTGTGAAGAGTTAGCCCTCTGTTGTTGTGATTATTTTCTATCAAAAGCCTGTGAGAGAGCCCTCTCTGATTAGGAAGGCTAATTCCTAATCTAAAGTATGGTCTGAAACAGTTACATGAGACCTTGCTTGGTTGCAGTCCCTAGTACTGGTTTTGTGATAACAGGAAACAAGGTAGATCTTTTGCAACATGGAGTGAAGGTGGGTGAGGACTCCATATTCAATAAAGAGCTTGGGCATAAAGTGCATGGAAAGGTGGTAAAGAAAGGATTGCATAATGGTTAAAATCGAGAAGGTGTTAAAACATAATGATCCTCTACCACATCTAACAGGATTTGAGCATACAATTGGGGGTGCATTAGAATCTTATGAAATTCGGCCAGAATCAGATTTGGAGCCTCACTGTCATGATCATGCCACAAATATTCCCCAAGATAGGGTTAGATTCATATGTACAAAGGTTTCTCTTACACATGAATGCATGGGAACAAGCATGTGCATTGCCAAAGGAATGCTAGTTAATGTCCACGAGCATGACATTGTTGAGGGTGAAACACTAGGTGAAATGGATTTTGGTGTTTTTCTAGAAGAGATAGATGGAAATTGTGAGATATGAAGAATTGGGGATATGTCTATACACTGTTTGGTTAGATGGCCAATAAATAAGTTGGTGGACAACAAAGGTGTGATATTAAGGGTCAAGGAAAATTTCAAGGAGCCATCCAAGGAAATGGTGATATGGGATGTTATAGAGGACACAAATCCCTTAAACAACTGGGATGGGTACTTTTGTAATGAAAAATATACAAGCTCAATTGATATGCATGTAAAAAATCCATATAAAAGGATTAAACGAGTTATGGCTACAAAAAAAATTGCAAATGTCAAACAAAAATAGATGAAGAGAAAGAAATTCGAGTTTTGGCAGCAGATGTATGTTGTAGAAAAGATTGTCTTCAACATGTGGACAGGAAGGCCATTGCAGGTGGTATAAGGGATATGAGACAAATAAATAAAAATGGTATTAGAGAATTTGTCTTGAATTCACTCATGTCAAACACAGTCATGTCAAAGGGCCATGGCCATGGCCTAGTACCTATTTCTAGAAATGTACAGGACATGAGATTTAATGGGAATATTATTTGTAAGAAAGCATGGTATAAGATACATAAAATTCCTCAAAGCACATTCTACAACTACCAGCATTATTTCCAACATGGACAGAGCAAAGCTATTCATGGTAACACCAACACATGCAAAGCAAGAGCTCAGACAGTGGCAGCCATAGAAATATTGCACAAAATTGTTATGGATACTTCAGATTTTTCACCAAACCAAACACGTCAAGTTGAAGAAGATGGAACATCTGCTTCTTTAAGATTGCTTCCTTCGACTTACACACAAAATTCTTTGTTAAAAGAGATCAATGAGGCTCTTCAAAAGCTTAATTACCCATCAATATCACAGTCAATAATGAGCAAGATTTGGAATACTAAGTTTCGAGATGTGGCATTTTCAAAGAACACCAACTTCAAAAGCTTAATTACCCATCAATGTCACAGTCAATAATGAGCAAGATTTGGAATACTAAGTTTCGAGATGTGGCATTTTCAAAGAACACCAACTTCAGTAAATGCAGTGAATGTATTCTGTTGAGAGCACAAATGAAGTCAGCAACTACAAAAGAGATGGAAGAAAAGGCACGAGGTAGGTTGAAGAAACATAACAAGATTGTTATGTGTGGAAGATATTTCTACTATGCCCATAGAATTATGTCAGAGCGGTTTCCAAAGGAGTATTTGAGCATTATCCATGATAAAATGGACAAAACAAAGACTTCAATCCCAAGGCTACATGTCAAATCTAAATCTATTGTAGGAACAAATTTAGGTTTGTCATTGACAGGTATGCTTACACATGGGCATAAGGCAGGAGGTTTTGGTCATTTCGCCTTACCATTTGTCCATATGGGATCACAATTTACTATTACATCCCTTTCAAAGTGCTTAAGGGACCTTGAAGACCCACAAATGGATATGTATGGCGATCTACTTTATGAAAGTGGAATTTCAAGAAACCCACTTACAAATGCATTACTTGACACCTCTATTTTCTCAAAATGTCAAGGGTACAAGGATGATTTTAAATCTCATGGAAGTTCAAAAAGTCAAAATGTTGATTTTAAACCTCTTCCTCCACATTTGTTGTTACATTTGGACAATGCAACAAGTGATAATAAGAATCGCTATCTTTTCATGTTTCTATCTCTTTTAACTGCACTTGGTGTCTTCATCACTATTGAGGTTGGGTTCTTGCCTGTGGGGCACACCCATGAAGACATAGATGGAACCTATGGAAGAATGTCTTCCAACATAAAAAGTAAAGATATTTATTCTTTACCTGAAATGATGGATACATATCTCACAATTGAAGAAAATCGAGTGTTTCCACCTACACTTATTGACAAGGTCTATGAATTCAAAAGTTTCCTTAATGGATACATCAAGGAGGGAAAAAATGCACTAGTTGGACATCTTAGTGTCCAATACTTCCAATTTCTTGTACTCAATGATGTTCCAGTACTAAGGTACAAAGAATCAATTAGAGATATTGAGTGGTCAGAACCAGTTGAGTTATGGAATATGGATGATGAAGGCCGACCTATAATTCCCATAGGGAAGCCATCTTTCTTAGCTTCCAAACAAAATGATGTCTATTTAAAAGAACTAAAGGAAGGGATAACATCATACATAAAAATGTGGAAAGACACTATTGGGAATGAGGATTCACCAATTGTTATAGAGGAATGGAAAAATAAAGTGGTGTATTGGGAAAAGTTCTTGTTACATTAGATGGAATCTATAGTGATCATAGAATAATAGATGGGAGTGATTCATCTTCTGAGGATTTCTGGCTTAGGACAAGGCACATTGTTGATGTTGATCATAATGCACTCCAAGTAATCTCAAGTATTATGGATGGAGATTTTGATAATGTGATAGATGAACCAATATATGTTGGACCCAAATGCAACAAGCCAAAACCAACTTTCAATCCGATGATTGATGTTGAGAAAGGAAAGATGTTGCTAGTTAGATTAGGAAACGAGGATGCAGGAGAGATGATTTGGATGGCAAAATCCATCTTAGATATCTTTAGGGATAATGAAAGTGAGAATCTTCATGTAAAGGTTGACTGGTGGAAGCCTATGTCAGGGAAATACAATGGAAAAATTTTAGAGCAATATTGGGTACCAAATCCTGATGACATAGAACTTGGCTCTATTCCAATTAATACCATAGTATAGGCATGGATGCCAAAGAAAGAACATTGCAAGAAGCCCAAGATAAATAAATATGGTGTAGAAGCCATTCTTGATCTGCTTGAGCGAATATCTTAAGAGTAGGTTTATATGATTCGTGAATGTAATTTTTTTTGAAGGATCTATTAATATACATTCAGACATTTTATCAAATATTCTCTTCATATTATTTTTGGAGGAGTTTTATATTATTTAATATTTCAATGTAATCATGTGTTATACAAATTACATGACAATGCCATAAAATATTTAAGTTTTCAAAGCTTTATTTGACCAACATGACTTCTCACCATATCAAATATGCATAATCAAATTCAATAATGCACTTAAAAACATCTTCTATACTTGGTCTATTGAAAAAACAATGGAGTACTTAATTAGTATTCTATTTAATATAAACCATTTAAACACTTAATGAATAAATGCTAGACACTTGATATAATGTTTGAGGTGAGTTTTCCTTATTATAATTGATATAAATCAAATTCACTATTTTGTTGCCCTCTAATTTATAAAAGAAATATTTTGATCATTGAACAACACAACTAGAGTTATAAAACATTTCCTCTTATAGATTTTGAATTGGTGCCAACATTGTACTAGTATAATTAATTTGTACTCAACTTAGGAAAAGTAGTTAGTGTCAATTTAAAATGGTCAATAATAGTAAGAAAAACAATATTAGTATATTGTTAAATAACTTTATAGGTAAGTTTTTTTTTTGTTTGGCAAAATCTATTATTCACTAGTCAAATTTAATACATAAATATAAATGTTAATGATAATAGAAATAATGTAAGGAATCTAAGTTTTAGATGAATGTTAATATGTTCTTTTCAATATAATATGCTTAAACACTATAGGAATAAAAACTAAACATTTGTAATAAATATCTTAGTTAATTTTCTCTCTTTCTTGTTGTATTTGACAATAATCAAATTGTACTATTTTGTTACTATTCTAATTCATGATTGATTTTGATCATTAAAATGATTAGTAATTGAGACAAGAGGCTCATTTTACATCCCAATATGGGGGGAAAATAAAAATTATGTTCTAAATAGAAAAGTAAAAAAAATGAATATTTTGTAAAGTAATTAGAAGTATATAAATGTGTGAATTAGATGTTTAAATCTTATAATTTTCAAAAATATTTCAGCTAGAGATACAGAGAAACTATTTGAAGATTTATGTTAACTAATTTATGTCAATATCAACTTCATATATATCTATATATAAGAAAAAAGTTTTTTATGGTTAAAATTTTTATTTGGTCATATATATACTCTATTTAGCATTCAAAAATACAGTTTCAACAATGAAAAATAACACATTGTATTTTTCACTCAAAGTGTTTGCACGTGAAGAAATTTGATCCCTACATCTGCACTTAAAATGGATCTATGATGGTATATATTGGACACATTACTATGATCATTTGTCATTAAATAACTTTATACTTAATATATAACTTGCATATTAATCTATTATTCATTAAGTAAGCCTCAAGTTTTTAACATAAAAGTACAAATAATAAATAAAAATAAATTATGCTACTACTGGCATTCAACATTTAATTTGATCCTAAAAAAATATTTTCTTCTCAACTCTAAAATGGTACAAACTTCCTACAATAGTATGTAATGTTGATGGTGATAATGATGATTATCATCCACTAAGACCAAATATGGTATATAAGAAGGTAAAAAGATATTACTAAATGTTATTTCGAATTTTATTGTTATGCTCAAAAAACATTAAAAGAAGTGGTTCAAGATCATCATAAATTTTTTTAGTTAAACAATCAAGAAGGTTGGTAGCATGACAAATATTTTGAAATTTAATTCCAATATGAGTATAAACTAGATGATCCATGAGAGTTTTTTAATTTTCAACCATATTATTAGTGTTGCAAAGGCAATAGACTTTTAAATTGTGCCAACACTTAGTAATAATTGTAGCTTAACACATACATGATATTTACTATATCTGATTATAATTAAATGGGTTAATTATAGTAACATACACATCATTATTTTCATAAAATAACCTTTAAAAACTTATCTTTTAATATAAACCATAAAAACTATTAAAATAGATAATGTAAGGAATCCAAGATTAAGATGTGAAAGATTTGCTTTAGCAAGTTTATATAATTTTTTTATAAAGTTTATCATGATAATTTTTACAGAAAAAATGGTGAATATCTACATTAAAATTAGTGAGCTAAGTGACTTTCTAATTCCTCATTTTGAAAAAATTTAATCTAGTTAATGTTTTAAATAATAGTATATATTGGACACATTACTAAGATCATTTATCATTAAATAAATTTATGATATATATTAATCTATAATTATTTAAGCAAACCTCAATCTACTGACATTCAACATTTAATTTGATCCTAATTTTTTTTTTTCTCCTCAACTCTAAAATAGTGCAAACTTCCTACAATAGTATGTAATTATGATGGTGATAATGATGATTATCATCCACTAAGACCAAATAAGGTATATAAGAAGGTAAAAAGATATTACTAAAAGTTATTTTGAATTTTATTGTTATGCTCAAAATGCATTAAAAGAAGTGTTTCAAGATCGTCGTAATTTTGTTTAGTTAAACAATCAAGAAAGTTGGTAGCATCACAAATATTTTGAAATTTAATTCTAATATGAGTATAAACTAGATGATCTATGAGAGTTTTTTTAATCTTCAACCATATTATTAGTGTTGCAAAGGTGATAGACTTTTAAATTGTGCTAACACTCCTTTAGTAATAATCATAACTTAACGCATACATGATATGTACTATATCAGATTATAATTAAATGGATTAATAATAGTAACATACGCCATTATTTTCATAAAATAACCTTAACAAACTTATCTTTTAATATAAACCATAAAAAATATTAAAATAGTTAATGTAAGGAATCCAAATTAAGATGTGAAAGATTTGCTTTTGCAAGTTTATATAAATTTGTTTTATAAATTTTATCATGATAATTTTACACAAAAAATGGTGAATATCTACATTAAATTAGTGAACTAAGTGACTTTCTAATTCCTCATTTTGAAAAAACTTAATTTAGTTAAAGTTCTAAATAATGGTATATATTGGACACATCACTAAGATCATTTGTCATTAAATAACTTTATACTTAATATGTATCTTGCATATTAATCTATTATTCATTAAGTAAGCCTCAATCAACTTTTTTATTAACATAAAAGTACAAATAATAAATAAAAATAAATTATGCTACTACTCACATTCAACATTTAATTTGATATTATTTTTTTTTTCTCCTCAACTCTAAAATGGTGCACACTTCCTACAATAGTATGTAATTATGATGGTGATAATGATGATTATCATCCACTAAGACCAAAAATGGGTAAAAAGATATTACTAAAAGTTATTTTGAATTTTATTGTTAATATGCTCAAAAAGTATTAAAAGAAGTGTTTCAAGACCATCATAATTTTGTTTAGTTAAACAATCAAAAAGGTTGGCAGCGTCACAAATATTTTGAAATTTAATTCCAATATGAGTATAAACTGGATGATCTATGAGAGTTTTTTAATCTTCAACCATATTATTAGTGTTGCAAAGGCGATAGACTTTTAAATTGTGCCAACACTTTCTTAGTAATAATTGTAGCTTAACACATACATGATATTTACTATATTCGATTATAATTAAATGGGTTAATTATAGTAAAATACACATCATTATTTTCATAAAATAACCTTAAAAAACTCATCTTTTAATATAAACCATAAAAACTATTAAAATAGATAATGTAAGGAATCCAAGATTAAGATGTGAAAGATTTGCTTTAGCAAGTTTATATAATTTTTTTTATAAAGCTTATCATGATAATTTTTACACAAAAAATGGTGAATATCTACATTAAAATTAGTGAACTAAGTGACTTTATAGTTCTTCATTTTGAAAAAACTTAATCTAGTTAAAGTTCTAAATTCTAGATCCATTGAAAACTTCCAAATTTAATGAAATATGTGTTATTAAGATATCTATCCCAAAAAATAAACATTGGGAAGAGTTGATAGATTTACTTTACTGAAGGGTGATCTAACAACATTTAGTTTTTGGAGGAACAATCAGCTAGCTTCAATAGTTTTCAATTTTTCCAATGATAGTCATCAACACCTCAGCACCAAAATAGTGCCAGATCAACTAGCAGTTTTTATTTTGATTTTGTAATAATCTATTTTTGTAAAAATAGTTTAGGATATTTTCTCAGTTCTACTGTTGTATAAATAACTCTCTTCACAAGTTATTATGGGTTGCACCCTTGAAGAATCATTTTTAAGCATTTGATGTACTTGACTTTTCTGGATCATTAATATAAAAGCAAAGGATTCTGAATTTTGATTTACACAGTTTTGTGTTTCCTGTAAGTTTTTCCAGTATTATTCGTTATGTTTTTCTTCATATTCTTATGTCTTGCAAAGATAACTAGGTAGGAATATTTGGGTTTCAATTTATTCCTATAAGCTTCTGAAGTGATAATCTATAAAGAGAATGAATTAATGAACTATTTGTTTAATTAATTCCCTCTAAATCAATAAATCATCAACATCTTTTGCAAGCTTTAAGCGTATTCTGTTAAACCTTCTGAACATTTTTTAAAGGTTTCCTTACTTATGATTATTTAATTTTCAACCTGAAGACTATGATAATCATATAATTTCTCTATTTCTACTCACTAACATAAAATTTATATCGCTGTGTGAATTTTAATAGCAGCCCTCTGTTTTAATATTAATATTATTCAAAAGGTTAGGCATTACAATGTTACATTTGTTTCATACATTGGTCCTCCAAATTAAAACAAAACCCCCCAAAACAATCATCTTAGATGCCCTTGCATGATAGATGACCATTATCATCTTAGAGATACAACATCAATCTAGCACCATTGCTGGGGATTCGAATTTCATTAACTTTTCCCTAGGACAATGATATTAATCCTATTCCTTTAAGGTGACTAAAGGTTTAGATAGGTCAAAATCCTTCACCTGGTGACTCCACTATGCCAAACTGGCACCTTTTAAGCACACAAGATCCCATTCTGAGTCTGACAAAGTTAATCCTCTGTTAGATCTAGAGAAACTTCTAAAAAGGACCAGTTCCAAAAGAAGACATCAACCATCTTCTTCCACTTCAGCTTTACACACTGAAGATACTATACATTTTGATCCCTATAGTAACATTCCATCTAATCCAGATACCACTCATTTATCACCTAGGGTTGCTGAACTGTTAAATAGGGGAGTTGATTTCAAATCAGGTTTCCTTATTCATTCTCTTGAATCTCATCTAGAACCCCCACTTCCACCGCGATCTCCTAAATTTGAGTTTGACCTGGGTGTTCACTTACCTGAATACACACCTACAAACTTTATTTCCCCTACCACTTATTCATTTCATTCCACTTCTGAACAACCTGAATCTTCTACTTCTAGACAACCTGAAGGGACCTTTTCTATATATTCTAATCCACTTTTTGAAAGAAAAGAGGATATTCAATCTCAGGTCCACAAGTTGGTAATTAAAACTCCTCTAAAATTATTCAAGAAGTCTCCACCTTCTTTATCTCCTCCTAATTCGACTCCACATAGTAGTTCACTCCCTATTTCACCATATTCCTCTTATTTATCACCATCTTCCTCTTCGTTTTCATCATCCTCGCAAACATATCATATATCATATTCTACTATGGAATTCCAACCCATTGTACAGGAAATATATGTAGCTTTATTTTTACCACAAGTCCTTGATGCTTTCCATAATGGATATTTGAAACATCTCCCTAGGTATAATGGAGAAACTGGTCCTTGAGCTGAAGACCATCTTCAAGCATTCCTAGACTTTGTAGACAACAGGAACATAGAACAAGAGAAATTTTACATGAGGTTGTTTGTTCAGTCTCTTGAAGGAAATGTAAGAACTTGGTTTAGGCAGTTACCTACAAATTCCATTAGAAAATGGGAAGAAATAACAAATATATTTAAGAATCTACGGGGAGTGAAGAAAGATGCTCTTTACTTTTTAAATGAGTTTGATGAACTTTAAAGAAAGTATGGTGAACCTGTCTCTGATTTTATCAAAAGGTTCAACAAAATTTACCATAAGATGCCTGCTGATTGTAAACCCCCTCTAGCAGCCAAATCAAGATTTTCAAAAGCTTTTGAAGATGATTTTGTTGTTATGTTAAGATAAAAAACTTCAAGAACTCTTGAATATATGAAAACTAATGCTATAGAGGTAGAATCAAATAGAGCTACTTCAACCACTTTAAAGGCTAAAGAGGAAAAGACACAAAGAAAACTTAAAACTAGTCAAGAGGCCTCTACCTCCTTGAAAACTAAAAATGAAGATTCTAAAATAGATGAAATAACTTCACTTCTTAGAAATTTGTCCAATAGGATTTCCAAGATTGAGACTCAACCTATGAAATTTCAACAAATAGTTACTAGACCCCAAAATCAAAATCAAGGTTAGTACAAAATAAATCCACAGTTACAAATTCTTCAAAGACCTAGTAAATCACCAAGTTCCAACTCCTCTACTAATAGATGATTAGCAACCTGATGAAAATAATATAACTATCATTGAAGACATTAATAACATGGATACTTCCTCTGGTCAAACAGTCATTATTCCTCTCTCACGGCAAAATCAGGTTCAAGAAGATCAAGACTCCTCATAGGTTTCTAAGTACCATGCCTTCTTTGAATTTTTAATTGTAGAGTTAAGCAAGAGATATGATCTTAGGCCTAGACCTGGCCCTAGAAGACCTCCCAAGTAACCTCCAATAATTCAACCTCGAATCAAGGTTGTTGAAACTCAAACAACTCTTATTCGACCATTAAATTAGTCAATTGATATTGCTCAAAATGAAAAGAATGTTTTGACTACATTTAATGCTGAAAAAGAGTTAGAAAGAGTTAAAAATCCCAATTCGACTTTCAGAACTTTCCAAAAACCCTGGGTATAAAAATCAAGTCTCCAAATGGAGACAAAACACCTCGGTTGATGCTGAAAGTGATATAATTAGTTTGTAAGATGAAAAACCAGTGGTTGTCTTTGGTCCTAGTTCAAATAAGATCGATGAAATAGTGCCTCCTTTCTATGTAACTCTTAAGACAAATGATTTCATGTTATACAAGTGTATGCTTGATTCCGGGGCATCACATAACCTCATGCAAAAAACTATCATGGACCATTTGAAACTTGACATAACTAGATCCTATCATGACTTGTACACCTTTGATTCCAAAAGGGTGCCTTGCTTAGGATTGATTAAGGATTTAGTAGTCACCCTTGCCCAAATTCTAGTGAAAAGTGTGGTGCTTGATATAGTTGTCACAAATATCCCTCCCAAATTTGGAATTCTCCTTTGTAGGTCTTGTTGTGCCAAATTAGGGGGAACTCTTCAGATGGACATGTCTTATGCCACTATTCCCATTTATGGGGGAGAACAACTAAGGCTATATAGAGGGGTAAGATTTGTGCACACTGATTGCAAAATAGGCCAACCAAGGAACCACCCCATTTATGCAATTGATCAATATTTTGGCTGTTTTCAGTTCTCTTCAAACCAAACTCATGAAACTCAAGTTAAAATTGAAGATGTAATTGAAAGTCCTGTACCAAATCAAACTGATGTATGGAAACTCTCCTTTGATGGCTCTTGTACAAAACATGGAACATGAGATGGGGTAGCTTTAATTTCACCAGAAAAAAGAAAATATTACCCAATCATGAAAACTCGACTTCGAAGTTACAAATAATGTGGCTGAATATGAAGCTTTCCTTTTAGGACTGTAGTTAGTCAAAAGCTTAAAGGTCCAAGACTTAAGTGTTTTGACTGACTAAGAACTTATTGTCAAACAAGTGAGAAATATTTTCCATACCAAGCATCCTAGGCTTAGGTCTTACCGAAATGAAGTTTGGGATTCAATTGAAAATTTCTTTAATGCTTTTAACTTGACTTATATTCCAAGGGATCAGAATATTCATGCAAATTCCTTAGTTGTTTATGCAAGTTCATTAAAAATTCTTGATAAGACTAATGTACTCTATCAAATACAAGTCAAATACAGACCATCTATCATAGATAATCTCAAATATTGGCAGATATTTGAAGATGATGAACAGTTGAAATCTTTTCTACAGGTTATAGATGAATTTTCAGTTCTACAAATTGATGAAGATATAACATAAATAAATGAAAATACAAATGAAAATTATACTTCAAATTTAAATTCAAAAATTGTTGATCATGATATCATTCAATTCTCCAACAATTTTATTCCCAAAGGTCTCATTCCTTTAGAGAAATTGTTTGACCGAAATGATGTCCTCAAAAACCCTCAGTCCATTTCTTCACAAGATGACGTAGAAGAAATTAACATTGGAACAAAGGATGATATTAAAAACATCAAAATATGTGCATCTTTAGATCCAAAGATCAAAGCTCAATACCTCAAGTTATTTGAAAAATACAAGGATGTTTTTCCATGGACTTATGTTGATCTAAAGACTTATGACACTTCATTGATATAGCATAAGATTCCTTTAAAAATAGAAGAAAAACCTTATCAACAGAAACTTAGGAGGATAAATCCAACTCTTCTACCAACTTTAGAAAAGGAAATTAAGAAAATGTTGGATGCCCATATTATTCTCCCTCTTAGGTGTTCTAATTGGGTTGAAAATTTAGTTCCTGTTAGAAAGAAGAATGGAGAAATCACACTATGTCTGGACTTTAGAAATTTGAATAAATCATCATTGAAAGAGATCTATCCTTTACCAAAAATGGATCAGTTGCTTCAGATGGTTTCAGGAGCACAAAGAATTTCTATGCTTGACAGTTTTTCAGGCTATAATCAGGTAAACGTTGATCTAGTAGATAGAGAAAACAACCTTTACTACACCCTAGGGTACATTTATGTATTCTAGAATGCCCTTTGGCTTATCCAATGCTGAAGAAAACTTTCAGAGAGCTATGGACATATATTTTGTGGGTCGGGTAAATAAATTTGTCGTTATTTATCTTGATGACATAACTATTTTTTCTAACTCTGATCAGAAACATCTAAATCACTTGAGGAAGGTTTTGACAAGTGTAGGAAATTTGGGATATCACTGAAGCCAAAAAAGTCTTTGTTTGTTATCAAAGAAGGAAAACTGCTGGGCCACATAATCTCAAAGGAAGGAGTGGTGATTGATCCCAAATGTTTATCTACCATTAAAACATTGTCCTTACCTAGAAATAAGAAGGATATTCAAGCTTTTCTAAGCAAGATTAATTTTTTAAGGAGATTCATCCCAAATTATGCTGAGATTGTAAAAGATATAATTGATATGCTCTGAAAGGATCATGAAGTTAAATGGATTATCTTTTCTAGGCATGCATTTGATCAGATCAAGAAATCTATCTCTGAAGTTACTACCTTGGCCAACCCTGATTATACCAAACCATTCAATATCTTTTCCTTTGCCTTAGAAACAACCCTTATTGTTGTTTTATTACAAAAGAATGAAGATTCCCATGACCAACTCATAGCCTTTTTCAGTAAGGTTATGAGAGATGTCGAGCTTACCTATGAAATAATTAAGAAGCAAGCTTATGCCCTTATTCAAGCCTTGAAATCATTCAGAATGTATGTCCTACATTCACCAATTACTGCGTATGTCCCTAACAATGCTGTGAAAATTGTTTTAACCCAAATTGAAACTGATGGGAAGAGAGGTATATGGATCACTAAAATACTGAAGTTTGATCTAACTATCAAAACTAAAAAGCTGGTAAAGGGTTAAGGATTAGCTAAGATTCTAGCTGAATCCAACTGTAAAGTGCTCGGAATCAATTCTGTTTTTGAAATACAAGGGAAGAATCCATAAGAACCTTCTCAAAGTTCAGACAAGAAGAATACACAAGAACCTTCAGTCCTTGCAGAAGGGGAGAATCCACAAGAACCTTCCCTTCATCCTGAAGAAAAGAATCCACAAGAACCTTTACCTTCAGATTAGATCAGCCCTTTACACATTGATGACAAATTTTTGTTGTCAAATTCGTATCAAAACATTGTAAATTTCTTGATCCATTTTGAATGTCCAACATCTTTCTCCAAAAGCCAATGTAAAAATCTCAAATTGAAAGCAGTCAAGTACTATATCATAAATGAAAATTTGTACTGGAAATATCCACTAAACATTTTGTTATTGTGTTTAACAGAATCAGAAACTGAAGGAATCATTGATCAGTTTCATACAGGATTTTGTGGAGGACATTATGCTTAGAGAGCAACAACATATAAGATATTAAGGGTGGAATTTTATTGGCCAACATTTTTCTTACAAGTAGGAGCAAAGGTCAGAGGTTGTGTTCCATGTCAGATGTTTGCTGGTAAGCAAAAATTAGCAGCTCTTCCATTGGTTCCATCAATAGTCTCAGCACATTTTCTCCAATGGGGATTAGATTTTGTTGGAGAGATTCATCCCACTTCAAGTAATCATCATAGATGGATGTTGGAAATAATATTGAGAGGGGGGGTGAATCAGTATTATCAAATTCTTTTCAATATGCCTTCCAGATTTATACTTTAATTTATTCTTCAGATATTGATCATTAATTTGTATGTCAGTGCCATATAATAATGAACAAGAACAAGAAAAATAGATAAGCACACCAAAGAACACCAGATATAAAGTGGAAACCTAATGTGGGTGAAAACCACCTGCTGCAATATGTCTCTATCTTCTTTCAATTAGAGACTTCTTTTACAAGGATTTTGTACTGGTGTAGTCCTTTACCAGTACGCAGGCTGCAACCTGCAGAGAGCTACAACTCTCTCTTGTTTTCCAGTCTCTCCTGGAAGGGAGCTACAACCCCCTTTGCTCTTTTACTTCTTTAAGGACCACGTTTCATTAATTTTCAGACTGGATCCAAGAAGATCAAATAATCATCAAGTACATGCAAATCACCCAATCTCCTTATACAATCAACCAATGAATCACCCAAGTTCTCAAAATGTTGTAAACAAAAAAGTAATACCAGAAATCTAAACCTAGAACTCTACAGCAATAGATAAAAGACAACCAACAAATGTTTCAAGATAGGTCCGCAACCTCACCAATAGTGGCCTGCGAATACCCGCACCTCTTCTATGTCTAAACTGCGCAGATCCGCACCTGGTCGGTCTACTGCTCTGCGTATCTCTGCACCACTCGTTCTGCTGCCCTGCGTACCTCTGCTCAGATCTGCACCTGCACTGCCCGCTTGACAGCGTACCTCCGCTACCTGTCCTTCTGTTTCCCTGCGTACTTCCGCACTGTGCCTTCTCCTGAGCTGCGTACCTCGTACTGCGCCTTCTGCTGCGCTGCGTACCCCCGCACTGCGCCTTCTCCTGCGCTGTGTACCCCCGCACTCACGTCGTGGATTGCCTGCGAACCTCTAATTAGGGCCAAATTAACAGTCCTCCAATGTGCCACAGTCAATCAGATCCATAGATCTGATCACGCACCCGAGAGATCACAACTTATCAATAGATTCACCTTAAATTTTCTCCTTGATTTAGATCTAGCTTTTAAAACCAATCACCCAAACTTTCAGATCTTAAGATATTCAAATTTCACAAGTGTCTAGCCAAGTGATCTCTTTTCCTTTTTATAGGCAAGACCTTATTCAAACCATGGGACAAAACCATCGAAAACCAATACAAGGGATCCAAACAGGGGTTCAAGAAATTTAGATCCTAAAGCACGGGCCAAAACCATAGGATCTTGAACGACGGGCTAAATACCAAGGACCAAACATAAGAAACCCCACGTGAGCGCGCTTCTCTACATTGGAGTGAGTGAACTAGGGGACCACACCTTATGAACGGATAACCTGAGGGTATGTCCACACCTCCTGGATGGTGAAGCTGCGAGTCCGCACCTTTTGAATGAGGCACCTACGAACCTCTTATTTTCCATCATTTTGAGAGCCTGAACATAATTTTTCCACTTGAGTGAGTTGCCATCAAGTACAACACCTGTACCATAGATCCAAACCAGAATCATAATGCCAACAATCTCCCCCTTTGGACTTGATGGCAACCTCAAGATCCTAAACCTCATTCTCCCCCTTTGACATCAAAGGCAAAGGGTTATGCTCCCCCTGAGAACATGCTCCCCCTGACTATCAACCAGATTTGCAAAAGGAAAGAATTTTCTTCAAGAAGAACCATAATCCACCAAACACCATAATTGACCATGAAAGAGATAGAGACATATTGCAGCACTATTTAGATCAGCATCCGTGATCTCCTTCTGTACTTCCTCCAAGATCTTCTACCATAATGCCAACAATGCATTATATGCTCCCCCTGAACCTGTGCCATTCGATCTTCGACCAATCCGCAACCCAGAAAATGTATGCGTATACCCCATATGAAACTTGCGTACAACCAACAATCTCTGAAACAAATGAGATTCAACAATAGGATGATGCATCAAAAACCCCCAGCTTTTCCTGAGGTATTCAAAGGTCTCCCTTGGCAATGGTTTGGTGAGTATATCAGCAACTTGTTCCTTAGAAGGAACATATTCCAACTTGACCTTTTGTTCAAGCACTTTTTCCCTGAGAAAGTGATACTTGATCGGTATGTGCTTGGTCTTTGAATGCATGACTGGGTTCTTTGAAATGTTGATTGCACTTGTATTATCACATAAGATGGAGATAGGTGGTGTACAAGTGATTTGAAAATCCTGCAAGGTATGCATCATCCAAAGGAGGTGAGTGCAGCAAGATGCAGCAGTGACATATTCCGCTTCAGCTGTAGATAAAGCAATCGAACTCTGTTTCTTGATCAACCGAGATACTAATCTGGAACCCATAAATAATGCACCACTACTTGTGCTCTTCCTATCATCCATGCTTCCAGCCCAATCTGCATCTATATAAGCATGAAGTGTGAGATCTGTATCTATAGGATACCATAAGCCATAGTTTTGAGTTCCTTGAAGGTACTTGAAAATTCTCTTCACTGCCTGAAGATGAGTTTCCTTTGGATTTGCCTGAAATCTTCCAACTATTCCCACTGCATGCATGATGTCTGGTCAGGTACCTGTCAAATAAAGAAGACTTTCAATCATAGATCTGTAGGTTGGTTGATGCACTGCTGTTGATTCATCATTTGCACTGAGGCTACATCCTGTGACCATGGGGGTACATACTAGTTTTGCATCTTCCATGCCATATTTCTTCAAAATCCGCTTGAGATACTTGGTTTGAGACAAGAAGATCCCACCTTCATTTTGTTGGATTTGCAGTCCAAGAAAATATGCCAGTTCTTCAAGAAAAGACATTTCAAATTCTTTCTGCATCACCAAGGCAAAGCTTTGACTCATAGCTTCTTCATTGCTGCCAAAGATAATATCATCTACATACACAACAAGTATTAGCAATTTGTCATTTTCAATTTTTATATAAAGATTGCTATCTGCTGATCCCTTTGAAAAACCTTGTTGATGAAGATATTTATCCAAACGGTAGTACCATGCCCTTGGAGCCTGTTTAAGACCATAGGGAGCCTTTTTTAGTCTGCATACAAGATTTGGATCATTCCCAAGGATGAACCCATCTGGTTGCTCAATGTACACTTCTTCTTCTAAGTCTCCATTCAGAAAGGTTGATTTTATGTCCATTTGAAATACTTTGAACTTCTGAAAGCTTGAGAGAGCAAGGAACATTCGGATGGCCTCAAGTCTAGCAACGGGAGCAAAAGTTTCTTCAAAGTCTATTCCTCCTTCTTGAGCATACCCTTTACAAACAAGTCTGGCCTTGTTTCTAATTACTTCCCCATTTTCATTCAACTTATTTTTGAAGATCCATTTTGTCCCTATGACATTCTTATCTTTTGGTCTAGGAACCAACTCCCAAGTGTTGTTCTTTTCGATCTGCTCAAGTTCTTCATCCATTGCCTTGACCCAGCATTCATCTTTGCATGCCTCTCTTACATTTTGTGGTTCAGTGGAGGAGAGTAATGCCAAATAGCTTGAGGCTTCTGCAATTGTTCTTCTTGTTTGAACACCTGCATCTTTCTGCCCCAAGATCTGAGATTCTGGATGATTCTTCTGAACGTACCTGGATCGAGTTTTCTCTCCGATCCTTATCTGTTCCTCTAGTGCCTCTTGAGGTTCTTCTTCATCATCAATATGATTTGGAGAGTAGTCTTCATCTTCTTCGATATTTTCATAATTTACTTGCCTAGGAATGTATCCTTTTTCATCAACCACTACATCAATGCTGTCAACAATTCTTCCAAGTCTTTTACTGTAACACTTATATGCTTTGCTGTGGGGAGAATAACCAAGGAGAATGCCTTCGTCTGCTCTAGGTTCAAGTTTGCCAAGCTATTCATCATTATTCTTAATATAGCATTTTCTTCCAAAGATTTTGAAATGCTTTACCGAAGGAGTCTCACCATACCAGAGCTCATGAGGAGTTTGAGTGATGTTCACTCGGACATTTGTTTTGTTGAGAACAACAACCACAGCAAAAGCAGCTTCACCCCAGAAGGTTGCGGGAGTCCTAGACTCATCAAGCATAGCACAAGCCATTTGTTGGACCATTCTGTTCATGATTTCCACCACTCCAATTTGCTGAGGAGTCCTAGCTGTAGAGAATTCCCTTCTTATTCCATGTTCTTCACAGAAATCGAAAAATTCATTTGAGGTAAACTCCCCACCTCTGTCAGACCCGAGGCACTTAATTTTGTGATCTGATTCGTTTTCAGCCAAGGCTTTGAAAGATTTGAATTTTTCGAATGCTTCATCCTTGTGTTTCATAAGTCCCAACCAAACCATCCTGGAGAAGTCGTCAATGAATAATATAAAGTATTCTTCTCCTCGAGGTGACCTTGTCCTAAATGGACCACATACATCTGTATGGACTAGTTCAAGAGGCCTGCTAGATAATCCTTCCTTCTCAGGGAAGTTAGTTCTGGTTTGCTTACCAAGCTGACATGATTTGCATATGGTGTTGTCTGGAATTTTGATATCTGGAAGACCACGGACTGCCCGGTATTTGCATGCTTTCCTTATTTGTGAAAAGCTTAGATGCCCCAACCTCCGGTGCCATAACCAATGTTCATCATCTTTGCTCAAATAACATTGTTGTTGTCCTTCTTCAAATATGTATAGATTATTTGGAGTTCTTCTGCCTTTGATCACTGTTTTTCCTGTATCAAGATCATGAACACTACATCCATTTGATCGAAATATTACCTCTGTTCCTTGATCGCACATCTGACTGACACTTGGTAGATTATGCTTCAAGCCATCAACATACAAAATATTTCAAGCTTTGACCTTTTCTTTCAACTGAGCAGTGCCTTTTCCTTTTATGGTTGCAGGGGTATCATTTCCAAAAGAAACTTTCTTTCCCTTTTCTAAAGCAGTATATGATTCAAGTTTTTCTTTATCACCTGTCATATGCTTCGAACATCCGCTGTCAATGTACCATAGATTTTCTTGTCCTTCTGCATAAAATGCTATCCCACATCTTTCTGTTTGTGGTTCCTTTATTCTCCATGTTCTGGTGCTTGAGGCTTGTTCCTTTCTCTGCCGAAACCTGCTCCCGCGTTCAGAATCTTCATGACCGAAGTTATTACAAATAGAACATTCAATTTCATTTTCAAGGGCAAAAAAGTTGTTATAGGTCCTTTTCGTAATCCCAGTCATACTTCTTTGTTTTTGAGCTTCTCTAGTCATGATTGTCTTATAAGCAACACATTGAGCTGCTTTGTGACCAAAGTTATGGCAAGAGAAACATTGGCCATTGAAGAAACTTCTGCGATTATCAAATCTACCAGCCAAATGATTGTAATTTCTATTGTCATCCATTCTTGAAGCAAATTGAGAAGATTTTACCTATGGCTGGTTGTCGCATTTGTTCACCCTTAAGATGGATTTCCCCTGGTTTACTTGGTAGTCTTTGTTTGTTCTTGATGTAATTCGTCCTTGCCTTACCTGGTGATCTCCATTGGATTTTTGCTCATTCCTCCTTGCTGCATCAAGATAACTCTTTGAGGTGGATGCTTGAGATGTTTCTCCATTATAACCCAAACCTATCTTGATTAGAGGAGAACACTGTACATTGATAATCTCATCCAGAGTTTCAGATCCTTTAACAAATTTAAGATTAAGAGCCTTTGTTTTCTCAATTTATTTTCTAAGGCCAACAATTTCACATTCTAACTTCTCAAGAGATTTTTCTTTTTCATCAAGTTGGAATTGCAGAGTATCAATGATCATATCTTTTTCTTCTAAACATATTTTGAGTCGAGAAATCTCTTCATAAAAACCATCTACATCTATAGCGTCCATGTAATCATCATCTTCAAAGGCCATTAAAATTTTATAATCATTACCTCGTTCATCTTCGTCACTATTTGATAGGCCATCACTGTCTTCATGAGTGTAGTAACTTTCTTAGTTGCATTCTGTTTCTTGTTCCATCTAATAGGTTCCTTCCCTTTGTCAATCTTATCCTTGTGAGGACATTTGGCAGCATAGTGACCAACTCTTCTACAAGCAAAGCATTTGAAAGATAACTTCCCTCGGAAACGACTAGTACCCCGTTGAAGATTTCTGACAAAATTTGATTCTTCTTCCTCCTTTGACACGTGTCCTGACTCATAGTACTCTCCTTTGCCTGAAGCCTTGAAGGCAGCTTCTCTCCTGTCTGATGGACCTCCTTTCCTCATTTCATAAGCAGTTAGAATTCCATGCAGCTGTGAAATTTTAAGGCTTTGTAGATTCTCCTTTTCTTCTATTGCAGAAACTTTAGATTCAAACCTAGGGGACAAAGACCTTAGAACTTTTTCAACCACAACAGCGTCTTTTATTTCTTCACCCAAATTTTTCATACAATTAACAATCTCATCTACACGAAGAAAATAGTTAGCCACACTTTCATCATTATACATCCTGAAATTTTCATACTGAATCCTGAGGGTTTGAAGTTTTTCTCGTTTTACTTGATCATCTCCTTCATAGCTCATAACAATCTTGTCCCATATCTCTTTTGCAGATTTAAACTGCATTACCTTGACAAATTCTGATTGAGATAGGCATCCTAATAGAGTATTGACCGCCGTTTCATTTGTTTCATATTTCTTCTTCTCAGCCGGATCTGTAGGAGTTGCTACTGGAAAAGTATACGCTGTATCTATGATATCCTAGACTTCTGTACCAAGAGATTGAAGATAGGCAGTAGCTCTTACCTTCCAATAAACGACGTTTGTCCCATCAAAAATTGGTGGCCTGATTGATGCTTCCCTCTCGTAGTTGCTCATGATGAAAGATCTTTCTTCAAGTGATCAAGCTTCTTCTGAAGAACCTACTCCGATACCAATTGTTGGAAATAATACTTGGGGGGGGGGGGGGGGGGGTGAATCAGTATTATCAAATTCTTTTCAATATGCCTTCCAGATTTATACTTTAATTTATTCTTCAAATATTGATCATTAATTTGTATGTTAGTGCCATATAATAATGAACAAGAACAAGAAAAATAGATAAGCACACCAAAGAACACCAGATATAAGGTGGAAACCCAATGTGGGTGAAAACCACCTGCTGCAATATGTCTCTATCTTCTTTCAAGTAGAAACTTCTTTTAGAAGGATTTTGTATTGGTGCAGTCCTTTACCAGTACACAGGCTGCAACCTACAGAGAGCTACAACTCTATCTCATTTTCCAGTCTCTCCTGGAAGGGAGCTACAACCCCCTTTGCTCTTTTACTTCTTTAAGGACCACGTTTCATTAATTTTCAGACTGGATCCAAGAAGATCAAATAATCATCAAGTACATGCAAATCACCCAATCTTCTTATACAATCAACCAATGATTCACCCAAGTTCTCAGAATGTTGTAAACAGAAAAGTAATACTAGAAATATAAACCCAGAACTCTGCAGCAATAGGTAAAAGATAACCAACAAATGTTTCAAGATAGGTCCGCACTTCACCAATAGTGGCCTGCGAATACCCGCACCTCTTCTGTGTCTAAACTGCGCAGATCCGCACCTGGTCAGTCTACTGCTCTGCGTATCTCCGCACCACTCATTCTGCTGCCTTGCGTACCTCTGCTCAGATCCGCACCTGCATCGCCCGCCTGACAGCGTACCTCCACAACCTGTCCTTCTGTTTCCCTGCGTACTTCCGCATTGTGCCTTCTCCTAAGCTGCGTACCTCGCACTGCGCATTCTGTTGCGCTACGTACCCCTACACTGTGCCTTCTCGTGCGCTACATACCCCCGCACTCATGCCGTGGATCGCCTGCGAACCTCTGATTAGGGCCAAATTAACAATCCTCCAATGTGCCACAGTCAGTCAGATCCATAGATCTGATCATGCGCCTGAGAGATCATGACTTATCAATAGATTCGCCTTAAATTTTCTCCTTGATTTAGATCTAGCTTTTAAAACCAATCACTCAAACTTTCAGATCTTAAGATATTCAAATTTCACAAGTGTCTAGCCAAGTGATCTCTTTTCCTTTTTATAGGCAAGCCCTTATTCAAACCATGGGACAAAACCATCGAAAACCAATACAAGGGATCCAAACAGGGGTTCAAGAAATTTAGATCTTAAACCACGGGCCAAAACCATAGGATCATGAACGACGGGCTAAATACCAAGGGCCAAACATAAGAAACCCCACATGAGCGCGCTTCTCTGCATTGGAGTGAGTGAACTGGGGGACCGCACCTTATGAACAGATAACCTGCGGGTATGTCCACACTTTCTGGACGGCAAACCTGCGGGTCCGCACCTTTTAAACGAGGCACCTGTGAACCTCTTATTTTCCATCATTTTGAGAGCCTGAACAGAATTTTGCCACTTGAGTGAGTTGCCATCAAGTACAAAACCTGTGCCATAGATCCAAACCAGAATCATAATGACAACAATATCCCCCTTTGGACTTGATGGCAACCTCAAGATCCTCAACGTCATTCTCCCCCTTTGACATCAAGGGCAAAGGGTTATGCTCCCCCTGAGAACATGCTCCCCCCTGACTATAAACCAAATCTGCAAAAGGAAAGAAATTTCTTCAAGAAGAACCATAATCCACCAAACACCATAATTGACCATGAAAGAGATAGAGACATATTGCAGCACTATTTAGATCAGCATCCATGATCTCCTTCTATACTTCCTCCAATATCTTCTACCATAATGTCAACAATGCATTATATGCTCCCCCTGAACCTATGCCATTCGATCTTCGACCAATCCGCAACCCAGCAAATGTATGCATATACCCCATATGAAACTTGCATACAACCAACAATCTCTGAAATAGATGAGATTTAACAACAGGATGATGCATCAACAACCCCCAGCTTTTGCTTGAGGTATTCAAAGGTCTCCTTGGGCAATGGTTTGGTGAGTATATCAGCAACTTGTTCCTTAGAAGGAACATATTCCAACTTGACCTTTTGTTCAAGCACTTGTTCCCTGAGAAAGTGATACTTGATCGGTATGTGCTTGGTCTTTGAATGCATGACTGGGTTCTTTGAAATGCTGATTGCACTTGTATTATCACATAAGATGGAGATAGGTGGTGTACAAGTGATTTGAAAATCCTGCAAGGTCTGCATCATCCAAAGGAGTTGAGTGCAGCAAGATGCAGCAGCCACATATTCCGCTTCAGTTGTAGATAAAGCAATCGAACTATGTTTCTTGCTGAAGCAAGATACTAATCTGGAACCCATAAAGAATGCACCACTACTTGTTCTCTTCCTATCATCCATGCTTCCCGCCCAATCTGCATCTGTATAAGCATGAAGTGTGAGATCTGTATCTCTAGGATACCATAAGCCATAGTTTTGAGTTCCTTGAAGGTACTTGAAAATTCTCTTCACTGCTTGAAGATGAGTTTCCTTTGGATTTGCCTGAAATCTTCCAACTATTCCCACTGCATGCATGATGTCTGGTCGGGTACCTGTAAAATAAAGAAGACTTCCAATCATAGATCTGTAGGTTGGTTGATGCACTGCTGTTGTTTCATCATTTGCACTGAGGCTACATCTTGTGACCATGGGGGTACATAATAGTTTTGCGTCTTCCATGCCATATTTCTCCAAAATCTGCTTGAGATACTTGGTTTGAGACAAGAAGATCCCACCTTCATTTTTTTGGATTTGCAGTCCAAGAAAATATGTCAGTTCTCCAAGAAAAGACATTTCGAATTCTGTCTGCATCACCAAGGCAAAGCTTTGACTCATATCTTCTTCATTGCTGCCAAAGATAATATCATCTACATACACAACAAGTATTAGCAATTTGTCATTTTCAATTTTTATATAAAGATTGCTATCTGTTGATCCCTTTGAAAAACCTTTTTGATGAAGATATTTGTCCAAACGGTAGTACCAAGCCCTTGGAGCCCGTTTAAGACCATAGAGAGCCTTTTTTAGTTTGCATACAAGATTTGGATCATTCCCAAGGATGAACCCATCTGGTTGCTCAATGTACACTTCTTCTTCTAAGTCTCTGTTCAGAAAGGCTGATTTTACGTCCATTTGAAATACTTTGAACTTCTGAAAGCTTGAGAGAGCAAGGAACATTCGGATGGCCTCAAGTCTAGCAACGGGAGCAAAAGTTTCTTCAAAGTCTATTCCTTCTTGTTGAGCATACCCTTTACAAACAAGTCTGGCCTTTTTTCTAATTACTTCCCCATTTTCATTCAACTTATTTTTGAAGATCCATTTTGTCCCTATGACATTCTTATCTTTTGGTCTAGGAACCAACTCCCAAGTGTTCTTTTCGATCTGCTCAAGTTCTTCATCCATTGCCTTGACCCAGTATTCATCTTTGCATGCCTCTCTTACATTTTGTGGTTCAGTGGAGGAGAGTAATGCCAAATAGCTTGAGGCTTCTGCAATTGTTCTTCTTGTTTGAACACCTGCCTCTTTCTGCCCCAAAATCTAAGATTTTGGATGATTCTTCTGAACGTACCTGGATGGAGTCTTCTCTTCTATCCTTATCTGTTCCTCTGGTGCCTCTTGAGGTTCTTCTTCATCATCAATCTGATTTGGAGAGTAGTCTTCATCTTCTTCGATATTTTCATAATTTACTTGCCTAGGAATGTATCCTTTTTCATCAACCACTACATCAATGCTGTCAACAATTCTTCCAAGTCTTTTATTTTAACACTTATATGCTTTGCTGTGGGGAGAATAACCAAGGAGAATGCCTTCATCTACTCTAGGTTCAAGTTTGCCAAGCTGTTCATCATTATTCTTAATATAGCATTTGCTTCCAAAGATTTTGAAATGCTTTACCGAAGGAGTCTCACCATACCAAAGCTCATGAGGAGTTTGAGTGCTGTTCACTCGGACATTTGTTTTGTTGAGAATAACAACCACAACAAAAGCAGCTTCACCCCAGAAGGTTGCGGGAGTCCCAGACTCATCAAGCATAGCACGAGCCATTTGTTGGACCATTCTGTTCATCCTTTCCACCACTCCATTTTGCTGAGGAGTCCTAGCCGTAGAGAATTCCCTTCTTATTCCATGTTCTTCACAGAAATCGAAAAATTCATTTGACGTAAACTCCCAACCTCTGTCGAGCCTGAGGAACTTAATTTTGTGATTTGATTTGTTTTCAGCCAAGGCTTTGAAAGATTTGAATTTTTTGAATGCTTCGTCCTTGTGTTTCATAAGTCCCAACCAAACCATCCTGGAGAAGTCGTCAATGAATAATATAAAGTATTCTTCTCCTCGAGGTGACCTTGTCCTAAATGGACCACATACATCTGTATGGACTAGTTCAAGAGGCCTGCTGGCTGATCCTTTCTTCTCAGGGAAGTTAGTTCTGGTTTGCTTACCAAACTGACATGATTTCATATGGTGTTGTCTGGAATTTTGATATCTGGAAGACCACGAACTGCCTGGTATTTGCATGCTTTCCTTATTTGTGAAAAGCTTAGATGCCCCAACCTCCGGTGCCATAACCAATGTTCATCATCTTTGCTCAAATAGCATTGTTGTTGTCCTTCTTCAAATATGTATAGATTATTTGGAGTTCTTCTGCCTTTGATCACTGTTTTTCCTGTATCAAGATCACGAACACTACATCCATTTGATCGAAATATTACCTCTATTCCTTGATCGCACATCTGACTGACACTTAGTAGATTATGCTTCAAGCCATCAACATACAAAACATTTCCAGCTTTGACCTTTTCTTTCAATTGAGCAGTTCCTTTTCCTTTTATGGCTGCAGGGGTATCATTTCCAAAAGAAACTTTCTTTCCCTTTTCTAAAGCAGTATATGATTCAAGTTTTTCTTTATCACCTGTCATATGCTTCAAACATCCGCTGTCGATGTACCATAGATTTTCTTGTCCTTCTGCATAAAATGCTATCCCACATCTTTCTGTTTGTGGTTCCTTTATTTTCCATGTTCTGGTGCTTGAGGCTTGTTCCTTTCTCTGCCGAAACCTGCTCCTACATTCAAAATCTTCATGACCGAAGTTATTACAAATAGAACATTCAATTTCATTTTCAAGGGCAGAAAAGTTGTTATAGGTCCTTTTTGTAATCCCAGTCATACTTCTTTGTTTTTGAGCTTCTCTAGTCATTATTGTCTTATAAGCAACACATTGAGCTGCTTTGTGACCAAATTTATGGCAAGAGAAACATTGGCCATTGAAGAAACTTCTGCGATTATCAAATCTACCAGCCAAATGATTGTAATTTCTATTGTCATCCATTCTTGAAGCAAATTGAGAAGATTTTACCTGTGGCTGGTTGTAGCTTTTCTTCACCCTTAAGATGGATTGCCCCTGGTTTACCTGGTAGTCTTTGTTTGTTCTTGATGTAATTCGTCCCTGCCTTATGTGGTGATCTCCATTGGGTTTTTTCTTATTCCTCCTTGCTGCATCAAGATAACTCTTTGAGGTGGATGCTTGATATGTTTCTCCATTATAACCCAGACCTATCTTGATTAGAGGAGAACACTGTACATTGATAATATCATCTAGAGTTTCAGATCCTTTAACAAATTTAAGATTAAGAGCCATTTTTTTCTCAATTTCTTTTCTAAGGCCAACAATTTCACATTCTAACTTCTCAAGAGATTTTTCTTTTTCATCAAGTTGGAATTGTAGAGTATCAATGATCATATATTTTTCTTCTAAACATATTTTGAGTCGAGAAATCTCTTCATAAAAACCATCTACATCTATAGCGTCCATGTAATCATCATCTTCAAAGGCCATTAAAAGTTTATAATCATTACCTCATTCATCTTCGTCACTATTTGATAGGCCATCATTGTCTTCATGAGTGTAGTAACTTTTCTTAGTTGCATTCTGTTTCTTGTTCCATCTAACAGGTTCCTTCCTTTTGTCAATCTTATCCTTGTGAGGACATTTGGCAGCATAGTGACCGACTCTTCCACAAGCAAAGCATTTCAAAGGTAACTTACCTCGGAAACAACCAGTACCCCGTTGAAGATTTCTGAGAAAATTTGATTCTTCTTCCTCCTGTGACACGTGTCCTGACTCATAGTACTCTCCTTTGCCTGATGCCTTGAAGGCAGCTTCTCTCCTATCTGATGGACCTCCTTTCCTCATTTCATAAACAGTTAGAATTTCGTGCAACTGTGACATTTTAAGGCTTTGTAGATTCTCCTTTTCTTCTATTGCAAAAACTTTAGATTCAAACCTAGGGGACAAAGATCTTAGAACTTTTTCAACCACAACAGCCTCTTTTATTTCTTCACCCAAATTTTTCATACAATTAATAATCTCACCTACACGAAGAAAATAGTTAGCCACACTTTCATCATTATACATCCTAAGATTTTCATACTGAATCCTGAGGGTTTGAAGTTTTGCTCGTTTTACCTGATCATCTCCTTCATAGCTCAGAACAATCTTGTCCCATATCTCTTTTGCGGATTTAAACTGCATTACCTTGATAAATTCTGATTTAGATAGGCATCCTAATAGAGTATTGACCGCCTTTTCATTTGTTTCATATTTCTTCTTCTCAGCCAGATCTGTAGGAGTTGCCGATGGAAAAGTATACCTTGTATCTATGATATCCCAGACTTCTGTACCAAGAGATTGAAGATAGGCAGTAACTCTTACCTTCGAATAAACGAAGTTTGTCCCATCAAAAATCGGTGGCCTGATTGATGCTTCCCTCTCGTAGTTGCTCATGATGAAAGATCTTTCTTCAAGTGATCAAGATTCTTCTGAAGAACCTCCTCCGATACCAATTGTTGGAAATAATACTTGGGGGGGGGGTGAATCAGTATTATCAAATTCTTTTCAATATGCCTTCCAGATTTATACTTTAATTTATTCTTCAGATATTGATCATTAATTTGTATGTCAGTGGCATATAATAATGAACAAGAACAAGAAAAATAGATAAGCACACCAAAGAACACCAGATATAAGGTGGAAACCCAATGTGGGTGAAAACCACCTGCTGCAATATGTCTCTATCTTCTTTCAATTAGAAACTTCTTTTACAAGGATTTTGTACTGGTGCAGTCCTTTACCAGTACGTAGGCTGCAACCTGCAGAGAGCTACAACTCTCTCTCATTTTCCAGTCTCTCCTGGAAGGGAGCTACAACCCCCTTTGCTCTTTTACTTCTTTAAGGACCACGTTTCATTAATTTTCAGACTGGATCCAAGAAGATCAAATAATCATCAAGTACATGCAAATCACCCAATCTCCTTATACAATCAACCAATGAATCACCCAAGTTCTCAGAATGCTGTAAACAGAAAAGTAATACCAGAAATCTAAACCCAAAACTCCATAGCAATAGATAAAAGACAGCCAACAAATGTTTCAAGATAGGTCCGCAACTTCACCAATAGTGGCCTGCGAATACCCGCACCTTTTCTGTGTCTAAACTGCGCAGACCCGCACCTGGTCGGTCTACTTCTCTGCGTATCTCTGCACCACTCGTTCTACTGCCCTGCGTACCTCTGCTCAGATCCGCACCTGCACTGCCCGCTTGACAGCGTACCTCCGCTACCTGTCCTTCTGTTTCCCTGCGTACTTCCGCGCTGTGCCTTCTCCTGAGCTGCGTACCTTGCACTGCGCCTTCTGCTGCGCTGCATACCCCCGCACTGCACCTTCTCCTGTGCTACTTACCCCCACACTCACGTCGTGGATCGCCTGCGAACCTCTGATTAGGGCCAAACTAACAGTCCTCCAATGTGCCACAGTCAGTCAGATCCACAGATCTGATCATGCACCCGAGAGATCACGACTTATCAATATATTCGCCTTAAATTTTCTCCTTGATTTAGATCTAGCTTTTAAAACCAATCACCCAAACTTTCAGATCTTAATATATTCAAATTTCACAAGTGTCTAGCCAAGTGATCTCTTTTCCTTTTTATAGGCAAGCCCTTATTCAAACCATGGGACAAAACCATCGAAAACCAATATAAGGGATCCAAACAGGGGTTCAAGAAATTTAGATCCTAAACCACAAGCCAAACCATAGGATCATGAACGACGGGCTAAATACCAAGGGCCAAACATAAGAAACCCCACGTGAGCGCGCTTCTCTACATTGGAGTGAGTGAACTGGGGGACCGCACCTTATGAACAGATAACCTGCGGGTATGTCCGCACTTCCTGGATGGCGAACCTGCGGGTCTGCACCTTTTGAACAAGGCACCTGCAAACCTCTTATTTTCCATCATTTTGAGAGCCTAAACAGAATTTTGCCACTTGAGTGAGTTTCCATCAAGTACAACACCTGTACCATAGATCCAAACCAAAATCATAATGCCAACAATCTCCCCCGTTGGACTTGATGGCAACCTCAAGATCCTCAATGTCATTCTCCCCCTTTGACATCAAGGGCAAAGGGTTATGCTCCCCTTGAGAACATGCTCCCCCTGACTATAAACCAGATCTGCAAAAGGAAAGAAATTTCTTCAAGAAGAACCATAATCCACCAAACACCATAATTGACCATGAAAGAGATAGAGACATATTGCAGCACTATTTAGATCAGCATCCACGATCTCCTTCTGTACTTCCTCCAAGATCTTCTACCATAATGTCAACAATGCATTATATGCTCCCCCTGAACCTGTGCCATTCGATCTTCGACCAATCCGCAACCCAGCAAATGTATGCGTATACCCCATATGAAACTTGCGTACAACCAACAATCTCTGAAACAGATGAGATTCAACAACAGGATGATGCATCAACAACCCCTAGCTTTTGCCTGAGGTATTCAAAGGTCTCCCTAGGCAATGGTTTGGTGAGTATATCAGCAACTTGTTCCTTAGAAGGAACATATTCCAACTTGACCTTTTGTTCAAGCACTTGTTCCCTGAGAAAGTGATACTTGATCGGTATGTGCTTGGTCTTTGAATGCATGAGTGGGTTCTTTGAAATGTTGATTGCACTTGTATTATCACATAAGATGGAGATAGGTGGTGTACAAGTGATTTGAAAATCTTGCAAGGTCTCCATCATCCAAAGGAGTTGAATGCAGCAAGATGCAACAACCACATATTCCGCTTCAGCTGTAGATAAAGCTATCGAACTCTGTTTCTTGCTGAACCAAGATACTAATCTGGAACCCATAAAGAATGCACCACTACTTGTTCTCTTCCTGTCATCCACGCTTCCGGCCCAATCTGCATCTATATAAGCATGAAGTGTGAGATCTGTATCTCTAGGATACCGTAAGACATAGTTTTGAGTTCCATGAAGGTACTTGAAAATTCTCTTCACTGCTTGAAGACGAGTTTCCTTTGGATTTGCCTGAAATCTTCCAACTATTCCCACTGCATGCATGATGTCTGGTCAGGTACCTGTCAAATAAAGAAGACTTCCAATCATAGATCTATAGGTTGGTTGATGCACTGCTGCTGATTCATCGTTTGCACTGAGGCTACGTCCTATGACCATGGGGGTACATACTTGTTTTGCATCTTCCATGCCATATTTCTTCAAAATCTGCTTCAGATACTCTGTTTGAGAGAAGAAGATCCCACCTTCACTTTTTTGGATTTGCAGTCCAAGAAAATATGTCAGTTCTCCAAGAAAAGACATTTCGAATTCTTTCTGCATCACCAAGGCAAAGCTTTGACTCATAGCTTCTTCATTGCTGCCAAAGATAATATCATCTACATACACAACAAGTATTAGCAATTTGTCATTTTCAATTTTTATATAAAGATTGCTATCTACTGATCCCTTTGAAAAACCTTGTTGATGAAGATATTTGTCCAAACGGTAGTACCAAGCCCTTGGAGCCTGTTTAAGACCATAGAGAGCCTTTTTTAGTCTGCATACAAGATTTGGATCATTCCCAAGGATGAACCCATCTGGTTGCTCAAAGTACGCTTGTTCTTCTAAGTCTCCATTCAGAAAGGCTGATTTTACGTCCATTTGAAATACTTTGAACTTCTGAAAGCTTGAGAGAGCAAGGAACATTTGGATGGCCTCAAGTCTAGCAACGGGAGCAAAAGTTTCTTCAAAGTCTATTCCTTCTTGTTGAGCATACCCTTTACAAACAAGTCTGGCCTTGTTTCTAATTACTTCCCCATTTTCATTCAACTTATTTTTGAAGATCCATTTTGTCCCTATGACATTCTTATCTTTTGGTCTAGGAACCAACTCCCAAGTGTTGTTCTTTTCAATCTGCTCAAGTTCTTCATCCATTGCCTTGACCCAGCATTCATCTTTGCATGCCTCTCTTACATTTTGTGGTTCAGTGGAGGAGAGTAATGCCAAATAGCTTGAGGCTTCTGCAATTGTTCTTCTTGTTTGAACACCTGCCTCTTTCTGCCCCAAAATCTGAGATTCCGGATGATTCTTCTGAACGTACCTGGATGGAGTCTTCTCTTCTATCCTTATCTGTTCCTCTAGTGCCTCTTGAGGTTCTTCTTCATCATCAATCTGATTTGGAGAGTAGTCTTCATCTTCTTCGATATTTTCATAATTTACTTGCCTAGGAATGTATCCTTTTCCATCAACCACTAAATCAATGCTGTCAACAATTCTTCCATGTCTTTTATTGTAACAGTTATATGCTTTGCTGTGGGGAGAATAACCAAGGAGAATTCCTTCATCTGCTCTAGGTTCAAGTTTGCCAAGCTGTTCATCATCATTCTTAATATAGCATTTGCTTCCAAAGATTTTGAAATGCTTTACTGAAGGAGTCTCACCATACCAGAGCTCATGAGGAGTTTGAGTGTTGTTCACTCGGACATTTGTTTTGTTGAGAATAACAATCGCAACAAAAGCAGCTTCACCCTAGAAGGTTGCGGGAGTCCCAGACACATCAGGCATAGCACGAGCCATTTATTGGACCGTTCTGTTCATCGTTTCCACCACTCCATTTTGCTAAGGAGTCCTAGCTGTAGAGAATTCCCTTCTTATTCCATGTTTTTCACAGAAATCAAAAAATTCATTTGAGGTAAACTCCCCACCTCTGTCGGACCTGAGGCACTTAATTTTGTGATCT
Source organism: Pinus tabuliformis (assembly GCA_031772625.1). Lineage (NCBI taxonomy): Eukaryota > Viridiplantae > Streptophyta > Pinopsida > Pinales > Pinaceae > Pinus > Pinus tabuliformis. The sequence goes on along the minus strand of CM062807.1, from coordinate 1,280,868,582 downwards.
GATTCGTTTTCAGCCAAGGCTTTGAAAGATTTGAATTTTTCGAATGCTTCGTCCTTGTGTTTCATAAGTCCCAACCAAACCATCCTGGAGAAGTCGTCAATGAATAATATAAAGTATTCTTCTCCTCGAGGTGACCTTGTCCTAAATGGACCACATACATCTGTATGGACTAGTTCAAGAGGCCTGCTGGCTGATCCTTTCTTCTCAGGGAAGTTAGTTCTGGTTTGCTTACCAATTGTTGGAAATAATATTGAGAGGGGGGGTGAATCAGTATTATCAAATTCTTTTCAATATGCCTTCCAAATTTATACTTTAATTTATACTTCAGATATTGATCATTTATTTGTATGTCAGTGCCATATAATAATGAAAAAGAACAAGAAAAATAGATAAGCACACCAAAGAACACCAGATATAAGGTGGAAACCCAATGTGGGTGAAAACCACCTGTTGCAATATGTCTCTCTCTTCTTTCAATTAGAAACTTCTTTTACAAGGATTTTGTACTGGTGCAGTCCTTTACCAGTACGCAGGCTACAACCTGCAGAGAGCTACAACTCTCTCTCGTTTTCCAGTCTCTCCTGGAAGGGAGCTACAACCCCCTTTGCTCTTTTACTTCTTTAAGGACCACGTTTCATTAATTTTCAGATTGGATCCAAGAAGATCAAATAATCATCAAGTACATGCAAATCACCCAATCTCCTTATACAATCAACCAATGAATCACCCAAGTTCTCAGAATGCTGTAAACAGAAAAGTAATACCAGAAATATAAACCTAGAACTCTGCAGAAATAGATAAAAGACAACCAACAAATGTTTCAAGATAGGTCCGCAACTTCACCAATAGTGGCCTGCGAATACCCGCACCTCTTCTGTGTCTAAACTGCGCAGATCCGCACCTGGTAGGTCTACTGCTCTGCATATCTCCACACCACTCGCTCTGCTGCCCTGCGTACCTCTGCTCGGATCCACACCTGCACTGCCTGCCTGACAGTGTACCTCCGCTACCTCTCCTTCTGTCTCCCTGTGTACTTCCACACTGTGCTTTCTCCTGAGCTTCGTACCTCACACTGCGCCTTTTGCTGCGCTGCGTACCCCCGCACTGCGCCTTCTCCTGCGCTGTGTACCCCCGCACTCATGCCGTGGATCGCTTGCGAACCTCTAATTAGGGCCAAATTAACAGTCCTCCAATGTGCCATAGTCAGTCAGATCCATAGATCTGATCATGCGCCCGAGAGATCACGACTTATCAATAAATTCGCCTTAAATTTTCTCCTTGATTTAGATCTAGCTTTTAAAACCAATCACCCAAACTTTCAGATCTTAAGATATTGAAATGTCACAAGTGTCTAGCCAAGTGATCTCTTTTCCTTTTTATAGGCAAGCCCTTATTCAAACCATGGGACAAAACCATCGAAAACCAATACAAGGGATCCAAACAGGGTTTCAAGAAATTTAGATCCTAAACCACGGGCAAAAACCATAGGATCATGAACGACGAGCTAAATACCAAGGGCCAAACATAAGAAACCCCACGTGAGCGCGCTTCTCTGCATTGGAGTGAGTGAACTGGGGGACTGCACCTTATGAATGGATAACCTATGGGTATGTCCGCACTTCCTTGACGGCGAACCTGCGGGTCAACACCTTTTGAACGAGGCACCTGCGAACCTCTTATTTTCCATCATTTTGAGAGCCTGAACAGAATTTTGCCACTTGAGTGAGTTGCCATCAAGTACAACACCTGTACCATAGATCCAAACCAGAATCATAATGGCAACAATGGATCCTCACTGCAACAGACTATTTCACTAAATGGGTATAAGAAATTCTAGTAACAAATGCTACTGATGCAGTGGTAATTAAGTTCATTCAAGAAAATATCTTATCTAGGTTTGGTTGCTCAACTCAAATTTTCACTGATAATGCATCAGCTTTTTCTAGTGTTAAAATGATTGAGTTCTTCCAGAAATATCATATTTTGTTACATCATTCAACTCCATATTACCCTCAAGGTAATGGCCTTGCAGAATCCTCAAATAAAAGTCTGGTAAAGGTATTAAAAAAGACTCTAGTAGATCATAAAAAGAGTTGGGACTCTCATTTAATTTATGCAGTATGGGCAAATAGAATTAATCCAAAAGGATCTACTGGAAAATATCCTTTTCAGTTAGTCTATGTGAAAGATGCAATCTTCCCTACCAATTTGGCCCTTCCTGTTTTAAAATTCCTGTAGGATTCAACAGATGAACCTGATGACTTTTCAAGGAGAATAAATCAGATTATTGAACTAAATGAAAACAGAGATGAATTTCAATACAATTTGAAAAAGTATCAGAATAAGATGAAGAGCCTATTTGAAAAAAGAGCCAGGGAAAGAGACTTCAAGGAAGGCGATCTAGTTTTAAGGTGGGAGGCTAGAAGAGAAGATAGGGGAAAACATGGCAAGTTTGACAACCTGTGGTTTGGACCTTTAGCAATTGTTGAAGTAAAAGGAAACAACCCTTTTGTGCTACAAAATCTTAAGGGTCTGTATTCCACTTATCCTATAAATGGAAGGTTTCTCAAACATTACATTCAGTACTGAGAAGTTGAAGTAGAGTTCATTACTACCATTGTAAAAATCCGGTTAATTTTACTTTTCAAGTTGTCAGTGTGATTTTTTACAGCAAAGAATCCATAGCCCAATGAGAAGGCATATGGATCTGCAGGTTCTCTACATTCTATAGGAGAAAGAAGTCCTTAGTTGGAGCCAATGTTGTAGAATTTTTTGGTTTTTTTAAGTTAGAATCAATTAGTCAAAAAATGAAAAATATATTCAAAAAAATGTTAAGCTAGGATATGGACGAAAAGAATATTGAATAAAAAATGTCAGGAAATATTTTGATAAATATGTCCATATCGAAGAAAATGTTTGAATGGATGCCCTAAAAAACGAAGGCAAAAATAAAATGTTAGGTTAGAGAGAAAAGCAAAAAAACAATAAACTCTGAAAGCGTTGCAAATTTGAATGCCACTACTTTAGTCTAATTCAGTTTTGCAAATAATAGTTGTGTGTAGTTTCTTTAGATGCCACACTAGTTTATTTGATCCAATTACACAGTTTAATCATGATTGGATTTTATTTATATTGATTGTCATAGGTAGAGAATAAAATTGGCTCAACTGTTTAATCTGAGCCAATGGTGGAAGTAAGGCATAGAGGTAGATTAGGCATAAAAAGAAAATGTTGAGCTGCTAGCTTATATGCACTCTGGAAAATAAGTGAAAATGTTAGGAGTAAAATGGTAGGTAGACATGTGAAATCAAATTGAAGCATCAAATGTTTTAATCCTAAGTTGTAACATTGGGAAAACATATATATGACGGGTTTTAATTAACCGAAAGTTTTATAAGCCAATGTTATTTCATTTAATCGCCATGACCCACAGCTATCACATCTACCCTCGAAGTTGTGACCCCACCATCACTTCCGCTCATATGTTAAATACCCCCCACCTCACCTCTCATCCCGCACACTCTACCATGATCTGATGGCCCACGGTCCTCCTCGGCCCTCATAAACTACTTACCACCTCACCTTACCCCCAAACGCGGTATATTAAAGGATTCTTTACCTCTGCTCCACGTCATGCTCCACATCACACTCCATCTCATGTCTGTCATCTAATCAATTGTTGCCTATCCGTGCCCATTCAATTCTGCTCCCGCGAATTTATAACTCAAACATCCGTTAATTAATCCATTAGATAATTAATGTAAATTCAAACATTCAGTACCACCCCCGCTCCACTTTTTCATTTATAAACATTGTATTATCCATGAGAATGGTTACACAATGAATTTCTACAACTAGATTAATCATTGAAGTTTTCTCGCCTACAACCCAACCACTGTCTGACATTAAAGGAATCATTCGTCCTGTTCACGAATCTAACATCTAAGTCCACTTACCTCTTTGTCAGTTATCTGTTTTTACTACCAATCTCTGTCATTTACAGTCTGCAATTTATTTGAAAAAATGCCTCCCAAGGGAAAAGAAATCGCAGAAGTCCCAAATCCTTTGATTCACCCATAGGTCGACTTCCATCATACCCCATTGGTCAAAAAAGAATGAAAAATCATTGAGACTTCTTCTCAATTTGATCTATATGAAATGTATTGCTGGATGGAAGATCAACTTATTGATTAGACAGATGAAATAGGGCTCTGGGACTCTCAATTACCTTATCACATTTTCCCACAAATACATAGAGCACCTAAATTTGTAAGAAAATGCCATGAATCTTATGATCCCAACCAGAGAGCAATTATTTCACCTACAAGAGAAATCCTCTGTTCAATTAATTCTGATTCCATTGAAAAAATGTTGCAAGGCCCTTCTACTAGACCAACCCATCCTCTTTCCCATGAAAACCTGATAGAAGCTTATCAAAAACTAGACTTTACTAAAAGATCCCAGACCCTTCAACTGTTTCTAGATTTTGATAGTCCAAGCAAATTACCACTATTTTTTCCTATTTGCTTGGTTATAACTGTGATCAGTTTGTCAATGAAGCTATCCTTGGTTTCTTATCTATGTTTTCCACTGATTCTAAACCCATTGTTATTTATGATTTCAGTAATTTCATTGCTGAAGCCATACATGAGCAATTTGTCAAGTTCAACACTAAAGAAGTATTCAAGTATGCTACGGTACTTGTTTACCTTTTTATATATTTTTAGGGAGAAAAATTCCCCGTTTCTTTATAGAAGTTAGATGAGGAAGGAAATCAACAATCAGTGATATTATGGACTTCAATGGGGATGAAGGAAAAGGAAGGGTTCACATATAAACGATTCATAGAGATGTTTATTCATCCAGCTATCAGTATTATGAGAAACACTCTAGTACCAAGGATCGGTGAGGAGATTATTAAAGAATTATAGTTGGTTGATCAAGCTACAACAGGGGATTGGTATTGTTACCAAAACTACACAGAGATTAGGGTTTATGGTTGTGAGTTTCCACCCTACAAACTACCCAAGTACCTCTCTACCATAATCTTTGCACTAGAATACTTAAGGCATAGGTTAAATGTAGATGAAGCACACTTTGTGGTTGCCAAGAAGAAATCACAATTCAAGATGAAAGCCCAAGTTGGTCCATTCATTTGTAACACCAGGGTAGTAGGAGAGGAAGCATACAAATTACTAAAGGAGATGAAGTTTGGTGTCACTTTCACTTGGTCTTATGACCCATTGGGAGTTTCTTCCAAACTCAGGGTGGAGAATAAATTTACACCATATCATCACACAGCCAGGCCTCAGATAGAACAATATAAAAATCAGTTGGAATGGATAGAGAACACCCTCCAAGAGGCTGAAGAGAAGGAAGTTTCTACATCGAATGTGCAAACTCCACTTGCACAAGAAAAGATAGCCAAGAGAGGGAGGGAAGAACAGTCTTCACCTAAAACTGAAGCAACAAGGTAGGGATTTAGGATTGTACACAGGAAAAAGAGACCTAGAATCTTTGTGATTGTTGGTGCCACAAATGAACCTCAGATGACGTCATTTGATGTACTGGGAGAGACTATACTTTATACAAAGTCTAGTGGATAGTCTACACAATCCCCAACTCATTCCACTACTTCTGATGAAAAACAGGTAGTTTAGACTAGTGGAGGAATTCTAAAGGATAAGGAGGAAGACATTTTTCATGTTTTCAGTGAGATCAAAAGGAAGAATGAAGAATTAAAATTGAACACCTACACCCCATTCTAGAATCATTCTTCCAACTCTCAAGCAAGGCTTGTTTCAGTCTTCGATTCTGAGAAGGGAAAGATACAGATGGCTTTCTTGCAAGCCCAAGTTCCACAGTCTAGGATTGTTGCTCAATATCAAAAACATATTTCTTTTGAGTTCATTGTGAAGGATGTGCATCCAATTGACCAAATTGAGATGCAAAAAAAAACTAGGCGGATGATTGCTTCCACCTTTACAAACACTACCATGAGTTTGTAAAAAATGCAGGTTACCCTAGCCAACACTCAATCACAGCTAAAGTTGGACAAAGTCTCCTCATTAGCAAAGGATACCAAGATCCAATCCTTGGATAATCTAGTGCTAAATATGGGATATGATCCCTCAAACATAAACACTACTGAAGAGCTTATTAAGAAAAAGAAAGTTGAAGTTGCAGCATTCAAGAAGCAGCTGAAACTTCCAGCTTTGGAGGACCCAATGGCCAAAGAAATTGAGGAGAGAGAAACTTAGAAGTCTGATATGATGAAGCTCATCATAGAACAAAATCTGCAGATCAAACAAATGGAGGAGAAGATGGAGAAACTGGTAAAGGCAAAAGAGGAAGCTGTTAACAAGGCTCAAAATCCAATGGATATAGTCCCCTTTACAACGATTACCACCACCAAAGTTTCCACTTTAGCTACGACATTGACTACAGGTGCAGTAGAAGGAGCTGAACAACTTGCTGAAGCTATTCAGAACCTGTCTATTCAGACAGGAGAAATTAATAAACTGAAGGATGAACTCAAGGAGTTAAGGATTATGAAGTCAAGAGTAGATAGTTCACATGCAACTGAGTTGAACAGAGTCAAAGGTTAGATTGAAGTACTACAAATGGAACTCAAGGAATCTTTCATTGGAAAAAAATTGGGTTTAGCAAAGGAAATCCCATGGGAAGAAATTATAGAATCAGTCAAGGATATTTGGACCTTTATCAATATAGTGTTTGATCAGAAAGATATCTTAGAGAAATCTCAGGAAGCAGTTGAAACCATTACCAAATACCTTGAGGAAATTCCATAAATTGCCTCTCATATAATTAAGTTCCTAAATTCCAAAGATAGCCATGAGCTTGAGGAATTAGGCATAAGTGACATAACAACAACTATATTGGAGGTAAAGAAGATCATCACCAAGAAAAACCTCATCCTTCAGCTACAGGAAAAGTGCAGCAATGTCAATACCATAGTTCATAGTTTTTTCAACAGAATAGAACCATTGACCAGCAAGGGTTTACCCTTTATGCTTGTGATCAATGACAAATTGATGGCAATTGAGGATTATGTTTAGAAGCTGATAGAGGTGCGCAAACATGCACCTTCAGTTTCAAACGTCAGAGGTTCAACAACACTATTATAGCACCATTTACCACTCTTGGTATTTGTGATGCTTGGTTTATGGCCTAGGGCAACCCCTCCTTCTAGACTTGGTCCAAATATATAAAAAACAGTGTTTTATTCCGTATACACTACTTTGCCCTGAGATAAAAGCATGTACATGTAGCTCAATCAATACCCAACCTGCGTATATGTATTAAAACACTAAAAAAATTTAAATTTCCTTAACTATGGGCAGATTTCATGGGTTTTACCTGTTGATTACCTCCAAGTTCTTGTGGCCCAACTGTTTCCAAACTAAAAAACTAATTGGGATAGGTATAAATACAGCTCTATGGGAAGGCCTTAAGGGAGAAGAGATAGACTTATTATATTGAGATTATCCCTAACTGAGTATGATGAATCCCTGTGCCTCATGCACTTCCCCAAGCTTCAGGAAACCCTTGTTTCCTTGATTATAGATATTCTCCCTCTTGCTTAAGATATCATGGTGTTGGTTATGGAAGAAGATTGTTGAAGGCTAGGATAGGATGAATCCAGAGGACAGTTCTGCTTGGAGCCAGAAGAGGAAGACTCAGATGAATTCTCTACGTGTTATTTATAGCTTACTGCAATAAAATAAATGTTGTCTTGTTTCTGAAATCAACTATGTTTATGCATCAGATTGTGTTGTAATTCATATATGAATGTTGTTTTGATGTATGATAAATCATTTGTTTATATGATATAAAGTCAATTTCATGAATGTGCTTTACTTCTATATTGCTATGTATGTTCAAGTTGAATGATTTTCATGTTTGAAGAACATTGAGAGTTGCAGAGGGTCTGAACCCTGCGAGACCTACTCGAATGAAGGAAATCCGGGTATGGTCGCTCTTACGCAGTTTGATTATATAAGAATTTTTCCTGAGCTATATGAGTGTTTCTTGTTGTAGTTTTCTTTTGCTCTGGGTTCTAACCCAAATCCCTAGGGTACTTATTCCTGAAACAGAATTGGTGACTCCACTGGGGATAACAATCTTGTTATTCCTAGTTTGGGTTGTTCAGTGTCAATCAAGGCTCAATATTTGGTTTGCTTGCTTTTATAGTCTTATTTGGTCTACTAGAGTCTCAGGGTTTAAGTCTGATATTTTGGATCAGACTTTGTTTTTATTTTTTCTTGCAAAGCTTTGTATACGCTTTTTACTTTTTTTACAGTAGCGTATACACACTTTTTTCTGTAAAGTGAACCCACGTATACGCGAGTTTCCTTTGTCAGAAGCGTGTGTGCACACTTCTGTGTTTAAACACAGTCGCGTATGCAAATTTTTGCATTGTTTTTTCAAATCTCTCTGCCTAGATAGATTTGTTGCTTGGTCTTTTTAGTCTTTGTATGGTCAATTTATGTAAGAAGAATTTAATTATTCTGCAAGCTTACTGTTTTGAAATCTCTTCCTCATTGAAAAGATTTGGCCTTGGTTTTCTTTTTTAGCGAGTTTGTGATTTGTGTTTTGGCATGCAAGACTTCATCCAAAAGTTCTTGATTGTTCTAGTCCTCCAAAACACGAGATTGTTTTTAGTTTCAGTGTCAAGCTCGGATTTTAAATCTACTTGCTTTGCTTTCCTTAGTTTTGTGGCCTCATAGCTTTTCTTACTTTTTGAAAGTCCTTTTGATGAATTTGAAAGTATTTCTTTCCTGGCTTCTTGGTCATTTTGTTGAGCTCTTTGTTGTTGTTGGGCTTGTTTAGTACAAGTTGAAGCCTTTTTAATCAAGTTTTTGTTCATTTTCGAGTTTGTAACTTGAAAAGTCACCTTATGCTCTCTTTTCGATCTTTGAGTATTAGTAATATTTTGGGTGATTGTGTTTGTGTGGGAATCTGAATTCTTTCTTTTGGGGAGCACGGGGAGGAGCGATGCGCGTTAGTGTTTGCGAGAACGGACAACGCTGACAGAGGTTGCAGGAAGGTTCAGACGAAGGCTAGGCCACTCAGCTCTGCGGGGACAGCGTACCCCAGCTTGCAGACACGGGTTGGTCTTGGGGATCTCAACAGCAAACGAGATTCTGAACCCCAGAAAACGCCCTGAGCGGAATGGGGGAGCCAAGGGGGGGGGGAGAGATCCCCTCCTTCAAAAACGTGGTAATGGGTGAGACCAGCAAAGAAGGAGAACAACACACGGAGAAGGAAGGTTATACCCCAGTAATGGGTAATCTGTGGCAGAAAAGAATGAGAGGTAAATGCCTACCTAGGGCTCAAAAACAACCAAGGTATGTGGTTCCCCACAACAAGCTGGAAGAGTATAATAGCTACATGAAAGACCATGCCCTAATATGCCGTTTTGTTGGGTATTGGCCTTCTGAGCGGGAACTCTACAGATGGATTGACCAGCGATGGCGACCTAGGGGACAGGTAGATCTCAAACTTGGAGCCCAAGGTTTTTTCACAGCAATCTTCTCCAATCTGGAAGATAAGGACAGGATCTTTGAGGAGGGACCATATTTCTTGAACAATGCAGGCCTATTCATGAAATATTGGGAAGAGAGGTACAATCCGGAAAAGGAAAAAATGCTTGACGCTCCAGTCTGGGTCAGATTGTTTGGGCTTCCTGATGAGTTCTGGGACCCTAAAATTCTGGAGGGAATAGGCAATTCGATTGGGAGCTTTGTTAAAATTGCAGAGGCTACAAAACGAGTTAAGTACAATGCTTATGCAAGAATCTGTGTTTACATAAATCTGGCAAATCCCCTCCCAGAAAATGTCGAAGTAGAGTATCATGATGAAATCTGGAAATAGCCAGTTGATTACGAACATATCCCTTTTCGATGCCGCATCTGCCATGAATATGGCCATTTATACAGGCAATGTACTCTGAACAAAGAGGAAGAATCCAAGAAAAGATAGGAGGATCAACAGAGAAATGCTGAGAAAGGCTTTCAACAGGTAGTAAGGAAGAAACGACAGAACAAAGAGGCACCAAAGACCCAACCCCAGGAAAAACCGAGCAAAACAAATAATCAAAATAAATTTCAAGTATTGCAGAGTGAAGATGAAGATTATGAAATAAACCTGGAAGATGATGAGGACCCGAAAAATACCCCCATGGAAATAGCGGGAGAGGAGAAAGGTAAGGAAAACGAAACAAATATAAGCAAAGCAAGCAGAGAAAAACCAGAGGAGATGTCAACAGAAACAGAACTGGAATCTAAGATGGAAGTGGAAAACCCGCCTGAAAACGAAGCAGAAGAGGAGAAAATTATGAGAAGGTTACTCCAGGAATGGAAGTATCTGGATAGCAGGTTCATACCTGAAAAACAAAAACAGTTGTATAAGGAAGTTTTCAAGAAATATAAAGAGAAACAAGGAGAGCCTCCAGATAAACCAACCATAACAGAAAGCGAACAGGGGAATGAAGATAAAGGAATGGCCAACTATGGCAAAAATAGCAGGAAAAGAGGCCGAAAAACAATGAGTGAGACCATCCAGACGGTGGGAGAAATTTTGATAAACTCAGGTAAGGTGATACCTCTGTCGGAGGTATTCTTCCCCTCATACAAAAAGTTTTAAATGATAGTGATCAGTTGGAATATTAGGGGTTTGCATAGTAAAGGCAAACAGAGGTATCTGAAGGATAAGTTGAAAAAAGAGAAAACTAGTGTTATGATCTTACAGGAAACAAAGATTTTGATCCAGCAGCTTGAAGAAATAATAGAAAAAAGTAGGTTACAATATCAAGTGATTGGACAAGATGCAATCGGTTCTGCAGGAGGTATTGCAGTCCTGTGGAACCCCAATGAAATCATCATAGAAAGCTGGTCCAGTATGAGCGGCATCCTCACTGGGCTAGGTAGGATAGTAGGAACCAATCATCAGGTGGTCATCTCAGGAGTCTACGGCCCTCCGACCCCTGGAAAAAAAGAGCAGTTCATAAATTGTTTCAAATCGGTCCGCAGACTTTATCCTGAAGCTGCTTGGATCATTGGGGGAGACTTTAACCTGATCAGAACCCTGGAAGAGAAGAAAGGAGGGACTAGAAAGAGGGATCACTTCATGGACAATTTCAATGATATGATAGCAGAACTTAGGCTTGTTGACGTCCAGACCATCAATGGGATCTACACGTGGAACAATAGAAGGGGAGGTAAGAACCAAATTGCTTCCAGATTAGATAGATTTCTGGTATCTGAAGACATCATGAACAAAGACGTTTTTGTGGAGGCCAAAATCATTCCATCTCTGGGATCAGACCACTGGCCGATTCGATTAGAGGTGGATATTAAGAAGATTTAGGGGAAGAGACCTTTCAGATTTGAAGCCTTTTGGTTGAGGGACCCTGATTTCATTAAGAAAGTAGAGGAGTGGTGGAATCAATGTACTAGTCAAGGCAGATGTAGAATGCATACGTTCCAGCTTAAGTTGAAAGAGCTGAAAAACAAAATAAAAAAATGGAACAAGGAGGAATTTGGCAATATTTTGGAAGATAAACAAAAGCTGGAAGGGGAAATGGCAGATCTTCAGCAGAAGATAATTTTGGAAGGTAGAACAGAGGAAATCATCAACAGGGAGGGGATAATCCTTGGAAGATTGGAAGAGAGACGAAAGCAAGAGTAGATCCTTTGGCGCCAGAAATCTAGGATAAAGTGGTTAAGAGAGGGGGAGAAAAATACTAAATTCTTCCACCAGACAATGATCAAGCACAGGCAGGGAAACAGAATCCTTTCGATCAAAGACAAGAATGGGGAAAGAGTGGTAGAGCAGAATGAGATTGAACATGTCCTGATGGATTACCACAAAGAGATGCTAACAGAACCCCAAGTGGATAGAACGGGAGCCATTCAAGAGATCTGCTCAGCCATCCCCAGTCTGGTCACTGAGGACCAAAACAAAGCGCTTATGAGGGCCGTGACCCTAGAAGAGTTGGAGGAAGTTGTGAAGACTATGAAAAAAGGGACTGCTCCTGGGCCGGATGGCTTCACAGTGGACTTCTACCAGGCAGGTTGGCATTTCTTGGGAAGAGAGATACTGGATCTAGTAGAAGAATCAAGGATAAATCAAAAGGTATGGCCTGCTCTTAACTCTACCTTTTTTTCCCTCATCCCTAAGGGAGACAACTTAGAAGAGGCTAGTGGCTTCAGACCTATAGCTCTTTGTAATGTCATTTACAAAATGATCACATCCCTGATTGCCAAGAGACTAAAACCCCTCTTGGACAATTTAATCTCGGCTGAACAAACAGGTTTTGTGGAAGGAAGGCAGATACTTGATGGGCTGGTGGTAACTCAGGAGGTAATCCACTCTCTAAAGGTTAAAAGACAAAAAGGAATGCTGATCAAATTGGATTTGTCCAAAGCATATGATAGACTCAACTGGAAGTATCTGGAAACTGTCCTGGAGAGATTTGGTTTTCACCAAAGATGGATTGCTTGGATCCATAACCTGATCTCCTCTCCTCACTTTTCTATTCTGATTAATGGAAGTCCCTCAAAAACTTTCAATGCCTCTAGAGGCATTCGACAGGGAGACCCATTGTCTCCATTTCTATTCATTCTAGCCGCTGAAGGACTAGGTCGATTTATTAAACAGGAAAGAGCAGCAAACAGAATCAAAGGGTTGCAACTTTGGGGAAACAACCTGCCTCTAACACATCAACAATTTGTTGATGACATTATACCGTTCGGGGAACCAACGGTAAGAGAAGTTCGACATCTTAAGAGAATCCTAGACTTGTTTGCCAAGGCTTCTGGGTTAGAAATTAATAAGGACAAATCATGCATCTTCATCTTCAACACAATGGATCAGGTCAAATCCCATCTAATTAGAATTCTTGGATTCAAAAGGGGAGAATTACCTACTAAATATTTAGGTAATATTCTGGACTTCACTTCAAAAAAGGTGAAAAACTGGCAAGGGGTTCTTGACAAACTAAATAACAAGGTCGCAAATTGGGCTTTCAGAGTTCTGAATATTGCTGGCAGAGTGGTTCTTGCCAAGTCGGTCCTTCAGGCTATTCCTATCTACCCATTAGCGATTATGGCTGCCCCAGCAGGGGTTTGTGCTAAAATCAGGGAAATCATAAGGAAATTCATTTGGAGTGGATTTGATCAGAAGAAAAAATGGGCCCTGGTCTCGTGGAGTCAGCTAACAGAGCGAAAAGAAAAAGGAGGATTAGGTCTAAGGGACCCGGAAATTCTTAATAGGGTTTTGGGAGCTAAATTGTGGTGGAGGTGGCTCAGTGGTGGAAATGATCTCTGGAAAAACATATGGAGGACTAAATACAGAATGCCAAATTCTCCGGCCGATATCCTAAGACAACAGGAAATCCCCAAAGGCTCCTCTATCTGGGAACTTGCCTCCCAAAACAGAGATCTGATTAGCAAGCATACTTTCTGGGAAATCAGGGGAGGCAGTGAAGCCAACTTCTGGGAAGATAGGTGGCAACAACGAGAAAGGCTGAACAACAGTCAGGACCTCCTGCAGATCCGAGGTAGAATTGAAGGAAACAGATCTAGTGTTAAGGATTATTGGAAAACAAATGAACTGTCGGAGGGATGGAGAGTCTGGGAGGACCCGACAGAATGGGATTGTGAACTTACCCCAGAGCTCCAAGAACATTACAGAAAAGAAATGGGATCAAGGAAAATCAGAGAACGACATGGGAAAGACATCCTCCGGTGGGGATACTCTATGAAGGGGATATTTACAACGAAGGAGGCTTATTACTTAATGGATTCTCAAGACAGAGGTGACAGGAATTTGGAATGGAAAACAATCTGGGAAAGTAACTGGTGGCCAAAGGTGTCCATTTTTGTTTGGCTAGCTTCAAAAAACAAAATTCTGACCTGGGATCGTATTCAGAAGAAGGGATTCATTGGCCCCTCACGATGCTATCTATGCAACAACGATACCGAGACTAGAGATCATCTGTTGGTCAAATGCCCCTACACAGAGCAACTTTGGAGGACTACTAAACGACTGTTCAACAAATCAGGATTTAATACCAGAGAATTTACTGAATTGGTTTTCCAGTGGAGCAAGGAAACCTTTCATTGCAAGGTTGTCCAGAGGGCATGGAACCTTATCTCTACCTTCATACTATGGATGGTCTGGAAGGAACGAAATAGGAGGGTATTTCAGAATTCTGCGAAAGGTCCAGAGGTAATTTGGGATCGGGTGGTCGAGAGTATGCGAGAGACTATTCTTGTCGAGAAATGGGAGAATGATGACTGGAAAACTAACTCGGAAGAACAGGAAATTTTGAACAAGTTAAATCTTAAAATGGAGATGGTTCACTTTAAATGTTCGACCAGCCAGGACATGCGAACTCAAAGTCCAGACAAGTTCAGGTATCCGAGAGATCATTTTGTCAAGCTAAACTTCGACGGGGCCTCGAAGGGGAACCCGAGCGAAGCTGGCTTCGGGGGAATCTTCAGAGACAGCAACCACCAAGTAAGGTGGATTTTTGCAGACTGGGGAGGGCAGATGACCAATAATGAGGCCGAGTTCTGGGCCCTGCATCAAGGTTTACGTATTGCCATTAGGAACGGCTATACCAACCTGGAAATTACAGGGGATTCGAAGATTGCTGTGGACATGTTGAGGAGGCTCAATAATGGGCAGGGATGGGAGAAAGTCACCAAAAGCTGGCGCACTGCGGGCATTATTCAAGAAATTGCAGACTTCATTAAGCGCATCGATTATAGACTCATTAGCCATGTTCGTAGAAAAGGGAACCAGACTGCGGACTGGCTAGCCAATTGGGGCTGCAGAGGACGTGGCAACACCATGGATAGCCAATGGAGAGCTGTGGAGGGTAATCGGGAATGGAAAGAGTTGGCGGACTTAATTAAGGCCGATCATGATCACGCCACAAATGACAATGAGCGGATCAGTGAGCTGGACTAATAAGGGGAGGTGGAGACCTCGTTTCAAGGAAATGGTTCAATTAGGATTTGATACAATCATCATTTCAGATTGCAGGACGAAGGATCAAGATCTCGGTGGCAGTACAGCGACGGCGGGTGGAGCGGTTGGGCAACAGTACACACAAGGTAAGTTAATTAATGTTCGAACTATGAGAGGTGAAGGCTGCGGTACGCCTGACCTCACAGCAGAGGGGATTAATAAGGATATGATGGCAGAGTGTAGTGGTTCACCGGCGAGCTACCGGCGGCATTTGACAACCGGGCTAAATGGATTCCCCAAGGAAAGGAATTTGATATATACTCAAAGCCGGCTGAACGTGAAAGCATTGTGCGTGTTTCCAATTTGGGTAAGTGCGGAGGTTCCCATCGAGCGTCATCAGAGAGCTGTGAACACACCAGGTAACCAGAGAACGAGGTGCGTCCGACCGTCGGACATTATGGAAACCAGACAAAACCTAAGGTAGAGGGAGGAGAAACAGAGTGTCGGGGAGGATAACAGAAGCCGTAAAGGCAAAGTTATTATGCAGCAGGATCCTCCTTTTACAGTATGGGAAGTTGAGGATGATTCGGAAGAAGACACAGCCCTAGACGCAGGAAGTGAGCGCAGGTACCACCACAAAAATTTGGCGGAGGAAGGAAAGGAGCAGACGAAGGCAGAACTGTCTGATTTACAGGACCTGAAGGCCCGACACTACGGCAGGAGGAAGCGTAGCTTGACACCTGACAAGGAAAAAGACCGGGACGGAAAACGAACCAGAAGCCAGAAGGGTAAAGGTAAGGTGGAAGGGGAGACTTCCAGGCATGACCAGGGGAATAGAAGAAAACAACACGAGACTGTTAACCATAGAATTCGCAGGGCCGAAAAGGCCTTCATCCGCAATTCCAAACCTGCAGTTCGCAGAGTCATGCAACATCTGGAAGAGGAATCGATTCAGGAACAATCTGATGAGGAGATGGAAGAATGGGAATTTCTTCTCCACGACCCGGGTCAT
Source organism: Pinus tabuliformis (assembly GCA_031772625.1). Classification (NCBI taxonomy): domain Eukaryota; kingdom Viridiplantae; phylum Streptophyta; class Pinopsida; order Pinales; family Pinaceae; genus Pinus; species Pinus tabuliformis. The sequence continues at coordinate 1,280,852,567 of CM062807.1, read as the reverse complement.
ACTAGAGGGCGCATGTCATTATTTAAACAGTCTCTCCACATCTACTGGGTGATGAAGGGGCTAATGGCCAAAGCGCTGGAGCAGGTGGCAAAAGAAATGGTCGCTCTGGCTAAGGGGGGTCCAGACATTCGCAGCGAATTGACCTTCCTTCGCATAGCAATGGTTAAACAAGACGAGAAGCTGGAGGCTATCCAGCAGATGCTGAATCGAGATCATCCAGCGCCAGCGGAAGCAGCAAACCAGCAACCTGATGGCGGCAACGAATGATATGAGATATGTTTAGAAACTGTAGCAATTTTTTTGGTTTTAGCTTTGTACCTGTTAAAGATAGTAAAAAGCATGTAGTACAGAGCAGTAGCTTTAGTCATAGCTTTAGTAAGTTTCAAGACTGCATAGTTTATCTAGCTAAGACAACCAGACTGTGGACCTTCTATTTTTGGGCTGCAATTAAAAATTATAGGTGGAGTTATGACCCGGTTTCCCCTAGAGGGCGGGCAAATACTGATTCTGATATGATGTAATGTTCTTTTGATCGATTAATAGAAAGAGTACCATCCTAGCTTACAAAAAAAAAAATATTTTGGGTGATTGCAAAAAGTTGTTTTGGTTGCTTCTTTTAAAAAGAAAAGATCTCAAAAAACATTGTTTTTTTTTTCTTTTGCCAAGTTTGGCTTTTGGTTTCTTTTTGTTGTTGAAAGTGATTTACGATGTTTTTAAATTTGTCCTTGTTTGAAGAGAATTTTTTGTTCAAGCTAAGTAACTGGTAGTAAAGCACGAGGGTGAGTGAAGATAAGGACGAGAGATACCTCGTCTCTTACTTGTCAGATCCTACCTCACGACTGTTCTGCCCGACTTCTGATATGAGTTGGTGACCATAGTTTCCTATATTAGGGACCACACAGGTGGCTGTGGAGGGGAGTCCCGTGGCACCTGAGGTTGATGTTGTATCATGTTCAACAGTACTTCTGGAGGGCACCCTTGCAAAGTTTGGGGGCTTGCACCGGCAAAGGTTGTTGTCTGGAGGTTAGCGTAACTACTTCTGATACCTTCGCTAGTAGGCCTAGGGCGTAATTACCCCAGTCTATTTTTGGAAGGCCCTTGTTATTAACTTTCTTTTATTTTGGTGTCTGATCCTAATCACCCAAAGTGGAAATACTCGAGAGTTGTTTGATACCTGATATGTTTAGGGAAATTTTAGTGAGTGTTCTTTGCTCCTAGTCAGCCTAGCTCTATAATATTTTGAGTCTTGAAGTATATCATTTAAATAATTCAAATTGGCTGACCGACCATCTTGATTGTCTAGGAGACTTCATGGGATATCACCTACGAGTCGTAAGACTTCTCCTAGAAGGCATAGGAGTGATTCTGCTAGTGGTTTTCAACCAGTGGCAGTAGGTGCATTGGAGATTGATCCTCTGCTTGGGGGAATTAGTTGACGAGATAAACCTGGCACCAGTAAAGAGCTAGAGAGGAACACACCAGTTATTTCTCGAGTACTCTTTCAGTCAGAAGATAATATCGAAGTTGAAGAGATTTCAGAGTCAATTGCGGCTCCAAATTCTCGTCTTCCTCTTGATCATCCAGACGTTCTATTGTATGTTGGAACTCCGACTCATAGGCCTTCGAGCCCAACTTTACATACATCTATTCCTTCGATGACCATTGCTGGAAGCATGGAATATACGACAAGTGTTGCAAGCATGTAGACTCCCATATCTGTACAAGGAGGAGGCACTATTTCCATCCCTTCTATTACTCCTAGCACAACTATATTTCGATCTACTTCCATTCCGTCAATGAGGGGAAGTTCTCAAACTAATGCATCCAATTTTGGATTTTTCCCTTATGGAATGCTGTCTCATGGGATTCCTTCAGTTCCCTTGAACATACCATAGACAGCCTCTACATCCATGATGAGTGGATCTACTTATTTTTAGGGTTTCCCATTTGGATATGCTTAGCTTTATTTCTTTATACTTGAAGATAGAACTATTCCCATTGAGCAAGGGCTATTATATAATATCCCCGGTACAATCTGATAAAATGACCCATCTTACGGGAGAGGCATCGATCAACCCAAAGTAAGTCTTATTGAGTGCTTTATCTCCGTACTCTTGGCCTTGAAACCTTGTATATGGTTTGAAAGGGCTGCCCTTTGAGACCTTATCATTTCTCCTCAACTTACAGGATTGGTTGCCGCTCCCTCTTTCTAAACCCTAAAATTGAAGTCGATCAATAAAAACAATGTGCTGGTTCGCTTGAAGCCCCTCTCGCCTTAACCGGACGGAGAGGAGACAGAGCGAGTCGAGTCCCCGATTTCTTTCTTTGTTGAAAGGCCTGCCTTCGGAACCAACAGGGCAAACTATGGGGCATATGCATTTGCTGTTTGTTTGTTAGCTTTTGTTTGGCATTTTCCCGGTAAGGAGCTGACACCTTCATTCATTGACTTGGATTGCTTGCTCAACTAGGATAGATAATCAGCTTGGCTTAATGCTTCGGAACATTGTAGGAATTATAATGCATTACTTACGTTGATATACAATTCGAGGGGCATAGGACATGTTGAGTTACATAGTGAGTACGATCAATTGATATAGGACATGTTAAGGAGTTTGAAGAGGAGTCAGATGAGTATTATTCCCCTATGAGTCAAACAATCGAATCACCCAGAGCTACACAAGTGACCTTAAGGCACCTGAAAAGCCTAGGCCACCAGCCAAGCCCACGTTCGGGCCAGGCACCAGTTTGGTTGATACTGAATATGACAAAAAATTCTAATTCGATGTTGTTGCACACAGGGCAGCAGGAATCCCAACTGCACTACCAGCAGATACAGCATGCCTACCCTTCCCAATAGTCAAAACATCCCCGTGAGACATAGACGGGAGGTAATATTTTATGGGCCTACCCATTGAATAAAATCCCCCATTACCATTTACTATTGAATAACACATGCATCAGACTAATTGCTATGACTTGCATCCGACTAATCACTATGACTAATCGCATAGAGCAAGTTCCTATCCCCCGGAGGGTATAGCAAGAAATGACTATTTCAATCATTGAGTTACTGTTACTAATCATTGTTGAATTTACCACTTGACACACTTCCTCAATTTACCACTTTCAAGATTCTTACACACGGTTCTATCTCCTTCAAATACCAATTGACACACACTTGATATCCTTCATTTACCTCGTAAGCTGGTTTAGGTGTTTATAAACACTATATATATAGGAACTTTACTTTGACTTATGATGTAGGGACTCTCATTAGTATGAGTAGGAAGGATTTGTAGGTATTCTTAGTCAATATATAGGAGCTGGTTTCTATCAAGTAGGATATAGAATTAGCTGGTGTAGCCAAGCAAGCCGGAGACAACTCAAGTCTGCTCCCTACTTTTGTACTTTCACATTGGGCAACCTACCTTTTTAGCTGCTGGAAGAGAAGTTATCGACTTTAGTAATGAATAATCTTAGCAAACCCTAGACTATATAGTCGGAGCCTGAGCAAGAGCCCGAGCCCGAGCCAGCCAGTAATAGAGTCAAGCGCCAGTATCCCAGAAGAGAAGAGCCTGCCAGTCAAGGGGGGGGATTACTTTGAGCGTAGCGAACCGCCCTCTCGGGGCAGTAAGGTTCGCCTTCCTCAATAAGTCCAATCAATCAATCAATAAATCTATTATCTCCAGTAGATAGTTCAACCACCCCGGCCAGTACCAAATCTATCCTATCCAGTAGATCTAGTTTCACCCACCCCACCCAGACAGTAAAGAAAGTCCCTTCAATTTATCCTATCCAGTAGATAGTTTTACCCACCCCAAAAAGCCAGCCCAAATCAATCTCAATATCTGGGCAAGGAGAAAGAAAGCCCTATGAAGATAGCCAGGAAAGGACTTCGACTGACCTGGTCAATGTATGATTGGTTGGGTACCTGCGTATGTATCACGTCTGGAGGAGGTTTTTATCAATCAAAATCTCCATCCAGTAGTTTCACCCGTTACCTTTCATAATTCCTCCAATCAAGAAAGAAACTGGTAGGTAAGGCTTCGTCTCCTTTACCCATATCCTTAGTCCAAGGAAGTGATCGCCTAGTGTAAGTACTACCTATCCCAATCCTAGTCGCCAGTTGCTGGTCAATTCCTAATACTCCCCGCCAGTCTCAACCCAATATTCCTTTCCAGGTCATATACCACATTCCAATCTAACAGTAGGGTCAATGCTTTTTTCTTTTACAAGTCAAGGTAATAACCCCTTCCAGAGTTGGACAAACCCTGCATTTTTCAGCCAACAAGGGAATGTGACGTATTATTTGGTTAATTCGTTTCAAAATTTTCCACCCTTTGCTAACACATGGAATCCTTATTAGGGGCTATCAGCTCCTTTCAACACTTCGTTAGGGGGTAACTTCACTGGTTACAGAGGATTTTCTGTAGGAGTTGGTCAAACACCGAATTTTGCTGGACAACAAGTAGCACCTTTTGGTTTAGGGGGCTCTACAAGTTACTTCAAGCAACCTGGTGTTTTCTAAAACCTAGGTCATTCTTTTCAGACCTTTGGAAATCTTGCCCACTCTAGAAAGAATTCCCAAGGCCCAACATGACTGCCTTTTCTGGCCACGCTAAACTTACTAGACATAACTAAATTGACAAATGATCTGATTCAGTACAATCCATCTTGGCCTACATTTCCAACTAAACATCCCTCAGACATCCCAAAGTTTGAAGGGAAAAGTGGGGAAGATCTGGGAGACCATGTGACCACATTTCAGTTATGGTGCTCATCCAACTCCCTGATAGATGATTCGATCAAGTTGAGGCTATTTTAGCGCACCCTAATCGGGAATGTGACCAAATGGTATATAGAGTTGCCGGGGGGCACCTATACTTCTTTCTGTGATTTGGATAATAAATTTTTGAACCATTTTCAGTTGCCTGTCTGATATGAAGTTGGAACTAAACTTCTGGCTAACTTTCAGCAAGACACTGCAACTCACATTCGGATCACATCCAGAGTTCCTTCTCGAATGGTTTCTCAAATCATTACAATCTGAGATCTCAAAGGATGTGTCTCTTTCTGGGGTTTATTTGGAAGAGCAAGCTATTTTCAGAGCTCAGCAATTGGAACTGATATATTCTCAATCTGGGACCCTTTAGAAAATTCTACCTGATGCTCCTAGATCTAAGGTCGATTTATCCAAACCGAAACTAGGCCCCCACATCGATGGTATAGTCAGATCGATTGATGTTAACACGGTGAACCTTTTGAATCAATTACAACAATTGTCTCTACAAACTTCTTCTTCTAACTAGGCAGCACCGTCTACACCTACACCTTCCCAACCTACCAATGTAAACGCCATCCAGACCTCTAACCCCCAATGAAATCAACAATCCAATGGGAAGAGGAAGGGAGAAGGTAAGAAGAAGAACCAGGAAGGGAAAGACAATGCAAACAAACCTGGCAATGGTGTTGGAGAGGGTAGAAAAGAGTCAAAAAAGAAGGTAAAGTTTCCATGCAAGTTATGCAATGGAGATCATTTGACTCACCTTTGCCCCAATATACAAGATGCTCATCGCTTATTAGTGTAGCAAGGGTCCTCTATCTCCCAAGTTGTTCTGACTAACCCTTTTCCCCAAGGGTAGCAATTACTTACTAGCGCAAATTGAAACATTGGTACCTTTGCAGGGGGCCACCAGGAAGGGGAAAATTCCACAAATGTTTATATGATGTGCTCTCATATAGACATCACTATATGGGCACACGATTATGGTGAAATTAAAACATCTAAGGCTAAATCTATTCCTGAAGCCTCTGTTTAGTGACCCTCTGTTGAGTCTATACCTCAGATACCGAAAGGTTTCACAAAGCACTTGACTATTAACCCTAATGCTAGGGTAGCCCAGAACTACTCGATTGTAGAAGATCTCACTCAAATCCCTTGTGCTATGTCTACATTGGAGGTACTCCAGTTGTGCCCTACTCGGAGAAGTTCTTTGCTTTCGGCAATCGGTGCAGTAGATCCAAAGAATTCCTTAGTGCTCATTTTTGATATGTTGAATGTCAAAAAGAGACTTCCTCACCATATGGATTTCCAAATAAAGTCCACATACTGAAAGACCAATATAGATGAGGGAGCTTCCACATGCTTGATGTCTATGTCATGTTGGAAGTCCATTTGATCACCTTCAGTTGTTCCTTCACCGACTCTCCTGACGGCATTTGATGGACATTCTCATAGGCCGCACAGGATTATCCCGGCCTTTCCTATATGTGTTGGGGGGAAGGTAGTGAATATTGAGGTAGAAATCATTGATGCGAACCTGGATTATAACCTCCTCTTAGGAAGGAATTGGATTTACGAGATGGATGCCATAGTTTCATCTTTATTTCGCATCCTCTATTTTCCTCATGAGGGGAGGATTGTTAAAATTTATCAGTTGGATTATTCTCTAGGTGACTCCCATGCAACTTCGAATTCTATCGTTCCATTGGTGGACAGTTCCCATCAACCTATTGAGAATTTAGGAGTTGGGATGTACTCTTCGTTAATGGGTATATTTGACCTTCCTGCTCCTACAACTAGAATTAATGCAATTTCATCCTCTAGGGGACCTTATCGGAAAGAGTTCTTTCGAACTCATTATTTTTCAGACCCTTGGCCCTTACCTTCATCTACCACCACATTAGATGGAGGGCAGGTAGGTGGAATGGCATTTCCCATTTCTTCAGTAGAACTTAGTTATCAATCTATCGTTAACTCTGTAGACAACCATCCCACTCCTTTTTCACTAGAGGAGTTATATGGTGATTGTTATAGACATTTTTGTGCCTTACAGCTATAAGCATGAAATGTCCATAATCCAAGGGATCCAAATTCCCTAAACATGTTGTTCCTACCCCTAGAGGAACAAGGCCAGCAAACCACAGCAATTCACAGAAGTTCTCCACCAGAAACTGCTCAAAAACAAGTCAATTCAGGATCAATTCAGAGGCTCCACTAGCTGCCTGCGTTGAAATGCAGAGCCTACACTGGCTAGTTGCATTGCAACGCAGGTGGAAGCACTACCAGGGTGCGCTGAGCGGGAAATGACAAATGGCAGGGTCCTTTGTGCGAGGTGTAAAGACTATGGAAGCTTCCAGAATCTTCCTCCATGACACTTGCCTTGCTGAGTTCGACTAAGTGATGAGTAAGAGGTTCTTAGTCTCCAAGTGGAAGCAAGAACTGACAGAGAGAGATGACACTAGTCAAATCTCAAGCTGACTCATCCTCTCTCCAAACATCTATATATAGATCTCTCCTCCATGAGATCTAGAGGCTGGAATTTTGTTATTACAAAGAATTGTTGTTGGTTTGAGATTGAAATCATTGGGTGCTTAATGCTTTGAAGGGAGGTAAAGAAAGGATTTCATTCGCTGGGAGGTAGATGCTGGATTGGAACTCTCTTGGTTGTATCTCCTCCTGAACCTTGTTATTTCATCAATAAAGATATCTTGGTCTCTCCTATATGCTGATGTGCCTTTGATGTATGATTGCATTAGTATATTTGGTTTATTTCTAATCCTGAACTAGTTATGAATATGAATCTATGTCTTTGTGTAGTGTTCCTTTCTTGTGATCTTGCAGGAACCTGTTGAAGCTGGGTGAGCGAGAAGGCAAGTAGCTGGGAGCTCTCAAAGAGAAGAGAAACCGGATCGAGGGACAAACGAAAGACACCGGTTAGTCCATCCATCTCTCTTCATTCTTAATTCATAAAGGAAGAATACTAGAATAGTTGTTTCTGTTTGTTGCTAAGGCACTGTCACACCTTAGGTGGATAGGATCGTCCTGCATAGGCATTTTTCCCCACAACAAATTGGCGACTCCGCTGGGGAGATCTGTTTAGTCATTTTATTTGTGTTTCTATCATTGTTGGTTTCATAGACTCAAGAGCAGCAATCGAACTACATCTGCTATTTTCAGATGCAAAGTAGACAGCTGCTGCTTTGATCCAATCACTGGATTTGTCTATGATCTAAACAATGGACTCACAAATGATGTGATGATCCTTTGTGATAGATCTTAGCCCTCCTTCAAATCATCCCTTTGATTGTACCTTTCTTGTTGCTTTTATTTGGCCTGAAACCGCCGATTAATCAACAAACCCTGACTCAGAACCCAGAGAAGAACTCTCGTTTCTGCTCCAGCGCAGGCTCTGTGAAGAGACTCTGCATTTCAACGCAGTTCCCATGAAGGCTACCTGCGCTGAAATTCAGTTTCCCTGTTATATAGGCGCGCTGATCCAGCTTAGGCCTTGTGCAGCTGGGGTTCTCTGCTCTGTTTTGCTTTGTTTTGATCTTTGATTTCTACAGCCTATAACCAGCATAGGTACCTGTCTGATAACCCCTTTTCTCTGCTTTAATTCTGCCTCCTTTTGTACAAAAAGACTGTGAGTGTTTTTATGTGTTTGTGGCGTCATTTACAGTTTTCCTTTGCAAGAGTGAAATAGTCGACCTGTAGCCCTTGATTCAGATCTGTTGATTGTGATCTTAGGAGAGAGTTCATTGGCTGTTTACATTTGATTATACGTTTACTTTTGCTTTTGGTTTGAGTTTGTCTCTTTTAAGTGTCGAAACAGGTGTTCATTTCGAAAATCGTAAAGTGTTGTAATCTCTTCTACCCTTTCTGATTTCGAAAAAGTAAACTTGTTTGTATTTGTCATTTAAAAGCAAATTCAAAGTTGTGCAAAAAGCTTTCTTTTTAGGCATCAATATTAAGAAAGCAGAAAACAAACACTTGCATTGTGCATTTGCATCTTGATAGTTTGCATGCTTGATTTAGGAAAAGTGCATTTAGAGTGTGCTGATTGCTCTTTGAGAAAAGATGGTGTCTTTCTTTTCCCTTTGTAGCTAGGATTTTCATTGTTGAAAAAGAGATAAAATTTTCTTATCATCTTTTAGATTGCATTTAGGAAGTTGTATCTACATCTCGTGGTGAACCTCAAAAGGCAAACTTCTAAGAAAGATCAACATAAAATAAACTGAATGAACTTAATAATGCTTTGTAACATACGCACAACATAGAGGTCTAGGCTAGAGACGTGTTCCGGCGTCATAAAACCTGGTATCTGTTGGCCTCGCTGATGGTTGGGTGATTCCTCCTGAGGGACCAAAAGTTCCAGTACGGATTGTGCTCCCACGTACCGTCGCGTATATATTGGGAGACACCTATAGGCTTAAAACCTTTATCCTTAGGAAGCCGTGTCGACCGCCCTACTGATCGCAATGCACCGAACACAGTATTCGGGAAGATTGACTACCATACCGTAAAACGTATTCTGTAGTTTTGTGATTGGTTTGGCACACCCTCTACCTAGATCTCCAGAGCAGTTCCTTTTGGCCTTTTTCAGACTCTATAACGGAAAAAGTCCATCCGAACATTTGTCACTTCGGGCTCGTTAAAACATCGAAGGCGACTAGAGTCATCTTTTGTTTTTTCTCGACTCTTTAAAACTGAAAAAACAAGTTGTGTCTAAAGCGTCATTAAAACTTATTTTAAACGGAATAATAAATCACCCTTATTCACGCGTTGATCTTTCAGTTGAGAAAATGGAGCCCTCCAACCAAGGAATTCCCCTTGGTGGAAGTCCTAGTCCCTTCTCCTCTTGGGGAGATGTTGGAGAGCCCCATATGGCCACATTGTCGCTTCCAGGACTGACAATCAGCTTACTTGTCTGGCTCTTCTCAACTAATGTTGTTAAAAACACCACTACTCCTGAACAATCGAATTAGTAGTTAGACCAGTCCAGAGCTACCCACCAGCCTTCCACTTCCTCTAACTCTTCCTCTCCTCCTTCCTCTTCGCTTGATGGAGCTGGAAAAGCCAAAAGCCAAGCTCCTAAGGAGAAGAAGGAGAAGAAGAAGAAAGAGAAGAAGAAGAAGGAGCCAAAGGCGACTGGGGGCAAACAAATGGCGTCTAATGAAAATCCACACACTGCACTGACCAGGCCTAAATCGCCATGTGTCATATGCAAGGGAGACCACTTTCACAGAGATTGTCCTTGCATCCCTCGGATACTAAAGGACTGGTCTCCCCGCTTTCACAATTCGGTGGCATCAACCTCTGATAGCCATGTTGACAGCACACCGTCAACTAGTGAAAGTGAAGCCACAGGACAGAGAGGGAAAGCTAGATTTCCCTGCAAACTGTGTGAAGGCGACCATGCCATCCACCATTGTCCCTTCTTAGATGAGGCTAAGAGAGTTTTGGAAGATCGCCCGGTTTTACCAGCGCGACTTCCTCCTGGATATCAAAAACTCCTGCCAAGTCCTTCACCAGTTGAGAACCCGGCTGGCCCGATCAGGTGGTCAGCCGAAGCACCTATCATTGAGGATGAACCATCTGAATCCATACCTGACGAAAGTCGAAAGGTCGAGGCGGCAGTTGACCCGGTCTTGCCTTCAGAGGTTCTATCTTCGAATGATACCATCACAGAAGAGAATAAAGACGACACCGTCCAAATTCTCTTCATCAACACAGACTCCGACGAACAAAGGGGCAATTTTCCCATTCCTTTATCGCAGGAAGGAACTTCGTCAGAGTCATATCCGGCCGTCTATTCGGTCCCACCACCAAGCAACCTAGTTGTATCCTTCGACTAGAACCAACTAGGCAGACCCCGGTTGCCAGCAAGCATACCATTCAGAATTATCGTCCAAATATACAGAATGGTAATGGCTGGCACCATCATTGATGAGGGGGCATCTGTGAGTATCCTTTCCTCTATTGCTTGGAAAGCACTTGGTTCGCCAGCGCTTTTGCCTGAAATGAGAAATCTGACAGGCTTTGATAAAGGAACCAGTCGACCTTTAGGGATCCTCCCCAATGTGCCTATCACATTGAAAGGGAAGACCGTTCAAATGAACGTGATGGTCGTTCAATATTGCATGGGAGCCATCGTCTCCTCACTCTTTAGAGTAATGTGTTTTCTGCACGAGGGAAGAGTGGTCAAGCTCGTGGACCAGCTTTCATTTCCCAGATCACGCATCGCAAATAGTCACACACCATGCCTAAATGGTCTCTTCACGCAAGAAATGTCTCAACCCACGGTCCGTCCTCCCGATGAGCGCGAGTGATTCGGAAGGATATGACTGGAACCCAGGGAGCATGTGTCCTGGTCTGCTTCGGCAGGAAAGCTTTGGGTATAGAGTAGGTTTCCGCGGGAGAATATGACTAGTCTGTACCCCATCCGTGGTTGGAAGAGGGGTTATTCTAGAGTAGGATTCTCTTGTCAAAGTTATGTGAGAGGGCGGGCATCGTCACTCACCTTTTTTTGTTTCGAGAAACATCGCCGAAGAAGTGTTTTGTTTGAAAGATTAACATAACAATCTTTGGGTAACCTGAAAGAGGTAGGCCTCTCTCGGTAAAACATTTGTTTTGGTGGAAGATGAAGTAGGGGTAACCTTGAAACTCTGTTTTATATCTGGGGGCATGCAAACCTTTTGGAGTGCAAGCAAAGAGCGGTTATTTATCTATTTTTTGGATTAGTCGTTTCCTAACTTGCATAAAGAAAGGATCCGGAGCAAAGCTTTGTAAGATGAAGCTCCATAAAAAATAGAATCTTGATGAGACATTCTTATCATATGACTGGATTAATCGAGCAGTTTTAGCACACAGTTCATGCTTGTTAAAAAATAAACGCAAGATCCGAGCAGTTTTAGCACATAGTTCATGCTCGTTAAAAAATAAACATAGGATCGAGCAAATGTTCCCGCGTTTAAGCTCGTTAAAAAATGAACTATTCCGGTAAATAACCACCGTGAATGTAGCGACATCAGCAATTAAAGCCTTGGTCGTGTTTGCCCATCACCTCCACTTTTCCATTGGCCGATCATTCACCTCCATATGATTGTTTACCCATTTTGAGGAACAGCTACGAAGAGTGATTTCACTAGCCATCCTTGTGACACTGCCGTGATTTGGAAATTCCAATCCTTCCCTGGAATCAGTTGCTACCCTTTTTATCACTCGTTCCTTAAAAGACGAGTCTTCTTTAAGCTCTTTTCATCTGACTCGTAAAATATGAAAAGATTGCCGAGTTTTGGCCTTCCAGCTCATTAAAGTGACCGGAAGAGCTATCCCTCCTCTAGATTTTAATCTTTTTGGACCTGAGGGATTATTGCACAAAAAGATCGAGCGCTTGTTTTATTCGGCTCGTTAAAGATATCGAAAATCCATCCCTTCTGTATTGTTTTATACTTTTTCGGACTTAAGGGATTAGATGACGAAAAAGGACTTTCGGAGTTAACTTTATGTACCTTTTCAGACTCTCTAAAAATGAAAAGGACCGAGTTATCCTTGTCGGTAGACTCGTTAAATGCATTAAATAGCGACAAACTTGTCTTTAGACGAGAACGAGTTTCACTATCGCTAGGCTCGTTAAAACATAGCGATGGGCTTGCTCGAAGGGCAAGTTATAGAACAAGCATAAGTTATCCTCCTCAAGCTTGACAAAAATAAAGAGGTACTGGTCAGCAATGACTGGGGAAAAATTGGGAGAAACTCAAAGAAACTTTGATGGTAGCAAGTCGCTCTTGAACATGACACTTTTCCTCCGTACCACAATCGGGTTGGGTTGTTTCATTCACCGGTCACATCACCATGGTCTCGCCATACCATCCATATTTGGGGTAATGCTACCGATCCAACGCATAAGTGTCGCCATATGTTCAAGAGAAGTCGTTCAGAGAAGTCACCTATGTCCCATCCACTACCATACATTATACTCTTTCATGACCGCCACCCTGAATCATATATCATCAGATCGTTTTCACCTCCATCAAAATCATTAGCTCCGTTCCGTGTCATTGATGTGGGATTCATCAAGGCCCTGCTTTGATGGATCGCTTCTTGTCGACATCAGCTCATTATCCAAGAAGTTGATCTAGGAACACCCCTTCAGTACTTTGAAGCTTGCATGCCTCAATGGCAAGTTTCTCACTTCCGGCGACAGGTATACATCAATGACCTTCGACCGAAAGATTTTGCGTGGTGTTCGACACCAAGTCCTCTATTCACACCACGTGAATTGTACTGCAGTACCTTGAGGGTCATCATCATTATCGGTGATTCCTCTCGCGCTTGTTAAGAGTTTACATCATTGACTGGTAATCAAGCGATGTCTTTCCATGTTCGACTTCAGAGCAATTCTCACATGGATTGACTTGTACTTAGAGTGAAGATCGGACGAGATTGAAGACCCCGGATCTAGTTTCATCCATCCGGGCTACGATATATATTCAGAAAATAAAGACATGGAAATGTACAGCTTTGCAGCACAGATAATCATCCTACCAAAAGGATGATGGCTCTATCAGAATCATCAGTCTATCATCAGACGATTGTCTGTTATATGTACATGAAAATGAATTTATAAAGCTGAGCATGGGAATGCCCGCCTCAGCTAGATCATGAAAAAGGTATGAAAATAATGTATTGTATTGTATTGTATTACAGGTCTCCTCCCAGCATTGAAAGAACTTCGGATCCTCCTAATAAAGCATTTCACCCGATAAACGGCCTCATACTTTAGGGGGCAACTGTTATAGACATTTTTGTGCCTTACAGCTATAAGCATGAAATGTCCATAATCCAAGGGATCCAAAGTCCCTAAACATGTTGTTCCTACCCCTAGAGGAACAAGGCCAGCAAACCACATCAATTCACAGAAGTTCTCCACCAGAAACTGCTAAAAAACAAGTCAATTCAGGATCAATTCAGAGGCTCCACTAGCTGCCTGCATTGAAATGCAGAGGCTACACTGGCTAGTTGCATTGCAACGCAGGTGGAAGCACTACCAGGGTGCGCTGAGCGGGAAATGACAAATGGCAGGGTCCTTTGTGCGAGGTGTAAAGACTGTGGAAGCTTCCAGAATCTTCCTCCATGACACTTGCCTTGCTGAGTTCGACTAAGTGATGAGTAAGAGGCTCTTAGTCTCCAAGTGGAAGCAAGAACTGACAGAGAGAGAGAGGACACTAGTCAGATCTCAAGCTGACTCATCCTCTCTCCAAACATCTATATATAGATCTCTCCTCCATGAGATCTAGAGGCTGGAATTTTGTTATTGCAAAGAATTGCTGTTGGTTTGAGATTGAAATCATTGGGTGCTTAATGCTTTGAAGGGAGGTGAAGAAAGGATTTCATTCGCTGGGAGGTAGATGCTGGATTGGAACTCTCTTGGTTGTATCTCCTCCTGAACCTTGTTATTTCATCAATAAAGCTATCTTGGTTTCTCCTATATGCTGATGTGTCTTTGATGTATGATTGCATTAGTATATTTGGTTTATTTCTAATCCTGAACTAGTTATGAATATGAATCTATGTCTTTGTGTAGTGTTCCCTTCTTGTGATCTTGCAGGAACCTGTTGAAGTTGGGCGAGCGAGAAGGCAAGTAGCTGGGAGCTCTCAAAGAGAAGAGAAACCGGATCGAGGGACAAACGGAAGACACCGGTTAGTCCATCCATCTCTCTTCATTCTTAATTCATAAAGGAAGAATACTAGAATAGCTGTTTCTGTTTGTTGCTAAGGCACTGTCACACCTTAGGTGGATAGGATTGTCCTGCATAGGCATTTTTCCCCACAATAGTGATGTGCCTCCAGCTTGGACCATCGATTCTTCTTTAGCTCTGGATTGCTTGGATACAGTCTTACCATCTGAAGAAGAAATTTTGGAGGCAATGATGGGTGCAGAACGACCATGGGAGGATTTACATCATCGTTCATATTTTCTCCCTCCATTGCATGAAGTTGAATCTAGTTTGTCCAATCTGTCTACTAGTGATGTTTGTACAGTTTCAAACCCTTTGGCTCCAACACAAATTTTTGTTGAAGGTAACATGTCAGTTATCTCATGAGTTGTACCTATAAACATCTCTAGGAATCCTAACATAATAGAAAATGTCTTCATTGGAGCTGATTGTTCCTCTGAAGAAATTCAAATCTACATCGATCTTTTTAAAGAGTTTCGAGATGTGTTCGCTTGGTCTTATGAGGAAATGCCTGGAATTGATCCATATATAGTCCAACATGAGATCAAGGCATATGGAAACACCAAACCAATTCATCAAAAAATTTGACCGGTCAATCCTCGGAAAGTAGCAGTTATTAAAGCTAAGGTTGAAAAGCTGCTTAAGGCAGGTTTCATATACCTCATTCCTCTAACTGAGTGGGTTTCCAATCCAGTCCCGGTAGATAAGAAGCGATGAACGATTCGAGTATGTATCAACTTTAGGGATTTAAATGAATCTTATCCAAAAGAAAATTACCTCACACATTTTATTGATCAAATTGTTGATGAATGTGTGGGTAATGAAATTTTTTTGTTCATGAACGAATTCTCTCATTACAATCAAATTACTATCCATCCATACGATCAGCACAAGGCAACCTTTATTTGTCCCTAGGGCATGTTTGCATACAAAAAGATGCCTTTTGGTCTTAAAAATGCTGGAGCTACTTTTCAATGGGCCATGTCTTATGCTTTCCATGACATCAAACATGTTATCGAAGCATACTTGGATGACTTAGCTGCTTGTTCTCGGAAGGGAATTGATCATCACAGCCACCTTCGGTTAGCGTTTAAGAGATGTTGTTTTTACAAAATCCAGTTGAATCCGAATAAGTGTGTTTTTGCAGTCACATCCGGCCAATTGTTAGGATTCATCGTATCAACTGAAGGGATTCGTGTTGATCCTTTCAAGGTTGAGGCAATAAATCAGTTGCCTCCCCCCTCTTCAATTCGTCAACTTCATAGTCTTAAAGGAAAGGCAAAGTTCTTGAGGAGAGTTATAACAAATTACGCCAAGATTACCAAAGGATTTATGCGTTTGCTTAAGAAAGGAGTTCCATTTTTATGGGATGAATTCGCCCAACGATCTTTTGATGCTTTGAAAAAATCATTAACCTTTGCTCCATTGTTGAGTCCACCAGATTATGGCAGAGATTTCCTTTTGGATCTCACTGCGGTAGAATCAACCATTGGTATGGTTCTGGTTTGGGAGAATGACGGTCTCAATGAGCATGTAATCTACTACTTTAGTCGAGGCTTAGTAGGACTTGAGCTATGCTATTATCCCATTGAGAAATTGGCCTTGGAATCTGTCCATGTTGTCTAGCAGCTTCGTCATTATTAACTGCTGTGAAAAACATTCGTATTAGCAGCTGTCAATCCTTTTTAGTTTTTCCTCAGTAGGCGAGTGATTAGGGGCAAGTATAATCGATGGATTGTTATTTTGCAAGAATTCAATCGCAAGTTCTTTTCAGCAAAATCTAAGAAGTCATTAGTTTTTGCGGAATTAATTTCAGAGCTACCTTGTGAGGAAGCCATTATTTATGAGGAAAATTTTCCCGATGAACATTTATTCCTCATTTCTTCACAATATCCCTAGTATGGAGATATCATTATATATCTCCAAACTTCAAAGTTCCCACCTTCTTTCTCCAATGATGAGCATCAAAAGTTACGTCACCTTGCCAAAAACTATGTTATTATTGGTGATACATTATATCGCAGAGGGGTTGACTCAATCCTTAGGTGTTCCTTAACTTTGGAAGAAGTTGAGTCTGTACTTAATGATTGCCACAGTGGAGCTTGTGGTGGTCATCTATCAAGGCTTGCAATAGCCCATAAATTTTTTCATGTAGGCTACTTTTGTCCTTCAATTTTCAAAGACTGTATTAAAGTAGTCAAACGTTGCCACTCTTGTCAAATTTATACTCAGAAAATGCGTGCGCGTCCAACTCCACTTTTTCCCATTATCATTGTCGGTCCATTTACGAAGTGGGGCATTGATTTTACTACTTGTAATCTGCCTTCAGCGGCGAATCACAACTACATCATTGTGGCCATAGACTACTTTATGAAGAGGGCTGAGGCCATGTGTACTTACAAAAATGATAGTGAAACAAAAACCTTGTTTCTCTTCAACTAGGTTATTTCACGATTTGGTATCCCAAGAGAGATTGTCACTGACCATGGCAGTCACTTCCAAAATCAACTAATGACCGAATTGGCTCTCAAGTTGGGCTTCCGGTAGGAGCATTCATCTCCATATTATCCTCAGGTCAATGGGAAAATCGAAGCCATGAATAAGTCCCTTAAGACTATCATGTAAAGGAAAATTTATAAAAATCGATCCAATTGGCACATCATGTTGTACCCGACACTCTGGGCATATCGAACCTCAGTTAAGACTGCCACCGGTTTTACTCCTTTTCAACTAGTTTATGGGCTGGAATCTATTTTCCCTATTGAATGTGAAATTTCGTCCCTTAAGCTAGCTATAGAACTTTTGCCAGAGACATCTAGTCTCGAAGAACACCTCATTCATTTGGAACATCTTGATGAGTAGCGTTGAGATGTATCCATCATAAATGAAGCCCATAAGAAGAGGATTAAAACTCAATATGATAAAGATGTCCATCCTTGGGTTTTTTCTGAAGGCGACCTTGTCTTAGTCTATGACCAAGACAAAGATGCCCTGTGGGTAGGCAAATTCAAGTCTATGTGGTATGGTCCCTTTATAGTCAAGTGATTTTTGGGAAAAGGGGCATATGAACTAATTGATTTTGAAGGGAACAAGCTGGTAGAGCCCTGAAATGGGCTCTACCTCAAGAATTATTTTTCTTAGGCTTTGGCCGAGCAATTGCTTGTTTGTATATGTTGTATTTTTGTACATATTTCTTTGGAATTTTGTGATATCGAAATTTTTTTTATCTGCTTTGGTAGGTATTGATGGATGATTCGATATATTTCAGATTTGCCGATGGTGGAAGTCGGCACACTTGGAATCTTGCTTCCACTGCTTGGGTGATTTATTATCCATCTGGCCAGTTGATGGTGCTGAGGGGAGTATGTATTGGCCCTGCTTTGAACAACATTGCCAAATATACTGTCGTTATTAATTTACTATCGGAAGTAATATCTTATGGGATTGATTCGTTGGTAGTTTATCTAGAGTCACAGCTGGTGGTGTCACAGTTAAATAACATTTATCGGGTTCGTGATCCTTATTTATATCACCAATTTTTTAGAGTGATATGTTGCAACGATCATTTATTTATATCACATATGTTCACATTCCGTGATTTGAGAATTCATTAGCAGAATCTATTGCTAATCAAGCATTAGATTGGCACATTAATCATTCATCAAATTAAATAACATCAAAAAATTTGAATCTGTATATATATCATAAAATTGCCTATATATAGATAGAGTGTTGAAAAAATAATATACAAATTTGGGACAAGATGCCCTCAAAATTTGGGCTTATGCCCATAATCATGTCCAGTCATACATAGATATATCTATTAACCCGGCTCAAGATGAGTGGCTAAAAAGTTAACCACTGTGTTGGCTACACACCGAAGTATCCGGACCCAGTCCTGTGGTACCCCTACCACGTGGCACTGCATCTCCTCAGGTAGATCCTCTATGGCTATCATAGGTACCTGGTGAGTTAGTCTCACCAAGTTTCTCTGAACTGCATATAGGACTCTCTCTGTCTCAGTTGCTGCCTCTTCGACTCCTCTTCCGTGATGCATGTGCCTCAGAAATCCATCTAGTCTCACTGGACCCACATCTGGAACATGGTCATTTTGTCAATATTTTGTCTCATCAAAAATGTTTCTAAGTTCATTTCATATTAAAAAATCTAAACAATCTTAAAAATTCACAAAATATTAAAAAATTGTTACCTATGTCTCCCCATGCCGCATTTGGTGGCAACACTAAGTTTGGATCTCCTCGGAAATCCATACTGGCATACGGGTAGTCGTCGACTGCGCTGATCTGTTGGTCCCACCAGGTGAAAAAATCATCATCGAAAGTCATCCTAGGCACGTCCCCGCCTCCAAGGCATTTCATCAAGTCTAGCCATCTACCCATTCGTGGATCTCTAGGGCTGTTGATGGACACTGATACTTTGGGACATAGCCCAAGTACCTTCTCGAAGAAGAATGAGCACAATATAGTCCCATATCCAAAATTATTCATCTGATCCTTCTGAATAGAGGTCAATTGGCTCTTCATGTTAGTCAGAAGAGGTGTTCACCAGTCGAATACTGTGGTAAGACATTCCACTACCAGGCTCATAGATACTTGTGACGCCTGATGCAGGGAAGCTGACCCATTTACCCATGCGATTGTAAATAGCAAAATCCTCAGAGATAAACTTTCCACATGTTTGATTGGAATTTGACTTCCAATCTTCTCTGGATGTCCAGGAAAATATATATGGACATAGTCTTCTATTGAAAGACTACTTCTTGTCCTGCCAATCGAATGTGCAACCTCCCCTCTTTAGGAGAGACCTGTATTAAAGTAGATGTATTCGACCTCAATCCGTAGAGGCATATGGTCTTTCATGAAATAATCATCCTCTGCACTTGAGTAGTGGATCAATAGTTCAAGCAAGCGTGTATTGGCTTTCATGTTTGGCATTTTGAAGAATTTCAATAAGCCACAACTTCTCAGAGCGTCTAGTGCATTTTGGTCATTCATTACCTCATTATCAATAGTGCTATTCTCTCTTTCCCTCCAAGTGACAGTCATCCTAAGAAAATTAGAGTTTCAACAGTTAGTTTTTATGTTTAAACTTTAACTCGTGTACACGCGGGTTCCCTTTACACACAGTCATGCGTAGGGCCGTCTTATACGTGGGTTGATCATATCCAACCCGCATGTACGTAGAGTTGGATTTTTGGGCATATTTTCCCATGGTCATAACTTTGAGAAAACTTCTAAAAAATATCATAAAACGTTACAAGTATGATTTGATGATTACTTGGTAACTTTGGGGTGATTTTAATGGTCTAATTTTTCAGAGGAAAGCTTGCTTCATTTTGCTCCACAACTCTTTGCTCTAAACAGAAATGAAAAGAATGTGAGTCCAAAAGTCATTATATAACTTTGAAATTGCAAAAAAAAATTCAAAAATTCATTTTTGTCTCATGGATTTTTTTGACTTGTGGGCTTGGATTGTTGAGAGTGGGTTTTTTTTTTCAGGATATTTTGGAGATTTCTTTAAGATGTTATTTCAGTCCCATGATCGCTGACTCGTCATGACAAGTATCGTTCAATCACTAGCATTTAGGTTAGGGAAAAACATTTTCCGCTACATCTTGCATACTAGCCTCCATTCAGCGATACATTAGTCAGAGGGTCAACCCCATCATATCTTGGTTAGCAACCCATTTTCACTCACCTATTTTGAAATCATGATGCGATGTTTGAGCCATGATTTACATGGGCATCTTAGTTAGAACCTTGCTGACATCGGTTTCCCATGCTGCTATACTGAGTAGGCTCGGGAGTCCTCTTTAGTCCCACCATGACTGATGCGTTGAAGACACATTCTCCTTTTTTATGTGCTAATTTCTGACCTTATACCCTAGAGGCTTCTTTGTGTTGAGTTGTACTGCTGCATTGCATTTTGACTATTTGCACCTTTTGGCCTTAAGCCGGCTTCACTTGGACTCGTGTTTAAGCCACTTATTGGACCATGTCTTCTGCAAAATCAACCATGCAATCACTTAGCTTCTGCAGTTTGACACATCCTTTTACCCATGGAAAGAACATCCCTTTGAGTGTCCTTGACCAGTTTCGCCTCCCTGCATTGAGCATAGGAATGTTCCCCTCCCATGAACTAGATCATCTATTTCTATAACACTCGTTCTTTCCACTATACTATAGCATTCTTTTATTCTTTTTCCAACTTAAAGAAAAAGACAAAAAAATTTACATATTCCAAAAAGAGCGGGAACGGGACAACATTTCCATATTTTGTTGGTAGCTGGAGTCAGTCTTGTCGCCCTTGAACAAAGAACTCGAAGGAAAGTCTCTCCTCCATTTGCGCGGGATTTAGTTTGGCTTAGGTGTGCCTTAACCTTGTTATTGAGTCAGTACTCCTCCGATTGGTTACCTCTTACAATCATATGGAGAGTTTTATCATGCCTCTTGCATGACAAATTTATACAGAGTTATCATATGCTGCCATATAGTCATCATTGAGTCGTGATTTTGTTCAAGGGAAGTAAGCCTGAGTCGGCCTCTCTATGGTGTCTCTTGACCTATTTTTCAGTCAGCCATCCCTAGTTGTCAGTATCATGTTTTTCATCACATCAATTATATTGGTCCTTTGGTCATGTCGGTTTGAGAAGGTCTCCATTGACTTCTTGCTGGTGAGTCATGTCCTTATCGACTACGACATACTGCTCTGAGGGCAAACCTAGAACCGCACCCTGGCCCTATTTTCATTATAGATAGGTCACCTTGTGCTCAGCATCGATCAATATCATGGGTCTTTGACCGAGTGGTTTCCCTTGTGTTTGACATCATCTTTCATTATCACACATTGGGATTCGTGCAGTGCCTTGGTTTCCATTTGACCCTATTGGTGGATTCCTTGCCTCTGTGTCAGCTTTCATTATTGGTTTGTTCAGAGGGTTTCTATCATGTGCTAACTACATCTTGTGTACACCAGAAACGTGCTTCGGTTGGGTTACTACATATTTTTTCATCTGATTCCTTCCACATTATTGGCCTACGGGTTACACTCATGCTAGATTGATGAAGGATGCCTTAATGCCTTCCTTCTAGCGGATCTTTTCCTATCGACTATAGCTCATTTTCTCTAGGAAAAATATCTAGAGTCCATTTGGCAGTACCTTGGGGTTTGCAGTCACCAATGGCAGATTCCTTCACTATTGATAGTGGGAAATCATCATTATCCCTTGATTTGTAGATTCTTCAAGGTGTCTGACTTCAGCTCATTCATTTGCACTTGTTAGATTATACTGGGTACCTTGACTATCATTATCATAATCGGTGAGTAGTCTCGCGTTTGTTAACGGTATACATCAATGACCGGTAATCAAACGATTTCTCACATGATTGACGTCAGATCATTTATTCCCATTGTGTAGAAATGTACTGTGGCAGTCGGTGAAGACCTCTGGTTGCATCAACATCTTTTGGTTCACTTTCCAATTGCTCCTGTTGTTGCTATTTGACACCATCCACCTTATATGTCGCAGTTATTCACAACGACATCTTATATGTTGGCATCCAAGTTGCAATGTAGTATCATTTTAATCCATCATGTTCATTTGGTACTATTGGGATCAGTTTTTGACATCAGTGATCAGCTTCACCCTTCAGCATCATTGATCGTCTTCTTATATGTGATGTTAACACCCAGGTTGTTCCCTTTGACTCCCAAGGGAATACAGCCGGGGTAACCACTAACCAATCTTTGGATTACAGCTTCTAGCCAAACTGTAATCAGAGAGGGCTCTCTCTTTAAGGTTTGTCTCTGTTTTGTGAAGATTTTAGGCTAGTTATGAGTTCAGGGTTTTGATTTTATGTTTTGGTTGAGGGATGTCTCTCTGTACCTAAGGTGGAAGTCTTCAGGCAGTATTAGTCCATTGGGCAATGGAGTCTGTGGCTACAGGTTGTTTGAAATATTGAGATGAGTTGCTGAAACTGCAGGGCCATTTAAATATCTCATGGAACAATCTTGAAATTGTGATTATGAGGTGTGTTTAAAACCAGTGAAAAGCAATTAAGAATTTTCCACTAAGCTGGGGGTGTAGGAGAGAGATATATTGCACAGGAGCAAACTTGAATTCCTGAAACAACAATCACTTTGAAAGATGTAGTTTGGAGGTGCAACAGTTAAGAATTACACCTTATGACTATAACTGAAGAAAAACATTTATAACAGCATAGATTGAGTTCAGGGTATTCTGTGAATAAATCCTGGAACTATTCTTGTTCTTAGCCATTAACTATGAAACACAGAAACACGAATGAGCTATGAAAAGATAAAAAAAACACATAACGAAGATTTTTTAAGGAGAACTTATTGTGCCATGAAGTACGCAGGAATCCTGTAACATTCAGAAAAACACCACAATGCCTTAGATAACGCAGAGCTTTGGAAATTCCATCAGCTTTTGTATTAATACTCTGGAAATTTACAGCATAAGAAACTCTAGAAGAGAAATCAACAACAACCCCTGCAAGCTTATGTGAGGGGGAATATATACAATCGGTCATACAAAATATCTGAACCGTTGAGTCATCTGAGAAATAAATACGTTCACCAACTATTGCAGAACAGCAGATAAGAAAGTTATTATAGCTTTGAATACAAAATAAATGCTCTTTAATTCTGTCAGAAGACCTTTTGACCTTTGGAGGCCACTGAGTCGGTTTGAACGTTCTTTTTTAATGCTGGATAATGTGTCTTTATGGCTGTCGTGCTGTAGCTTTCTCGGCCCTGTCACCTGTGACTGTCAGTGCTGCTTTAGTGGCCCAAATAGATTTGCTGAGTTGGCTCAGCCCATTCTTCTCAATACATGCTGAATTCATCAAAATTTTCCTGTGCATGATAACTTATATATTTTAATGAAAAAACTTGGTTACAAGCTCTTGTTTACAGTATTAACTGTATCATTTTGGTCCAGACTTCCTGTGTTGGCAATTGATGTCTCATAATTGCCTCTAAAGTCTCATCTGCCTCTGTGTATTTGTAGAAATTTGGAGGCACTTCAAACAAATGTTTGATCTCATTCATTATAAAGAATAAGTTCTCTACCCTGTTGTAGAGACTTTGTCCTGATGCTGGCCCTGTTTCTTCTGAAGTACTGGGCCTTTCAGTGATCTGATTTGTAGCAAATGTGTTGACCCTCTTGGCATAATTTTCATGTGAAAGTAGTCTCCCTGCGCTGTTCAGTAAGCTAGGAAGACCTCTGTTTTGCAATGCTACAAATTTGTCCATAAACTTATTAACCTCTGTTTGCATGTCCTGGCTCCTTCTTTCTAGTGTTTGTACCAGGCTTCTTAGTGTTAGGACCCTCTTTATCAGCAAGATGGTCTCAGTTCTGTTGGAAATTCCCATTGTTGCCAGCTGAGCACTTGTTCTGTTTTTAAGCACATTAATCATTCTATTGGCAACCTCAGGCATATTGCCTAGAGATGCCCTTGCTCTCTGGATTTCCCTATGTGCTTTTCCTATGAGCTCCATTTGCTCATGAATGGTCTCAATGTATTGCCATTGATCAGTGATTGATTGGCCAATGTTGGCCCATAGGACTGTCTTGAGCTCAGCCACTACTTTATCAAGTGTGAGCTCCTTCTCCAGCTCCTTTATCTTCTCTTTGAGAGCCTTTATCTCTCTTCCTTTCTCAGCTATGCCTTGTTTTGACTTGTCATATTTTTCATTAAGCTTAGCTAGACTCTCCCTGGCCTCATTCAGTTCTGCCATTTGGGCTTCCAAGGCCTGAATTTCATTCCTCAGCTTTTGCATGTCCAGGCTTGGAGCCTGCTCTGTTATTGGTGCTGGTGTTGATGTAGATGGTGCTGCCTGTTCTGTCTGTTCAGTGGGAGGAGCAGTAGTTTGAGGAGGTTCCTCAAGGTTAATTATCTCTGGACGAGGCTGAGATGTTTGACCTCCTTCCTTTTGTTGTAATCTTGCCTGCAATGCTGCCTCTGATTCTCCCAATTTCTCCTGTGTCTGGATCAGTTGTTTGTATAATGACACCAGCATAGCTGCTGCATCTTGGTCATGTCTCAGCTGGGCAACTTCTTCAGTTTGTGGGTGAATAGTTGCTGGGATTTTAACCATTTTCCTTAGTGCTGCCATATCTGCATCTCTTAATTTCAGCAGCGCTTGTACAGCCTTGATGTCCCTGGGATCATGCCCAAGTTCTATGATTATCTCCTCTAAAGCTTTGATTCGGTTTTCCTTGCTTGAGAGGATGCTCTCTCCAACTCAAGTTGGGCAGCTGTATTATTTAGGCTATTTTCCAGCCTGTAGTTCACCAATGTTTTATCTGCCAAGGAGGCATACACCATGTCACCCGTTTGCTTATGTAATTCAATCTGATCCATCGGGTGGATGTCCTTGGCAAGGACCTCAAGGTTGGTCCTTAAGTAGTCTGCAGGTGATTGTGGCTGCAACACGGTTGGCATAAAGTGGCTCATGATCATTTTGCCCTCTTGGACATCATATGCAGACATTAATCTCTACTGGTTAGTGGGAGCCATTTTTAACAAATGATTATAGAGCTGTATTCTTATTGGCTCATTCCTCTTCTTAATCTCAATAAACTGCTGTTTGATGCCCAGTTCACCTCCCCTTTGCTGGCTTGAGGAGCTGACTTCTCCTCCAATTATCCTCTCTTGTTCCTCCTGGAAGGAACTTGCAGATGCCTCCATGCTAGGTGGGCCCATGCCCAAAGATTGCCCTATAGGCATTTCTTCTTCTGAGAGGGGATTTAACCTTTGTCTTTTATCCCCTTGAGTTGTGGAGGTAGTGAGGGGAGTCTCCAGCTCTCTGTCCCTCTTTCTATTTATGTCTTCTTTTTGTGGGGTTTGGAGGACTGAGGCCTCCACTGTTGTGTCCTGCCTAGGAGGCAGAGTGTCCTGAGCCTGCTGCCCGGTGGATATTGGGGCCTGTGATGTTTGCTCTTGTTGCACTGGCTTCTCTTTTTCTTGCTGCCCCCCTTGTTGCTGTTGTACCTATTGCTGTTGCTGCACTTCCTGCTGCTGTACCTCTTCATGAGGTGGCTGCTCTGGCTCCATCTCTTTCTCTTTGCCTTTGCTGGAAGTTTGATTAGTAGCTTTGGCTACTTGCTGATGTGCTGTAGAGGATGAGGCAGCTGCTCCCACTTGAGTGCCTGGAAGAGCAAATACCTGTGAACAAAGCTCTAAGTCAGCCAATTTTTGGAGATTTTTTACTGCTCTTTGATTTAGTTCTTCTTGTGTGGCAGCCTCCTCTAAGGTGCCTCTCCTCCACTTTATTTGATTTGCATATTTTTCTATGTGAGGCAACCTTAAGTGGTCATAACTGGCCAGCCTATATTTGACCCTTCTTAAACTTATGAAATGATTGGGGTCGTATGGTTTCCAAAGGAAACTGGTCTGTAAGCCAAGGGATTCTAGCATTCTATCTGCCTCTTGCCAACCTTCCTCCCTTTTATTGTAAATGAAGTGGCCTAATTGGTTTCTGACTTTGAGCTGTGCTTTCTTGCCTTTGCCTGAAAAATGGAGTACATCAGCATTCCCAAATTTCCTGAAGTATTCTAAGGCAAACAATCTCATAGGCACATATTTGGGTAATCTGTATGGGGGCAACTCACACCCATATATTCTGATAACTATGTGGTTTTGGTAATAGTACCAATCCCCAATGCTATATGCCTTAGACAACTGAAGAACCCTCTACATCTCATCAGTTAGTCTTGGAGGAGGTGAGCTCAGAAGCAGAGACATGGCTGGGTGGATGAAGAGGTCTATAAATTCACAATAAGTGTATGGAGAATAAGATCTGCAGTGGAAGGCAGAGGACCAATAAACCACTGACCTTGGATTGCCTTGTGCATCCAGTCTTTTCACAACAAAAGGAAATTTCTCATGTTGATAATATAAGATTAAGTGGTAGATGTAGGAGGTGTATCTGAACACCTTTTCTCTTGCCAAGTTCATCAATTGCTCATGTATTTCATCAGATATGTAAGTGGCATAGTCATAACAGATTGGGGACTTGCCAGGGGAAAACATGAGCATCATCACCAACACAGTTTCATCAACAGATTCTATTGAATTATAGCCCAATATGGGACTAATCATGTCTACAAGGTCCCTGCCCAATTGGTTGAGATATACATGAGAAATGGGAGGGTACATCACGGTGTCAGAGCCAATGTACAATTGATTTAGTTTGGTGACCTGAGCATCTGTCAATTTAGCTCCTTGCTTTATCAGATCTATTAGTGATAAAGGAACTAATTTCTTATCAGTATTAAAGTGTAGCATCTCTCTGATGGCTTCAGGGGTGACATAAAAAACAACTGAGCCTGAAGGGTCAAGCACAGCCCTCTGAGTGGGGTCATAGCAGTGAGCACATAGGTGGATTAGGTCAGGAAACTGGTTGACCTGAGGGAGCTTGAAGATAGGGAGGAAAGAGTCCCAAATGCCCAATACATCCGTTCCATTCTCATGCTTAATCTTCAATTCATTTAGCAATGGATGTGGTACTTGCTATGCATTAGCATTTCCTCTGATATTTGATAATCTAGATCTGCTAATGGTTTCCACTCCAATTCTCTCTGAGGGGCATTTAATGGAGAAATATTCAAGGCTACAGGTGCTACCGGTGCATCCATGGTTACTTTAGGACTCTGTTTGTATGTAAACTGGTGTTACTGTGGGCAGAACAATACAAAGGGGTATTTTTGCAATAGAGAGGTGAATTGCAAGGAACAGAGGGTAAATTGTAACAGCAGCAATTGAAATACTGCACATAGGACTATAGAACTAATATCAGGACTGATTCAAGTGTCTCCACGGTGAATTATTATAGTTTCGGGGTCTAAGTCCACGAATGCACGGACAGACTGCAGGTTTGGTGAAAATTTGGATAAACAAGGCTCTGCAGGTGAATTTCGACTCAACAGTTGAAAATGAAGGCTAGCCACAGGGGATTTGCTGGCAAACACAGTGTTTTCCTACTCTTTTAAGCTATCTTTGGACAATGCAGGATAAAACCAGGCATGGAGGGGGAGATATCGATAAATACCTCTTCAATTGCTGGCAATGGTTTATAAGTGCAGGTGGAATGGAAGCGTCGGCGTTCTTTTGGTCGATTTCAGCAGGTTGGCGACGGGTGATCGTAATTCGCATGCAGAGGTGAGCAACAGTCTTTTTTGCAAAAGTAACGAAAAACATGAATTTTGGCCAAAATATAGAGTTTTGGGTTATTTGGCGCTTTTTTTTTGGATGACGTCAGCATGACGTCATCAAGTGGGGTCAAGGTCGGGTGACGTCAGCATGACTTCATTGGCTGGCGTGGCGGCCTGTGAGTGGTTCGCGGGGATGGTGAGGTGGCGGGCAGGTTGGAGCAGTGGCGGACAGGGGCGCTGACGCGGCGGTGATGTAGCAATGACATGGGCCTGACGTGGTAATGACGTTGGCATGGCGGGTTCACACAAAACCAGAAACGGTAAGCGGTATGATATCGCACCGCTCTTTATACGGAAGCGGGATTGTCAGAGGGCGGCCCGACACGATTTGGGGGTGACGCGTGGCAGAGGCCTGACGTCACCTTCTGACAAATTTCGGAAGCTAACCTACGGACGTCGGGCCCCACCCGATATTGATAAGGGCCGTCGGATGAAAAAGGCCAGATCCGACGGTTGACGGATCATTAAGGTGCCAGGTCAATACGGAAGGGGGCGGGAATAAAATAATATTTTCTTTGGAAGATGCGCCCGGCGGGGACTTTAGAATTTTGGCGAATTTGTATGGTTTTCAATGTATTTTTAATGCAAAAATGTATTGCGCCAATACTTTGGGTAGAACGGAAAAAGTGGGTTTTTTATGTATTTGTGCAAATAAAGCGGGTTAGGGGTGAAAATGGGGTTTTTTACAAGGTTCTTTTGCAAATGAAGGGGTTAATGGTTTAGATGATTTCTGAGGGAGAAAGAGGGGTAAGGCTTAGGTTATTAAACCGACCAGATGTGAATTTAATCCCTGACTCTGAACATATGGCTATAATGCCAAGGGGGAAGGGATATTTATAGAATGCTTGGGGTTTATACACCATAGTGTTTATAATAGTAGGAAAAAGGGGAACATAGGGGATTTAGATAATAAGAAGTTAGGGGTTAATATGAGTGGAAAAGGTGAATGAGGAGTGACATCACTAAGTTTATATGAAAACAACTTAGCTTAGGGAGTAGATCAAAATGAAAAGAATTTTAGACAAGAAATGTGGCTTTTAAAGGAATAAGAACCAATATAATACCTTGAATTCTTTCATGAACACAACTGGTGAAGGGATGTTAGTAATGAATGTGAAAGGGGGAAAAGGAAGTTAGTCATGCTCCTTTGCTTTGCTGCAATATGATGGAGAAGAGGACCTTCTCTATCCACTGATGTTCCTTTATAATAGGTCACCAAACATTCAATTGTAAGGAATGACATTTCTGCAAGCCCATCTACCTACCCATCTACTTGTCTAGCATTTTTTGTTTCTTCATGGAGGGTGCACTTAGACTTGCAGACCCTTATGTGCTTTTTCTTTTCATTTGGCTTTTTCTTTTGATTTTCTATCTAGGGCTACCCTTATTGCTTCCAAGGTCCCAGATTAAGCAGTTGGGAACCTTACTTCTCTACCTAGCTACTGGTCTGCCAAGATTAAACAGTTTGGACAGACTTCTTTCTCTATTCTACAACAGAAAATTGAAACATGGCATGATCCAGATTAGGCTGTTGGACCATCCATCAAAATTGAGTCAACATCAAGCTATATACACACATTGTCTTCTCTTGGAAATATGGGATCTTTGCATCACCAAAGCAGAGCATATTTGGAATTTTATTTGCCAATCATGAAATATGAAACCTATTGGTATAGGTAGCTAATAGTGGCTCCACATGGGGATGGTTTTTCCATTTGAAAGACCAAGAACAGCAGGTCAGAATGCCTTGGCCCTTGACTTCTTGTATCAAAACTTGGAGTATTCCTCTTTGAAATCCCAAAATTGTGCTCTTCCCATCTTGGTAAATCTCTGAACTTATTTGCCTTTTGCTGATAACTTATAAAACTTGAGAAACTGCATTTTTACATGTTAACAGAAAGTAATATATACACCTGAATATGTACAAGGGAAACTTAGGCTGCACTTATGGATAGTAGTCAAAATAGTGCTTCAACATCCTGCCATTCACAGGACCTTCATCCAAATCAGCTTCATCAAGACTTTTAAGGAAATAAGTATTGTTTCCTTGTACTGCTTGAACAGCAAATGGTCCTCTCCAAAGGGAATCAAATTTTCCATGTTTTCCTTTATCTTCCCTTCTTGAATCCCACTTGAGGACTTTGTCACCAATGTTGAAATCTTCTGCCTTAGTCCTTCTATCAAAAGCTTTCTTTAATTTTTCTTGTAAAACTTGAACTCTGCTATAAACTTGGTCTCTAGTTTGCTGTAGACATATTATTTGATTGATCCTTCTTTGCATGTCATTGGGCTCAGCTTGACTTTCTTGAAGAAGTTTCATGACAGGAACCCCTAGTGATGAAGGAAATTTGGCTTCTAATCCATAAACTAACTCATATGGGCTGACCCCAATTGATCTCTTGGTTGTTAGTCTATCTGCCCATAAGGCATTGACCAGCTTCTTATGCCAATTCTTCTTATTTTCTTCCAACACTTTCTTTATAATGTTTACAAGGCTTTTATTTGATGATTCAGCAAGGCCATTTCCTTGGGGATAGTATGCAGTAGAATGGCCCAAGGTGATGTGAAATTTGTGGAAGAAATTCACCATCTTCTTAGATCTGAAGGCATCAGCATTGTCTGTTATTATCTTATCAGGACAACCAAATCTAGAAAGAATATTGGTCTCAAGGAACTGAATGATAGTGGAATCATTTGCTTGTCTGCATGGAACAACTTCAATCCATTTAGTAAAGTAGTCTGTAGCTGTTAGGATCCATCTATGTTGGCCTGAGGATGAGGGATGAATTTCCCCAATGAAATCCAAGCCCCATTGTTGAGAAGGTCTCTCTGTTGCAATAGGCCTCAAAGGAAGTGGTAGTAACTTTCTCTTTCCCTCAAACACTTGGAATTTATGACATGAGGTGGTGAATTTCTTGACATCAGAGAAAACAGTGGGCCAATAGTAACCAGCCCTCAGTATCTTATCCACATTGGACTTCCAATACAAGTGTCCACCACGGTCACCTGCATGAAATTCTTTGGTGACATTGTTAGTCTCATTCTCAATCAAGCCGTTTAACAGTATACCCTCATGGTTTTTTCAAAGCAAATTGCCATCCATGACACAAAATCTTGAAGCTTTCATTTTTAAGAACCTACACTTAGTTCTGGACAATCCTGGTGGAGCACACAGGTTTTGCAATACATAACATATATCAGAGTACCAAGGGGATTGTTCAAAGGCTACGTTGATCTTTGGAGTCGCCAGCTCCGGTTCATTGTCCAGCTGGTTTATGTCTAAGGCTTGGAAATTTGCTTCTGTCATTAATTTGGCCAAACCTTGCCCTTTTATTAATTTTGTGGGTTTTATCTCAATATCAAATTCCAAGATGTTGGCAATCCACTTTCCTCTTCTGCCCTCTAGGTTTTCTTGAGGGAGTATGTCTTTCACAATGGGACTTGGCACATAAGCTATAACATGGGAATACAGGATGTAAATCCTAAAGTCTTTAATGGCCTTGACCAAAGCATAAGCTTGCTTCTCCATGATCTGATATTTCAGAGGTGCATCTCTAAGAGCTCTACTAAAGAAAGCAATGGGTTTCACATTTCCTTGGTCATCTTTCTGTAATAGAACAGCAGCAATGGTATGCTGGGAGGCAAAAGAGAAAATGATAAATTCTCTATCAAATTGAGGATTTGTTAAGACTGGGGTTTGGGTAAGGGCCAATTTTATTCCTTCAAAGGCTTGATTTGCTTCTACTGTCCATTTTACTTTTGAATCTTTCTTTAGCATGTTATTCAGTAATCTGATCAATTCTGCTAAGTTTGGGATAAACCTCCTTAAGAAGTTGATCTTGCCTAAGAAGGCTTGTAATTCTTTGATGTTTCTTGGGTGGGGCATTTGTAAGATAGCTTTTATCCTGTCTGGGTCAATTCTTATGCCATCCTTTGAAATGATATGTCCTAACAGCTTACCTTCTTCCAAACCAAATAGAGACTTCTTGGGATTCAAGGAAATTCCATATTTCCTACATGTCAAGAAGATTTGTCTCAAGTGCTTCAAGTGTTCTTGATCAGATTTTGAGAAAGGTGTGAGGTCATCCAAATAAATAACAAGAAAATCATGAATCTCCTTGGCAAAAGCAATATCCATTGCTCTTTGAAATGTCGCCCCTGCATTTTTCAATCCAAAAGGCATTTTTACATATTTGAAAGTTCCCCATGGGGTTGTGAATGCAGTTTTGTCTTGATCATCAGGGTGCACTAGGATTTGATTAAAGCCTGAGAATCCATCAAGTAATGAGATCCTTGAGGCCCCTACCACTCTTTGGAGAATGTGATCCATCTTAGGTAAGGGATAGTTGTCTTTGAGGGATACTTGGTTTAGGTTTCTAAGATCAACACAAAGCCTTATTTCACCAGTTTTCTTTCTTGTAGGGACCAAATTTGAAATCCAATCAGAAAACCTGATTGGTGCTATGATGCCAGCTTTAAACATTTTTTGCAGCTCTTTTTCAATTGAGGGGAGAAGCATGGGATTGATCCTTCTTAATTTCTTCTTGAATGGTTTTTGATTAGGCTTGAGAGGGATAGTATGCTGGATAATAGAGGTGTCATAGGATTTTAAATCCTCATAACCCCATGCAAAGACATCTTGAAACTCTTTGAAGAGGTCAATGTATTTAGGTTTTTGATCAGGAGGTAAGGATGCAGACAATTTTATTATTTTGGGCTTCTCAATAGTTCCAATGTTGCATTCTTTAATGGCAGCATTAAGGGGCTACATTTTTGGTTTTCTAGGAATATCATTTGAGTCAAAAATGTCCTCCAATGGAGTTAGGCCTGTTGGAAGAAAATTGTCTTTCAGCTCTATGATTTCAGCCTCTGTACCAGCTATTTCTTCACAACTGATTTGTTGAATATATTGTATGCTGTCTTTGTTAAAAATTGTTGGATGTAGGATTTGGTTAGCTGTTTTGGGTGATATAGCCTTGTGGTTCTGTTCACCCAGTATTTTTGATTGACTTGCTCCCTCAGTGTCAATGTTTAGTCCTGCAAATTCTTGCTGCAAGGTTAAGAAATTATTTATTTGTGTATCATCTTCAAATACTTGCCAATCTTTAACATTGTTTGGGACAGAAGGTCTGTGTTTTATCTCGGCTGTAAAGCAATGGCTAGGTTCAAAGGGTAGTTTGCAGGTACTTGCAAATGTGGCCAAACTATGAGCATGAAGATTGTGGGTCCTAGAGATTTTGGTGATTTGAAATTCAGTGAAGGAGTTTAGTATTTCAGCAGCAGCAGACCTATAAGATCTCAATCTTTTGTCATTGGTGACAAAATTCCCTTCACTTGTTGGATAATTAAGTCTGAATCTCCCATGATTGAAACCTTTGTGGCTTGCAAGGATTTTACTAGTTTGAGGCCTAGTAAAAGAGCTTCATATTCTGCCATGTTATTGGTGCATCTGAAATTTAGTCTATACGCTCGACCTTCTGCATGACTGTTTTGCTTGTTATATATCAAAACCCCAGCTCCTGACCCTAATTTGTTCACTGACCCATCAAATTCAAGGAACCGTAGGATCTCTTGTTCTAGGGGAGACTTAATAGCTTCTCTGTAATCTGGAATTGTGAGTTGAAGTTCTGGTTTTTCATTTAGTTTGTCTTTTAGGACAGTCTCATCACTTGATTGGATCAGCTTGATTTCTAGAGCAGCAGCTTGTTCATTAATGTCCTGATCTTGTTTGAGTGTCTTGGTTTCATCATCATTTATAGGACCTGAATTATCATTGAAGAGAATATATGAATCTATATCAGAATGGACAACATATATGGGAAAATTTTGAGGTTTTTCTTCACTGCTGACCATGTATTTCATGAGTGTTTCTCTGTATAGTCTCTTTGGTTGCCCAAAGACAGAGATAGTGGCATATGACATGTCTAACTGCAGGGAACCTTGAAGTTTAGCCCCCCATGATCTAGATAACAACATTCCATACTTGGGTGGGATATCAGCAACTACAACATCCATCAGGATTGTCTTATTGGGGTATTGGACAAGTGACACACAGAGATCTTTTATCAGACCTAAACACTTAACTTGGCTGGAGTCAAATGAGAATAGGTCCTTATAGGGTCTTGTAATATCCAGATTTAATCTCTCCATGACTGATTTGGGCATCAGGTTGTGAGAAGCACCAGAGTCAAACATTGCATTGTGTAATATCTTATCATGAACATGCAGGCTGACATAAAAAGGTAAGATTCCTGCAACTGCTGTCTTTCCATCAACCTCTGGGCCGAAAAGTAGTTCTGGGGTATCATCCAACACATTAACATCATCTTTGTTGTGATTGAGTTGAAGGGATTTCCTGATTTGTTGTTTATAGATGTTGTGTTTGGCCAACTCTGAAAGAGGAATGGCTATCTTCAATTTTCCAATTTCAGCTTCTAAGTCAAAAGGTTTATCAGGTTGGGTCTTGGTATTTTGGTTAATAGCCCTTTCCTTTTCAATGGAATCCTTGATGCCTTCCTCCTGATTCTCTTTTTGATCTTGAGGCTTATCCTTTTTACTTGTCTTTTGAGAAATGTTGCTTGGGTTATGTTGGAAGGGTGTTGTATCTACTGGTTGCTGTTTTGAGGGGGATGTTTTAGTTATTTCCTCAACTATTACCTCATCTGTAATTGGACCAGTTTTGTCACTTGGCTCTGTGACAATAGCTTTTTTAGGCTGTGGGGTGTCCTTTGTTTTGTCAGGCTGTGTCACATTTATTGTTCTACTCCTCAGTCTGTATTGCTTATGAACTTCAAAAACAACTATATCATATCCTTGTTTGAAATCAAATGACTCACCTGATTTGGTTTGGAATTGCTTGATGTCATCATCCTTATGATCTTCTTGTGTTAAAAAGACTTGATTTTCACCATCCAAACCCATTAGATTAATGTGAGGGTCTTCATTGGATTCACTTAATGTAGAAGCCTCAACATAATTCTCTTGGAAAGGGGGTCTGACATGTTGGTCAGGATCAGTTCTTCCAACATTGGGATTCTGAGTCTTTCTAAAGTTTTGGTTTCTTACATTGCTTGTTTGCCCTTCCCATGATGACTTTCTTTCTATGGTTTCCACTCTGTCCCCAAGTCTATCCATACCTTTGATAATTGCATCTAACTTCTGCTCAAATGCTGAGGGTTCTTCTTTAAATGTAGTTCTTCTTTCAGTTCTTGCCCTATTTCTTTTGGCAATCAAATTTGCTTCTACACTTACTGCTATGTCTTGCATGTCTGCCAAAGTAGCAGGGGATCTTTCTCTTAATTGATATGCCATATCAGCATCAAATCCATCAGGGAACTTGATTAATGCTAGATCAGGTGGTGGTCTGAGGTTTTGAGGAATGACACTATAGACAACATTGAATCTAGTGCAATAGTCCGAGACAGTTTCTTGTGGACCCCTCCTTATGGTGTCATATTCAGATAGAATGTGCAAAGGGTCCTTTTTATTTTCCCATCTGTTTAGGAAGGATTGATAAAGGGCACCTGAATTAGCTATAGAATTTGCAGCAAGTGCTCTGAACCATGTTCTCACTTCTCTTGTCAGACTTTGTACAAAGATTTTCATCCTTACATCATCATCATCTATCTCATAGTTTTCAAAGTAGTCTTGCATTTTCTTAGTATGCTGTAAGGCAGTGTATGTATTGGTTCCATCGAAATAGGTTATTTTTCCTTGGTAATCCTGAGGCATGGCCCCAAGATTGTTAGGTAGCTGAAGGGGTGCATAACGATTCGCCATATTTGGTGGGATAAGTGGGACAACTGGAACAACAGGAAAAACAATGGCAGTTTGTGTGTTAGGTGTTGCCAATGTATTTTGTGAAGTGGATGATGAAGAAGGGGAGGAATGAGTGGTATGGAGGTGAATAGAAGGTTTAGCAGGGGTGGGGATAAAACTGTGCTGAATTGCCTCAGGGCTGGATTCAGGAGACTGCTCCCATTCCTCTTGTATTTTATGAGTTTTATGGATCAAATTGGGGTTATCGAAAACAGGAGGAGGATTTGGGTCAGGATTTGACCTAGTGTGCCTTGTTTTCCTTTTAGGAGCCAGCTTCTGAACTTCTTTTGGTATTTTTAGGATATTTTTAGAACTGTTTCAAGGGACTGCTCAGGTTTTAGAACCACTATCTAGGGACAGAAAACAGTTGAAAAATATGCTCTCCCCAGTAGTGTCGCCAATTATGTTAACACCCAGGTTGTTCCCTTTGACTCCCAAGGGAATACGGCCGGGGTAACCACTAACCAATCTTTGGATTACAACTTCTAGCCAAACTGTAATCAGAGAGGGCTCTCTCTTTAAGGTTTGTCTCTTTTCTGTGAAGATTTTAGGCTAGTTATGAGTTCAGGGTTTTGATTTTATGTTTTGGTTGAGGGATGTCTCTCTGTACCTAAGGTGGAAGTCTTCAGGCAGTATTAGTCCATTGGGCAATGGAGTCTGTGGCTACAGGTTGTTTGAAATATTGAGATGAGTTGCTGAAACTGCAGGGCCATTTAAATATCTCATGGAACAATCTTGAAATTGTGATTATGAGGTGTGTTTAAAACCAGTGAAAAGAAATTAAGAATTTTCCACTAAGCTGGGGGTGTAGGAGAGAGATATATTGCACAGGAGCAAACTTGAATTCCTGAAACAACAATCACTGTGAAAGATATAGTTTGGAGGTGCAGCAGTTAAGAATTACACCTTATGACTATAACTGAAGAAAAACATTTATAACAGCATAGATTGAGTTCAGGGTATTCTGTGAATAAATCCTGGAACTATTCTTTTTCTTAGCCATTAACTATGAAACACATAAACACGAATGAGCTATGAAAAGATAACAAAAACACATAACGAAGAGTTTTTAAGGAGAACTTATTGTGCCATGAAGTACGCAGGAATCCTGTAACATTCAGCAAAACACCACAATGCCTCAGATAACACAGAGCTTTGGAAATTCCATCAGCTTTTGTATTAATACTCTGGAAATTTACAACATAAGAAACTCTAGAAGAGAAATCAATAACAACCCCTGCAAGCTTATGCGAGGGGGAATATATACAATCGGTCATACAAAATATCTGAACCGTTGAGTCATCTGAGAAATAAATACGTTCACCAACTATTGCAGAACAGCAGATAAGAAAGTTATTATAGCGTTGAATACAAAATAAATGCTCTTTAATTCCGTCAGAAGACCTTTTGACCTTTGGAGGCCACTGAGTCGGTTTGATCGTTCTTTTTTTTAATGCTGGATAATGTGTCTTTATGGCTGTCATGCTGTAGCTTTCTCGGCCCTGTCACCTGTGACTGTCAGTGCTGCTTTAGTGGCCGAAATAGATTTGTTGAGTTGGCTCAGCCCATTCTTCTCCATACATGCTGAATCCATCAAAATTTTCCTGTGCATGATAACTTATATATTTTAATGAAAAAACTTGGTTACAGGCTCTTGTTTACAGTATTAACTGTATCATTTTGGTCCAGACTTCCTGTGTTGGCAATTGATGTCTCAGAATTGCCTCTAAAGTCTCATCTACCTCTGTGTATTTGTAGAAATTTGGAGGCACTTCAAACAAATGTTTGATCTCATTCATTATAAAGAATAAGTTCTCTACCCTGTTGTAGAGACTCTGTCCTGATGCTGGCCCTGTTTCTTCTGAAGTACTGGGCCTTTCAGTGATCTGATTTGTAGCAAATGTGTTGACCCTCTTGGCATAATTTTCATGTGAAAGTAGTCTCCCTGTGCTGTTCAGTAAGCTAGGAAGACCTCTATTTTGCAATGCTACAAATTTGTCCATAAACTTATTAACCTCTGTTTGCATGTCCTGGCTCCTTCTTTCTAGTGTTTGTACCAGTCTTCTTAGTGTCAGGACCCTCTTTATCAGCAAGATGGTCTCAGTTCTGTTGGAAATTCCCATTGTTGCCAGCTGAGCACTTGTTCTGTTATTAAGCACATTAATCATTCTATTGGCAACCTCAGGCATATTGCCTAGAGATTCCCTTGCTCTCTGGATTTCCCTATGTGCTTTTCCTATGAGCTCCATTTGCTCATGAATGGTCTCAATGTATTGCCATTGATCAGTGATTGATTGGCCAATGTTGGCCCATAGGACTGTCTTGAGCTCAGCCACTACTTTATCAAGTGTGAGCTCCTTTATCTTCTCTTTGAGAGCCTTTATCTCTCTTCCTTTCTCAGTTATGCCTTGTTTTGACTTGTCATATTTTTCATTAAGCTTAGCTAGACTCTCCCTGGCCTCATTTAGTTCTACCATTTGGGCTTCCAAGGCCTGAATTTCATTCCTCAGCTTTTGCATGTCCAGGCTTGGAGCCTGCTCTGTTATTGGTGCTGGTGTTGATGTAGATGGTGCTGCCTATTCTGTCTGTTCAGTGGGAGGAGCAGTAGTTTGAGGAGGTTCCTCAAGGTTAATTATCTCTGGAGGAGGCTGAGATGTTTGACCTCCTTCCTTTTGTTGTAATGCTGCCTGCAATGCTGCCTCTGATTCTCCCAATTTCTCCTGTGTCTGGATCAGCTGTTTGTATAATGACACCAGCATAGCTGCTGCATCTTGGTCATGTCTCAGCTGGGCAACTTCTTCAGTTTGTGGGTGAATAGTTGCTGGGATTTTAACCATTTTCCTTAGTGCTGCCATATCTGCATCTCTTAATTTCAGCAGCGCTTGTACAGCCTTGATGTCCTTGGGATCATGCCCAAGTTCTATGATTATCTCCTCTAAAGCTTTGATTCGGTTGTCCTTTGCTTGAGAGGATGCTCTCTCCAACTCAAGTTGGGCAGCTGTATTATTTAGGCTATTTTCCAGCCTGTAGTTCACCAATGTTTTATCTGCCAAGGAGGCATACACCATCTCACCCGTTTGCTTATGTAATTCAATCTGATCCATCGGGTGGATGTCCTTGGAAAGGACCTCAAGGTTGGTCCTTAAGTAGTCTGCAGGTGATTATGGCTGCAACACGGTTGGCATAAAGTGGCTCATGATCATTTTGCCCTCCTGGACATCATATGCAGACATTAATATCCGCTGGTTAGTGGGAGCCATTTTTAACAAATGATTATAGAGCTGTATTCTTATTGGCTCATTCCTCTTCTTAATCTCAATAAACTGTTGTTTGATGCCCAGTTCACCTCCCCTTTTCTGGCTTGAGGAGCTGACTTCTCCTCCAATTATCCTCTCTTGTTCCTGCTGGAAGGAACTTGCAGATGCCTCCATGCTAGGTGGGCCCATGCCCAAAGATTGCCCTATAGGCATTTCTTCTTCTGAGAGGGGATTTAACCTTTGTCTTTTATCCCCTTGAGTTGTGGAGGTAGTGAGGGGAGTCTCCAGCTCTCTGTCCCTCTTTCTATTTATGTCTTCTTTTTGTGGGGTTTGGAGGACTGAGGCCTCCACTGTTGTGTCCTGCCTAGGAGGCAGAGTGTCCTGAGCCTGCTGCCCGGTGGATATTGGGGCCTGTAATGTTTGCTCTTGTTGCACTGGCTGCTCTTTTTCTTGCTGCCCCCCTTGTTGCTGTTGTACCTGTTGCTGTTGCTGCACTTCCTGCTGCTGTACCTCTTCATGAGGTCGCTGCTCTAGCTCCATTTCTTTCTCTTTTCCTTTGCTGGAAGTTTGATCAGTAGCTTTGGCTGCTTGCTGATGTGCTGTAGAGGATGAGGCAACTGCTCCCACTTGAGTGCCTGGAAGAGAAAATACCTATGAACAAAGCTCTAAGTCAGCCAACTTTTGGAGATTTTTTACTGCTCTTTGATTTAGTTCTTCTTGTGTGGCAGCCTCCTCTAAGGTGCCTCTCCTCCATTTTATTTGATTTGCATATTTTTCTATGTGAGGCAACCTTAAGTGGTCATAACTGGCCAGCCTATATTTGACCCTTCTTAAACTTATGAAATGACTGGGGTTGTATGGTTTCCAAAGGAAACTGGTCTGTAAGCCAAGGGATTCTAGCATTCTATCTGTCTCTTGCCAACCTTCCTCCCTTTTATTGTAAATGAAGTGGCCTAATTGGTTTCTGACTTTGAGCTGTGCTTTCTTGCCTTTGCCTGAAAAATGGAGTACATCAGCATTCCCAAATTGCCTGAAGTATTCTAGGGCAAAAAATCTCATAGGCACATATTTGGGTAATCTGTATGGGGGCAACTCACACCCATATATTCTGATAACTGTGTGGTTTTGGTAATAGTACCAATCCCCAATGCTGTATGCCTTAGACAACTGAAGAACCCTCTGCATCTCATCAGTTAGTCTTGGAGGAGGTGAGCTCAGAAGCAGAGACATGGCTGGGTGGATGAAGAGGTCTATAAACTCACAATAAGTGTATGGAGAATAAGATCTGCAGTGGAAGGTAGAGGACCAATAAACCACTGACCTTGGATTGCCTTGTGCATCCACTCTTTTCACAACAAAAGGAAATTTCTCATGTTGATAATATAAGATTAAGTGGTAGATGTAGGAGGTGTATCTGAACACCTTTTCTCTTGCCAAGTTCATCAATTGCTCATGTATTTTATCAGATATGTAAGTGGCATAGTCATAACAGATTGGGGACTTTCCAGGGGAAAACATGAGCATCATCACCAGCACAGTTTCATCAACAGATTCTATTGAATTATAGCCCAATATGGGACTAATCATGTCTACAAGGTCCTTGCCCAATTGGTTGAGATATACATGAGAAATGGGAGGGTACATCACGGTGTTAGAGCCAATGTCCAATTGATTTAGTTTGGTGACCTGAGCATCTGTCAATTTAGCTCCTTGCTTTATCAGATCTATTAGTGATAAAGGAACT
This sequence comes from Pinus tabuliformis, assembly GCA_031772625.1. NCBI lineage: Eukaryota > Viridiplantae > Streptophyta > Pinopsida > Pinales > Pinaceae > Pinus > Pinus tabuliformis. The sequence goes on along the minus strand of CM062807.1, from coordinate 1,280,811,964 downwards.
AATTTCTTATCAGTATTAAAGTGTAGCATCTCTCTGATGGCTTCAGGGGTGACATAAAAAACAACTAAGCCTGAAGGGTCAAGCACAACCCTCTGAGTGGGGTCGTAGCAGTGAGCACATAGGTGGATTAGGTCAGGAAACTGGTTGACCTGAGGGAGCTTGAAGATAGGGAGGAAAGAGTCCCAAATGCCCAATACATCCGTTCAATTATCATGCTTAATCTTCAATTCATTTAGCAAGTGGATGTGGTACTTGCTATGCATTAGCATTTCCTCTGATATTTGATAATCTAGATCTGCTAATGGTTTCCACTCCAATTCTCTCTGAGGGGCATTTAATGGAGCAATATTCAAGGCTACAGGTGCTACCGGTGCATCCATGGTTACTTTAGGCTTCTGTTTGTATGTAAACTGGTGTTACTGTGGGCAGAACAATACAAAGGGGTATTTTTGCTATTGAGAGGTGAATTGCAAGGAACAGAGCGTAAATTGTAACAGCAGCAATTGAAATACTGCACAGAGGACTATAGAACTAATAGCAGGACTGATTCAAGTGTCTCCGCGGTGAATTATTATAGTTTTGGGGTATAAGTCCAAGAATGCGCGGACAGACTGCAGGTTTGGTGAAAATTTGGATAAACAATGCTCTGCAGGTGAATTTCGACTCAACAGTTGAAAATGAAGGCTAGCCACAGGGGATTTGCCGGCAAACACAGTGTTTTCCTACTCTTTTAAGCTATCTTTGGACAATGCAGGATAAAACCAGGCGTGGAGGGGGAGATATCGATAAATACCTCTTCAATTGCTGGAATTGGTTTATAAGTGCAGGTGGAATGGAAGTGCCGGCGTTCTTCTGGTCGATTTCAGCAGGTTGGCGACGGGTGATCGTAATTCGCATGAAGAGGTGAGCAACAGTCTTTTTGCAAAAGTAACGAAAAACATGAATTTCGGCCAAAATATAGAGTTTTGGGTTATTTGGCGCTTTTTTTTTTATGACGTCATCAGGTGGGGTCAAGGTCGGGTGACGTCAGCATGACGTCATTGGCTGGCGTGGCAGCTTGTGAGTGGTCCGCGGGGATGGTGAGGTGGCGGGCAGGTCGGAGCAGTGGCGGACGGGGGCGCTGACGCGGCGGTGATGTAGCAATGACGTGGGCCTGACGTGGTAATGACGTTGGCATGGCGGGTTCACACAAAACCAGAAACGGTAAGCGGTATGATATCGCACCGCTCTTTATACGGAAGCGGGATTGTCAGAGGGCGGCCCGATACGATTTGGGGGTGACGCATGGCAGAGGCCTGACGTCACCCTCTGACAAATTTCGGAAGCTAACCTACGAACGTCGGGCCCGACCCGATATTGATAAGGGCTGTCGGATGAAAAAGGCCAGATCCGACGGTTGACGGATCATTAAGGTGCCAGGTCAATACGGAAGGGGGCGGGAATAAAATAATATTTTCTTTGGAAGATGCACCCGGTAGGGACTTTAGAATTTTGGCGAATTGGTATGGTTTTCAATGTATTTTTAATGCAAATATGTATTGCGCCAATACTTTGGGTAGAACGGAAAAAGTGGGTTTTTTATGTATTTGTGCAAATAAAGCGAGTTAGGGGTGAAAATGGGGTTTTTTACAAGGTTCTTTTGCAAATGAAGGGGTTAATGGTTTAGATGATTTCTGAGGGAGAAAGAGGGGTAAGGCTTAGGTTATTAAATTGACCAGATGTGAATTTAATCCCTGACTCTGAACATATGGCTATAATGCCAAGGGGGAAGGGATATTTATAGAATGTTTGGGGTTTATACACCATAGTGTTTATAATAGTAGGAAAAAGGGGAACATAGGGGATTTAGATAATAAGAAGTTAGGGGTTAATATGAGTGGAAAAGGTGAATGAGGAGTGATATCACTAAGTTTATATGAAAACAACTTAGCTTAGGGAGTAGATCAAAATGAAAAGAATTTTAGACAAGAAATGTGGCTTTTAAAGGAATAAGAACCAACATAATACCTTGAATTCTTTCATGAACACAACTGGTGAAGGGATGTTAGTAATGAATGTGAAAGGGGGAAAAGGAAGTTAGTCATGCTCCTTTGCTTTGCTGCAACATGATGGAGAAGAGGACCTTCTCTATCCACTGATGTTCCTTTATAATAGGTTACCAAACATTCAATTGTAAGGAATGACATTTCTGCAACCCCATCTGCCTACCCATCTACTTGTCTAGCATTTTTTGTTTCTTCATGGAGGGTGCACTTAGACTTGCAGACCCTTATGTGCCTTTTCTTTTCTTTTGGCTTTTTCTTTTGATTTTCTATCTAGGGCTACCCTTATTGCTTCCAAGGTCCCAGATTAAGCAGTTGGGAACCTTACTTCTCTACCTAGCTACTGGTCTGCCAAGATTAAACAGTTTGGACAGACTTCTTTCTCTATTCTACAACAGAAAATTGAAACATGGCATGATCCAGATTAGGCTGTTGGACCATCCATCAAAATTGAGTCAACATCAAGCTATATACACACATTTTCTTCTCTTGGAAATATGGGATCTTTGCATCACCAAAGCAGAGCATATTTGGAATTTTATTTGCCAATCATGAAATATGAAACCTATTGGTATAGGTAGCTAACATGTGATATTTTGACATTTACTTTTTCAATCACAATCAGATGATCCATTATGTACTTTCAGTTCCTGTATACTTGTATACATATTGGATTCACTTGTACTTGATATGCGGGCATGCTTTACTTTCTCTGAGCATGGCTATGCCTACCTCAGACAACAGTTTCTTTCTAATCTCTTTTGATGGCTTGGTAGGCTGAATTCTGGTGAAGTCCTTCTCAGTCTCGACAAGATTCTTTCCATACACTTAATACATTTCAGCCGTCATGTACCCCTTCTGACCTCATATATTAGGGGGCATCTGTTATAGCACCATTTACCACTCTTGGTATTTTTTATGCTTGGTTTATGGCCTAGGGAAACCCCTCCTTCTAAACTTGGTCCAAATATATAAAAAACAATGTTTTATTCCGTGTACACTACTTTCCCTAAGATAAAAGCATGTACACGTGGGTCAGTCAATACCCAACCCGCATATATGTATTAAAACACTTTAAAAAAATTAAATTTCCTTAATTATGGGCGGAGTTCATGGGTTTTACCTGTTCATTACCTCCTAGTGCCTGTGGCCCAACTGTTTCCCAACTAAAAAACTAATTGGGAGAGTTATAAATACACCTCTATGGGAAGGCCTTAAGGGAGAAGTGATAGAGTTATTATATTGAGATTTTCCCTGACTGATTCTGATGAATCCCTGTGCCTCATGCACTACCCTGAGCTTCAAGAAACCCTTGTTTCCTTGATTATAGATGTTCTCCCTCTTGCTTCAGATATCATGGTGTTGGTTATGGAAGAAGATTGTTGAAGGTTGGGATAGGACGAATCTGGAGGACAGCTCCACTTGGAGCTGGAAGAAAAAGACTCAAGTGAATTCCTTCCATGTTGTTTATAGCTTACTGCAATAAAAGAAATGTTGTCTTGTTTTCAAAATTAACTATGTTTATGCATCAGATTATGTTGTAATTCATATATGAATGTTGTTTTGATGTATGATCAATCATTTGTTTGTATGATATAAAGTCAATTTCGCGGATATTCTTTACTTCTATACGGCTATCTATGTTTGAATTGAATGATTTTTAGGTTTGAAGAACATCAGGAGTTGCAGAGGGTCTGAACCCTACGGGACCTACTCAAACAAAGGAAATTTCTGTACGATCGCTCTTACATAGTTTGATTATATAAGCATTTTTCCTGAGCTGTATGAGTGTTTCTTGTTGTAGTTTGCTTCTACTCTGTTGGGGTTCTAACCCAAAGCCCTAGGGTACTTATTCCTGAAAAAACACCAGCACTAATAGTAAATACACTCAGGGATACTTTCTTTATCTTGAATGAAATCAAACACATATTTTTAGTAAAACCCACTTTTACTAAATATACAGATATGGATGAAATCTATAGAAGAGTAATTAAGATATCTATCCTAGAAAAGAAATGCTAGGAAGAGTTGATCGATTTACTTGACTGAAGAGTGATCTAACAAAATTTAGTTTTTGGAGGAACAGTCAGCTAGCTTCAATAGTTTTCAATTTTTCCAGTGACAGTCATCAACACCTCAACACCAAAATAGTGCCAGATCAATTGGCAGTTTTTATTTTGATTTTGTAATAAGCTATTTTTGTAAAAATAGTTTAGGATATTTTCTCAGTTCTACTGTTGTATAAATAACTCTCTTCACTAGTTATTATGGGTTGCACCCTTAAAGAATCATTTTTAAGCATTTGATGTACTTGACTTTTCTGGATCATTAATATAAAAGCAAAGGATTCTGAATTTTGATTTACACAACTTTGTGTTTCCTGTAAGTTTTTCTAGTATTATTCGTTATGTTTTTCTTCATATTCTTATGTCTTGCAAAGATAACTAGGTAGGAATATTTGGGTTTCAATTTATTCCTATAAGCTTTTGAAGTGGTAATCTGTAAAGAGAATGAATTAATGAACTTTTTGTTTAACTAGTTCCCTCTAAATCAATAAATCATCAACATCTTTTGCAAGATTTAAGCGTATTCTGTTAAACCTTTTGAACATTGTTTAAAGGTTTTCATACTTATGATTATTTAATTTTCAATCAGAAGACTATGATAATCATATCATTTCTCTATTTTTGCTCACCACCATACAAGCTATATCACTGTGTGAATTTTAATAGAAGCCCTCTATTTTAATATTAATATTATTCAAAAGGTTAGGCATTACAGTGTTACATTTGCTTCATACATTGGTCCTCCAAATTAAAACAAAACCCCCAAAACAATCATCTTAGATGCCCTGGCATGATAGCTGACCATTATCATCTTAGAGATACAACAGTTGGTAAAACATCTCTTTTAGCATTTAGTTTGAAGATTGTAGTTGCAAGTTTTAGTTTATACAATGTTTTTGCTTCAAGAGCATGTCAAGGGTCGGATGCAGGCTGAAAAATATGACACAAGGTCGGGAACAACCTAATGAATAGGTGCGTAGTCTATGTGACTGAAGTTATGCTTCCAAGGTCCCTTGGAGTTTGAGTAATGAAATTGTTATAAGGATTAGAGGTTGAACCAAATACAGGTCAACGAAGGATCAATCAACTAACTACCTTGAAGGAAAAAAGAAAAGAAGTCTACAACAACTATCATCAATCCCAAAATATGTTTGAGCCCAAAGTTAAGGCCATAAGAACTTGGAGAGGATATCATTAGTTTTCAAGTTTTCAATAAGGCAATTGGTTTGCTTTTTCTTTGCTACAGCACAGGGGCAAAACATCCCCATTGGAGCCACTATTATCCATGATAACACTTGGGAATTTTTTATCTTTTATTCTTTTCTCAAATTTAGCTAGGGTTTTCAAAGTTTCTCAAAATAAGATTCATGATAATTGTGTTTTTGGTCATCATGTCATGATGTGGGGTCCATAAGTTAAAAATGGGTTTGTCATAAAGCTTCAATTACAAATTTTTATGTGCATGTTGGGCATGGAATCCCCCCACAGTAGGTTTTGGGGCTCAAAGCCCAAGTTTTGGTCAAAGGTTTTGTAAGACTCCATGAATTGCGGGCACAGAGCGCGAAGTAGAGGTTAAGTCATAGGGTTGTCCACCCTAAAGTAATGTAATGTAATGTAAAGTCATTTCGGTCGACCCATGGTCCGCGGACCATGGGATTGTATACATAGAGCGAGGCTCTAAGTTGTAAAGATAGTTGATAGTAGAGTGGAGAGCGAAGGAATGGTTCGAGCTTAGAGTAGGATTCTAAGTGTATTGGGTCATATTGGTAGGAATAGGCTCTGCATCTGAGTTCGCAGATGCCTAATAGAGTCCGCAGCTGAGTGCGTGGACCCCTGCAGCTGAGTGCGCAATGCGGTCTCAAGTCTGTAATCGGGGTTGAAGATTAATAAAGAGAAGTTGATTCTTATTTCTGTGTATTTGCTGTGAATTATCTTCTTTATGTGTATATTAGTTTATGTATTATGCAGACTAATATGATTGTTGAATATGCTGTAATAACCATAAATCTTACACACACAAGTTAAGTAATCAGTTAATTAGCAAGGAACTGGGGTATTATAAGGGTGGCGCCATGAGTAGGGATGCATGGAAATAGAAGCATGGGTTGCGAAGGAATAGCAAGTGCGCGTAGCAACGGGTCAGACCACAAACCTCCAAAAGCCCATCAAACATCCCCAGGGTGCAGAAACCTAGTTCTAGCACCCTCCCATACTACTTCAGGTGAGACCTTAGTCCGCGCTCCGTAGACTGTTGCCGAAAGGGCTAGTAGTACTGGGATTTGCTTCGCTAAATCACCTCTAAACCTGGGTCAAGCCCAAACAAGCCAACAAATGGTTTTGTTGCTGGGACTAGGATCTACATAAATGATGTCTGATGTCGTGCCACTGGAATCCAACAAAAAAAGAAATTGAAGAGTGGATGGACAAGAAGATTCACGAGTTCGTGGCACAGGAGAATAGAAATCCACGAGTATCTAAGGAACAGTGGTTGGAGCGCTACTTGTATATGGAAATCCACGAAATTTTCTTTGCCTCTTTTTCCTCTAAGTTGTATCATTAGATCATGAAGTTAGTAGACTGTTAGGGAAGGTGTAGGCTTGACAAACCAATAGTGTGGACTTCGGAACTAGTGCGTAGACTAGAAGCATTAGAAGATAATATAGCGCAAGATGTGGACGACTGGCTCGACCGAATAATAGGATGATTTATCACTGAGTTCACGGTAGACACAACCGTCAGCCAGAGTGAGGTAGAGCAATGTTTTCTCAAGGGATCACAAGTTAAGTATATTAAATCTTTGAACACTTGGATTAAGATGCTATTCTGTGAAAAGCGGGTTATGCGAACAAATTAATGTTTGGGACTATGCGAAGCGAGAAGATATACAAAAGACGAAGTAGTGAGGAATTGGAAAACAATCCCTTAATTTCATCCTCATGAGAATGCGAGGAGGAGCTCGCGAAAGTTTCTCCGAGAAGCATGGTCAGTTTGATAAGACAGAGAATTCCATGTTCACCACCCCCACCCACACCGCCACCCATTTCACCCCCCTCACCTCCATCTCCACCTACTCCACCTCCGCCACCACCACAGTTCAGTATGGCGAGTTCGATAAAACTGCTAGTGTTTAGAGGAGTAGGACATGAAGATCCATACCAATTTTGGTTCTTGGTAAGGGCAGTACGGGAAGCACAGGGCGTCATGGATGATAATATTAAAAATGCTACACTGGTGAGTGTGCTACAAGATCACACATTAACATGGTATATCAAGCATTCTAACGACCACCCAAATGTAGGAATTGCAGAGATCCAGGCCGCACTGAACAGGGAATTTAACAGTCCAAAATCAGAGACACAATCAATCATCGAGTTTAAGGAGATTGCGATGTTCCTGGGTGAGACCCCCTGGGATCTCGACCAAAGGCTGAAGAGTATGATTCGCAAAGCCAATATGATGTTAATAGATGCACAACATCACGCATGGTTTGTGGACTCACTTATGCCACACTTAAGGACGATGCTGTCACAGCAAAAACTTTCCACCGAGGCCAAAGCATTGGAGATGGCAATGAGATTGCATGATACCCCTATACAATACCCTCAGTTGGGAGTCCAAAAAATCCATGCACAATTGTAGAATCTATGTCTGGAAATGCAAAGTTTGAAACAGGAAAAGACCCCTTGGTCGGAGGTGCACGAGGAAGTATGGTGCATAAAATGCAAAGGCCAAGGGCATGACAAGGACCACTGTCCAGTGTTCGTGAACTACTTGGTAGGGGGAGGGCCAATGCCATTAAGACTGGAGGCACAGGCAGGGCTGAGCACAGTGTTTGCATTATGGTGCGTGATCTGCCAGATATGAGGAAAACACACCATGGATAATTGTCATCTGTTGCAGAAGTATACGCAGACATCCCAACAATTGTTTTGTAATTTCTGTAGATCGACAGGTCATGACGAATGCACTTGGCGAAGCTACGAACTAATGATGGATCAGACACCTGCCTACAGGGCGCAAGCTGAAACGTAAGCCCTTGACCCAAATGTAGGGATGGGGAGCACTGGGTTTCAGGGGCGAGGTCGGCGTTGACGCAGAATGGGACCAGGAAGGGGTCGCGGCCAAATAATTTGTTACAATTATGGAGGGCCGGGGAATTATGCCTGTGATTGTACGAACTCGACTAGGATATCATGTTGGTACTGTAATCAGTTTGATCATGAGGTAGAAGATTGCCCTTCGCTGATAGCGAGGATGCACGAAAAGGGGGTACTCCAGCCCCCTCCGACCCAGAACTTACAAATGATGAGGTCTAATTGTGCGAAGAAGACCCAAATGTAAACATGATGCTCAAGAGTGGTATGACCATGAGAGATGATAAAAGGAAGTAGCCAGAAGAAAGCATGGGTTCACATAGCTCCTACAAAGGAACCTGAGTTTGACTTAGAACGCGCAAAGGAGACATTCATGGAAGCTAAGAAGAGCTTCACGGAGGCCTCCACTTCAGGTAGTAAGGATCAACTAGACCCAGGGATGGATCCTTCAATGCTCACTACCTTTCTAGAGACATGCATGAAACTACTACACGACAGCAAGGTAGTCAAAGGGCTATAGGAACTTATCACTAGATGCGCAGGATCAGGATAACCGCGCGTGGTCTGGAAACTTGGAAAGCATACATTGCGCACAGGAAGGGAAATGAGGTTGACTGCGCAAATAGGTGAGTATGAAATGGATCAGGTAATGTTGGATCTAGGTTCAGATGCGAATGTACTACCAAAGAAAACATGGGAATGCACGGGCAGACCCGCGCTACAATGGTTCCCTATTCAATTACGAATGGCGAACCAATAGAAGATTTTTCCCATGGGAAGATTACAAGGGGTAACAGTCGATATTGAAGGAGCAAGCGCACAGGTGGATTTGGAAGTGATAGAGATTTTCGATGATAACAATCCCTATTCCGTGCTACTAGGAATAGACTAGGCCACCAAGATGAACGGAGTCATAAACTTGAAGAAGCACAAAATGATCTTTGAGAAAAAGTCACTACTCGTGGTAGTACCACTAGATCTAAGAGAAGGAGCGTGATACATTGAACTAGTGTGCAACGACAATAGTGATGACGATCTTGATTGTATTTACAAGATAACTGCACAAGAAGAAGATTTGGTGAATTTGACTGCAGATGGAAGGATTTCATGGGAGCACGAAAACTCCTACACTTCGGATTTAGATGAAGAGATAGAGCGATGGCAGAATCAGTTGCACGTAGTAACAACACTAAACTGCAACATGATGATCAAGTCATTACGTTGCGTGACAACAGAGGTAAGGGAGCTACTGACATATGATGGATTGTCAGCGGTGGATGAATTTCTGAGCAAATTTGAAAGGTAGTACCATAACAACAGCAGTTTGAAGCGCTGAAATAAGCACTTTATGCAACACCTGCACGATGGTGGGGAATGCATCAATGAAATTTCGAGGACTGGCGTGGATGCAGAAGGATGATGCCCCTATGATTTGGAAAACCCCAGCTTCAAATGCAAGTCAGACAACAGGGGCGGAACAACTTGCGTGCCCACCTTTCTCGATGGGTACAGACATATGTTGTAAAACCCACACAAGTGCACACCAGCCCCACACTAGCGAATCAGAACAAATCGCAACAGCAGGAAAGGCGACGCATGCTACCAGTTCTCTACGACGAAGCCTTCGATAGGGTGTGCAGAGTACTGAACAAGGTTCACTAGGTGAGACAAAATGATTGGGACTTACGCGTGCCAACGGTTCGATGGGCCTACTAGACCATGTGTAAAACCCTGAACGTGGAGAGGATTCCAAAGGAGTGGAACAAAACTAAGACGATAATTACTGAAGAAAATACAAAAAGGAATCTACACATACTGGACCCTGTAATAGTGACAGTGCGCGGTGACCAAAGGAGGAAATCACACATCTAGGCAAGGTAGAACATATAAGGATTAAGGAAGCCATCTGGCGAGGGAACCTTAGACTTCGTGAACTCAAAAAGGAATGGGTATGGTTGAGGAAGAAAAGCATTTTGATGGATGCTGGGATCAAGAGGCTAGAAAACGAGATCATGCAGGCATGTCTCATCGATAAACCATGGATGACAAAGCAGGATACGGATGACCATGCCACGGGAGTAGAAGATTGTCACCAAGAGTTTATAACTCTACTGCCATGGCTACGAATGCACCTCACCAAACGTAGTAACCAGAGGAGTGAACTACATACAGTAGAATGCATAGCGTAAGTGGTCGCGTAGACAATTGAGGAGTTTTCACTGACTATGCTGGAAGGCGAGGTTAAGTCTCGCACAGGTGGTACGATCACCTAACTAACTACAGGAATCACAGTCTCAACACTCTAGATAGTTGAAAGAGAGCGCAGGACTCTAAAAGAGTCTGTTTGGGGATTGTGCGATGAGGGAGGTGCATGTAGAAATAACATGACACAACGTTCGTGCCCACGCACGGGGGGCTATGCTGCCACGTGGGTAGGCTGGGAAGTAACCATTGGCATCATTGTTCTTGACAAGATGTCCAATTTAAGGCAAAATGGAGTGGGTGGAAGGAAATTAAGACATGAATTAAGAGCTAGATTTAGGGAAATCTGCCGCTAAGAAAACATTGATGGCTCAAAATTGGGGGGAATGGTTGGATTTGAATTCAAAAGGCACTATAAAACTCCAAGGGCTAGCCACGAGACAACACTTGTTCATTTGAGATTTGAGGTATTACGAAGAGCATAGAGTGTTGAGTGCCAAGTGGTATTTGAGCCCCCAAGTTCACAAACAGCCACACACAGTTTGAACAACAAGACAACTACTAGGAGAGGTGTGGGCTTTGCAGAGTGTATCGTTGAGGAATCCACGCTGAACCCTAAGATGCAGGTTCATAATGCGTTGGAAATCCTGAAATCTGTTGTTTGGTAAACTTTCCATGGAAGAAAAGGGAAAGGCTATCACCATTGAGACAAATGATGAGGAGTAGGACCTATAGGCTCTCGTAGATGAGATAGAGGCGGATGAAGAAATGGAAGACTACATCTAGCCAGTGCACGCTGCAGCAAAATTTGTTGAAAATAGAAACAAGGAATTCTAAATATAGAAGTGCTAAATTTAGTACTGCTATAAATAGAATTTCAAGATACCTTCCTATTTTAGTTAGTCCCTGAACTAAAATAGAGAAGTAAAATTCGAATTTGATCTTAGCAGCTGTTTGTAAAATAATAAATTAATTCATCTTAAGTTAATTAGTTGTCGAAAATCAAACATGAAGTCTATGTGGGGACATACAACAGTTTCTCCATTGATTTAGTAATTTATCCATCAGTTAAAGAGATAAGGATGAGTTCTAATATTGAGTTGTAATTAGTTGGCTCAGTTAACTGAGTCAAGTCCAGTTAGATTAATTCAAACAGTTTGTTGAATTAATTGTGAGTTCTGTTAGTTAATGCATGCATTCATGTAACTGTTTCACTTCAGATAACTGAATATTCTCTCATAAGTATCTCATGCATGTCAGTTCAGATAGAGACCCAGTTGATATCAGATGGAGGGATAATGTACTATCAGTTGCAGGAATATTCCATTGTGAATATCTCTTGCATGTAGAAGGAATTCATTCCTTGGAGATTGCGCAGTTACTTCTTCAGTTTAGTGAGTGTGATGAGGCCAATTCACACATGTGACATCATTGTACCCTAAGAAAAACTACGGAAGGAAATAGGAGGCTTGGAGGGCTGAGGAAAGGCATATCTTGTGTCTACTTAGTCTGTGAGTTGTATTGTTTTGATTGTAGAGAGAGAAAGATAGCTTGAGAGCTGATTCTTTTTGTAATACTGAACATATTTCCACTTGTATGATAATACAAAGATTGGGGTTTTAGACTGAGGCTTTCCCCAGGTTATTTCCTCTTTGTTATGCGTGATTGATTTCTCATTATCTGTTATATGTGTTCTCATTGATCTTTCTCAATTCGATTAAGCTTCCGCAAATTTTGTTGTAGAAGTAGATCTTGTATTTTTCTTTAGTATATTGCATAATTTGTTGATCTACAGTGGGAATTTCTACATGGTATTAGAGCCAAGTTCAAAGCAAAGAATAGTATACAAGAAGGGAGAAGTTCGAAGTTTGAGGTTCCTGAATATAAAAATTGAGTTCTTATCATGTCTGAATTTCACCAATGGCATTCAACAGTTTAAGACTCGAGTATTCCCTTGATGGCAACTCGAATTATATAGCCTAGAAGGATCGCATGGAAGTAGTATTAGAGGATAACGGTCTAAAGGACTTTATTGATCAAGAAGTCCCCAAGCCGACTGATGCTACTGAATTGGAGGAATGGAAGAAATGCGTGGCTAGAGCAAGGAGAATCCTTCTGGAGGGAGTTTGATACCACATAGTCTTGAGTCTCCATGTGAAGGAGACACCATTTTTTATGTGGAAAACATTGAAAGATCTATATTAGAACAACAGCGATCAAAGGAAGCTGGAGCTGAAAGACAAGCTTCGGAAAATCAAGTGTGAAAAGGGTGACATGATCTCGACATATCTGAACAAGCTCACCATCTATAGGGATGAGCTTGGAAGTGTAGGGATCACGATTGCTAATGATGACATGGTGAGTGTTGCACTCCTCGATCTTCCTAAGAGCTGGCATAACTACCAAGACTCAGTTAATGGAAGAGAAAAATTTCCAGATTGGGAACGAATTTGGTCAGATCTGATGCAGGAGGAGGTAAGAAGAAGCACTAGAGATGGATCCTCATCAAAGCAAGATGATGAGGAAAATCTAGCCTTAGTGAGTAAGGTGAGGAAAGGGAAAGGGAAGGCATCCCATCCCAAATCTGGTTCTTCCCATGGTGGGAAGAAGTTTGACAAATCAAAAGTGCGATGATTTCATTATCATGAAGTGGGCCATTATGCTACAAATTGTCCACAGAAGAAATCTAAGAAAGGATCCTTGAAGGCATCTGATGGTGAGGGACTGGCCTCACAGTTTGAGTTGGATTTCTCTCTTATCGCATGCATGGCTTCATCCATGGTGGGATGTGTGTGGTACCTGGACAGTGGAGCTTCATTCCACATGTCAAGTGACAAGAATCTTTTCAATACCTTAGAGGAGAAGGATATCTAGATGCAGATCGAGATGGGCAATGATGCAAAGTACCATGTTTCAGGTGAAGGTATGGTTGTGTTTTAGAGGGAGCATGGAGCTCCCCTCACCTTGACTGATGTAAAGTATGTACCAGGTCTGAAGAAGAATCTTTTGTCTATTGCTATGATAGAATATAAAGGCTATGATGTAGTCTTTAGTAAAGGAAAGGTATTCCTCAGGCATATCGGTACTAGACAGACAAAGCAAATTGGGATTCGAGTAAAGAATATCTACAAGCTGGAGGTATACAACTATGCTGCGTTGAGTTCCAAAGCTAAGATGGTGCAGAGCCAAGATGTTGGTGAGCTATGACATAGAAGACTGGGCCACTTGCACCATGGAGCCTTGAAGATTATGTAGCAGATTTCTATTAGACTTCCCAAGGGAATACTGGAGTAGACAAATACATGCAAAGGTTGTACCGTTGGTAAGTATGTGAAATATTCCTTTTCGAATTGAGACAGTAGAGCTGGAGAAATCCTGGAGCGAGTTTAGTTAGATGTTTGTGGACCTTTCTCTACAACCTCCACCGCTAAACATAGGTACTATGTTATTTTTATTGATGATTTTTCTTGTAGATGCTGGATCTACTTTATGCAAAAGAAAGATCAGAACTTCTTGAGGTTTTGTGAGTTTAAAGCCTTGGAAGAGAAAGAATGTGGAAAGAAAATAAAATCCTTGCATAGTGATAATGGTGGAGAGTATGTCTTGCAATAGTTTAAAGACTTTTGCGCTACAGAAGGAATTAAACAGGAATTGACGGCACCCCATAACCCACAACGGAATGGGGTTGCTGAAGGGAAGAACAGATCGATTGTGGGAGCAGCTCGAGCGATGTTGCATGACCAAAGCCTACCATGGTATTTGTGGGCTGAGGCATGCAATACAGTAGTATACTTGCAAAACAGAAGCCCACACCATATATTGGGGATGAAGATACCTATGGAGGCCTTTTCCGGGAAGCGAACAGATGTGAGTCACTTCCAAATCTTTGGATCATCAGTTTACTGTCTTGTGACCAAAGATGCCTGGAAGAAGCTAGATCCAACAGCTGATTTGGGAATACTTTTGGGGTACATGGATACACCCCACAACTATCGGGTGTACCTGCCTGCTAGTTAGAGGACAGTGGTACACAGGGATCTGAAGTTCAACGAGTAGAAAGCCATGCGATTATCACTTAAGAGGGAGCTCAAGTTGCATGTAAAGGAGGAACTTTCAGTTCCTAAGGAGGAGGAGCCTTAGATTCATACGGAGTAGCCACATGCAAAGGATCCGGGTGTGGAGACATCCACTCATGCTGAGACTTCCAGAGATGGGCGGAAATGCTCAAGGGAAGCTGACAAGTTGATGATGGATGCGCGAGAGAATGTGGGACAACCATCTTCTCAACGCAGACAGAGGAGGTCACCCGAGCAGTACAATGGGTACATGGCCTTGATTCGGGAGTGTGTAGATACCAAACCTTCTTCATTCCAGGAGGTAGTGCAGCAACCAGTCTGGGTTGATGCAATGGTAGAGGAGTATGACTCTATCATTTAGAACAGTGTGTGGGATGTTGTCCCAAGACCTCAGGGCAAGTCAGTGGTGAGTTTCGGATGGTTTTACAAGGTAAAGCAGGTAGCTGATGGTAGTGTTGAGAAACATAAGGCAAGGTTTGTTGCTCGAGGTTTCTCATAGGTCCAAGGGATCGACTACGATGAGACCTTTGCTCCTGTAGCAAGGTACTCATCTATCAAATCGAGGCTGGCACTATCAGCTCAGATGGGTTGGAAGATTCATCAAATGGACATGAAGACATCATTCCTCAATGGGAAGATTAAGGAGGAGGTGTACATTGAGCAGCCAGAGGGTTTCGAGACCTTCGATCGTGAGTCACATGTGTGTCAACTCAAGAGGGCTTTGTATGGGCTGAAGCAAGCACCCCGTGCTTGGTACACCAGGATCGACAGCTATTTCACCAAGTTGGGCTTCACCAAGAGTGAAGCAGATGTGAATCTTTACCACATCATGGTAGAAGGTAAACCATTGATCATTGTTCTTTATGTCAATGATCTAATTTTGACAGGTGATGATTAGCTGATACAGTCTTGCAAGGAGGACCTTGCAAGAGAGTTCGAAATGAAAAACATGGGTCTTATGCACTACTTTCTAGGCATGGAGGTGTGGTAGAAATATGGTGAAGTATTTGTGTCTCAAGGCAAGTATGCCAATGAGATACTCAAGCACTTTCACATGGTGAAGTGCAAGCCCATGAAGACTCCTCTAGTTGGGAAATGGAGGAAGGAGGATGCTACTTCAAGTGAGGTAGTAGCTGCTACTGTTTATCGACAATTGGTGGGTTCACTTATGTATATGGTGAACACACAACCTGACTTATGCTTTGCGGTGAATTAGCTAAGTCAAGCTATGGTACAGCCTACCAAGCTATTTTTGAAGGTAGCGAAGCATGTGCTGAGATACCTCAGAGGCACATATCAGTTTGGATTGTGGTACAGAAGGACAAAGGGAGTGAAGCTTCAGGGCTTCACAAATGCAGATTGGGTAGGGAGTCCATTAGAAGGGAAGATCACTTCTGGAGGAATCTTGAACCTTGGTTCAGCTACAGTTTCATGGTACAGCAAGAAACAGAGATCAATTGCACTTAGTTCAGAAGAGGCTAAATAAATGGCTACTAGTCAGGCTGCATGTGAGGCCATTTGGACGCGGAAGATTCTAGTGGCATTGTTTGGTCAAAGGATGGGTCCAACCGTGATCTACTGCGATAATCAAAGTTGTATCAAACTCTTTGAGAATCTTGTTTCTCATGGCAGATCCAAGCACATTAATATCCAATATCACCATCTTCGAGACTGTGTGGTCAAGAGGATCATGTTGTTGCTGTATGTTTCAACCGAGGAACAGGATGCAAATATTTTGACAAAGGCATTGTCAAAATGTAAGTTTGAGTTCCACAGAGACAGGATTGTGGTTACTGATAATCCCTTTCTTATTGAGAGGGAGTGTTGAAAATAGCAACAAGAAATGCTAAATATAGAAGTGCTAAATTTAGTATTGCTATAAATAGCATTTCGGGATACCTTCCTATTTTAGTTAGTCCCTGAACTAAAATAGAGAAGTAAAATTCGAATTTGATCTTAGCAGTTGTTTGTAAAATAATTAATTAATTCATCTTGAGTTAATTATTTGTAGAAAATCAAACATGAATTCTATGTGGGGACATGCAAAAGTTTCTCCATTGATTGAGGAATTTATCCATCAGTTAAAGAGATAAGGATGAGTTGTAATATTGAGTTGTAATTAGTTGGCTTAGTTAACTGAGTGAAGTCCAGTTAGATTAATTCAAACAATTTGTTGAATTAATTGTGAGTTCAGTTAGTTAATGCATGCATGCATGTAATTGCTACACTTCAGATAACTGAATATTCTCTCATAAATAACTCATGCATGTCAGTTCAGATAGAGACCTAGTTGAGATCAGATGGAGGGACAATGTACTATCAGTTGTAGGAATATTCCATTGTGAATATCTCTTGCATGTAGAAGGAATTCATTCATTGGAGATTGCACAGTTACTTCTTATTTTAGTGAGTGTGATGAGGCCAATTCACACATGTGACATCATTGGACCCCAAGAAAAATTGCACAAGGAAATAGGAGGCTTGGAGGGCTGAGGAAAGGCACATCTTGTATCTAGTCAGTCTGTGAGCTGTATTGTTTTGATTGCAGAGAGAGCAGGATAGCTTGGGAGCTGATTCTTTTTGTAATACTGAACATATTTCCACTTGTATGATAATACAGAGATTGGGGTTTTAGGCTGAGGCTTTCCCCGGGTTATTTCTTCTGTGTTATGTGTGATTGATTTCTCAATCTCAGTTATATGTGTTCTCATTAATCTTTCTCAATTCGATTAAGCTTCCGCAAAGTTTGTTGTAGAAGTAGATCTTGTATTTTGCTTTAGTATATTGCACAGTCTGTTGATCTACAGTGGAATTTCTACAAAATTGCCCGAGTACGTCCCTCTGCGGAAAGGGAAAGCTAAGGTACCCAAGGATTTGGATGCCACTAAGAGTGCCTGATGGAATTGTGTTTGAGGGCTCGACTCTGGGCTGTGTGCCCATAATGAAGTTTGAAGATTGGGACCTTGTGGACAGCGAGAAGTTCCAACATTTAGAAACTGAGAACCTCATGAAGCAGAGCACGGAGGGGTCAGTTACAATGCTAGAACTGCAGAAATGGTTGCGCGGTGTGGAGAAGGTCAGACTACTCCACATACTATGGATCCTGCACTTTCACCGCACACCTATCACAATTTTCGTCATTAGGCAACTACTTTGCCTGGTGCACAATGGGTACTTATGGCTGGAGGAGCCTATTCCCATCATGGTAGATCTTATCCAGAGGATTTCCTAGCTTCCCTGTAAGGGAAAGAACCCCGTGGAGATAGCCGGAAAAAGCAAAGATTTGGTGCTCACAGAGGCCATGAAGAAGAAGTACAAACTAGAAAAGCAGAAGAGGGGCTACGCAATTAGTAGCATTAAAAATAAAGGGGTTCATGTAGCCATCCAACTCCTGGCTGGGAAGGTGATGAGAAACTGTCGCGGAGACGAGGTACCAGGGCCAGTAGTTGCTTTGGCAAAACAATGCGTGGAGGGGGTCCAATTCAACTTGGTTGAGTTCCTCTACGAAGAATTCCTAACTAACTGTAAGGAAGCTCAAGAGCAGGGCAAGACCTTCCACTACGCGTGGTTTCTCTTGTCTATTTTATTGGTGATAGGGGAACTGCCTGAGGACAGTCAGTTCCCTAATATTGAACAAGACTTGCCAGAGGCTGCAAAATATGCATCTCTCTGGGCCACGAAGAATGCCACGCGGATCTGCGAAACTAAGATCTTCTAGGTGCTCATGGAGGTGAGCATCTGGATGTGAATTAACAGGAGACCACGCCTATCCCCCACAGTGTACAACAGTCTATGGAGCTTTGCAGACTTCAAGGTGGATATGCACAATGTGTATATCAAGGTGTGTAAGGATCCAACACAGAACTGGACCAAGATTCCTTTCATCGCAATTGATGATGCCATCTTCTCCATGCTCGAATCATGGCCTCTTGAGTGACGCGCCTCAGATATAGTGAATTAGGATAGAATAGCGGCACAAAAGCAAAAATATGCCACCAAGCTGTGCATCACCTAGTTGGCCCAACAAAAGCTCAATGAACAGTTGGCCACGGAGGTAAGGGTTTCCCGCGAGGTAGCGAAGGAAGCCGCAGAGTAGGTAAAGGTCGTCAAAAAAGCAGCAGGAGCATAGGCAACAGGGGCCCGAACTTGTCCACAGGACAAGGAGCAGAGGACACCATAGAAGGCACAACAACATCTACACATCTAAAACAGCTGCACGTTATAGAAAGATTAGGCCCACGAAGGAAGGCCAAGGCTTCCAAACTAGACATTGAACCAATTACATTGAAAGAGGGTGACCTCTAAGACATCGACGACACAGTTCGCTAGGTCACCAAGGAAGCACTCTAAGAAGGCATGACGGAGCAACAGAATGTGTTGGGGGCCCTAAGGACGCAACTCCAAGAACTTCAGGTG
This sequence comes from Pinus tabuliformis, assembly GCA_031772625.1. Classification (NCBI taxonomy): domain Eukaryota; kingdom Viridiplantae; phylum Streptophyta; class Pinopsida; order Pinales; family Pinaceae; genus Pinus; species Pinus tabuliformis. Next base: position 1,280,793,068 of record CM062807.1, on the reverse strand, counting down.
TGGCCCCCACAGGAAGGAGTAGTAGTTGCCTACGATGCTGCAGGTATGTCTGAAGCAAAGCAGCTATTACGCTAAAATGGCCAGCACCATAGTACTGCCGGAAGGAGCGCTAACAACAGAGAGCGACAAGGACAGAGTCGTTGTGGGCAGTGTTATCGAGAAAGCTAGTGTCTATGTAGAGCTACTAGTCCCACTAAGGCTGGTAGCTACCTTAGAAACAAACAAACTAAAACTACTTTCATTTTTCTTTATGAGAAATAGATAAGAGGGGAATAAAGGAGACCAAGCTCTATCTTGCGCTTGGTTACTTACTTGATTCCTCTCCCTTCTGATAGATCTTTGCCACTCGATTCCTTGTCTACCCAGCTTCAAAGAGCACCTGTAGAATCAAAGCAGCATAACACTATCCAAGAACATAGATCTATTATCATAAACAATATAGGACCAGATATATATTGACCACACAAATGCATATATCATCAATCATACAAGAATGTGGAGGAAAACTTGAATAGCTTTATTGATAATCAAGAAATAGCAAAGAGGATGACAACCAATTTTTCTAACCCTGCATCATCCTCTCAGCAAGAAAGCCCTTCTTCACCTCATGAAAAGCTTAGATCACCCAACACTATGATATTGCACCAAGAAACTAGCATCACTTCCTTACAAGATACAAAATTCCAGCCTCTGGATCTCTGGGATGAGGGATGTATATATAGATGTTTGCAAGGGGGACGAGTCAGCTTTTGAGATTTGATTAGTGTCCTCTCTCTGATAGTTCTTGATTCCACTTGGAGATTGATGATCTCTTACTCATCCCTAGGTGAATGCAAAGAGGCAAGTGTCACAGGAGAAGGTTCTAGAAGATTCCATGATCCTCCACCTTGCAGATTTACCCTGCCATTTGTCCACTCTCGCCCATCGCACCCCATAGAAGGGCTTTTCAAGATGCATCACACCTACTGTGTGTATTTAGGTGGGATGCAACACACTTTGACCATGGAGCAGGTGAGATGGTCCATTGTTGACCAGTTCTGAGCAGTTTTTCATGGAGAACTTCCGGGAGAAGATGTAATTAGTTGACCTTGTTCTTTTATAGGTTGGAACAACACTTTTAGGGACTTAAGAGCCCTTAGTTTATGGAAATTTATGATTGGGGTTGCAGTGCCCAAAAATGTCTATAACAGTTGCCCCCTAAAGCATGAGGTCGTGAAATGCTTTATCATGAGGATCTGAAGTTCTTTCAAGCTGGAAGGCGACCTGTAATAAGATACAATACAATACATTATCTTCATAATATTTTCATGATCTAGCTGAGGCGGGCATTCCCATGCTCAGCTTCATAAATTCATTTTCATGTACATAAGACAGACAATCGTCTTAGTGTAGACTGATGATTTTGGTAGAGCCATCATCCCTTAGGTTGGATGATTATCTGTGCAATAATGATGTACATTTGATGTCTTTATTTCCCTGAATATATATCGTAGCCCAGATGGATGAAACTAGATCTGGGGTCTTCAATCTCGTTTGATCTTCACTAAAAGTATAAGTCGATCCATGTGAGAGATGTTCTGGAGTCGAACATGGAAAGACATCACCTGATTACCAGCCAATGATGTAAGCTGTCAACAGGTGCGAGAGGAATGACCGATGATGATGATGACCCTCAAGGTACTATAGTACAATTCACGTGGTGTGAATAAGGGACTTGGTGTCGAATACCACGCAAAATCTTTCAGTCAAAGGCCATTGATGTAAACCTATCGCTGGAAGTGAGAAACTTTCCATTGAGGCATGCAAGCTTCAAAGTACAGAAAGGGTTGTTCCTAGATCCACTTCTTGGATAATGAGCTGATGTCGACAAGAAGCAATCCATCATAGGAGGGCCTTAGTGAATCCCACATCAATGACACGGAACGGAGAAAATGATTTTAATGGAGGTGAAAATGATCTGATGATATAAGGTTCAGGGTGGCGGTCATGAAAGAATGGAGCGTAAATGTATTGCAGTGGGTGAGACACAGGTGAATTCTCTGAGCGACTTCTCTTGAACATATCAGCGACACTGACATGATGGATCGGTAGCATTAACCCCAAATATGGATGGTGTGACGGAACCATGGCGATGACTAGTGAATGGAACAACCCAACCCGACTCGGATGCAGAGTGAAAGTGTCATGTTCAAGAGCAACTTGCTACTGATAAAGTTTCTTCAAGTTTTCTTCCCAATTTTTCCCCAGTCATTGCTGACCAGTACCTCTTTATTTTTGTCAAGCTTGAGGAGGATAACATATGTTTGTTCTATAATTTGCCCTTCGGGAAAACCCATCGCTATGTTTTAACGAGCCTAGCAATAGTGAAACTCGCTCTTGTCTGTATGGACAAGTTTGTCGCTATTAGGTTTTAACGAGTTTAACGACAAAGATAACTCGATCCTTTTCAATTTTAGAGAGTCTGAAAAAGGGACGTAAAGAAAACTCCAATAATCCTTTTTCGTCATATAATCCCTTGAGTCTGAAAAAGTATAAAACAATACAAAAGGGATGAATTTTTGGTACTTTTAACGAGCGGAACAAAACAAGCGCTCGATCTTTTTGTGTAATAATCCCTCAAGTCCAAAAAGATTAAAATCTAAAGGAGGGATAGCACTTCCGGTCCCTTTAACGAGCTGGAGAGGTCAATGGCTCGGCAATCTTTTCATATTTTACAAGTCAGTTGAAACGAGCTTAAAGGAGACTCGTTTTTTTGAGGAACGAGTGATAAATTCGGGTAGCAGCTGATTCCAGGTAAGGTTTGGAATTTTCCAATCATGGCAGTGTCACCAGGATGGCTAACAGGATCACTGTTTGCAGCTGTTCCTTAAAAAGGGTAAACAATCAAACGGAGGTGAATGATCGGCCGAAATAGAGTGGAGGTGATGATGAGAACACAACCAAGGCTTCAAAGGTTGATGATAAAACATTCACGATGGTTATTTACCGGAAAATGGTTCATTTTTTAATGAGCTTAAACTCTGGGGGAACATTTGCTCATTGCTTATGTTTATTTTTTAACGTGTTTGAATTCCGCGTTAAAACTGCTCAATTAATCCAGTCATATAATAAGGATGTCTCATATATAAACGACATCTTTTCAAAGCTTTGCCCCGCGTCTTTTCTTTATGCAAGTTAGGAAACGACCAATCCTACGAGTTTAAAGGGTTAGAGGACCTATAAATTTAAAGAAAATAAATGGTCGCTCTTCGCTTGCATGCCAAAAGGTTTGCATGCGCCCAAGTATAGTGAAGTAGAGTTTCGAGGTTACCCCTCAATTTGCAGACAAAAAATTTGTTTTATCGGGAAAGGCCTACCTTTTCCAGGTTACCTTCAATTTGCAGACAAAACATTCGTTCTATCGGGAAAGGCCTACCTTCTATCAGAGGTATCTTATTCCAGTCTAATCCCATTTTCCAAAATGGACAGGTGTGTCAACCATTCATATATCTTCAGTGCAAACCTGCCCTATACCTAAGGTTTTCCTATCGAAACAGGCCAGGGTGCATGCCCCCTCGGTTTCAGTCATATCCTACGAATCACTCGCGCTCATCAGGAGGACGGACTGGGGATTGATGAGACATTCCTTGCGTGAAAAGACCATTCAGGGTTGGTATATGACTATTTGCTATGTGTGAACCGGGGAATGAAAGCTGGTCTACGAGCTTGACCACTCTTCCTTCATGCGGAAAACACATTACTCTAAAGAGTGAGGAGACAATGGCTCCCATGCAATAAATATAGTCTCGTCCAAGGAGTAGATTATAATCCAGGGGTCCTTGGACTACCATTACGTTCATGTGAATGGTTTTCCTTCTCAATGTTATCAGCACATTGGGAAGGATACCTAACGGTCGACTGGTTCCTTTGTCAAAGCCTATTAGATTTCTCATCTCAGGCAAAAGCGATGGTGAACCAAGCACTTTCCAAGCAATTAAGGAGAGGATACTCACAGAAGCCCCTTCATCTATGATGGTACTGGCCATGACCATTCTGTATATTTGAGCAATGATTCAAAATGGTACCCTAGCCGGTAAGCGGGGTTTGCCTAGTAGATTCTAATCGAAGGAAACAACTAGGTTGCTTGGAGGTGGGACTGAATAGACGGCCAGATACGACTCTGACGAACTTCCTTCTCGCGATAAAGGAACAAGTAGACTGCCCCCACGTTCATCGAAGTCTGTGCTTACGAAGATAATTTGGATGGTGTCATTCTTGTTCTCTTCGGTGACTGTATCATCTGAAGATGGATCCTCTCAAGGCATGACCGGGTCAACTGCCACCTCGACCTTTTGACTTTCGTCTAGTGTGGATTTAGATGGTTTATCTTCAATGATAGACGCTTCGGCTGACCACAAGGGCTTGTCAGCCGGATTTTCAACTAGTGACGGACTCGGCAAGAGCTTCATATCCAGGAGGAAGCCGTAACGGTGAAACGGACGGTCGTCCAAAACTCTTTTAGCCTCGTCTAAGAAGGGACAACGGTGGATGGCGTGATCTCCTTCACACAGTTTACAAGGAAATCTACATCTTCCTTTTGTCCAGGGGCTTCACTTTCACTAGTGTTGTGGGGAAAAATGCCTATGCAGGACGATCCTATCCACCTAAGGTGTGACAGTGCCTTAGCAACAAACAGAGACAACTATTCTAGTATTCTTCCTTTATGAAATAAGAATGAAGAGAGATGGATGGACTAACCGGTGTCTTCCGTTTGTCCCTCGATCCGGTTTCTCTTCTCTTTGGGAGTTCCCTGCTACTTGCCTTCTCGCTCGCCCGGCTTCAACAGGTTCCTGCAAGATCACAAGAAGAGAATTCTACACAAAGACATAGATTCATATTCATAACTAGTTCAGGATTAGAAATAAACCAAATATACTAATGCAATCATACATCAAAGACACATCAGCATATAGGAGAAACCAAGATAGCTTTATTGATGAATAACAAGGTTCAGGAGGAGATACAACCAAGAGAGTTCCAATCCAGCATCTACCTCCCAGCAAATGAAATTCCTATCTTCACCTCCCTTCAAAGCATTAAACACCCAATGATTCCAGTCTCAAACCAACAACAATTATTTGCAATAACAAAATTCCAGCCTCTAGATCTCGTGGAGGAGAGATCTATATATAGATGTTTGGAGAGAGGATGAGTCAGCTTGAGATCTAACTAGTGTCCTCTCTCTCTGTCAGTTCTTGCTTCCACTTGGAGACTAAGAGCCTTTTACTCATCATCTAGTCGAACTCAGCAAGGCAAGTGTCATGAAGGATGATTCTGGAAGCTTCCACAGTCTTTACACCTCGCACAAAGGACCCTGCCATTTGTCATTTCCTGCTCAGCGCACCCTGGTAGTGCTTCCACCTGCGTTGCAATGCAACTAGCCAGTGTAGCCTCTGCATTTCAACGCAGGCAGCTAGTGGAGCCTTTGAATTGATCCTGAATTGACTTGTTTTTGAGCAGTTTCTGGTGGAGAACTTCTGTGAATTGCTGTGGTTTGTTGGCCTTGTTCCTCTAGGGGTAGGAACAACATGTTTAGGGACTTTGGATCCCTTGGATTATGGACATTTCATGCTTATAGCTGTAAGGCACAAAAATGTCTATAATAGTTTCCCCCTAAAGTATGAGGCCGTTTATCGGGTGAAATGCTTTATTAGGAGGATCCGAAGTTCTTTCAATGCTGGGAGGAGACCTGTAATACAATACAATACAATACATTATTTTCATACTTTTCTCATGATCTAGCTGAGGCGGGCATTCCCATGCTCAGCTTTATAAATTCATTTTTATGTACATATAACAAACAATCGTCTGATGATAGACTGATGATTCTGAAAGAGCCACCATCCTTTTGGTAGGATGATTATCTGTGCTGCAAAGCTGTACATTTTCATGTCTTTATTTTCTGAATATATATCGCAGCCCGGATGGATGAAACTAGATCCGGGGTCTTCAATCTCGTCCGATCTTTACTCTAAGTACAAGTCGATCCATGTGAGAATTGCTCTGAAGTCGAACATGGAAAGACATCGCTTGATTACTAGTCAATGATGTAAACTGTTAACAAGCGCGAGAGGAATCACCGATAATGATGATGACCCTCAAGGTACTGCAGTACAATTCACGTGGTGTGAATAGAGGACTTGGCGTCGAACACCACGCAAAATCTTTCGGTCGAAGGTCATTGATGTATACCTGTCGTCGGAAGTGAGAAACTTGCCATTGAGGCATGCAAGCTTCAAAGTACTGAAGGGGGTGTTCCTAGATCAACTTCTTGGATAATGAGCTGATGTCGACAAGAAGCAATCTGTCAAAGGAGGGCCTTAATGAATCCCACATCAATGACACGGAACGGAGCTAATGATTTTGATGGAGGTGAAAACGATCTGATGATATATGATTTAGGGTGGCGGTCATGAAAGAGTATAATGTATGGTAGTGGATGGGACACAGGTGACTTCTCTGAACGACTTCTCTTGAACATATGGCGACACTTATGTGATGGATTGGTAGCATTACCCCAAATATGGATGGTATGGTGAGACCATGGTGATGTGACCGGCGAATGAAACAACCCAACCCGATTGTGGTACGGAGGAAAAGTGTCATGTTCAAGAGCGACTTGCTACCATCAAAGCTTTCTTGAGTTTCTCCCAATTTTTCCCGAGTCATTGCTGACCAGTACCTCTTTATTTTTGTCAAGCTTGAGGAGGATAACATATGCTTGTTCTATAACTTGCCCTTCGGACAAGCCCATCGCTATGTTTTAACGAGCCTAGCGATAGTGAAACTCGTTCTCGTCTAAAGACAAGTTTGTCGCTATTTAAATCATTTAACGAGTCTAACGACAAGGATAACTCGGTCCTTTTCATTTTTAGAGAGTCTGAAAAGGTACATAAAGTTAACTCCAAAAGTCCGCTTTCGTCATCTAATCCCTTAAGTCCGAAAAAGTATAAAACAATACAGAAGGGATGAATTTTCGATCTCTTTAACGAGCCAAATAAAACAAGCGCTCGATCTTTTTGTGCAATAATCCCTCAGGTCCAAAAAGATTAAAATCTAGAGGAGGGATAGCTCTTCCGGTCACTTTAACGAGCTGGAAGGCCAAAACTCGGCAATCTTTTCATATTTTATGAGTCAGATGAAAAGAGCTTAAAGAAGACTCGTCTTTTGAGGAAGGAGTGATAAAAAGGGTAGCAGATGATTCCAGGAGAGGATTGGAATTTCCAAATCACGGCAGTGTCACAAGGATGGCTAGTGAAATCACTCTTCACAACTGTTCCTCAAAATGGGTAAACAATCATATGGAGGTGAATGATCGGCCAATGGAGAAGTGGAGGTGATGGGCAAACACGACCAAGGCTTTAATGGCTGATGATATTACATTCACGGTGGTTATTTACCGGAATAGTTCATTTTTTAACGAGCTTAAACACGAGTGGAAACATTTGCTCGATCTTATGTTTATTTTTTAACGAGCATGAACTATGTGCTAAAACTGCTCGGATCTTGCGTTTATTTTTTAACGAGCATGAACTGTATGCTAAAACAGCTTGATGATGGTCTTGTTTTTTATTTTTACCATAAATAGCTTTGTTCTTTCAACAGATAGTACTGTATCTTCGACTGCTTCATCAAACGAGTTAGAAATAAACAATATTTGCTTGAAAATGAGATTGAAACACTAATATTTTACTTTGAACCACGTGAAAAGCAATTAAAAAGTGTTTTTACCTCTCATTTTACCATTTCATTTGCACTTGGTTTGTTGGAGCTTAGGAGATGCCTCTTCCCCTTCGATTTTCATCAGCTGATTTCGGGAGATTCTGTGGATGATTCTCGGCGCCGTCTGGACTAGGTAGGAGCTAAACCCGATCTCTTTCTTTTCATGGTTTCCTTTTTGCATTCTGTGCCCTTTTTCCTGTTTTTCTGAGCCCCTGGGGTTTCATGGGCTCGTTTTTTCATCAACGCATCCTGTGCCTAGCAAAACCTGCTCTGAATTTCAGTCAGCATGAAGGCAGTTTGACATTCAACGCAGGTGAACCACTCCTGCAGGTGCGTTGGGCGAAAAAGAGGAACTTGTTGCACAGTTTTTTAATGAAAATTTTGCCTGTTTTTCATCAAAATCAGGATCTTACTCCTTCTCTTGTGTGTTTTACAGGGATCTTTGAGAAAAATGACCCTTACATGGCGAGAACGAGAACATGAAGAAGAGGACATGATTGCCTTACATGATCCAGTTACAGTGAACGCACTTAGGAACTGTGGCTTGCTGAAGTTCTTCCACATCTCTAGAATGAGGCAGCAGATCAACCTACTGCAATACTTGCTCGATGCTTGGGATCCCGACCACCAAGTTTTTCAGATTAGGGGCAAGTCCATCCCCTTGACAGTGGTGGACATCTATTTCTTGACTGGTTTGTCGAGGAGAGGTGCCCCCATCTCTTTGTCAGGTTCGGTCCGGGGGAGCGATTCTGTGAGAGATTATGTCCACCAGTATTGCAGGGAAGGATCTCAGCCGAGTAAAGACGGCAAGATCGTCATCCGTGATGTCACCGATAGGCCCCTCAGGGCTATCTTGTTTACTTTTGGTAGGATGGCCGGTAGCACTTCTCTTCATGTAGCCAACAGGTCCTATATGCAGCATGCCTTGGAATGCCTCCAACCGAAATTGTTCAACTGGTGTGATGCAGTACTTCTGGTGATGAAAGAACAGCTGACCAAGGTAAAGACCAGAAGATTGAAGAACTTTGGGTTTGGTTCTATTTTGACTGCCTTTGCCTTGGAGAAGATACCACTGATGCAGCCTCAGTACATTGCACTTGACTTGCCTACTCCTATTGAACCACGTATGCAGAGATGGGTTGACCACATGTCTAGGCATGCCGGCCAGTCTCAGATTTCGTTTTCCGTTACCTTCTTCAGGTGGTTCGATCGTCAGGAGATGGCTTATGCCGAGTATCCATATGCTGGCATGGATTTCCGGGGTGACCCAGATTTAGTACTGCCGGCTGGCGAGCAGTGGGGTGCTATTGGTAAAAATCTCTGACCATATCGTTGTTTATTGTTTTTGTTTATAAGGTTCTTGTGCTTTATTCTATCAAGACTTTAATCAAACTCATGTGTACATGCAGATGTTGGTCCTGTCGGCCCAGTAGCCCGCCCGAGAGTGCCAGCTGTCGCCCCAGCAGGAGAGGCTGCCGGGAGAGTTATTCTTTGCGATCTTGATGTGGCTGAGACTCTTTCAGCTGTGCAGGAGCAGGTCAAGAGCCTTACTCTCGGTATTCCAGATGTGAGGATTGACGAGTTGCCGTTGCAGCTATAGCGACATACTACTGGTGTGCCCAGACAATGGACTCGTCTCTTACGCATGATCGCACAGGCCGTGACTTGCTATCACGAGCATCATTAGACTAGGGTGCCCCCTAGCATTTTGAGTTTTTGGGTCATATGACCGATTTTGTCTTGGTTACAGAACATTATATGTAAACCATAAACAGCTATATATATTTTTGATTTTCAGAGTTTTATTTCGGTTTATGTGATCCATATGTGAAACATTGATGATGCTTTTCTTTTTATCAATTTTGCAAATGTCTATCTAACACATAGTTTGCTAATGAGTCGGCTAATGTTTTTAAGTTTCTGGAAATGTGTTGATATTGAATAAGATCAAATTGTCTTTCCAAAATCTTAACCCTTAGGAACTTGCGATAAATAGCTGGATTTCGGACAGAGTAGATACTAGTGAGTTGCAGTATTACAAGTTGTGAGTCTAGCCTGACGATTAGTCGGTGTATACCATGGGTGATGGCATCAGATAGTAGTTCTATCAACGCGCTATACTCGGCGATGTTATTCGTTGATTGACCAATACATACACCTCTGAAACTTACTAACTCGCCACTTGGATAAAAAATGGCCCAGGCTGCGGAGGATAGGTTCCGCAAACTGCGACTCGCTCTGTCGGCATATCCAACACACGGTTCCAAAGGATTTGACATCTGCAATAAATGAAAAAGTGGATTACTTAACCAAAATAAACACTTTAGCGAAAACAAAAATGTAACAAAAGCATTCAGGTTACTATTAAGCATAGTAACACTTGAGGTACAACCCATTACGAGGTTGTGCCAGTGGAATTCCGTCATAATCCATTAACTCGTAGGCTCCTTTTGCTAATACCCTTTTAACAATATAGGGGCCCATCCATAAAGACTTAAATTTACCAGCTCCCAATTTATCAGATTCTTGGTCGTAAAGCAAGACCAAATCACCTTCTGAGAAGACACGGGGTTTGACATTCTTGTCGAACTACGCCTTGACTCGTTTCTTATGGGCTTCGTTAGCCAATGCGACGTCACAACGGGTTTCATCCAATTGGATTAATTCCAAGAAACGAGCCTCTTCTTCTGAAGTTCCGGGAAGGAGATCAATTGCGAGTTTAAGAGACGAGATTTCACACTGGATTGGTAGGATTGCTTCCAGGCCATACACCAGTTGGAAAGGTGTGAATCCAGTTGCATTCCTTACCAATGTTCGGTAGGCCCACAAAGCTGAGTACAGGATTAGATGCCATCTTCTTTTGTGAACCCCAATCATCCTTTGCAGCATGCGCTTCAGGACTTTGTTGATTGCTTCAACTTGCCCGTTAGCTTGCGGATAATATGGGGTAGAGCTGTCGTGAGACAACCCTAGTTTGGCAGCTAATTCGACCATCATGTGATTGCGAAAATGCGATCCATGATCTGTGACTATAGCCTGTGGTACGCCGAATATGGCGACTACATGATTGAAAAAGAATAGGGCAGCTGTTTCACCAGTATTATCTAATGTAGGCATCGCCTCGGCCCATTTGGTAAAATAGTCAACCGCGACTATGATATACCCATGCCCCCTGGTCGAGGTGGGGCTACATGTCATGAAATCGATGCCCCATTTGGCAAAAGGCCCCACAGCTACTATTGGCTGTAGCGGAGCGGGAGGTCTTCTGGTTTTGCTATCAAAAATCTGACAAGCATGGCAACTTCTGACTGCGGTTATGAAATCTTTGAACATGGTTGGCCAGAAGTATCCTACTCGTAAGATTTTTTGTGCTGTAGCATATCCAGATTGATGCCCCCCACAGGCGCCTGAATGACACTCATTCAGGGCTTTTTCAGCTTCCTCATGGGTGAGGCACCTTCTCAGAACTGTATCGACACCACGACGGTAAAGTGTATCACTGACGATCATGTAGTCTTTTGCTTGGTATCGAATACGTTTTTGTTCTGAGTGGGAGGTGTTCGGCCGAAATCTTTGGGTTTGGTGATAAACAATTATATCTCCATACCACTCATCGCTTGTCGATATCAGAAACAAACTTTCGTCCATGATTGATTCTTGCGATGTTTCATCGTTGGACGACGATGGGAGATCACATAATAATTCTGCGAAAACCAGAGCTTTCTTTGATTTGGATTTTACAAATTTCAGATCAAACTCTTGAAAGATCGCTATCCATTTTGAATATTTTCCCCCCAGCAACTGTCGCGACAATATATAAGTCATGGGGTTGCAATCTGATAGAACGGTAGTTTTCCGAAAGAGGACATAATGTCGAAATCTCTGTATCACTTGAACAGCAGCGAGTGCTAGCTTTTCAACGTAAGAATGTTTGCTTTCTGTATCATTTAAGTTTTTACTTAAATAATATATAGGATGTTCAATTCCATCGACTTCTTGAACTAAAGCCATCGCAATGGTCGTATCCGCTGCAGTCAGATACAGGTTAAAGTCTCTTTGATAGTCCGGGGTATACATTAATGATGCTTTTACTAGAGTATCTTTCAGAGCATCAAAGGAAGCTTGCGCCACCTGATCCCAGACAAAAGGTACATCCTTTTTCAAAAGACGAGTATAACCTTTAGCAAGTTCTGCGTAATTTGGAATGAACCTCCTCAGAAAGTTTGCTTTCCCTTGGAGTTTCTGAATCTGAAGCAAATTTGAAGGTGGAGGCAAATTTATGATTGCCTGAACCTTACAGGGGTTGAGACGAATCCCGTCCTTGGAGACTACAAAGCCAAGTAAACGACCAGAATTGACGCAAAATACACATTTGTGTGGATTGAGTCGTATCTTGTAGTGTCGGCAACGTAGAAATATCGCTCTTAAATGCTACGGATGATCAGTCCGCTTTCGCGAGTGAGCTGGAAGGTCGTCGAGGTATGGTTGAACAATGTTCTTGATGTCATGGAAGGCATAATTCATTACCCTCTGAAACGTTGCCCCAGCGTTCTTTAAACCAAAGGGTAATTTTCGATATGCGAATGTGCCCCACGGACAAATAAATGCAGTCTTTGACTGATCCTGTGGGCGGATATTTATTTGATTATACCCGGAGAATCCATCCATAAACGAAAAGATTTCACATCCGGTGCATTCATCAATTATCTGGTCGATGAAGGGTGTAGGGTAGTTGTCTTTTGGACAAGCTTGATTTACATCCCTATAATCGACGCACACTCTAATTGTTCCTTGTTTTTTCATAACGGGGACAATATTCGATACCCAATCGGTTAGAGTAACCGGGTAGATGAAACCAGCATGGAGAAGTTTTTCAACTTCTGCCTTAATGGCAGCGGCTTTCTTGGGGTGCACTTGCCGAAGCCGTTGTCTTACCAGTTTGACATTAGGATACATCTTGATTTCATGTTCAACGATACTCGAGTCAATACCTGGCATTTCATCATATGACCAAGCAAAGACATCTCTAAATTCGCGAAAAAGAGCATTATATATTTCCAGTTCTGAAGGAGAACAACATTTGCCAACATAAATATTCTCTACAACATCTGTTTTGGTCGAGATATTTATGGCTATAGTCTCTTCAATATTGGATAGATTCCGCTCGAAATCCACCGTATTTACAGTATTTGATAGGAATTCAAAGACTAAAGGATGATAAAGGTCATCTTGAGTATCTTCTTCACAATCCGGAAGAAGGGAACGATGGTGGCTATCATTCCATGGTGCCCCTTCAATCAACATCGATTGTATGATTCCTTCGTCGGTTCCATGCACTCGCGACCAAGGATCCAAGGGGGTACCATATTCTCTAGACCTATCTACCCAAACGCACGAGGAGCGTTGATTTGGGTTCGCCTCCCAAGCTAGGAACATTGATTGCTACAATATTTCTGTTGTGCTTGGGGGCAAAACCATTTCATGATCCATGTCAATATCGTCTTCTAAAATCTTTCGTGCAGAAGATATCATGTTGCAGGCTCCCACCAACGCTACTTCCCCTATATAGATTGGAGGTAGAAGCGCGAAAGTTCCCATTAATGTGGGGTCTTTCAGTAGGCCTACTCCGATATTTTGAAGCGAATGGTTGCTCCCATGGATCATTGGAATGCTTCCTGTAACTTGAGAACCATTAGGGAGGAAGTTTTGCTGGTCGACGATTGTAATCCCTCCTTGAAAAGGGAATGCAATCTTTCTAAAATAGGTCGACACGACAGCTGCCATGGCATAGATCCATGGTCTTCCTAGTAGGATGTTGTATTCAAGGTTCCCATCGATGACTTCGACATCTATTTCTACTGTTTTTCCTCCTAGTTCAATTTTCAAGTTATTCAGGATACCATATGGGGTATACGATCATCCATCAAATGCTTTTAATTTTGTCGAAGATCGCGACAAGGTTGGAGATCCTAAAGTTTTCCAGCAACTCATCGACATAATACATGTGGATGCCCCCTCATCAATAATCGTTTGATGAACGGTTTTGTTGAGGGCTTTCACTTGAATAAGGAAAGCTAGTTGAGCTGGTAACTGAGGATCGTATCCTTTATGATCGAAGGATACAAGATTGGAATCCCTTGGGTCAACCCCACCAATAGCTGATAACAAAGCCTGCCTTTGGGATGGGCAATTCTGTAGTACTTCAAGAGTCGACATAGCGGATGGCGATTGGGCCAAATCTTCCACTATGTTATAATGCTGCGTTGCCCTAGCGCGAGGATTAAACGTCGACTTGTGCACTGCTCCCTTTGGCGGTTTTATTGTTAATTCAGGTATTACCGGTGGCGTTAAAACTTCTGTCGAAGTTGTTGTCGAACTACTCGGTTGATCCTTATCCTTGTTGTTCGACAGCTGCGGATTCCCGTAATCTTTGTTCCTCGTCGAGATCAAAGCATCATTCTACTGTTTTGAAACCGACAACATTAGCACTTGAGACGGGGAAGCATTTCCACTATCAACCAGATTTGTTCCTGGATTTGGAAACGGATCAGTCAACACTGCTAAGGTTTTCGAACTCTTAAAGAATTTCTTCAGCTCAGCTTTGTATGGACAATCCCTTGTCCAATGATCCTCCTCATCGCATATACTGCATGGATATTTCCTATTTCTAGGAGAGTTTGAAGAAGGTTCTTCAGGTGATGGCTCACCCTGTTTCTTCTTCTTCCCTTTGTTTTGTTTCTTCTTGCTTCCTGGTTGTTTGGTTTCTTTGCCCTTATCTGTCGATATGGTATTTACTTCCGAAGCAAGAAATTCGTCTTTTTCATTTTGATCTGAAACCTTACGGGCTTTCTTGGATGTAGCCTTTGTCGATTTCGTGTTTGTCTTGCCAATCACGCCATCGCCGGTGTGAGAGTCATTGTTTGATTTAGGAGGGGGAGGAATTGAGAATTCTGGTCTAGGGGCATCAGGTATTTTGTCGTAGAGCATGCCAGACTGAGTATAGATCAAGTCTAGATATTGCGCACGAGCGATAACTTGCTCTTCTATTACGACTCCCCCCTTTGCCACATCTTCCGTAATAGCCGGAAGTAATGACTTGATAAACCATTCAGCTAATAGCTGATTGGGGATGTATGTTTTTACCATCCTACGACGACGTCGCCACTCATGTATATGATCAGATATGTGAGTGGCCGTTGTCTATTTGAAGTTGGTACGGATTTCCGTTCCCGTTTCATACCTTATAGGTAATTGAAAATGGGTTAAAAAGGTAGTGGTTAAGGTGCTGAAGTTGTCGAACAAAGCTCTAGGTAATTCAATATACCATTTAGCCGCTGGACCCGTTAACGTCCTCTGAAAGAGGCAAAGCCTTATCGAATCATCATTTAAGGTGTTTGACGAACACCATAGATGAAATGTCATCACGTGATTCAATGGGTCTTCACCTGGATTTCCATTAAACATAGGAATATCTGATGGAAGTTTGTGTGGAATCGCTGGCCACCAAGGGGCGTAAGCAATTGGATCGTTCGTTAACCGGTGTAAATCAGGTAACTCTAGAGTTGCCACGAATGGTAACTGCTGGCTCAGGTTAGGTGAAGCATACCCAGGATACGATGGGATCGCCTGAGAAGTTGGTATTTGCATACCAGCATAATGCATTTGATGCTGGTATGACTGGTAAGGTTGGTGGACAAGACCATTGTAAAATGGTTGATTTTGATCGTTTTGAATGTACGGTTGTCCACTGTTTGCAAATATTTGCTGCTCAGAACCTTGGTATACTTGTTGGAATTGTGGTTGTTGGTATTGCACCAGCCATGGTTGAGAAGCCATGTGCTGTTGCGCTATACTAACCGTTGGACCAAGGTGTGGGGTAATTGTACCCGTTTGGACCTCTGTCGCCCCACTAGTTGGCGATTGTGGTTGAGTCGCAGGGTCAAGGGGCTGTTGCATTACAACCTGAGAAATCTGAGGTTGACATACAACAGGCAACGTTTGAACTTGCGACACCATCACAATCGCTGGTGTAGTTGGGATGTTCGACATAGGTACACACTGTTGCATTGAATACACAACCCTTGGTTGTTGAGGTAGCATAGGCACCCAACCACTTGAAGCAATTCCAGTGTAACCTGAACTTTGTTGTGAACTCCCGTATGGATAGCCTCCCGGAGGGGGTAATGAAAGGGCATACTGCCCCCCATACGGTGGTGATCCAGCACTGAAAGGGATTGTTTGCCCTTGAGGACCGGATTGCCCAAATTGACCTCCAAACGGATCAATTTGTCGAGTTTCAACATAAGAGTTGCCGGGTATTATTCCAGAAGAACAAACAGGAACGGACCATACTATCGTAATAGCCCCTGAATGGGCTCCTTCCAGCAGTTGAGAGCTAGTTGGGACAGATGGTATGTCGGCGAACATTTTCGGAGTGACGGCAGGGAGTTCTGCTGTCGCTATGTCAGGTGCCACAGTCCTAGATGTTGACGGTTGTTCAGACATTTTTAGTCTATCCAAGAGATTACCTAGCGATTCTACAGGAACTTCCGCTGGTGGTAGACTAACTTCTGAAGAAGGATATAGAGTGACCCCGACTCCAAAGTGAGTTGGAGTACTTGTTGAAGGGTCTTCTATAATTTCTTCAATCACAATCAGACCAGGTGGAAGAGGAAGACCGTCAGGTCCGTAAAATATTTCTGGTGCCGAAGAAGGGGTGGTATCGACAGCGACAGATGTTTGAAGAGCAAGACTCTCCGGACCGGTTACTGATGGAACTGGTTCGGTAACACAAGTGTTTACTCTCAAACTAGGATCAGTATCACTGTCCCTATGTGGTTGTTGAACTTATTCTGTAGAGGCAGGGATTCCATAAATGTTTGGAGTAACCGGAACCTCCGATGTCATCGGAACACTTGTGGTCTAACTTTAAGAGGAGATTTGGAACCGGTTAAACAAGTTCGCTTTGTCCGTACTGGTTTCGATTCCGGAGACAAAGACGGTTGACTCGTAAGCCTCCGCGAACGACGGGGTTTCAATTGACTTTCTTCCACGATTGCGGATTACTTGATCAACTAAAATAAAAGGGGAAGTATGTTTCCGATTTGAATGAATTTTAGACGCTTTTAGACACAACTTGTTTTTTCAGTTTTAAAGAGTCGAGAAAAAACAAAAGATGACTCTAGTCACCTTCGATGTTTTAACGAGCCCGAAGTGACAAATGCTCGGATGGACTTTTTTCGTTATAGAGTCCGAAAAAGGCCAAAAGGAACTGCTCTGGAGATCTAGGTAGAGGGTATGCCAAACCAATCACAAAACTGCAGAATACGTTTTACGGTACGGCAGTCAATCTTCCAGAATGCTGTGTTCGGTGCATTGCGATCAATAGGGCGGTCGACACGGCTTCCTAAGGATAAAGGTTTTAAGCCTATAGGGGTCTCCCAATATATACGCGACGGTACGTGGGAGCACAATCCGTACTGGCACTTTTGGTCCCTTAGGAGGAATCACCCAATCATCAGCGAGGCCAACAGATACCAGGTTTTACGATGCCGGAACACGTCTCTAGCCTAGACCTCTATGTTGTGCGTTATGTTACAAAGCGTTATTAAGTTCATTCAGTTTATTTTATGTTGATCTTTCTTAGAAGTTTGCCTTTTGAGGTTCACCACGAGGTGTAGATACAACTTCCTAAATGCAATCTAAAAGATGATAAGCAGATTTTATCTCTTTTTCAACAATGAAAATCCTAGCTACAAAGGGAAAAGAAAGACACCATCTTTTCTCAGAGAGCAATCAGCACACTCTAAATGCACTTTTCCTAAATCAAGCATGCAAACTATCAAGATGCAAATGCACAATGCAAGTGTTTGTTTTCCGCTTTCTTAATATTGATGCCTAAAAAGAAAGCTTTTTGTACAACTTTGAATTTGCTTTTAAATGACAACTACAAACAAGTTTACTTTTTCGAAATCAAAAAGGGTAGAAGAGATTACAACACTTTACGATTTTCGAAATGAACACTTGTTTCGACACTTAAAAGAGACAAACTCAAACCAAAAGCAAAAGTAAATGTATAATCAACTGTAAACAGCCAATGAACTCTCTCCTAAGACCACAATCAACAGATCTGAATCAAGGGCTACAGGATGACTATTTCACTCTTGCAAAGGAAAACTGTAAATGACGCCACAAACACATAAAAACAATCACAGTCTTTTTGTACAAAAGGAGGCGGAATTAAAGCAGAGAAAAGGGGTTATCAGACTAGTACCTATGCTGGTTACAGGCTGCAAAAATTAGAGATCAAAACAAGGCAAAACAGAGCAGAGAACCTCAGCTGCACAAGGCCTAAGCTGGATCAGCGCACCTGTATAACAGAGAAACTGAATTGCAACATAGGAAGCCTTCACGGGAACTGTGTTGAAATGCAGAGTCTCTTCACAGAGCCTGTGCTGAAGGAGAAACGAGAGTTCTTCTTTGGGTTCTGGGTCACGGTTTGCTGATTAATCTACGGTTTCAGGCCAAATAAAAGCAACAAGCAAGGTACAATCAAAGGGATGATTTGAAGGAGGGCTAAGATCTATCACAAAGTATCATCAAATCATTTGTGAGTCCATTGTTCAGATCATAGACAAATCCAGTGATTGGATCAAAGCAGTAGCTGCCTACTTTGCATCTGAAAATAGCAGATGCAGTTCGATTGCTGTTCTTGAGTCTATGAAACAAACAATGATAGAAACACAAATAAAATGACTAAATAGACACATCAGCATATAGGAGAAACCAAGATAGCTTTATTGATGAATAACAAGGTTCAGGAGGAGATACAACTAAGAGAGTTCCAATCCAGCATCTACCTCCCAGCAAATGAAATTCCTATCTTCACCCCCTTCAAAGCATTAAACACCCAATGATTCCAGTCTCAAACCAACAGCGATTCTTTGCAATAACAAAATTCCAGCCTCTAGATCTCATGGAGGAGAGATCTATATATAGATGTTTGGAGAGAGGATGAGTCAGCTTGAGATCTGACTAGTGTCCTCTCTCTCTGTCAGTTCTTGCTTCCACTTGGAGACTAAGAGCCTCTTACTCATCATCTAGTCGAACTCAGCAAGGCAAGTGTCATGGAGGAAGATTCTGGAAGCTTCCACAGTCTTTACACCTCGCACAAAGGACCCTGCCATTTGTCATTTCCCACTCAGCGCACCTTGGTAGTGCTTCCACCTGCGTTGCAATGCAACTAGCCAGTGTAGCCTCTGCATTTCAACGCAGGCAGCTAGTGGAGCCTCTGAATTGATCCTGAATTGACTTGTTTTTGAGCAGTTTCTGGTGGAGAACTTCTATGAATTGCTGTGGTTTGTTGGCCTTGTTCCTCTAGGGGTAGGAACAACATGTTTAGGGACTTTGGATCCCTTGGATTATGGACATTTCATGCTTATAGCTATAAGGCACAAAAATGTCTATAACAACTAGTTGACGGTGTACTTTCAACATGACCATCAGAGGTTGATGACACCAGATTGTGCAAACAAGGAGACCAGTCCCTTAAGATCCGAGGGATGCAAGGACAATCTCGATGATAGTGGTCTCCTTTGCAAATGACACATGGCGATTTAGGCCTGGATGGTGCAGTGTGTGGATTTTCGCTAAACGATGCCTGGTTGCCCCTTTTCACCTTTGGCTCCTTCTTCTTCTTCTCTTTCTTCTTCTTCTCCTTCTTCTTCTCTGTTACTTGATTTTTGGCTTTACTAGCTTCATCAAGCGAAGAGGAAGGAGGAGAGGAAGAATTGGATGAAGTAGAGGGTTGGGGGGTAACTTTGGTATCATTTAGTTGCTAACTTGATTGTTCAGGAATCACGGTGTTCTGAATGACAAAAGTTGAGAAGAGCCATACAGGCAAGCCGATTGTCTATCCTAGAAGCGACAATGTGGCCATATGCGGTGCACCAACATCTCCGCAAGAGGAGAAAGGACTAGGATTTCCCCCAAGGGGAACCCTTTGGTTGGTGGACTCCATTCTTCTCAACCTAAGACCAACATAGGAAAGGTGATATTTATTCCGATTAAAATAAATTTTAGAAGCTTTGACACAACTTGCTTTTTCAATTTTTAAGAGTCGATAAAAAACAAAATATGACTCTAGTCGCCTTCGATTTTTAATGAGATTGAAGTGACAAGTGCTTAGATGGACCTTTTCCTTTAAGGAGTTGGAAAAGGAATGAAAGAGATTGCTCTCGAAATCTAGACAGAGGGATTACCAACCAATCGCAAAACTGCAGAATACCTTTTACGGTACGGCAGTCAATCTTCCTGAATGCTGTGTTCAGTGCATTGTGATCGACAGGGTGGTAGACACGGCTTCCTATGGATAAAGGATAAAGCCTATTGTGGTCTCCCAGTATATACTCGACGGTACGTGGGAACACAAGTCTGTACTAGCACTTATCGTCTCAAAGTGGAGGAATCACCCAACCATCAATGAAAACAACAGTTACCAGGCTTTACGACGCCGGAATACATCTCTAGCCTAGACTTCTAAATGTTGTGCGTTAAGTTCCAAAGCGTTTTTAGATTCATTAAATTTATTTTACAGTTGATCTTGCTTAAGAAATTTGCCTTTCAGGTTCACCGCATGATGTAGATGTAAAATTCCTAAAATGCAATCTAAGATGATAAACAGTCGTTTAATCTTCTTTTTGCAATGAAAATCCTAGCTACTAAGAAAAGAGAGATGACGTTCTTTCAACATAGAGCAGAGAGCACACACTATATGCACTGTCCTAAATCAAACCAACAAATAGTCTAAATGCAAACGCACGTGCATGTATTTGCTTTCAGCCTTCTTAATGTGTGAATGATAAAAATAAATCTAAGCGCAAATCTGAATTATTTTTCAAAGCGACATTATTAGCAAGTTTCTTTTCAAGACAAAATGAGGACAATGACGACACTGTGTTATTTAGAATTGAAAACTTGCTTTCGACACTTGAAAAACTACTAATTCAAATCAAATACAAGAGTAACAGTGTAATCGACTATCAAGAACAATCGGATTCTCCTCTATGACTGAAAACGACACTTGCAACACTTTCAAATCAAGAAATGATAGTACAATTACACTACTTCTTTGTAAAAGAGAACTGAAAATGGCTCAAAATACATAAAACCATTTACAGTTCTTTGCACAATGGAGGCGGAATAATGGCAAGGAAGGGGGTTTCAACAGAGGTGTACTGACTACAGGCAGCAAAACTCTTGAATAGAGCTAAAAAGAGTGAACACAGAAACCAAAATCTAGGAGCAGGAAAGGCCTTGTCTGATCAGTGCACCTGTAACACAGTGAAAAAGAGATGCAGCGCACCTACTACACTCGGGAAGTGCGATGCATCTAGAGTTCACAGAAGAGACAGTGTGATGGACCAGGGACGAGACTTTAACTGGGTTCCGGGTCACATTTTGCAGCTCAGTTCAGGGATTTAGGCCGACCAAGTGGTAATCAGTAAATCAATCATAGGGGTAGATCTAAAGAGGTTACTAGAGCCACCACGAGGGCAATTAGAGAGCTTGTAAATCAATTGTTCAGTTCATAAACAAAACCCGGAGATAGACTTAAGCAACATTTATCTATTTTGCACTTGCATAGCAAATGTAGTTTGAAGGCTAGCTGGCTTAAATTCAGGCTCCGTCTGTAGGTTTATAAAGTAAACAAATGTAGATAAACAAACAATCTATTCGCTCCCCAGCGGAGTTTCCATTTTGTTATCGGGAAAACTAGTGTCTATGCAGAGCTGCTAGTCCCACTAAGGTTGGTAGCTACCTTAGAAACAAACAAACTAAAACTACTTTCGTTTTCCTTTATGAGAAATAGATAAGAGGGGAATAAAGGAGACCAACCTCTATCTTGCGCTTGGTTCCTTGCTTGATTCCTCTCGCTTCTGATAGATCTTTGCCACTCGCTTCCTCGTCTACCTAGCTTCAAAGAGAACCTGTAGAATCAAAGCAGCATAACACTATCCAAGAACATAGATATATTATCATAAACAATATAGGACCAGATATATATTGACCACACAAATGCATATATCATCAATCATACAAGAATGTGGAGGAAAACTTGAATAGCTTTATTGATAATCAAGAAATAGCAAAGAGGATTACAACCAAATGTTCTGACCCAACATCATCCTCTCAGCAAGAAAGCCCTTCTTCACCTTATGAAAAGCTTAGATCACCCAACACTATGATATTGCACCAAGAAACCAGCAGCACTTCCTTACAAGATACAAAATTCCAGCCTCTAGATCTCTGGGATGAGGGATGCATATATAGATGTTTGCAAGGGGAGTGAGTCAGCTTTTGAGATTTGATTAGTGTCCTCTCTCTGATAGTTCTTGATTCCACTTGGAGATTGATTATCTCTTACTCATCCCTGGGCGAATGCAGAGAGGCAAGTGTCACAGGAGAAGGCTCTAGAAGATTCCATGATCCTCCACCTTGCAGATTGACCCTGCCATTTGTCCACTCTCGCCCATCGCACCCCATAGAAGGGATTTTCAAGATGCATTGCACCTACTGTGTGTATTTAGGTGGGATGCAGTGCACTTTGACCTTGGAGCAGGTGAGATGGTCCAGTTTTGACCAGTTCTGAGCAATTTTTCATGGAGAACTTCCAGGAGAAGATGTAATCAGTTAACCTTGTTCTTTTAGAGGTTGGAACAACACTTTTAGGGACTTAAGAGCCCTTGGTTTATGGACATTTATGATTGGGTTTACACTGCCCAAAAATGTCTATAACAGGCAGGATCAAGGGACTTGGCCTAAATTTCACTGCCCTTCCTTGGGACACATTCTACCAGTTGCGATCTAGGTATTGATTTAGCAGAATATCAACATTGAACAGCTCATCCTGCAGCGTGACGAGCTAGTGTCACGGAATCGACAGGTCGTGCAAACAGTGGATGAAATGTGCCGACGTGTTCCAAAATTATCCATCACCGAAGACCTACCAACCGAGATGCAGATCCACTGTTTGGCAAGTGGAGTCTGAAGCATGCGCGAGGATTGGAAGAAATTAGAAGGGCGATGTAGGACTGCACTAGTATGTTGGACCAAGCGTTCGATGTCCTCACATCCTTGCAGGAGGAGCCCAACATAAAGCACCTGGAAACAGAGGTGCGCAAATTTTAGTAGCAGTATCACAGTGTCAGGGCCATGACACATACAGTCGTCCTCACCCAACGGCTAGCTAAGATGTAGTAGGTAAGGGCACTGAAGGCGCAGGTGGATGCTGCAAGATAGAAATAGGCCCTTCTCAAAGCATGCGTCCAGCCTTGGATTGATGAAGCCTTCACCATTATAGCTGAGATTGAGGGCAAGCTTGCGCAAATGCAGGGACTATATGTGCTAAGATAGATAGCAAAGCCTCACAAAGAATCAATAGAAGAGCGCATGTAGTAGGTCCAACAAACTGTAGAGCAGTGCGTTGCAGACCTTCAGGCAGTACGGGAATAGTTGGAGGGGCTCCCTGCCAAGATTTCCGCACTAGTAGAGTGACTCGAGATGACTCACAATGATTGTGTTATGGGCTTGTTGGGAATGGCATCCCCCCACAACAGGTTTTGGGGCTCAAAGCCCAAGTTTTGGTCAAAGGTTTTGTAAGACTCCGCGAGTTATGGGCACAGAGCGCGAAGTAGAACTTAATTCATAGGGTTTTTTGCCCTAAAGTAATGTAATGTAATGTAAAGTCACATCGGCCTACCCATGGTCCACGGACCATGGGATTGTATAAATAGAGTGAGGCTCTAAGTTATAAAGATAGTTGATAGTAGAGTGGAGAGCAAAGGAATGGTTCGAGATTAGAGTAGAATTCTAAGTGTACTGGGTCATAGTGGTAGGAAGAGACTCTGCAGCTAAGTGCAGAGAGGCCTAGTAGAGTCCACAGCTGAGTGCGCAGACCCCTGCAGCTGAGTGCGTAGGGTGGTGTCGAGTCTGTAATCGGGGTTGAAGATTAATAAAAAGAAGTTGATTCTTACTTCTGTGTATTTGTTGTGCATTATCTTCTTTATGTGTATATTAGTTTATGTATCGTGTGCACTGATATTGTTGTTGAATATTCTATAATAACCATAAATATTACACACACAAGTTAAGTAATTGGTTAATTAGCAAGGAACTGGGGTATTATACAGGTCGCGCCCCGAGTAGGGCTGGGCAGAAACAACAGCATGGGTTGCCAAGAAATATCAAGTGCATGTAGCGATGGGTCAAACCGCAAACCTCCAGAAGCCCATCAGACATCCCCATGGTGCGGAAACTTGGTTCTAGCACCCTCCCATACTACTTCGGGTGAGACCTCAGTCCACGCTTCACGGACTGTTGCTGAAAGGGCTAGTAGTACTCGGATTTGCTTGGCTAAATCACCTTTGAACCTGGGTCAGGCCCATACAAGCCAACAGTGCCTCACGCTTATCCATCCATAATTGTATTTTAAATAATTTTACAGAATTCCATAGAAAATCTAGTTATAAAAACAAGGGATTTTCTATAAAAGTCCTAACAGTTTCATAGCAACTCCGCATAATATAACTTGTTTTTTGCTACAAAATTGTTGTATATTTTCATGAAGGTTAAGGAAATTTTAAAACTTAGAAAATGAGGTTCTAAATGAATTTATTTAGCTTACAAACATCAAGGAAGACCTCATAACTTGTAGAGAGGTAGCAGAGAGGTGTTTTTTGAATTTTCTACAAAAAACAAAAATTCTACGAAATTTTTGGAAATCACTCTTTTAGTAGTAAACTTCAAGCTCACTTTGGACCAAATAGTAAGGCAATATGGAAATCAGAAGGAGGTTTTTGTTCATCACAATATCATCTACAAAATCCTCTCTCATTTTTTACACATCTATCAGGGTTTGGGGCCTATTTTACCAAATATTTCAGCCATATTTGTTGCAGAAATTTTAAAATTCGACTTGGTGGAGGTCCAGCTCAGCAAAGTCAACTAGGTCATCACATCCATGTGACATAAGACACATTAGTAGAACATTTAGCATTTGATTGGATTCGATAAGGTCCACCAACATAATTTTGTTGAGCTCATTAAGATAAAAGAGTCATATTTGTATTGAAATTTGTGTAAAACAGAAAATCCCTAAAGTTTCTCAATAGGTGTCAAACAGGAATCTAGAATGATTGATTATAGACCCAAGAGGAAGATTTTGTAATTAATGATGAGATGGATAGGTTGGTCTATATATCTATAGTTTTTTTACTAAAGAGGGGGGATCGACAATGTCAATGAGGCCACACTTTGTAAAAAAATTAAATTAGTCAATACATATGTTGCAGCAACTCTATTTTACTGCCTAAGACTCATGTGTTTGGCTTTATGTTTTATGTTTTCTCATCATGTTATTTGTGTTTCTATGTTTCTATCAGTGTTCATGGCAATCTGATTACTTTGAATTCACAACAAGTGTTCCAACTACCTTCATTTGTTGTGTATGACTGTAAATGTTTATTTGATATCAGTTTTAAAACTAGATATGCCTCAGTTTCCATTAAGCATTGTTGTTTGTCAATGATTTTCCTTTATCTAAGTCCATGCCTAATGGTGGAATCCATCACATTCTCCTTCACCTGTAAAACCACATAAAAACAAAAACCCAGAGTTAGCCATATGAATTTTTGAGCTAATCATACTCAAATTTTTAAGTATATTGAGAGAGCCTCCTTAGATTGGAAGGGATAACTTCTTGTCAAAAGTTGGTTTGAAATAATTATGTTGGGTTGAAGTTGACACAACCCAACCCTTTCTAGCCCAGTGATAACACATTCGTAACCTTACACTTGGTTCATGTAAACACAATTATATTTCCCTTATCTTCTGTTTGACCTTGTAATAAGCCTGGTGAAAATTCCATGTAATAAAAGTAAATAAAGAAAAAATAATAACCACAGATGATGGGACACTTATTGCAAGTTGAATTTTGAGCAGAATCCTAGTGATGGGCATCACTTGTGACTGGTTATGTTTGAGGAAATTGGCAGAGGAAGTGGCTAAGGCTTTGGAGAGGAAAAATGGCATTTTTGGCACATTTATCTATAACAATAATGGAAATTAGGAGAAAAGGGAGGTGAAAGGCCATAGTTTTCATGTGAGGAGGAAATTGAAGAAAATAGAGGCCTCATTCATAAAAAGGCCTCAGAGGATCAGTTGGTGACCTTTTGTTAGTTCAGTTTTAGAGCTCTCTCATACTCTTGGAGACTTAGAGTTTTCTTAGAGAACTCGTGGTGGGTGTGGCATGTTGGAAATAATACTAAGAGGGGGGGTGAATCAGTATTATTAAATCAATTATTTTTATTTCACTCCCAGATCATATATGCTACTTCAGTTAGGGAAAACCGCGTATATACGCAGCTTCAGATAAGGAAACCAGCGTATAACATGCAGAATTATAATTTAATGTATTCTTCATATGTTGATCATTAATCTGTGCATCAAAATCATATAAACAGTAACCAAGAACAGTAAAAATAGATCAGAAGACAATCACACACAAGAACATAAGATATAAGGTGGAAACCCAATGTGGGTGAAAACCACCTGCTGCAATTCGTTTCTATCTTCTTTTAATTAGAAACTTCTTTTTACAATGTTTCTGTACTGGTGCAGTCCTTTACCAGTACGAAGGATACAACCTGCAGAGGGCTACAACACTCTCTCGTTCTCCAACTTCTTCTGGAAAGGAGCTACAACCCCCTTAGCTCATGTACTAGCTGGGATACTAGTACGCAGGCTACTACCTGCAGAAGGCTACAACCTTCTTTTTGCTTCCAGGGACCACGTTTCATAAATTTTCAGACTGGATCCATCAATAACATCAATCAGACATCAAGTATATCTACAACAATTGATCTCCTCTGTATAGCCCAATATAGAATCAATCAAAAACTTGATGTAACCAGAAAACAGTAACTATAACCAGACCCCACTTCTAAACCCAGAACACTACACCAATAACCAGAAGCAGCTAAAGCATATTTCATGAAACATACGCTACTTCGCTATGCTGAAACCTGCATACATACGCAGTTGTATCACTGCAAACCTACGTATACACTTTTGTGACTTGCTTAACCTGCGTGTATATGCGCCTTTGCCGCGCCGAACCTGCGTACAGATCTATGAAAGACAGATTTTGCTTTTCAAGTATTCAATCATTAATTATACCCATATTTTCAAATTTATAGATCAATTCATGCGTCACATACAATAGATCATAATCACACAAAGATACTATTATTAAAGCTTTGAGATTTGACCCATCAATAGAACTTATCCACCATACAGTGTTAAGGTTCCTCCTTGATTCAGATCCAACAATGCACCATAACCAATCACCAGTGGTCTAGATCTTTCTCTTCTTCAGATATTCAATTCTTTAATCGATGCCTTTGCCAAATGATCTCCTTGCCATTTTATAGTCTAGGCCTTCCACAATACCACGGTCCAAAACCATAACAAATCAATACCATGGATCCAATACTTGGGATCAACACATCTGACGAGATACTATGGTCCAAAACCATAGGTTCAAATACCAAGGACTAAATACCACGGACCAAAAATAAGTTCTCCCAAATGTACACGCTTTTCCTTGCGTGAAAGTGCATGTATATGTATGCATGTATTTGGAGCATCTAACCCACGTGTATACGTGGCTTGGTCACGATGAACTCACGTATACATATTTTTCCTTCATTCTGAGAGCCTAAATTGAGATCTGTTACTAGAATGAGTTGCCATCAAGGACAACACTTGTGTCATAGCGCCAAACCTACTGCAATAATTCCAACAATCTCCCCCTTTGGACTTGATGGAAACCCCAAGATCCTCAAGGTCATTCTCCCCCTTTGTCATCAAGGGCAAAGGGTTATGCTCCCCCTGAGTACATGCTGAAATCTCTGCTGTGCTGTGCTGGCCATGATCCCCCTGACTGTAGGCAATATCTGCAAAAGGATGTTCTTCAAGAAGAACAATGACTTATACATCATAAAAGACCTTCCTATCACCAAAAGACTCTATACAAACATCCATCACCCAACCAAGTGGGGATCATCCACCCAAACAAGTGGGGATACATAAGAAGTTTACATATAACAACCAAGTACATTACAGCATTCATCCCAGCCATAGTGGGGAAACCAAAATAGGCCTTTACATGACCTTGACAACAAAAGGTATGCATGACATAGAGATGAAAAAATGTAGAGCAAGACTATGAAAGTCACCAATAACTATTCAAATCAGCAGCATCTGTCAATCACTATTTAGATCAGCAACCATGTTCTCCTTCTATTCACCTTCTACACGTGATCCACCTGAAACCAAAACCAGCTTGTGTACATGAACCAAGAGCTTCTAATGTAATGCCAACAATGCATTATTAGAAGATTATCTGCCCCCCCTGAACCTGTGCCAGATGGTCTCTGACAGACCCATATCAGACTCTCTTCAACTAGAGTATGTCCCCACTGATTTCCTTTAAACCACCATATGCGTGACTGTATCTGCATAAATCGGTGTATGTACGTAGATCCTCCTCATGCAACACGTGTACAACCACATTTCTCTGAAACAGACAGATTCAACAGCAAGATGATGCATCAACTACCCTCAGCTTATGTCTGAGGTATTCAAATGTCTCCCTGGGCAGTGGTTTGGTGAGAATATCAACAACTTGTTCCTTAGAGGGAACATACTCCAACTTGACCTTTTGTTCAAGCACTTGTTCCCGAAGGAAATGATATTTGATAGGTATGTGCTTGGTCTTTGAATGCATGACAAGATTCTTTGAAATGCTTATTGCACTTGTATTATCACAAAAAATGGAAATAGGTGGAGTACAAGTGATTTGAAGATCTTGCAATGTTTGCATCATCCAAAGGAGTTGTGTGCAGCAAGATGCAGTAGCTACATACTCTGCTTTAGCTGTAGATAATGCAATGGAACTTTGTTTCTTGTTGAACCATGATACTAATCTAGGACCCATGAAGAATGCACCACCACTAGTGCTTTTCCTGTCATCCACGCTACCTGCCCAATCTGCATCTGTATATGCATGAAGTGTGAGATCAATATCTCTAGGATACCATAAACCATAGTTCTGAGTCCCTTGAAAATACTTGAAAATTCTCTTGATTACCTGAAGATGAGTTTCCTTTGGATTTGCCTGAAGCCTTCCAACTATCCCTACTACATGCATAATGTCTGGTCGGGTACATGTTAGATAGAGTAGACTACCAACCATGGATCTATAGGTTGGTTGATGTACAGCTGCTAATTCATCATTTGTGCTGAGGCTACATCCTGTTATCACAGGAGTACATACTAGTTTTGAATCCTCCATCCCATATTTCTTCAAGATCTGTTTGAGATAGTTGGTTTGTGATAGAAAGATACCGTCTTTGTTTTGTTGGACTTGTAAACCAAGAAAATATGTGAGCTCACCAAGCATGGACATTTCAAACTACTTTTGCATCACCAAGGCAAATTTTTGACTCATGTCTTCTTCATTGCTACCGAAGATGATATCATCAACATACACAACAAGTATTAGCAACTTATCATTGTTAATTTTTATATAAAGATTGCTATCAGTTGATCCTTTTATAAAACCTTATTGATGAAGGTACTCATCCAACCGAAAATACCAAGCCCTTGGAGCTTGTTTAAGACCATAGAGAGCCTTTTTGAGTCTACATACAAGATTTGGATCATTTCCAAGGATGAACCCATCTGGTTGTTCAATGTACACTTCTTCTTCTAAGTCTCCATTCAGAAAGGCAAATTTCATGTCCATTTGAAATACTTTGAATTTTTGAAAACTAGAGAGAGCAAGGAACATTCTGATGGTCTCAAGTCTAGCAACAGGAGCAAAAGTTTCTTCAAAGTCTATTCCTTCTTGTTGAACATACCCTTTACACACAAGTCTGGCCTTGTTTTTGAATATCCATTTTGTCCCTATGACATTCTTATCCTTTGGTCTTAGAACCAACTCCCAAGTGTTGTTCTTTTCAATCTACTCAAGTTCTTCATCCATTGCCTTGACCCAGCATTCATCTTTGTATGCTTCTCTTACATTTTGAGGTTCAGTGGAGGAGAGCAATGCCAAATAGCTTGAAGCTTCTGCAATTGTTCTTCTTGTTTGTATACCTACCTCTTTTTTCCCCAAAATTTGTGATTCTAGATGATTCTTCTGAACATACCTGGATGGAGTCTTTTCTTCTATCCTTATCTATTCTTCTGGTGCCTCATGGGTTTCTTCTTCATCATGAATCTGATTTGATGTTGATGGACAGTCCTCGTCATCTTCGGAATCTTCAGATCTTACTTGCCTAGGAATGTTTTCTTCTTCATCAACCACTACATCAATACTTTCAACAATTTTTCCAAGCCTTTTATTGTAACACTTGTAAGCTTTTCTGTGGGGAGAGTAGCCAAGGAGAATGCCTTCATCTGCTCTAGGTTCAAACTTGCCAAGATTTTCATTAGTATTTTTGATATAGCATTTGCTTCCAAACATTTTGAAATATTTTACCGAAGGAGTCTTACCATACCAGAGCTCATGAGGAGTTTGAGTGCTATTCACCCAAACGTTTGTCTTGTTGAGAATAACAACTGCAGCAAATGCAGCTTCACCCTAGAAAGTTGCGGGAGTTCCAGACTCATCCATCATAGCACGAGCCATTTGTTGAATCGTTATGTTCATCCTTTCCACTACTCCATTTTGTTGAGGAGTCCTTGCAGTAGAGAATTCCCCTCTTATTCCATGTTCTTCACAAAAATCGAAGAATTCATTTGAGGTAAACTCCCCACCTCTATCAGACCTGAGGCATTTGATTTTCTGATTTGATTTGTTCTCCACCAAGGCTTTGAATGATTTGAACTTTTCAAAGGCTTCGTCTTTGTGCTTCATAAGTCCTATCCAACACATCCTCGAAAAGTCGTCAATGAATAATATAAAGTATTCTTCTCCTCGAGGTGAACTTTTCCTAGATGGACCACATACATTAGTATGGACAAGTTCAAGTGGCCTGCAAGCTGATCCTTCCTTCTCAGGGAAGTTAGTTCTGGTTTGCTTACCAAACTGACATGATTTACATATTTTATTGTCTGGAATTCTGATGTCTGGAAGACCACAAACTGCTTGATATTTGCATGCTTTCCTTATCTGTGAGAAGCTAAGATGCCCCAATCTTCTGTGCCATAACCAGTGCTCATCATTCTTTCTTAAATAGCATTGATGTTGTCCTTCTTTGAATATGTATAAATTATTTGGAGTTCTTATGCCTTTGATCACTGTTTTTCCTGTATCAAGATCATGAACACTACATCCATTTGATCGAAATATTACCTCAGTTCCTTGATCACACATCTGACTGACACTCAATAGATTATGCTTTAAGCCATCAACATACATAACATTTCCAACTTTGACCTTTTCCTTTAACTGAATAGAACCTTTACCTTTTATGAGTGCAGGGGTGTCATTTCCAAATGAGACCTTCTTCTCCTTCTCTAAGGCACTATATGACTGAAGTTTTTATTTATCACCCGTCATATGTTTCGAACATCCACTGTCGATGTACCATCGATTTTCCTACCCTTCTGCATATAAGGCTATACCACATCTCTCTGGTTGTGGTTCTTTCATTCTCCATGTTTTGACACTTGAGGCTTGCTCCTTTTGAGTTGTCTGCCGAAACCTGCTCCTGCATTCAGAATCTTCATGACCGAAATTGTTACAAATAGAACATTCTATTTCATTTTCAAGAGAAAAAAAGTTATTGTAGGTCCTTTTCATGATCCCAGTCATACTTCTTTGTTTTTGAGCTTCTCTAGTCATTATTGTCTTATAGGCAACACATTGAGCTGCTTTGTGACCAAAGTTATGACAAGAGAAACATTGGCCATTGAAGAAACTCCTATGATTATCAAATCTACCAGCCAAATGATTGTAGTTTCTATTGACATCCATTCTTGAGGCAAATTGAGAAGGTTTTACCTGTGGCTGGTTTTATCTTCTGTTCATCCTTAAAGTAGATTGCCCCCGATTTACCTGGTGAGCAGCATTGTGCCTTTGCTATTGATTGTCAACCTTTTCGCTTCTCCTTGCTGCATCAAGATAACTTTTGGGAGTGCATGGCTTCTATGCTTGAGATGATTCTTCATTATATCCCAGACCTATCTTGATTAGTGGAGAACGCTGCACTTTGATAATCTCATCTAAAGTTTCAGACCCTTTAGTAAATCTAAGATTAAGAGCTTTTGTTTTCTCAATCTCTTTTCTGAGACCCACAATTTCACATTCTAACTTTTCATGATGTTTTTCCTTTTCAGCAAGTTGAAATTGCAGAGTATCTATTCTTTTATTCTAAGCAAATTTTGAGTTTAGAAATCTCTTCATAAAGACCTTCTTCATCTATAGCATCCAAGAAATCATCATCTTCAAAAGCCATTAAAAGTCTATAATTGTTACCTTGTTCACCTTCATCACTATTTGAAAGTCCATCACTATCTTCATGAGTGTAATAGCTTTTCTTATTTACATTCTATTTCTTGTTCCATCTAACAGGTTCCTTACCTTTGTCAATCTTATCTTTATGAGGACACTTGGCAGCATAGTGACCGACTCTTCCACAAGAAAAACATTTAAAAGGTAACTTACGTTTGAATCTTCCAGCACCCCGTTGAAGGTTCTTGACAAAATTTGATTCTTCCTCTTCTTCTGACATATGTCCTGACTCATAGTAATCTCCTTTGCTTGAAGCCTTGAATGTAGCTTCTCTCCTATCTAATGGTCCTCCTTTTCTCATTTCATAAGCAGTTAGAATTTCGTGCAGTTGTGACATGGTAAGGTTTTGTAGATTCTGTTTTTCTTCTATTGCAGAAACTTTTGATTCAAAATTAGAGGACAAAGATCTTAGAACCTTTTCAACCACAACAGCCTCTTTTATTTCTTCACCCAAGTTTTTCATACAATTAACAATCTCATCTATATGTAGGAAATATTTAGCCACACTTTCATCATTGTACATTCTGAGATTTCATATTGAATTCTGAGAGTTTGAAGTTTTTCTCGTTTTACCTATTCATCTCCT
The DNA here is from genome assembly GCA_031772625.1 of Pinus tabuliformis. Taxonomy (NCBI): domain Eukaryota; kingdom Viridiplantae; phylum Streptophyta; class Pinopsida; order Pinales; family Pinaceae; genus Pinus; species Pinus tabuliformis. Next base: position 1,280,760,138 of record CM062807.1, on the reverse strand, counting down.
TCATAGCTCAGAGCGATCTTGTCTGATGCAGGAGCATCAAGGCCATTTTTCATTTGTAAATATGTGATAAAAGGGGGGTGTGACATTTTTATTATTTTATTAATTTATTTGTTATTTTTAATAAAATAGGAGATAATTTGGAAAAGTGAGGATTTTGTAAATATTCTTTTATTGATTAAAAGGATATGAGAGAAATAGTTTAGGAGCAAAATTAGAGATTAAGAATTCTATGTATAGGACTTTGTTGAGTCCACACCTAAAATATAGATTAGTTGAGGATTTGGTGGAGAAATATTTTGACTGAATTAAATGCATTATCTATGTATAAATATGAGGGGGTTTTTAAGAGGATAAAGGGACATTGAGATTGTGAGTACAGTGTAAGGTTTTCTTCTTGGACACCTTAGGGCTTATGTAAAAAGGGCCATTGATTTGCATATCTGACCAGGGAGAACAAGAATTGTAAGTATTTTTTAATGATAAATGTGTTTATAACTTTATTGGCGGAATTGTATTTATTTTCAGTGATTGGAATGAAACCGAAGTTCGGTGTAGGTTAAGATTTTAATGCCAGTTTGGAAAGGTCGATTTCACTGTTTGTACAGCACATTGGCAGATTATATATATATGAATATCTGCAGTATTGAACAGAGGTATATTGAAGCTATGAAAGTGTAGGACATGATGAACGATGTTCTCATTTAATTTTTAATGGCTTGATAATGTGTATGAAAATCAATTCTAGAGTTTTAATCGATTAATTGTGATACTAACTTGTGAGGAGGTTTTAATTATTGGAAAGCGCTTCAAAAATTAAGAGTTGTTTGCGTTAAAAGGACCAATGAATAGCATCATTTGTTGGAACAGTGTCAGCTGGAACAAATGGCGTTGTTGTGAAATCGATTAAAAGGTAAATGTAGAGGGTAACCTTTTCGCTATAATGATTATTCCAAATTGAAATTGAATCCATAAGTTTGTCATCCTGAACGCTGTCATTAGAAGATACAATATTCACAATTCCAGAATGAATGCATTGGTTGAATTATTAAACTGAACGCTGTTTAGATGTTGGCTCGACTGCAATTGAAAGAAGGATTTCACATTGTATAAAAATTCAGAGGTAAAAGGTATGCGGAGCGTGTTAAAACAATAACCAATTGCGTAAATCATAGCACAATCGATTTGTTGAAGTGTGGAACCAGAATTGAATCTGGTAATTGGAAACTGAAATTAATAAAAAACGTAGAGTTCTGGTATTAAACGCAGAGTTCTATCCAATGACCGGACAATCTGTCCATTGGCAACGAAACAATGATGTATTGAAATGCGAAATGAAGAAATTATGATGGAAATTAACTTGCAGTAAATTTTGAAATCGATCTGTGGTATTGCAGCATAAATTGCTGTGTTGAACATTTTCTGATGGATGGAGCAGGCGAGGCGCATTCTAAATGAGAGGTAAGCGCATTTACAAACATGTGTTAACATTATGGTTGGGCATCATTGTGTTTTGCAGATATGTGAATGAGTTGCCGAATGAAACGCAGTACTGTATATTTGAAGTTGTTTTGACAATGAGTTGAAGATTCATTTGCAAAGATGTGAAAGGCGCAGTAAGGACGTTGGCAATTTGATACAGAAACGCAGAACAGTATGGTAGTAAGGGCATATCAAGGTGAAAGGCATCCAAGTAATCAGAAAAGCAATTGATGAATTCGACTACAGCTTGGCAAGTGGTAAGAATGTCTTCTGTTGTATTAAATAGAGATTGAAGACAGATTTTCAAAATCTGAATGACTGAATGTTTGAAAAGGGCGCATTTGAGTAAGGATTAGTCTAAGCATTCCATTGCTTAAAATAATGTCAAATTAATAATTGCGCATTTGGTCATGTTTATTGGATTAATGAGCATGTACAAGATTTGACATTGGGATTGAAATGAAGTCTCTAAATTGGATTGAGAATGTAGACTGTAGTTGGATGATGTGTATAAACACATGAGCATGTTGATAATTATGGTTGAAGTTAAATGTGAAGAAAAGATTCCGCATAAATGGCATAGATGTGAATTTGCCAGGAATGTGAAATTACAAGCTTCTGCAAATCTAAATGGGAGAAAATTGCCTTGTGTACAAGTGATTTGGGTAATTATTTGAGGTGCATGCTTTATATGTTAAAGGGAGAAAGTTCCTGGGTAATGCAAGCTTCAGGCTTGCATCATTGTCCCATATTTCTTTTGCGGTTTTATACTGCATAACGTTGACGAATTCTGTTTGAGATAGAATCCCTAATAAAGTATTGACAGCCTTTTCATTTGTTTCATACTACTTCTTCTCAGTCGGATCTGTAGGAGTAGCTGAAGGAAATGTGTACCCTGTATCTATGATATCCCAGACTTCTCTACCAAGAGATTGAAGATAGTTTGTGATTCTTACCTTCCAATAGACGAAGTTGGTTCCATCAAAAATTGGTGGCCTGATTGATGCTTCTCTCTCGTAGTTGCTCATGATGATAGATCTTCCTTCAAGCGATCAAGCTTCTTCTGAAGGACCTGCTCTGATACCAATTGTTGGAAATAATACTGAGAAGGGGGGTGAATCAATATTATTAAATCAATTATTTTTATTTCACTCCCAGATCATATATGCTACTTCAGTTAGGGAAAACCGAGTATATACGCAACTTTAGATAAGGAAACCATCATATAACATGTAGACTTATAATTTAATGTATTCTTCAGATGTTGACCATTAATCTGTGCATCAGAATCATATAAACAGTAACCACGAACAGTAAAAATAGAGCAGAAGACAATCACACACAAGAACACAAGATAGAAGGTGGAAACCGAATGTGGGTGAAAACCACCTGCTACAATTCGTCTCTATCTTCTTTTAATTAGAAACTTCTTTTTACAATGTTTCTGTACTGGTGCAGTACTTTACCAGTACGCAGCTACAACCTGCAGAGGGCTACAACCCTCTCTTGTTCTCCAACTTCTTCTGTAAGGGAGCTACAACCCCCTTAGCTCATGTACTAGCTGGGATACTAGTACGCAGGCTACTACTTGCAGAAGGCTACAACCTTCTCTTTGCTTACAGGGACCACGTTTCATAAATTTTCAGACTAGATCCATCAATAACATCAATCAGACATCAAGTATATCTGCAACAATTGATCTCCTTTGTATAGCCCAATATAGAATCAATCAAACACTTCTAAAAATTCTATCACTAGAAAACAGTAACTATAACCAGACCCCACTTCTGAACCCAGAACACTACACCAATAACCAGAAGTAGCTAAAGCATATTTCATGAAACATACGCTTCTTCGCTATGCTAAAACCTACGTACATACATAGTTGTATCACTGCAAACCTGCATATACGCTTCTGTGACTTGCTTAACCTGCGTGTATACGCGCCGTCGCTGCACCAAACCTGCGTACAGATCTATGAAAGACAGATTTCACTTTTCAAGTATTCAATCATTAATTATACCTAGATTTTCAAATTCATAGATCAATTCATGCATCACATACAATAGATCATAATCACACAAAGATACTATTATTCAAGCTTTGAGATTTGACCCATAAATAGAACTTATCCACCATGCAGTGTTCAAGTTCCTCCTTGATTCAGATCCAGCAATGCACCATAACCAATCACCAGTGGTCCAAATCTTGCTCTTCTTCAGATATTCAATTCTTTAATCGATGCCTTTACCAAATGATCTCCTTGCCATTTTATATTCTAGGCCTTCCACAATACCACGGTCTAAAACCATAACAAATCAATACCATGGATCCAATTCTTGGGATCAACACATCTAACGAGATACTATGGTCCAAAACCATAGGTTCAAATACCAAGGACTAAATACCATGGACCAAAAATAAGTTCTCCCAAATGTATGCGCCTCTCCTTGTGTGAAAGTGCATGTATACGCATACGCGTCTTTGGAACGTCTAACCTGCGTGTATACATGGCTTGGTCATGATGAACCCGCGTATATATATTTTTCCTTCATTCTGAGAGCCTGAACTGAGATCTGTTACCAGAGTGAGTTGCCATCAAGGACAACACTTGTGTCATAGTGCCAAACCTACTGCAATAATGCCAACATGGCATACTTGGATTTTTGGAGCAAGAAGGCAAAGGAAGAGTAGGAAAGCACAAGAAGGCATTGGGATCAGTAGCTACATCAGATTTGCTTGCAGGTATCGAGTTGCATGTATGTTTCCTTCACTAGTTTTGGCATGCATGGGACATGCATGTGGTTTCTTGGTTGTGATCTGTCATTGGCATGGAGGATTGCCTGGATCCATGGAAAATTTTAGGGGCTAATATTCGCAAGTGGGCTAATTTTCCATGATTTTTCCAAAATAAAAAATCGCTAATTACCATTTTTTCTAAAAAAGATTCACCCAAATTTTACAATAAAAAAATATTTTACCTTAAAAATTTCCAACATTATATAAAAACTATATATAAAACCATTATAAATTTGAATAATTTTACAAATATATAAATAGACATTTTATAGTTTGCATACTAGGGCCTAGTGAGATTTTCCAATGTATTAAAACTTCAAGATCATTTTACATCCTTAAAATTTTCCATGCCTGAATTGACAGTGGATTGCCTAGCCTTGCCATTTCCTGGATAACCATGGTGATTGTGGGTTTACTTTCATTGGTTGTTTTTGGTTGGTTCTCATGTTTCCTTATCTTGGGTTGAGTTATTAGTGCCTGGAAGCCCTGGTTGGACAAACGCTCTGGAAGCCCTGAAATAGCTTGGGTTGAGTTACTAGTCCTGGAAGCCTTGGTTGGAAAAAATCTTTGGAAGCCCTTAGTGGATTGAGTCACTAGTCCTAGAAATCTTGTTTGGAAAAACTTTCTGGAAGCCCCATGGGAAATTTTGGGTTGAGTTACTAGTCCTGGAAGCGTTGGTTCGAACAAACACTATGGAATCCCTATAAGGATCAGATGGAGACCAATCTAATGATGGTTTTGTGATGTTCAACAGTGACGTGGAATCACTGTTTGATGGGTTGATGTGGATGGCCTCTGAAATCTCTGGATGGGTTTTGATTGATGTGTTCTATGATATCCCACATTCATGCTTGGAATATAGCATGAGGGTGAATGGTTGAAGATAGATTTGTCTCAGCCATTCTATAGTCGAGTGGAACGTGAAAGTCCCATCGGGGGTTTGGATTTTGCATCATTAATGAAAGGTTATTTCTCGTATTTATATGAGCAGTTTGATGGATTGTATGTGGTGCATATGGTTGTACTTTCATGAGTATTTCTATCCCTATGATGCTGGTTATGTATGTGTTTTATGACAACAACCATGCATGGATTTCCTCATGTTTTTACTTGTAATTGAATGACCAATGTATCTATGACATAATGGATGGAATGAAAGTTGATGTGTTGAGGCATCAATGGTTCTTAGTGATTCTAAACTAAGTATGAGACTCCTATGCTTAGAACTATTAATTACACTAATTACACTTGTAGATTACACAATTGCAATATGTTTGATGAAATGCCTATCACGGCTAGTAGGGGTCCAGTCAAGGTATTGAAAAGTATTTTATTTAGTACTTTCATTTCCATGTTATTTTAATGATCTGAAGAGATGGTTCAATTCTGGGCAGTGAACTAGGCTTTAGGTATGAAAAAGTGGCTCAAATCCTAGAGTCACTGGCATAGCATTGACATTTTTGGTCTTTCGTCGCAGGCAAGCAAACCAGTGACAGTGACTTTGGGTTGTTGGTCGCACTTATGCCTATAGTATGGGAGCGACTGAGCCTTAAATTGTCCAAAAGCTTATTGCCACCACAAGCCAAGCTGTCTAAAGTATTGGATTGGTTCCTAACAGTCTTGTAGCTGATGATTAATGTTTGTATGTTGTGTTTCTATTGGTTCCACTTCCTTAACGTGATTTAGGAGGTTGAATCATATCAGAGTGGCCTCTCATCGTATGTTTACCCCGGTTGGCTGGTTTCTTGGGTAGATGTGGGAGGAGGGTGTTATAGAGCAGTATCAGAGAATGGTTCACCCCTCGGATTGGATGGGCTATGTGTTGGTCATTTATGCATGTCAGTTGCATGTGTGTCTCTCACCCTTACATTCTATATGCTTGTTGCATTTGCATGATGTTGTTCATGGTTGTAGTGATGTCATCATATGAACTTTGAGGTGTTATTGTGGAATTAATCATTGTGAGTGTATGAATGGTTACATTTTGATTTATGTCGCTTACATGTATTGTTGTAGTATGCTTGGTTACATTCTTGCATGTTTGGTTACATTCTTGTATGCTTGGTTGCATGTATCATTCTTGCAGGTTTGATTTCAAGTATCGTTCATTCATGCTTGGTAATATGTGTTTATGCATATGTGTGGATGGTTATGCATCTCTTATTCATGTTCATGTTTGCATGTGGTTAATTTTATGGTGATGTAATGATGGTGGTTGTCATGCATGAGGTTGTGGTGTTTGTTTTTATTGAGGTCATGCATTAATGATTGGACCCTAGCTAGAATGACGGTTTCATGGTCATATGCTTATGTTTTATGTTTCTATATGTTGTCATGATTATGTGATACATGAATCACTTTGACTTGTTGATCTTGCAGACAAGATATCCTCCCCGAGCTATAATAAGGTATGTTTGTTTATTGTGATTTGGTTTAGCTGACATGATACACCTTGCAGAAAGAAATATCAAATGGCTAGTAAGATGGTTGAATACAAAGACTCTCTCTATGAACCCGAAGAGAAGTATGGTGTTGGGAATCCTTCTGATTTGGCAGTTACACTGAGAAGCTTGAAGGAAGAAATAATGAGTTGTAACGCAAATAATGACACAATCATACAATCACAGGGGAAATAAGTAGAGGTAAATGTAGTAATACTTTAAGGTTTGTCATATTTGTGGTCAAAGGGACCACACTAGATCAACTATGAGAAGGAGGATAGAACTAATGGGGGCATATGGTAGTCGGTCGCATGGTGGTCATAGATCAAATAGAGATGACACAATTAGAGATGGAAAATTGTTGGATAATCCAGATAGGAGAGGGCATAGACAAAAGTATGATTTTAGTTCTGATTCAGATAAGCACTATGATCATCATCGGTATCATCCTTACAGGAGCAGTGACATGCGATATTTGTTGGATTAATTTAAGAAATAAAAGCCACCAATATTTTATAGAGAGATGAAGAAACCACATGATTCATAGGCATGGTTGCTTGGCATGTGAAAATTCTTCAGGTTGCGTGACTATTCAAATAACATGAAAGCTAGAGTGGCTACATTTAGTCTCAAAGGTAAATCAGACATTTGGTGGGAAGATGTGAAGAATGTCTAATACATTCATGAGGAGTATTTGACCTGGAGTGAGTTTGAGCAGGTATTTAAAAAGAAGTACTTGTCAGAGAGATACTTTGATGACAGAGAAAAATAATTTTATGAGCTAAAGATGGGTTCCATGATAGATGATGAGTACACTAGCAGGTTCTTGGAGTTACTGAAGTATGTGCCTTATCTCACATAGGACAAGGCAAATATTCATAGGTTCATTAGTGGGTTACCGATTGCATTTAAATATAGAATTGAGTTCGATGAGCCTAGATCATTGGAGGAGGCCATTCAAAAGCTAAGGCATTGCTATGAGCAATCGAAGTGCAGAACTGAGACTAAGCCAAACTGGAGAGGTAATGCAAAGAACAAAAGAAAATGGGATAGAAAGACAGAAAGACCTCAGGATATAGGTAACAAGGAGAATGTCACACCACCTAAGAAGTTCAATGCATTAGATAGAGGACAAGGATTCCGATCAGGAGAAAAAAACAAGGAGACATGCTGGAAGCCTATAGAGTGTTGGATTTGTGGCAAGGATCATCACAAGAGAGATTGCCCACAGAATCAGGGTGGTAGACCTCATATATATATATATATATATATATATATATATATATATATATATATATATATATATATATATATATATATATATATAGCATAGGAGGCAAAGAGTGTTGGGGATGTTGGCCAGAGTATTACGTGTATCTATGCAACATTGGATAAAAAATAGGAAGATCATAATGCATATATCATTAAGATGGACGATAAGCTTTATGATCAAGTTATTTCTATTTTGATTGACCTTGGATCTAATCATAGCTATGTTAGTCCTGGCTTGGTGGATAAGCGTGGTTTGAGTAATGAATTGCATGTAGAGTCTTGGTTACTGAAAAGTATCCCTACCACAACACATTCGAATGTATTGCCATTGGGTTCATACAATATGTTGTTGGGCATGGACTAGTTGTATCTTTATAGAACCAAGGTAGATTGTTATGACAAAGCCATTGAGTGTGTTGATGACAATGGAGAACCAAGAATCTTACAAGTTAAGAAGAAAGCTACATCAATTAGGATGGTGACATCTATGCAAGAAAAGTGTAGTCACAAGAAAGGGTGTAAGTTATTTGCGGTGCACATTTCTAGTGATAAAGGTAAGGAAGCTGAGGATGCAGATGTGTTGTGGAGGTACCCATTTTTACAGCAGTCAAAGATTTTATTTTTAGAGGACATTACAAAGTTTCCACCTCATAGGGAGGTAGAATTTTCTATTGAGTTAGTGACAGGGGCTGCTCCAACATCAAAAGCACCTTAGAGGATGAGCACACCTAATATGGTTGAGTTAAAATTGTAGCTGAAGGAAATGTTGGAAAAGGGGTACATTAAGCCAAGTTTATCACCATGGGGCGCATTGGTATTGTTTGTAATGAAGAAAGATGGAACACTTAGATTATTCATTGACTACAGATAGCTGAACAAAGAGACTACCAAGAACAGGTACCCTTTTCTGAGGATTGACGAATTATTTGATCAACTGAAGGGAGAAGCAATGTTCTTGAACATAAAATTGATATTTGGATACCATCAGGTACGCATCAAAGAGGAGGACATTTACAAGACTACGTTCAGGACCAGGTATAGGCATTATGAATTTGTTGTTGTTCCATTTGGCTTAACTAATGCCCCAACTACATTCATGTGCATGATGAATAGTGTGTTGCATCCATATTTGGATAAGTTTGTTATTGCTTTAATTGATGATATAGTGGTATATTCTAAAATGAGGAAGAACATGCCGAGAATTTAGCAGCAGTGTTGAGGTTTTTGAGAGAGCATTAGCTGTATGCTAAGCTCAACAAGTGTAGTTTCCTTCAGACTGAGGTACACTACTTGGGACATGTTGTCTCCAAGGAAGGCATTGCAGCATATCCAGAAAAGATAAGAGCCATCATGGAGTGGGTAGCTCCTAAGAGTGTGGATGAGATAATATCTTTCATAGATATGGCACGATATTATAGGAGGTTCATCAGGAACTTCTTGAAGATTTCTTATCATATCACATCATTATAAAGGAAAGGTAAGGCATTCGAATGGACTAAGGAGTGTGAGGCTAGCTTTGAACTTTTTAAGTAGTTGTTGACACATACACCATTACTACAAATTACAGATCTGGACAAAGAGTTTGTGGTATGCACAAATTCTTGCAAGAGAGGACTTGATGGAGTCCTTATGCAGGATGGACAAATGGTATTTTATGAGTCCCAGAAAGTAAATGAGCATGAGCAGAACTACCCGACACATGATTTGGAGTTGGCAGCAAGCATACAAGCATTGAATATGTGGAGACACTATCTTCTTGGAAGGAGATTTGTACTTATGTGTCATCATATTTGCTTGAGATATTTATTTGACCAGCCAAATTTGAATGGCAGGCAGGATAGATTGTTGGCCACGACCAATGAGTTTGATTTCAAGATCAGGTACATCAAAGGTAAAGAGAAAAAGGTGGCAAATGCTCTCAGCAGACGGGTACAGGTAAATCACTTGGAAGCTATGAGCTCCTATGGGACATACTTATAGGATAGGATCTTGGAGGTAGGTTAGTAGGATGTTAGATATATGGATATTGAGCATAGGTTGCAGCAGGGTATTGGTACAGGTATAAGTGCTGTTACAGTTATAGTTACAGGTGCGGGTATAGGTACATGTGCAGGTATACAGGGTATTGAATGTTGTCTTACAATAGATGGGCTGGTCAGGTTCCGAGGCAAGATATATGTATCGATAACAACAAGCTCAAGAAGGTGACCATGAGGGATTTCCATGCAAAACCTTATTCAGGTCACCTAGGTTATCAGACGACACTGACAGCGATAAAGAGATTTTACTATTGGTCGAATTTGAAGAGAGATGTAATAGATTTTGTGGCTAGACGTTTCAACTGTCAGCGAGTGAAAGCAGAGTGTAAACATCTAGGTGGACTACTATAGCCGATTGCGATTCCAAAGTGGAAATGGGAGGTCATTTCCATGGATTTCATCACAGGGTTACTAAGGACAGTGAAACAACATGATTCCATTATGGTCAATGTGGACATATTGACAAAGGTTGCAAACTTCATTCCGTTTAAGTCTACATTCACATATAGCAATGCAGCACAGGTATTCATCAGAGATGTGGTTAGACTACATGGTGTTCCAAAGAAGATTTTGTTAGACCAAGATGCTAAGTTCACTTCCAAGTATTGGAAGGAGTTGTTTGTAGGGTTTGGCATAGAGTTGGCCTTCAACACAACTTATCATCCATAGATAGATGGACAAACAGAGAGGGTCAACAGGATATTAGAGGACATGTTGAGGATGTATGTGATGCATCAGCAGAGGAAGTGGGAAGAGTATCTACCTTTGGTAAAGTTTCCATACAACAATAGTTATCAGGATTCATTCAGGATGAGTCCTTTTGAGGCATTGTATGGGCAGAGTTGCAACACTCCCATCAGTTGGAGTGATTTGGTTAGAAGGGTATTAATTAGACCAAATATGTTGGCAGACATGGAATAGGAAATGTAGGTGATCTAGAAGAATCTAAACAAAACACAAGATAGGAAGAAGAGTTATGGAGATAGTAACAAGTTGTTCAAGGAGTTCTCGGTTGGGGAAAAAGTGTATTTGCGCATCAAAGTAAAGAATATCTCCTTGCAGATTGGATCACGTCCCAAACTGGCACCACAATTTTGTGGATGGTTCAATATCATTGAGAATATTTTGCTAGTAGCATATCGACTTTCACTACATCTAACAATGAAATTCCATGATGTTTTCCATGTGTCATTTCTTAAGCAGTATGTTAAGGATGTTGATCATGTCATTGAATGATTTGTATTGCAGGTGGAACCAAGTGGAGAATTCCAGCCGGAGCCTCAATTTATATTGCAAAAAAAGGTGGTCATGGTCTGGAACTGAGCAATCGATCAAGTTAAGGTGCAATGGAAGAACTTTGGGCCTAATGAAGCTACATGGGAGATGGCAGATCAGATGTGGGCTATGTATCCTTTTTTGTTTTTCGATTGAGGAAAAGTAGTAATGGCTTGGTGTTTTGGTATATGCTTTGGTATATGTTTTGATGTTGTTGGGTTATGTACATATGAATATGGATGTAAATACCTCCATGAGATGTGTTATAATGCTCCACTACGCAGTATGTTTTTATGATGTCATGTTATTATGTTGTTATGTTGGTTTGTTTTCCAGCAGGTTGATCATTGTAAATACTGCATCAAGCTAAGTTAAAAAACTCCATCAGCAGTATATATTTTTCTTACAGTATTTTTATGTTTATTGGTGTTGTTGAACACTAAGGCCAGTGTTCCCCCAAGGGGGAGGGTTTTGTAACAACCCTGGTGAAAATTCCATGTAATGAAAGTAAATAAAAGTAAAATAATAACCACGGATTATGGGACACTTATTCTAGGCTAAATGTTGGGCAGAATCCTAGTGATGGGGATCACTTGTGATTTGTTATGGATAAGCAAATTGACAAAGATAATGGCTAAGGATTTGGAAAGGAAAAATGGATTTTTTGGCACATTTATCTATGAAAATAATGGAAATTAGGAGAAAAGGGAGGTGGAAGGTCATAGGTTGCATGTGAGGAGTAAATTGAAGGAAAATAATGGAAAATGAAGAAAAAGAGACCTCATTCATAACAAGACTTTAGAGTATCAATTGGTAGCCTTTTGTCAGTTCGGTTTTGGAGCTCTCTCATTATTCTCTCTCTCTCATATTCTTGGAGACTTAGAGTTTTCTGGGAGCACTCTTGGTGGGTGTGGCATGCTTGGATTTATAGAGAAAGAAGGCAAAGAAAGAACAAAAAAGCATAAGAAGTTATTGGGATGAGAGGATACATCAGATTTTCTTGTAGGTACTGAGTTGCATGTATGTTTCATTCACTAGTTTTGATATGCATGGAACATGCTTGTGGTTTCTTAGTTGTGATTTGTCATTGGCATTGAGGATTTCTTGGATTGGCAGTGGATTACCTAGCCTTTCCATTTCCTAGATAGCCATGGTGATTATGGATTTGATTTCATTGGTTGTTTTTGTTTGGTTCTCATGTTTCCTTAGCTTGGGCTGAGTTATTACTTCCCAGAAGCCCTAGTTGGAAAAACGCTCTAGAAGCCCTGTAAAATCTTGGGTTGAGTTACTAGCCTTGGAAGCCTTCGTTAGAGAAAGGCTTTGGAAGCCCTTGGTGGGTTGAGTTACTAGTCCTAGAAGCCTTGGCTGGACAAATGTTCTAGAAGCCGAACGACAACTATGGGTTGCATTACTAGTCCTAGAAACCTTGGTTGGAACAAATGCTTTGGAATCCCTAAAAGGCTTGGATGGAGACCAATCTGATGATGGTTCTGTGATGTACGATTGTGAGGTGGAATCGTTGTTTGATGGGTTGAGGTGCATAGCCTCTCGAAGCCCTAGATGAGTTTTGATTGATGTGTTCTAAGAGATCCCACATTCATCCTTGTAATATCTCATGGGGGTGAATGGATGAAGAGAGATTTGGCTCCTCTATTCTACGGTTGGGTGGAATGTGGAAGTCACATCCTGGGTTTAGATTTTGCGTCATTAATGAAATTTTATTTCTCCTTCTATCTCTATTATCATTTTGATGGATTGTATCTATTCCATATGGTTGCACTTTCATGAGTATTTATGTCCTTACTATGTTGGTTATGTATGTGTTTTATGGTAGAAGCCATGTATGGATTTCCTCATGCTTTTACTTGTAATTGAATGACCAATGTATCTATGACGTAATGGATGGAATTTCAGTTGATGTGTTGAGGCATCAATGGTCCTTAGCGATTCTCATCTAATTATGAGATCCGTATGCTCATAACTATTAATTACACCTATAGATTACACATTTTCAATATGTTTGACGAAATGCATGTCATGGCTATTAGGGGTCTAGTCAAGGTCTTGAATAAGTATTTTCTTTAGTACTTTCATTTCAATGTTATTTTATTGATCTGAAGATATGGTTCAATTTTGGGTAGTGACTTGGGTTGTCTGCCTAAAAACGTGGCTCAAAAACTAGAGTCACTAGGATAGCACTGACATTTTTGGTCTTTGGTCACTGGCAGGCAAGCTTGTGAGAGCGAATTTGGGTTTCTGGTAGTACTCATGCCTATAGCATGGGAGTGATTGAGCCTTAAATTGTCCAAAATATGAGTGGGAACCCAAGGCAAGATGTCTAAAGTATTGGATTGGTTCCCGAGGGTCTTGTAGCTAATGATTAATGTTTGTATGGTGCATTTCTGTCAGTTCCACTTCCTTAACGTGATTTAGGAGGTCAAATCATATCATAGTGGCCTCACATTGAATGATTACCTCGGCTAGCTGATTTCTTGGGTAGATGTGGGAGGAGGGTGTTACAAACCTACACTTAGAATATTCTTCTTTAGCCCTTGAACTAATAAAGCATCAACTTCTCCTTTAGTTTTATTAATTCTAGCTTTACCTTGTCCTAGAACTTTTTTTGAAACATTAGTTCCAAGAATAACATTACCATGTTGGGTTTTCCTGAGAGACTCCATTTTACTCTTATCTCTAGTCATGTGATTTGAGCATCCACTATCTATGTACCATTCATATTCATGTTTAAATGAGCAGAGAGAAAGACCACACTGTATGTGTTCTTCTTCTTCCTGTTTACTATGAGAAATGTTGGTAGATCCATGTTTTTCAGGTCTTTTGACATTTTTATTTGGTTGATTACCATGTTGTCTGATATGATTCATAGATTTGTTCCTGCATTATTTTCCTACATCCCCAAAATTTTTACAAGCATAACATCTTATATGTTTTATATTCCTTCTATTGCAATCAATGGATTTTTACCAAAGAGATTGCAAGAAAAATAATATCCCACAAAGTACATATAAGATGATGATCTTTCTGTGAGGTGGTTATTAGATTGAAAAATTCTACTTTTGCAATTGGCTACAACATGTCTATAATTATGACATACATAACATTCAACATTATTGATCAGAGGATAAAATCAATTAACACTTCTATAGTTAGGAGTGAATGTTTTCTTTTGAAGATTTACTTTCCTTGGTTGTTGATGAGGTTGACTTCCTATCTCTTTGTTGAGCATTTCAGATTTTACATTAGAATTCCTTGCCTAATCTTGTGAACTAGATTCTCCTTCAACAGTTTCATGAAAACCAAGAACATATTTGATGATGAGATACCTTTGAATACTAATAATATTATCTAAAACCTTAGTACTATCTTGAAATCACAAATGTTTATCCTTTTCTTCTAATTTACCTTTTAAGATGTTTACCTCAACCTGACATTTATTTTCCTTTTCTACATACTGCTTCTTCATCATTTCTTCAACCTTTCTTCCTTCCTCCATTTGTTGTTTTAATTTGAGAATCTATTCTTTCAGCCCATTTTCTTGTTCTTCAAATGTTTGAAGTATTTCTTCATTCCTCTTATCTGATTTCTCAATATATTCTCTTAGAGAGAAGACCTCAACTTCAAGCCTTCATAATATTGGTTAGATACCATACAAACATGATCCTTATTATCATAAGGCTGCAACTTATCGTTAATATTAAAAATCTTTTTCAAAGAAAGATCAAGTTTTGTTCTAAGATCAAAAAATTCTTCTAACCTGTCTTCTTTTGCATCAACAACTCCATCTGTCATTTTGGACACATTATTACATATAGGATTACTTGAGAAATATTCATTTGGGACTTCTTCATGTATTTCTTGTAGCTTATCCCACACTTTCCTTGCAGTGTTATAATGCATAATCTTATTCAATATTGAATCGGATATGCTACAAAATATTCTACGCAAAGCCTTACTATTCTTTTGCACTTCCTTGTCTGATGTAGGAAACTTGGTGTAACCATTTCACACTACATGCCATAAATCGAGATTCATTAGATTATAGTTAATATTTTCTTTGCATTGTTGATAATTATCTTTTCTTAGCATAGGCACGTCTGCATTATCCATTGATCCTAACTTGCCCTGATATGCTACTTCTAGAGGCATCATTTTTGAATTTGTTTTCTCTTTAGAGTGCTTACTTTAAATTTTACCCATAGGTGTGAGCTCATTGATTTCACTATCATCATTACTATGATTATTGGATAGAAAATAAAATGGATCACATTTTGAACAAAGACCCATAACTGATGATGCTTCATCTTCTTTATTCTTGGTTAATAGAAAGCAGGCTGCTCCAAAACTTGAATACTTGGTGACATCTATAACTATTACTCCATCTGATATATTCCTATCAAAGTTTTTAATAAAGTGCCCTTTTCTTCTAGGCCGTCAAACTCATTACCACTTTTATCTTCAAATGCCATAAGTTACAATCTTGATCAGACTCACCTTCTTCACCATCTGAAAGACCATCATGGTCTTCATGTGTATAAAAACTTCTCTTGTTTTCAAACCTCTTCCTATTTATTTTTTCAACTTCTTTTCCTTCCTGCTAATTTTCTCTTTAGGGACACTTAGCAGAATAATGACCAACTCTACCACAAGAAAAACATTTGAAAGGAATATTACATCATAATCTTCCAGTGCTCACTTGGAGTTTCTTTACAGAGTTTGCCTCTTCTTCTCTTGATACATAACCTGATTCTTCCTTTTATTTTCCTTTTGCAGTACCTTTGAAGGCTGCTTCTATCATATCTGAAGGACCACCTTTCCTCATCTCAAATTATATCAGTATTCCATGGAGTCGACCAAGTGTGAGACCATTTAGATCTTGCATTTATTCAATAGAAAAGACTTTGGAGTTGAACTTCGGAGTCAGAGATCTCAAAATATTTTCAACAACAGTAGCATCTTTTATTTCTTCACCAAGATTTCTCATGGAATTAACAATTTCATCTACTATAAGAAAAAATGTTGCAATTTTTTTATCATTATGCATTTTCAACATCTCATACGGTATTCTGAATGTTTGAGTTTATCACTTTTTACCTTGGTGATGCCCTCATAACTCTGGATACTCTTATCCCACATTCCCTTTGTTGTGTTCAGCTGGATTACCTTCAAAAAATCAAATTTGGAAAAGCTTCTTGTTATAGCACCATTTACCACCCTTAGTAGATTTGATGCTCTATGATATGACCTAGGGCAACCCTTCCCTACCAGACTTAGTCCATTTTCTAAAAAACCATGTTTTAAATCCCATACGCGTTTTTTCTCTATCTAAAGTGCATGTACACATGGGTCAGTCTATACCCAACCCACATATATGTGTTAAAACATTAAAAAATATATAATCTCCCTTAATTTGGGCAGGGTTTACGAGTTTGACCTGATGCTCACCTACTATAATCATGGCCCAACTGTTTCCCAACTAAAAAATTTAATTTGGAGAAGTATAAATAAACCTCCATTGGAAGGCGTAAGGGAGGTGTTGTTGGGAAAAGTATCCAATACGGAATGACCCTATCCCACTCTAAGGGTGATAGTACCTCAGCAACAATCAAAGCAAAGCTATTCGAGATTACTTCTTTATGAGATGTAAGAGAGAGGAGAAGGAGATCCACTAACCGTTATCTTCCGCTAATGGTTGATCCAATCTTCCCTCTTTGCTGCTTGCTCCCAGCTCCTCGCTCTTTCACTGGCCCAGCTACACAGAGATCCTGCAAAAGCACAAGAAAGGGAAACTACAAGAAGCATACATCCATAACTGATTCAAGGATTAGAATAAATCAAACATACAAGTATCAATACGCCACAAAGACACATGCATATAGAAGAACCTCAAATGCTTTATTAATGGAAGAAGTAAAGTTCTGAGAGTGTTACAACCATAAGAGGCCCAATCCAGCAACACCTCCCAGCAGAAAGAAATCCCCTCTTCACCTCCTTTAAGCAATCACCCAATAGTTCTATACTCAAACCAACAGCACTTCCTTACATTCACAAGATTCCATCCCCCATAGACCTCATGAGAGAGCTCTATATATAGGAGTTTTGGAGAAAGGATGAGTCAGCTTGAGCTTGGCATGGAGCTGACTAGTGTCCTCTCCCACTTCAGTTATTCTTCAGTTCTTGAGTCCACTTGGAGTTTCTTGCTTCTACTTGGAGATCTAGATCCTCTTACTCATCACAAGACGAATTCCCTGATCCAAGTGTCATTTTGGAAGCTTCCTGGGCATTTGACACCTTGCAGAATGACTGTGCCACTTGGCCAATCTCGCCCAGCGCAGGTAGCCTTCATTAAAGTTGACATTCAGCGCAGGTACAGAGTGTAGCAGTTGACATTCAGTGCAGGTAGCCAGTGTAGCAGTTGACATGATCCAGAATTGGCTTGTTTTTGAGTGCTTTCAGGTGGAGAACTGTTATTCAGTGCTGTGGTTTGCTGACCTTCTTCCTCTAGGGGTAGGAACAACATGTTTAGGGACTTTGGATCCCTTAGATTATGGACATTTCATGCTTCATGCTGTAAGGCACAAAAATGTCTATAACAGTTGCCCCCTAAAGTATGAGGTCGTTTATCGGGTGAAATGCTTTATCAGGAGGATCCGAAGTTCATTCAATCGTTGAGAGGTGACCTGTGATAAAATACAATACAATACATTATTTTTCATTCTGCTTTCATGATCTAGCTGAGGCGGGCATTCCCATGCTCAACTTTATAAATTCATTCTAGTACATAGAACAGACGATCGTCTGATGGTAGACTGATAATTCTCTACTGAAATTATCATCCTTTGAGTAGGATGATCATCTGCTGTAACGATGTACATATCAAATGTCTTTATATTTCCTGGATATATATCGCAGCCCGGATGGATGAAACTAGATCCGGGGTCTTCAAACTCATTCGATCTTCACTCTAAGTACAAGTCGATCCATGTGAGAATTACGCTAAAGTCGAACATGGAAAGACATCGCTTGATTACTGGCCAATGATGTAAACCATTAACAAGCGCGAGAGGAATCACCGATAATGATAATGACCCTCAAGGTACTGCAGTACAATTCATGTGGTGTGAATAAAGGACTTGGCGTCGAACACCATGCAAAATCTTCTGGTCGAAGGTCATTGATGTATACCTGTCGCCGGAAGTGAGAAACTTGCCATTGAGGCATGCAAGCTTCAAAGTACTGAGGGGGGTGTTCCTAGATCAACTTCTTGGATAATGAGCTGAAGTCGACAAGAAGCGATCCGTCAAAGGAGGGCCTTAATGAATCCCACATCAGTGACACAGAATGGAGCTAATGACTTTAATGGAGGTGAAAACAATCTGTGACATATGATTCAGGGTGGCGATCATGGGTGGATGAAGGATAATGTATGGCAGTGGATGGGACACGGTTGACTCTTTCTGAACAACATCTCCTGAACATATAACGACACTGATGCGATGGATCGGTAGCATTACCCCAAATGTGGATGGTTTGGCGAGACCATGGTGATGAGACCGGTGAATGAAACAACCCAACCCGATGTGATACGGAGAAAAAGTGTCATGTTCAAGAGCGACTTGCTACCATTAAAGCTTTGAGCTTCTCCCAATTTTTCCCCAGTCATTTCCGACCAGTACCTCTTTATTTTTGTCAAGCTTGAGGAGGATAACATATGCTTTGTTCTATAACCTGCCCTTCGGGCAAGCCCATCGCTATGTTTTAATGAGCCTAGCGATAGGGAAACTCGTTCTCATCTAAAGACAAGTTTGTCGCTATTTAATCATTTTAACGAGTCTAACGACAAGGAAAACTCGGTCCTTTTCATTTTTAGAGAGTCTGAAAAGGTACATAAAGTTAACTCCAAAATTCCTTTTTCGTCATCTAATCCCTTAAGTCCGAAAAAGTATAAAACAATACAGAAGGGATGAGTTTTCGATAGTTTTAACGAGCCGAACAAAACAAGCGCTCGATCTTTTTGTGCAATAATCCCTCAGGTCCAAAAATATTAAAATCTAGAGGAGGGATAGCTCTTCCGGTCGTTTAACGAGCTGGAAGGCCAAAACTCGGCAATCTTTTCATATTTTACGAGTCAGTTGAAAAGAGCTTAAATAAGACTCGTCTTTTGAGGAACGAGTGATGAACAGGGATAGCAGCTGATTCCAGGTACAGGTTGGAATTTTCCAATCACGGCAGTGTCACAAGGATGGCTAGGTGAAATCACTCTTCGCAGCTGTTCCTCAAAATGGGTAAACAATCATATGGAGGTGAACGATCGGCCAAATGAAAGTGGAGGTGGTAGGTGCAAAACACGACCAAGGCTTTTATGGTTGATCAGATTACATACTTAATGGTTATTTACCGGGATGGGTTCATTTTTTAACAAGCTTGAATGCGCCAAAACACTGCTCAATCTTATGTTTATTTTTTAACGAGCATGAACTATGTGCTAAAACTGCTCGGTGATAAGTTCGCATGCCCCCAGCATAATAACGCAAATCGAGGTGCATGCCCCCCAAGCTTCATTGCATTCAACTCGGTGGTTGGAATGAAGGTTTACCTTTGAGAAAGGGGGATTTGTTTCATTTTTTAATGAGGTTGACGCAAGATAAGAACTGTCCTCGGAGCCCACTGTATTTACAGTATTTCCATTAGGGCGATGATCCATGCTGACAAAATGTTTAGGAATCTTCCAAATCCATTAGATATAGAAGATTTCATATTGTAGGTTTCCACTGTGGCCACTTTTGCCAGATTACTTGCAGGCGGTAGGGCAAAAGTACCCATTAAGGCAGGGTCTTTTAGGAGACCTACTCCAATATTTTGAAGCGAATGATTGTTTCTATGGATCATTGGAATGCTTCCCGTAACTTGCGAACTGTCGGGGAAGAAGGTTTGTTGGTCGACGACTGTAATTCCTCCTTGAAAGGGAAATGCAATCTTCCTGAAGTAGGTCGACACAACTGCGGCCATGGCGTATATCCAGGGCCTTCCCAGTAGGATGTTGTAATCGAGGTTTCCGTCGATTACTTCAACATCAACTTCTACTGTTTTGCCCCCCAGTTCAACTTGCAAGTTACTTAAAATCCCGTATGGAGTGTATGATCGTCCATCAAATGCTTTTAACATCGTTGATGTTTTTGACAAGGGTGGTGAGCCTAAATTTTTCCAGCAACTTATCGACATAAGACATGTAGATGCCCCCTCATCAATAATTGTTCGATGAACAGTTTTGTTGAGGGCTTTCACTTGAATAAGGAAAGCTAGTTGAGCTGGTAACTGAGGGTCATATCCTTTACGATCAAAGGCCACAAGATTGGAATCCATTGGGCCAATCCCACCTATTGCTGATAATAAAGCTTGCTCTTGGGAGGGGCAATTTTGTGGTACCTCAAGTGTCGACATAGTGGACGGCGATTGGGCCAGGTCCTCTAGTATATTATAATTTTGTGCTCCTTTGGCACGAGGATTAAATGTCGATTTGTGTACTACTCCCTTTGGCGACTTTATCATTGGCTCAGGAACGATGGGTGGCACAACTTTGGTCAAAGTTGTTGTTGAACTATTAGGTCGTTCATTAACCTTGTTGTTCGACAGCTTTGGATTCCCGTAATCTTTATTCCTTGTCAAAGAATCATTCTGTTGCTTTGAGGTAGACAACATAAGCACTTGGGATCGGGAAGCATTTTGATTAGCAACTAGATTTTGACCTGGATTAGGAAACGGATCAGTCAATACTGCTGGGGTTTTTGAACTCTTAAAGAGTTTCTTAACTTCAGCTATATGTGGACAATCTTTCGTCCAATGATCCTCATCGCATATATGACACCCTGCTGGGGGTTTCCTTTTTCTCCCTTTCTTTTTCTTCTTGCCCCCTGGTTGCTTCAGTTGTTTGCCCTTGTCGGTCGACATGGCATTTACTTCTGAGGCAAGAAGTTCTTCATTTGCATTTTGACTATAAATTTTGTGCTTTCCAATCATGCCATCGCCGGCGTGAGAGTCATTGTTTGATTTAGGAGGAGGAGGAATTGAGAATTCCAATCTAGGGGCATCAGGTATTTTGTCGTAGAGCGTGCCGGACTGAGTATAGACCAAGTCCAGATATTGCGCACGAGCGATAACCTGCTCTTCCGTTACGACCCCCCCCTTTGCCACATCTTCCGTGATGGTAGGAAGTAATGACTTGATAAACCATTCAGCTAATAGCTGATCGGGAACGTACGTTTTTACCATCCTACGACGACGTCGCCACTCATGTATATGATCAGATATGTGGGTGGCAGTCGTCTGTTTGAAGTTGGTAAGGAGTTCTGTTCCCGTTTCATACCTTATCGGTAATTGAAAATGGGTTAAAAAGGTTGTGGCTAAGGTACTGAAGTTGTCGAACGAAGCTCTAGGAAATTCAATGTACCATTTTGCCGCTGGACCCGTTAACATCCTCTGAAAGAGGCGAAGTCTTATCGAATCATCATTCAGGGTGTTCGATGAACACCATAGATGGAATGTCATCACATGATTCGACGGATCTTCGCTCGGATTTCCATTAAATTTAGGAATATCTGACGGAAGTTTATGTGGAATTGCTGGCCACCAAGGGGCATAAGCAATTGGATCATTCGTCAGCCGGTTTAGATCTGGTAATTCTAAAGTTGCTACAAAGGGCAACTGTTGGTTCAGGTTAGGTGAAGCATATCCAGGATAAGATGGTATCGCCTGAGCAATGGGTCTTTGCAGACCAGCATAATGCTGGCAACTTTGACAAGGTTGATGGGCATAACCATTATAGCATGGTTGCCCATTACTTACAAAGACTTGTTGCTCAGGTCCTTGATATGATTGTTGGAATGGCGGTTGTTGAGATTGAACCAGCTCTGGTTGTTGGACCATTTTCTGTTGACCAATACTGGATGATTGACCAAGATGAGGAGTCACAGTACTTGTTTTAGCCTGAGTCGCTCCAGATAAGGAGGCACTACCCTGAGATTGTGATTGAGTCGTTGAGCCAAGAGGCTGTTGTATTGCAACCTAAGAAACTTGGGGTTGACATACAACAGGTGGAGCTTGTACTTGCGACGCATTCACTATAGCAGGTATGGTGGGAATATTTGACACAGGGTGTACTGGTTGCATTGAATATACAACTCCTGGTTGTTGAGGCAGCACCGGTACCCAACCGCCGGCTGTAATTCCAGTTTGACCTGAACTATGTTGTAAACTCCCATATGGTTGTTCTTTGGGAGGGAACAATGAAAGAGCATACTGCCCTCCATATGGTGGAAATCCAATACTTAAAGGGTAAATTGGCCTTTGAAGACACATTGGATCAATTTGTTGAGTTTCAACATAAGAAATACCAGATGATGAAGAAATAGGAACTAACCATGTCGTCGTCCCTGATGGGACTCCGGCTTGTTGTTGATAACTTGCCGGCTCAGATGGTATACCGGCGTACATCGTTGGAGTAGCAGCAGGAGGCTCTGCTGCTGCTGTGTCGGACGACACAGTCCTAGATGTCGACGGTTGTTCAGACATATTGAGTCTATCCAATAGATTGCCTAGCGATTCTACAGGAACTTCACTGGTGATAGACTAACTTCGAAGATCAACGAGGGAAAGGTGATGATTATTCCGCTTAAAATAAATTTTAACGACGCTTGGACACAACTTGCTTTTTCAATTTTTAAGAGTCGAGAAAAAGCTAAAGATGACTCTAGTCTCCTTCGATGTTTTAACGAGCCCGAAGTGACAAATGCTTGGATGGACTTTTTCTGTTATAGAGTCTGAAAAAGGCCAAAAGAAACTACTCTGGAGTTCTAGGCAGAGGGTGTGCCAAACTTTTCGCAAAACCACAGAATACGTTTTACGGTACGGGTGGTCGATCTTTGTGAATGTTGTGTTCACTGCATTGCGATCAGTAGGGTGGCCGACACGGCTTCCTATGGATAAAGGCTTTATTCCTATAGGGGTCTCCCAATATATACGCGACGGTACATGGGAGCACAATTCCGTATTGATACTTATCGCTTCACCGTGGAGGAATCACCCAACCACTCAACGCTAAGATATCACGTTTAACGACGCCGGAACACGTCTCTAGCTTAGACCTCTATGTGTTTGCGATATGTTTCAATGTGTTCTTATGTAAATTCAATTTATTTTAAGGTTGATCTTGTTTAGCAGTTTGCCTTTATGGATCACCACGAGATGTATGGTAACACTCCTAAATGCAGTCTAAGATGATAAGCAAGCTTTTCAATCTTTCAACTTTGAAAATCTTAACTACTGAGGGAAAAGAAAGACATCATCTTTTCACACAGATCATAGAGCACACACTAATGCACTTTTCCCTAAATCAACATGCAAACTGTCAAAATGCACATGCACAATGCAGGTATTTCTTTTCTCTTTCTTAATGTTGATGTACTACAAAAAGAAAGTTGTTGTATAACTTCGAATTCAATTTCAAGTGAAAGCAAACAAGCTTGTCCAAAATCAAAAGACACCTTAAGATTTACTTGTTTCGACACTAGAGATATATAAATTCAAACCATATGACGAAAGCAAAAGCTCAATCAGCTATGAACAGCAAACAAACTAACTCTTAAGATCAAAACGACACTTTATCACAGGTCTAGATCTAAGAGGCCACAGCAAGACTAGTTCACTTTCGTTATGGGAAACTGCAAATGATGTAAGAAATACACAAAGAACAAATACAGTTTCTTTATACAACCGAGGCGGAATAGTGGCAAGGAAAGTTGGTTTTAGATAGGTACATTGACTGGTAACATGCTGCAAAAACAAAGGTGAAAACAGGGCAATAAACAGGAGGGAACCCCAGTAGCACTAGGCAAAATTGGTTCAGCGCAGGTAGTACACTGGCAGTTTGACCTTCAACGCAGGTAGCCCCTTCGGGAACTGCGCTGAAATGCAAACTGCCTTCACAGTGCCTGCACTGAAGAGATAAACTTTCGTTTTTCTAAGTTTCCGGGTCACAGATTGCTCAAAAATTCACAGTTTTTGGCCAAATCAGGAGCTATCAGTCAAGTACACACTAAGGGATGAAAAGGAGGATGAAAAGCTATCACTAAGAGCTTTTTAGAGTCCTTGTGGATCAGCTCTTCAAATCATAAACATGCCCAGAAACTGAGCTAGAGTAGCTACCCTCTACTTTGCATTTGAAAGATCCAAATGCAGTTCGATTCGGTACTCCCTGTGTTTATGAAATGAATAGCAAAAACACAAACAACCAACAAGATATGATCCCCAGTGGAGTCGCCAATTTGTTGTTGGGAAAAGTATCCCATACAGAATGACCCTATCCCACTCTAAGGGTGATAGTACCTCAGCAACAATCAAAGCAAAGCTATTCGAGATTACTTCTTTATGAGATGTAAGAGAGAGGAGAAAGAGATCCACTAACCGTTATCTTCCGCTAATGGTTGATCCAATCTTCCCTCTTTGCTGCTTGCTCCCAGCTCCTCGCTCTTTCACTGGCCCAGCTACACAGAGATCCTGCAAAAGCACAAGAAAGGGAAACTACAAGAAGCATACATCCATAACTGATTCAAGGATTAGAATAAATCAAACATACAAGTATCAATACGCCACAAAGACACATGCATATAGAAGAACCTCAAATGCTTTATTAATGGAAGAAGTAAAGTTCTGAGAGTGTTACAACCATAAGAGGCCCAATCCAGCAACACCTCCCAGCAGAAAGAAATCCCCTCTTCACCTCCTTTAAGCAATCACCCAATAGTTCTATACTCAAACCAACAACACTTCCTTACATTCACAAGATTCCAGCCCCCATAGACCTCATGAGAGAGCTCTATATATAGGAGTTTTGGAGAAAGGATGAGTCAGCTTGAGCTTGGCATGGAGCTGATTAGTGTCCTCTCCCACTTCAGTTATTCTTCAGTTCTTGAGTCCACTTGGAGTTTCTTGCTTCCACTTGGAGATCTAGATCCTCTTACTCATCACAAGGCGAATTCCCTGATCCAAGTGTCATTTTGGAAGCTTCCTGGGCATTTGACACCTTGCAGAATGACTGTGCCACTTGGCCAATCTTGCCCAGCGCAGGTAGCCTTCATTAAAGTTGACATTCAGCGCAGGTACAGAGTGTAGCAGTTGACATTCAGTGCAGGTAGCCAGTGTAGCAGTTGACATGATCCAGAATTGGCTTGTTTTTGAGTGCTTTCAGGTGGAGAACTGTTATTCAGTGTTGTGGTTTGCTGACCTTGTTCCTCTAGGGGTAGGAACAACATGTTTAGGGACTTTGGATCCCTTAGATTATGGACATTTCATGCTTCATGCTGTAAGGCACAAAAATGTCTATAACAGGAGGATAAGAGATTATATATTGATATTATAGTTGATTACATCCTTGATCAAGTATAAAGATATCACTGTGCCTTCTGCACTCCCAAGTCATAGGAAACACTTGTTCCCTTCTTGAGATGTTCACCATCCCTTCATGACATCCTTTTGTATACATATGGAGGAGGATTGTTGAGTCCTGGGCAGTACAGATCTAGAGGACTATTTCTCTTGGAGCTGGCGGATGACTTAGGTTGTAGTTCTTCCATATTTTCTTTAGCTTACATTAATAAAGAGGTGTTGTCTTGTTCCTGATGATTATGGTCTTTATGCCTTAATTTATGTCATGATTTTCTTATAAAATCTCACGTTAATACTTATTCGCTTACATTATTATATGATCTAACCTTGATATCATGAACGTGCTTTTATTTGTTTTTGTTGTATATGCTTTTCCTTGAATGAATTGTAGGTCTTAAATCACAAGGAAGAAGTAGAGGGGTTGAAACCTACGGGAACGACTTCAAACATAAGACCTACGGGTAAGAACTTCTATACCAAGTTTAATTGTTTAAGTATTAGGACTGCTTGTTTGTGTGTCTCTTTATGCTATATAACCTCTGCCCTGTTGGGGTTCTCAACCCAAGACCCTAGGGTGATTCTACCCGAAATAGAATTGGAAACTCTACCGGGGAAATCATTCTTGTTTTTCATAGATTGACTTGTTTCTTCTTGATTAGGGCCTACTTGATTGATTTCTTGCTCTTATAGTTTCTATGACCTATTTGCTTCCGGGGCATCAAGTCTGATCTTTTGGATCAGGTTCTAGTTTTTTTTTTCTTTATTGAGCTTTATATACATGTTTCTCAGAGGATACAATAGCGTATACATGCTAGTTTCTTCAAAGAAACTCATCTATATGAAAGTTTCCTTTGTTTTAGTTGTGTATACATGCTTCTTTCCCTTTCCACAGTCGCGTATACCTTATTTTGAATAAATTTTTGAAAACCTTGGACCTAGTTAAGATTGTTGCCTGGTGATTTTTGCTATTCATTTACTGTTAGTAAAGCTTTGCTTTCATGTAAGTTTTCAGTTTCTAATCTTCTTCTTGTTGAAAAACATAGTCAACCTAGGGTTTTCTTTTTGAGTAAAGTTTCAGTTTGGGCTTTGGGTTCAAGGCTTCTTGTAGAAGCTCTTTGTTTTTCTAACTTTGCGGAACAAGAAACTAGTTACCATTTTGTTTATAACCCAAAGTTCAAATTTCTTTGTCTTGCTTTCCTTGTTTGGTTGACCTATTTTGTTTTTCATGGTTTTTGAGTGCCTCTTGGGAAGTCTTGAAAGTCTTTCTTTATGTTATTTTGGTTTGCTGAAGTCCTTTATACTGTTGTTCAGATCAATCTATGCAAATTTGTAGTCCTTTGTCATTTCAAGTTTCGTTATATTAATAATGTGCATAAATTGTGAGCTTTGGGACTCTTTGTGCTTGTTTTTGGTCTTGGAGTTTTCAGTCTTTGTGTTCTCAAAACCTTCTTTGGGTTCTTTAAAAAATAAAAAGACAAAAACATCGTTCTTGCCTTTCTTTTTCTTTTCAGTTTTTTTTTGGTTTCTTCATTATTTTTGAGCAGTTGTGAACTTTTTTCGGTTGGTTTTGCTTGGTTTTGAGGGAAATTTGTCATTGAATTTATGCCCTCCTTGTAGTCAAGTTGGCCTATTGATATTGTGAAGGAACAAATTTTCTTATTGTATGAGCATCCATAGAATCTTGCATCATCATTATAGTTTGCATTAAGTTAGTTTGCACTGCAGCAATTTCAATCATTTTGTTAGATTTTGAGTGTGTGGAGCATGTTTTCTGAAAAAATAATTTTTTTCTTTTTCTTTTACATGTTTATTCGTAGAACCTTATAGAAATATCTTTTCATCGAAGAAAAATAGCTGCATTTTCAGATAGCTAATTTTCTATTGATTTCTTTTGCATCAAAAACACCACAAGTTTCACTGTCATTTTACCCATGACCTAAAGAACAACCTTTTAAAATCAAGTGCTTAATTAAAAATAATTAGAACATTTTTTAATTTGTCATTAATGACATCAACAAGTCTAGCCCTTTAGGGCCTTGCAATTGGTGAGTGGACAGTTAACTCTCCAAGGTCACTCAAACTATTAAACATAGATGTTATATAATGAGTGAAATCCAGTGTTGCTAGAAAGACTGAGAAATCAAGGTTACTAGAAGTCAAGCATGAGGGAGAGTGAAGACAAGGAAAGAGAGATACCCCCTCTCCTACTTGTTGGATCCTACCTCGAGACTGTTCCGCCCGAATTTGGATATGAAATGGAGTCCATAGATTCTATTCCTAGCAACCACATAGGTCGCTACGAAGGGGAATCCCGTGACACCTAAGGCAGACGTTGCATCACATTCATTAGTACTTCTGGAGGGTACCCTTGCAAAGCTTGAGTACTTGCATTGGAAAAGACTTTTGTCTAGGGGTCTGCATAACTATTTCTGTGACCTTCACTGATAGGCTTGGGCCCTCATTATCCCAAACTATCTCTGGAAGGTCCTTGATTTCACTTTCTTGTATTTTGGTGTACAGTCCTCATCACTTGGAACGGAAATACTTGGAAGTTGCTTGATTGATTGTATCTTCTAGGGAATTTGTTAGAGAGTGATCTTTGCTCCTAGTTGGCCATAGCTTTATAAATTGTTTGAGTCTTTAATTAGTTCTCTTAAAATAATTAAAAGTGGTTGATCGACCAGTTATTCGGTCTACGAGTCTTCATGGGCTTTCACCTACGAGTGTTGAGCCTTCTTCTAGAAGGCGTAGGAGAAATTATGCCGGTGATTTCCAATAAGTGGTTGTGGAAATAATGGAGATTGATCCTCCAGTTCAAACTATTGTTTCACAGAATAGACCTAGTGTAACTCGAGATTTTGAGAGGTACACTCCAGTCCTTTCTAGAGTCCTCTTCTAATCAGAAGACGTCATAGAGGTTACAAAACTCCTTGAGTCTCCTACAACTCCTTCTTCTCCTCTCTCTCTTGATTATCCAGACATTCTATTATACATCAGGACCCTGACCCACAGGCCTTCGAGCCCTCGTTTATATCGATCTTTTCCTTTGATGGCCACTGCTGGGAGAATGGTTTCAACTATGAGTGGTACTAGTGAAAATATTCCTTTCTTAGTACAAGGATGAGTTACAATTTCCATACCTTCAATCACTCCTAGCACTGCAATATTTGGCTCCAACTTCATTCCAGATTCGAGTGGGGGCACCCAAGATTTTTCCTCCAACACTAGTTCTTTCCCCTTTAGAATGCCTTCTAGTGCAATTCCTTTGATTCCCTTAACTTTTCCATTGCTACTTCCACGTCTATGACTTCCATAGTGAGTGGGTCAGCTTCTTTTCAGGGTTTCCCTTTTTGGAGTGGTCATATACCACATTCTAACTTGTCTCTAGGATCAATACATTTCCCCTCCATAGGTCAAGGTTATAATCCTTTCCAAGGATGGACTAATCCAATTGTTAGTAGCTTGGGAGATGGGAATCAGTTCTCTTTTAGCCAACAGGGGAATATTTCGTACTGCTCCGTGAGTTCATTTCAGAGTTTTTATCCCTTTGCTAATGCATGGAACCCTTACCAAGGTTTCTCTGCTCTATTTAATACCTCAGTAGGGGGCAATTTCACTAGATATGGCAATTTTTTGGTAGGAGTTGGAAAAACTCCAATGTTTTCTGGGCTACAAGGTTTTCCTTATGGTTCAAGCACTTCTACGAATCACATCAAGCAATCTGGTGTCTTCACAAATCTAGGATATTCTATTCAGAACATTGGGAATTTTGCCGAGAGTGGGTAAAATCTTTAAGGTTCTCCACGCTTACCTTTCCTCACAACTTTAAACTTGCCATATCTATCAAAGTTGACTAATGATCCTATTCGATACAACCTGATTTTGCCTCTGGTTCCAACCAAACTTCCATTGGACATACCTAGAATTGAAGGAAGAATGGTGAAGATCTAGGTGACCATATAACCACTTTCCATTTATGGTCTTCATTGAACTCCCTGATTGATGATTCACCCCCATTCACAAAACACCCACTTGATGGATCTTTATCAAATAGTGGCACTGGAATAAGCTTCCCTGATGGGGGTGATGGACATAGTGCACCAGGCACCTCATGGCCCATGATGACCAACAAGTGGCACCCGAGTTGAGGGTCGCCCCCATTTCCCTCTCACTCCATCTGGTGTATGGGGAGGAGTAATTGTATGCATGTGGAATTTAGTAGCACCTTGACCAGCACAGGAGACATCATTCTAAGACCGAGGGTGGTCAACAGGGACTTCATTCATGTTCCATTTGGGCTTCATGCTCTTTCCTGATTCTTTGCTCACTAGAGAAGGAAGTGACATCGCTTTTGTTGGGCAGGGTGGTGTCCATGAAAACACGGTTCACCCCCAGGCTGTTGGCTCTGTAAATTGGTAACTTTCCTGCTACAAGGGTGGCTTTTGAGTGGTTGTCGATTGTGCTTCCTGGTGGAATTAGCCTTCAGGAGCTTCTGGCCGATTTGGGTATTGGTGTTCTATGGTTACAGGTCTTTTGACTATTGTAGTGGACCACGTAGGTGACATTTCTCCTAGGAGGGGTGGTTGTTCTCTAGATGGATTTTGTCTTTTGGATTTTAGGCTTGTAATTGTGTTGTTTGGATTCTCCAAGTGAGGTTTTTTGTGTCTTTCGTGGGGAAGGAATCAAGAATATTGGAGGTAGAAGTGATATTTTCCTATTGGTGTGGTTGAGGGGAAGGTCCTCAGAGTGTGGTGGGTAATTATGTGCTTCTTTTGGCCCTTGAGCATTCAAATTATTTGAATTTAAGCACCTCTTTATCTTTGATCCTGTGGTAGTATGACTTGTGGTGTTGTAGATATCTAGAGTCCGTGCGGTGTTATGTGGTTCCGGTTGGCGCGAGTCCAAAACCCTATCTGGGAGGTTGTTGGTTTCTACACTAGGTGTGGCAGGCCTGGTGGGTGTGGGTTGGGCATGCTTGGAGGGTCTAATGCATGGTGGTGAAGCTGTTAGTCCAATGTCAATGCATCCAGCCCCAAGAAGAGGGCGATCCTCCATCCCTCCAAATCCGTGCTTGATGGGATGTGGGGGTTGGGCTTCTCAATTGGAGAACGTGGAGCAGGGGGTTTGGGAGTTTGTAGCTCCTCAGGGTGGAAAGTCGACAAGAAGATACTCGCGGAAGGTGGTTGGCATGTAGGGGGGTCAAGGGCATGGTAGGTCAGCAAGGGGCTGCAGAGGTCGATCTTTGCAAAGACCGATGAGGGGAAGGGCTTGGTGGTATAGCAAA
The DNA here is from genome assembly GCA_031772625.1 of Pinus tabuliformis. Classification (NCBI taxonomy): domain Eukaryota; kingdom Viridiplantae; phylum Streptophyta; class Pinopsida; order Pinales; family Pinaceae; genus Pinus; species Pinus tabuliformis. The sequence goes on along the minus strand of CM062807.1, from coordinate 1,280,729,092 downwards.
TTAGGATGACGAGAGGGTTCAAATTCTATGATTCCTATTTCAAGGGTCATTCAACACTGTTTCCTGGAAAATTCTAGAGACCTGATTCAATCCCTCCTGGAGCGATTGAAAACTGTTAAAAGGATCTGATGGGAGGAACATGCGGAACTGGGAGCTACCTTGGATAAATTACACTACTTTTAGTGCCATGTCCAAGAGAATATCGTGGTGGTCTGGCGGGGACAAAACTTGCTATCAGAGTAGGTGGTGAAGCTGGAGTCATTGATGGCTCATTTCGAGGAGCACATCCAATGCTCTTTTTGAACTTCGCCTCCTCATAGGACAACCCGAGATAGCCCAGTCCCCATCACGACAGATGACTAACATGACTATAGGTGTTTTCTATGTTTGACATTTTTTTGGTGCCTTTGGCCTTCTTCATTTTGGATTATTTCCTTATTTTCCTTTTTGTACTTTGGTCATATGTTGTATGCAGTGGTCAACAAACCTGGTCGGGGTGAGACCACATTTTTTTGCTGCTACTCTCGATGTACATCTTTTTGAAGAATGAATAGAATTTTGTCTTACAAAAGAAAATAAAAAATTCCTTGTGTTTGTTAATTCCTAGAGTTTAAAATATTAATTCCTATGGTTTATTAATCCCTTTCGTTTTTATTATTGGTCCCTTGGGTTTGGTGATCCCTTAGGTTTATAATATTTATCCCTAGTGTTTACTAATTAATTGGGCTTATGATCCAAATTTAAACAGGAAGACAACAAATTACAGATATGACCATAAATACAAAGATGCAACAGAAATAATACTTCATTTCATTGATGTAAAATACTGAAATATGCTTGCAAATAGAAATTGAAATAAACTAGCTCGAGCGATGGTAGCTTATCTCTAAGAAGAGATGTGGTGGCTACATGCCTCTGAACTCTTACAATGAGGCTCGAAGGCCTATTTATTGTTGAGGAACAATGGAAAACCCTAAACATAAAAAAACCTAACCCTAGGAGATAAAGTGCCAAACTAGGGGCCCTTTTTTGGGTAAATTGGTACATCAATTTCCCGAGGTCGTAGCTTTGGTATACGATCTCCGTTTGACATGCACAATACCTCGTTAGAAAAATCTATCCAAGGAATACAACTTTTGAGTGAGAAACATCAATTGTCAACTCGTTTTTGTCCCCGTTTTCCAAAAAAAATGTCGTTTAGGGCCTCAAAATAGCTCTGGAAGTTTAGGACCCAAAAAACTACCAAAAGTAGTAGATTGTGCTACAAATAAGGAAATTGAAAACTGAAAGAAACAATTGTGGAGGTCCAAGTGTAATAGGTGGGTGGCCACCAATATCCACCTGGATCATTCCTCACCCCTTAGGAAGCAATGGTCTCCATTGCATTGAGTTCCTCCATGAGATGAGGAAAATTCTGTTGAACTTGGTCCCTGGTGAGACACTTTCCCTGGTGAAGGAGTTGGCTTGCTTTGACAACTCGATATAGTTGGATCATTTGCTGTCAGGTGTTCTTGCTCTACATGTCCATGATCTGACCAGTTGTACCCTGTTCCATGCAATCTAGATTTAACTCTATAGGTGTGAGTTGTTCTTCAATGTTTGATGTGTCTAGCAATGGTGGGAACTATGGTCGAAGGCAATCCACATTGAACACTGGGTGCAGACCAAGGAATGGGGGAATGCTAAGCTCAAATGCATTGTCTCTCATAGCCTTGGTAATCATGTAGGGACCATATCAGAGTGGTATGAGTTTTCGATAGGCTCCGGTAAGGCGTTCCTTTTGCAAATGCAATCAAACTTTGTCGCCCACAAGAAACTTGTGCGGTACCTGATGTTGATCATGTCATTGCTTGTACTTGGCATTTGATTTCTCTAGAATGTCATGTACCTGCTGGCAGATATGTTGGATGTGCTCAATGAAGTTGTTTGCCTTATTAGTTTCAAACTAGACATGAGTTGATTTTGCCTGAGTAGCTACAAATGGAATGGCCACATCAATGGGACATAGTGTGTGGAATCCCAAGGCCACCTGAAAGGGGCTATGTCCAATCGAGTTGTGCAGAGCCCAGTTATAGCTGTTCTGGACATAGGGCGGGCTCTCATCCCATGTGCTTGGATGCTTTGAGTTGTACATGTGCAGAATGTGTATGATCATCCTGTTGACGACCTCTGTCTGGCCATGAGATTGGGGATGGAAAGTTATGGACTTAGTGAGCTTGGTGTCCAGCATTGACCAGAGACTAGACCAAAATGCACTGAGGAACTTGTTGTCGCAATCTGAGATGATAGATTGTGGGATCCTAAAGTGTAACCACACTGATTCAAAGAAGAGTTTAGCAATGGCTTCTACTATGATATTCTTCTTCCAGGTCGCCATAATGGCCATCTTCGAGAATCTGTCGACGACCACAAAAACGCAGTCATTGCCATGCTTAGTAGAAGGAAGGTAGGTAGTGAAGTATAGAGGCCTTGATTCTTGATGGTTGGTTTGGCAATGGCATCGGCAATGCAGGATCTGATGTACTTCCTAACATCTTGTCGAAGATTCGACCAATAGAAATAATTTTGCAGTACTGCCACCATTTTCTCGACCCCAAAATGCCCAACATCCCGACTATAGTGTGCTTCCCAAATCATCTTGGCACACTCTCTTGAAGGAACACAAAGGTGACCCAAGTGGCATAATAGGGCATCCTGGAGGTTGAAATCTAGAACATGTTGACCCTCCAAGAGTGTCTGGTATGTGTGGCCGAATTCTGGGTTGCTTTTGTAGAGAAGTGGCCAATTAGAAGTATCATGCTCACAAGAGTTGAGCATGATGGTTAATGCCATGATCGGTGGTTGGCTGAGGCAATCTGAAACATTATTGGTGTTGCCCTTCTTATACTTGATATTCAAATGGAATTATTGCAGGTATGTGGACCACTTTTGATGGCGATCATTCTGCAACTTCCCTTGCATCTATATGAACTATAGGGGTTGGTGATTTGTGTGGATGACCATTTCCTTCCCCAAAATGTAATTCTTCCATTGTTGGCATGCCTGCACATTGGAATACATCTCTTTGTCATAAATTGGATACTTCAAGACTGTGTCTGAAAGTGTCTCACTATGATATGGCACTCGATGCCCGTGTTGAGTAAGGGCTGCCCCAATAGCATAGTTAGAGGCATCTGTCTTGACCTCAAATGGTTGTTACAAGTCTGGTAATGGGAGCACTGGTGCCGAGTATAGGTGATGTTTTAAATCTATGAATCCCTTCTGCTGAGATTCAGACCCAGAAGAATTCCTCCCTTGGTGACTTGACTCAAAGGCCAAGTGATATGAGAGAATCCCAACATAAACCTGCAGTAGAAATTGGGAAGACCAAGAAAGTTGCAGAGCTCTGTCAAAGTGGTTGGAGCTGGCCAATCCCAAATGAATTGGATCTTGGCTGGATCCGCATGCACTCCTGATTCACCAATAATGTATCTGAGATATTGAACTTAGGTCCTGCCAAAAGTGCATTTCTCAAAATTGGCACATAGGTTGTGTTGCCGCAGTGTTTGGAGAACTAATGGGATGTGATGGAGGTGCTCTTCCCAACTCTGGTTGAACACCGAGATGTCATCCATCAGCCTCATGAAGGTTGCAGGAGCATTCGTCAACCTGAAAGTCATAACCAACCATTCGAAAATGCCCTCCTTGGCTATGAAGGCAGTCTTCCACACATCGTAGGGTTTGACTGGTACATGGTGATATCTTGACTTCAAGTCGATCTTTCTGAAATATTTTCCCCCCTTTAGTTGGTTCAAAAGGTCATCAATTCATGGGATCGGGTACCTATTCTAGACAGTGATCTTGTTCAGTGCCTGATAGTCAACACATAGTCTCCAATTCCCATCCTCCTTCTGTACCAACATGATCGAGCTCCCACAGGGCGATGAACTCTATCGGATGTGACCTTTCTGTAGTAGTTCATAAATCTACCTCTTGATTTCGTCGTTCTCCAGAATGGAGCGTCGATAGATTGGTCCATTGTGCAGTGGTGCACCTGGGGTTAGATCGATGGAGTGCTTGACCTGGCAGTGCAGAGGCACCCCTACAGGGGAGGTGAAGATGTCCTCATACTCCTCCATGACCTTGTTTATCTATTGTTGTCATGCAGAGGGGCCCTATCTAGAGGTCATGGCCACTGTCTTCTTCTTTCGTTTAGGGCGTATCATCAGGAAAACAAATTTCCTAGTTTTGGAAATGAGCTTACTGCATTGTTTTGTAGTAACCAAAGAGATGGTGGTAGGTAGTGCTACCTCCAGTATCTTGTACAACGTATTTCCCAAAGTAACAATAAAAGAACGTGGTGTTGAATCATACACGACATGTCACTTCCACAAGTATGGTTGTCTTAATAATACATCACAAACATCAAGGGGAGCAATGCCACACAATACCTCATTCGTGAAGGGCTTGATGATGTATGGAAGGCAACACTGTTGGCTCACACGAAGATCCCGTCCTTGGTGAAACCACCCGATGGTGTACATTGTGGATGTGCTATGGTCAGTAAGCCCAGCCGCTTTATGACCTCTGTCGAAATGAGTTTCTTTTGGCTCCCGCTGTCGACAATGAACTATAGTGGGGAACCCTTTACCCACATCTGGGAGTGAAAGAGGCGCTCCTCCTCCGCTAGATCATCAGGTTCCTCCTTCTGGATTTTCGTGGTGGCAACAATGGCATTGGGCTCTGCATTGATAATATGCTTCCCTTTGTCATAACCCTTATTTAGTTCTGACTCAGAGTTGGAACATGCATCTGATTCTGAAGACTTGAGCTCAGCCACCAATGACTGCTTGGCCCGACACTCACTTGTGTTGTGAGTGGAGCTCTTATTAAACTCACACCACTTTCCCGTGCCCTTCATCAGCTTCGCGGCATTGTTCTTTACTTGTGGCTTTGGTGGGTTGTCCTCGGCCACCCCTCCTTATCTTTGTCCTTTGTTCAGCAGTTTGGGGGCACCTTTCCCTTGCTTCGGATTCTCATATCCAAAGTCTCACTTCTTTTGTTTAAACTTATTCTCGATCTTGACAGTGTATCTGTACGTCATACCGAGCGAGGAGATGTCCATGAACTCCATCTTGTCCTGGATGTACCTGTGTAGGAAGCCACAGTATTTGAGTACCAAATGCAGCTCAAAATCCTTGATACCCAATTTTGTGCGAAGGGTATGAAAAATATTGGTAAACTGCGACATGTCTTGGTCCCTTCCCTACTGCAGCGTGGTCCACTTTATGTATTTATCCTCATAGCTTCTCACAAGGTAGTACTGCTCCTTGATGGCATTCTGGAATGAATTCCAAGTGGGTGCGGCTAAAAACAGTGAGGCCATACTTTCATCCTTCTGCTCGTAGTAGGTTTTCCCACTAGTCCTTGACGTGGGGGGCGACTTTGAGAAGAGCGAAAGTAATCTTTTCCCAGCCGAAAAAATCATGAATAGAAAAATACCCTTCTAACAGATTTAGCCATTTATATACAGCATCTCCATTTCTCTAACCCTCAAATATTGGAATGTCAAAGTCAACTCATACCTTAAAGGGTGTGGCACTTCTAGATTAGCTGCTGGAAGTATATGTGTCGCCCCTGGGTGGCTGCCGAAGGATCTGGGCAAAGTTGTCCATCATTGCGTTCCTTTTTCGCTCGAGGTCCTCTTCTAGAAAGATTTTGATATGATCTCCTGCCCCCTAGTCTTTCTTTTCATCTTCCATGGGAGGCTGTCGTGATTTGCGAGGCTGGTCTTGGAAAGGTTTAACCAATTCAAGCCCTAACTCCTTATATCCCGACCTTGTTGAGGAGATGCAAACAAAGCCAGAGAAAGAGCATACCACTCTAATACCACTCATCTGGATTTAAACAAGAATGCAAAAAATTATAGATATGACCATAAAAATAGAGATGCAACATAAATAATACTTCATTTCATTGATATAAATTACTGAAATATGCTTACAAATAGAAATTGAAATAAACTAGCATGGGCGATGGTAGCTTATCTCTGTGAAGAGATGTGGTGGCTACATGCCTCTGAACTCTTACAATGAGGCTCGAACGCCTATTTATTGTTGAGAAACAATGGAAAATCCTAAACATCCAAAAACCTAACCCTAGGACATGAAGCACAAAACTATGGGCCTCGTTTTGGGTAAATTGGTGCATCAACTTCCCGGGGTCATAATGTTGGCATATGATCTCCATTTGACGTGCACAATACCTCGTTAGAAATATCTATCCGAGGCCTACAACTTTTGACTTATAAAAGTTAGACCTTGGACCGATATTGCTCCCAGGTTTCCCAAAAAACATCGTTTAGGGCGTCAAAACGGCTCCGGAAGTTCAGGACCCGAAAAACTTCCAAAAATAGTAAATTGTGCTAGAAATAAGGAAACTGAAAAACTGAAAGAAACAATGGTGGAGGTCCAAGTGGAATAGGCAGGTGGCCACCAATATCCACCTGGATCAGCTTATAACATTAATAATCCCATGGGTTTATTAATCCCTTGGGTTTAAAATGTTAGTTCCTAGAGTTTATCCCATGCGTTTTTAATATTGATTCCTTGGGTTTGTTGATCTTTTATGCTGATAATATTTATTGCTTGGGTTTACTAATTGGTTGGGTTTATAATATTAAACTCTTGGGTTTATTAGTCACTTTGGTTTATAATATTAATAATCACGTGTGTTTATTAATCCCTTGGGTTTAATTAATTCATTAGGTTTATTAATGCATTTTGTTTTTAATATTGATCCTTTGGGTTTGTTGGTCTCTTGGGTTTATAATACTAGTCCCTTGAGTTTATTGATTCTTTGGGTTTATAATATTAATCCTTTGGATTTATTGGTTCTTTTGGTTTATAATATTAATAATTAGTTGGGTTTATAATTTAATCCATTGGGTTTAAAATATTAATTCCTAGGGTTTAATGATCCCTTTTTGTTGGAATTTTTGATCCGTTGGGTTTATAATATTAATAATCCCTTGAGTTTATTATACTATTATTATTTTTAAGTAATAGTATACTATTTTTTACTTTAATATATAATCTATATATAATTGACATTTTTAGTTTAAGATATTAAAAGTTATATTAATAAATATGTAATAATTATTCACGATATTGATGAGAGATAAATACTTGTTATAAATAATAATAAAATAATAGTATTATATTATATATGAATTATATTACAACTTCAGTTATAAATATTTATATATTAACAAAATTTAATAATATATTATTACTACATACTTTATTATAAATAAGGCATAGTCTAACTTATAGACGAAATAGGCTTTTTTAGAACGACAAAACAATTTCAAGAGAGAATGTGATTTTTTGTTGTTTAAAACACATTTTTGAATGGAGGAATAGATTCAACAACTTAAAAAATCCCTAGGGCACTCGAATTACACAAATTACACAACTTAAACTCAAATTTTAAAAACAAAACGCTGGATTTTAGTTAAAATTAACGAGAAAAAATGTCATGAAAAGGTCATTTCGTCTATAAATTACGGTACTCCTTTTGAATAATATATGTATGTATATATATATATATATATATATATATATATATATATATATATATATATATATATATATATATAGATATAGATATGTATATCAAGTATTATTATAATCTATCTTAGTTTAATACATAGCGTGCATATAGTTAGCATTATTAATATACTTAAAGTAAATATATAAAATATGTTACACTTATATTTATAAACATATAATAATTATTTACCATAATATAATGGTGAGAATAAATAAATATTATTATTATGTTAGATGTCGATTATATTATAGTTTTGAATATAATTATTAGTAGATGAGGAAAAGTTTATGTAACAACTAATATTACATTAATATACAAAATAATCTTAATATAATAAGTATAATTATATAAATATAAAATGATATGGATTTTATAATTTATATAGTTACTAATAATTAGAAATAGTTAGCTTTTAACAAAATACACTTCACCATTATTAATGTAGTGATTATACGCCTATATCGACCACATTGGTAAATGTGGTTGTGCTAGTAATCAATACCATGAAATACTTGTTCTTCTGAAGGAAGTTCTGTAGGCTATCCCCATTTATAACCTCTCGCCCTTCCCAGATCCTCGAAGAATCTACAAGGATCTCACAATCAAATTCTAGAAATTTCTCTGGTCCAGACTGTAGATTGGTTGAAAATGGGCCCTAGTGGCCTAGGACAAACTATGTAAACCAAAACTTCATGGTGGCCTAGGCTTAAAGGACCTTGAACTTTTATCACACACCCTTAGTGCAAAATTATGGTGGTGATGGATGCAGGGAGGATAGGATATTTGGAAACATCTCTGGGCATCAAAATATCAAGTCACAGGTTGGCAGGATCCACTAAAGCATTTCCATAATTTACCATCTCGCTCCTCGATCTAGAATCTAGCAAAATATCAACACGACTTCATACAAGATCACGGTTTTTGGGAAATCAGGAATGGTTGTAAGGCCAAATTCTGAAAGGAGACATGGATGTAACACCCTAAACTAGATCAAGAGCTTTCCCTCGAATATCTCCAAAGGTTTACCACTCAGTTGGGAGCGGATCGTGTTAAGATCTTCTAGAAGGAAACAATCCTGGGGTGGAAATGGAGGGAGTGGAAATATTCAAATCACTGGTGAACCAATGATCCTCCTCTGGAATGGGAAGCTCTCACTTTGATTCTCTTTCAACGTCCTATTTTTAATAATGGGGAGCATGACAAGCGTTGTTGGGATCACCTCTCGAAAGGTGTGTTCTTTATCAAAGAATATTTTTTGATCTTATCATCTACATGGAATCTAGATCTGGACCCCTTTTGGAAATGAATATGGTACTCCCACTTATGGCCAAAAGTCTTGTTTTTCCTATGGTTAATGGGCCAAGGAAAACTCCTCACATGGGATAAAATTTGGAAAAAAAGCTTCTATGGCCCATCTCGGTGCCCTCTTTGCTACCAAGAGGAAGAAAAACTGACCATCTCCTAAATTTCTACCCAAAGGTGATGGAGTTTTGGAATCGCCTTGCTACTGTGTTCAGCGCGATTCATCAATCAGCTAAGAGCCTAAGAGAATCTCTAGAGTGCTCGAGACAGACACTTTTTAAAAACCCTATTGTCAATAGAGCTTGGTGCGTTTCTCAAGGTTTTTTCCTCTGGAATATATGGAAGGCCAGAAACATGGTAGTCTTTCACTCATGAGCCTTTCAAGTTAATTACGTATGGAAGGTATTTCTCCAAAATATCAAAGAGACTCTCTTCATTTTTAGATGTCTGGAGGAGGACTAAAAAGCAGAAGGCAATGAACACATTATTTTTTCTACCCTCGATCTCAATCAAGAATCTTCTAACCTCGGGCGAGCTCAGTGGCCTCCAATGCAGGGGCCTCTTTAGCCTCCTTCCTCTGTCCCCTGAAGGGATTCTTCAAGCTGAACTTTGATGGTGCATCTAAGGGAAACCTCGGGACGACTAGTCTAGGATGAATAATTTTCAATGAGAAGGGGCAAGCGGTGAAACTTTATGCACCTTCTTGTGGCAACACCACAAACAATGTAGTAAAATATCTCACATTGGAGAGAGGTATGCACATGGTAGAAAAGAGGGGGTGGAAAAGCTGTAGGTCACATAGAACTCTTAGATTGCTATAGCCATGCTTCAAAAACTCATCAATGGATTCCCCCCGAATAGAATTATTAAGAGCTAACGACTGGTACTAATAGGGGAACATATTCTCTCTAGAATTTCCTCCTTTGAATATATAATCACAAAACATGTAGATCATGAAGGGAATAAGCCAGATGATAACCTTGCAAATTGGGGAATTAATAATCAAGGGCAGGATCTCCTCCAGGATTGTCCCCCCCATTCACAAAACACCCACTTGATGGATCTTTATTGAATAGTGGCACTGGAAGAAGCTTCCCTGATGGGGTTGATGGACATAGTGCATCGGGCACCTCATGGCCCATGATGACCAACAACTGGCACCTAGGTTGAGGGTCTCCCCCCTTTCCCTCTCACTTCTCCTGGTGTATGGGGAGGAGTAATGCTATGCATGTGGAATTTAGTAGCACCACGACTAGCACAGGAGACGTCATTCTAAGATTGAGGGTGGTCAACAGGGACTTCATTCATGTTCCATTTGGGCTTCATGCTCTTTCTTGGTTTTCTGCTCATAGAAGAAGGAAGTGACGTCGCTTCTGTTGGGTAGGGTGGCGCCCACGAAAACACAGATCACCCCTAGGCTTTTGGCTCTATAAATTGGTCACTTTCCTACTGCAAGGGTGGATTTTAAGTGGCTGTCGGTTGTGCTTCCTGATGGAATTAGCCTTCGGGAGCTTCTGGTCGATTTGGGTATTGGTGTTCTATGGTTACGGGTCTTTCAGTAGTTGGAGTGGACCATGTAGGTGACATTTCTCTTGCAAGGGGTGGTGGTTCTGTAGATGGATTTCATCTTTCAGCTTCTAGGCTTGCAATTGTGTTGTTTGGATTCTCCACGTGAGGTTTTTTGTGTCTTTCGGGGGAAGGGAGCAAGAATATTGGAGGTAGAAGTGATATTTTCCTACTGGTGTGGTTGAGGGGGAGGTGCTTAGAGTGTGGTGTGAAATTATGTGCTTTTTATGGCCCTCCTGCATTCGAATTATTTGAATTTAAGTACCTTTCTATCTTCGAGCTTGTGGTAGTGTGACTGGTGGGGTGGCAGTTATCTAGAGTCTGTGCAGCACTATGTGCTTTTGATTGGCGCGAGTTTGCAACCCTATCTGGGAAGTTTTTGGTTTCTACAATGGGTGTGGCAGGCCTAGTGGGTGTGGGTCGGGCATGCCTGGAGGGTCTAATGCATTGTAGGTGAAGCTGCTAGTCCAACGTCGATGCAATCAGCCTCGAGAAGAGGGCAGTCCTCCTTCCCTCCAAATCCCTGCTCGGTGGGACGTGGGGGCTAGGCTTCTCTATTGGAGAACATGGAGCAGAGGGTGTAGGTGTTTGTAGCTTTTCAGGGTGGTAAGTCGACAAGAAGCTCCTCAAGGAAGGTGGTTGTTGTGTAGGGTGGTTGAGGGCATGGCGGGTCGGCAAGGGGCTGCGGAGGTCGATCTTTGCAAAGACTGATGAGGGGGAGGGCTCGATTGCGTAGACACTGAGGATGACGAGTAGGTGGCACGTCCACGATCATATTGCGGTGGTCTGGCGGGAACAAAACTTGCTATCGGAGAATGTGGAGAAGCTAAAGTCCTCGATGGCCCATTTCGAGTAGCATATCCAATGCTCTTTCTGAACTATGCCTCCTCGTAGGACAACCGTAGATAGCCCAAACCCCATCACAATAGATGACTAGCATGAATACAAGTGTTTTTTATGTTTGACTTGTTTTCTGGTGCTCTTGGCCTTCTTTGTTTTGGATTATTTACTTAGTTTCCTTTTTGTACTTTTGTCATATGTTGTATGCGATGGTCAACAAACCTAGTCGGCATGAGACCACATGTTTTTGTTGCTACTCTCGATGTCCATCTTTTTGAAGAATGAATAGAACTTTGACTTACAAAAGAAAATAAAAAATTCGTTGTGTTTATTAATTCCTAGAGTTTAAAATATTAATTCCTAGGGTTTATTAATGCCTTTGGTTTTTATTATTCATCCCTTGGGTTTGGTGATCCCTTAGGTTTATAATATTTATCCCTTGGGTTTACTAATTGGTTGGGTTTATAATATTTATGCCTTGGGTTTACTAATTCGTTGGGCTTATAATATAAATAATCTCATGGGTTTATTAATCCCTTGGGTTTAAAATGTTAATTCCTAGAGTTTATTAATCCCATGTGTTTTTAATATTGATTCCTTGGGTTTGTTGATCTTTTATGTTTATAATATTTATCCCTTGGGTTTAATTGGTTGGGTTTATAATATTAAACTCTTGGGTTTATTAGTCACTTTGGTTTATAATATTAATGATCATGTGTGTTTATTAATCCCTTGGGTTTAATTAATTCATAGGTTTTATTAATCCATTTTGTTTTTAATATTGATCCTCTAGGTTTGTTGATCTCCTGGGTTTATAATACTAGTCCATTGCTTTTATTGATTGTTTGGGTTTATAATATTAATCCTTTGGATTTAATGGTTCCTTTGGTTTATAATATTAATAATTAGTTGGGTTTATAATTTAATCCATTGGGTTTAGAATATTAGTTCCTAGGGTTTAATGATCCCTTTCTGTTGAATTTTTTTATCCCTAGGGTTTATAATATTCATAATCCCTTAACTTTATTATACTATTATTATTTTTAAGTAATAGTATGCTATTTTTTAATTTAATATATAATCTATATATAATTGAGATTTTTAGTTTACGATATTAATAGTTATATTAATAAATATTTAATAATTATTCACGATATTGATGAGAGATAAACACTTATTATAAATAATAATAAAATAATATTATTATATTATATATGAATTATATTACAGTTTCAGTTATAATTACTTATTTATTAACAAAATTTAATAATATATTATTACTACATACTTTATTATTAAATAAGTCATAGTCTAACTTATAGACGAAATAGGCTTTTTCACCAAAATAAGGTGAAACAATTTCAAGAGAGAATCTGATTTTTTGTTGTTTAAAACACATTTTTGAATGCAAGCATAGATTAAACAACTTGAAAAACCCCTAGGGCACTCGAACTACACAAATTAAACAACTTAAACTCAAATTACAAAAAAAAATTGATGGATTTGAGTTAAAATTAATGAGAAAAAATGTCATGAAAAAGTCATTTCGTCTAAAAATTAGGGTACTCCTATATATATATATATATATATATATATATATATATATATATATATATATATATATATATATATATATATCAATTATTATTATAATATATCTTAGTTTAATACATAGTGTGCATATAGTTAACCTTATTAATAAAGTTTAAGTAAATATATAAAATATGTTAACGCTTATATTTATAAATATATAATAATTATTTACCAGTGAGAATAAATAAATATTATTATTATGTTAGATGACGATTATATTATAGTTTTAAATATAATTCTTAGTAGATTAGGAAAATTTTATGTAACAACTAATATTACATTAATATACAAAATAATCTTAATATAATAAGTATAATTATATAAATATAAAATAATATGGATTTTATTATTTAAATAGTTATTAATAATGAGAAATAGTTAGCTTTTAACAAAATACACTTCACCATTATTAATGGAGTGATTATACGCCTATATCAACCACATTGGTAAATGTGGTTGTGCTAGTAATCAATACCATGAAATAGTCTTACATTATAATCAATATTATTTAAAATGGGCAATTTTTTTGGGTGAGATTTATAGAATGTAAAAAAAAGATTATTCCAAATCACCAAATAGTTTCTTTGTAAAATTATTGCCATAATTTTCAAAAAAGCCTATCCTCATGGAACACTACAACTTCTTAGAAAATATGCATTCTCAAAAAAGAGGATAAAAACCATACAAAACTTTTATGTACTATGTAATTAATACCATGAAATACTTTTACAGTAATAATCAATAAGAAAAAATTATTTAAAAGCAACACCTTCTTTTTTTTGAAATTTAATGTAAAAAAAGATTATTCAAAATCGCCAAACTTCTTCTTTGTAAAATTTTTGCCAAAATCTCCAAAAATGTCTATCCCTATGAAACACTAAAACAACTTAAAAAATATAAACACATAAAATAATATAAAAACTATATAAAACTTCTATATACCTTTACATTTAATTAATATTATAAAATACTCTTACATTAATAATTAATAACAAAATATTATTTAAAATCAGTAAAATTAGTTGAATATAGAAAAAGATTATTCAAAATCACCAAACCTCTTTCTTTAAAAATAAAAAAAAAAATCTTTATCATCATTGAACACTAAAGCTTCTTATAAAATATGCACACATAAAAGAGAGTAAAAACCCATATGAAATTGAATTTTGAAATTTAAATTGGTCTATATGTAAATTAATCCATAAAGTTAAAATTGGCACAACAAAATTATACCAAATTCATTTAATTTTTAAAAATATATCTAAATATTAATTCTTAAAATTAAAATAGGAAAAACCAAATTATACAAAATTCATTTAATTTTCCAAACATAAAAATAAAAAATATTATCAAAAGTCATAAAACTTTAGAGCTATCAAAATGGCTTTGTCAACACTCTTTGAAAAGTTTATTAGTTTTCAAAACTTCTCCCTTTTAAAATGTCCATTTACGCATCAACCGCGAGACGAAGTAGGGCAACACTCAATTAAAAAAAATAAAAATTCAACCAGAACTATATTGATTATAAGAATGTTTGCAATGGAAAGTCCAAACTCCTTTAAAAAAAAATAGGTAAAGAAGATAATAAAAGTTCATAGACCTAACCTACACCTTTTTATAATATAAAATGCCAAAGAATATTTTGAACCATACTATAAAAAGAAGGAAAAACTTAAATATTTCAGGAACGTTATAAACGTACTTATAATCCTTACTACCCACTAAGTTGCTTAGCCAGACAATCAATCCAATGTCTTGTGAATTATTAAATTCAAACCCATCATTTAAAAAAGTTTGGAGTTAATGTGAATATATGCTGATTTAACATAAATAAAAGAAACATAAATAAATCTCTCGGACAAAACTACGGACACTCTGGGTGCATGAATATCGAAGCTTACCTTCGATTTTTTTTGTTTCCGTTCTTCGTCTATGTGTTACTATTGACTATGTTTGTTATGATTTGATTTCTAGAATAATTTTGTACCAAAAGTAAGAGTTGTGTTGCAATAAGAAAGAGCGGACTTAATTGAGAGAGGAGTCATTTGATTTCATTGGAATATCAATTTTTCCGACCAAAGGAACATAATATTTTCTGCGAGGAGCGATCGTCCGTAACTCTTATCTTTGCTTCTGGAATCTCATTTGGAATTACTATTTTTCTACTCTTTGTTTCTGGGAATCTCAATTGCAATGGATAGAGGATAGTTTCCTATTGGAACGTAGCTAGTTAGGCTGGTTCTGTTAGCATGGGACGGGTCGTCGTCTATAAAGTTAACCTATTCGAATGTAGATACTTAGGTTGGTTCTATTAGCATGGGACGTCCTCGTCCATAAAGTTAATCTATTGGAACGTAGTTAGCTAGGTTGGTTCTATTTCATCAAAATTTATAGTGTAAACTATTTTTTATTCCATTAATCAAATATGTAATTATATATATAAACTATCTTGGACACACAATCTGTTCCTTGAGAGAATATGTCAACCACACACAAATCTAGCAACATAGCTAGGAACAGACTACTCCTTGAGATAGAAATAATCACAACACATATTCCAACACACCCCCTTAATGAGTACTTGTATTGATATCAATGTGCACAGTTTAGTTGTGGTTAAACATAACAAAATAATATGTTGATGTTAATATAAAGGAGCAACCATCCACCGGAATGCATGAGTGCTAAATTGTAGGATGTCTTTTGCATACATGGTTCTTTCAACCATTATAACTGCATACATTTACCTATAAATCCCCCTCCAATATCATCATGGGTTTTATTGGATCACCATGGACCATGCCACCAAGGGCTCTCAGCCACCACAACCACCACAACCACCACGACTCAACTCAACTGCGAAGGTTCAACACAATCACGAAAGGCTCAACTCAGCCACGAAGTCACTCCAACCACTCTCCACCACAACCTTGCCACTAGGGTACTCCAGCCACTGTGGGCTACAAACCATCCACTAGGGCACTCGAGCCACTAAGGCTCACCAAAGACCCAACTCAATGAGGTCGAGGGTTCTCTGCTAACCTTAAACCATGCCAATAGGTGTCCCACTTCACTCTTACATGTGGTTTCTCACTTACCACAAACCGACACTGCAAATATAAAGTGGTTTTCAGATTACCACGAACTGCATGGGGGTACACATGTGTTACAAGGCTTACAACGCAACTCCAACTCTAGGAGTTACGAGGCACATACTTTACAAAGACCACTATAAACCACCCTAGACTTTCTTACTAATAAATATATGTGATTGACATTACAACATAATAGGGTATGCTTTATTCTTCCACACACAAACTTTTAGCTTTGTTGTCCATCCTTATTCAACATCTCTCATGCTAATAAATTTTGCTTACATATTTCTTCCAAAAAAACTCTGTGTGCCACAACATGTCACTT
This sequence comes from Pinus tabuliformis, assembly GCA_031772625.1. Taxonomy (NCBI): domain Eukaryota; kingdom Viridiplantae; phylum Streptophyta; class Pinopsida; order Pinales; family Pinaceae; genus Pinus; species Pinus tabuliformis. The sequence continues at coordinate 1,280,712,778 of CM062807.1, read as the reverse complement.
GCTCTCTTTGGACAAAATTTCAAAGAGGTCTTAGCTATGTCATGGAACTGTTCATCCACATTATTAATAGTAATCTTGGATCTCCATAGTTTCTTGTCATTTGTTAGAGTAGCCAATTATAACAAAAAATAACTTCATATTGAGGTGGCTAATCTCAATATGTATATTCACTTTAATTCCAAGATATTTTCCCATAGAAAATATCATTTATGAAATACATGCACAAACAAAAATGCTTGAACAAGCAACCATAAACAGCCTACCCTGTTCCACACCATCATTTCGTTGCACATAAGATCAAAAGTAATCTCATGACTCAAAGGTGAGACACTTCCTATAAAAAATAGAGCTCGCTACAGTGACCAATACAAGAAGAAGAGATCTTTGCCTCGAACACCAGTCCTCTAATAATAATCCCATTGAAGATGCAAACTCGATTGGGAGACAACGGATCAGACAGATTAATTTGGTGCAACTATCGAAGTTGATAACGCAAAACCTACATAGCCTTGCCATTTCCTTTTAGAAGAAAACTCCAAGCTGCGATCTTTTCGTCAATTGTTTCAAAACAATTTCATCCTAAGCTTTATTAAAAAAACATTCCTGAGCTTCTTTTGATCTCATGCAACAACAATCTACAGGGCATTTCAACTGTCAATATAGAATAAAAAAAACAAACTATGAAAAAAATCCTCTCGATCCGCTCACAAACAACGAATTCTCACTTCATCAATTACAGTACGCTCTAAATGGAGAAATACAACACGATGGACATTCTTTCCTTATTAACGATGACCGTAATCAGCTTGCATGACTTAGTCTTTTTCGTCAGACTATCCCTGTGAGGGTAGTCCTAAATCCATGGTCGTTGCAAAAAGCGGCTAGTATAACCCTTTGAATTTATCCGGTCCTATAGAAAAACCCTACAACAACCAACAATTCTCAGCAACAGTCAATGCACACAGTGGCAATGAAAAAGCTTAGCCGCATGTGGAAAATTATTGGAGAAGGTTGTCCATTTGGTTGCACACAGTGGCAATGAAAAAGCTTAGCCGCATGTGGAAAATTATTGGAGAAGGTTGTCCATTTGGTTTTGTCGTACATCCTCCTATCCCTTTTGGCCCTCCAAACACACCCTAATAACCCAGAATTCTCAGCTACGACGAACAAAAGCAATGGAAAAGGGAAACCCGAGCACCCCAAGGATGATGACCACTACCCAAAATTGGAAAAAAACTAATCGAGCCATCCAAATCCAGCCCGTTGGCCCCGTCTCAGAAGAAGCCGCGAATCATGTGCTTGAGATCGGGCAATGAAATCGCAAGCCCAGGTTCTTCAGGTCCTAACCAATCTCGTCGACAGAGATCTGCTATCACAACTATGATTAAATGAAGATGGGCAAACAAAAAAAAACTAAAGAAAAAAAAATTCACTATTTTATTTCCCTCAGCCTAGGACAGGCCAAGTCCATGAGGGACCAAACCCTCAGGGCTCTAATACCATGATAAAAACTGATGGTGCAAACTATCTTCTTCTCCATCAATCAAATATGTAATTAGGTATATGGAGGAGTATTCTCTCAAGATAGAGAAACTATCCTGGACACACAAGATGTTGGTTGAGACAATATCTCAACCACACACAAATCTAGGAACATAGTTAGGAACATACTCCTCGAGATAGAAATAATCACAACTGAGACAAGTAGGAATTACATATTTCAACACTATTACCATGGGATGCGTCCTCCTCCATAAAGATAAAAACCAACGTTTAGATTTAATTTTCATTTAATTTTATAGGTTTTATTTTTTTTTAATTTTACTTTTTAATTTTTATTTAGCATATTTGAGTGGTCAACAACTATAGCATAGTTTTGTTGATTGTGTATTATTTGATAGTGTTTTTGTAATTTTAACCAAAGTTTTGGGAAAGTGGTTAATATTTCTTTTCTTTTTTTTTTGCATAATTTGGAATTTCTTTTTTTAATTTTTCAGTAAATGTACACTCTTAGTGCTCTCTTAAATGATGTCAGAACTGATGCAATTGCGGGTTGTTTGCATATGCATGGGGTGTGATGAACAAATTCCAAATTAATATTATTATGTTTCCTTGTGCGAAGGAGAGAGTATGTGCAAGAGAGGTGAGCTCCATATGTTTCCTTGTGCAAAGGACAAAGCATGTGTAAAAGAGTTGGGGTCCTTTGCATAGTGAGTGTTGTAATACAGATGAACAATCTGTAATTGATGTAGTAATTGGTGTGGTCTACTATGTAGAGGACAATGTATGTGTGAGAGAAGTGTCTTTTGCATAGACATGGGTCCTAAATAAACTATGTTTTCAATTTTGTGAAGAAAAAGTTATGCGGTAAAATGAATGTGTTGAAGGTTTCTTCTTTATTAGTTATTATTTACAAACATTTTACTCAATTACAGAAATAGTTGTACGAAGATGGTTGTGTGAAGCTAGCTATTTATGCGGGTTGGAGGACACTCTTATGTTAATGCTTTGGTCAATGGTGCAATAATTCATGGAGTTGCAGGTTTTTTGCATCGGCCAAGAGGTAGGAATGGATGGGGGGAGGCGGCTCACCAATGTCGAATTAATACAATTATGTTTCGTTGTGAAGAGTATAGTGTATGTGTGAGAGAGCTCGAGTTCTTTGCATAGTGAGTGCTCCGGTCATTGTGTGGAATGTTTACTATGCGAAGGAAAAAGAATGTGCGGGAGAACCAGCGCAATTTCCATAGACAGTGGTGTTAAATAAACCGTGTTTTCAATGCATGAAAAGAAAAAGTGTTGTGCAGTAAAAATAATGTGCGGAAGGCTTTGTCCTTTTTAATTATTATTTAGGAACATTTTTTGCAATTATGGAAGTAGTTGTACGAAGGTGGTTGTGTAAGTTTAGCTGCTTGGAGGTATTCTGTGCATATTTTCAAATGTCAATGATTAATCAAATGGCATTATTGAGTGCAGAAGTAGTCGTAGGGACTAAGTTGTGCGAAGATAGTTATGTGTGTGCAGATAAATATGCAAATCCCCTTTTTAATTGTTATTTACGGATGTATTTCACAATGTATAATCATTAATTAATATCAGTTTTGAATGTCAATGACTAAGGGCATTATTGAATGCAGAAGTAATTGTGTGAATGAAGATATATGAAGATGGTTCTACATGTGCAAAGGTTATGTGAAGAACAAATGCATTTTAATAATTTGCGCAGAATGAGTGAAGTGTAGAGGGCTCTTTTAATTGTGATGCATTTTGATATTATTTTTATCATTGATAGATTTTGTAGAATACAGAATTGCATACAATGAAAGCTTGAAATCATTTTGCACATAATGTACTATGTTACTCAGAGGTAGCATGTGTGGAGAAAAAATGTTTCTTACCCACGATATAACGGGCCCAGGTTTATTAATATCATTTTCAAATGTCAATGGTTGATAGATTGTCATTGTCAAATCTAGAGGTGGTTGTGCATAATAATGTTTTGCGCATAAATGCATTTGAATTTTGGTATGTTGAAAGTGTACAAAAATCGTGTTTCTAGATTTCATGTTTTGCTACTTAAGTGGTTTTGTAAATGCAGAAGTAGGTGTGCAGTCAGTGTATTGAATGTTGAGATGACTTGTATTTATATGTAGCTATAGAAATTTTGAATAATATGACACTTATTCATAGAGATTATCTCGATTATACACTATTGCGGAATACATGCATAATACATAACCTCCTCTACGTTGATCATCAATTTAGCAGCATTAAAAACAATGAATCAATTGCATGCACACATTAACACTGTTACCCAGGGAAAGCATACAACTGAAAACCCCACACTATCTGTATATTATAATGCTTGAGAACATGTATCAATCTATAGTACAATATTCCTCACAAGTACTCAGTACTATCTCCACCTGTTACACACAAACTAGCTCAGATTTGAATCAATCACAGGTTCAAATCTCCTCTGATGCGCAATCCTGCATGAGAATAATGATGAATGGCTGAACCAAACCCGTATTTCCTTAGCTAAACCACGTGTTGGGCCATGAATACGACCACTTTGTAACACTTATTTCATCCATTTTTACTCTTCTCTATTATATCATCTATTATAATTTATCATTTAAATCCATTTTATAAATGATTTATGCTCTTATGGATGAATATTATTTATTCTCCTTTATTTCTAATAAATTGATGATTATGCATAATTTTATCAATGATAGTTTTAATAAATCAGTTGTAACATTATTCACCATTTTTAGCCTCCAAGATAATTTCCAGATTGAAGATTTGATCATTAAAAGTGTCAACTCAGAAATTCATTGGAATAAGAAGTGACGGTTTTGCAGTTGCGATTCTCAGCAAATGAAGCAGAATCTGGAAAATCCGGAACATGGGTTTTGTCCAGAATGGGCCCAATTAACTTTAAAAAGAACCGTTTGCGCAAATTTGGCTTGTACTGAGAGAAACGCAGGGTTATTTGAGCACGATTTTCTCAGATTTGTTGTTGCGGCCGTCCTCCAAATCTCAGCTGCAAAGCCAAATTCGTCTTGCTCTTGTTGAAAGATGGATGGAAATATATCTTCTTGTTTATCAATTGGTTGGAAACAATCTAATTTTGTAATATAAATCATGTTGTACTTATCTTGATTGTAATTGCTCTCTGATCTCTCTTTATTTAAATCACAACAGAGATCAGAGAGGGGGTGATTTCAGAATGATTCGAATGATGGAATTGAGGATGAATTAAAGATTCAGAATTGAGGATGGCAGAGAGAATGGATAATGGATGAGATATTGAGAGATTTCTTGTTGTAATCCACTGTAACTCTGCTTTGATATTTTAATATAAATCTAGTTGCCATTTCATCTTTGATCCTGAAGTAACCCAGCAGCATCCGCTGGCGGCTAAGGGCCCAGCCTCCGGTGGAGTACGCTGCTGCTGTATTATATCTTTATGCTTCATGTGTGGTTTGATTTCTTTCTTTTACTCTATTCAGTAATCTGATGCACTTTACTGTTTTACATATCAGCGCTATTATATATATTTGATTGGATACTATTGTTATTTTCAACAGGAATGTTATGTTATCATTTTAACCTTGTATCGCATTTCTATTCCGTTTGATAATTGATATAACATTGCTGTTCCTTATAGATTGACATTCATTTACAAATTAACCGCGCTGTATGTTCCTAATTCGGTACAACTGTATGATGTATTCTTAAATTGTGACTGTTGTTTATTCGGGATTGTTGTTCTGTTACAATTGCTATTACTTTATAACTATGATTCATGCATATTGTATCGAAGCTCAGATTACTGTCCCTTTTAATGATAAGTGTGTTGCGTGCTTGATTTGGATTGTTGTACATTCATATTTGATTGCTGTTCCATTTACTGTTATTCCATTTTAGACTTGTTGTTCCATTTCATATTTGTTGTTCCATTTTACTTTCTGTCGTTCCATTTACTTGCATTTGCTGCTTTGGTGTGAGAGAAGGTCTAAGGCTATAGTGAGCCTCAGCAGTCACTGCCTAGCTCCCAGACCTATGGTCCATGCTCTAATTTCCTTTCCATCAGTTTCTAGAGGGATGGGTTATTGCTACCGAACCTTCGACTGATGCAATGCTTGGTGTGATTTAGCCTTTTGAAGTAGTTAAGTTGTAGACATGCACCCATTTACTTTGTTGTTCATTTCTATTGATTAATTGCACTAGTTTGCTTTTAAAGAGTTTTCCTAGTTTACTTTCAATGGCAACTTTAGTTCAAGTTCGATTTCCTTTTGATTGCTTTAAAGCAGGACTGTCAACTGTAGAGAACATTGGTTATTGCTTCCTCGTTCCCAGATTGATTGTCTTGTTCCGGTTTGATTTCAATTGCATCAATCTCTAGAGGAATGAGTTATTGCTACTGTATCCTCAATTGATGTTTGCTGAGTGAATAGTTGGATTTCAGAGCATTTGAGTTTATGTTATTGTTAGATTTCTTCTTCAAGCATTCATTTACTTTTGTAGCTTTTAAGCACTATACTACAAAACATTACTCTTGAGTAAATAGCCGCCTCAGACTGAGTACACTCTTGAAATAAAAAGTCGTCCCTGGGTTGATAATTAATGTGAAGGTAATTAGGAGTCCAAAAGACACCTTTTTATCGCTCCACACCACGCAATCCTCATTGGCATTACTCAATCCCATTGATTGTGCAAATATCATGCACAACTATAGTCACAACTGACAGCTATCTTGCCCTTTCACTCACCTCTAACACTTGTCTCCACTGAACTGTCCATGCACTGAGTTAACTGATGTATTCTTTAGTTGATTTATGAGTTAATAATTAGTGAATTAATTAAAAATTAATTCACATCACTCATCACTAGTGTATTCTGCAATTAGACTAAATACAACTAGTTCAACTAAGTCAAACTGAACACAACTCCATCAACTCCTCAATCAACTCCACCAAACTCAACCACTTGAGTTCTAACTGAAGTCCATCATGCAATAGCTCAACTGACCCATAAGAAAAGTGTATTTCCTTCTGACAGTTGCATGTGCCACATCCGTAGCTCGAATTGAAGTTCTCCAAGCGGATAAGATAATGTTTATAGTCCAAATATTATTAAGAGCTAATAATATTCGACTGTTCTATTTTTAGCCTGGCAGTCTAAAAATAGACTCCGCCCATATGTCTAAAAATAGAAGTCCATCTATTTTTACTAACATGACCAATCATCCACAAATAGCATCCTGCAACTCATAGACCATGATCCATATGTCTAAAAATAGACATAGTCTAAAAATAGACTTTGCGCCAAAATAGCCTGCGGGCCCACTTAGTGAAGGCGACTCCTTTCCACTAAGCTCCATCATCTTGTTGCATTTTCAACACTCCCTCTCAACAAGATATGGATTGTATGCAACCCCTATCCTGCAACTCTGGAATGTTCTGCATGCAACACATTTGCCTGGTCCACTTGCTCCAACAACACTTGGAACAAAAACACTCCCAACTGACCACTCCGTTGGGCTAGGAACATACTCTGATGCTGAAGCTCTACCTGCTGCTGATAAGTGCTCCCTCTCTAACATTTGCGCTACTGCAACATCTCCATTCATCTCGCACCATTGCACACCTCTTTGTGCTACCTAGAACTGTGCAAAACATTTGTGCCTCTCGCATTGCTATAGCCTGCTAGCTATGTGCTGTCCTAGGATTCCTTGCACTGTCGCTCTCTTTGCTGCTCCATCCGCATCTATCTCTACCCAATCAGTCAATTCCTGCTACTCCACATCGGGGCTCCCTTAGAAAGGTCTCATCCAAGAGGTTGGGTACCTCAAGGATCCTACCCCTCCTCCTTGGGATGATCAATCCACATCACCCCACCTCCTACCTGGAGGTATGGCTGCATGTGATCCCTCTACCCACTTGGCTCGCAGTTTCCCCCTATTGGAGGTCTTTGCATGAGTAGATGTCTCTACTCGATCTCCTCTCAACTTCCCTTGTTGTGGCTGCTCCATAACCTCCTGAAGCTGCTCAACCAATCATGGCTCCTCCACAATCGTCTGAGACTTCTTTTGGCTCTGCATGTGGAGAGGTAATATACACTCCCTCTCAACCACCAAGTCTCCATCAGTTGCCTCGCTGCTCAAGGCTTTACATGCATCTTGAACCTCAAGAGCATACAGGTTCTTGACTCGTGAACCAATCTGCTTCACCTGTCTAGTGATGATGTGTCTAAGGAAAACCTTTCCCTTACTGAAGACTACATCACAGCCTCTATCTTCCAGCATCGCGATCGACACCAATTTTCTCTTCAGTCCTGGTACATACTTGACATCGGTCAAGGTAAGGCGAGCTCCATGCTCCCTCTGAAAAATAACCGTGCCTACACCTGAGACACAATACTTCTCATCATTACCCATCGCTTTGAGTATCTAGAGATCTTTCTCCTCCAAAGTACTGAACAAACTTTGGTCACCAGTCATGTGGAAAGAAGCTCCACTGTCAAGAAACCAACCACTGCCCAACTCATGACAACGAAAGCATCTCACCTTCAACTTGTCAACCTTCTTCCCATTATTGGAAGAACTGGATTCGGAAAGAGAACCCTTCACCTTCCCCTTCTTCACCTTACTCACTAAGGCACAGTTCTCCTCATCATGCATGTATGAAGAACTGTCTCTGGTGCTCCGTTTGATCTCCTCTTGCACAAGATCCGACCAAAGTCTCTCCCATCCTGGCAATTTCTCCTGACCATTGACAAAGTCCTGATAGGAATGCCAACTATTCGGAAGACCAAGGAGAGCCAAGCTCACCAAGTCCTCATCATCGACAATCACCCCCACACTTCCCAGCTCATTCTGACACTGGGTGAACTTCGTGAGATACCTGGGCATACTGTCTCCATTCTCACACTTAATGTTTCTGAGTTTATCCTTGAGAGCCAACTTCCTCTGGTCACTTTTGCTTTGGAATAGATTTTTCAACGCTTTCCACATCAAGTATGGAGAAGCCTTTCCATATAGGTTGGACACAATGTGATCCTTCACGCCCTCCAACAGAATCCTTCGACACTTTGTCGTCTTCTTTTGCCAAACCACAGCTTCAGTAGCATCAGTAGGTTTTGGGACCTCAACCTCTATGAAATCCTTCAACCCATTGTCATCTAACACTGCCTCCATCCTGTCTTTCCATGGAATATAATTCGATCTTCCCTCAAGAGCATACTCCAATCGCAATCCATTGAAAGACATTTCAACTTTGACACAAAGAAAACACTGCTGCAAATTCGAATTCCAGCAGCTCAAAACTCAACCACTTCTGATCTAAAATTCGTGAGAACAAAGTATTTCTCATAGAGAGATTGAATATATGGGCTTTTACCGGATATCTCACCTTCCAAAGGAAGGATGAATCCAGAGGCTACCTGGCCCGACTACAGAATCTGCCTGAAGAAATAAAATGTAAACACTTTCTGAATAATAGATCTGATGATCAACAGCTCTGATACCATGTAGAAATTTTGAATAATATGACACTTATTCATAGAGATTATCCCGATTATACACTATTGTGGAATACATGCATAATACATAACCTCCTCTACGTTGATGATCAATTTAGAAGCATTAAAAACAAATAAACATCAATCGCATGCACACATTAACACTGTATGTTACCCGGGGAAAGCATACAGCTGAAAACCCCACACTATCTGTATATTATAATGATTGAGAACATGTAACAATACATAGTACAATACTCCTCACAAGTACTCAGTACTATCTCCACGTGTTACACACAAACTAGCTCAGATTTGAATCAATCACAAGTTCAAATCTCCTCCATTGCTTGCCTGCCTCCACTGCGCAATCCTGCATGAGAATAATGATGAATGGCTGAACCAAACTCGTATTTCCTTGGCTGAATCATGCAATCCTCATTGGCATTACTCAATCCCATTGATTGCGCAAATCTCATGCACAACTATAGTCACAACTAACAGTTGTCTTGCCCTTTCACTCAACTCTAACACTTGTCTCAACTGAACTGTCCATGCACTAAGTTAACTGATGTATTCTTTAGTTGATTTATGAGTTAATGATTAGTGAATTAATTAACAATTAATTCACATCACTCATCACTAGTGTATTCTGCAGTTAGACTAAATACAACTAGTTCAACTAAGTCAAACTGAACACAACTCCATCAACTCCTCAATCAACTCCAGCAAACTCAACCACTTGAGTTCTAACTGAAGTCCATCATGCAATAGCTCAACTAACCCATACGAAAAGCGTATTTCCTTCTAACAGTTGCATGTGCCACATCCGTAGCTCGAACTGAAGTGCTCCAAGAGGATAAGATAATGTTTATAGTCCAAATATTATTAAGAGCTAATAATATTCGACTGTTCTATTTTTAGCCTGGCAGTCTAAAAATAGACTCCGCCCATATGTCTAAAAATAGAAGTCCATCTATTTTTATCAACATGACCAATCATCCACAAATAGCATCCTGCAACTCATAGACCATTATCCATATGTCTAAAAATAGACATAGTCTAAAAATAGACTTTGCGCCAAAAATAACCTGCGGGCCCACTTAGTGAAGGTGACTCCTTTCCACTAAGCTCCATCATCTTGTTACATTTTCAATAGTAGCTTTGTTTTTTGAGGATGAAAATTGGGAGATGAAAACTCCCGATGACAGTTTTATCTTTGTATCACTATTCAGATGTAAAATAGTGGTCCGTGGTGATTTATAGGGAAACGAGACAAAAAATATTTGAAGTAGCTAGTATAGTGAGGTTAAAAATGTTATTTTCAGTGATAGAGAAGACAATGGGGTGTATATCATTTTCTCTTAGCAAATTGCATTTAAGAGCTTGGAGTATTTTCCAAGGTTCTCTTTCCTTACATAAAGTATTATCTATGATGATGAGCCTGGACGATAGAAGTAGTGCAAAGATACAAAAGCTGTACAATGCTGAAAGTTTCTAAATCGATTTATAATTGCCAATTTTTTGTTCGTATTTGAAAATACTACAAGATTTTCATTTTTCAAGCTTTTCTCTATAATACTTTGTGATATTTTGAGAGCTTTCATTTGTTCTATAATATCGCGCAAGTTTTTCTTTGCAATACTATGAGAAATGAGTGTGTCAAGTTATTTGTAAATCGAATTTGGTTCAGTTTTACAAACTAATGGGGATTAGTTGTCAAGATGATTCATCATATAAGGTGACTTTAGTATTTTGTGGCAATTATTGATGGATTTATGAGTTTTAACCTTTCAATAGTTAAATTATTTTCACATTTGCAAAAATCAAAGAGTTTAAAATTAAATTCGTATGTACGGAATAAGGTTTACATTGCATCATAAACACGTGTCAAATTTTGCGATAAATACTTGTCTGGTTATTCGTAAATCAAATTTGCTTCAGTTTTGCAAAGTAGTGGGGTGAGTTGTCAAGTCGATTCATTATAGAGGGTAGTGGAATACGTGTTCTCATAACATATATTTGTTAATATTCTTAATCACTTCACTATTTGTAGCTATTACTGATGGTGTTCTCTACAAAGGGTGAAAATAAATTGAAGCATTCCAATTCTTGGAGTGTTTGAATCATTATTTTTTATTTTGAACCTTGACAAGCTTTAGCAGAAAATTTTAATTATTTTTCTAGATTTTATTAAATTGTTGTAGAAATTTCCATTTTTTTTGGGCGAATTTGTGGTCTTGTTAGTGTATGACATTATTGATAGCTTTACTAATCCTCAAAATTTACCAGAAAAAAAAGTTTGCGCACCTTTTTGATAAAATATGGTAATGGTTTTTTGTAATTAACAGTAACAATTGTCAATTTTCATGATATTTGGTGTGAATTAGGTGTAAATGATTGTGCTATTGTATTTTTATTAAGAAAACAAAGCAACAAGAAAAGTCTATATATATAACCAGAAAAAAAAGAAAGAACAAATAGACAAACAAAAGAAAACAAACGGTTGTAGTGGTTTTTAGCAGTATCGACAAATTTTCTGATGGGGTTTTTGATGGTGCTAAATCCATTTCTGATATTACAAAAATTAATTCAAACAATTTTATTGTTGGGTTTTTACTAAACGAACAAAAACGATATTTTTTGCCACGTAGATTAACTTATTGATACGATAGAAAATGTTTATTATTGCATATTAGAAAATTTTGTTTCTTGGGGAACGTATTTATCAATGATCTTGAAGTGAGAGAAAAGTGCATAGTAAATGAGAAGATGGTTTGAAATTTTGAATTTTTTTCTTATTACTTTCCGTAAAAGTTGGCATTGCTATCTTTAATTTCTATTTATTCAGTGCCTTGTGTGTAATGATTTTTCACATGAGTAATAATAAGAATGAGTGTTTGTGGAGAAAATGCAGAATTGCAAAGTGAAACGGATATGAAATTGAAATTTGAAAGTTAAATTGGTCTATATGTAAATTAATCCATAGAGTTAAAATTGGCACAACAAAATTATACCAAATTCATTTAATTTTTAAAAATATATCTAAATATTAATTCTTAAAATTAAAATGAGAAAAACCAAATTATACAAAATTCATTTAATTTTCCAAACATAAAAATAAAAAATATTATCAAAAGTCATACAACTTTAGAAATATCAAAATGGCTTTGTCAACACTCTTTGAAAAGTTTATTAGTTTTCAAAACTTCTCCCTTTTAAAATGTCCATTTACGCATCAACCGCGAGACGAAGTAGGGCAACACTCAATTAAAAAAAATAAAAATTCAACCAGAACTATATTGATTATAAGAATGTTTGCAATGGAAAGTCCAAACTCCTTTAAAAAAAATAGGTAAAGAAGATAAAAATTCAACCAGAACTATATTGATTATAAGAATGTTTGCAATGGAAAGTCCAAACTCCTTTAAAAAAATAGGTAAAGAAGATAATAAAAGTTCATAGACCTAACCTACACCTTTTTATAATATAAAATGCCAAAGAATATTTTGAACCATACTATAAAAAGAAGGAAAAACTTAAATATTTCAGGAACGTTATAAACGTACTTATAATCCTTACTACCCACTAAGTTGCTTAGCCAGACAATCAATCCAATGTCTTGTGAATTATTAAATTCAAACCCACATGGAATATACCCTTTAAGGCTTTATGCCAAGGCCACACAAATAATGTCGTTAAATCTATACGATGGACTTGCAAGAAGAAAAAATGGGATTAAAGGGACCACAAAAACTAAGTTATCAATTAACACATATGAAAGTCCACACCAATAATCTTTTTAACCTGAAACATAAACGTGCATACCTTAGTTAAACGTAGTCTTGCATACAAAATTTAGCTCAAGAATTGTATATGGTAATGGACTCATGACCTTCACATCACAGCCTTCAGCTAAATTTCGTTGGGATGATCAGCTTGGGTTGAAGTGAATTTATTCCGCAAACTTCCCATCATTTAAAAAAGTTTGGAGTTAATGTGAATATATGCTGATTTAACATAAATAAAAGAAACATAAATAAATCTCTCGGACAAAACTACGGACACTCTGGGTGCATGAATATCGAAGCTTCCCTTTGATTTTTTTTGTTTCCGTTCTTCGTCTAGGTGTTACTATTAACTATGTTTGTTATGATTTGATTTCTAGAATAATTTTGTACCAAAAGTAAGAGTTGTGTTGCAATAAGAAAGAGCGGACTTATTGAGAGAAGAGTCATTTGATTTCATTGGAATATCTATTTTTCCGACCAAAGGAACATAATATTTTCTGCGATGAGCGATCGTCCGTAACTCTTATCTTTGCTTCTGGAATCTCATTTGGAATTAGTATTTTTCTCCTCTTTGTTTCTCGGAATCTCAATTGCAATGGATAGAGGATAGTTTCCTATTGGAACGTAGGTAGTTAGGCTGGTTCTGTAAGCATGGGACGGGTCGTCGTCTATAAAGTTAACCTATTCGAATGTAGATACTTAGGTTGGTTCTATTAGCATGGGACGTCCTCGTCCATAAAGTTAACCTATTTGAACGTAGTTAGCTAGGTTGGTTCTATTTCATCAAAACTTATAGTGCAAATTATTTTCTATTCCATTAATCAAATATGTAATTACATATATATAAAAAAATTATCTTGGACACACAATCTGTTCCTTGAGAGAATATGTCAACACACACAAATCTAGCAACATAGCTAGGAACAGACTACTCCTTCAGATAGACTCCTCCTTCAGATAGAAATAATCACAACACATATTCCAACACACCCCCTTAATGAGTACTTGTATTGATATCAATGTGCACAGTTTAGTTGTGGTTAAACATAACAAAATAATATGTTGATGTTCATATAAAGGAGCAACCATCCACCGGAATGCATGAGTGCTAAATTGTAGGATGTCTTTTGCATACATGGTTCTTTCAACCATTATAACTGCATACATTTACCTATAAATCCCCCTCCAATATCATCATGGGTTTTATTGGATCACCATGGACCATGCCACCAAGGGCTCTCAGCCACCACAACCACCACAACCACCACGGCTCAACTCAACTGCCAAGGTTCAACACAATCACGAAAGGCTCAACTCAACCACGAAGTCACTCCAACCACTCTCCACCACAACCTTGCCACTAGGGTACTCCAGCCACTGTGGGCTACAAGCCTTCCACTAGGGCACTCGAGCCACTAAGGCTCACCAAAGACCCAACTCAATGAGGTCGAGGGTTCTCTGCTAACCCTAAACCATGCCAATAGGTGTCCCACTTTACTCTTACATGTGGTTTCTCACTTACCACAAACCGACACTGCAAATATAAAGTGGTTTTCAGATTACCACGAACTGTATGGGGGTACACATGTGTTACAAGGCTTACAACACAACTCCAACTCTAGGAGTTACGAGGTACATACTTTACAAAGACCACTATAAACCACCCTAGACTTGCTTACTAATAAATGTATGTGATTCACATTACAACATAATAGAGTCTGCTTTATTCTTCCACACACAAACTTTTAGCTTTGTTGTCCATCCCTATTCAACATCTCTCATGCCAATAAATTTTGCTTACATATTTCTTCCAAAAGAATTCTGTGTGCCACAACATGTCACTTGCTCTCTTTGGAAAAAATTTCAAAGAGGTCTTAGCTATGACATGGAACTGTTCATCCACATTATTAATAGTAATCTTGGATCTCCATAATTTCTTGTCATTTGTTAGAGTAGCCAATTCTAACAAAAAATAACTTCATATTGAGGTGGCTAATCTCAATATGTATATTCATTTTAATTCCAAGATACTTTCACATAGAAAAATATCATTTATGAAATACATGCGCAAACAATAATGCTTGAACAAGCAACCATAAACAACCTAGCCTGTTCCACACCATCATTTCGTTGCACATAAGATCAAAAGTAATCTCATGACTCAAAGGTGAGACACTTCCTATAAAACATAGAGCTCGCTACAGTGACCAATACAAGAAGAAGAGACCTTTGCCTCGAACACCAGTCCTCTAATAATAATCCCATTGAAGACGCAAAATCGATTGGGAGACAACGGATCAGACAGAATAATGTGGTGCAACTGTCGAAGTTGATAACGCAAAACCTACATAGCCTTGCCATTTCCTTTCAGAAGAAAACTCCAAGATGTAATATTTTCATCAATTGTTGCAAAACAATTTCATCCTAACCTTTATTAAAAAAACATTCCTGAGCTTCTTTTGATTGTAAGATTTTGAGAAACACAGATAGATCTAGATCTGCAAAACAATAACAAGCTTGCAATAGAAGGAAGGAAGCGAGCAAGAATTGAGAAAAGAATGAAAAGTAAATTCTACAATATGAGGTTTAGAATAAATACACAAAAGCAACTAAGTTAAGCTTAGTTGTGCATGCAATAACTAAAGCTAACTAAAGCTAAGTGTACATGTGCCACATGCAAGCAATAAGTTAACTGGAGCTAATCTAGGTGCATGTACACCAACACAGCTAGTCTACAGCTAGTCTAAGTGCATGTACACCAACACCCCCCCTTAAGCGTAACTTAGGTGAGTGTGATGCAAAATGAATGAGTCCCGGCAACACGGCCATTTTAGGTACCCATATACAATGCATAAAGAGGACGAAAGAGGGAAAACCCAGTGGGAAGAAAACCCCCCCTCAAAAGATAATGCAAAAATAAAGAAAAGACAACTGCTAGGCAGTCGTGTCCTTCACCCCGGGACGATCTCGCAGTGTATGATCTTCTCGTTGCAGTCCTCGTGGAGATAGGCCAGAGCCTTCACGAGAGGCAAAAAGATGCCGCCGGCGCGGGCGGAGACGGAAGGGATCGCCGGGGCGAGCAGCGCCTCGCTGAACACGAGACTGTACCCCAACCCTAATGACGAGCTCCCGAAAAGAGCCACGAACTGGTAGGCCACGCGGTTGCCGAGCCCCGTCTTGATGAAGCCACGGGCGAAGAAGAAAGCGAGCGCGATAAGCCATGGAATCTGGTCACCGAAAGCCGAAAACGCAGCAGCGAAGGTTAGGGTTTTAGTGAGCACCGCAGCACCGAGGCCCATCAGTGCCATGGCCCCCAGGGGCAACGGCTACATAATGATTCCCACGATCGTGGCCAGGAAGATCGCCAGCAGCTGCCAGGCGTTTTTCGTCACCCCCGCTGGTGCCGGCACGAGCCACAGGAGGACACCGGTTGCTTCCACGGGAGACATCTCTAGAGGACCAGACGCAAATCGAATTTCCCTGGTGGTACAATGACCCATTCCCTCTCTCGACATTGACATGGGACTCCGTCCATGGTGCTCGAGAGGGCCAGACATGAACGGATACCGATTCCCCACATCATCATCATCGAGTTGCGGGGGAAGACTAACTGAGTTCGAAGCTAGAGCCTGAGAACCGAAAACAGAGCAAATTCTGCAATAAATTGTACATACCATTCTTGCGAGGAGACCAACAACCTTCTCGTAAGTAGTGTTCCAGAGCGAAACGTCCCGCAGATGCTTAATCTCCTGCCTCTGCCACACAATTTTGCGCTGATAATACGCACCTCCAACACCACAATCCCTCTGCCCATTACAATTATTATTACCACCACCCCCATTACTGCAATTTCCATTACTCTGCCTGTGAAGATTCATCTGCAATTTTCTTGCAGACTGTTCAAGGTCTGTGAGAACCTCCAATTCCTGGTAAAGATTCGCCGTGGCAGCAATATATCTTTCCA
Source organism: Pinus tabuliformis (assembly GCA_031772625.1). Classification (NCBI taxonomy): domain Eukaryota; kingdom Viridiplantae; phylum Streptophyta; class Pinopsida; order Pinales; family Pinaceae; genus Pinus; species Pinus tabuliformis. The sequence continues at coordinate 1,280,695,996 of CM062807.1, read as the reverse complement.
TCTTTTTTATTTTCTTGTCCATGTCCTTAATCAAGAACTCCAAAGCCCTAGCATCGATGTTACCTCTCAGCAAATCGTTATAGACGTGTTCGAAGCCCTACAAGGCAGGCTCATGGCACTTCTTGCCGAGCCTGGAAACGGCCGTGGCCACGTGGTTGAGATCCTCCAGCTTCTCGGCGCAGGCAAGGCCCAGTAAATAGTTATCATCTTCGAAGACCAGATACATGAGTGCTTCTCCTTCGGTGACATTGTTGGCCATTCTTTGAATCCAGGAGGAGTCTTCGAGCTCGAAAACCATTACTTCCCCGCCCTGCCTCGCCTCGGCTGGGCTTCCAATTGTGCGTTTGCCTGTCTGTGTGTCGGGCAAAACTGGGAATGTCGATATAATTCCAACTTCACGCGGCTCAGAGGCCGTTATGTTAAAGTTTCTTCGTATGGATAGATTTCCCTTTGGGCTCTCCAGGGTCCTGATCGGCGGTGGGCGGTCGCCGGAGAGACTTTTCTCGTCCAGAGACAGGCGATATTCCTCATCCATGGCGGCTTCCCATTCAGGATGCCCATTTGCTTCTGCATAATTTTGTGGATCAGATCCATGCATTATATAAGCATGCATGGGCATGGATGGCTCCATAGTTAAGAGTGCTTGCGGATTTTCCTCAAATAGAGGGATAGAGGCAGGATCATCAAAGATATCACTCATGCTGCGCCATTTTTGTGCAGAAGTCTGATCTCGATGTTCAACAACTGGTGGTCTAACAGGGGTTTGAGGAACAAAATCAGAAAATGTATACAGACGAGATTGATCATTTACCTTGCCAGATGCAATCTTCAAATTGGTTTGCATGTCATAAATGCTCACGGAATCTGGGGTAAATTCCACTTTCCTTCCGCTGCCTGTGTGTGTCATCTGATACACTGAGAGAAGATTCACAGCAAGCCTTGGAGTATGCAAGACATTTTCAAACCTTCCATCTTCGAATTGCACTCTTCCTTGCCCAGTTGCTGCAACTGCAGAATTATCCCCCATGAGGATGGGAGGACCTGAGTATGCATGTAGAAAAGAAAAGGATTCCTTTGAAGAAGCCATATGATGTGAAGCTCCTGAATCGATGATCCATTCTTGTGGTGCAGAATGAAGAGCAATCAAAGCATGCCCGTTACCTCTTGGATGACGTGCTTTTTCTCTTGGATCGGGTGCTTTTTCCTCAGACTTCTTCTTAGCATTCTCAGGAATGTGGTCTTCAAGATTGTATTGCTGGAGTGTCTGCGCCATAAGATCTATAGTCTTCTTCATGCATGCAGATTCAGGATGAAAACCACGGTGGCAATAATTGCACATTGATTTTCCTTTCGTTCCTTTCCTTTCCTTAGAGCCAGATGATCCATCAGGGGGTTTGGGATTTGCCTTTCCTTTTGCATGCACAGTAAGTGCATGCGCTTTGGAATTTTTAAGTGTGCCCATTTTGATGAGCTTATCTTGCTCATGCATCAAGGACTGAATAAAAGTATCCAGTGAGGGAGGCTTCCAATCTGCACCAGTTGCAGATCTGACTGTGTGGAATGTAGAAACGAATACTGCATACTCTGGACCAAGTTTTGATAAAATGGAAAGAATCAACTGCCTTTCTTGCTTGGATTTGTCGATCCCACATCCTTTCAGCTGCACCAACAAAGCTTTATACCTTGTGAAAAAATCTTGAATGTTCTCAAAGTTTCTCGGATCTAATGAGTTTAACTCATTTTCGAGAATGTGACCTTGCATTTCATCTTGTTTTCCAAACAATTCTTCCAAGATTTTCCATACTTCATTTGGAGTTAAACATGATTCAACATGAAATAGCAGTTCTGGAGAAATAGATAAACATAGGATGCCGAAGGCCTCGTCCATGCGATTGAAATATCTTGATTTCTCCACTGCCGATGTTGGTTCAACTTCCGTTTCCATGGTTATTCGAAATAAGCCTCTACTTCTGAGATGAAGTTGAATCTTTGGCTTCCATTCAAAATAATTATATGGAGTGAGAATTGCCGATTGTGGAAACTCCAATTTAGACTCCATTCTTTGTTGTTGCTTCAATCTTCTGAACCTGCAAATAAATTGCTTGTGCACTGATTTACAAATCCCTGTGCTCTGATACCATGTAAGATTTTGAGAAACACAGATAGATCTAGATCTGCAAAACAATAACAAGCTTGCAATAGAAGGAAGGAAGCGAGCAAGAATTGAGAAAAGAATGAAAGTAAATTCTACAATATGAGGTTTAGAATAAATACACAAAAGCAACTAAGTTAAGCTTAGTTGTGCATGCAATAACTAAAGCTAACTAAAGCTAAGTGTACATGTGCCACATGCAAGCAATAAGTTAACTGGAGCTAATCTAGGTGCATGTACACCAACACAGCTAGTCTACAGCTAGTCTAAGTGCATGTACACCAACATTGATCTCATGCAACAACAATCTACAAGGCATTTCAACTGTCAATATAGAATAAAAAAAAACAAACTATGAAAAAAATCCTCTCGATCCGCTCACAAGCAATGAATTCTCACTTCATCAATTACAGTACACTCTAAATGGAGAAATACAACACGATGGACATTCTTTCCTTATTAACGATGACCGTAATCAGCTTGCACGACTTAGTGTTTTTCGTCAGACTATCCCTGCGAGGGTAGTCCTAAATCCATTGTCGTTACAAAAAGTGGCTAGTATAACCCTTTGAATTTATCCGGTACTACAGAAAAACCCTACAACAACCAACAATTCTCAGCAACAGTCAATGCACACAGTGGTAATGAAAAAGCTTAGCCGCATGTGGAAACTTATTAGAGAAGGTTGTCCATTTGGTTTTGTCGTACATCCTCCTATCTCTTTTGGCCCTCCAAACACACCCTAATAACCCATAATTCTCAGCTACGACGAACAAAAGCAATGGAAAAGGGAAACCCGATCACGCCAAGGATGACAACCACTACCCAAAATTGAAAAAAAAACTAATCGAGCCATCCAAATCCAGCTCGTTGGCCCCGTTTCAGAAGAAGCCACGAATCGTGTGCTTGAGATCGGGCAATGAAATCGCAAGCCCAGGTTCTTCAGGTCTTGACCAATCTCGTCGACAGAGATCTGCTGTCACAACTATGATTAAATGAAGATGGACAAACAAAAAAAAAACTAAAGGAAAAAAAATACACTATTTTATTTCCCTCAGCCTAGGACAGGCTAAGTCCATGAGGGGCCAAACCCTCAGGGCTCTGATACCATGATAAAAACTGATGGTGCAAACTATCTTCTCCTCCATTAATCAAATATGTAATTAAGTATATGGAGGAGTATTCTCTCAAGATAGAGAAACTATCCTGGACACACAAGATGTTGGTTGAGAGAATATCTCAACCACACACAAATCTAGGAACATAGTTAGGAACATACTCCTCGAGATAGAAATAATCACAACTGAGACAAGTAGGAATTACATATTTCAACACTATTACCATGGGATGCGTCCTCTATAAAGATAAAAACCAACATTTAGATTTAATTTTCATTTAATTTTCTAGGTTTTATGTTTTTTTAATTTTACTTTTTAATTTTTATTTAGCATATTTGAGTGGTCAACAACTATAGCATAGTTGTGTTGATTGTGTATTATTTGATAGTGTTTTTGTAATTTTAACCAAAGTTTTAGGAAATTGGTTAATATTTTTTTTCTTTTTTTTTGCATAATTTGGAAAAAAAAATTAAACATTTTCAATAAATGTACATTGTTAGTGCTCTCTTAAATGATGTCAGAACTGATGCAATTGCGGGTTGTTTGCATATGCGTGGGGGGTGCTGAACAAATTCCAAATTAATATTATTATGTTTCCTTGTGCGAAGGAGAGAGTATGTGCAAGAGGTGAGCTCCATATGTTTCCTTGTGCAGAGGACAAAGCATGTGTAAAAGAGTTGGGGTCCTTTGCATAGTGAGTGTTGTAATACAGATGAACAATCTATAATTGATGTAGTAATTGGTGTGGTCTACTATGTAGAGGACAATGTATGTGTGAGAGAAGTGTCTTTTGCATAGACATGGGTCCTAAATAAACTATGTTTTCAATTTTGTGAAGAAAAAGTGTTATGCGGTAAAATGAATGTGTTGAAGGTTTCTTCTTTATTAGTTATTATTTACGAACATTTTACTCAATTACGGAAATAGTTGTACGAAGATGGTTGTGTGAAGCTAGCTATTTATGCGGTTGGAGGACACTCTTATGTTAATGCTTTGGTTAATGGTGCAAGAATTCATGGAGTTGCAGGTTGTTTGCATTGGCCAAGAGGTAGGAATGGATGGGGAGAGGCAGCTCACCAATGTCGAATTAATGCAATTATGTTTCGTTGTGAAGAGTATAGTGTATGTGTGAGAGAGCTCGAGTTCTTTGCATAGTGAGTGCTCCAGTCATTGTGTGGAATGTTTACTATTCTCCATTTTCCATATAACAAGGGTTATGCAGGGTTCGGGTCATCACTGGGACAACCATGACTGCCTTACATCATCATAATGGGAGGGAAAGATGCAAAGGAAAAAGAATGTGTGGGAGAACCAGCGCAATTTCCGTAGACAGTGGTGTTAAATAAACCGTATTTTCAACGCATGAAAAGAAAAAGTGTTGTGCAGTAAAACTAATGTGCGGAAGGCTTTGTCCTTTTTAATTATTATTTAGGAACATTTTTTGCAATTATGGAAGTAGTTGTACGAATGTGGTTGTGTAAGTCTAGCTGCTTGGAGGTATTGTGTGCATATCTTCAAATGTCAATGATTAATCAAATGGCATTATTGAGTGCGGAAGTAGTTGTAGGGACTAAGTTGTGCGAAGATAGTTGTGTGTGCAGATAAATATACAAATCCCCTTTTTAATTCCTATTTACGGATGTATTTCACAATGTATAATCATTAATTAATATCAGTTTTGAATGTCAATGACTAAGGGCATTATTGAATGCAGAAGTAATTGTGTGAATGAAGATGTATGAAGATGGTTCTACATGTGCAAAGGTTATGTGGAGAACAAATGCATCTTCATAATTTGCGTAGAATGAGTGAAGTGTAGAGGGCTCTTTTAATTGTGATGCATTTTGATATTATTTTTATCATTGATAGATTTTGTAGAATATAGAAGTGCATACAATGAAAGCTTGAAATCGTTTTGCACATAACGTACTATGTTACTTAGAGGTAGCATGTGTGGAGAAAAAATGTTTCTTACCCACGATATAACGGGCCCAGGTTTATTAATATCATTTTCAAATGTCAATGGTTGATAGATTGTCATTGTCAAATCTAGAGGTGGTTGTGCATAATAATGTTTTGCACATAAATGCAATTGATTTTTGGTATGTTGAAAGTGTACAAAAATCATGTTTCTAGATTTCATGTTTTGCTAATTATGTGGTTTTGTAAATGCAGAAGTAGGTGTGCAGTCAGTGTATTGAATGCTTAGATGACTTGTATTTATATGTAGCTGTAGAAATTTTGAATAATATGACACTTATTCATAGAGATTATCCCGATTATACACTATTGCGGAATACATGCATAATATATAACCTCCTCTACGTTGATCATCAATTTAGCAGCATTAAAAACAATGAATCAATCGCATGCACACATTAACACATTATGTTACCCGAGGAAAACATACAACTGAAAACCCCACACTATCTGTATATTATAATGATTGAGAACATGTATCAATCTATAGTACAATACTCCTCACAAGTACTCAGTACTATCTCCACCTGTTACACACAAACTAGCTCGGATTTGAATCAATAACAGGCTCAAATCTCCTCCGCTGCTTGCCTGCCTCCACTACGCAATCCTGCATGAGAATAATGATGAATGGCTGAACCAAACTCGTATTTCCTTGGCTAAACCATGCAATCCTCATTGGCATTACTCAATCCCATTGATTGTGCAAATCTCATGCACAACTATAGTCACAATTGACAACTGTCTTGCCCTTTCACTCACCTCTAACATTTGTCTCCACTGAACTGTCCATGCACTGAGTTAACTGATGTATTCTTTAGTTGATTTATGAGTTAATAATTAGTGAATTAATTAAAAATTAATTCACATCACTCATCACTAGTGTATTCTGCAATTAGACTAAATACAACTAGTTCAACTAAGTCAAACTGAACACAACTCCATCAACTCGTCAATCAACTCCACCAAACTCAACCACTTGAGTTCTAACTGAAGTCCATCATGCAATAGCTCAACTGACCCATAAGAAAAACGTTTTTCCTTCTGACAGTTGCATGTGCCACATCCGTAGCTCGAACTAAAGTGCTCCAAGTGGATAAGATAATGTTTATAGTCCAAATATAATTAAGAGCTAATAATATTCGACTGTTCTATTTTTAGCCTGCAGTCTAAAAATAGACTCTGCCCATATGTCTAAAAATAGAAGTCCATATATTTTTACTAACATGACCAATCATCCACAAATAACATCCTGCAACTCATAGACCATGATCCATATGTCTAAAAATAGACATAGTCTAAAAATAGACTTTGTGCCAAAAATAGCCTACGGGCCCACTTAGTGAAGGCAACTCCTTTCCACTAAGCTCCATCATCTTGTTGCATTTTCAACACTCCCTCTCAACAAGATATGGATTGTATGCAACCCCTATCCTGCAACTCTAGAATGTTCTACATGCAACACATTTGTGCGGTCCACTTGCTCCAACAACACTTGGAACAAAAATACTCCCAACTGACAACTCTGTTGGTCTAGGAACATACTCTGATGCTGAAGCTCTACCTGCTGTTGACAAGTGCTCCCTCTCTAACATTTGCGCTACTGAAACATCTCCATGCATCTCGCACCATTGCACACCTCTTTGTGCCACCTAGCACTGTGCAAAACACTTGTCCCTCTTGCATTGCTATAGCCTGCTAGCTATGTGCTGTCCTAGGATTCCTTGCATTTTCGCTCTCTTTGCTGCTCCATCCGCATCTATCTCTACCCAATCAGTCAGTTCCTGCTACTCCACATCGGGGCTCCCGTAGAAAGGTCTCATCGAAGAGGTTGGGTACCTCAAGGATCCTACCCTTCCTCCTTGGGACGATCAATCCACATCACCCCACCTCCTACCTGGAGGTATGGCTGCATGTGATCCCTCTACCCACCTGGCTAGACGTTTCCCCCTATTGGAGGTCTCTGCATGAGTAGATGTCTCTACTCGATCTCCTCTCAGCTTCCCTTGTTGTGGCTGCTCCATAACCTCCCGAAGCTGCTCAACCAATCATGGCTCCTCCACAATCGTCTGAGACTTCTTTTGGCTCTACATGTGGAGAGGTAATATACGCTCCCTCTCAACCACTAAGTCTCCATTAGTTTCCTCGTTGCTCAAGGCTTTTCATGCATCTTGAACCTCAAGAGCATACAGTTTCTTGACCCGTGAACCAATCTGCTGCACCTGTCTAGTGATGATGTGTCTAAGGAAAACCTTTCCCTTACTGAAGACTACATCATAGCCTCTATCTTCCAGCATCGCGATCGACACCAATTTTCTCTTCAGTCCTGGTACATACTTGACATCGGTCAAGGTAAGGCGAGCTCCATGCTCCCTCTGAAAAATAACCGTCCCTACACCTGAGACACTATACTTCTCATCATTACCCATCGCTATGAGTATCTAGAGATCTTTCTCCTCCAAAGTACTGAACAAACTTTGGTCACCGATCATGTGGAAAGAAGCTCCACTGTCAAGAAACCAACCACTTCCCACAATGGATGAAACCATGCATGCGAAGGGTGTGAAATCCAACTCAAACTGTGAAGCAAGTGCCTCACCTTCAGATCCTTCCCCAGATCCCTTCTTGGATTTCTTCTTTGGGCAATTAGTAGCATAATGGCCCAACTCATGACAATGAAAGCATCTCACCTTCAACTTGTCAACCTTCTTCCCATTATTGGAAGAACTGGATTCGGAAAGAGAACCCTTCACCTTCCCCTTCTTCACCTTACTTGCTAAGGCATAGTTCTCCTCATCATGCATGTATAAAGAACTGTCTCTGGTGGTCCGTTTGATCTCCTCTTGCACAAGATCTAACCAAAGTCTCTCCCATCCTGGCAATTTCTCCCGACCATTGAAAAAGTCCTTATAGGAATGCCAACTCTTTAGAAGGCCAAGGAGAGCCAAGCTCACCAAGTCCTCATCATCGAAAATCACCCCCACACTTCCCAGCTCATCCCGACACTAGGTGAACTTCGTGAGATACCTGGGCATACTGTCTTCATTCTCACACTTAATGTTTCTGAGTTTATCCTTGAGAGCCAACTTCCTCTGGTCACTTTTGCTTTGGAATAGATTTTTCAACGCTTTCCACATCAAGTATGGAGAAGCCTTTCAATATAGGCTAGACACAATGTGATCCTTCACGCCCTCCAACAGAATCCTTCGACACTTTGCTGTCTTCTTTTGCCAAACCACAGCTTCAACAGCATCAGTAGGTTTTGGGAACTCAGCCTCTATGAAATCCTTCAAACCATTGTCATCTAACACCGCCTCCATCCTGTCTTTCCATGCAATATAATTCGAGCTTCCCTCAAGAGCATACTCCAATCGCAATCCGTTGAAAGACATTTCAACTTTGACACAAAGAAAACATTGCTGCAAATTCGAATTCCACCAGCTCAAAACTCAACCACTTCTGATCTAAAATTCGTGAGAACAAAGTATTTCTCGTATAGAGATTGAATGTATGGGCTTTTACCGAATATCTCACCTTCCAAAGGAAGGATGAATCCAGAGGCTACCTGGCCCGACTACAGACTCTGCCTGAAGAAATAAAATGTAAACACTTTCTGAATAATAGATCTGATGATCAATAGCTCTGATACCATGTATAAATTTTGAATAATATGACACTTATTCATAGAGATTATCCCGATTATACACTATTATGGAATACATGCATAATACATAACCTCCTCTACGCTGATCATCAATTTAGAAGCATTAAAAACAAATAAACATCAATCGCATGCACACATTAACACAATATGTTACCCGGGGAAAGCATACAGCTGAAAACCTCACACTATCTGTATATTATAATGATTGACAACATGTAACAATACATAGTACAATACTCCTCACAAGTACTCAGTACTATCTCCACCTGTTACACACAAACTAGCTCAGATTTGAATCAATCACAGGTTCAAATCTCCTCCTCTGCTTGCCTGCCTCCACTGCGCAATCCTGCATGAGAATAATGATGAATGGCTGAACCAAACTCGTATTTCCTTGGCTAAACCACGCAATCCTCATTGGCATTACTCAATCTCATTGATTGTGCAAATCTCATGCACAACTATAGTCACAACTGACAATTGTCTTGCCCTTTCACTCAACTCTAACACTTGTCTCCACTGAACTGTCCATGCACTAAGTTAACTGATGTATTCTTTAGTTGATTTATGAGTTAATAATTAGTGAATTAATTAACAATTAATTCACATCACTCATCACTAGTGTATTCTGCAGTTAGACTAAATACAACTAGTTCAACTAAGTCAAACTGAACACAACTCCATCAACTCCTCAATCAACTCCACCAAACTCAACCACTTGAGTTCTAACTGAAGTCCATCATGCAATAGCTCAACTAACCCATAAGAAAAGCGTATTTCCTTCTGACAATTGCATGTGCCACATCTGTAGCTCGAACTGAAGTGCTCCAAGAGGATAAGATAATGTTTATAGTCCAAATATTATTAAGAGCTAATAATATTCGACTGTTCTATTTTTAGCTTGGCAGTCTAAAAATAGACTCCGCCCATATGTCTAAAAATAGAAGTCCATCTATTTTTATCAACATGACCAATCATCCATAAATAACATCTTGCAACTCATAGACCATGATCCATATGTCTAAAAATAGACATAGTCTAAAAATAGACTTTGCGCCAAAAATAACCTGCGGGCCCACTTAGTGAAGGCGACTCCTTTCCACTAAGCTCCATCATCTTGTTGAATTTTCAACAGTAGCTTTGTTTTTTGAGGATGAAAATTGGGAGATGAAAACTCCCGATGACAGTTTTATCTTTGTATCACTATTCAGATGTAAAATAGTGGTCCGTGGTGATTTATAGGGAAACGAGACAAAAAATATTTGAAGTAGCTAGTATAGTGAGGTTAAAAATGTTATTTCCAATGATAGAGAAGACAATGGGGTGTGCATCATTTTCTCTTTTCAAATTGCATTGAAGAGCTTGGAGTATCTTCCAAGGTTCTCTTTCCTTACATAAAGTATTATCTATGATGATGAGCCTGGACGATAGAAGTAGTGCAAAGATACAAAAGTTGTACAATGCTGAAAGTTTCTAAATCGATTTAAAATTGCCAATTTTTTGTTCGTATTTGAAAATACTACAAGATTTTCATTTTTCAAGCTTTTCTCTATAATACTTTGTGATATTTTGAAAGCTTTGATTTGTTCTATAATATCGTGCAAGTTTTTCTTTGCAATACTATGAGAAATGAGGTGTCAAGTTATTTTTAAATCGAATTTGGTTCAGTTTTACAAACTAATGGGGATTAGTTGTCAAGATGATTCATCATATAAGGTAACTTTAGTATTTTGTGGCAATTATTGATGGATTTATGAGTTTTAACCTTTCGGTAATTAAATTATTTTCACATTTGCAAAAATCAAAGAGTTTAAAATTAAATTTGTATGTACGGAATAAGGTTTACATTGCATCATAAACATGTGTCAAATTTTGCGATAAATACTTGTCTGGTTATTCGTAAATCAAATTTTCTTCAGTTTTGCAAAGTAGTGGGGTGAGTTGTCAAGTCGATTCATTATAGAGGGTAGTGGAATACATGTTCTCATAACATATATTTGTTAATATTCTTAATCACTTCACTATTTGTAGCTATTACTGATGGTGTTCTCTACAAAGGGTGAAAATAAATTGAAGCATTCCAATTCTTGGAGTGTTTGAATCATTATTTTTTATTTTGAACCTTGACAAGCTTTAGCAGAAAATTTTAATTACTTTTCCAGATTTTATTAAATTGTTGTAGAAATTTCCATTTTTTTGGGGCGAATTTGTGGTCTTGTTAGTGTATGACATTATTGATAGCTTTACTAATCCTCAAAATTTACCAGAAAACAAAGTTTGCGCACCTTTTTGATAAAATATGGTGATGGTTTTTTGTAATTAACAGTAACAGTTGTCAAATTTCATGATATTTGGTGTGAATTAGGTGTAAATGATTGTGCTATTGTATTTTTATTAAGAAAACAAAGCAACAAGAAAATGCTATATATATAACCAAAAAAAAAGAAAGAACAAATAGACAAACAAAAAAAAACAAACGGTTGTAGTGGTTTTTAGCAGTATCGACAAATTTTCTGATGGGGTTTTTGATGGTGCTGAATCCATTTCCGATATTAAAAAAATTAATTCAAACAATTTTCTTGTTGGGTTTTTACTAAACGAACAAAAACAATATTTTTGGCCACGTAGGTTAACTTATCGATACGATAGAAAATGTCTATTATTGCATATTAGAAAATTTTGTTTCTTGGGGAACGTATCTATCAATGATCTTGAAGTGAGAGAAAAGTGCATAGTAAATGAACAAGGTGGTTTGAAATTTTGATTTTTTTCTTATTACTTTCCGTAAAAGTTGGAATTTCTATCTTTAATTTCTATTTATTCAGTGCCTTGTGTGTAATGATTTTTCACATGAGTAATAATAAGAATGAGTCTTTGTAGAGAAAATGCAGAATTGCAAAGTGAAATAGATAGGATTTGAATATATTATTCATGGGAAAATGTTTCTTTTTCTTCCTGCAGATGAGAAATGGGTAGAAAATGAGGGAAAGAGGCTCTTTATAGTGATACGGTTAACTCACTTACTGAGATCAATGATAGATTTGGCTAGTCAAGAAATTATGAGCGATATGTCAATCTATCAGCGGAAAAGAAAAAAAATGACAATATTCAGAGTAGCGGATTAGCAAATTTTGGGTGTGTTCCCGACATATTTAATATAAGAGAAATTGTTTATCTCTGTGCAGATAATTTTGATTTCAAAAAGAGGGAAATTAAGCTAGGAGAAATAAAGTATTTTGTTATGCAACCAACTCACAAACATAAGAAAAGATAGATCAACGAGTTCAAAATCAGCCTCTTCAAGGGGAAAACCTCATTTGCATTACATAAATAAACAATTCTTGGATGATTCAAATGACAAAGCCTTCTTTCTATATATAAGAGTCTAACGGGTCACAATATAATCAAAGTTGATATAAGAATAATAATGTAATGGCACAACAATAACAATGTGGGCTTCTATGGGGCATAACAATAACAATAAGGGGGTTACACTAATAACAATGAGGGAATACACTAGTATTATAGGGACCTAACATGCCCTTCTCATTCAAAAAAGGTGTTGTCCTCAATGCCTGAGTAGTTCTGGATGCCTCTATATAAAATTCTCATCCTCTCATGTGGAATCTTCTGCTAATAAGTTCTTCCAGTTGATAAGACACTCTAAAATTGATCAATTTCATAGCTGTCAAGTTCTTGTTTTCGTGACTACTTCAGGTTCCAATATGATTTTTCCTTCCTCCTCAAGTTCTAGCATTATTGCTTGAATTGGGAGCTTGTCACTTATAACCTTCTTTAAGCATGAAACATGGAAAACTAGGTGCACTCGAGAAGATGTAGGAAGCTCCAATTTGTATGTCGTAGTACCAATCTTTTCCAACACCCTGTAAGGACCATAATACTTTCGTGATAATTTATTATCCTTATTAGCTTTCCTGAGGGGCATTAGTTTGTATGGTTTTAATCGTAAAAATACCCAGTCTCCTACTTTGATGAAGTAAAATTATAAGTGCGGACACGAACGAATTCCTCTAGCCCGATAATGGGTCTAGCCACAACAGATACATTCTACGGAAGATTTCCTTAGGTTAGAACGGATCAAGAGGGCCTACCTCTTGGTCGCTTATCCTACTTTATGATCTCCTCGATTGCTCACTCCAACAATCTCTTTCTTCCTTTTTCAAGCTTCTGAAACAAGTAAACAATGACAACACACAAACATAATAATAGACAAATTGCAATTCAGCCAACTTAATAACTCAAGAAGCATTAAGGCACGAATATGTAATATTACAAAACATGTAGGAATCAATCGATTGTTGCATATATTAATATTCAAAGAGATATACAACCATTCATCTTGACATCGCAGTCTTCCTCTAAAAAGACCAGGTTCCCACACACTTCTGCTAGCACTTCATGATGGCTTCAAACAAAAATAGTTTAGAGAATCTTCCCTTTAGGCTTCACTCCAAACCAAACACACTTCTCCCTCACACAACTAGATGGCTACAACGAGTAATAGCTTTCCTGTCTAAAATAGTATATTCACACACAACCAAAACTCTAATTCTCACTTCCACACTAGTTTGTGCTTGGGAAGATGGGAGGTTTATATAGAAAAAATGGATGGGCGATGGATCCTCTTCTCATGAGAGAAGGAATTATCCCTTGAGGTAGTTCCATCATTATAGGGGAAAGGAGCCCAAACTGTCATCCTTGACCCCATTCGACCAAACCATTTACCAGAATTCTGTTACGGATATTCTAGAGATGGAAGCTTCGACTCTAATTTAAAAAAAATTCCATAACAGGACCGACACGACTGGAACACAACTTAGTCACACTGATCTGTGTGGGGAATAGTGCTAATATCTACACATCAACGCGGGGGATATGAAGGTCATTAGTGCCGGTCTTGTAAATTGGGAAAAACAGATGTTTAAGGGGAAATGGTGCAAAAGGGAAATGATCTGCTCATGAAGAGGGACATAATGGTTGTTTCTCCATGAAGGCAAAGCATGCAGGATTCACTGTAGAGGTCCTCCGAGATTAAGGAATGGGGATTACAGGGACAGTGAAAAAATTCTATGTAACAGATGGCCCCCAAAGCTTGAAGGTCGAGCCAGAGTGAGGGATGAAATGCTTTATAAATCAGTGCAGGGAACTGTTCTGCCATTAGAAAAACTACAAGCAAGTATAGATACATATAAATAAACTGAGCTCTCTATCAAATGATACATGAATCATGGCATGGATGGATCCATCCAGAGAATGATCATGTAAATGGATCCAGGCATGGCGCAACCATCCATCAAAGAGGATCGTAATGAAACCAAGGTATGGTCACACCCGTTCGATAATCAGAAGGATTGTATATGATAACTCATGGTTTGGTCGCAGCCATCCATCTAAAAGAGACATGCATATCATCATAACCATGTCACACCACTTTGCAACTTGGACTTTTTGTAATCTGAGTCCAGGGTCTTGTGCTCCAACATGACCTAATCAAATTACAAATTCTAACATGTGAATAAATGTGTTGACATCGAGCATGCTAGAAAGTCACATGATTACTAGTCGATGATGAAAATTGTTAACAAGCATGAGATCAATCACCAATAATGACAGTGGCCCTCAAGGTGCTATTAGCACAATTCACAGAATGTGAATACAGAAACTGAAGTCGAACACTTGTGAAATCACTCGATCGAAAGCCAATGATGTGAAATTGTCATCGAGTGCGAAGAACTTGCCATTAGCGAAGGATGCTAAATAAAATTAACACACATGAAAAAATATAAGAGGCATATAAATGGTGGAAAATGCCTCAACCTTACTGTATTCCTCACATAATGCAATCCAATGTACAAAGAATGATAATCGTACAAATAAATACATGAGGAAGTTTGTCTCAAGATAGTACGTCTATCTTGGACACTATGGTTGAGAAAATATCTCAACAACACACTAGTCTAGGAACCTAACTAGTTGGAGAGAATCTCTCAACCAACTAAGCCTAAACTGACTCCTAACCATGAGGAACAAAATCAATCTAGAAAGGTAGGATTAAATTCAACTTTCTTGATTTTAATCAATTTAATTGTTTTTGACTTATAATTGTTTTCATCACATGACAGTGAGGCTAACATTACCCCCCTCTCAATGATAAGTCCAAAATAAGAATGAGGAACCATCTTCCAAGTTCTTGTGTTGATCCTCAAAAACATTGCCTGAAAAAACCGCTAAATCTTGATGTTGAAAAAAGGTCAAATTTGAAGAGAACATGAATCAACTACAAGTTTGATTCATCTCTTAAATTTTCTTGACTACTCGTTCATGTGCCAAGCTACAAAAGGATCCATATGTCCTTTGTGTTCAATCAACATACTTTGTCCACTGACAAAAATGTTGATCAACATCCAGTGGCGTATTTGTTTTTCCACTGACAAAAGTTGATGAAAGCCCACTGGTGTATTTATTTTTCCATTAAAAAAAGTTGATGAATGCCCATTGGAAAATCTGCTGATGATGATCGCCCACTGGTTGATGACATTGAAAAACAACTCACTGTTGCTTTTTCTCTGTTTGAAAACTGCTCATTGTTGACTTTTCTGTCAATCGTCCACTGGTGAATCTGTTGATGCTCACCCGCTATTGAAAATGTCCACTGGATTCTTTGCTGATGTTGTCGAGACTTTCAATATCAAAACCACTGCCAATTTCATTGACATTTCCCCCCCTTTGTGAGCTGAAAGGAGAGACAATCTTCTTCAAATTATTTCTGAACTCCCCCCCTTCAGGTGTAGGAGAGTTTCACTGTTGTAATCCCGCATTTAGGTGCAGGAGAGTACCATCTTCAATTGATTGTTGGCTGTACTATGTGTGAGTGAATTCAATTTGGATGACCATTCCCAGGGATCAATCCATGAATCAATTGATCTTCAATTTGGTTGATTGTTGTTGTTTGTTGCATTGTGCTGATGAATGATTTGACTTGCCACAATGGTGACAAGGATGGAAATCAAAACACTGATCTTCCAGATGACCGGTTTTTTGGCAATGAAGGCATTTTGGTTTGATTGCAACTTTAGTGTGTGTGCATGTTTGTTTGTCTGCAACTTCATTGTGTGTATTTATGTTTGTCTTCAACTTTCTCAAAACTAGATGATGTGATTTGTGAAAGAAACCCTGCACTAACAAACTAAATGGGCCTTGAATAATCTGGGATATGCAATTTGGCATCATCTTTGACATATCCTAAGCCTCATCGATTTTTGTTACTTTGGATTTCTTCCCATGGCTTGATGATTGGTTTGGAAGAAATTTGAACTGGATGAGGGACCACTTCAACACTTGAAGTTGGCTGGATCAGTGACTTGGAATTGACTGTTGTACTTGTATTGTTCAAAGACTTGGAAGCATCACTCTTCTCTAGCAACTCAGTTCTTTGTAGTTGCAACTCGAGTTGAAGGAACTCAATAATTTCATGTGCATGTTGAAGATGCACTTGAATATCAGCAATAGTTGTTTTGCTGATGTTCACCATGTCACAAGTTGATGATAAAATCAAATTGTTAAGAATTTGGGACAGCTAAGTGTGTGTCACCATGTTAGCTTGTTCACCTTGAATTCAAGCTCGCTTTCTTTGTTGTTTGAATGACACACTCCCTTGATTTATTTCTTATTGCACTTGTGTTAAACATTGGCTTGATTTGATGGTCATTTGAAGAATAGAATACTAGAATTCACACTCATTTGATGATGATTGCTTGCTAGATGTCTTGCTTGAACTTGCTTGATTGATTACTGACACTTTGTGCTTTCTTGAATGTACTCATTAAATGTGTTGATTTTAAAAAATAAAGGGTGTCGAACAATGTCGAAAATGCACCCAAGAGACAAATGACAAGTTCAATCTTGATGACTCAGTTGAAGACTTAATTGACTTAATGTATTCACTTGAAAAATTCAAATTAGGGTGTCAGTTACAACCGACAATTCACCCGTACAATTCAATTAAAAAATGTTTATCTACAAGTGATACAAAAAGTGTTGATGATGTTGATGTTGCCTTGGCTTGAAACGCTTGATTTTTTAGCATCTTTAACTTGATTCCTTTGATTACATGATGTGAAATGTGCTTGCTTGGAAGATCATATTATCAAGTTGACGATGTGACGCTTTGTGCTTGTGTACTTAAGCTTGAATACAGGAGCTTGATTAAGCGTTCTTATACTTAAGCTTGCTTATGTGCATGTATTTGTTTAAGCATAATACAAAGAGAGCATTTTGATAATCTGAACACAAGTCATGCACACACATTCATTACACATGGTGTACCTATGATCCCCTTATTTTATTTCGGGCAGATCTAGGACACAAGAACCACAAAAATTATGATTTTATTAATTACTGGAGTACATCATTCTTCAATGTCACAACTTTGCCATGAAAACTTCTCAATGAGAATGTCACACTTACAAACTTTGGAAGCAAATTGTCTTCAAAAACTACCTGCACTCACTCAATCTCTCTCAAAGTAAAATATTACTTTGGAGTGCAACAATGACTTTCTCTAAAAAAAATTCACTTATCACTCTAAATACAAAATACTTATAACTCCAAAATTACAAAATATACTCCTTATCTCTCCGCACTGTATTTCTCCACATTATAACTTATACTTTATCACTCCATTGCAAAAGATTCACTTTACTTCAAATGAATTATGAAATCGCTCTATAAAGTGCATTTTTTTCCAAACCTCAAATGTTGTTTACATTAAAAACACACATTATCTCTCGTGGAGAAAAAAAAACATTCTCATAAATATTAATTTACACTTTTCACCCATGAAGTAATATAATATTAAAAAATTTCCCATGTTAAAAGCTTCAAATGTAAACTTCATGTGTTGACTTACAAATTTGTTTATTTCTTTTACCTTTGACTTGCATGCTACAGGTATTAGAGCCAATGTGTTTGATTATGATCTACGCTATGTCAATAGAAAGTGAAAACAACTGACAGGAAATGATAAGAAAAATTCTCAGGAAAGGATTATGGGCCCACCACGCTTCTGCTCACAGATCCACATCAACCTCCACGCTCCTCTTCAATGAAGTGGAATTTTGAGAGGCTTTGAATGAGGATATTCTGCCATTGCTTATGATTTGGAGAGCAGAGCATGTGCTAAGGGAGATGCAAATTCTAGTATGTGTAAGGATGTCAAACAAAAAACACATGTATGCACATTTTCTTAGAATTTATCAAGAAATGTACATACTACAGCATGTCCAGAAATGAATACATATTTCCCAAGCATTTATGTTCTTAATTGACCCTAGAGAAATTCTCACTGGCCTGAACTTGTGGGGGATAGATTATCAGTAGGATGTATAGCTTCACACTCGCTAAAACGTTCGTCCACTTATTTGAAGCGGGGTTTTGCGACTGATTCTGGGCTTCCAATACCTCCATTGAAATTTTCATCTTGAACCTCTCGCAACAAAAACATGTATAATCAATTTTTTTTTTTTTTTTTTGGAGTCTCGATATGCTTTAAATCCATGTCCGAGGTTACAGGAGGGAAAGGCTTCTCCAGAGCAATATCTGTTCTCCTTCCTACTTTCTCATGTTGACGAGAGAGGTGAAAGGGAATCCCTCGCTGACGACGAAGTTAAGCAGGTCAAGGCACTATCAAGTCAACATTACCAGTGTTGCTTAAATTTTTGGCTGAGAATCCTCACTACTATGAGGAAGACAAGAAAGAGCAATTAGATATAACAAATTCAAAAGAGTTGGGGCAACCTCTAGAATGGCAATACTTCAAATATTCATGCAGAACTCGTCAAGAAATGTTGAGACTACAACTTCCTTGTCATGGAGGCTTGCACAAGGCTATGGAGGACTTTACATACAAAGGATACACAATCCTTAAAGAATGGAAGGTGCTTTGGACTGTGAATTCAACCCACAAGAAATCTGAGTATTTTAGCAATGCAGAGAAATTTGATCCATCAAGATTTGAGTGAGCAGTGCCTCCTCCCTCGCAGATTATGGCGACAACAACTCTCGATAATGATGATGGTAGCGACAGTGGCTTAGCGCAAAACTTTCGATTGTGCCTCGGCTCCTCAACGTATTAGATTTTAGAGCTTTCGACTTTCATGGATAAAAAGGATCAATGCTTCATCAAATTTTATCTTGAATCTGCATTGGCCATGAGGTCCATGTCATACTTGTGGAATCGAATGGAGAGCATGTGCTCCATGGCGAGCACCAAGGACGTCAGAGAGAATGGGACCCCATTGTCGATCATCATGCGGAGCTCGAGCCGAGCCTCACCACTCAAAGCTCCTTAGGCAAGTGACTCTCAACAGTGATGGTGCGCCTCAACCAGCTAACCCGGGCATTGATTTTAGCTAGTCGTCACTTTTAACTAACATTTTGACTTCAGCAGGGAGAACTACACATTCTTCAACTCCACACAACACCTGAACACTCTCAGCTATCTCCAGACTCTTCACATCTGCAATGTATGGTCCTCAAATACAACAGCTGGACAAATGCATGCTCACTGCAGCCAAACCGCAGTGTGAAACTATCACCGGCTTCACACATCCTCGGCTTTTCTCACACCGATTCCAAACATCCTCAAATTTCCTTTGCACTTCACGCCTAAGAGTTCACATCACCACAGGCAGGCAACAACCTACTCCTCATGCA
The DNA here is from genome assembly GCA_031772625.1 of Pinus tabuliformis. Taxonomy (NCBI): domain Eukaryota; kingdom Viridiplantae; phylum Streptophyta; class Pinopsida; order Pinales; family Pinaceae; genus Pinus; species Pinus tabuliformis. Next base: position 1,280,676,348 of record CM062807.1, on the reverse strand, counting down.
TATGAAATCTTGACAATGCCTCCACACATACTCATATGCAACAACGACTCAATGAAGGGTATTCAATTTATTCTTATAACATGCATGAATCTACTAGCTCTGATACTACATGAAGGATACTAAACAAAATTAACACACATGAAAAAATAAGAGAGACATAGAAATGGTGGAAAAGGCCTCAGCCTTACTGTATTCCTCACATAATGTAATCCAATGTACAAAGAATGATAATAGTACAAATAAATACATGAGGAAGTTTGTCTCAAGAGAGTACGTCTATCTTGAACACTATGGTTGAGAACATATCTCAACAACACACTAATCTAGGAGCCTAACTAGTTGGAGAGAATCTCTCAACCAACTAAGCCTAAAATAAATCCTAACCATGAGGAACAAACTCAATCTAGAAAGGTAGGATTAAATCCAACTTTCTTGATTTTAATTAATTTAATTGTTTTGGACTTATAATTATTTTCATCACATGAGTGTGAGGGTAACAATTAGGGCATGCAAGCTCTAAGGTATGGGAAGGGAGTCTCTCGGTCAACTTCTCAGATAATGAGTTGAAGTTGATGGAAAGTGACTGCGTCGAAGGAGGGCCATAATGAATCCCACATCATCGACGCGATATGAGAGGATGCAAAATCATTTTGGATGATACAGAGAAACAAAGGTTAAGTGTAACTGCAGAAGGACAACTCTTGAACATATCGACAACACAACTGGCAGTTTGGTATCTTTTGGATCCATAGTATCGGTGGTCATTATGACGTGGCAGAGATAAAATGGAAGGAAAAATTGAATGGCCCAAACCAGCAAGGTGAATGATACAAAGGAGGATATCCCAACTCGACACAAAGAAAAGAGTATCATGTTCAAGAGTAAGTAGCTGACATGACTCGATAGATTTCCAAATTTTCCCCCACCATTTCTAGTGAGTACGTCAATTATTTTTTAATCACAAACTTGAAGGGGATAACATACAATTTCACTGTAAGTTCATCCTTTAGATGAATCTGACCTAGTAAGTTTAATGATCCCTAGGAAGGAGAAGCTCGTGTTCATCATGATGATGAATCCGATGTCGTTTAATAGTTTAAGGAGTCCAAAAAAGGTGTAACTCGGTATCTTTTTCATGTTTAGAGAGTTGGAAAAGACACATAAAAGAAAACTCAACATGGTCCCTTTTCGTACATTTGTGTCTGTCGAGCCCAAAAGGTAGAAAACAATACTTGAGAGAACTGCTTGACCATTTCAGTCAAGGAGTATCTTTTTCATAAATAGTGCTTCCCAGCCCGAAAAAGGGGTAAACTTATACTGGGTGCATGACATTTCACATCTGTTAATGAGTTCAAAACGACAAGGGCTTGACCATCTTTTCAATTTTAAAGGGTTGGAAAAGAGCTGAAAGTGGACCCCCCATTTTTATTCTCTTTAACGAGTCAAAAAAGGGAAAAAAATACTCGGCAATCTTTTCATATGAGTTTATCGGGTTGAGAAAAGAGCTGAAATGCGACTCATCATCATCGTTGAACATCCATCACCTATTACTACAAAAGTAAGGCAAAGTGTATTATCAAGTCCTTGAGGTAAAATAGGTCCAAAATATTTATAAAACTTGATATTTTCATGGAAAAATGAATAAAAAGGGGAAAAGTAAATATATTTTTACCATTTACAATTTTACCTTTGTAGTGAAGACTTTTTACCCACTTTTGCCCTAGTTGTTCTAGTGCAGATTATATGAGATTCAGGAGGTCAATCGACGAGCCGTTAGTTCCAGGTAACAGAAAAAGCCCTGAGCTCCATCTTCATGCTATTGATTTCTATTTTTATCCATTCTTTAGGAATTTTACGGAGGTTTTTGAGAAAAAGTTTCGCCCTCGGTCGACGTGATTTCTAGGCATAGGATCGCAGTAGCCGAGGGTTATTTCCATAACCATCCACTTCGACCAGTGTGACTATTTCTAAAGCAGGCTCACTGGTGCTGTGAAAGGGGTAAAATCAATTTTCCTCAAGAATTGACCGTTGAAATTTGGTTTTTATGTGCCAAAATTGATCACTAACTTAAATAAATGGCTTTTGCAGGAGATAAATTTTCAAAAATGGTGGATTGGAAGGAAAGAGAACATGAAGATGTGGACACCTAGGAATTGAATGATCCAAGTTGCCTAGAGGCTTTGAGGGCTTGCGAGATCCTCAAATTTTTCCTTACACCAAGGATGCGGGCCCAACCCAAATTACTTCGATACTTGATAAGCCTTTGGGACATCAATCATGAGATTTTTGTCATTGGGGACCAAGAGCTGGAGTTGACAACTTCAGATATCTACTTCATCACTAGGTTGTCCCATAGAGGTGATCCAGTGAGATTGTATGGGTCATGTACGATCAGGGCAAGCATATCTTCTCTGCTTGCTGATCATTGTCCTGAGGCCTTGAAATCCAAAAGTGGGAAGATTGAGATTTCTAGTGTGTGGGATTTGACACTGTGGGTGCTTCCATTGACCATCAACAGAGTGGTAGGGTCCCAAGCAGAACATGAGACTAACAATTCAAAGTTCCTTTACGCTATTGATTGCACAGCTCCTACGATCTTCAACTGGGAACGGGCCATGAAGATGAACATCAAGAGCGAGTTGTTGAAGGCCAAGGTAGGAAATCTGAAGTAATTTGGGTTCATATCAGTACTTGTGACCTTATTCCTAGAATGAGTTCCATTGTTCCAGTATCAGTTGACTGAGGCTGATCCTCCTACACCAAATGATCTGCGGATGTCCCGCTGGAGTCGTTTGATGCCCAGGATCACTAGGGGTTAGTAGATGTCCTACTGACCAGCATTCCTTTCATGGCTATAATGACATAAAATTTTCAGTGGAGGATTGGCCGTACAGTGCCACTAACTTTCATGGAGACCCGGATATGCCCTTGCCAGATGGGGAGGACTTCAATGACGAAGGTAAAAACTCAAATCAAATTTTTGATTTTGATGTTTTTAAATTGTTTTTTGTATATGCATGCTTATAACATTTCTTTTGTGTATGCAGATGTTGGACCAGAGTGACAAACCGGGATGTCCCCAATAGCCATGCATTACCCCCATCCTATTGATGTTGTCACCCCTTATCAAGAAGGGAGAGATAACGAGGAGGATATTGCAAGGATCCTTAAGGGGTTGACTCATGGTATCCTGGAGTATGCTCGGATAGGAGACATGCCTTGATAGTACCCGAGGCACACATTGGGAGTCTCAGATCGGATCCGCCAATTTCTGAGTCATGTCTTACGACATGTTTCGTGTTATCATGACCACCATGCTGAGCAATTCCTAGGTCCAGTACTTATATAGTTTTTTAAGTCCTGTGTGCCACGAATGTTCAAGGCCTGCGAGCCACCAACGTTATTATGGACATACATATTATTTTTTGGGGTTTTGATGTATCAAACATTCACACACACACACACACACACACATATAAGTTTCATTTTCCTATTTATTATGGTACAAATGGTGTGTCTTATATTTTACATGTTTTGCAAATGTCTATGAAACACGTAATTAGCTAATGCATATGTTAATGTATTCATGCATCTAGGAATATAATGATATGTAATATAATCAAAACGTCTTTCCGAAAGGTGGATATGAAGATACATTCGTAAAATTTGAGGGTTCCTTATGGAATATTGCCCTTTGAGTTGAAGGACAACAAGTTGTGAATCCAGGTTGACAACGAATTCTCTGATACCCAAAGTGATGCCTTCTAATAATAGTTCTATGATCGCATTGTACTCGACAATGTTGTTGGTTGTATGACCTAGGTAGATACCTTGAAGGTCAATCAACTCACTGTTAGGGTTATAGATAGCCCATTCTGCGGATGAGAGGTTTTGGGTACTACGACAAGCACCATTGGTGAAACCAACATGAGGAGGCGCATACATCTACAAAGAAAGAAAATCATAGTAAACAGGAGGGTTGTTTGAAAACTTATCACACAAAACCATGTTGTACAGAAACGAATCACACACTAATGTACAGAAGTAACATTGCAAGATGACCTAAGCATAGTACCTTTTGAGGTAAAGCCCGTTGTGGGGCTTATCGAGAGGATTTCCTTCATTATCAATAAGTTCATGGGTTCCTTTCCGCAAAACGCGTTTTAAAATATAGGGCCCTGCCACATAGGTTCGAACTTGACTACCCCCAACTTATCATTAGCTTGCTCATATAACAGGATGAAATCAACTTCAGAGAAAGTGTGAGGGGAGACTAACTGGTCGAAATGGGTTTTGACCCATTTCTTTTGTGCTTTGATGACCATGGTAGCAAGATGGAGAGTCTCGTCCAGTCATTCTAAATATAAGAGGCATTCCTCTTGAGGTGATGTTTCAAGGAGTTTTTCAACAACTAACATAAGTGAAGGAATCTCACATTTGATTGATAATGTTTCTTACAAACCATAGACCAGCTGGAATGCTGTGAAACTAGTTGCGTCTTTGGTTGCAGTTTGGTAGGCCCATAGAGCTAAAAAAAGCATGAGATGCCAATTTGACTTGTGCATCCCAATAGTACATTGAAGCATGGTAACCAAAAATTTGTTCATGGCTTCAACTTGGCCATTGGCCTGAGGGTAATATTGGTTCAAGCCATCGTGGCACAAGCCGAATGAAGATGTCAATTATGTTATCATGTAATCTCTAAAAAGGGAGCCATGATCTGTGACAATGGCTTGGGGTATGCCAAACCTGGAAATAACATGGTTAAGAAAGAATTGAGTTGTCATCTTACCATTTGCAGAATATGTAGGCATCTCTTCGGCCCATTTGGTGAAGTAATCCACAACAACAATAATGTAGTCATGCCCCCTGACCAAATGAGGGTTACATCTCATATAATCGATGCCCCATTTGGTAAAGGGACCAACGGTAATGACGGGGTGCAAGTGAGCAGGTGCAGCGTGCATCTTGCATTGGTAGATTTGACATTCGTGACACTTGCAGACAGAAAGAATGCAGTCCTTGAAAATGGATGACTAGAAATAACCAGCGCGAAGGATTTTCTGAGCTGTAGCATAACCAGACATATGACCACCACATTCCTCGGAGTGGCAATTATTGAGGTCTCTTTCAGCTTCCTCAATCGTGAGGCATCGACGAAGAGCATAATTGACATTGACATGGTATAAAGTATCACCAATAATTTGGTAAGGTCGAGAATGATGCCGAATCCTTCGACGATCATCTTTGCTCAACGTGGACTGAAACGTGGAGGTTGGGAGATACGCGATGATATCAGCATACAATGGATCAAGGGTGCTAATCAAGAAAAGGGTCTCACCTGGGAGTTGTTCATCTGCACCAACAGGGAGAGCTTGGGAGGGAAGGGAACAAATCAATTCAGTGAAAATAAGTGACTTCTTAGATTTGGTCGTAGTGAAGACCAAATCAAATTCTTGGGGGATAATGATCAATTTAGAATACTTGCACCCAAGCAGCTGACGAGTCAGGATGTAGGTCATAGGGTTGCATTCATAAATCACTGTAGTCATTTATAAGAGAATATAATGCCAAAAATGTTGAACAACCTGGAAAACGTCCAAAGCCAACTTCTTGACATGTGCATAACGCATTTCGGTGTTGAGGAGATTCCGATGTAGGTAGTGGATCATGTGTTCAACACCTTCGTCATCATCTTGAACCAACACCATAACTATGGTGCTAAGGGCTACAACTAGGTAAGGGAAGTAATCTTGATAATATTCCGGTGGATGCAACAGAGGAGCATTTATGAGGAAAACCTTAAGATCATCAAAATATTTTTGGGCTATCTCATCCCATGCAAAGGGTGTTCCTTGTTTGAGCAACTGCGTAAATCCTGTAGCTAACCTGGCATAGTTGGGTATAAAATGAGGAAGGAAATTGGCCTTTCCCTAGAGGCTCTAGAGTTGGTGAAGTGAAGATGGAGGGGGTAAGTTTACAATGGCCTTAACTTTTAGCCGAACCAAGTCAATCCCATGCTTGGAAACAATGAAGCCGAGGAGTCGTCCTGATTCCACACAGAAAACACATTTGTGTGGATTTAACTGGATGTTATAGTGTGTGCAACGTAGAAAAATCTATCGAAAGTGGGTTGGGTGATCTCGTTGCTTATGAGAATGCAGGAAGGTCATCAAAGTAAGGTTGGACAATGTTGTGAATATCATGAAATGCATAGGACGTTGCCCGTTGAAATGTGGCCCAGACATTTTTGAGGCCGAAAGGTAGCTTCTTGTATGTGAATGTTTCCCATGGGTAGATAAAGGTTGTCTTCTCTTGGTCGACTGATGTGATATTAATCTTTTCATAGCTAGAAAAACCGTCCATAAACGAAAAGATCTTTCTCCTGGCACATTCATCAATGATTTGATCAATGAAGGGGGTAGGATAGTTGTCTTTAGGATAGGCACGATTAAGATCTCTGTAATCTATGCAAACGCAGATCGTGCCTTGTTTTTAAGTCACCGAGACAATATTGCACACCCAATCTATAAGGGGAATGGGATAAATGAATCTAGCTTTGAGAAGCTTTTGACTTCACCCTTAATAGAAGTGGCCTTCCTAGGGTGCACTGGATGAAGCCGTTGGTGAACAAGTTTCGCATTCGGATATGTTGGTATTTCATGCACCATAATGCTAGGATCAATGCCAGGCATTTCTTCATAAGACCATGTAAAAACATCACGAAATTCTTGAAAAAGATGAGTATATATCTTGATCTCATCTAGAGAACAAGATACCCTGATATGAACATGTTCAACGACACCGGGTTTGAAATAAATATCAATTGGCATCGTTTGGGTAATATTACCCAAATTTACTTTTGACCATACTTCATGAGCAACAGTCAGTGGTGGAAATGGAGAAGAGGACTTTTTGAAAGAGGTAGACATAATCGTCGGGCGAGGCAGGAACGAGGAGCGATGATGGGTATCGATCCATGGTGGTTCCTCGAGAGACATGATTTCCATGATATCTTCATCAGCGAGGAAGGTCTCGGCTAAGGGATCAGATGATTCCAAACCACCAAGCTAGTGGGATTGAGAATACATATCAAGGGAGGTCTTCGAGATATGAGAATCAAAGGATGCAGAGTTCACAGCCAAAATAATCTCCATGTAATTGACTTCAGCGGGACTAAGCAGAGTGACGTTGCCACAAACATCAACCAGATATGGTGTAGGTATGACCCAGGGATCAGATCTAACCGAGATCATGTTGATAGAGGCAACATGAGGAGGTGGGAGTGGAAAAATCCCCACTAAGGCAGAATCTTTGAAGAGACCTACCCCCACACTCTCAAAGGGAGCACCAGAGTGCTTGACATACACAACATTGCCATCAGATGAGTAAGAGGCAAATAAAGGCAACTAATCAAAGATGAAAATCCTCCCTTGATGGGGAAAATGGATCACATGAAACAAAGAGGACGCCATGACATGCATGGCATGAGTCCAACTTTGGCCGAGTAGAAGATTATAATTGAGATTAGTGTCAACAATCCCTACTTCAACCTGCACTGTCTTACCTTTAGGGTGATGGAAAGGTTGGGTAAGACACCGAAGGGTCACGAATCATGCCCATCGAAATATTACAATGTGTTGGGAGATTGGTTTAGTGCAGGGGAACCAATAGCCTTCCAGCACGCAGTTGACATGATGCAGGTAGAAGCACCTTCATTGATGACAGTGCAGTGGATGGTATTTTCATTAATGATTACCTGAATAAGAAAGGAAATCTAATGAGGGAGTCTTGAAACATCATTCTCTAGATCGAAATAGATCAAATTAGAATCGGTGGGATCAATGCCCCCTATAGTTGATAGCAAAGATTTCCACTGCGATGGGTAGATTTGGAGTACCTCGAGAGCTGATATAACTGACGACACTTGAGCCAAATCTTCAACAATATTGTAATGCTGAGTGGCTCAGGAGTTGGGATTATACACAGATTTCCATAGCACACCTCGAGAGGGTGGCTGTGTAGTGGAATCAAGTTTAGGGCGCTTGATTTGCAGAGGGCCAGAAATCGAGGTAGAAGAAGAAGGTGGAGCTTCTTTTTTTTTCCCTGTTGTGGGATCTGGAGTTTGATAATCCTTCGATCGGGTAGCCACATTAATGGGAATGCTCATCATGAAAACTTGAGATCCAGAGGAAATGGATCGGGGTTGGTCTACCATCTGAGTCTGCTAAGACAAAAAAGGCTCTTTGAGGACAGAAGGTGTCCCCTTGAGCAAACGACTAACTTTGGATCGTCGTGGACAATCCTTAGTATAGTGATCCTCCTCATAGATGAGACACAGATAATTGGGTTTCCGTTGTGAGGATTCACCAACAGATGATTTGGGAGGACCCTGTTTCGGGGCATCGAATTTAGATTTGCCTTTGCCTTTATTTGTTCCTTTTGAGGATTTTTCTGCTATAGTATACTGGACAGCATGGACCTCTAAGGTTTTACCAGGGCCTGGAGGGTTTTGAGATGAACTGTTGGGAGAAGTATATGAGACTGACTTCTATTTGAAAGAAGTTTTGGCAGGGTCCTGGGATACTGAACCAATAACTCCATCAATGAGAGGAACAATGAGTGACTTTGATGTTGCGGGATCGGATGATGGCCGTAGAGAATTAGGTAATAATTCGTATAAGGTTCCATACTGAGAGTAGACTATGTCCAAGTACTCAACACGAGAGATGGCTTGCTCCTCAATGATGCATCCACCCATGGCTATATCGTGAGCAATTGGGGCTACAAATGATTTGGTAAACCATTCGGTGAGTAACCGATCAACTCTCTCGAACTTGATCAGTTGACGTCTATGTCTCCCTTCATGGATATAATCAGAGATTTGCATCACAACATCTTGCTTAAGTGATGTGAGGAGATAGGTGCCCATTTCATAATGAACCAACAGCTAAAAGTCCATGAGAAAGGCCATGGCTAACGAATTGAATTCATGAAAAGTACTTTGAGGTAGCTCGATGTACCATTTTTTTGCGACACCCATGAGGGTTCATTGGAAAAGACAAAGGCGAATGGAATCATCCACATATGAGTTTGATGAGCACAAGACGTGATATGTCATCACATGGGCATGAGGATCTTCTTTAGCTTTTCCATTGAACTTTGGGCAATCACTTGGTATCTTGGATGACACCAGAGTCCAGTATGTGAATGATGAGTCAGATCATTCGTAAGACGTGATACATATGGAAAATCAAGTGTAGCCAAGAAAGGTAATTGAGTTTTAAAAGGCATGGAAGGTTGATAGGTGGGCCCATAAGGAGGAGCCATCTCTGTTGGTAAGGATTTTGACTCAACAGTGGAGGATTTTGGCCATATGGCATCTAAGGCTACCCCCATTAAGGATTACCTTGACCAAAGGGGGGATTAAGACCTTGAATACCTTGAAACTGTCCATGCATGAGTTTCTGATAGGCAATGTATGGGTTAAAAGGCTTCTGAGCCTATTACCCTTGGACATATGGGTTTGGGAGCTATTGTCCTGGGACATAGGGTTGTTGGGTCTGTTGTCCTTGAACAAGAGGGTTATGGACTTGCAGTCCTTGGGCATAAGGTTGATACGCTTGTTGCCCTTGGATGTAGGGATTTTGTACCTGGTGCCCTTGGCCGGTAGGATTCTAAACCTGTTGGCCCTCGATAAGAGGATTCTGCACCTACTACTGCAGGACTTGACCTTGAACCTATCCCTACAAGGGTTGCCCTTGTTGATAGGTACACAAGGGTTCTTGCTATCCAAGTTGGTTTTGCTGACCTTGCGATTGTAAAATTTTTCCTTGGGTTTGCAAAGGTTGGCCCTGCAAGGGTATGGGTTGAGAGGTATTCAGAGCATATTACATGTGTTGCTACACAACCTACTAAAAATGTTGAAAGTGTTGGCATTATGGCACAGGTTTGGAGCTATGGCACAGGTGTTGTCCTTGATGGAAACTCTCTTTGATAACAGATCTCAGTTCAGGCTTTCATAATGAAGGAAAAGACATATACGTAGGTTCATCTAGACGAAGATGCGTATACACGCGGGTTAGACATTACAAAGGCGCGTATGCATATACACGCACTTTCACGCAAAGAAAAGCACGTATATGTTGGAAAACATACCTTTGATCCGTGGTAGTTAGTCCTTGGTACTTGAACCTATGGTTTTGGACCATGGTATCTCGTCAGAAGTGTTGATCCCAAGTATTGGGCCCATGGTATTGTGTTATTATGGTTTTGGACCGTGGTATTGAGAAAGGCCTAAGGCTATAAAAGAGGAAGGAGATCATTTGGAAAAGCATCTTTGGAATCAATTGAATATCTAACATGTGCTAGATCTGAAACTTTTGTGATTGGGGTTATGGTGTAGATCTGGATCTGAATGAAGGAGGAACCTAAGCACATAAAGAAGGATAAGATCTATTGATGGGTCATAATCTTTAAAGATTGAACGATAGTATCTTTGTATGATTTTGATCTATTCTATGAGGCACACACTTGATCTATAAATCTGATAATCTGGGTTATTTAGCATTTGACTGTTTGAAAGAGTAAATTCTCCTTTATAGATCTGTACGCAGGTTCAGTGAAGTGAAGGCGTGTATACACGCAGGTTCAGTAAAGGAAAACTGCGTATACGCAGGTTGCTCCACCCACAGGAGCATATGCACGCAGGTTTCAGGTTGTTTAAGTAGCGCATACATATTTTATTGTGATCTAGCTACCTATGTTTGTTGCTGCAGTGTTCTGGGTTCAGAATTTGGTATATGGTTACTGTTGCTGTGTTTTGGGTACAGCTGTCAGAGAAGTGTTTATTGTGAATCAGTTTTGTTCGGTGGAAAGGAGATTGGTTGAAGCAGAAATCTTGATGATTGATTGATGTTCATGGATCCAGTCTGAAAATTTATGAAACATGGTCCCTGGAAGAAAGAGAAGGTTGTAGCCTTCAGTAGGCCAACACCTACGTACTAGTATCTTGGCTAGTACAAGAGCTAAGGGGGTTGTAGCTCCCTTCTAGGAGAAGCTGGAAAACGAGAGAGAGTTGTAGCTCTCTGCAGGTTGTAGCCTGCGTACTGGTAAAGGACTGCACCAGTACATTGTAAAAGGAAGTTTCTAATTAAAGAAAGATAGAGACGAATTGCAGCAGGTGGTTTTCACCCACATTGGGTTTCCACCTTATATCTTGTGTTCTTGTGTGTGACTGTCTTCTATTCTGTTTTACTGGTCTGGTTACTGTTTATTTCACTCAGATACACAAATTAATAATCAACATCTGAAAGATAAAGTAAATCATAAGTTTGCATTGTATACGCGGGTTTCCTTCTACATAGTTGCGTATATACGCGGGTTTTACTAACTGAAGTAGCGTATATCCTCTGATTTTTTAAAAGGGAATATTTGGCTTGATAATACTGATTCACCCCCCCTCTCAGTATTATTTCCAACAATTGGTATCAGAGCAGGTCCTTCTGAAGAAGCTTGATCGCTTGGAGGAAGATCCATCATCATGAGCAACTACGAGAGAGAAGCATCTATCAGGCCACCGATTTTTTATGGGACAAACTTTGTATATTGGAAGGTAAGAGTTACTGCCTATTTTCAATCTCTTGGTACATAAGTCTGGAATATGATCGATACAGGGTACACTTTTCCATTGGCAACTCTTACATATCCGGTTGAGAAGAAGAAATTTGAAAGAAATGCAAAGGCATTCAATACCCTATTAGGATGTCTATCTCAATCAGAATTCGTCAAGGTTATTCAGTATAAATCCGCAAAGGAAATATGGCACAAGATTGTTCTGAGCTATGAAGGAGATGAACAGGTAAAACGAGAAAAACTTCAAACCCTCCTAATTCAGTATGAAAATCTCAGAATGCATAGTGATGAAAGTGTGGCTAACTATTTCCTTCGTGTAGATGAGATTGTTAATTGTATGAAAAACTTGGGTGAAGAAATAAAAGAGGCTGTCGTGGTTGAAAAAATTCTAAGATCTTTGTCGCCTAGGCTTGAATCTAAAGTTTCTACAATAGAAGAAAAAGAGAATCTACGAAACCTTACCATGTCACAGCTGCACGGGATTCTAAATGCTTATGTAATGAGGAAAGGAGGACCATCAGACAGGAGAGAAGTTGCTTTCAAGGCTTCAGGCAAAAGAGACTACTATGAGTTAGGACACGTGTCAGAAGAAGAAGAAGAATCAAATTTTGTCAAGAATCTTCAACGGGGTGCTGGAAGATTCCGAGGTAAGTTACCTTTCAAATGCTTTGCTTGTGGAAGAGTCGGTCATTATGCTGCCAAGTGTCCTCATAAGGATAAGATTGACAAAGGGAAGGAACCTATTAGATGGAACAACAAATAGAATGCAACTAAGAAAAGTTACTACACTCATGAAGACAATGATGGCCTATCAAATAGTGACGAAGATGAACGAGGTAATGATTATAAACTTTTAATGGCTTTTGAAGATGATGATTACATGGATGCGATAGATGTAGATGGTTTTTATGAAGAGATTTCTAGACTCAAAACATGTTTAGAAGAAAAATATATGATCATTGATACTCTGCAGTTCCAACTTGATGAAAAAGAAAAATTTCTTGAGAAGTTAGAATGTGAAATTGTTGGCCTTAGAAAAGAAATTGAGAAAACAAAGGCTCTTAATCTTAAATTTGTTAAAGTATCTGAAACTCTGGATGAGATTATCAATGTACAACGTTCTCCACTAATCAAGACAGGTCTGGGTTATAATGGAGAAGCATCTCAAGCATCCACCTCAAAGAGTTATCTTGATGCAGCAAGGAGGAATGAGCAATAGCCCAATGGAGATCACCAGGTAAAACAGGGACGAATTACATCAAGAATAAACAAAGACTACCAGATAAATCAAGGGCAATCCATCTTAAGGGTGAACAAAAGCTACAACCAGCCACAGGTAAAAACTTCTCAATTTGCTTCAAGAATGGATGACAATAGAAACTACAATCATTTGGGTGGTAGATTTGATAATCGCAGAAGTTTCTTCAATGGCCAATGTTTCTCTTGCCATAACTTTGGTCACAAAGCAGCTCAATGTGTTTCCTATAAGACAATCATGACTAGAGAAGCTCAAAAACAAAGAAGTAGGACTGGGATTATGAAAAGGACCCATAACAACTTTTCGGCCCTTGAAAATGAAATTGAATGTTCTATTTGTAATAACTTCGGTCATGAAGATTCTGAATGCAGGAGCAGGTTTCGGCAGACAAAGGAACAAGCCTCAAGCACCAGAACATGGAGAACAAAGAAACAACAACTAGAAAGATGTGGAATAACTTTTTATGCAGAAGGACAGGAAAATCTATGGTACATCGACAGTGGATGTTTGAAGCATATGACAAGTGATAAAGAAAAACTTGAATCATATAGTGTTTCAGAAAAGGGAAAGAAAGTTTCTTTTGGAAATGATACCCCTATAGTCATAAAAGGAAGAGGCACTGCTCAGTTGAAAGAAAATGTAAAAGCTGGAAATGTTTTGTATGTTGATGGCTTTAATCATAATCTACTGAGTGTCAGTCAGATTTGCGATCAAAGAACCGAGGTAATATTTCGATCAAATGGATGTAGTGTTCGTGATCTTGATACAGGAAAAACAATGATCAAAGGTAGAAGAAATCCAAATAATTTATACATATTTGAAGAAGGACAACAACAATGCTATTTGAGCAAGGACGATGAACACTGGTTATGGCACCGGAGGTTGGGGCATCTAATATTTTCAAAAATAAAGAAAGCATGCAAATACCAGGCAGTTCGTGGTCTTCCAGATATCAAAATTCCAGACAACACAATATGCAAATCATGTCAGTTTGGTAAGCAAACCAAAACTAACTTCCTTGAGAAGGAAGGATCAGCTAGCAGGCCTCTTGAGCTAGTCCATACAGATGTATGTGGTCCATTTAGGACAAGGTCACCTTGAGGAGAAGAATACTTTATATTATTCATTGATGACTTCTCCAGGATGGTTTGGTTAGGACTTATGAAGCACAAAGACGAAGCATTCAAAAAATTCAAATCCTTCAAAGCCTTGGCTGAAAACGAATCAGATCACAAAATTAAGTGCCTCAGGTCCGACAAAGGTGGGGACTTTACCTCAAACGAATTTTTCGATTTCTGTGAAGAACATGGAATAAGAAGGGAATTCTCTACAGCTAGGACTCCTTAGAAAAATGGAGTGGTGGAAAGGATGAACAGAATGGTCCAACAAATGGCTCGTGCTATGCTTGATGAAGCTGGAACTCCCGCAACCTTCTGGGGTGAAGCTGCATTTACTGCGGTTGTTATTCTCAACAAAACAAATGTCTGAGTGAACAACACTCAAACTCCTCATGAGCTCTGGTATGGTGAGACTCCTTCGGTAAAGCATTTCAAAATTTTTGGAAGCAAATGCTATATTAAGAATAATGATGAACAACTTGGAAAACTTGAACCTAGAGCAGATGAAGGAATTCTCCTTGGTTATTCTCCCCACAACAATGCATATAAGTGTTACAATAAAAGACTTGGAAGAATTGTTGACAACATTGACGTAGTGGTTGATGAAAAAGGATACATTCCTAGGAAAGTAAATTATGAAAATATCGAAGAGGATGAAGACTACTCTCCAAATCAGACTGATGATGAAGAAGAACCTCAAGAGGCACCAGAGGAACAGATAAGGATAGAAGAGAAGACTCCATCCAGGTATGTTTGGAAGAATCATCCAGAATCTCAAATTTTGGGGCAGAAAGAGGAAGGTATATAAACAAGAAGAACAATTGTAGAAGCCTCAAGCTATTTGGCTTTGCTCTCCTCCACTGAGCCACAAAATTTAAAAGAGGCATGCAAAGATGAATTCTGGGTCAAGGCAATGGATGAAGAACTTGAGCAGATCGAAAAGAACAACACTTGGGAGTTGGTCCCTAGACCAAAGGATAAGAATGTCATAGGAACAAAATGGATCTTCAAGAACAAGTTGAATGAAAATGGGGAAGTTATTAGAAACAAGGCCAGACTTGTCAGTAAAGGGTATGCTCAACAAGAAGGAATAGACTTTGAAGAAACTTTTGCTCCCGTTCCTAGACTTGAGGCCATCTGAATGTTCCTTGCTCTCTCAAGCTTTCAAAAATTCAAAGTATTTCAAATGGATGTGAAATCAGCCTTTCTGAATGGAGACTTAGAAGAAAAAGTGTACATTGAGCAACCAGATGGTTTCATTCTTGGGAATGATCCAAATCTTGTATGCAGACTTAAGAAGGCCCTTTATGGTCTTAAACAAGCTCCAAGGGCTTGGTACTATCATTTGGACAAATACCTTCATCAACAAGGTTTTTCAAAAGGATTAGCAGATAGCAATCTTTATATAAAAATTGAAAATGACAAATTGCTAATACTTGTTGTGTATGTAGATGATAATATCTTTGGTAGCAATGAAGAAGATATGAGTCAAAGATTTGCCATGGTGATGCAAAAAGAATTCGAAATGTCTTTGCTTCGAGAATTGACATATTTTCTTGGATTGCAAATCCAACAAAATGAAGGCGGTATCTTTTTGTCTCAAACCAAGTATCTCAAGAAGATCTTGAAGAAATATGGCATGGAAGATGAAAAACAGTATGTACCCCCATGGTTACATGATGCAGCCTCAGTGCAAATGATGAATCAGCAGCAGTGCATCAACCGACCTATAGATCTATGATTGGAAGTCTACTTTATTTGACAGGTACCCGACCAGACATCATGCATGCAGTGGGAATAGTTCGAAGATTTCAAGTAAATCCTAAGGAAACTCATCTTCAGGCAGTTAAGAGAATCTTCAAGTACCTTCAAGGAACTCAAAACTATGGCTTATGGTATCCTAGAGATACAGATCTCACACTTCATCCTTATACAGATGCAGATTGGGCCGGAAGCGTGGATGACAGGAAGAGCACAAGTGGTGGTGCATTCTTCATGGGTTCCAGATTAGTATCTTGGTTCAGCAAGAAATAGAGTTCGATTGCTTTATCTACAGCTGAAGCGGAATATGTGGCTACTGCATCTTGCTACACACAACTCCTTTGGATGATGCAGACCTTGCAGGATTTTCAAATCACTTGTACACCACCTATCTCCATCTTATGTGATAATACAAGTGCAATCAACATTTCAAAGAACCCAGTCATGCATTCAAAGACCAAGCACATACCAATCAAGTATCACTTTCTCCGGGAACAAGTGTTGGAACAAAAGGTCAAATTGGAGTATGTTCCTTCTAAGGAACAACTTGCTGATATTCTCACTAAACACTGCCCAGGGAAACTTTTGAATACCTCAGACAGAAGCTAGGGGTAGTTGATGCATCATCTTGCTTTTAAATCTTAACTGGTTCAGAGAAAAATGGGTGTATGCGAGTTTCTTGAGGAGGATCCACGTACATATGCCGGTTTGTGCAGAGACAGTCACGTATATAGAGGTTTGATGGATATCAGTAGGGACAGGATCTAGTTGAAGATATTCTGATATGGGTCTGACAGAGACCATTTGGCACAGTTTCAGGGGGAGCAGATAAAATTCTAATGATGCATTGTTGGCATTATCTTAGAATCTTTTGGTTCTAAGCTGTTGTTGAGTTCAGGTGGAACAAAGGCAGAGGGAGAACATAAGGAAATCTTGGTTGCTGATCTGAATGGTGATTGATAGATGCTACTACTATCAGTTATTGGTGACTTTCATAAGTATTTCGTCTCTATGTCATGTATCTCTTTTGTGGTATCTCTTTTATGGTGTCAAGGTCATGTAACAACCTATTTTGGTTTCCCCACTATGCCTGGGATGAACATGTAATGAACTTGGTTGTCATATGTAAATTTCTGATGTATCCCCACTTGGTTGGGTGATGGATGTATGTATTGAGTCTTTCGGTGATAGGAAGGTATTTTATGATGTATAAGTCATGGTTCTTCTTAAAGAACATATTTTTGCAGATCTTGCCTATAGTCAGGGGGAGCATGGTCAGCAAAGAAGGGCAGAGATTTTAGCATGTACTCAGGGGGAGCACAACCCTTTGCCCTTGATAACAAAGGGGGAGAATGACTTTGAGGATATTGGGGTTGCCATCAAGTCCAAAGGGGGAGATTGTTGGCATTATGGCACAGGTTTGGAGCTATGGCACATGTGTTGTCCTTGATGGCAACTCTCTTTGATAAAAGATCTCAGTTCAGGCTTTCAGAATGAAAGAAAAGACATATACGTAGGTTCATCTAGATGAAGATGCATATACACGCGAGTTAGACATTACGAAGGCGCGTATGCGTATACATGCACTTTCACGCAAAGAAAAGCGCGCATATGTTGGAAAACTTACCTTTGATCCATGGTAGTTAGTCCTTGGTACTTGATCCTATGGTTTTGGACCATGGTATCTCGTCAAAAGTGTTGATCCCAAGTATTGGGCCCATGGTATTGTGTTATTATGGTTTTGGACCGTGGTATTGAGAGGCCTAATACTATAAAAGAGGAAGGAGATCATTTGGCAAAGCATCTTTGGAATCAATTGAATATCTAACATATTCTAGATCTGAAACTTTTGTGATTGGGGTTGGGTGCAGATTTGGATCTGAATGAAGGAGGAACCTAAGCGCGTAAAGAAGGATATGATCTATTGATGGGTCATAATCTTTAAAGCTTGAATGATAGTAACTTTGTATGATTTTGATTTGTTCTGCGAGGCACACACTTGATCTCTAAATCTGATAATCTGGGTTATTTTGCATTTGACTTTTTGAAAGAGTAAATTCTCCTTTATAGATCTATACGCAGGTTCAGTGAAGTGAAGGCATGTATACATGCAGGTTCAGTAAATGAAAACTGCGTATATGCAGGTTGCTCCACCCACAGGAGTGTATGCACGCAGGTTTCAGGTTGTTTAAGTAGCGTATACATATTTTATTGTGATCTAGCTGCCTTTGTTTGTTGACGTAGTGTTCTGGGTTCAGAATTTGGTATATGGTTACTGTTTTTGTGTTCTGGGTACAGCTGTCAGAGAAGTGTTTATTGTGAATCAGTTTTGTCCGGTGGAAAGGAGATTGGTTGAAGCAGAAATCTTGATGATTGATTGATGTTCATGGATCCAGTTTGAAAATTTATGAAACATGGTCCCTGGAAGAAAGAGAAGGTTGTAGCCTTTAGTAGGCTAGCACGTACGTACTATTATCTTGGCTAGTACAAGAGCTAAGGGGGTTGTAGCTCCCTTCCAGGAGAAGCTAGAAAACGAGAGAGGGTTGTAGCTCTCTGCAGGTTGTAGCCTGCGTACTAGTAAAGGACTACACCAATACATTGTAAAAGGAAGTTTCTAATTAAAGAGAGATAGAGACGAATTGTAGCAGGTGGTTTTCACCCACATTGGGTTTCCACCTTATATCTTGTGTTCTTGTGTGTGATTGTCTTCTGTTCTGTTTTACTGGTCTAGTTACTGTTTATTTCACTCAGATATACATATTAATAATAAACATCTAAAAGATAAAGTAAATAATAAGTTTGCATTGTATACGCGGGTTTCCTTCTACATAGTTTCATATATATGCGAGTTTTACTAACTGAAGTAGCGTATATCCTCTGATTTTTTAAAAGGGAATATTTGGCTTGATAATACTAATTCACCCCCCGTCTCAGTATTATTTCCAATAGAAAGGACTGACCTTGTGGTTGTTGCATGTTACCTTGCTGTGGGATAATTTGCCCTTGTTGTTGCATGAAAATCCCTTGCTGCAACAAAGGTTGCCCTTGAGGTAACAAAGGCTTCCCTGGTTGTTGCAAAAGTTTTCCTTGTTGTTGTAATGGTACTTGAACAGTATCTGGGAAATTACCGCACTGAATCTGGTCGTAGCCAGGCTGGATGTGCTAACCAGGTTGGAGGGTGTAAGGTTGATTAACCAATCCTTGAGAACCATATGTAACGTAAGGATTTTGGTATTAGACATGAGCCCCATAGGGCTATTGATACTAAACATTTCTTGATCCAGAAGGACCAGCATGATTTTGAACCTATTGGTACTAGACATTTCTTGATCCAGTAGGGTCAACACTGTTGTAAATAATACCAGAAGAGAGTTGGTTTATAACAAACATGTGAGCTTGTGAGTCACTCAAACGAGTGGCACCGGACACCATAGAGACATTCAGGTTCTTCCCCCCCAGGTAGTGGCACAACCTGGCCACTCACTAACGGGATAGAAGAACTGGCAGAGATAATATTTGAAACTGCCATTGATACTGACGCGTAATTGTGATCGATGATACAAGAGTGTTCAGGATGGTGGGCTGCACTGGAACTGAACTAACAAATGGTTGGGAAGTCGGGTTCGTGAGAAACGGACCTAATGTAGGCCTGCCACCTGAAGCCTAAAAAAAAATTATGGTAGAGTGACGAGGCACTAGGTGTGCCTGAAACTAAGTGTCCCAAAGACACATAGCCAAGTGGCAAGCTGGCGAGAATACCTTTTGAATAAGGGAAACCCTCGGGAGGGAACCAATTCTTCCCCCTCAATAGTGTGTGGAGTTGAAACTTCGAACTCATCAGGAGAGGTGACTAGAGCATCACCTTCGGGTTCCATTTCTGAAAACAAATGACGATGAACAACCGAACGTGCACTGGGGGATAGCTCCAAAGCAACACCCGGTTGATCGTACAGACCGTAAGGGTGCTGTGGTGAACTCTCAACAACATCAAAGAGAGGGTTTAGAGGATAGATAACTAGTCCAAGCTTACTGTCAGTGGTTGACGCGTTCTTTGGAGTTCAAATGAGATTATCCAGAGGTTCCAGGTCAAGATCAACAGATGACCCTAAATCGAAAATAGGCGAAGGATGAGATGATAATGGTTGAACACTCAAAACAATCACGAGTTCAAAATTTTGGTCCTCAAATGGCTATGATAACTTAGGAAGTGGCTCCTCGGAAAATCTTTCAGACGGAGGAGAGGAAGAGGAAATGGGTGAACCAGATTGTTCAGCCACAATGAACTTGTCTTAGTTGACAAAAAAAATAACTTCAAGGCTTTAAAATGTCCTTTTAATGGAACTCACGATTTGGTCAAAAATCTAAAAGGATGTTTTGGATCGTGGGTACTCAATTATTTAAGATGCATAAATGACCGATGTTCTTTCATTTTTTAAGAGTCGAGAAAGAAACAAAGATAACTCTATCGCTTTCGATGGGAAACGAGCTCGAAAGGACAAGTGATCGGATGATATTTTAAGTTTAGTGAGTCAAAAATATCAAATGACTAATCTAGATGATCTAGGTAAACATGATTACCAGGCAACTATGAACTGCAGAATACCTCCTGGTGAACCAAGAAGCACGAGAAGGCAATATCCTTAACTGTTGTATTCGGTGTATCACATTCACAAGGTAGCTAACTTAGCTTCCTAAGGATAAGAGTATTTCATCTTAGTGGGGTCTCCCATTATATACGTGATAGTATGGGGAGAACAAATCCGTGCTAGCGCTATTTAATGTTGAAGCTAATGACAACTATTAGGTTTACAGACGCTGGAACACGTCTCTAGCCTAGACCTTCTAGATGTGATCATTAATGTCAAATGCGCCTTAGGTTAATTGAATTCATTTTAGAGTTGATCTTGAGTTAAGTTTTAGTTTTTAGGTCTTAGCGATGCTACTCGAAAAACCTAAAAATGCAACTAAATGAGACAAGACCCTTTCAATTCGATGAAATGCTTACACTAGAGAGAGTAGAAACCGCTCAATCAAAATGCAAACAATCAAGCAACTGAAAATGAAATGATTTTTCACTACTTTACTTTTCAGATAATAAACTAACGAAAAATGCATTCCAATTCCTAATTTCCTGACAAGCACTTATCTATTAGTCCTTTCGAAATGAGAGAAAACAAAAAATTTCCCTTTTCAAATGCTGATGCAATTCTAGTTTTTTAAGAGATGCGAATCATACTGATGCAACAAGCTAGAATTTCACACTTTCTCATGAAACAAAGAAATGAACTTTCCACATACAATCCTTCAATGAAAAAGTTTCCGAGACTATGAGCTCTTCAAGCAGGTGAAAACATGTTGTGGGGAAAAATGCCTATGCAGGATGATCCTATCCACCTAAGGTGTGACAGTGCCTTAGCAACAAACAGAGACAACTATTCTAGTATTCTTCCTTTATGAATTAAGAATGAAGAGAGATGGATGGACTAACCGGTGTCTTCCGTTTGTCCCTCGATCCAGATCCTCTTCTCTTTGGGTGTTCACAGCTACTTGCCTTCTCGCTCGCCCATCTTCAACAGGTTCCTGCAAGATCATAAGAGAACAGCTACTTGCGACAAGAGAACAGCTACTTGTGACAACAGAAGAACACAACACAAAGACAGATATTCACATTCATAACTGATTCAGGATTAGAAATAAATCAAATACACTAATGCAATCATACATCAAAGATACATCAGTATATAGGAGAAAACCAAGATAGCTTTATTAATGAATAACAAGGTTCAGGAAGAGATACAACCTAGAGGGCTCCAATCCAGCATCTCCTTCCCAGCAGAATGGAATTCCTATCTTCACCTCCCTTCAAAGCATTAAGTACCCAATGATTCCAGTCTCAAACCAACAACAATTCTTTGCAATAACAAAATTCCAGCCTCTAGATCTCATGGAGGAGAGATCCATATATAGATGTTTTGGAGAGAGGATGAGTCAGCTTGAGATCTGACTAGTGTCCTCTCCCTCTGTTAGTTCTTGATTCCACTTGGAGGTTCTTGCTTCCACTTGGAGATTTGGAACCTCTTACTCATCACCAGTCGAATTCCCTGAGGCAAGTGTCATTTTGGAAGCTTCCTGGGTTTTGACACCTTGAGAAATGAGCCTGCCACATGTCCACTCTCGCTCAGCGCAGGTAGCCAGTGTTGGCTTTGACATTCAGCGCAGGTAGCCAGTGTTGCCATTGACATTCATCGCAGATGGTCAGTGGAGCCATTGACATGATCCTGAATTGACTTTTTTTTGAGCAGTTTCTGGTGGAGAATTTCTGTGAATTGCTGTGGTTTGTTAGCCTTGTTCCTCTAGGGGTAGGAACAACATGTTTAGGGACTTTGGATCCCTTAGATTATGGACATTTCATGCTCAATGTTGTAAGGCACAAAAATGTCTATAACAGTTGCCCCCTAAAGTATGAGGTCGTTTATCGGGTGAAATGCTTTATCCAGGAGGGTCCGAAGTTCATCCAATTGCTGGGAGGAGACCTGTAATAAGATACAATATTATTTTTCATACTGCTTTCATGATCTAGCTGAGGCGGGCATTCCCATGCTCAACTTTATAAATTCATTTTTCGTACATAGAATAGACGATCGTCTGATGGTAGACTGATAATTTTGGTGAAATTATCATCCTTTGAGTAGGATGATCATCTGCTGCAATGATGTACATGTCAAATGTCTCTATCTTTCCTGAATATATATCGCAGCCCGGATGGATGAAACTAGATCTGGGGTTTTCAAACTCGTTCGATCTTCACTCTAAGTACAAGTTGATCCATGTGAGAATTGTTCTGAATTCAAACATGGAAAGACATCGCTTGATTACCGGTCAATGAGGTAAACCGTTAACAAGCGCGAGAGGAATCACCGATAATGAAAATGACCCTCAAGGTACTGCAGTACAATTCACGTGGTGTGAATAAAGGACTTGGCTTCGAACACCACGCAAAATCTTCTGGTCGAAGGTCATTGATGTATACCTATCGCCGGAAGTGAGAAACTTGCCATTGAGGCATGCAAGCTTCAAAGTACTGAAGGGGTTGTTCCTAGATCAACTTCTTGGATAATGAGCTGATGTCGACAAGAAGCGATCCGTCAAAGGAGGGCCTTAATGAATCCCACATCAGTGACACGAAATAGAGCTAATGATTTTGATGGAGGTGAAAACGATCTGTGACATATGATTCAGGGTGGCGGTCATGAATGGATGAAGGATAATGTATGGCAGTGGATGGGACACGGTTGATTCTTTCTGAACGACTTCTCTTGAACATATGGCAACATTGATGTGATGGATCGGTAGCATTACCCCAAATATGGATGGTATGGCGAGACCATGGTGATGTGACCGGTAAATGAAACAACCCAACCCGATTGTGGTACGGAGGAAAAGTGTCATGTTCAAGAGCGACTTTCTACCATCAAAGTTTTCTTTAGTTTCTCCCAATTTTTCCCCAGTCATTGCTGACCAGTACCTCTTTATTTTTGTCAAGCTTGAGGAGGATAACATATGCTTGTTCTATAACCTGCCCTTCGGGCAAGCCCATCGCTATGTTTTAACGAGCCTAGCGATAGTGAAACTCGTTCTCGTCTAAAGACAACTTTGTCGCTATTTAATGATTTTAACGAGTCTAACGACAAGGATAACTCGGCCCTTTTCATTTTTAGAGAGTCTGAAAAGGTACATAAAGTTAACTCCAAAATTCCTTTTTCGTCATCTAATCCCTTAGGTCCGAAAAAGTATAAAACAATACAGAAGGGATGATTTTTCGATAGTTTTAACGAGCCGAACAAAACAAGCGCTTGATCTTTTTGTGCAATAATCCCTCAGGTCGAAAAAAATTAAAATCTAGAGGAGGGATAGCACTTCCGGTCGCTTTAACGAGCTGGAAGGCCAAAACTTGGCAATCTTTTCATATTTTACGAGTCAGTTGAAAAGAGCTTAAAGAAGACTCATCTTTTGAGGAACGAGTGATAGACAGGGTTAGCAGCTGATTCCAGGTACAGGTTGGAATTTTCCAATCACGGCAGTGTCACAAGGATGGCTAGGTGAAATCACTCTTCGCAGCTGTCCCTCAAAATGGGTAAACAATCATATGGAGGTGAACGATCGGCCAAATGAAAAGTGGAGGTGACGGTGCAAACACGACCAAGGCTTTAATGGCTGATAAGGTTACATTCACAGTGGTTATTTACCAGGTAGTGATTATGTTTATTTTTTAACGAGCATGAAGTCCGCGTTAAAACTGCTCGGATCTTGCGTTTATTTTTTAACGAGCATGAACTTTGTGCTAAAACTGCTCGATTATACCAGTCATATGATAAGAGTGTCTCATTGAGATTCTATTTTTTATGGAGCTTCATCTCACAAAGCTAT
This sequence comes from Pinus tabuliformis, assembly GCA_031772625.1. Taxonomy (NCBI): domain Eukaryota; kingdom Viridiplantae; phylum Streptophyta; class Pinopsida; order Pinales; family Pinaceae; genus Pinus; species Pinus tabuliformis. The sequence continues at coordinate 1,280,652,150 of CM062807.1, read as the reverse complement.
GCCCCGCACCTTTCGTTATGCAAGTTCGGAAATGACTAATCCTACGAGTTTAAAGGGTTAGAGGTCCTAAAAATTTAAAAAATAAATAGCCGCCCCTTGCTTGCACTCCAAAAGGTTTGCATGCCCCCAGGTATAAAGTACGATTTCAAGGTTACCTCTACTTCTTTTCCTTCAAAACAATTGTTTTAAAGAGAGAGGCTTACCTCTTTCAGGTTACCCAAAGATTGTCTCGTTAATCTTTCAAACAAAACACTTCTTCAGCAATGTCTACCGAAATAGACAAAGGTGAGCGACGTAGCCCGCCAACTCACATAACTTTGACAAAAGAATCTTATTCTAGAACAACCCTCTTCCTAGACGGACGGGGTACGGACTAGTCATATTCTCCCGCGGAAACCTACTCTATACCCAAAGTTTCCCTGCCGAATCAGACCAGGATGCATGCCCCCTGGGTTCCAGTCATATCCTCCCAGATTACTCGCGCTCATCAGGAGGACGGACTGTGGGTTGAGACACTTCTTGCGTGAATAGAACACTTAGGGATGGTATATGACTATTTGCGATGCGTGATCCGGGGAATGAAAGTTGGTCCACGAGCTTGACCACTCTTCCTTCATGCGGAAAACACATTACTCTAAAGAGTGATGAGACGATGGCTCCCATGAAATATATATAGTCTTGTCCAAGGAGTAGGTTATAATCCAAGGGTCCTTGAACGACCATCACGTTCATTTGAATGGTCTTCCCTTTCAATGTTATGGGCACATTGGGGAGGATCCCTAAAGGTCGACTGGTTCCTTTATCAAAGCCTGATAGATTTCTCATTTCAGGCATAAGCGCTGGCGAACCAAGTGCCTTCCAAGCAATAGAGGAAATGATACTCACAGATGCCCCTTCATCAATAACTGTGCCAGCCATTACCATTCTGTATATTTGGACAATAATTTTGAATGGTATGCTAGCTGGCAAGCGGGGTCTGCCTAGTTGGTTCCAGTCGAACGAGACAACTAGGTTGCTTGGTGGTGGGACCGAATAGACGGCCGGATATCGCTCTGACGAACTTCATTCCTACGATAAAGGAATGGGGGCATTGCCCCCTTGTCCATCAGAGTCAGTGCTGATGAAGAGAATTTGGACGGTGTCATCTTTATTCTCCTCTGTGATGGTGTCATTCGAAGATAGAGCCTCTGAAGGCAAAACTGGGTCAACTGTCGTTTCAACCTTTAGACTTTCGTCAGGCATGGATTCAGACGGTTCATCTTCAATGACAGGTGCTTCGGCTGACCACCTGAGCGGGACAGCCGGGTTTTCAACTAGCGAGGGACTTGGCAGGAGTCTTTGATATCCAGGAGGAAGTTGCACTCGTAAAATCGGGCGATCTTCCAGAACTCTTTTTGCCTCGTCTAAGAAGGGACAACGGTGGATGGGATGATCACCTTCACACAGTCTGCAGGGAAATTTAGCTCTCCCTCTTTGTCCTGGGGCTTCACTCCCACTAGTTGACGGTGAGCAGTCAACATGGCTATCAGAGGTCGACGCTACCGAATTGTGCAAACGGGGGGACCAATCCCTTAGTATCCGAGGGATACAGGGACAATCTCTATGGAAGTGGTCTCCCTTGCATATGACGCATGGCGATTTAGGCCTTGCCAGTGCTGTGTGTGGATTTTTGTCAGACGACACTTGTTTGCCCCCAGTCGCCTTTGGCTCCTTCTTCTTCTTCTCTTTCTTCTTCTTCTCCTTCTTATCCTTAGGAACTCGGTTTTTTGTTCTACCAGTTCCGTCAAGCGAAGAGGAAGGAGGAGAGGAAGAATTATATGAAGTCGAAGGCTGGTGGGAAATTCTTGTCTGGTCTAACTGTTGACTCGACTGTTCAGGAACCATGGTGTTCTGAAGGACATTGGTTGAAAAGAGCCAGACTAGTAGGCCAATTGTCAATCCTGGAAGCGACAATGTAGCCATGTGGGGCGCACCAACATCTCCCCAAGAGGAGAAGGGACTAGGATTTCCACCAAGGGGAATTCCTTGGTTGGTGTGCTCCATCTTTTCAACCCAAAGATCAACGCGGGAATAAAGGGTGATTGTTCCGTTTAAAATAAATTGTTAACGACACTTTAGACACAACTTGCTTTTTCACTTTTAAAGAGTCGAGAAAAAGCTAAAGATGACTCTAGTCTCCTTCGATGTTTTAACGAGCCCGAAGTGACAAATGCTCGGATGGACTTTTTCTGTTATAGAGTCTGAAAAAGGCCAAAAGGAACTGCTCTGGAGTTCTAGGCAGAGGGTGTGCCAAACTTTTCGCAAAACCGCAGAATACTTTTTAAGGTACGGGCGGTTGATCTTCCTGAATGACGTGTTCAGTGCATTGCGATCAGTAGGGCGGCCGACACGGCTTCCTAAGGATAAAGGATATATGCCTATAGGGGTCTCCCAATATATACGCGACGGTACGTGGGAGCACAATCCGTACTGGCGCTATCGTCCCTCAGGAGGAATCACCCACCTTCCACGGGATCGACAGTCACCAGGCTTAACGACGCCGGAACACGTCTCTAGCCTAGAACTCTATGTTGTGCATTATGTTGCAAAGCGTTGTTAGGTTCATTCAGTTTATTTTAAGTTGATATTTTTAGAAGTTTGCCTTTCTGGATCACCACGAGATGTATGGTACAATTCCTAAATGCAGTCTAAGATGATAAGCAAGCTTTATATCTTTTCAACTTTGAAAATCCTAGCTACTAAGGGAAAAGAAAGACACCATCTTTTCTCAAAGAGCAATCAGCACACTCTAATGCACTTTTCCTAAATCAAGCATGCAAACTTATCAAAATGCAAATGCACAATGCAGGTGTTTGTTTTCCGCTTTCTTAGTATTGATGCCTACAAAGAAAGCTTTTTGTACAACTTTGAGTTTGCTTTTAAATGACAAGTACAAACAAGTTTACTTTTTCGAAATCAACAAGGGTAGAAGAGATTACAACACTTTGCGACTTTCGAAATGAACACTTGTTTCGACACTTAAAAGAGACAAACTCAAACCAATAAGCAAAAGCAAATGTATAATCAGCTGTAAACAACCAATGAACTCTCTCCTAAGATCACAATCAACAGATCTGAATCAAGGGCTACAGGATGATTATTTCACTCATGCAAAGGAAAACTGTAAATGATGCCACAAACACATAAAAACACTCACAGTATTTTTTTACAAAAGGAGGCAGAATTTAAGCAAAGAAAAGGAGTTATCTGACTGGTACCTATGCTGGTTACAGGCTGCAAAAAACAGAGATCAAAACAGGGCAACAGAGAGCAGAGAACCCCAGCTGCACAAGGCAAAACTGGTTCAGCGCAACCTCAACGTTGTGGTTTTGACATTCAGCGTAGGTAGCCTTCACGGGACCTGTGTTGAAATGCAGAATGCCTTCACAGCAGTTGCGCTGAAGGAGAAACTCTCGTTTCTCACTGGGTTCTGGGTCACAGATTGCTCAATAATCAACGGTTTCAGGCCAAATCAGAAACAAAAGCAAGGTACAATCAAAGGGATGCTTTGAGGGGGTACTAAGATCTATCACAAAGGATCATCAAATCATTTGTGAATCCATTGTTCAGATCATAGACAAAATCCAGTGAAGGATCAAGGCAGCAACTGTCTACTTTGCAACTGAGAATAGCAGAAGCAGTTCGATTGTTTCTGTTGAGTCTATGAAACAAACAATGATAGAAACACAAATAAAATGACTAAAACAAGTTTCCCCAGTGGAGTCGCCAATTTGTTGTGGGGAAAAATGCCTATGCAGGACGATCCTATCCACCTAAGGTGTGACAGTGCCTTAGCAACAAACAGAGACAGCTATTCTAGTATTCTTCCTTTATGAATTAAGAATGAAGAGAGATGGATGGACTAACCGGTGTCTTCCGTTTGTCCCTCGATCCAGATCCTCTTCTCTTTGGGTGTTCATAGCTACTTGCCTTCTCGCTCGCCCAACTTCAACAGGTTCCTGCAAGATCACAAGAGAACAGCTACTTGCGACAAGAGAACAGCTACTTGCGACAACAGAAGAACACAACACAAAGACAGATATTCACATTCATAACTGATTCAGGATTAGAAATAAATCAAATACACTAATGCAATCATACATCAAAGATACATCAGTATATAGGAGAAAACCAAGATAGCTTTATTAATGAATAACAATGTTCAGGAAGAGATACAACCCAGAGGGCTCCAATCCAGCATCTCCTTCCCAGCAGAATGGAATTCCTATCGTCACCTCCCTTCAAAGCATTAAGCACCCAATGATTCCAGTCTCAAACCAACAGCAATTCTTTGCAATAACAAAATTCCAGCCTCTAGATCTCATGGAGGAGAGATCCATATATAGATGTTTTGGAGAGAGGATGAGTCAGCTTGAGATTTGACTAGTGTCCTCTCCCTCTGTTAGTTCTTGATTCCACTTGGAGGTTCTTGCTTCCACTTGGAGATTTGGAACCTCTTACTCATCACCAGTCAAATTCCCTGAAGCAAGTGTCATTTTGGAAGCTTCCTGGGTTTTAACACCTTGAGAAATGAGCCTGCCACATGTCCACTCTCGCTCAGTGCAGGTAGCCAGTGTTGGCTTTGACATTCAGCGCAGGTAGCCAGTGTTGCCATTGACATTCAGCGCAGATGGTTAGTGGAGCCATTGACATGATCCTGAATTGACTTGTTTTTGAGCAGTTTCTGGTGGAGAACTTCTGTGAATTGTTGTGGTTTGTTAGCCTTGTTCCTCTAGGGGTAGGAACAACATGTTTAGGGGCTTTGGATCCCTTAGATTATGGACATTTCATGCTCAATGCTGTAAGGCACAAAAATGTCTATAACAAAACATAAACAGAGAAGTTCATTCAGATCAATGAAACAATGAATTTGTCAAGTGTAAGACTGAAAGTGTAGTCTATACCAGAGAAAGACATTCAAATTAGTAAACAATTTTTTTTCAAAAATCTTGTGCAAAAGAGGTCGAAATCGTAGAGAGGACCAAAAACAAATGCAAGGAGTAGACACACCTACAGCCAAACTCGATGAGTCCACAAAATGTTGAATGGATGACTAACTAGATATCTTAGTGTCACTGGCCACTCAATGGCTGGATCAATCAAACAACAATATGCCAATCCTACAAGCAAGCAAAAACCAAATGAAAAGTAGCTTTCTAATCAGGGAGAAAATATTCAAAAGGCTCACAGGGTCAAAAACATGAGAGCAGAACACACTGGCCAAGATTGGGGTCTAGCCCTAATCTTCACTTACAGGGATAGACCCGACTTCCTAATTGACAAGAAGCACCAGAGGTGGGTCAACGCAACTTTTCATTCATAATTTGTGCTTATCGGCATGACTGTTAGCCGATTAAATGCATTGTCCGAGGGAACTAAGAAAAAAAAATCAAAACAGGGACCAAATCTACTACTATGGAATTTAGACTTAGTCCAATAAGCAGGAGAAAAGAAACAGAACAAAAGGGAAAGCACAGAACTAGAAAAGTTCTCACGAAGTCATGAAATCCAAAACAGACAAAAGGATGGTATTTCACCAGTGGAGTCACCAATTTGTGGTGAAGTAAAATTATAAGTGTGGACACGAACGAATTCCTCTATCCCGATAATGGGTCTAGCCACAACAGATACATTCTATGGAATATTCCCTTAGGTTAGAAACAATCAAGAGGGGCTACCTCTTAGTCACTTATCCTGCTTGATGATGTCCTCACTTGCTCGCTCCAACAATCTCTTGCTTCCTTATTCAAGCTCCTGAAACAAGTAAACAACAACAACACACAAACATAATAATAGACAAATTTCAATTCAACCTACTTAATAAGTCAAGAAGCATTAAGACACGAATATGTAATATTACAAAACATGTAGGAAATCATTTGATAGGTGCATATATTAATATTCAAAGAGAGATTAGAACCATTTGTCTTGACGTTGCAGTCTTGCTTTGACAAGACCAGGTTCCCACACACTTTTTCTAGCACTTCATGATGGCTAAAAACAACAATAATTTAAAGAATCTTCCTTTTAGGCTTCACTCCAAACCAAACAAACTTCTCCCTCACACAACTAGATGGCTACAACTAGTAATAGCTTGCTTGTCTAAAATAGTATATTCACACTTAGCCGAAACTCTAACTCTCACTTTCACACTAGTCTGTGCTTGGGAAGAAGGGAGGTTTATATAGGAAATATGGATGGGAGATGGATCCTCTTGGGACAAGGACTCATCCATTGAGGTAGTTCCATCATTATAGGGGAAAGGAGCCCAAACTGTCATTCTCGACCCCATATGGCCAAACCATTTACCAGACTTCCATTACGAAGCTTCTAGAGATGGAAGCTTCGGCTCTACTTTAAAAAACTTCCCATAACAAGACTCGCATGACTAGAACAAAGCTTAGTCACACCAATCGGTGCAGGGAATAGTGCTAATCTCTGCTCATCAGTGTGGGGAATAGTGCTAATCTTTGCTCATCGGCGTGGGGGAGACAAAGGTCATTAGTGTCGGTCATGTATATTGGGCAAGACAGAAGTTTCAGGGGAAATGGTGCAAAAGGGAAATGATCTGCTCATGAAGAGGGATATAATGGGATTTTCTCCATGAAGGAAAGTCATGTGGGGCTCACTGTAGAGGTCCTCCTACATCAAAACTTCTTTCGCTATGATGTTGATCTGCCTATTGTTTCATTTTGTTCTGTGGAAAAGTGAGGTTATCCTTTGAGAGTTGGAGAACTTATTGTTGATGCTCTATGTGATCTTCCAATACTTCAACCTTAGAATTTTCTCTTAAATATGATGTGATACATGATAGATGATATCCATAAAGTGCCATAAATGGGGTCATTTTTGATGTAGTGTAGAAGGAATTCTTATGCAACCATTTAGCGAGAGGTAGGCACTTGGCCCATTGTGTATGCTTATCAGATACAAAGCAATGAAGAAATCCTTCCAAACGTTTGTTCACTATCTTATTTTTCCCATCTGATTGAGGATGATAAGATGATCTATGAGCTAATTGAGTACCTAGATAAGTCCAAAAAATTCCAGTGAAAATAGGATCTTTGTCACTTGCAATAATATTTGGGTTTCCATGTAACTTTTGAATTGTTTCCATAAATGCAGTAACAACTGTATTGGATTTAAATGGATGAGATAATGCACAAAAGTGTGCATACTTGGTAAGTCTATCAACTACCACCATGATGATTCTCTTTCCTTAAAACTTGGGTAAAATTGTGATAAAATCCATTGAAATCTCCTCCCAACATTGACTTGGAATCGATAAAGGTTGTAGTAGATTCGGGGTCTTAATTGTCTCAACTTTATTTTGTTGGAAAATAAAACATTCTGCCACAAACTTTTAAATATCACATTTAAGGCCATCCCAAAAAAATTTCTTCTTAATCCCGTGGTAAGTTTTTGGAAACCATGAATGCACTCCGAAGGGAAAGGTGTGCAATTTGAGAAGAATCTTTTGTTTGAGTTGGGAATTCTTACAAAGTTATAAGCAATATTTATACCATAATGAATCATTGTTCCAGTGAAATGTATCAGAGGTACTAGGATCTTGCTGCAAATTTTGAATGTGTGCCCAGACTTCTTGGTCATTCTTCCATTCATCCCTTACATTAGTTACAATCTGTTTGGATAATAGAAATTTCACAAAGAAATTCTTCCACATCCCCATCTTTTGTTGAGAGTGCATCTACAACAAAATTTTTCTTCCCTTTTTTGTAGATGATTTCGAAGTCATAACCTAACATCTTTATGACCATTTTTGCTGCTCTTCTTAAGATAATCTTTTTTCTAAAAATTATTGAAGATTATCATGATCTTTTTTTACCTTGAAGTGCCTGCCCATTAGGTAAGGTCAACATTTCTTAAGTGCATGTAGTATTGCCAACATTTCCTTCTAATAAATAGCATTGTGTAAATACTTTCCTTTGATTGGATGACTTTCAAAAGAAATGGGCCTTCCTTCTTGCATTTAAACAACACCAATTCCATTTCCTGAGGCATCACATTCCACAATAAAGGTTCCTTCTAATCTTTCCTCGCTAGATATCACCTTTCTTAGAGATCCCTTTAGAGTGTCTTTTTTCTTGTATGCACATTTAATGGGCCATTAAACTATGATCACTATGCCAAGTTTCATTCTCTACCGGATCTATTACTTGTATTAAAAAATTGTGTATTTGACTAGGTTGATCTTATTTAAAATGAACTATATTTTCAATTAGTGCTTTTGTACAAGAGAAATAGGTTTTCCATGATGGAATATCTGATAACAACTCTCGTTTTCGGTCATACTTTTGATGAGATGACACATAACCAAAATTTTAATCTTGAAAAAGAACCGATGCACTTCTGTTATCCCATGTTGTGTAAGCAAGAAGTGGTTTCAATTTTTTGTTTAGTTCAAGATATTTTTCCAAAGTGAGTTATTTTCTTCATAATTGGACAATAGAACCATCAAATAAATGGTGAAGCACAAATTTTACTCTAGGGAAAATGGATACATGAAGAAAGAAGGAATAATATGGGTATTCGAGTTTATGGGTTTTGAGGTAAATGACTATTTCTTCCAAGAATTTTTATGGACAATTATTTTGTTGACAAAGTTTGCAGAAAATACTACAATTGAAAGGTTTAACTTGAACAAAAAGAGAAGAAATTATTTATTTATTTTCCATTTACCATTGGGAAAGAAACTCTAATGAATGAAAGCTAGATTGCAAAGTTTTCAAAGTATTTTCATTTTTTAAATATAAAAGAAGTTGAAATATTGTGACACATTTGTCTAGAAGGCCTATTTGTCAAACATATTTTTACAATCAAATGCAAGAGCTTCTTCATAAAAGTTGCAAGTGAAAGAAAAAAGATACCCAGTGTTGCAAGAAATAATGGAGCAATGATTATTAGGTAAGTTATTGAAGAACTAAGTATTAGCAGTGAAATAAGGCATAAACAAAGAAGCAAAAAAGTTTCAAAATCTTCTATTTACATATTCAAAATTGCTTTGGCTTCATCTCCAAGTGAACGAAAATGAGATGACAAGGAACCTCAATTGGAAAAATGCAGAAGTCCTTTGCAAACGAGAAGCATTCACGAAGTTATCAACGAGGAGATTGAAACTTCACTACCTCATTGGGTCAATAGTTCTCTGGATGAAAATTAGAAAATAACAGAGCAAATTTCGGAAGAATTTTCTATTTTCGATGATCATTTTGTCACTTTTCAAGATGAAAATTATAACAGGGAGAGTAAAATATTGAAAATTTAAAAAGTAATTAAAACATTATTCCTACAGTAGAAATGAACCTTCATATATATGAAATTGCAACAACGAATGTTTTGACATTGCATGAAGCTATCAGGAATGCACTTGCAGTATCCATTGAGAAACAAAACACAGAGAACCTGGTACTAAAAGCAACAATAGAGATGGTGGAAAATTATTTGAATCTCGGTCCTTTGTTAATAACTCCAATCATTAGTAGAAAATCATGAAATTAGTGACCAGGTGACTCGAATGTTTTGACATTGCATGAAGCTATTAGGAATGCACTTGCAGTATCCATTGAGAAACAAAACACAAAGAACCTGGTACTAAAAGCAACAATAGAGATGGTGGAAAATTATTTGAATCTCGGTCCTTTGTTAATAACTCCAATCATTAGTAGAAAATCATGAAATTAGTGACCAGGTGACTAAAAACATTAGTCACCACAACATTTCCAAGTGAAATAATACAAAAAACGAGCAATCTTAAGTGTTCCAACTAAACAAGACTAACATAAATGACTAATTTAGTCACTCATTAAAATATATGACTAGATAATAAGTATTGCAACCAAAAATGACTAACATGAAGGAATAATTTAGATTATGAACAAAAATATAACTACCTAAAAGTACTACAATAATACAAATTAGTCATCTATGTTAGCCATTTTAATTTTTTCACTTCAACAATCAGAACCTACAAGTAATAGGGTATTCAAAGGCTGTTATAAATTGGTTGAAAGTTTATACTTCCTTGAACATATCTTTATTGGATCACTAGATGATTACAGTTATGGGGTTGATTAGAACCTTTGAGGTTATATATTTTGATCACATTCACAAGGAATTAAATTTAAAGACTAACAACTTAGTGAAATACATCAAGAAGAATACTTGCAAAGAGAAGAATATATTATGGAGAATAGAAAACAAACCATTTTCCTGAATATTAGATTAACACTTAATCTAACATTTCAAACAAAAATTAAAAAAACAAACAAATATATTTATAAATTTTTTACTCTTTATATATATATATATATATATATATATATATATATATATATATATATATATATATATATATATATATAATTTGTTCCCTACATTAATTGTGATGACCATTGTTGACCCCTAAAAGCCTAAAAAAGAAATGTCTTCTAAGAAGGCTTTTACACCAACTAACCATAAAAGTGAATCGATAAAGTTATTAATTAATGATAAATTCAAGAGAAATATCTTAATTGTGTGGAATTTGAAAATTAATATTTATCTTCTTCAAGCACCATACCAAAGAGTGCTTTACCTCAACTACCCATAAAAGTGAACCAGTAAAGTTGCTAATCAACCATCAATTCAAGCGTAATACATTAATTGTGTGGAAAATTCGAAAATTACTCTTTATCTTCTTCAAGCACAAAACCAAAGAGAAATTCCCTACTTTAAATATATAGTAATTTACCTTTCCTCCAAGAAAAATATATGCCTAAACTACATTCGAGATTGTTTCTATTCCTATTTTATCACACCGGTTCTTTTCACTAGTTCACCAACATGGCATGGAAGCATGCTTCATTTGCAAAGGAATTAATGTTATACACCATCATCATTGTTGTAAGTTTTTTATTTGTACTTTTAGGGCTCAAGAATCTTCTTAATAACAAGGAAGCCTCAATAAAGATGAGAGAATGAAAGAAGGAAATTAAAAAACATTTTGATCGGCCTTAGATACTCACAAATCCTTATGATGTATTCATTCAAAACCTTTGTGAGGTATTTATCAATACTTGAAATTTCTTGTTCCCCTCTCAAAATCAAAGAATATGCACAATTTTTAATGGTCAAATCTATGTTTGTTACATCAACCCTTGAAAACTGAATTCAGGGATGTACACATAAATTACTAATTATTTATACTTTAAAAAACATGAACTTTTCTTTCAAACCCTGGACCAAACACATGTTGGATTTTACCTCAAATTCCAGATTGATGAATCATTAGTTATCTTCAGAATTTACCCAGTATCATGCCACAACATTTTGGTTTATTTCTTCTCATACCTTGATTTTGATTTCAAACTTTGAATTAATTAGTCATTTACTTTTTTGTCTATATTTCTAGCTCCTAACTCGTTTCTATTAATGTTGTTCACTCAATATTCCTAGCTTTTGATTTGTAACCTTAAATTCATAAATTTTTGTTTCAAAATTTTGGGTCCCAGACCTTTGTTATTTAAAACTTCTCCCCCTAGACACTGGAAACATTTTAATTGGTCTAAATAATCAAGCATGAGAAGCATCCTATTTCCATGGGCATGAGGGCCCTCAAAATATGAATCAATACTCACATGCACTTCGTTCATATTCATATCAAAATATATGTCCCCAAGTATGTGTTTGTGACTTTAGGGAATTGGACCATGGTAGGTGACCTTCCACATCACGATATTTTCTAATGAAACATAACCACATGGACTAAAACTTTAACATATGAATCATTTATTCTCTTGAATTTTTTCTCTGAGGATTTCTATTGTGGATTCTGTGAATAACATTTGAAATCCCAACCCCCACCTCCAAAAACTTAAAACGTTTTGCTCATTGAAGGATGAATTTTCAAACAACTTTTAAATTTTCAAATTTGTGTTTGAACTGTAACTTTAGTTTCGTTAAATTTTAATTTATACCTTGCAAGTGCTTGATCACACCACTCTATATTACTGCTACAAATGTTCTTTTATGGGATTTTAGCTATAATTTTCATTATGACAAAAGTTAACTGTTTGTAAATGTGTGAATCGAAATTGTTGCTCCCATTGTAACTTTGCATGCTATGTATGGGTGAGATACATTTGTAAGATTGAATCATTTTGACATCCATGCAGACTTATCTATATTTTTTTTGCAACACATCCCAATTTTATTACACATATGGTATTTTTTTGTTCATCGTATCCTTCGTTTTATTCTAGTTTGATTGTTACCACTATGTTTTTTGGATTGTGATTCCTTTCTCATACATGTTGTGATAGCTTTTTACGTTGTAGATATAGATGATATTGATGTAACCTTTGACTCAATTGGAGGTTTATAATAGGTTAAATAGGAAATTTATGAGCTATTTCTTTTTCCATTAAAAAAACATATTTTTTTTTGGCAGTGTAAGTTCTTCAGTCCTCCAAAACATGTTTTGGTGTATGGACCACCTCGAACTAGGAAAAAATTACTTGCAAAGGCAATAGCAAGAGAATTAGGGGTTGTTTTCATCAATGTAAGGCTAGTGAATCTAATGAACAAATGGCTTTGGAATTCTTAGAAGCTTGGTATGTAAGCATCCCTACCTTAGTATTTTTGAAGTCTTACATGCACTTTCTTGCATTGACAATATATTTTTCTATTACTTTTCTCTTTCATTACGATAATCTAATACCCGCTCAGTCATTTTTGGCATGTTTTGATAAAAGAAAAATTAGTATATATTATTAGGATAGTATACTATATCCCCTAGTCTTTGATAATATATGGTTTTACTTATTCTCATACATGATGGAAAATAGATGTCTTGGGGTGCTACAATTTAAGTGTGTCAAAGGAGATGACATTATCTTTATTAAAATGTTCAAGCTAAACACAATGGTTGTTGATATGGAATTGCAAATTTTAAATTATTTAATAATCAAAATACAAATAAATTTATCTCCAATTTAAAATGTAAGAAATGAAGGAATTTTTTCTTCCTACAACTGTTACCATTTCTGTGTTTAATAACATAATAGTGCAATGTGTTTCACTTCCTATAGTGAACCTTAATCTTTGTCTTGAGATCAGATTTTATCATTAAAAATGAAGCCTATTGTTGAAAATTTTTAAGCCCTCCTAAACAATATTGTGAGTCAAAATTCAATGATATAGTTAAGAATAAAAAGTAAACCACTATATTGAATAAATCCCTCCATTTCCAATAACATAAATTAAACATCAACCATATCTTTTGGGAATAACTGCATTAAATTTATTTAATCTTATTAACCTAAGGATGAGAAATTTGAGTTTTCATAGCTTTTATAAGGAAAGCCTCAAATTTTGACAAAAGTTCGATTTGTTGTTCCTTTCTTTCTTGTAAGAAAATATTTCCCATAGAATTGAGAAGTGCATTTGTCATATCGCTTTGTCTACATATTTCTAGTTAGAAATTTTGCAAGCTCTTAGCAAAATTCCTTTAAAATGCCCTAGAATTTAAGTTGCTTGAAGCATATTTCTTCTAAATATTAGGAACAATTGAACTAAGAATTGAGATGCAATCATTTGATCCAAATGCTCAATTCAAATTTTGATTGTTTTTATACTAAAAAGTTGTAACATGGTCAAAGGTTGTCCCATGACAACTAATTGAACATTTACAAGAAATAAAAGTGATCCATTTTCTTTTTTCTCTAGTTTAGCATGCATTAGGAATTAATGTGTTTGGATTTCTAGAGTCAATGTTTTATAACTGCAATACATGATCCAAATTCATGGTCTATTGGACCAAGATTTGTTGGACTTTTTCTAGTTAGAGGTTGAGTTGCAATCCTGGTTAGAGACTAAATTATAAACTTGTTATGGTTGGAGGCCAAATTTTATTAGAGAATGAGTTGTAGCCCTTGTGGGGGATGAATTCTAGTCTGAATTGGGTACAAGCTTCCAACAGGGAAAAATTTCTCTTGAACAACTTCTAAGCCTAAATATTGTCACTTGAATAGTAAAACAACTATAAGTAGTGATGGTTAACCAAAAAAAGTAAAAATTTAAATAAGAACTTTGTTAAAAAATTGATTAGGGTAGAAATTTTAACATAGCATTTTCCATACATGACATTTACTTGTGATATTCAGTTCTTCTTATGTTATTATGCTTATGTTATTAAAATCAAATAAATTCCAAGACAATAAAGATCACACGTATACAAGATATAGGGTGCAAGCTAGGGAAAAACCCCTTCAAAGTGAAAACTCGCAATAAATTTTCTTCTAATAGAATCAATTCAAAAGAGACTTTCAAGACAAAAGACCAAACTAGGGCTCCCATCACAACCAAGTAAACCACCCAATACCACAAAGAGAGTGAGAACAAAAGTCTTCGATGAATGAGGCTCTTCTAGCCCATTCGACCTCCAGGTCAATCTATAACATATTGAAATTTCATATCTGAAGTAACCAAGAAACCTAAGATTCTCAGACGTTTGAACCACAGATGAAAAAAGGCAGACTTGTGATTCTTTCAGGACTTACATTCTTCGTTATCTTGGCTCCTCTAGCCTCTCGAGAACCTTGCAATATCTTTCCTAGCTGAAGATCAGATCCAAGATGTGAAATGCTTCATTATGTGTCAAATGAGGTCAATTTTTTTCATCCTTTTATAGTATTTCAACGAGGCTCAAATAACCTTCTTTAGGCCAACACCTTCCTAGTTGACTGACTTGGTTTAGGGAACCCTTCTAGGCATTTCCAAATTGTATCTTTATTTCTTCTCTCATTAATTTTAATAAAAACAGATCTACATAAATTAATAAAAATGGTGATAGATTATTTAAAATATTAATTATTATTAAAGAAAGAGATAATATTCCTCATTAAATTTTAAATTTGTAATAAACATGTTACACATCTTATGGATGGAGTCTCACCACAACAGGGAGAGCATTGACCATAAAATTTCACCCCTTATGAACCAGTGAAGTCCCACTAGAACAAGGAGAACATTGACCATAGAATTTCACCCCTTGTGAACAAATTCCCATAATTCTTGCAAAAAACATTAAGATTTGCAAAAATAATTAACCTCACGAATGAATGGTGGATAACCCCTCACAAAGGAGAGGAGAAATAATGTTTAAATATAACACAATAAAAACCCAAGATAAAAGACAATCTTATAATATTCTTAAACAAATAGAAAATAATAATATTATTAATAATAAAAATTAGGAAGAGAAAAATCCATAAGCTCTTAAGGTAGGGCATGAGGAAGGAGGGCAGAGGAACCTATCTTTTTCTCTTGTGTATTTGATCTAGTTGTGTTACACACTCATCGAACGAATCCATTTCCATGGCGATGTCAGAGAAAGACACCTGATCTCTCATTCCAAGATTTCTTTACTCCCCATCTTTTTCTTCCTTAAGGCATCTCAAAGGAGGCTCATTGCTATCAAGACCCATGAATAGAAACAAATACTCTATTGAATCTCAACAACACCATGAGTTCTGTAGAAAATGTAAGTGACAATGCTAATGCCCCTATAACATTTCAATAGGCTCTAGTGCCTCCTTCCTTCTCCTATTGTGTCATATTTGTAAATCCTTCAATCCTATCCCAAGTTGTTCTTAAGGGGGGATGTTAGGATATTCCGACACATAGGAAATAGTTAAGTACAACTTGGTCTAGTGTAGAGTTAGGTAAAGTGTGTTTCTTTACCATTGTACATTTTGTAACTTAAAATCCGACAGTCACGATATGTAGTGATCCGATGGTTCATTCTCTCCTTGGTATTACCGACACTTGATCCATGTCTTAACACCCGATTGGTCCATGAATTCTATTTAAAGCGCATGGAGGGTCATTTGTAGGGTAATCTATGCATGAGAGAAACATATGTAAATTTTCATTCTTTTATTAATAAATTGCCTGAAGTGGCCGCGTTGGCTCAGGCCGTGGACTGTTTCCCTCTTTGAGGGTTTTAACCACGTCAAAATACTGGTGTATTGATCTGCGATCTGGTTGTGAGCGGTGTCCTTTTGGTGTTCTATCTGAGGAACTTACCTTGTAAATTCCTACATGGTATCAGAGCTATTTGAGGGCCGCGTCCATTGGTGATCCAAATCTGAAGCCGGTAGAACTGCATCCGACTGCCATTTCCTAGATCTGTTGTTTCTGACTGCTTTCGGGCCGAGAGGACTGCTCTGTTGTGTTGGGAGCATCTGTTCCAGTGAGGAACCCCTTTTGTTTCACGCGAAAAGGTTTCCGGTAGCCCTAGCTGCGTCATTTTTAAGATCTCGAGGTATACATTGTTTATTTGCAGTTTACTGTTATTTTCTCTCTGTTTATTTCGGTTTCGGTTTATTTAGCCTTTTTATTACTGGATCTATACCTTTCATTTCTGCGTATGCTCTTTTCCCTGCGACATTGTGCGATCTGGGCAAATCAGAAACAGAAAGGAAGGATTTTTCTCATGCGTATGCTCTTTTCCCTGCGCCTTAGGGTGATCTCAGAAAATCAGAAATTTGTGTTTTTTGTTTTCTAGGGAAAAAGAGCTTTCTCAAAGTAAGCACGCAACCCAAAGCACCCCCCCCCTCTCTCTCTCTCTCTCTCTCTCTCTCTTTCTTTCTCTCTCAATTTGTATAGATCAATTGGTTCAAAGCTATTTTAAGAGAGTAGAGGTCTTGGGTTCAAGTCTCCATTTTGTGGGGGCGGACTTTTTTCATTTCCACACATTCCCGCACTTCGTCGGCAACTCCAACAACTTTTTTTCAAAAAGCCATAACTTCTTCATCCAGAAGCCGTTTTCAGAGCCGTTTCTTTTAAACCAGCCTAATTTTTCGAGATCTATCCATTGGAACACTTATTTTTAGCATCTTTAGCTTTAGTGTTCATTGAAATGGAAAGTCAATACCAAGTTACCCTTGACAGCACCAACTACATCCAATGGTTGGCTTACATTGAGGATTTACTTAGAAGTAAAGGTCTCTACAGAATAGCCTCAGGCCAAGAAAAGAAACCGAAGGATGAAGATAAGGCTGCTAAATGGGAAAATAGGCAAGATCAAGCACGTGGATTGATAGGGATGTCTATTTCTCTAGATCTTAGATTCCATATTGCAGAAATTGATACTCCTGATGAAGCAATGAAACAAATCAATAACGTTTTTGGGATTAAAAATGAAATTAGAGCCCATCAACTTGAAAATGAGTTGCTTACATTGGACTCTAATAATTTTTCTTGCATTGAAGATTTCTTGTCCAAGTTCAAGACCCTTAGATATCTTTTGGAAGGTGTTAAAGTTAAGAAAGAATATAGTAACCTTATTTATTCCATTCTTACAAAGTTGGGACCAGCCTACTCTGTGTTTGTTTCCACCTTCCATTCTACAAGAGAAGCCTTCATTTCTCAAGGAACAAACTACAAGCCCCCTTCCTTTGACTCTTTTTGTGATTCTTTAATAAGAGAACAAGAAAAACTCTTACACCTTGGTCTTCTTAATCTTGGAAACTCTTCTAAGAAAGCGTTAGCCGCCCAGCAGCAACCAAATTCAAAGAATCCTAAGAAGTCATATCCTAAAAGGAATGGTCCTAAACCAAAGAAGGGTCCTAAGCAATTTCAGCCCCAAAATGAAAAATCATTTCAACAAAATGATAAGACAAATAAAAACAAAGGGAAGAAGACTGATAGACATTGCAATTTTTGTAATCGAGATGGCCACTTAGAATCAAAATGCTTTAAGAAGATGGAAGCCTTGGAAGAAACAATGAAGAAGCATAACATCCATTTGGGGCAATCTTCAACTTCAACTTCATCTTCAGGAATGGCACTTTCTGCATGTGGTTGTCAAGCATCTCGGTCTGGCTATGCATTAAATGTATCTTCTTCTTCTCATTCTCATGAGTGGCTCATTGATTCTAGAGCTTCTTATCACATGGCCAAAAACAAAGCCATGTTTTCTTCTTTAAATGATTGTAACACCAAAAATATATATGTTGGTGATGATAGATCTCTTAATTTTGTAGGGACTGGAACTGTTCATCTAGACAATGGTCAGTTTAATGATGTATTATGTGTTCCAACCTTATCCTGCAACCTTCTATCTGTATATCAGATAACTCATTCAGGTGAAGGTAAAATCGTTGAATTTTCACCTCATGATGTTGTAATGAAGGACTTAAGAGATCCTAAACAGATTTTGGCTACTGGCATTGCTGATGATTCTACAAGGTTGTATAAGTTTCACAACTTTGGGTCATCAAATCTTCCCTCAATATTTGTTGCTCATAACGATGAAGTGAGCAAACTTTGGCATGAGCGATTTGGTCACTTAAACTATCGCTCCCTTCAGCATCTATGTAAAGAAAATATGGTGACAAGTCTTCCTATGGTATCTTGCAGAGATGGTGTTTGTTCCGGATTTGTACTCGGAAAACATCATCGAGACAATTTTGAAAAACGTGCCTCTTGGCACGCCTCAGCCCCTTTACAACTTGTGCATAGTGATTTATGTGGTCCACTTCCAGTTGTGTCATTCTCTGGCTGCAAGTATTTCTTAACTTTCATTGATGATTTCTCCAGACGCACTTGGGTATACTTCTTAAAACTCGAGAGTGAAGTATTTAACACTTTTTTGGCCTTCAAGGCCTTTGTTGAAAAACAATATGGACATCAAATTCTTAAGTTAAGATCTGATCATGGCGGAGAATATGTTAAAAACACATTCATCAACTATTGCACTGAGAATGGAATTCAAATGCAACATACTGTTCCATATACTCCACAACAAAATGGTGTAGCTGAAAGGAAGAATCACACCTTAAAGGAAATGGCTAATTGTATGCTACAATCTAAAGGACTTGGTCTTAGTTTTTGGGCAGAAGCAATTAACTGTGCAAATTACATAATAAACCGCACTCCTACTAAGGCTTTAAAGAATATCACTCCAGAAGAAGCATGGAGCTCAATCAAACCAGATGTAAGTCACTTTCGTGTTTTTGGAAGTGAAGCGTGGGCCCATATTCCAGATGAAAAGCATAAAGCTTTAGCACCTAAGAGTGAAAAATGTACTTTTGTTGGATATTCCGGAGATGTCAAAGGCTATAGAATTATTCCATTTAAGTCCAAAAATGTTATCATTAGAAGAGATGTAAAATTTGATGAAAATATATCGGTCTGCGAGCCTAGTCCGGCGGATGTGCCACCTCTCTCTATCTCTTCTACCTTTGAAAACATTTCTTCTTCAGATGATGAAAGTGAGGATGACAATCCTCCCCCACCATCTCAGGATCCTCCTTCACATCCTGAGCTTCCAAAATGGGTTTGTGCTACTCGAGATGCAGCAGGTGATCTTGCTGGTGATCCTACAAATCAACGACGCACATGTTCTCAGTTCGAGAGAGCCTCTTCTTTACTGGCTCAAGCTCCAGTAAATTATGATCTTGACACCTTTGTAGAAGCTTCAGGCCATCCAGATTGGGAAGCAGCTATGAATGATGAATATCATTCATTGTTGGCAAATGATACATGGGATCTTGTTCCTCTACCAAAGGGACGAAAACTTGTTAGATGCAAATGGGTTTACAGAACCAAGTATGGACCAGATGGGAAAGTTGATAAACATAAAGCTCGTCTTGTTGCTAAAGGTTTTTCACAGGTTGAAGGCATTGACTACACTGAAACCTTCTCCCCTATTGCCAAAATGAACTCTATCCGCCTTGTTCTTTCCCTTGCTGCCTCTTTCAAATGGGAAGTCCATCAGATGGATGTTAAATCTGCCTTCTTGCATGGGGACTTGCATGAAGAAATGTATATGGAACAACCCATTGGCTTCATACAAACACTCTCCATTCTTGTATGTCGACTTAAGAAATCCCTTTATGGTCTCAAGCAAGCTCCTCGGGCTTGGTATGCCAAAATGGATAGCTTTCTTTTAGAATCTGGCTTTTCTAGGTGTCATTCTGACAACACTGTCTACACCAAGAAAGTGGGCAACTCTCTTATCATCCTTGTTCTTTATGTTGATGATCTTATCCTTACTGGTAGTGATCCCAACCTTATAAACCATGTGAAGTCTAGTCTTAAAAGGAAATTTGAAATGACAGACTTAGGACACTTACACTATTTTCTCGGTCTTCAAGTCTTGCAATCCAAGGAGGGTATTTCCCTTTCCCAGTCCAAGTATGCTTGTGATATTCTACGTCATTTTCACATGGAAGACTGTAAGCCAGCCCCTTCTCCCTTTCAGTCTGGAGTCAAACTTTCAGTCACTTGTAATTCTCCTGAAGTTGATGCTACCTTATACCATCAACTTGTAGGAAAACTTTTGTATCTAACCCATACTCGTCCTGACCTTTCCTTTGCTATTGGCCTTGTTTCTCGGTTCATGCAAAACCTCCGTGAAAGTCATTGGAAAGCAGCTAAAAGAATACTTCGTTATGTTCGAGGTACAGTTCAGTTTGGGATTCATTACAGTGCCGAAGCAGCTCCTCTATTGGTTGGTTTCACTGATTCCGATTGGGCTGGTGACCCTGATGATTGGAAGTCTACTGCCAGTTATGTGTTCACTCTTGGTTCAGGACCTATTACATGGGCTTGTAAGAAACAAGCTGCCATTTCTCTTTCATCAGCAGAAGCAGAGTATCGTGGTGCCGTAGAAGCTAGTAATGAAGCCTTGTGGCTTCATCAGATCTTGTCAGAGTGTGGCTTCGTCAATAGGCTCTAGTGCCTCCTTCCTTCTCCTATTGTGTCATATTTGTAAATCCTTCAATCCTATCCCAAGTTGTTCTTAAGGGGGGATGTTAGGATATTCCGACACATAGGAAATAGTTAAGTACAACTTGGTCTAGTGTAGAGTTAGGTATAGAGTTAGGTAAAGTGTGTTTCTTTACCGTTGTACATTTTGTAACTTACAATCCGACGGTCACGATATGTAGTGATCCGACGGTTCATTCTCTCCTCGGTATTACCGACACTTGATCCGTGGCTTGACACCCGATTGGTCCATGAATTCTATTTAAAGTGCATGGAGGGTCAGTTTTAGGGTAATCTGTGCATGAGAGAAACATATGCAAATTTTCATTCTTTTATTAATAAATTTCCTGAAGTGGCCGCGTTGGCTCAGGCCGTGGACTGTTTCCCTCTTTGAGGGTTTTAACCACGTCAAAATACTGGTGTATTGATCTGCGATATGGTTGTGAGCGGTGTCCTTTTGGTGTTCTATCTGAGGAACTTACCCTGTAAATTCCTACAATTTCTTGTGTTGGTCCCTAGTGAGTTATGAAAAATCGCCATGTATTCCCAAACCTTTTATGCATCCTTGCATCATGGGTGGAATTCTCTATTGCGGCATCACTGATATGGGTGTAACGCCTCTAGATATTGACAAATGAAATATGTAAGTTGGTTTTTGAAACAAATATATTTTTCACACATTAGTTTTGTTCATCTTGTGGAGGATTAAATCAATTTCATGTAGTTGGGTATCTAAATCAATTTTAGTCATTTCCATTATTTATAGCTGATAAGTTGTGTGCTAAATTCTTAACAATGTTGTCAAAAATCCTCTTGTAGGATCTATTTCTTCTTATTTTTGTTTTTTCATATAGTTCTAACAAATAATTGTTATCGATTATCCACTGAGAGATTTGAATCAAAAATTTCATTAACATAGTAAATTCCAATTTAACAGTGAACTAAATTTGCATTAACTTAAATTGAATTATGTGAAAAAAATATATGAAATCCATTCAGAATGCCCCTAAAATCTACCTAGAATATCTTAGGGATGACCAACAAGTCCCCGAATCCAAAATGAAGTCCCCAATGATTTCAGGACAATTTCTAAGGGTCCATGAGTATCTAAAACATGGAAATGCAGGGCATGTGTTTTTTTTTATACGTTAGGGGGTAGGGGGCAAGTCCCATGCAACATTGTTGGCTTGGGGACATGACTCTAATACTTTTTTTCCCTTGAGGAAAACCTTGTATGGAAACTCAAGGGATGCTTCCTCACATTTGTGGGTGGTCTCCCTAGTAAACCTGTTGACCTAGAGCACTACACCTTACTTAGGGTTATTTGAACTCAATGGTTGCTGCTACAGAAATAGAAAAATTCCCAATAACATTGGTGACAACTAGTTTGTATTGGTTTTTTGTGGTTATGTGTCTTTTGGTGGTTGCAGTGTACCGCATAAGCGACATTTCTCCTGGGAGGGGTGGCAGTTCTATAGATGGATTTTGTCTTTTGGCTTCTAGGATCGTAATTTGGTTGTTTAGATTCTCTGCATGAGGTTTTTTGTGTTTTTCAAGAGGAAGGGAGCAATAATATTATAGGTAGAAGTGATATTTTATTGCTTGCATGGTTGGGGGGAGGTCCTTAGAGTGTGGTGGGAAATTATGTGCTTCTTTCGAACCTCCTGCATTCAAATTGTTTTAATTTTAGTACCTATTTATTTTTTAACCTGGTGTGGCATGACTGGTGGGGTGGAAGATCTCTTTAGCCTATGTGGTGTTATGTGGTTTCGATTGACGCGAGTCTACATCCCTGTTTGGGAGGTTGCTAATTTCTATGCTTGGTATAGTGGGAATGGTGGGTATGGTTCAGGCATGACTAGAGGGACTTCTGCATTACAGGTTAAGTTTTTAGTCCAACTTTGATGCATCGAGACTTGAGAAGAGGGAAATCCTCCCTCCCTCCAAGGCCCTGCTCGACAAGATGCACGAACTGGGCTTCTTAATTAGAGAACATAGAGTAGGGGATTGAGGTGTACATGACAAGTCACCGGGGAGATCTTATAGGATAGTGGCTAGTGTGTAGGGTGGTCGAGGGCATGGTAGCTTGGGGACGGGCCATGGGAGTCAATCGTCATGAACACCTACGAGGGGCAGGGCTTGACACCGCAGTGGCTCGAGACAAAGAGGGGGTGCATAATCTTCAGTTCTTGGTTCGAGGGCCATTCATCATTGTTTCATGGAAAATTGTAGAGAGTTGATTCAATTCCTGCTAGACTGATTAGAAATTGCTGAAAGGATCTAATGGGAGGAACATGTGGAACTGGGAGCTACCTTGGATAAATTGCATTATTTTCACTACCACATCCAATAGCATATTGTGGTGGTTTGGTGAGAACATAACTTGCTATTAGAGAAGTTGGAGAAGCTAGACTCGTGGATGGCTCATTTTGAGAAGCACATCCAATGCTCGTCTCAACCTTCACCTCCTCTTGGGACCACCCCAAATAGCTGAGCCTCCATCATGGCAAATGACTAGCATGACTACAAGTGTTTTCTATCCTTCACTTGTCTTGTGGTGCCTTTGGCCTTCTCAGTTTTAGACGATGTCCTTAGTTTCGTTTTTGTACTTTTGTCATATGTTGTATGCAATGATCAACAAACTTGATCGGGATGAGACCACCTGTTTTTGTTGCTACTCTAAATGTACATCTTTGTGAAGAATGAATAGAATTTCGACTTACAAAAAAAATAAAAATCCCTTGATTTTATTAATCCCTAGAGTTTAAAATATCAATTCCGAGAGTTTACTAATCTGTTTGGTTTTTATTATTGGTCCCTTGGTTTATTGATCACTTAGGTTTATAATATTTGTCCCTTGGGTTTACTATTTCTTTGAGTTTATAATACTAATAATCCCATGGGTTTTAAATCCTTTGGGTTTAAAATATTAATTCCTAGAGTTTATTAATCCCATGTGTTTTTAGTATTGATTCCTTGGCTTTGTTGATATTTTATGTTTATAATATTTATCCCTTGGGTTTACTAATTGATTGGGTTTATAATATTATACTCTTGGGTTTATTAGTCACTTTGGTTTATAATATTAATAATCACGTGTGTTTATTAATCCATTGGGTTTAATTAATTCCTAGGGTTTATTAATCCATTTTGTTTTTAATATTGATCCTTTGGGTTTGTTGGTCTCTTGCGTTTATAGTACTAGTTTCTTGTGCTTATTGGTTCCTTGGGTTTATAATATTAATAATCCCTTGAGTTTATTATTATATTATTATTATTATTATTTGTAAGTAATAGTATAATATTTCTTACTACAATATATAATCTATATATAATTGACATTTTTAGTTTAGGATATTAAGAGATATATTAATAAATATATAATAATTATTCACGATATTGATGAGAGATAAATACTTATTATAAATAATAATAAAATACTATTATTATATTATATATGAATTATATTATAGTTTAAGTTATAACTATTTATATATTAGAAAAATTTAATAATATTGTATTATTGTATACTTTATTATTAAATAAGGCATAGTTTAGCATATACACCAATTTTTTCATGAGAATTCGCCAAAACAATTTCAAGAAAGAATGTTATTTTTGTTGTTTAAAACGTATTTTTGAATGCATAAATAGAAAATTACAGTACTCCTATTAAATTATATATAATTAGAGTACTCCTATATATATATATATATATATATATATATATATGCATTTTTTCAAGTATTATTATTATATATCTTAGTTTAATATATTGTGTCCATATAGTTAATATTATTAATATACTTTAAGTAAATATATAATAATTCTTGACCATACTATAATGGTCAAGAACAAGGCAACAATTAGTTCCTCCAGTGCCAAGCAGATAGAACCAGACCCAAATTCGGAAGAGTCCACGGCAAGGCAGATAAGCCACATAGAAATAGATTAAAGATGTTACGCAAATGTGAATTTTGGTTATTTCACTATGTAAGAGTCTATAGCAGCTCAGGAAGCTTTAGAGGTAAAACCAGCAAAACAAGGATCAAGGAAAGATCCCATTTTGTAATTCCTTTGATCCAAATCACCAAAAACATATTGTACTCCACGAGAACTGACTCCTCTTTTTTCAGCCATTAATATAGCAACCGAATTTGTCAAAAAAAAAAATATATTATTATTATCCGAGATTGGATGCTTTGTGATTCATGATATAATGCTAAGATCTTGTGGAGAAATCTCATAGAGAACATATGGTCCAAGGATAATTTTAGGGGCGAATGTTCGCCCTTTGGCGAAATTAAGGGGTTTTAAATTTTTAGTGGGCGAATATTTTGTATCATAGTACATTTTTACAAATCACCTCAAATAGCCCACCTTATTTTAAGGGAGAGGGTAAAAAAGGTAAATTTAGCCCTTGAAATTAGGAGTTACAACCTTCCATTCGCCCATTTTTAAGAATAGGTTTTATTTAAGTGAATCCATTCGCCCATTTTCAAGAATAGGTTTTATTTAAGTGAATCCTATGGGCCAAATACCATATTTATAAAAGAGGTATGGTAAATTAATAAAAATATAAATAAGTGAGAGGTATGGTAAATAAATAAAACATTTTTTATATTTACTCCATAAGTCACTTGGTGTAAACAAATAAAAATATAAGTAAAGTGGAGGTATGGTAAATAAATAAAACGTCTTTTTATACTTACTCAAAAGGTATGGTAAATAAATAAAAATATAAATAAACTAGACGTATGGTAAATAAATAAAACCCCTTTTATATTTTTAGTCCATAACCCTCGTTCTATTTATGAAGGCTCAAGAAAGAGGTTTTATTTAAGTGAATCCTATGGGCCAAATACCATATTTGTAACAGAGGTATGGTAAATTAATAAAAATATAAATAAACAAGAGGTATGGTAAACAAATAAAATATTTTTTTATATTTACTCCAAAAGTCACCTTATATTTACGAACACTCAAAAAATGGGTTATATTTAGGTGAAACCTATGGGCAAAATACTATGGGACAAATACCATGGACTAGATTGTTTTTAATACCATGCAAAAAACCATTATTAACCCTAATATTAGAATTAATAAAAATAAAAATGGCACATGGTATTGACCCATGGTATTCACCAAAATGGCACATGGTATTGACCCATGGTATTCACCTGGAATGTAGCCTATTTAAATGGGGAAATTAATTAAACCAACATAGATCCATCTCTGGATCTACTAACCCCCGAGACGTATCAAATATCGTGATATGCAAACTAGCATAGAGTGAAAAAATATTTGATCCTCTTGGGGCTTGGTCAAAGTAAAAATGGATGTTGTAATTTAATGCAGGTTAAACATTTTAGCTTGGTTAAAATAAAAAATAAAATAAAAATCAACTATTAATTTTATTAGTTTTTATAAATTACTAATAGTAATTTTTAAGCTCCAGGTTTATGATAACCCATGGTATTGACCCATGGTAATACCATGGTATTCATGTGAGCATAGACTATCCATACAAAGTTTTATTATTTAGTGAAAGACTTGCCAAGATCTTACAAGATTTTATAATTGAGTAAATATTCGCCATGCTTGGTGAGAGATTCGCCAAAAAATTATATATACATATTATATTATTGATAAAATCGCCTTCCATTTTTCCTATATACCATGGAGATTCGCCCATTTATTATATTTATAAATTTAGGGGGGGTTATTAAAATTTTCCCTGATATGGTCCATGTGTTTAGAACCTTAATCTAGGTTCATCATGAGGACAAAGATGAGGTGCATGATCAATAGACCACTAATATACATCTCATAGATGCAACCTTTATTTTCCAAAGGTAAAAAAAAAAATTAATAAGAAGGAATGTTAACACATAAAAACTAATTTTTTTAATTAGTTTTGAATTTTATTTTATTTCAATTGATTTTCTATTTTAATTATTCTGAAAAAATTACATGAGTATAACTAGTCATATTATTTTATAATTTATTCAACAATATTTATATGCTTCTAATAATTTTTATTGTTTTACTAATGTGACCCTCCTAATTTATAATATTTATACCATATATTCTATTAATTTTAAATAGTGATTGAAAAAATAATATTTATCTAATAAAACAAAAACTTTGGTAAGAAAAATATTATTAATAAAAAAATTAATAATAATAATAATAATAATATTATTATTATTATGATGGTGTTTGAATCACAAAGATATTATTTTTAATCAATCACTATTATACAATTAATATAATTTTTAAAAACTAATAAATACAATAATAAAATAAAAATGAAATCAATGCAATTAAAGGAAAAAGGATTTAGAACAGAATACCAGCCAACCATGAAATAAGAAGGAAACCAAGGGGGTTAAGAACATAGAGAAGGATCCGCCATCTGCTTAACTTCCATCAATTGTCTCTATTAAGAGTCTTACTCCTCTTCTCAATTTCAATGGCTTCTCTTAATTTTAGGAGATAGAAATGATCAACCTTAGAGAGGACCTTAGAATCATTAGATCTGAATTATATTATAGTTTTAAATATAATTATTAGTGGACTAAGAAATTTTCATGTAACAACTAATATTATATTAATATACAAAATAACTTTAATATAATAAGTATAATTATATAAATATAAAATAATATGCCTATTATTATTGATATAGTTATTAATAATCATAAATAGTTAGCTTTTAACAAAATACACTTAACCATTAATAATGTAGTGGATAAAAGCCTATAGGCCTATCTGGGTATATCAACCACATTGGTAAATGTGGTTGTGCTAATAATTAATACCATGAAATAGTCTTACATTATGATGATGATGATGATGATAATGATGATGATGGTTAACGTCCAATGAGACCAAATTGGTCTATCGGACCTACAATTTTCTTAATTTTTATTTATCTGGCTCCTCGTCTTTCTTGGCAAGATTGGTGTTGTTATAATAAAATATTATTTAAAATGGCCAATTTCTTTTAGCAGAATTCATAAAATTAAAAAAAAAAATATTCAAAATCACCAAAATTCAAACCCATATGGAATATATCCTTTTAAGGATTTATGCCAAGGCCACACAAATAATGTCGTTAAGTCTATACAATGGACTTACAAGAAGAAAACATGGGATTAAAGGGACAACAAAAACTATGTTATCAATTAACACACATGAGCCCACCCCAATAAACCTTTGACTTACATAATTAAAAATATAAATATATTTTCCCAATGGAAATGGATTTCTAGTTTTCATTTATTTCCTCACATCATAAGTAGCATTCCAATCTACCTCATTTAGAGCATCATGTGCACTTAGAGATAGAAACATCAGCATATCTAGTGTCTCCAATGAAAGTCTTTATCTATCGTCATTTTTAATCCTGTTTAATTTTCAGAAGCCCCTTTCGCACAATGATTTGGTTGTTGGGGTAACAAGAATAGCTTGCCATAATTGCATCAGATGTGGAAAGTCTTCAAACCATTCATATTCATCTCCACATAGGTCTCATGCCATACATATGACTTTTAGGGTATGATTTACAAATAGCAGAAATAAATTCATTCATTTCACCCAAACATCTAGGAGTGTCCACAATAGATTTTTCACATAGACATTTCAACTATCTTTTTGTTGGATAGTCTATATCATTCACTTCTTCATAATAATGTTGAGAAGTGCAAAACTTAGCCACATTAAATATATGTAAATCTATGAATCTCCTTTCTAAAGATTTAATCACCTTTACCATAAAAAAATTTCCCAAAAGAATACAGTCATATAGTAGCCCTGATATTTTCATCTTTGGAAAACTTTCGAACCTCAATGGATGTGAATGTACCATACTTGTGCTATTTGAAAATTCAAGGGTTCCTCTTTATGCTTTAACTAAAAAAGAAGACATATGCACTGCATCTACACCAAAAATGCTTTCCAAAAATGATTTACTGAGAATGCTAATAGAAACATGTAAAGTAGTGTCAATATATGTAATATCAACATGATCTTCTTCGGACTTTTGATTCAAATTATTTAATTCAACGATCATGTCTGCAAGTATATGGATGGAAGTTTCCATTTAAAATATTGTTTTCAACTCAAACATTTTTTCCTCTCCACTC
The DNA here is from genome assembly GCA_031772625.1 of Pinus tabuliformis. NCBI lineage: Eukaryota > Viridiplantae > Streptophyta > Pinopsida > Pinales > Pinaceae > Pinus > Pinus tabuliformis. Next base: position 1,280,623,186 of record CM062807.1, on the reverse strand, counting down.
CCAATCCTAAGAAATAATGCATGAGTTTAACAAGTCTTTCCATAACCTTTCCTCTAGAGAGCCACCTAATTTGATGAATTTGTAAGACCACTAACTTAGTGATTTCAAATGTATACATTATCTCTCTCAATTTTCCATGTCTTTTAGTTGATTTTCCAAGCCATAAATAAATGTTGTTTCAAATTTGTTAATATATTGCAACTCTAGAAAATGAGATGAAGCCTCATTGATTGTTAACGCTTCCATGTGAGATATGCAATGGATAACTAATAAGTGAGAACCATGTGAAGCTTAGGAGATAAACCTTCATGAATACCCCTCATGGAAGATGCACCATCTGAACTAAAAGCAAAAAACTTCATCAAATATAAATCCATTTATGCTGAAAGAGTTCTCACTAGATTATACACAGATTGAGCTATTCCATCCTTTTATTTGAATTAAACATATAAAATTTGTTAAACATTGACCTCTTCGTCCATTCATCAAATATGTAATATAAGCAATCAATTTGTGTTCCATAATTCCATCAACTAAAATAGAGTATAATGACCTATGTAAAATCTTCTCTTTTAGTTTCTTCCAATACACCTCTTTAGCAACTTGAAGAAAATATTTTCTTGGTGTGGTATATGTGTATGCAAAATATTCATGGAGTGAATTTATACCTATTCAAGTCACATATTGAATTATACATTTCGAAATATAAATCATGTATAGCAACAAAATATATCTTTTCAATCATTGATATAATTTTCTCCTTCCCAACATTTACCATTAGTTCTACATGTTTAGTGATTGGATAATTGCTTCAATCCCTTTTTCCCTCCAAAAGTTGAAATTTTTTTTTTAAGGTTTTGATTTTGCATGCCCACTTATACCACTAACTTGAAGAGTGGTAGTTCCATCTTTTGAAAATAAAGGATCACTTTTAAATTTAACATGTCAAGAACATTTTTCATTTGACTACCATTAAATGTTTTAAAACATAAGCCCGTGGAAACCTTGTATTCCATTTCGATTTGAATATTATTTTGTGTTTATTTCATGGGTTTTCTATTTCAACATTCTCTACATTATTTGATTCATTATATTCATCTAGGTGAGCATAAGCTTCATTTTGAATATTACATGGTTGATTAGAATGTTGTGTAACGCCAAATGATTCAACAATTGGCAATTGAATTTTATCCTTCTTAGGACGACCAATACGAGAATTTTTTGAAGATTTACGCCTATTAAATAGATAAAAACAATAGAATAAGTAAATACATAAATTAAACATCCCTTAGCAAGATTGAGATAGAAAAAATTCAACCTTAGCAAGATTCCATACGATTTGACTATATATTTCTTGATAGGTTATTCATTGATTTGTTGAATTATGTTTTGTAACATTCAAGGAAACCTGTAGCTTTATGATAGAGAAAAACACTTCATGAAAAATCATACTTTGACAAGAAATTTGTATGGATCTAAGCAACGAAGAAAAATAAGCAAGAGTTTGAATGAGAGTGTTATAGTCGTGGAGTCCAAAACCCTCGATATAAGATAGATATTATTTTCATAGTTGGTAGATTCATATAATTATGACAATAAAAATTTGCATCATTAACAATGTAGAAAACAATTCCACCACCCATTCTTAGAATGGAAGGATGGCGAGTAGTTGCATTCAGGGTATCTAGCCACAATGCTGATTTTGTGGGGTGTGCATTCTATGGTGCCCAAGATACATTGTATGATCATAAAGGTTGTAATTACTTCAAAGAGTGTTGCATTAAAGGATCCATAGAATGAAAAACCAAATGTTAATGAAGATAGAGGAGGATAATGAAAAATGCCTTATAGTCTAGCGTTTAACGATAACTTTCCTTCTCTTGATGATGGGTTGCAATTATATGAAAATGGAAAAAAAGGATGCAGGGAAAGAAAATTCAAGGATAATCACTGAGGAGCGAGAGCACGTGCATAATTGTTGAATGGTTATTCAATATGCTCTGCCACCCTCTGCTAGGTGTAATAGTACCATGACTTGTTGCATGTATTATTTTTGCAAGTTGCATCATGTTGGCTTAAGTTGGGGGCTTCATGGAAACATCCCGAAATCATGACATAACTATTAAATTGTATGAGGTCATTTGGACTTTGACTAGTCTCTTCTACGAAACTATCACTAGTTAGAGTTATTTATGCCCTAGTACAAACTCTAAATTATCGTAAACTTCAAAAAACATTTATAGGCTATTAAAAATATTTCCCTTCTTTTGAAATATAAAAATTTAATCTAATCTTTGTAATTGTCTAGTAAATTTGATATTTTAAATTTTTTTCCTGAGTGTAATTTTTTCATGGCCCTTATAGGAAGGGCAAGGAGCCCAAAGAAAGGCTAAGAAAGGTTCAATTTTGAACACTTTCACGACAGCTGAGGGAAAAAACACACCAACCATTTTTCAACATTTGGTGCAACGAAGAGGTTTCAATGAAGGGAAGGAAGGCACTATAAAGAGCTAGAGGCTTCCGAGAGTATATTTGGATGGAGGATAACATAATATCTTTGTGTAATTGGATATCCTATTTTTATTGCACTGACAATACTGGCCAGAAATGTTCTCATTAAATTTGTAAGAAATTCACAGATAAAGAAGAAAAGGAAGCAGTGCTTGGCTTTAGAATTCTGGAGGATAAAATAACAGCGATTTTTCCCAAAGAATCAAATCGAGCCAAAAGTTACGTAAACTCGAATCATCCATGGAATCAATCAACTGAAATTTAGCGTTCGACAGAAATACATCCCAAAAATAAAACCGAACAGATAGACGAGGATAGAGATAAATAGCAATGCGATAACACAAAAAGAAAATGATCAAATTGATAGAATAGAGAAACAGATGGCAATGCCAAACATATTATCAACACAATATGACTAGTTTGATAGATAATTGCATTACAATATGACTAGTTTGATAGATAATGCAATAATGCAATATGACTAGGCTATAATGCATAACAGTAACACTACCTTAGATTTTAAAAATATTTTGGACTTTGAAAGATAAAATGGACCAGAGCCACCTGAAATAATTGTTGACCCAATAACCTCAGCAAAAGGTGAATTGCAAGTTACAGAAAAGTTCATTACTAAACATTTGGTTAAAAACATTATTAGTCCCTGCCATTGGCCTACGGCAGGGACTAATGACTGAAGAATAAGAGTTTAATTATGTTTGTTATGATTTGATTTCTAGAATAATTTTGTACCAAAAGTAAGAGTTGCGTTGCAATAAGAAAGAGCGGACTTAATTGAGAGAGAAGTCATTTGATTTCATTGGAATATCAATTTTTCCGACCAAAGGAACAAAATATTTTCTGCGAGGAGCGATCGTCCGTTACTCTTCTCTTTGCTTCTGGAATCTCATTTGGAATTAATAGTTTCCAATTCTTTGTTTCCAATTGGAACGTAGGTAGTTGGGTTGGTTCTGTTAGCATGGGACATGCCATCGTCCATAAAGTTAACCTATTGGAATGTAGATAGGTAGGTTGGTTCTATTAGCATGGGACGTTCTCGTCTATAAAGATAACCTATTGGAATCTAGATAGTTGGCTTGGTTCTGGTAGCATGGGACCTGTCATCGTCCATAAAGTTAACCTAGTGGAATGTAGATAGTTAGGTTTGTTCTATTAGCATGGGACGTTCTATCCACATGGGATTAGATATTTTAAAGTGCAAACCTTGTTTTCATAGTGTAGAACTTGAGGAAAGGTTTGCACTTCGATGTATTTCATGCCTTTAGGTGCATGATAGATCCCATGTTAGATGGATCTAAGCTCATTCCACTTGAGGGCAATAATGTCACATTTTTAGATTATCCTCATTATGTATTTGTTGGAGATTAACGTCAAAATTAACACTATATTTTCTTTGCCTTGCATGACCATAGTATTATCTTCTTTAGTTTAGTTTATGTTGCTTGCCTTGAATTGTTTTGATTTGAGTGGTTTGTGTGTTTATGTGCTTGGATTTGGATGGTAGGTATTGTAAATGTTACAATTGTTGTGTTATATTTTTTTATGTGTATGCAATTGTATATTACTATAATTAGTTGGTGATGAAGAAAAGAGGCAATAATTTCAATAGTTTGTAAGAGGATTGATACTACACATCTACTTCATTTAATTTTAGGTATCACAACTTCTTACAACTAATTAATTCTTAATAGTGCCCCTTTAGGTATTACTAAATATATCTTGATTAGTAGTTTTAATAATTTATTGTTTCAAGATTACTCTTGAAATAAATTTTTTTTACCAATGTTTGAAATGATTTATTTCCTTTGAGAACATTTTGATGATTGTTTTTATCTATAGTCTATTTTGCAAAGTCAAGAAATAAACTATTTATTTTTTTCACTGAATGTTTACATCCAAACAATTATCACATCTCTTTCAAGAATATTTTGATTTGTTTTAAATGTTTATAAATATATATTCCCCCCTTATAAATATTTTGAATACATTGTTGTACACATTTATCTATTAGTAATTTTGAATATATTTTGGATATATGCAATTGTCTATTAGTAATTAGTTGGTGATGAAGAAGCGATATGATAAGGATTAATTTTCACTTTGCACGAGGATTGATTCTGCACATCTATTTTGTTTTAATTGTTGATTGTTGGGTCTCTATAATACTTGTGATTACCCCATTACTATTGTAGTTATACCCCTTATTTATATTGTGTACCCCTATTACCCCCATATTGTTACTTCTGTGCCCCATAGAATCCCTCTATTGTTATTTTTGTGGCTTTATATTATTATTCTTAGGTCGGCTGGATTATATTGTGACTCCTTACACTCCTATATATAAAAAGGAGGTTTTGTCATTTGAATCATGGAATAATTGTTCATTTATGTAATGTAAGGGAGGTTGCCCCCTCGAAGACGCTGAATTCTAAGGCGTTGATCTATCTTTTCTTGAGCTGGTTTCATAACATTTGGTATCAGAGCTTTGGATTCTAGGGTTTCGCTGCTCCAAACAGGTCATCGTGGCATTTTCACTAAAACTTTTTTTCTGTGACGTTTCAAAAATAAAAAAAAAACCCGTTTGAGAAGAAATCACGTTGAACCTTGGGTCTGAATTTCAGAGCTTTTCGCGTGATATTTTCGGAGATATGATATCAGGAAGTCGATATTTTTGCAGAGTCCTGAATTACATTCAAAACAGGTGACCTGGGGAAAATCGTCATAACTTTCTCTCTGGGAATCAGATTGAAATTTCGTAAGAAGGTACAGAAAGAGGACGGGCTGTAGTTTCTTGTATATATTTTTCAGAACCAAAGATCGAAAATTGTACACGTGGCACTTCATACAAGTTTGCTCTTCTGGAAAGGTCCATAATCAGGTCATCTTGGGAGATTGTGCATAACTATTTCTTGGAGAATCCAATTTGGATCAGACTGGTGGCATTGGAAAGAGGACACAGAGAGCTACTACAGGTTACAAATTCAGAACTAGATGATTGGAAAGTACGGAGATATATCAGAGGAAATATCGAGCTCCTACAAAGTGAAAAAAGGTGTGTAGATTTTTTTTAAATTTTTGCTTAAGCTTGGTTTGAAAATTTATTTTGAAGGAATTCAAAGGGCATAGTAGAGGATTATTATTGGTAACTGATGCCCCGAGAAAAGAAAAAGCAAACACCTGGTAAGGAACCTGAAAGCTCTAGCATGACTCATGAAGAAGAGGAAAAAATGCTACATGATATATCAAAATTACAAGAACAAGTGCAACAAATGTCACACTCACAGAAGTTAACAGAAGCTAAGATAAATGACGTAGAAGCTAAGATGAATGACATGGAAGCTATGATGGACAATTTGAAGATAGATTGGAACACAAATTTGAATACAGGCACGACAGATTTGAAGACAGATTTGACAAATTTTCTACAAGAAATACTTACTAATGGTGAAAAGGTAGTAAAAGAAACTCATGATGAGAACAAAAGAAATGTTAATCATGATTCCATAGATGCTAATGTTGGATTGAAGAATCACCATATTCCAAAAATCGATATGAGGAAGTTTGATGGCAAGGATCCCGCCACATGGATATTACAGATGGAGCAATTCTTCGATCTCAATAATATGCAAAATGCACAAAAGGTACATATGGAAACTGTATATTTGGAACCAAATTAGTTTGTATGGTATCAATGGCTTTGTTCTCGTAAACAATTTATCACTTGGGCAATTTTTATGGAAGAATTGATAGCACATTATGAGGATAAAAAAAGCAACACTTTTTTTAGCCAATTGATAAGTCTCAAACAAAAGGGTTCAGTAATGGAGCACATTGAGGAGTTCCAAAAAATGAACATAAGGGTAAAAGATATTCCAGAGGAGCATAGGAATGATGTGTTCATAGGGTCTTTAAAGGATAATATACAACATGATGTTCGCCTTTGGGAACCTGATTCATTAGAGAAGGCATTCAGGTTAGCAAGAAAAATGGAAAGCAAAATTATGGCAACTAGGAAGCATACCACTCACAACTATAAAGACGGAAGTGTTGTTGCCCCTAGTCTTCCAAAACCTACAAGGTTGACACCATAACAATTGGAAGAAAAAAGAGCAAAAGGGCTTTGTTACAGTTGTGATATCAAATACACAAAAGGTCATAAGTGTGCTGAGAAGAAATTATTCTATATAGATTATGAAGAGGAAGAAGAAAAGGAGCAAGAAAGGTCAAAAGAAGAGGATATACTCCAGGAACAAAGCCTAGATGAAGAACAAATAAATCCGACCATATCTTGTAATGCATTGGCGAGAATTACCACTCCTCAAACCATCAAGATAGAAGGACAAATCAAGAAGAAAAAGGTAATAGTGTTGATTGATTCAGGAAGCACCCACAATTTTATTCATTATAGGGTAGCAAAAGAATTGAACTGCTTCCTATATCCAGCACCAGAGTGTCAAGTGATGATTGCAAATGGAGGAACAATAAATTTCTCTGGAAAGTGTCATAATATCAAGCTATCCATGGGAGGATATGTATTGACTAGCCCAATGCTTTCCATTCCAATGGGAGGTGTTGATGTTGTATTAGGAGTCCAATGGCTACAATCCTTGGGTACAATAGCTTTTAATTTTCAAGAACTTTTCATCAAATTTTCTACGGAAGGAAAGGAAGTTGAATTAAGGGGTATTGCAGGGAAACCAGGAAAGATAATTAGCTCTAATGGCATGACAAAGCTTCTAAAAAAGGAGCAAAGAGGTGTAATTGCACAATTATGTTCGCTAGATGTTTCCACATTGGAATCATCTATTTCTCCAGATCTCCAAAAAGTCTTGGACAATCATTCCAAGGTATTTGAGACTCCCAAAGGTCTCCCACCTATGCATGATCATGATCATGCTATTCATCTGATTCCAGGAAGTGTTCCTCCAAACATCAGGCCGTACAGATATCCCTATGTCCAAAAAAGTGAAATTGAGCATATGGTTGCAGAAATGCTAGAGGCTGGTATAATTCAACCGAGTCAAAGTTCTTTCTCAGCTCTAGTAGTATTGGTGCACAAGAAGGATGGATCATGGCGCATGTGTCTGGATTATAGGGAGCTCAACAAGCTCACTATTAAAGATAAGTTCCCTATTCTTGTCATTGATGAATTACTAGATGAATTGCATGGATCAATTTACTTCACCAAGTTGGATCTTCGTTCAGGATATCATCAAATCAGAATGAAGATTGAAGACATTCCGAAAACGGCATTTAGAACTCATGAGGGTCATTATGAATTTTTGGTCATGCCTTTTGGCCTTACCAATGCACCTTCAACATTTCAAGGTTTGATGAATTCAATTTTCAAACCATTCCTTAGAAAATTTGTGTTAGTATTTTTTGATGATATACTAATCTACAGCAAGTCTTGGAAGGATCATGTTGAACATGTTGACAGGGTGCTACAACTATTGGAGGAGAAACAATTATATGCAAAAATATCCAAATGTTTCTTTGGAGTCAAGGAGGTGGAATATTTGGGTCATATTGTATCTCATGAAGGAGTTAAGGTAGACCCTAGCAAAATTAAAGCCATTAAGGAATGGAAAATCCCCACATCCATAAAGCATCTGCGAGGATTTCTTGGGTTGACGGGGTATATCACAAGTTTGTTAAGAATTATGGGAGAATAGCAGCACCTCTAACAACATTATTGAAGAAAGATTCATTTTCATGGACTTCAGAAGCAATAAAGACCTTTGAACATCTTAAAGAGGCAATTTGCCAAGCATCGTCTTAGCTACACCGGACTTCACAAAAACCTTTATTGTGGAATGTGATACTTCAGGAAATGGAATTGGTGTTGTTATAATGCAAGATGAAAGACCCATTGCTTTTGAAAGTCATCCAATCAAGGGAAAGTTTTTAAGCAAAGCTATTTATGAGAAGGAAATTTTGGCAATACTCAATGCACTTAAGAAATGGCAACCCTACCTAATGGGAAGACACTTCAAGGTAAAAACGGATCATGATAGACTTAAATACTTTTTAGAACAAAGATTATCCTCTTAAGAGCAACAAAAGTGGGTCACAAAGATGTTGGGTTATGACTTTGAAATCATCTACAAAAAAGGGAAGAAAAATGTGGTGGCAGACGCACTCTCAAGAAAGGATGAGGATGTGGAAGCATTGTTGTGTGCCATTTCTATTATCCAACCAGATTGGATAAATGAAGCAAGGGAGGAATGGAAGAATGACGAAGAAGTGTGGGCACTTATTCGAAAGCTACAACAAGATTCCAGTACTTCTGATACATTTAGCTGGCAAAATGATTCGTTATGGTACAAAGATCGCTTATACCTCTGTAAGAATTCCCAGCTAAAACAAAAGATTCTTATGGAATTGCACACTTCTCCCTTAGGAGGGCACTCAGGATTTTTAAAAACTTACCAGAGGGTTAAGAAGGAATTTTTTTGGGATGGCCTTAAATCAGATATTCAAAAGTTTGTGGCGGAATGTTTGGTTTGCCAACAAAATAAAGTTGAAACAATTAAGACACCGGGTCTATTACAACCTTTATCCATTCCAAGCCAACATTGGGAGGAGGTTTCAATGGATTTTATCACAGGTTTACCCAAGTCTGAGGGAAAGAGTGTCATCATGGTGGTAGTTGACAGACTTACTGTAGAGCATTGGGAAGGTATGTTTTAATAAATGATTTAGTGATGTTTTAAGCAATAGTTGTAATCTTTTCTTTATTATAAAGTAGGGGAAATGCAAAGACAACGAGTCTAAAATGATCCAATCACTAACAGTTGTCTTCTCTACGCAGGAAAAGGTAAAAGCAGGAAGGCGCAATGCGAAACGGGGATTTGACGAGAAGATAACGGCTGTCCCTCCAATTCTAAATAAGGTTCAGACCAGGTCGAGTAAATCAAGGGAGATCAGTCCGAAACGAGATGAAGGACTGCCAGTTCGGAATTACAGGCCGAGTAAAGGAAAGCGTTAACAGTTTAGCGGATCCTACGATCAATCGTTTTGTCGACCGATGAACTCCGCCGTTAATTGTATAAAAGGAGGGTAGCATTGAAACTAGGGGATGACTTTTGTATCTTTAACTTTCTGTTCATGAATTTTATTATCAGTTGAACTCAGACTATTGAGTCTCTCTGAGACTTAGTTTTGTACTCTCATTGATGCGTTAATATAATATCTCGGTGTTAATTTCTCCGTGCGTCTGAAGTAGTTTACGACAGTGCGCCATTGGAAGCTTTGGGCCCGGCTCCAACGGACACTGGCTGATTGTACCATTACAATTCTGCTTTGTGTGGTTTGTTTCTCATAATCTGTTATGGTTACATGTTGTTTCATATTTATTCATCTGTAGCTTCCCTGTTATAAATCTCTGTAATAAAGGATTCTTCGCATACTGTTGATCTGAGTTGTTTGCACTAATTACAGAATTCATAAGTGGAATATTTCAGCTACAGGTGATTGGGGTTAATGGATTGTTGGTGACTATTGCAGATCATGTACATATGATTGACGTTTCCTGTCTTTAATGATTTGCTGTTCCATTTGATATATATATGATTGACGTTTCCTGTCTTTGATAATTTGCTGTTCCATTTGATCAAGCTACAAACCTGTATAAATGATTGCTTTCCTTTTTGTATGCAAGTGTGTGCCAAGGATTAGAAGTGTAGACCTCGCGAGACTTAGTTTCTTTATTGTCGTTCCATTTACTGCCGTTCCTTTTATTGCTGTTCCATTTCTGAAGTTGTTGTTTGATTCTGTTTTCTTGTTGTTCCTTTCGCTTGCGTTTATTGAAGTGGCATGAGAGGAGGTTCAAGACTGTTGTGAGATACAGCAGACGCTATAATGCTCCCAGATCATGATCCATACTCCTTCATCAGTTTCTAGGGGGATAGGTTATTAATTCCATACCCTCGACCGACGAAGTTGCTGCGTGTGTGATTTCTTTATGCAAAAGTAATTTAGCATTAGCATCTGTTTACTCTTGTATTCTTTAGATCTATACTACGAAGCATTATCCTGACAAATAGCCTCAAATTAAGATGTCCCTTACAATAACAAAACGCTCCCGGATTGACTTGTAATGTGAGATAACTAGAGGTGAAAAAGCCCCTTGTTACAGCTCCACATTTTGGCGCCGTTGCCGGGAAGGGGCATAGCCATTTGTTTTTTTAACAGGGTAGTGTGTGAATCTGTTAGGGGAGAACTGGATTTTAAAAACGGAAGGTAAGAACCTGCGTGCGGAGCATGTAAAAGCCCTGCTCCACCGTCCGCTTTCCTAGCAGAATTGATTTAGTAATTTAATTGGAGTGCATGACTAAGCAAAAAAAGCCAGAAAAGAATCAAAAGCCTCCATCCAAAATCGAAAAAGCCAAGGGGTCAGCGACCCTTGGACGAAAGACCTTTATAGACGAAATTTACAAGAAAGTCGGATCTCCGCCATCAGTAGGTTATAAGAAAGTAAACTCTAAACAACCTGCTAGTTCCCTTCAGGCCTCAAAATTACCATCTGAAGCCTTTGCGGAGGTGCACAGTCAGACAGAGGAGCAGGACTTTCAAGAATTTGACAATTCGACTCCTGGACCAGTGCACAAGTAAATTTTAGTAACCTTTGCGAAGGAGAAGGAGAAACAGGGGAAATCGAGGAACCTAGATCTCCTATTGAACTAAACCAGCCTTTAAATAGTCCGGATAAAGGAAGCGCTGCAAAAATCCTTGTTGAGGGAATTCATTCACCTCAGACCGTAGGGGCCATCATTATCCCTGATAAAGGGAGTGCTGTAAAAACAGTTCCTGCTAAGATTACCCCTCCTCAACCAAGGAATACTCTATTGGAAATTCCTGAAGATTACTGGCATATATTTGATTCCATGGCGCAGAATCAGCCAAATACCGAAACCTCTACTTTGCAATATCCCATAGTAGATTCTGCTGCGAATGCACCAATGAAGGCAATTCCGCTTCAACATATTCCGATGTTTCATGGACTCACATCAGAAGACCCTGATGCGTTTCTATTTGAATTTGATGTGTTATGCAGGGGATACGATTACACCACTGATCCCCAGAAGCTAAAACTGTTTCCCTCTACCTTGAAGGGAGCAGCTCTGAGATGGTTCATGGGTCTAGGTGGTGGAGTCATAAACAATTGGGACGAAATGAAAGCGGCCTTCTTAAAAAAATATCAGGATTATTGTAGATCAAGAGAACTAAAGGATGAAATATTTCAAATGTCTGCAAGACCAAATGAAACTTTAGAAGAATATGTAGAACGTTTCCAATATAACTTACAGAGATCTCCATATGCATCGTTACCTCTGCCCGATAACGTGTTGAAAACTGCATTAATTAGAAGTATGAAGGAGCAATGGATTGAAACATTGAATATTATGGGAAAAGGAGACATTTATCAGGAAAATTTTGCTGACATCATTGATCTGTGTATCAGGAGCTCAAGAGGCAGCACACGGATAAAACCAGCAGAATATGATCGCTTCACTAGAGACAATCGAACATCAACAGAAGGAGTATCACGAGTGGAACTTGGAAATCTGTTAGAGAATTTTAAAACTAATATCATGGGGACATTAACAACACAGCTTGATATTGTGCAGGCCAAACAGAAGCAAGCAGAAGCGGAATAGAATCTGGCAATTTTCTGCCCACGATGCAGGAAGAAACATAGCCAGAAAGAATGCCCGCTCGATACAGTTCAAATATGTGCTATTTGTACCAAGGACCATCCGACTGAAAGCTGTCCCTCGCTCCCTGGTTTAAAGGCGGTGTACAAAGAAGCAGAAGAGGAACCAGAATCAGCATACTTTATCAACCAGCGTCGTCAATGGCAACCTAGGCAACCTGGTATGTTTCAAGATCCCTCCTCTTCTTTTCAATCTCCGCAATTTAATGCTCAGCAACAGAATATGTGGCAAAATCAGTCTCAGCACCCGTTTTCAAATTGGCCGCCTCAAATGTTTCCTACTCCGAACCCTTGGATGAACCAAGCTGGTTGGCCAAACTTTCCTTATCCTCCGCCATATTGGCCAAATAGTTCATATCCTCCGCAGTGGACCCCTTCCACTTCGCAAAGTTCACCCTGGCAGAGCAACTGGCCAAGATCGACATATCAAACGCCAGGATCAATTCCGCTCCCTCAACCAACTCTGCCAGCCTTGCAACAAAATCCCCAGCCCAACCTAAGACCGTAGCTCCCAGCCCAACCCAACCCGAACCCAAATAATCGGCCAGTTCAATCTCTTCAAATTATAGAATCTTCCGAGATTGAATCTGCTCTACAGGAGTGCAATGATCTTCAGTTGAGATCTGGGCGAATAATAGAAACTGAGGGACATAGAACCGCTCATATTGAAAACCAGTTACCGATAGAACAACCGTCACAACAAGAAGAAGTAAGTAAAGACCAAGTTCATCAGCAAGTACTTACATCTTCTCCACCTTTCCCAGAACGACTGGCCATTCCAAGACAAATGCAATATCCGGATTTTGATATTCTGGGAGAACTCCAAAACTTGTATATAAGAATTCCATTCCTTCAGGCTATACAGGACATCCCCATATATGCAAAAACCATAAAAGACCTGTGTAGCAGAAAAACAAAAAGAAATATAACCCCTAACCCTAGAGTCCAGGTAGTCGGCACCTTATCCGACCTCTTATCAGGGAAAGAAACACCAATTAAATATGAGGATCCTGGAAACCCAATTGTCACTGTTCAAGTCTGTGGGCAGACCCTGACCAACGTTTTAGTAGATCTAGGGGCTGCGATTAACATCCTGACAACATCAACCTGCCAGAAGCTTGGAATCACATCGGTAGAGCCTACTTCCACTTTACTAGAACTAGCTGACCGATCAGTAATAAGACCAGAAGGCACCTTGTATGATGTCATGGTTTCAGTGGACTCTTGGGAATACCCGACCGATTTTCTGGTGATTAATCCCAAAACCCGACTAGATGGACATCCGCTAATTCTAGGTAGACCATGGCTCGCTACTGCTGACGCCTACATTGGATGCCGGCAGGGAAACATGACCATAACCAGAGGACCGGATATCAAAAATTTAATCTTGTACCCGCCAGCCCAGCCAAGCATCACACCTCATATATCGATGACCAATCTGCGCCCTGCCTCATATATTACTGATAATATTAGACCACCATTAACAGTTCAGGAAGCGCTAGATTTTAAAGATCAAACGGAAGATGATGCCATCAATAAATTCATTAATCAAACAGAGTCCACATCGTATACACAATGCTTTATGATAAAAGCGGCATTTGATAACGAATTAGAGGAAGATCCTCTAAAAGATGACAATGACCCAAATATACCTGTAACCTCTGTTGCTAACAGCAAAGTAATACAAATTGAACCGGGCAAAACTTTAAACATTAACGCTAATCTGACACCTGAACAAGAGACCAAACTCATCCAGCTCCTACGAAAGTATCAGGAGGCATTTGCTTGGGACTATCCCGATATGAAGGGGATTGATCCCCAGCTATGTACACATCGTATCTATATCGAGAAAGATGCAAGACCAGTTCGCCAACCACAGAGAAGACTCAATCCCCATTTAAAAGATGTTGTAAAAGATGAGCTGCAGAAATTATTAGACGTTAATTTTATTTATCCTATTTCTGACAGCAAATGGGTCTCCCCACTTGTGGTAGTACCTAAAAAGAACGAGAAATGGAGGATCTGCGTTGATTACAGAGAATTAAACAAAGCTACACAAAAAGATCACTTCCCTCTCCCTTTCATAGACCAGGTATTGGACACCTTAGCAGGCAAGAAATTTTTTTCTTTCTTGGATGGCTTCAACGGATATAACCAGATTCAGATCGCCCCTGAAGACCAGGACAAGACTACCTTTACTTGCCCCTGGGGAACGTTCGCATACCGAGTCTTACCCTTTGGATTATGTAATGCTCCGGCCACATTCCAACGGGCTGTTCTTAGCATCTTCGCAGATTTAATTAATGATGGATTGGAAGTCTATATGGATGATTTCACACCATATGGAGATGACTTTGATCCAGCCCTGGACACTCTCGAAAAAGTTCTAGAGCGTTGCATTGCTACCAGGCTTTGCTTGAGTCACGAAAAATGTTACATGATGATGACAGAAGGACTCATTCTGGGACATCACATCTCAGCAGCTGGCATTCAGGTAGACCCGGCTAAAATTCAAATACTCATGCTTATCCCAACCCCCACTAATCAAACAGAGGTACGCAGTTTTCTTGGTTTTTCTGGGTATTATAGACGATTTATACAACATTACTCACGTATTGCCGCACCTCTACATGCATTAACTGGAAATGTTGATTTTTTGTGGACAGAAAAATGTGATCGAGCCTTCACAGAGTTAAAGAAGTTGCTATCTACAGCTCCAGTTCTCAGAGGACCTAATTGGAACTTACCATTCCAAATTTCAACCGACGCCTCAGACACAGCAATCGGTGCAGTGTTGGGCCAAGAAGAAGAGAAAAGACCATACGCTATCTATTACATCAGCAAAAATTTGGCTCCGGCTGAATTAAATTACACTGTTACCGAAAAAGAATTTTTAGCTGTGATACATGCTATTAATAAATTTAGACACTATATTACAGGCTATCCCGTTATTTTGTTTACAGACCATTCTGCTATTAGGTATTTAGCAAATAAGCCTGTTACAAATGGAAGAATAACCAGGTGGTTGATCTTGTTGCAGGAATTCGACATTACAATCAGAGACCGACCAGGGAAGGAGAACCCTGTAGCTGATTTTCTTTCACGAATACCAAAAGCAGTTGAAACAGCAGCAGTTGAGGACCAATTCCCAGATGAACACTTATTTGCAGTCGCTGTTCAGACTCCCTGGTACGCTGATGTGGCTAATTATCTTGCAGTGGGTAAGCTTCCAAAACATTTAACTCCCAACGAACGGAAACAGATCGTTGCGAAAAGCAATCGATTTTCGTGGGTTGGGGGCTATCTATTTCACACAGGCGCAGATATGGAAATCAGAAGATGTATTCGAGAAGACGAAATCTTTGATATCTTGAAAGCCTGCCATGACGGGCCATGTGGAGGACATTTCGCTGAACGAAGGACAGCACACAAAGTATTACAAACAGGATATTACTGGCCTACAATCTTCAAAGATGCCAAAAAATTTGTCCAGGCCTGTGATAGTTGTCAGCGTGTAGGACGACCTGGCCCAGCAGACGAAATGCCTTTGCGGCCTCAATTGGTGATCGAACCTTTCGAACGCTGGGCTCTGGACTTTGTCGGACCCATCAACCCCCCATCAAACCAAAAAACTTACATTTTGGTGGCAACTGAATATGTTACCAAATGGGTTGAGGCGGAGGCATTACCCAGAGCTACAGAGGAGTCGGTAATTCAGTTCTTGTTCCATTTGTTTGTACGTTATGGTCTCCCAAGGGAAGTGGTTACAGATGGAGGACCACAATTTGTGGGACATAAATTAGCTGCAACACTCAATAACCATCACATACATCACAAAATTACTACCCCATACCATCCGCAGGCAAATGGGCAAGTCGAGAACAGTAATAAGATAATAGAGTCCATCTTGACAAAAACTGTTGCCTCACACCGCCGCGATTGGGCCGCCCGACTACCGGAGGCACTGTGGGCTTATCGAACCACATGGAGAAGTACCACTGGCTATTCACCATATCACTTAGTGTTTGGAAAGCAACCCATTTTTCCTATAGAATTTGAGATCCAAACCCTGCGAACTGCCCAAGAAGTCGGATTAGATTTAAGTGAAGCACAGAAAAATCGATTACAGCAAATTAATGAGTTGGACGAAACAAGGCTCGCTGCATTACAGAATACAGCACTCATCCAGCAGCAGCGAGCCAAATGGCATGATGCGCTCATCAAAAATAAGATATTTCACGAAGGAGACTGGGCTCTGTTATATGATTCTAGATTTCAGGATTTCCCGGGGAAGCTTCAGACTCGATGGTTGGGACCATACGAGATTCAAAAAGTCCATGACAATGGGACCCTTACTTTGATTACAATCGATGGATCTGGATATACATTTAAGGTAAACGGCCACCGAGTTCGTCTGTATCGCAAACCGCTCACTCGGGAATCATTTTGCCAGCAGTTACGCCAAGATACTAACATCAAGATTATGGGAGAGGAAGCAAAAACTTCCTCCCCTATAGATTCGTAAGAATTTCATTCTTTATTACCACATTTTGTATATAAGATTGTAAATTTTGTATATATGTTTCAACTGTGTGTTTTGCTGTTCCTTTTCAAAAGGAACAGCACTTGTGTGTTTTGCTGTTCCTTTTCAAAAGGAACAGCACTGGTGTGTTTTGCTGTTCCTTTTCAAAAGGAACAACACTGGTGTGTTTTGCTGTTCCTTTTCAAAAGGAACAGCACTTGTGTGTCTTGCTGTTCCTTTTCAAAAGGAACAGCACTTGCGTGTTTTTGCTGTTCCTTTTCAAAAGGAACAGCACTTGTGTGTTTTGCTGTTCCTTTTCAAAAGGAAAAGCACTTGCGTGTTTTGCTGTTCCTTTTCAAAAGGAACAACACTTGTGTGTTTTGCTGTTCCTTTTCAAAAGGAACAGCACTTGCGTGTTTTGCTGTTCCGTTTCAAAAGGAACAGCACTTGCGTGTTTTGCTGTTCCTTTTCAAAAGGAACGGCACCCTTGAGTTTTGCTGTTCCTTTCCAAAAGGAACAACACTTTTTGAATTTTTGTTGTTCCTTTCCAAAAGGAACAGCACTTTTGAATTTTTGTTGTTCCTTTTCAAAAGGAACAGCACTTTTGAATTTTCTTATTCTGTTTAAGGAGCAACATTTGTGTGTTTTTTTTCAATCTTTTTTTTAGTAAGCAACATTTGAGTGCTTTTGTTATCTTAGGACATTGCATCAAAAAGAACCCTCCCACCCTCCCTTGTAAGAAAGAAATAGTATGCCCTCGTCCTTTCTATAAGAAGAAAACATTTTCCCGAGGCCATAAGTAGCAGCTATATATTTATGCAACAAATATAAAAGGCATGATATATCAAGATCAGCACATCATAAATCGCTATCTATAACAGCCCTAGTATTGATGCAACAAAGGAGGAAACCATACACTCATCATTCTTTCAGCCATAAGTCTCACTTCCTCTGCCCTGTTGGAAAACTTTATCATGTTACGTTCCTACAATTTTCTTTATTATTACTTGGAAATAAGAATAGAAAATTTATATCTTCCTATTGGGATAACAAGACTTCTTCCGCCATTCCCACTCTTAAGGAGGGCTGAACCACCCTTATGTGTAACTATACAAGAGCAAAAGTCTATCTCAAAAGAAAAAGCAGCAGAACCAAAAGAAATTATTTGTCAAATGCAGGATAGGGGGTTTCATTAAGAACCAGCCTACTATGATCATAAGATTGGAAGCGAAGTGGCATTCCCATTATGGCCACCACACCAGGGATATGGTCCAACAGGTTCATTATATAAACAAACCTTGGAACAGGGGCTCTCATCACGAGCCAGCCTGCCCACGTTTCGCGCCTCTCTGGTGAATGGCGTCATGGTTATCTGGTTACCAAGCCAGCATGATGGCCTGCATGTTGACAAGAATTGCTCTTCAAAACTACACAAAGGACTATGGTTCCGGGGTGAAATAAACAACTCTGCCACGGTTATAAACACCGGTCGGCAGCAGAGCTCTGTTAATGGTATCGGAGTCAAAACATATACACCAATTTGGATCTTATTAAATCTTTCTTTCTATCCTTGTAATAATTATATCTTACACCTTAATGGATACGTCACATGACCATTTATCATTACCAATTATGGCAAAGGCATTGACTATGACAATCTCAGACTTTCCATGAGTGCTAGACGTCCTATCCTTATGTTCTGCATCACATCACGAAGGCTTATGTTAAACGCGATCTATCTGTCGCATCGATCTCGGTATTTCTTTGTCTAATCTGAAACATGGCAAAATTTTAAAAGCTGCTCTATTATGACTCGGTGATGGAATGACCGCCTTCTTCTATTTGACGGCTGGGGCAGCCTATCATTTCGCGCGGGGGGGAGGTGACTTCATTACTCCGCCGGCCACGTGTTAACACATCATTCGGAAATGATATGATACGGAGGTACGATATGCGTTAACGGCATGACAATGCTATTTTTTTAAAACGTTGTTATTTATGATCAATTATTCATGCATGCTCTGTATCTTTTCTTTTTGCCGCAATTACGTTCTTTGCATTGCTGTTCCATCTAGACCCTGAAACAGAACCATGGGGGGAAAGTCTATCAGAAGCGAGCCGAGCGAGCTCATAGTTTCCGAAGCCGCTCGGAAGATCTTAGAGAAAGCAGGGTGGTTAACTTATTTTGGCCGCCTGCGCAAATCAAACGAAAAAGTGGCCATGGAATTCCTGCAGAATTTGCAGGAAGAACACTCAGTGGTAGGTGGGAAGCAGATAGCAGTCACGAAGGAAATAATCGCGGAAGTAACCGGATTACCAGACTTAGGTCCAATATGGACAACAAAGAAAGAAAGACTGCAAAAGATCGTAGAACTCTTCCAAGATGAAGGGCAGGAGCTGACAGTGAAGGGAAAAGGAGTGCTGTCGGCAACACTGGGAGAACCTTGGAGCGAACTGGCAAAGGTAGTACAGAGCTACATCACCTGCGAAGGACGAAAAGATGTGGTAAGGCCGCGTCACCTTAAGCTCTTAGCTGTGTTAAAAGGAAAATGTGCTGTGAATCTCCCTGCATTGTTAAATTCATTGTTGCATGATACCTCTCGGAGCCTGAAAAAGGCACACCATGAAGACGCAGTGGTTAGCCACCACGGGCTGATCCGCCTGATAGTGACATACAGTCTCGCTCGGCAGCAGACCAGCTGGCGGGAACTTCTTACAGCAATTGAAGGGGGAGTAGAATCACCATCCCCAAAGACGAAGCACCCCGCTAGCACCGCCGAAACACCTAAAAAACCCAGAGAAATGCCAAAACCTAAGCAACCCTCGGGCACAACCGAGCAAGCGAAGAAACGCATAAAGCTAGGGAAACAAAAATGCACCCCTGAAGCAACTAGACATGCAGAAAAACGTAAGGAATTGGCCGCAGAAAGACCTGCTACCTTAAAGCGAAGGCATTCCTCTGGCACAGAAGAACAGGTTGAAAAACGCAGAAAGGTGGAGGCGGAGGAACAGATGGTCAGCACACCCGAACAGCCCGGGAGGCCTAGAAAGTCAGTTCGGTTGGCAAAGATAAGAGGTAGGTTGGAAAAAATCCAGCCAAACATAGGCCAGCCGATTGAAATAATAGAGGACCCTCCAGCGCCAGAACAAATACCTGGGGAAAACCTGGAACAAACAGAGAATGAAGTAGGAGCTGAAGAAGGAGATAGGGATGACGACTCTGCGGCCGAGACCAGCTATCCAGAGGGAGCTGCTGAGCAGCCAATTCGGGAGAAGGAGATGGAACAATTGGGGGGTAGCCATCCACAAAACCCTGTGGAGGAAGAAGAGATGGCCACCATCTTGGCCAGCCTTAGAGGTTATCCTTCACCCTCCAGTCCGGCAGAGCCTCCCGAAGGACCATTTGAGGAAGATACGCGTGACGAATTGCATGATGGAATGGCAGGGGAAGAAAACCCCCCTGTCATCGACAAAGAAAATGTGAATACCAATCAGGAACAAGCCGTTCCTAAAACACCAGAAGGAAATCCATCCGCTGATGGCGGGGTGGATAAAAATGTTTGTCGGGAACAGGACGTTCCCCGAATGATGGAAGAAACCCTCGATGAAAGAGGAGCAGAACTGAGGGCCGCCCATGTGCCCACAGCCGAGGCAAAAGAAATTAAGAAGTTGAGAAGAAAACAGCAGAAATTGCTGACCATTATAGCCCAGCTTCGGCGGAAAATTCGAAGTCTGAAAGCCAGTTTGAGAATAAAGAGGACTGTGAGAAGAAAAAGAAGGGCAAATACAGCTGGGTCCTCTCAGAGAGGAAGACAGAGCACCTATAGGCATCTAGTAGGTCGATACTCTGCTAGCAAGCCTGCAGCTATTCCAATTAATACTAAGGAACAAAATGCTGTTCCATCTGGAACAGAGCACCAGAATGCCGTTCCTATTGACATAGAGGAGCAGGCTAATATTCCAAACAGCCCATTAGAACCAACTACCGTTCCAATTAAAGTTGAGCCACAAGACGACATCCCAGTTACAGAAGGACCACCGCACCACTTTGTACATGTCAAGAAGGAAGGGGAAAATAGAGCAGTTCACACTGAGACACCACCTTCAAGGAGAATTAAATGACGAAATGTAAAGGTCCAGGCGAAACTTCCGGCCTCCAGGGAATTATGGGAAAGGGATCCAAAAACCAAGGCCTTGCGCCGCGAGATAAGTCAGGCCCAACAAGAGGCTGAACAGCTACGGGAACAAATGATCCCTCGAGAGAAATATGAGGAGCTGCAACAGGAGGTTGAGCAGAGGATTCCTCGAGAAAAATATGAAGAGCTGCAGCAGGAAGTTGAGCAGAGGATTCCTCGAGAAAAATACGAAGAATTGCAGCAGAGGGCTGAGCAGTTAGAGCAACAAAGGATCCCTCTGGAAAAACATGAAGAACTGCAACAGCAGCTGAGAAACATGAGTGAATCGGAGAGTCGGGCTTTTGAAGGATGGCAGAAGGAGCAGGAAAAGGTTGCCAAGGTAACACGTCGACTAGATGCTGTTATTAAACAATTGGACACTGTATATTCATTGTATGATGATGTTTTGACTTGCAGGGCCCCCGTGAAGAATTATGCTTTATTCCTCCTTGAAAGATACTTAAGATTGAAAATAAAAGCTGTCAGGGCAGGTGCCCCCATTCAGATTAACACTGTTAATGATTTTATTGATTGTTGCAAACATTATGGGGTTAAGGTCCAACGATTATTATGCGAATTTTATTTGCACAATATGGTGCTTGAGCAGGAAACTGATCTAAACCCTGGCCCCTTTGTGGGGGATATACAGCTGCAAGCCTTTGTTTCATTTGGGGTCAACCAGTTAAAATGGCTCAGGGCTTACAATGCCTTTCAGAGGCAGGAGCACAGCCTGGATCTATGGGTCAGGGCTGAGCCTCGAGATCCAGTTCGCCTATGGCAATCACATCAAACAGAGTAAGTCGGGGGGTGTGTAGAGCATTGGGAAGGTATGTTTTAATAAATGATTTAGTGATGTTTTAAGCAATAGTTGTAATCTTTTCTTTATTATAAAGTAGGGGAAATGAAAAGACAACGAGTCTAAAATGATCCAATCACTAACAGTTGTCTTCTCTACGCAGGCAAAGGTAAAAGCAGGAAGGTGCAATACGAAACGGGGATTTGACGAGAAGATAACGGCTGTCCCTCCAATTCTAAATAAGGTTCAGACCAGGTCGAGTAAATCAAGGGAGATCAGTCCGAAACGAGATGAAGGACTGCCAGTTCGGAATTACAGGCTGAGTAAAGGAAAGCGTTAACAGTTTAGCGGATCCCTCAGGATCTTCGATCCTGAGGGATCGCTACGATCAATCGTTTTGTCGACCGATGAACTCCGCCGTTAATTGTATAAAAGGAGGGTAGCATTGAAACTAGGGGATGACTTTTGTATCTTTAACTTTCTGTTCATGAATTTTATTATCAGTTGAACTCAGACTATTGAGTCTCTCTGAGACTTAGTTTTGTACTCTCATTGATGCGTTAATATAATATCTCGGTGTTAATTTCTCCGTGCGTCTGAAGTAGTTTACGACAGTGCGCCATTGGAAGCTTTGGGCCCGGCTCCAACGGACACTGGCTGATTGTACCATTACAATTCTGCTTTGTGTGGTTTGTTTCTCATAATCTGTTATGGTTACATGTTGTTTCATATTTATTCATCTGTAGATTCCCTGTTATAAATCTCTGTAATAAAGGATTCTTCGCATACTGTTGATCTGAGTTGTTTGCACTAATTACAGAATTCATAAGTGGAATATTTCAGCTACAGGTGATTGGGGTTAATGGATTGTTGGTGACTATTGCAGATCGTGTACATATGATTGACGTTTCCTGTCTTTAATGATTTGCTATTCCATTTGATATATATATGATTGACGTTTCTTGTCTTTGATAATTTGCTGTTCCATTTGATCAAGCTACAAACCTGTATAAATGATTGCTTTCCTTTTTGTATGCAAGTGTGTGCCAAGGATTGGAAGTGTAGACCTCGCGAGACTTAGTTTCTTTATTGCCGTTCCATTTATTGCCGTTCCATTTACTGCCGTTCCTTTTATTGCTGTTCCATTTCTGAAGTTGCTGTTTCATTCTGTTTTCTTGCTATTCCTTTCACTTGCGTTTATTGAAGTGGCATGAGAGGAGGTTCAAGACTGTTGTGAGATACAGCAGACGCTATAATGCTCCCAGATCATGATCCATACTCCTTCATCAGTTTCTAGGGGGATAGGTTATTAATTCCATACCCTCGACCGACGAAGTTGCTGCGTGTGTGATTTCTTTATGCAAAAGTAATTTAGCATTAGCATCCGTTTACTCTTGTATTCTTTAGATCTATACTACGAAGCATTATCCTGACAAATAGCCTCAAATTAAGATGTCCCTTACAATAACAAAACGCTCCCGGATTGACTTGTAATGTGAGATAACTAGAGGTGAAAAAGACCCTTGTTACAGCTCCACACTTACCAAGTATGCACACTTTTGTGCATTATCACATCCATTTAAAGCCAGTAAAGTTTCTACTGCATTTATGGAAACAGTTCAAAAGCTACATGGAAACCCAAAGATTATTGTAAGTGACAGAAATCCCATTTTCACTGGAAATTTTTGGACAGAATTATTTTCTTGTCTTGGTACTCAGTTAGCTCATAGCTCACCTTATCAACCTCAATCTGATGGGCAAACTGAGATAGTAAACAAATGTTTGGAAGGATATCTTCGTTGCTTTGTATCTGATAAACAGACACAATGGGTCAAATGGTTGCCTCTGGCTGAATGGTGGTATAACACTTCCTTCCATACAGCAACAAAAATGACCCCATTTATGGCACTTTATGGGTATCAACCACCATCCATCACATCATATTTAAGAGAAAATTCTAAGGTTCAGGCAGTGGAACATCACATCAAACATCAACAACAAGTCCTCCAACTCTTAAAGGATAACCTCGTGTTGGCACAAAATAGAATGAAACAACAGGCGGATCAACATCGCAGTGAAAGAAGTTTTGATGTAGGTGATTGGGCATTCCTACGGCTACAACCATATAAGCAAATGTCCCTAAAGCAAGCTAATAAGGATAATAAATTATCACCAAAGTATTATGGTCCGTAAAAGGTGTTGGAAAAGATTGGTACTATGGCATCCAAATGGGAGCTTCCTGCATCTTTTCGATTGCACCCAATTTTCCATGTTTCATGTTTAAAGAAGGTTATATGCGACAAGCTCCCAATTCAAACAATATTGCCAGAACTTGACGAGGAAGGAAAAATTATATTGGAACTGGAAGCAGTCACAGAAACAAGAACTCGACAACTACGAAATCGATCAATTTCAGAGTATCTTATCAAGTGGAAGAACTTATCTGCTGAAGATTCCACATGGGAGGATGAGAATTTTATGCAGAAGTATCCAGAACTACTCAAGCGTTGAGGACAACACTTTTTTGAAGGAGAGGGGCATGTTGGGTCCCTATAATACTAGTGATTACCCCATTACTATTGTATTTATACCCCTTAGTTATATTGTTGTGCCCCTATTACCCCCATGTTGTTATTTTTGTGCCCCATAGAATCCCTCTATTGTTATTTTTGTGGCTTTATATTATTATTGTTAGGTTGGCTGGATTATATTGTGACTCCTTAGACTCCTATATATAGAAAGGAGGTTTTGTCATTTGTATCATCCAATAATTGTTCATTTATGTAATGTAAAGGAGGTTTCCCCCTCGAAGAGGCTGAATTATAAGGCGTTGATCTATATTTTCTATCTTTTCTTGAGTTGGTTTCATAACATTGATAGCTAATTAATGCTTAATATTTTCCCTCTGGGTATTAATAAATATATCTTGAAAATTATTTTTGTTTAATCATCTATAGCCTCACGATTAACATTTAATGCATCTAATGCAAGCAATCAAATAGGAAGAAAACAATATCTACACTGAAATCGATGCATCTAATGCAAGAAATCAAATGAGATTAGAAATAAAAATCTACACTGGAATCAATGTATCTAGTGCACACAAGAAAATAGGATTAGAAATCCACATCTACACTGAAATCAATGCGTCTAGTGCAATAAATCAAATATGATTAGAAATCAACATCTAGTACAAGCAATCAAATACAATTAGAAATCAACATCCATAGTAAAATCAATGCATCTAGTGCAAGCAATCAAATAGGATTAGAAATCACCGTCTACATTGAAATAAGCACATCTAGTGCAAGAAATCTCTTGGAAATAATACTGAGAGGCGGGGGGGGGCGCGCGGGGGCGGGGGGTGAATCAGTATTAGCAAGTCAATAATGTTTTATTTCCATATTCTGATTCATATACACTACTTTAATTAATGAAACTTGTGTGTATACACAACTGTATATAATGAAACTAGCATATAACCTGTAAACTTATAATTTAGTTAATTCTTCATATCTTGATCTTAAATCTGAGCATCAAAACCATATAAACAGTAACTAAGTGTTGTGGGGAAAAATGCCTATGCAGGACAATCCTATCCACCTAAGGTGTGACAGTGCCTTAGCAACAAACAGAGACAACTATTCTAGTATTCTTCCTTTATGAATTAAGAATGAAGAGAGATGGATGGAGTAACCGGTGTCTTCCGCTTGTCCCTCGATCCGGATTCTCTTCTCTTTGGGAGTTCCCAGCTACTTGTCTTCTCGCTCGCCCAGCTTCAACAGGTCTCTGCAAGATCACAAGAGAAGAACACTACACAAAGACATAGATTCATAATCATAACTAGTTCAGGATTAGAAGTAAACTAAACATACTAATGTAATCATACATCAAAGATACATCAGTATATAGGAGAAACCAAGATAGCTTTATTGATGAATAACAAGGTTCAGGAAGAGATACAACCCAGAGGGCTCCAATCCAGCATCTCCTTCCCAGCAAAATGGAATTCCTATCTTCACCTCCCTTCAAGGCATTAAGCACCCAATGATTCCAATCTCAAACCAACAACAATTCTTTGCAATAACAAAATTCCAGCCTCTAGATCTCATGGAGGAGAGATCCATATATAGATGTTTGGAGAGAGGATGAGTCAGCTTGAGATCTGACTAGTGTCCTCTCCCTCTGTCAGTTCTTGATTCCACTTGGAGGTTCTTGCTTCCACATGGAGATTTGGAACCTCTTACCCATCATAGTCGAATTCCCTGAGGCAAGTGTCATTTTGGAAGCTTCCTGGGTTTTGACACCTTGTGGAATGAACTTGCCACATGTCCACTCTCGCTCAGTGCAGGTAGCCAGTGTTGGCTTTGAAATTCAGCGCAGGTAGCCAGTGTTGGCTTTGACATTCAGCGCAGACAGCTAGTGGAGCCACTGACATGATCCTGAATTGACTTGTTTTTGAGCAGTTTCTGGTGGAGAACTTCTATGAATTGATGTGGTTTGTTAGCCTTGTTCCTCTAGGGGTAGGAACAACATGTTTAGGGACTTTGGATCCCTTAGATTATGGACATTTCATGCTCAATGCTGTAAGGCACAAAAATGTCTATAACAGTTGCCCCCTAAAGTATGAGGCCGTTTATCGGGTGAAATGCTTTATCCAGGAGGATCCGAAGTTCATCCAATGCTGGGAGGAGACCTGTAATAAGATACAATACAATACATTATTTTTCATACTGCTTTCATGCTCTAGCTGAGGCGGGCATTCCCATGCTCAGCTTTATAAATTCATTTCTTTGTACATAGAACAGACAATCGTCTGATGGTAGATTGATAATTTTGATGAAATTATCATCCTTTGAGTAGGATGATTATCTGCTGCAATGATGTACATGTCAATGTCTTTATTTTTCCTGAATATATATCGCAGCCCGGATGGATGAAACTAGATCCGGGGTCTTCAAACTCATTCGATCTTCACTCTAAGTACAAGTCGATCCATGTGAGAAATGTTCTGAAGTCGAACATGGAAGGACATCGCTTGATTACCGGTCAATGAGGTAAACCGTTAACAAGCGCGAGAGGAATCACCGATAATGATGATGACCTTCAAGGTACTGCAGTACAATTCACGTGGTGTGAATAAAGGATTTGGCGTCGAACACCACGCAAAATCTTCTGGTCGAAGGTCATTGATGTATACCTGTCGCCGGAAGTGAGAAACTTGCCATTGAGGCATGCAAGCTTCAAAGTACTGAAGGGGTTGTTCCTAGATCAACTTCTTGGATAATGAGCTGATGTCGACAAGAAGCGATCCGTCAAAGGAGGGCCTTAATGAATCCCACATCAGTGACACGGAACGGAGCTAATGATTTTGATGGAGGTGAAAACGATCTGTGACATATGATTCAGGGTGGCGGTCATGAAAGGATGAAGGATAATGTATGGCAGTGGATGGGACACGGTTGACTTTTCTGAACGACTTCTCTTGAACATATGGCGACACTGATGCGATGGATCGGTAGCATTACCCCAAATATGGATGGTATGGCGAGACCATGGTGATGTGACCGGTGAATGAAACAACCCAACCCGAATGTGGTACGGAGGAAAAGTGTCATGTTCAAGAGCGACTTGCTACCATCAAAGTTTTCTTGAGTTTCTCCCAATTTTTCCCCAGTCATTGCTGACCAGTACCTCTTTATTTTTGTCAAGCTTGAGGAGGATAACATATGCTTGTTCTATAACATGCCCTTCGGGCAAGCCCATCGCTATGTTTTAACGAGCCTAGCGATAGTGAAACTCGTTCTCATCTAAAGACAAGTTTGTCGCTATTTAATGATTTTAACGAGTCTAACGACAAGGATAACTCGGTCCTTTTCATTTTTAGAGAGTCTGAAAAGGTACATAAAGTTAACTCCAAAAGTCCTTTTTCGTCATCTAATCCCTTAAGTCCGAAAAAGTATAAAACAATACAGAAAGGATGAGTTTTCGATAGTTTTAACGAGCCGAACAAAACAAGCGCTCGATCTTTTTGTGCAATAATCCCTCAGGTCCAAAAACATTAAAATCTAGAGGAGGGATAGCACTTCCTGTCCCTTTAATGAGCTGGAAGGCCAAGGACTCGGCAATCTTTTCATATTTTACGAGTGAGTTGAAAAGAGCTTAAAGAAGACTCGTCTTTTGAGGAACGAGTGATAAACAGGGTTAGCAGCTGATTCCAGGTACAGGTTGGAATTTTCCAATCATGGCAGTGTCACAAGGATGGCTAGGTGAAATCACTCTTCGCAGCTGTTCCTCAAAATGGGTAAACAATCATATGGAGTGAACGATCGGCCAAATGAAAAGTGGAGGTGACGGTGCAAACACGACCAAGGCTTTAATGGCTGATAAGGTTACATTCACAGTGGTTATTTACTGGGTAGAGGTTCATTTTTTATTTTAAAATGAGCTTAAACGCTGGTGGAAACACTTGCTCATTGCTTATGTTTATTTTTTAACGAGCATGAAGTCCGCGTTAAAACTGCTCGGATCTTGCGTTTATTTTTTAACGAGCATGAACTGTGTGCTAAAACTGCTCGATTAACCCAGTCATATGATAAGAGTGTCTCATCAAGATTCTATTTTTTATGGAGCTTCATCTTACTAAGCTTTGCTCTGCATCCTTTCTTTATGCAAGTTAGGAAACGGCTAACCCAAAAAATAGATAAATAACCGCTCTTTGCTTGCACTCCAAAAGGTTTGCATGCCCCCAGGTATAAAGTATGATTTCAAGGTTACCCCTACTTCATTTCCGTCAAAACATTCGTTTCACCGAGAGAGGCCTACCTCTTTCAGGTTACCCAAATATTTTCTCGTTAATCTTTCAAAAAAAACACTTCCTCGGCAATGTCTACCGAAATAGACAAAGGTGAGCGACGTGGCCCGCCAACTCACATAACTTTGACAAAAGAATCTTATTCTAGAATAACCCTCTTCCTAGACGGATGGGGTACAGACTAGTCATATTCTCCCGCGGAAACCTACTCCATACCCAAAGTTTTCCTGCCGAAACAGACCAGGACGCATGCCCCCTAGGTTCCAGTCATATCCTCCCGGATTACTCGCACTCATCAGGAGGACAGACCGTGGGTTGAGACACT
Source organism: Pinus tabuliformis (assembly GCA_031772625.1). Taxonomy (NCBI): domain Eukaryota; kingdom Viridiplantae; phylum Streptophyta; class Pinopsida; order Pinales; family Pinaceae; genus Pinus; species Pinus tabuliformis. The sequence continues at coordinate 1,280,594,307 of CM062807.1, read as the reverse complement.
TCTTGTGTGAACAGACCATTTAGGGATGGTACATGACTATTTGCGATGCGTGATCCGGAAAATGAAAGTTGGTCTACGAGCTTGACCACTCTTCCTTCGTGCGGAAAACACATTACTCTAAAGAGTGAGGAGACAATGGCTCCTATGGAATATATATACTCTCGTCCAAGGAGTAGGTTATAATCCAAGGGTCCTTGAACGACCATCATGTTCATTTGAACGGTCTTCCCTTTCAATGTGATAGGCACATTGGGGAGGATCCCTAAAGGTCGACTGGTTCCTTTATCAAAGCCTGATAGATTTCTCATTTCAGGCAAAAGCGCTGGCGAACCAAGCGCTTTCCAAGAAATAGAGGAAAGGATACTCACAGATGCCCCCTCATCAATGATAGTGCCAGCCATTACCATTCTATATATTTGAACGATAATTCTGAATGGTATACTGGCTGGCAACCGGGGTCTGCCTAGTTGGTTCCAGTCGAACGAGACAACTAGGTTGCTTGGTGGTGGGACCGAATAGACGGCCGGATATCGCTCTGACGAACTTCCTTCCTGCGATAAAGGAATGGGGGCATTGCCCCCTTGTTCATCGGAGTCAGTGTTGATGAAGAGAATTTGGACGGTGTCGTCTTTATTCTCCTCTGTGATAGTATCATTCGAAGATAGAGCCTCTGAAGGCAAAACCGGGTCAACTGCCGCCTCAACCTTTTGACTTTCATCAGGTATGGATTCATACGGTTCATCTTCAATGATAAGTGCTTCGGCTGACCACCTGAGCGGGCCAGCCGGGTTCTCAACTAGTGAAGGACTTGGCAGGAGTTTTTGATATCCAGGAGGAAGTTGCGCTCGTAAAATCGGGTGATCTTCCAAAACTCTTTTTGCCTCGTCTAAGAAGGGACAACGGTGGATGGCATGATCGCCTTCACACAATTTGCAGGGAAATCTAGCTTTCCCTCTCTGTCCTGTGGCTTCACTTCCACTAGTTGACGGTGAGCTGTCAACATGGCTATCAGAGGTTGACGCCACCGAATTGTGCAAACGGGGAGACCAGTCCCTTAGTATCCGAGGGATGCAGGGACAATCTCTGTGGAAGTGGTCTCCTTTGCATATGACACATGGCGATTTAGGCCTGGTCAGTGCTGTGTGTGGATTTTTGTCAGACGACACTTGTTTGCCCCCAGTCGCTTTTGGCTCCTTCTTCTTCTTCTCTTTCTTCTTCTTCTCCTTCTTCTCCTTAGGAACTCGATTTTTTGTTCTTCCAGTTCCGTCAAGCGAAGAGGAAGGAGGAGAGGAAGAATTATATGAAGTAGAAGGCTGGGAGGTAACTCTGGTCTGGTCTAACTGTTGACTCGACTATTCAGGAATCGTGGTGTTCTAAACGACATTGGTTGAAAAGAGCCAGACTGGCAGGCCAATTGTCAGTCCTGGAAGCGACAATGTGGCCATGTGGGGCGCGCCAACATCTCCCCAAGAGGAGAAGGGACTAGGATTTACACCAAGGGGAATTCCTTGGTTGGTGGGCTCCATCTTTTCAACCTAAAGATCAACGCAGGAATAAAGGGGGATTTTTCCGTTTAAAATAAATTTTTAACGACGCTTTAGACACAACTTGCTTTTTCACTTTTAAAGAGTCGAGAAAAAGCTAAAGATGACTCTAGTCTCCTTCGATGTTTTAACAAGCCTGAAGTGACAAATGCTCGGATGGACATTTTCCATTATAGAGTCTGAAAAAGGCCAAAAGGAACTGCTCTGGAGTTCTAGGCAGAGGGTGTGCCAAACTTTTCGCAAAACCGCAGAATATTTTTTAAGGTACGGGCGGTCGATCTTCCTGAATGCTGTGTTCAGTGCATTGCAATCAGTAGGGCGGCCGACACGGCTTCCTAAGGATAAAGGTTATATTCCTATAGGGGTCTCCCGATATATACGTGACGGTACGTGGGAGCACAATCCGTACTGGCGCTATCGTCCCTCAGGAGGAATCACCCACCTTCAACGAGATCGACAGTCACCAGGATTTACGACACCGGAACACGTCTCTAGCCTAGACCTCTATGTTGTGCGTTATGTTGCAAAGCGTTGTTAAGTTCATTCAGTTTATTTTAAGTTGATCTTTTTAGAAGTTTTCCTTTCTGGATCACCACGAGATGTATGATACAATTCCTAAATGCAGTCTAAAGATGATAAGCAAGCTTTATATCTTTTCAACTTTGAAAATCCTAGCTACTAAGGGAAAAGAAAGACACCATCTTTTCTCAAAGAGCAATCAGCACACTCTAATGCACTTTTCCTAAATCAAGCATGCAAACTATCAAAATGCAAATGCACAATGCAGGTGTTTGTTTTCCGCTTTCTTAGTATTGATTCCTACAAAGAAAGCTTTTTGTACAACTTTAAATTTGCTTTTAAATGACAAGTACAAACAAGTTTACTTTTTCGAAATCAGAAAGGGTAGAAGAGATTACAACACTTTACGACTTTCGCAATGAACACTTGTTTCGACACTTAAAAGAGACAAACTCAAACCAATAAGCAAAAGCAAATGCATTATCAACTGTAAACAACGAATGAACTCTCTCCTAAGATCACAATCAACAGATCTGAATCAAGGGCTACAGGATGATTATTTCACTCATGCAAAGGAAAACTGTAAATGATGCCACAAACACATAAAAACACTCACAGTCTTTTTGTACAAAAGGAGGCAGAATTTAAGCAGAGAAAAGGAGTTATCAGACTGGTACCTATGCTGGTTACAGGCTGCAAAAATCAGAGATCAAAACAGGGCAACACAGAGCAGAGAACCCCAGCTGCACAAGGCCAAACTGGATCAGCGCAACCTCAACACTGGGGTTTTGACATTCAGCGCAGGTGGCCTTCACGGGACCTGCGTTGAAATGCAGAATCCCTTCACAGGGGTCGCGCTGAAGGAGAAACGAGAGTTTCTCACTGGGTTCTGGGTCACAGATTGCTGATTAATCAACGGTTTCAGGCCAAATAAAAGCAACAAGCAAGGTACAATCAAAGGGATGCTTTGAGGGGGTACTAAGATCTATCACAAAGGATCATCAAATCATTTGTGAGTCCATTGTTCAGATCATAGACAAATCCAGTGATTGGATCAAGGCAGCAACTGTCTACTTTGCATCCGAGAAGAGCAGATGCAGTTCGATTGTTGTTGTTGAGTCTATGAAACAAACAATGTTAGAGACACAAATAAAATGACTAAAACAAATCTCCCCAGCGGAGTCGCCAATTTGTTGTGGGGAAAAATGCCTATGCAGGACGATCCTATCCACCTAAGGTGTGATAGTGCCTTAGCAACAAACAGAGACAACTATTCTAGTATTCTTCCTTTATGAATTAAGAATGAAGAGAGATGGATGGAGTAACCGGTGTCTTCCGTTTGTCCCTCGATCCGGATTCTCTTCTCTTTGGGAGTTCCCAGCTACTTGTCTTCTCGCTCGCCCAGCTTCAACAGGTCTCTGCAAGATCACAAGAGAAGAACACTACACAAAGACATAGATTCATAATCATAACTAGTTCAGGATTAGAAGTAAATTAAACATACTAATGCAATCATACATCAAAGATACATCAGTATATAGGAGAAACCAAGATAGCTTTATTGATGAATAACAAGGTTCAGGAAGAGATACAACCCAGAGGGCTCCAATCCAGCATCTCCTTCCCAACAAAATGGAATTCCTATCTTCACCTCCCTTCAAGGCATTAAGCACCCAATGATTCCATTCTCAAACCAACAACAATTCTTTGCAATAACAAAATTCCAGCCTCTAGATCTCATGGAGGAGAGATCCATATATAGATGTTTAGAGAGAGGATGAGTCAGCTTGAGATCTGACTAGTGTCCTCTCCCTCTGTCAGTTCTTGATTCCACTTGGAGGTTCTTGCTTCCACATGGAGATTTGGAACCTCTTACTCATCATACTCGAATTCCCTGAGGCAAGTGTCATTTTGGAAGCTTCCTGGGTTTTGACACCTTGTGGAATGAACTTGCCACATGTCCACTCTCGCTCAGCGCAAGTAGCCAGTGTTGGCTTTGACATTCAGCGCAGGTAGCCAGTGTTGGCTTTGACATTCAGCGCAGACAGCTAGTGGAGCCACTGACATGATCCTGAATTGACTTGTTTTTGAGCAGTTTCTGGTGGAGAACTTCTATGAATTGCTGTGGTTTGTTAGCCTTGTTCCTCTAGGGGTAGGAACAACATGTTTAGGGACTTTGGATCCCTTAGATTATGGACATTTCATGCTCAATGCTGTAAGGCACAAAAATGTCTATAACACTAAGAGTAGTAAAAACAGAACAGATAGTCACACACATGAACACAAGATATAAGGTGGAAACCCAATGTGGGTGAAAACCACCTGCTGCGATCGTCTCTATCTTCCTTATAATAAGAAACTTACTTTTACAATATTTTGTACTGGTGTAGTCTTATACCAATACGAAGGTTTCTACCTGTAGAAGGCTACAACCTTCTCTCATTCTATAGTTTCTCTTGGAAGGGAGCTAAAACCCCTAGCTCTTGTACTAGCTGATGTACTATTACGTAGGTGCTGACCTACAGAGGGCTACAACCTTCTCTTTTCTTCCAGGGACCACGCTTCATAAATTTTCAAACTGGATCCATCAATAACATCAATCAAACATCAAATATATCTACATCAACCAATCTCCTTTGCACCAACCAAAACTGAATCAAACGATCACTTCCCTGAATAATGTAACCAAAATATAGTAACAATAACCAGAAGCCAGAACCCAAAACACTGCAACAGCAATCAAAAGTAGCTAAAGCATATCTTACGAGGTGTACGCTACTTCAATGTGACGAACCTACATGCATACGCACTTGTATCAAGGCAAACCTGCGTATACGCAGTTTTGAAATGCCGAAACAACGTGTATACGTGCCTTTCTTATAATGAACCTGTGTACAGATCTGTAAATGATGATTTAACCTTTACAAATTCAGACATCAGTTATACCTAGATCATCATATTTATAGATTACGACATGTGCCAATTATTAAGATAAAAGATCAAAACCACACAAAGATACTTCTCTTCAAGCCTTAAGATCTTAACACATCAATAGAACTTATGCTTCATTAAGCGCTCAGGTTCATCCTTGATTTAGATACAGTTGTGCACCATAACCCAATAACCTGTAATCTAGATCTTGCTCTTCATTGGATATTCAATTCATGAGTAGTTTTGCCTAATGATCTTCTCCTCCTTTTATAGTCTTACGCCTTACTCAATACCATGGTCCAAAACGAGTGAGAATCAATACCTTGGACCAAATACCTGGGGTCAACACTTCGGACAAGATACCTTGGACCAATACCATGGATCACAATACCATGGACTAAATACCACGAACCAAAACTAAGTTTTCCAACATGTACGTGCCTTTCCTTTCATGAAAGTGCGTGTGTACGTCGTACGTGCCTTTTGGTCTATGAACCCGCGTGTACACGCAGCTTGGTCAATGGGAACCTGCGTATACCTCTCTTTGTTCATTCTCTGAGCCTGAACTGTGATCTGTCATCTGTGAGAGTTGCCATCAAGGACAACACCTATGTCATAGCACCGAATATGTCGCATAATGCTAATAATCTCCCCCTTTGGACTTGATGGCAACCCCAAGTCACTCTCCCCCTCTGTCATCAAGGGCAAAGGGTTATGCTCCCCCTGAGTACATGTTGAATTCTCTGATATGTTCAAGTGTGTTGTCCATGCTCCCCCTGATTGCAAACAAGGTCTACACAAAGATGTTCTACAAGAAGAACATGACTCTATACATCATAAATGACCTTCCTATCACCAAAGACTCATACATACATCCATCTCCCAACCAAGTGGGGATATACCAAATGTTTATACATGACAAAACAAGAACATTACATCATCCATCCCATGCATAGTGGGGAAACAAAATAGGTAATTTCATGACCTTGATAATAAAAGATATACATAACATAGAGAAAAAATATCTAAAACAAGACTATGATAGTTATCAACAACTATCATCAGCAGCATTTGTCAATCACCATCCAGATCAGCAACCATGATCTCCCTCTGCACCTGTTCCACCTGAATCTGTGAATTTGTACCAAGATCTTCTAAGATAATGCCAACAATGCATTATTAGAATTATATGCTCCCCCTGAACCTGTGATAGATGATCACTGTCAAACCCATATCAGACCCTTTTCATCCTAATTCTGGCCCACTGTTTTTCTTCAAACCGACATATACATGACTGTATCCACAACAACCGACGTATGTACACGGATACACTTCATGAAACTCGCATACAACCACTTTTCTCTGAAACAGATAAGTTTCAACAAAAATATGATGCATCAACTACTCCCAGCTTTTGTCTGAGATATTCAAATGTCTCTCTGGGTAGTGGTTTGGTGAATATATCAGCAACCTATTCTTTGGAGGGAACATACTCCAATTTGACCTTTTGTTCAAGCACTTGTTCATGGAGAAAATGATATTTGATAGGTATGTTCTTGGTCTTGAAATGCATGACTGGACTCTTTGAAATACTGATTGCACTTGTATTATCACATAGAATGGAGATGGGTGGAGTACATGTGATCTGAATGTCTTGCAATGTTTGCATCATCGAAAGGAGTTGTGTGCAACAAGATGCAGCAGCCACATATTCTGCTTCAGTTGAAGATAAAGCAATTGAACTTTGTTTCTTGCTGAACCAAGATACTAATTTGGAACCCATATGAATGCACCACCACTAGTGCTTTTTCTGTCATCCACACTTCCTACCCAATCTGCATCTGTATATGCATGAAGTGTAAGATGTGTATCCCTAGGATACCATAAACCAAAATTCTGAGTTCCTTGAAGATATTTGAAAATCCTTTTGACTGCCTGAAGGTGTGATTCCTTTAGATTTGCTTGGAATCTTCCAACTATTCCCACTGAATGCATGATGTCTGGTCGGGTAACTGTTAGATAAAGCAGACTGCAAATCATGGATCTGTAGGTAGGTTGACGTACTGCTACTCATTCATCATTTGAGTTGAGACTGCATCCTGTTACCATAGGGGTACATACTAGTTTAGAATCTTCCATGCCATATTTTTTCAAGATCTGCTTGAGGTAATTGGTTTGTGATAGAAAACTACCATCTTTATCTTGTTGAACATGTAAACTAAGAAAATATGTGAGCTCACCAAGCAGGGACATTTCAAATTTTTTCTACATTACCAAAGCAAAGTTTTGACTCATGGCTTCTTCATTGGTACCAAAAAAGATATCATCAACATACACAACAAGTATCAGCAATTTATCATTGTCAATATTTGTATATAGTTTGCTATCAGCTGATCCTTTAGAAAACCTTGTTGATGGAGGTATTAGTCAAGACGGTAATACCAGGCCTTTGGAGCTTGTTTTAGACCATAGCGAGCCTTTCTGAGTTTGCATACAAGTTTTTGATCATTTCCAAGGATGAATCTATCTGATTGCTCAATATATACTTCTTCTTCTAAGTCTCCATTAAGAAAGGCATATTTTACATCCATTTCGTATACTTTGAAGTTCTGAAAGCTAGAAAGAGCAAGGACTTATGGTTTCAAGTCTAGCAACAGGTGCAAAAGTTTCTTCAAAATATATAACTTCTTGTTGAGAATATCCTTTAAAAACAAGTCTAGCCTTGTTTCTAATAACTTCTCCATTTTCATTCAGCTTGTTTTTGAATATCCATTTGGTTCCTATGATATTCTTATCATGAGGTCTAGGAACTAATTCCCAAGTATTGTTCTTTTCAATTTTCTCAAGCTCTTCATTCATGGCCTTGATCCAACATTCATCTTTGCATGCCATGTACATTTTGAGGTTTGATGGTGGAAAGCAATGCTAGATAGCTTGAAGCTTCTATAATAGTTCTTCTTGTCTGCACACCTGCCTCTTTCTGTCCCAAAATTTGAGTCTTTGGATGATTTTCCTAAACATATCTAGATGGAATCTTTTCTTCTACCTTTATGTGTTAGTGTAGTGATTCATCGGTTTCTTCTTCAGAATTAGTTTGATTTGATGTGGAAGGATAATCCTCATCTTCTTCATAATCTTCGGTTTTTACCTGCTTTGGATTTTGGTCTGCTTCATCAACCACAACATCAATAATTTCAACAATTTTCCCTAGTATTTTATTATAACACTTATATCCTTTACTTCGGGAAGAGTAACCAAGGAGAACGCCTTCATCTACTCTAGGTTCAAACTTACCAAGCTTTTCATCAGTCCTATTGATGTAACATTTGCTTCCAAAAACTTTGAAGTATTTTACAGTAGGATTCTTACCATACCAAAGTTCATGTGGAGTTTGAGTTCTGTTTGCATGAACATTTGTTTTGTTGAGAATAGTGACGGCAGCAAATGCAGCTTCACCCCAGAAGGTTGCAGGAGTTCCAAACTCATCTAGCATGGCACAAGCCATTTATTGAACAATTTTGTTCATCCTTTCTACCACTCCATTTTACTGAGGAGTCCTTGCAATAGAGAATTCCCTTTTTATTCCATGTTCTTCACAAAAGTCAAAGAATTCATCTGAGGTAAATTCCCCTCCTCGATCAGACCTGAGGCATTTGATTTTACGATCTGATTCATTTTCAACCAATGCTTTGAAGGTTTTGAACTTTTCAAATGCTTCATCTTTATGCTTTAGAAGTGCTATCCAACATGTTGAGAATGCAACAAGATGATGGAGCTTAGTGGAAAGGAGTCACCTTCACTAAGTGGGCCCGCAGGCAAATTATGGCGCAAAGTCTATTTTTAGACTATGTCTATTTTTAGACATATGGATCATGGTCTATGAGTTGCAGGATGCTGTTTATGGATGATTTGATCCGGATTTAAACAGGAACGCAACAAATTACAGAGATAACCATACACACAAAGATGCAGCGGAAATAATACTTCATTTCATTAATGGAAAATACTGAAATATGCTTACAACCAGAAATGGAAATAAACCAGCTAGGGCAATGGTAGCTTATCTCTAAGAAGAGATGTGATGGCTACATGCCTCTGAACTGTGTTACAATGAGGCTCGAAGGCCTATTTATTGTTGAGAAACAAATGGAAAACCCTTAACATTCCAAAACCTAACCCTAGGAGATGAAACGCCAAACTGTGGGCCCCGTTTGGGGTAAATTGGTACATCAACTTCCCGGGGTCGTAACTTTGGCATATGATCTCCGTTTGACGCGTACAATAGCTCGTTAGAAAGATCTATCCGAGCACTATAATTTTTGGAATGGGCAACATCGGTCCATTCCATGGACCCATGTTGCCCCCGGATTCCCCAAAAAACGTCGTTTAGGGCCTCAAAACGGCTCCGGAAGTTCAGGACCCGAAAAACTGCTAAAAATAGTAAGTTGTGCTACAATTAAGGAAACTGAAAATGCTGAGAAAGACAATGGTGGGGGTCCAGGTGGACTTGGCAAGTGGCCACCAATATCCACCTGGATCATTCCTCCCCCCTTAGGAAGCAATGGTCCCCATTGCGTTGAGCTCCTCCATGAGATGAGGAAACTTTTGCTGAACTTGTTCCCTGGTGAGCCACTTGCCTTGCTGAAGGCGTTGGCCTGCTTTGACAACTCGATACAGTTGGATATTCTGTTGGCGAGTGTTCTTGATCTGTGTGTCCATGATCCGATCAGTTGCAGCTTGTTCCATGCAATCAGGATTTAATTCTGTGGGTTTGAGCTGTTTTGCAATGTCGGATGTGTCTAGCAATGGTGGAAAGTATGGCCGAAGGCGGTCCACATTGAACACTGGGTGCAGACCAAGGAATGGGGGAATGCTGAGCTCAAATGCATTGTCTCCCATAGCCTTAGTAATGGTGTAAGGACCATATCGGAGTGGTCTCAATTTCCGATAGGCTACAGTAAGGCGTTCCTTTTGCAAATGAAACCAGACTTTGTTGCCCACCTGAAACTTGTGTGGCACCCGATGTTGATCATGTCGCTGCTTGTACTTGGCATTTGATTTCTCAAGAATGTCATGGACCTGCTGGCGAATCTATTGGATGCGCTCAATGAAGCTGGTGGCCTTATCTGTTTCGGACTAGACATTAGCTGAATTCATGTGAGTAGCTGCAAGTGGCATGGCCACATCAATGGGGCATAGTGGCTGGAATCCCAAACCCACCTGAAAAGGGCTATGGCCAGTGGAGCTGTGAAGAGCTCGGTTGTAGCTATGCTGAACATAGGGGAGGCTCTCATCCCATGTGCGTGGATGCTTTGAGTTATACATGCGCAGAATGTGCACAATCATCCTATTGACAACCTCTGTCTGGCCATCAGTTTGAGGATGGAAGGCTGTGGACTTCGTGAGTTTGGTGTCCAGCATTGACCAGAGACTGGACCAAAATGTGCTGAGAAACCGACTGTCCCGATCTGAGATGATAGACTGTGGGATCCCAAAGTGCACCCACACTCATTCAAAGAAGAGTTTAGCAGTGGCTTCTGCTGTGATGTTATTCTTGCAGGCTGCCATAATGGCCATCTTCGAGAACCTGTCGACGACCACAAAAACACAGTCATTTCCATGCTTAGTGGAAGGAAGGCCTGACATGTAATCCATGGAGATGGATTCCCAAGGTCGACTAGGGGTAGGCAACAGGGTATAGAGGCCGTGCTTCTTAATGGTCCGTTTGGAAATGGCATAGGCAGTACATGATCGGATGTACTTCCCTACATCCTATCGAAGATTCGGCCAATAGAAATAATTTTGCAGTACTGCCACTGTTTTCTCGACCCCGAAATGCCCAGCAGCCCGACTGTAGTGTGCTTCCCAAATCATCTTGGCACGCTCGCTTGAAGGAACACATAGGTGACCGAGGTGGCATAATAGGGCATCCTGGAGGTAAAAATCTGCAACATGCCGACCCTCCAAGAGTGTCTGGTATGTGTGGCCGAATTCTGGGTCGCTTTTGTAGATAAGTGGCCAATCAGAAGTCTCGTGCCCACAAGAGTTGAGCACGGTGGTTAACGCCATGATCGGTGGTTGACTGAGGCAATCTGCAACATTATTGGTGCTGCCCTTCTTATACTTGATATTCAAGTGGAACTGTTGCAGGTATGTAGACCACTTCTGATGGCGATCATTCTGCAATTTCCCTTGGGTCTGTATGAACTGCAGGGGTCAGTGGTCTGTGTGGATGACTGTTTCCTTCCCCAAAATGTAATGCTTCCATTGTCGGCAGGCCTGTACAATGGAATACATCTCTTTATCATAAGTGGGGTACTTCCGGACTGTGTCTGAAAGTGTTTCATTGTGATATGCCACTGGATGTCCATGTTGAGTAAGGACTGCCCCAATAGCATAGTCAGAGGCATCTGTCTCGACCTCAAATGGTTGTTGTAAATCTGGTAACGCGAGCACTGGTGCCGTGCAGAGGCGATCCTTCAACTCCATGAATGCCTTCTGTTGAGATTCAGACCAAAAGAATTTTGCTTTCGACCCTCCCTTGGTGACTTGACTCAAGGGCCAAGAAATATGAGAAAACCCCAACACAAACCTGCAGTAGAAGTTGGCAAGACCTAGAAAGCTGCGGAGCTCTGTTAGAGTGGTTGGAGAGGGCCAATCCCGAATGATTTGGATCTTGGCTGGATCGACATGCACCCCCTGTTCATCAATGATGTATCCCAGATACTGAACCTGGGTCATGCCAAAAGTGCATTTCTCCAAATTGGCACATAGCTTGTGTTGCCGCAGTGTTTGGAGAACCTGTCAGATGTGGTGGAGGTGCTCTTCCCAACTCTAGCTGAAGATCAAAATGTCATCCAAGTATACTACTACAAAGGAGTTGGTGAATGGCCGCAAGATGTCATCCATTAGCCTCATAAAGGTTGCAGGAGCATTCATCAATCCGAAAGGCATGACCAACCATTCGAAGAGGCCCTCCTTGGATTTGAAGGCAGTCTTCCACACATCAGAGGGTTCGATTGGTACCTGGTGATATCCTGACTTCAGATCGATCTTGCTGAAATATTTCGCCCCCTTTAGTTGGTCTAGGAGGTCATCAATCCGCGGGATCGGGTACCTATTACGGACAGTGATCTTGTTCAGCGCCCGATAGTCAATACAGAGTCTCCACGTCCCATCCTTCTTCTGTACCAACACGATCGAGCTCCCACAGGGCGATGAACTCGGACGGATGTGAGCCTTCTGCAGGAGCTCTTGAATCTGCCTCTTGATTTCATTGTTTTCCAGAACGGAGCGCCGATAAATTGGTCCATTGGGTAGCGGCGCACTTGGGGTCAGATCGATGGAGTGCTTGACTTGACAGTGCAGAGGAACCCCTGTCGGGGAGGTGAAGATGTCCTCGTACTCCTCCACAATCTTGTCCATCTGTAGTTGTCGTGCAGAGGGACCCCGTCTGGAGGCTGCGGCCACTGTCTTCTTCTTTCCTTGAGGGCGTATCATCAGGAAAACAAATTTCCTGGTTTTGGAAATGATCTTACTACATTGTTTTGTAGTAATCAAAGAGATGGCGGCAGGTGGTGCTACCTCTGGTATCCTGAACAACTTATTTCCCAATGTAATAATAACAACACGGGGCCTTGATTCATACACAGCATGTCGCTTCCACAAGTATGGTTGTCCTAGTAATACATCACAAACTTCAAGGGGAGCAATGTCACACAATACCTCATCCGTGAAGGCCTTGATGTTGTATGGAAGGTGACACTGCCGGCTCACGCGAAGATCTCGTCCTTGGTGAAGCCACCCAATGGTGTATGGTTGTGGATGTGTTGTGGTCGGTAAGCCCAACCGCTTCACGACCTCTGCCGAAATGAGGTTCTTTTGACTCCCGCTATCAACAATGAACTGTATCGGGGAGCCCTTTACCCACATTTGGGAGTGGAAGAGACGCTCCTCCTCCTCTGGATCTTCGGGTTCATTTTTCTGGACCTTTGCGGTAGCAACAGTGGCGCTGGGATCCGCATCAATGATCTGCTTCCCTTTTTCATACCCGTTATCGGGTTCTGACTCAGAGTCGGAACATGCATCTGATTCTGAAACCTTTAACTCAGCCACCAGTGACTGCTTGGCCCGACACTCACTTGTGTTGTGAGTGGAGCTCTTATGGAACTCACACCATTTTCCAGTGTCCTTTCTCGGCTTCGCGGCGCTATTCTTTGATTGCAGCTTCGGCTGGTTGTCTTGGGTTGTCCCGCCTTGGCTTTGTCCTTTGTTCTGTGGTTTAGGGGCACCTTTCCCCTGCTTTGGATTCGCAGATCCAAAGTCTCGCTTCTTTTGTTTAAACTTCTGCTCGACCTTGACGGCATATCGGTATGCTGCGCCGAGCGAGGGGATGTTTAGGAATTGTATTTATTCCTGGATGTACTTGTGCAGGCAGCCACGGTATTTGAGTATCAAATGTTGCTCCGAATCCTTGATACCCAACTTTGTGCGAAGGGTATGGAAAAGATTGGTGAACTCCGGCACATCTTGGTCCCTTCCCTGCCGCAGCGTGGTCCACTTGATGTATTCATCCTCATAGCTTCCGACAGGGTAGTACTGCTCCTTGATGGCCTCCCGGAATGAATCCCAGGTGGGTGCGGCTGAAAATAGTGAGCTAGTACTTTCATCCTTCTGCTCGCAGTAGGTTTCCCACCAGTCCTTGACGTGGGGGGCTGCTTTGAGAAGAGCAAAAACAATCTATTCCCGACTCGAAAATTCATGAAAAGAAAAATAACCCTCTAGCAGATTTAACCATTTATCTACGGCATCTGCGTCTATCTGACCCTCGAATATGGGGATTTCAAAATTAACTTGTACCTTAAAGGGTGTGGTGTTTCCAGAGTAGCTGCTGGAAGCCGATGCGTCGCTTCTGGGTAGCCGCTGAAGGATCTGGGCAAAGTTGTCCATCATCGCGTTCCGTTGTTGCTCGAGGGCTTCTTCGAGCAAGATTTTGATGGGATCTCCTGCCCCCTCGTCTTTCTTCTCGTCCGCCATGGGAGGCCATCGGGATTTGCGAGGCTGGTCTTGCAAAGGTTCAACCAGTTCAAGCCCTAACTCCTTATATCCCGACCTTGTTGTGGACATGCAAAGAAAAAACAGAGAAAAAGCAGACCGCTCTGATACCACTGATCCGGATTTAAACAGGAACGCAACAAATTACATAGATAACCATACACACAAAGATGCAGCGGAAATAATACTTCATTTCATTAATGGAAAATACTGAAATATGCTTACAACCAGAAATGGAAATAAACCAGCTAGGGCAATGGTAGCTTATCTCTGAGAAGAGATGTGATGGCTACATGCCTCTGAACTGTGTTACAATGAGGCTCGAAGGCCTATTTATTGTTGAGAAACAAATGGAAAACCCTTAACATTCCAAAACCCAACCCTAGGAGATGAAACGCCAAACTGTGGGCCCCGTTTGGGGTAAATTGGTACATCAACTTCCCGGGGTCGTAACTTTGGCATATGATCTCCGTTTGACGTGTACAATAGTAAGTTGTGCTACAATTAAGGAAACTGAAAATGTTGAGAAAGACAATGGTGGGGGTCCAGGTGGACTTGGCAGGTGGCCACCAATATCCACCTGGATCATGATTGGTCATGTTGGGAAAAGTAGATGGACTTCTATTTTTGGTTCACACCGGAGTGATCAAAGTCTATTTTTAGACTGCTAGGCTAAAAATAGAAACAGTCAAATATTATTAGCCCTTAGTAATATTTAGACTCCAAACATTATCTTATTCTCTTGGAGCACTTCAGTTAGAGCTACGGACGTGGCACATGCAGCTGACAGAAGGAATCACGTGGTTCTTATGTGTTAGTTGAGCTATTGCATGGAGGACTTCAGTTAGAACTCATGCATGTGAGTTCTGTGGAGTTGGATGTGGAGTTAATGGAGTTGTGTTCAGTTGAACTAGTTGTATTCAGTCTAACTGAAGAATACACTAGTGATGAGTTGTGTGAATTGATTGTTAATTAATTCACTAATGATTAACTCATAAAGAAACTAAAGAATACATCAGTTAACTCAGTGCATGGACAGTTCAACAGAGACAGGTGTTAGAGGTAAGTGAAAGGGTGAGTTGTGACTATCAGTTGTGCATGAGATTTTCACATGCAGGGATTGAGTATGCCCATGAGGATTGCGCAGTATATGCCCAGTGAAATAGCTTGTGCTCACGTGATTTTCAGCGTGAGTGATTTTCACTTGGTATTGTTCAATAGAGGCAGGCAAAGCAGCAGAGGAGATTTGAACCTGGGACTTGTTCGAATCTGAGCTAGTTTTGTGTGTAACGGGTGGAGAAAGTGTTGGATACTTGTGAGGAGTATTGTACTATGTATTATTACATGTTCTCAATCATTAATATACAAATAGTGTGGGGTTTTCAGCTGTAAGCTTTCCTTGGGTTACATACTGTGTTAATGTGTGAATGCGATTGATGTTTCATTGTTTTTAATGCTGCTAAATTGATGATCAATGTAGAGGAGGTTATGTATTATGCATGTATTCCGCAATAGTGTATAATCGGGATAATCTATGTTGAATAAGTGTTTATTATTCAAAATTTATACATGGTATCATAGCAGAGTTGATCATCAGATCTATTATTCAGAAAGTGTTTACATTTTATTTCCTTAGGCAGAGTCTGTAATTGGGCTAGGTAGCCTCTGGATTCATCCTTCTTTTAGAAGGTGAGATATCCAGTGAATGCCCATACAGTCAATCTTTGTACGAGAAATACTTTGTTCTCATGAATTTTAGATCAGAAGCGGTTGAGTTTTGAGCTAGTGGAATGGCGCTCAAGGATAAACTCAGAAACATCAAAGCTGAGAATGGAGATGCCACAGATTGTCCGCAGAAGAAGAAAAATAAGCAAGCTCTTGGATCTGCAGCAGGAGAGGCTCTAGCCTCGCAGTTTGAGCTTGATTTTTCATTGATCGGATGCTTGGTTTCAACTGTGATGGGATCGGTGTGTTTCTTGGATAGTGGTGCGTATTTTCACATGATAGGAGATCGAGATTTGTTTTTTGATTTGGAGGAGAAATATCTTGGAGTGCACATCGAGATGGGCGATGATGGTAGATACAGTGTGACCAGTATCAGTAGAATTTCCTTTGAGAGGGAGTCTGGTAAACCCTTCGTATTGAAGGAAGTGATGCATGTTCCAGGATTGAAGAAGAATCTTATCTCTATGGCGATGTTAGAAGACAAGGGATATGATGTTGTTTTCAACGAGGGAAAGGCTTTCCTGCGCAGTAAGACAACTGGAGAAACCTGGAAGATAAGGAATCGAGTGAGGAACCTTTGTCAATTGAATGTAGATGGTTGTACAACAATGGCATGCAAGGCAGAAGGATTGGTGAGCTGGGATGATGGCGAGCTATGGCACAGGAGATTGGGCACCTTCACCATGGAACCTTGAAGATAATGCAGCAGATCACTACAGGGCTTCCTAAAGGCACTCTTGTGCAGTCAGATCAGTGCAAGGGGTGTACTTTGGGAAAGTTTGTGAAAGACACCTTTCATGAGAAGGATAGTCACACCATGACGATCCTTGAGAGAATTCACACAGACGTGTGTGGACCTTTCTCAGTAGCTTCGACAGCAAAACATAGGTATTATGTGATCTTTGTTGATGATTTCTCTTGTAAGTGCTGGATCTTCTTCATGCAGAAGAAGAGCAAGACATACTCAAAGTTTTGTGAGTTCAAAGCACTGGTCGATAAGGAGTTGAGGAAGAAGGTGAAGGATCTTAGGAGCGACAATGGTGGTGAATACATCTCTGACGAGTTCAAGTATTTCTACAAAGCAGAAGGGATTCGAAGAGAACTCATAGCTCCCCATAAACCACATCAGAATGGGGTTGCTGAGTGGAAGAACAGAACGATCGTGGGTGCTGCACAGGCGATGTTGCATGATCAGGGCCTACCCGTTCACTTGTGGGCAAAAGCATGCAATACTGCAGTATATGTGCAGAACCGTTGTCCTCACAGGATACTTGGCATGAGTACACCCGAGGAGGCTTATTCTGGTAAGAAACCTGATCTTTCTCATTTGAGGATTTGTGGTGCTAACGTTTACATGCATGTGATGAAGGATGCCAGGAAGAAGTTGGAGCTGACCGCAGAGGTTGGGATATTTGTGGGGCACACTGATATGCCCCACAACTATCGTGTGTATTTGCGAGACAGTGGAAAAACTATTGTGCGACGGGATATAAAATTTCAGGAGGAGAAAGCCATGAAGTGTTCGCTTGAGAGGGAGCTACACTTGCATTCATATGAGGAGCTATTAGTTCCTAAGGATGAGCTTCAAGACGTGGATCAGCCACAGGACGAGGTTCATGGAGTGGAAGAGACCACTCATGCAGCGCCAACCATCAGAGGGCGAAAGTGCTTGACAGAAGCTAAGCGACTAGCTGAAGATGCAGAGAAAGTTGTAGGACCACCTACAGCACAATGCAGGTAGAGACAGTCACCTGATGAATACACTGGATACATGGCTCTTATGAGAAAATGTGTTGTGGCTGAGCCATCCTCTTTCGAGGAAGCTGTGGAGGATCCCGCATGGGTAGACGCCATGGTGGAAGAGTATGATTCGATTGTCAGAAACAATGCATGGGAGATTTTTCCTAGACTGGAAGGGAAATTAGTGGTGGGTTCGAGATGGATCTACAAAGTTAAGCAGGCAGCTGACGGGATTGTGGAGAAGTACAAGGCAAGATTTGTTTCCTGAGGCTTTTCACAGATAGAGGGGATCGATTATGAGGAGACCTTTACACCTGTCGCAAGGTATTCTTCCATACAGACGATTCTTGCTCTCTCAGCGTAGATGGGGTGGCACATTCATTAGATGGATGTGAAGACTGTGTTCCTCAATGGAGTCATTAAGGAGGAGGTGTACATTGAGCAACCCGAAGGTTTTGAGATCTTCAGTAGCGAGTCACATGTGTGCAGGCTCAATAGAGCACTGTATGGGTTGAAACAAGCACCACATGCTTGGTACACATGGATAGACAGCTATTTCACAGGACTTGGATTCTCCAAGAGTGAGGCGGATCCTAACCTATACCAGATTGTGGTGGAGGGTAAGTTGCTTATCATTTTACTTTATGTAGATGATTTGATTCTAACGGGTGATGAGCTGTTGATACTTTCATGCAAGGATGATCTTGCTAAGGAGTTTGAGATGAAGGACTTGGGCCTCCTTCATTATTTCCTGGGATTGGAAATTTGGCAGCGCAGTGATGGAATATTTGTTTCTCAGGGTAAGTATGCTCGGGAGATACTGGAGAAGTTCAACATGCATGGCTGCAAGCTTGTTGATACTCCTCTTCCTGGAGGTTGGAGGAAGGAGGATGCCACTTCAGCAGAAGAAGTGGATGCCACTGTTTATAGACAGTTGGTGGGGTCACTTATGTATCTGTTCAATACACAAACCAATATATGCTATGTTGTTAACCAACTTTCACAAGCTATGGTTAAGCCTACCAAGCTCTTCTGGAAGGCGGGCAAGCATGTATTGCGTTATTTGAGAGGCACATCGGGATATGGATTGTGGTACAGACAGGAGGATGAGATGAAGCTATGTGGCTTCACAGATGCAGATTGGGCAGGGAGCCCAACGGACAGAAAGAGCACATCAAGAGGGGTCTTCAGTATCGAGTCGATAGTAGTTTCTTGGTATAGCAGGGAGCAGAGATCCGTGGCACTCAGTTCAGCAGAGGCCGAGTATATGGCAGCAAATTTGGCTGCATGAGAGGCTATATGGATGAGGAAGATTCTGGTCGGTTTGTTTGGTTCTTACTTGGAGACTACTGTGATTTACTGTGATAACTAGAGTTGCATTAAGCTCTTGGCTAATCCTGTATTTCATGATAGATCTAAGCACATTGACATCAGGTACCATCATATCAGAGATTGTGTACAATGGAGAATCATGTTACTTTCATACATTCCAACAGAGCATCAGGATGCTGATATCTTGATGAAGGTGCTCACAAGGAACAAATTCGAATACCACCAGGGCAGGATAGGGGTTGGTAATAATCCATATATTGTTGAGAGGGAGTGTTGAGAATGCAACAAGATGACGGAGCTTAGTGGAAAGGAGTCGCCTTCACTAAGTGGGCCCGCAGGAAAATTATGGTGCAAAGTCTATTTTTGGACATATGGATCATGGTCTATGAGTTGCAGGATGTTGTTTATGGATGATTGGTCATGTTGGGAAAAATAAATGGACTTGTATTTCTGGTTCACTGTGGAGTGATCAAATTCTATTTTTAGACTGCCAGGCTAAAAATAGAAAGAGTCAAATATTATTAGCCCTTAGTAATATTTGGACTCTAAACATTATCTTATTCTCTTGGAGCACTTTTGTTCGAGCTACGGATGTGACACATGCAGCTGACAGAAGGAATCACGTGGTTCTTATGTGTTAGTTGAGCTATTTCATGGAGGACTTCAATTAGAACTCATGCATGTGAGTTCTGTAGAGTTGGATGTGGAGTTGATGGAGTTATGTTCAGTTGAACTAGTTGTATTCAGTCTAATTGAAGAATACACTAGTGATGAGTTGTGTGAATTGATTGTTAATTAATTCACTAATTATTAACTCATAAATAAACTAAAGAATACATCAGTTAACTTAGTGCATGGACAGTTCAACAGAGATAGGTGTTAGAGGTAAGTTAAAGGGTGAGTTGTGACTATCAGTTGTGCATGCGATTTGCAGATGCAGGGATTGAGTATGCCCATGAGGATTGCGCAGTATATGCTGAGTGAAATATCCTGTGCTCACGTGATTTTCAGCGTGAGTGATTTTCAGTTGGTATTGTGCAATAGAGGCAGGCAAAGCATTGGAGGAGATTTGAACCTGTGACTTGTTCAGATTTGAGCTAGTTTTTTGTGTAACAGGAGGAGATAGTGCTGGATACTTGTGAGGAGTATTGTGCTATGTATTGTTACATGTTCTCAAACATTAATATATAGATAGTGTGGGGTTTTCAGCTGTAAGCTTTCCCCGGGTTACATATTGTGTTAATGTGTGCATGCAATTGATGTTTCATTGTTTTTAATGCTGCTAAATTGATGATCAACGTAGAGGAGGTTATGTATTATGCATGTATTCCACAATAGTGTATAATCGGATAATCTCTGTTGAATAAGTGTTTATTATTCAAAATTGCTACACAACACATTCTAGAAAGGTCGTCAATGAACAATATAAAGTATTCTTCTCCACAAGGTGACTCTTTCCTTGATGGACCACATAAATCAATATGAACAAGCTCAAGAGGCTTACTAGCTGATCCTTCCTTCTCAGGGAAATGAGCTCTCGTTTTCTTACCAAATTGACATGATTTACATATTATATTTTCTGGAATGCTAATATCAGGAAGATCACGAACAACCTGGAATCTGCATGCTTTTCTTATTTGAGAGAAGCTTAGATGCCCCAATCTTCTGTGCCATAGCCAATGTTCATCATTTATTCTTAGGTAGCACTATTGTTGTCCTCCCTCGAGTATGTATAGGTTTTTTGGAATTTTTATACCTTTGTGTTTCTCCTGTATCAAGCTCATGAACAACACATCCATTTGATCGAAATACTACTTCATTTCCTTAATCGCACATTTGACTGACACTCAATAGATTATGCTTTAGACCATCAACATACATAACATTCTCAACTTTAACCTTTTCTTTTAAGAGAACGGAACATTTACCTTTTATGACAGCAGGAGTGTCATTTCCAAATGATACCTTCTTTTCCTTTTCTAAGGCATTATATGACTAAAGTTTTTTCTTATCACCTATCATGTGTTTCGAGCATCCACTATCGATGTACCACTGATTTTCTTATACTTCTGCATACAAGGCTATACCACATCTTTCTAGTTGCGGTTCTTTCTTTTTCCAAGTTTTGGGACTCAATGAAGTTTGCTCCTTCTGAGATATTTGCCGAAATTTTCTCCTGCATTCAAAATATTCATGATCGAAGTTGTTACAGATAGAGCATTCTGTTTCATTTTCAGGAAGAGAAAAGTTATTGTAGGTCCTTTTCATGATCCCTGTCACATTCTTTTGATTTTGTGCTTCTCTAGTCATGATGGTCTTGTAAGCAACACATTGAGCAGCTTTGTGTCCAAAGTTATGACATGAAAAAAATTGGCCATTAAAGAAATTCCTGCGATTATCGAACCTACTGACCTGGTGATTGTAGTTTCCATTGACATTCATTCTTGAAGCAAACTAAGTATGATTTACCTGAGGTTGGTTGTATCTTTTGTCCATCCTTGAAGTAGATTGACCTCGATTTACTTGGTGATCTGCTTTATGCCTTTGCTGATGATTGTCAAACTGTTCACTTCTTTTTACTACATCAAGATAGCTTTTAGTGGATGTAGACGGTTTCTGTGCTTCTTCAGTATATCCAAGACCTGTCTTTATTAGAGGAGAATGCTACACTTTGATAATTTCATTTAGGGTCTCTAATCCTTTAGCAAATCTAAGATTGAGAGCTTTTATTTTCTCAATATCCTTTCTTAGACCCACAATTTCACATTCTAATTTTTCATTATGTTTTCCCCTTTCAGCAAGTTGGAATGTCAGAGTATCTATAATCATATTCTTTTCTTCTAAACAAATTTTAAGTTTAGAGATTTCTTCATAAAGACCATCTTCATCTAAAGCATCCAAGAAATCATCATCTTCAAAATCCATCAGAAGTCTATAATCATTACTATTTTCATCTTCATCACTATTTGATAAACCATCGCTATCTTCATGCGTATAGTAGCTCTTCTTACTTACACTTTGTTTTCTATTCCATTTTGTTGATTCCTTACCTTTATCAAGCTTATCCTTGTGAGGACATTTGGTAGCATAATGACCGACTCTTCCACAATCAAAACATTTGAAAGGTAGTTTACCTCTGAATCTTCCAGAACCCTGTTGAAGGTTCTTGACAAAGTTTTCTTCTTCCTCTCCTTTTGAAATATGTCCTGATTCATTGAGTTTTTCTCTTCCTGAAGCTTTGAATGTGGCTTCTCTCATATTTGATGGACCTCCTTTTCTCATTTCGAAAGCAATTAAGATTTCGTGCAGTTGTGTCAGAGTAAGACTCTGAAGATCCTACTTTTCTTCTATAGCAGAAACTTTTGATTCAAACTTAGTAGACAAGGACCTTAAAACCTTTTGAACTAAAGTAACTTCTTTTATCTCTTCACCTAAGTTTTTCATGTGATTAACAATCTCATCTATACGTAGGAAGTAATTAGCTATACTTTCATCATTGTGCATTTTGAGAGTTTCATATTGAATTCTGAGAGATTGTAGTTTTTCACGTTTTACCTGATTATATCCTTCATAGCTTAGAACGATCTTGTCCCATATTTCTTTGGCGGTTTTGAGCTACATAACCTTAACGAATTCTGATGATAGACTCCCCAATAATGTATTGATGGCCTTGGCATTGGTTTCATAGTGCTTTTTACCTGCCATATCTGTAGGAATTGCTGATGGAAATGTATATCCTCCTTCCACGATTTCCCAAACATCTGTTCCAAGAGATTGAAGATAGGCCGTGGTTCTTACCTTCCAATAAATGAAGTTTCTCCCATCAAATATCGGTGGTCTAATGGACACCTCTCTTTCGTAGTTACTCATGATGTTAGATCTTCCTTCAAGTGATTAATCTTCTTCTGAAGGACTTGCTCTGATACCAATTGTTGGAAATAATACTGAGAGTGGGGGTGAATCAGTATTAGCAAGTCAATAATATTTCATTTCCATATTCTGATTCATATACACTACTTTAGTTAATGAAACTTGCATGTATACGCAACTGTATATAAGGCAACTAGCGTATAACTTGTAAACTTATAATTTAGTTAATTCTTCATATGTTGATCTTAAATCTGAGCATCAGAACCATATAAATAGTAACCAGGAGTAGTAAAAACAGAACAGATAGTCACACACATGAACACAAGATATAAGGTGGAAACCCAATGTGGGTGAAAACCACCTGCTGCAATCATCTCTATCTTCCTTTTAATAAGAAACTTCTTTTTACAATATTTTGTACTGGTGCAGTCTTATACCAGTACGCAGGCTTCTACCTACAGAAGGCTACAACCTTCTCTTTTCTTCCAGGGACCACATTTCATAAATTTTCAAAATGGATCCATCAATAAGATCAATCAAACATTAAATATATCTACATCAACCAATCTCTTTTGTACCAACCAAAACTGAATCAAACAATCACTTCTCTGAATGCTGTAACCAGAATACAATAACAGTAACCAGAAGCCAAGCCAGAACCCAGAATATTGCAACAGTAATTAGAAGTAGCTAAAGCATATTTTATGAGGTGTACGGTACTTCAATGTGATGAACCTGCGTGCATACACACTTGTATCAAGGAAAACCTACATATACACACTTTTGAAATGTCGAACCAGCGTGTATACACGCCTTTCCTATAATGAACCTGCGTACAAATCTGTAAATGATGATTTAACCTTTACAATTATTCAGACATTAGTTATACCTAGATCATTATATTTACAGATTACGACATGCGCCAATTATTAAGATAAAAGATTAAAACCACACAAAGATACTTCTCTTCAAGCTTTAAGATCTTGACCCATCAATAGAACTTATCCTTCATCAAGCGCTTAGGTTCATCCTTGATTCAGATCTGGTTGTGCACCATAACCCAATAACATGTAATCTATATCTTGCTCTTCATTAGATATTCAATTCATGAGTGCCCTTGCCTAATGATATTCTCCTCCTTTTATAGTCTTAGTCCTTACTCAATACCATGGTCCAAAACCACTTAGAATCAATACCTTGGACAAAATACTTGGGGTCAACACTTCCGACAAGATACCTTGGACCAATACCATGGATCACAATACCATGGACCAAATACCACAGACCAAAACTAAGTTTTCCAACATGTACATGCCTTTCCTTTCGTGAAAGTGCATGTGTACGGCGTACGCGCCTTTTGGTCTGTGAACTCGCGTGTCCACATGGCTTGGTCAATGGGAACCTGCATATACCTCTCTTTCTTCATTCCGTGAGCTTGAACTATGATCTGTCATCTTTGAGAGTTACCATCAAGGACAACACCTGTGTGATAGTGCCAAATCTATGTCATAATGCCAACAAAATCTTCTTCTGTCTCTCCCCCCTCCATCTAATCTTGAAAAGTATTTTTAATAATTTACAACCTCAAGACTAATAACATGTAATCCATCTAATGCAAGGTATCAAATAGGATTAGAAAAGAACATTTACAATGAATTCAATGCATCTAATGAAAGCAATCAAATAAGCCTAGAAAATCAACATCTACACTGAAATTAATGAATCTAGTTCAAGAAATCAAATATAATGAGAAATCAACATCTATGCTAAAATTAATGCATCTGGTGCACACAATAAAATGAAATTAGAAAACATCATCTACACTAAAATCAATTCATCTAGAGCAAGCAATCGAAAAGGATTAGAAATCAACATCTACATTGAAAATAAATGCATCTAGTGCAAGCAATGGAATAAGATTAGAAATCATCATCTACACTCAAATCAATGCATCTAGTGCAAGAAATCAAATAGGATTATAAATCACCATCTACACTAAAATCAATGCATCTATTTAATCTTCTTCCCTCTCTCTCTCTCTCTCCATCTACATCTATTTCTCCCTCCATCTCTCCTTATTTGTCTCTCTATCTCACCCCCAAAGACACACATGATTTCTCTCTCCATATGTTTCTATATAACCCTCCCTCTCTTGTTCCCTCTCTTCTTCTGTCTTTTCATGTCCCATCTATATCTCTATCTCCCTTTGCCTCTCCTTTATTTCTCTATATCACCCCCAAAACATACACACTCTTTCTCCATATCTATCTATTTCTCCCTGCCTTTTCATCTCCCTCTCCCTCTCTCTTCCCTTTCTCTCCTTATTTACCCCTTATATCTCTCTTCCCTCACGATCTCCTCTCTCCCTTTCTCTCTATCTCCCTTATCACTCCCTCTGTCATCTAGTGCAAGAAATCAAATAGGATTAGAAATCACAATCTACACTGAAATAAATGCATTTAGTGTAAGAAATCTTCTTATGTTTCTCCCCCCTTCATCTAATCTCGATTTTTTTTTAAATACATTACAACCTCAAGATTAACAACATCTAATCCATCTAACGCAACCAATCAAATAGTATTAGAAAACAACATCTAAATTGAAATCAATGCATCTAATGCAAGCAATCAAATAAAAATAGAAATCAACATCTACACTGAAGTCCATGCATCTACTTCAAGCAATCACATATAATTAGATATCAACATCTATGCTAAAATAATGCATCCATTGTAAACAATAAAAATTATAGCATTAGAAAACACCATCTGCATTGAAATCAATGCATTTAGAGAAAATAATCAAATAGTACTAGAAACCAACATCTACATTGAAAATCAATGCATCTATTGCAAGGAATCAAATAGGATTAGAAATCATCATCTACACTGAAATCGATGCATCTAGTACAAGAAATCAAATAGGATTAGAAATTATCATCTACATTGAAATCAATGCATCTAGTGCAAGAAATCTTATTCCCTCTCTCTCCCTTCCATCTACATCTATATCTCCCTCCATATCTTCTTCTTTGTCTCTCTATATCACCCACCCAAACACACACGCTCTCCCTCTCCATATATATCTATCTCTCCCTTCCTATGTCTATCTCTCTCTTCACATCCCATCTATACTTCTATCTCCCTATGCCTCTCCTTTGTCTCTCTATATCACCCCCAAAACATATGCACTCATTATCCATATCTATATATCTCTCCCTCCCTCTTTGTCTCCCTCTCCTTCTATCTTCCCCCTTCTCTCCCTCTCTCCCCATTTTATCTCTCTTTGCTCCTACTCTCCTCTCTATCTCTCTCTCTCTACCTTTCTTTCTCTATGTATTTCTTCTCCCCCTCCCTCTCTCCTTCTCTCTCATGCCATATCTCTCTTAATTCCTCTCTCTCCCTTCCCACTTGACTCTATCTACCCCCCCCCTCTTCACCCTACAACTTAGTCACTGTCTCGTTCCCTCTCTCCTTCTCTCCCCTTTCCTTCTAGCTCTCCTTATTTATCTTTCTATGTCACCCCAAAACATACAAACTCTCTCTCCATCTCGCCCTTGTCACTCCCTCTCTCTCTCTCTCTTTCCACTTTTCTCTTTCTATGCACTTCTTCTTCACTCCCTTTCCCCCCTCCAACTACATATCTTTGTTCCTCCTTATCAAGTCCTCTCTCTGGTCCTTCCCCTCTCTCCCATTGTCTCCTAGCTCCTTGTCTCCCACCATATCTCTCACTCTCTCTCTCTCTCTCTCTCTCTCTCTCAAACCTTGTCACTATCTCCCTCCCTCTCTCCTCATCTTCCCCCCATCCATCTTTGTGTCTCCCTCTCTCTCTCTCTTAACCTTCTCTCCATTTTTCACTCCTCTTTTTCTCTCCCTCTCGAGTCCTCCTCTCCCCTCTCCATTTTTCTCCATGTCTCCCATGTCACTCCCTCTATCTCTCAACCTCTATCACTCTATATCTTTATTCTTCCCTCCATATATATCTAGACTTAATTATATAGCATGATATATTAATATATATTATAATATAACAAATTGAATATTATATAATAAAATTAATATTATGTTTAATATCAATATAAAGATTAATCTTTGAATATCAATATTATATTTAATGATGTTTTTTACATGGAATGATAACAAAATTTATAATAAAACTACATGGTTTTTCCTTTTAAAGATTCATTTTACAAATATTTAATTAAAAGAAATACTAAAAGATTTTGTATTCTTTTTGTTGAATTAAACTTTTTCCTTTGAATTAAGAAATACTATTGGCTTTAGTAAAGAGTAAATATGTTTAAAATTTCACCTAATTTGGAACTTTAATGTCATAATTTTTTTTGTTAAAGGTAAATTGATCCATTCAAGTTCACAAATTCACATATATGATAAAAGAGCTATTAAATACATGAGATAATTTATTATCCATTCAAATTATATATAATAAAATGATACATAGTTTTATTTTAATAATTAATCTTAGTTCATTAATAATTTTTAAAAGTCATATATAATCTAAAGATTCAAGTTATATATAATTCAAGATTCAAGCGAATGTGTTGCTCGACATTAGTGAATACTGTTTTTATTTTTTCTCGAGGATATGACATACTTACACATCATGGTAATATTGGACTGTAGAATGCGCTTCTCGACACAATAAAAGTAATTTTTTGAGTGGTTGTTGCGTTGCTGAGTCTTGTGACACTGTCACTGTTATGTTAGCGCTTTGCTCAATGATACATGAATTGATGCAGTTGCAGTACATTGTTATTAATATGTTTGATGATGTGAGAATTGATGTGGTTGTGGGTTGTTTGCATAGGCCTAGGGGTGCTGAACAAATATCGAATTAATATTATTATGTTTCCTTGTGCAGAGGACAAGTATGTGTAAAGGAGTTGGAGTCCTTTGCATTGTTAGTGTTGTAATACTAATGAGTGATGTAATAATTGATGTGATAATTGGTGTAGTATACTTTATAGAGGACGAAGTATGTGCAGGAGAATTGCATTATTTTTCATAGACATGAGTGATCAATAAACTATGTTTTCAATTTTGTGAAGAAAAAGTGCTTTCTGGTAAAATAAATGAGCTGAAGCTTTCATCTTTTTTAGTTATTATTTAGGAACATTTTTCTCAATTATGTAAATAGTTGTACGAAGGAGTTTGTGCGAAGCTAGCTATTTATGTAGTTGCAGGACACTCTTATGTTAATGCTCTGGTTAATGGTGCAAGAACTCATGTAATTGAAGGTTGTTTGCATCAGCCCCAAGGGGGGAACGAGTGGGGGGAGGCGGCTGAAGAAATGTCAAATAACTACTATTATGTTTCCTTCTGCATAGTATAGTGTATGTACAGTAAAGATGGGGTTCTTTTCATAGTGAGTTTTGAGGTCGTCGTTTAGAAAATTTACTATGTGAAGGACAAACAATGTGCGAGAGAACCAATGTATTTTGCATAGACAGTGGTGGTCGATAAATTGTGTTTTCAATGCATGCAAAGAAAAAGTGTTTTGCAGTAAAACGAATGTGTGGAAGTCTTTGTCTTTTTTAATTGTTGTTTACGAATGTCTTTTACAATTATGGAAGTAGTTGTACGAATGTGGTTGTGCAAAGATAGCTGCTCAGAGGTATCATGTGCATATTTTCAAATGTCAATGATCAATCAAAAAGAATTATTGAGTATGGAAGTAGTTGTGTAGATTAAGTTGCGGGGAGGTACTTATGCGTGTGCAGATAAATATACAAATCCCTCTTTTAATCCTTATTTACAGATGTATTTCACAATGTATAATCATTAATTAATACGAGTTCCAATCTTCAATGACTAAGGGCATTATTGAGTGCAGAAGTAGTTTTGGGGATGAATATGTATGAATATCGTTGTGCATGTGTGCATAGGTTATGTGGAGAACAAATGCATGTGCAGAATTTTTGCGGAATGAGCAAAGTGTAGATGGGTGTTTTAATTGTGACGTGTTTTGATGTTAGTTTTATTATTTATAGATTTTGTAGAATACGAAAGTGCATAAAATGAAATATTAAAATATTTTTTCACACAATGAACTATGTTATTCCGAGGTAGCATGTGTGGAGAACAAATGCTTCCTACCCACTATATCTTGTGCCCATGTTTATTAATATCAGTTTCGAATGTCAATGGTTGATAGATTTACTTTGGTGAGTCTAGAGGTGGTTGTGTGTAAGATCATTTTATGCATAAATGCACTTGCTTTGTGGTATGTCGGAAGTGTACAAAAATCATGTTTCTAGATTTCATCTTTTGCTACTTATGTGTTTTGCTAAATGGACAAGCAGTTGTGCAGTAAGTCAATTGAATGCCGAGGGGACTTATATTTATATGTAGCTTTGTTTTCAATTAATGATAGGACGAGAATTCAAAGATGAGAACTCTGGACGACAGTTTTATCTTTGTATCACTATTCAAACGTAGAATAGTGGTTGGTGGTGATTTGTAGGGAAACGAGACAGTAAATATTTGAAATAGCTAGGATAGTGAGGCAAAAAATGATATTTACAGTGATAGAGGAAACGATGGGGCATGTAGCATTTTCTCTTTGCAAATTGTGTTTAAGAGCTTGGAGTATTTTCTGAGCTTCTCTTTCCTTACATAAAATATTATCTGCCAAGACGAGCTTCTATGATAGTAGTAGTGCAAAGATACAAAAGTTGTACAATATTGAAAGTTTCTAAACTGATTTCCATTTTCCAGTTTGTTGTTCGCATTTGGTAATGCTACAAGATTTTGGTTTGTCATGATTTTCTCTATAATACTCTACATTATTCTCCAAGCTTTGGTTTGTTCTATAATATCATGCAAGCTTTTCTCTACAATACTACGAGAAATGAGTGTGCCAAGTTATTCGTATATCAAATTTGGTTTGGTTTTACAATGTAATGGGTAGTAGTTGGAAATATGATTCGTCATATAAGGTAACTTTAGTGTTTTGTCCTTATTATTGATAGATTTATGAGTTTTAAATTTTCAGTAGTTAAATATTTTCACATTTGCAAAAATCAAAAAGTTTAAAATTAAATGCATATGTGCGAAATAAGGTTTACACGACATCGTAAACTTATGTCAAATTTTGTGATAAATATCTGTCTAGTTATTCATAAATCAAATTTGGTTCAGTTTTGCAAAATAGTAGGGTGAGTTGTCAAGTCGATTCATCATAGAGAGTAGCTGCATACATGTTGGCATAACATATATTTGTTAATATTCTTATGCACTTTACTATTTGTAGCTATTATTGATGGTGTTCTCTACAAAGGGTGAAAACAAATTGAAGCAATCCAATTCTTGGAGGGTTCGGATCAACATTTTTTATTTTGAACCTTGACAACTGTTAGCGTAATTAATTTTTTTTCCTGATTTTATTAAATTGTCGTAGAATTTTCCATTGTTTTTTTGGCGAATTTGTGGTCTTGTTAGACTATGACATTATTGATAGCTTTACGAGTATTCGAAATTGACCAGAAAAACAAAGTTTGGGCACCTTTTTGATAAAATATGGTGATTCTTTTTTGTAATTCGCAGTCACAATTGTCAATTTTCATGACATTTGGTGTCAATTGGGTGTAAATGATTGTGTTGTCGTATTTTTATTAAGAAAAAAAGCAGCGAAAAAGGATCTATATATAACAAAATTAAAAATAAAAATAAAAATAAAAAAACAAATGGTTTGAATGATATTTTGCAGTATCGACAAGTTTGGTGATGGGTTTTTGATGGTGGTGAAGCCATTTCCAATATTAAAAAAATTAATTCAAACAGTTGTGTTGTTTGGTTTTTACTAAGCGAACACAAAAAGAATTTTTTTTGTCATGTAGATGAACCTATCAGTACGATAAACAATGTCTATTATTGCATATCAAAATTTATTGTTTCTTAGGGCACATATATATCAATGATCTTGAAGTGGGAGAAAATTTCATAGTAAATGAATAAGATGGTTTTGGAATTTCATAATTTGTTCTTATTACTCTCCGTAAATGTTGGATTTTCTATCTTTAATTGTTATTTATTCAGAGTGTTGTGTGTAGTGACTTTTCATAGGAGCAACAGTAAGAGTGAGTGTTTGTAAAGAAAACACAGAATTGTTGTTAGGGTCCAACCCTAACCCCTTTATCTATGTAATAGGGTCCAGTCAGAGTTATACTTAGTTAAAGAGTCAATAAATCCCGTATTAATAATTGTAAGTGGTTGACCCCCATTTAAAGAAAGGGACCATAGTTAGTTGCAAACATGCCATGGTATTAGATAGATGGTATTGAGAGAACCATGGTATTGACCCATGGTATTGCATGTATGAATCCTATATAAAGGATAAAGACTCCCCATTGAGGAGCGTCATGTCTTATTTTGTAATCGAGCTCTGCTCTGTTGGAGGTTGCCCCCTCGAAGAGGCAAGTGAACATTGCTTTCATCTCTAAATAATAAAATACTTGTTGTTTTTTCTCATTTTGTTCTGTGTTCTGGGTTGTATTTCTTCGTATATTTGGTATTATGGCATCTTCTTGTAGGTCAAGAGAATAACAAGTGGTATCAGAGCACTTTCTGTTAGGATATTGCGACACATAGGAAATATTTAAGTATAACTTGGTCTAGTATAGAGTTAGGTAAAGTGTGTTTATTTACTATGTACATTTTGTAACTTACAATCCGACGGTCACGATATGTAGTGATCCGACGGTTCATTCTCTCCTCGGTATTATCGACACTTGATCCGTGGCTTAACACCCGATTGGTCCATGGTCTCTATTTAAAGGTCATGGAGGGTCATTTGTAGGTTAAAAAACCGTTCATGAGAGAAGCTTATGTAAATTTTCATTCTTTTATTAATAAATTGCCTGAAGTGGCCGCGTTGGCTCAGGCCGTGGACTCTTTCCCTCTTTGAGGGTTTTAACCACGTCAAAAGTACTGGTGTATTGATCTGTGATCTGTTTGTGAGCGATGTCCTTTAGTGTTCTGTCTGAGGAACTTACCTTTTAAATTCCTACATGGTATAAGAGCTATTTGAGGGCCGCGTCCATTGGTGATCCAAATCTGAAGCCAGTAGAACTGCATCCGACTACCGTTTCCTAGATCTACTATTTATGACTGCTTTCGAGCCGAGAGGACTGCTCTGTTGTGTTGGGAGCATCTGTTCCAGTGAGGAACCCCTTTCGTTTCACGCGAAAAGGTTTCAGGTAGCCCTAGCTGCGTCATTTTTAAGATCTGGAGGTATACAGTGTTTATTTGCAGTTTACAGTTATTTTCTCTCTGTTTATTTCGGTTTCGGTTTATTTAGCTTTTTTATTACCGGATCTATACCCTTCATTTCTGCGTATGCTCTTTGCCCCGTGACCTATACGATCTGGGCAAATCAGAAATAGAAAGGAAGGATTTTTCTTATGCGTATGCTATTTTCCGCTGTGCCTTAGTGTGATCTCAGAAAATCAGAAACATTGAGGAAAATATTTAGTTTCCAGCTAAAGCTAACTTCAAGCCGTAAGGTTCGTTTTTTTTGTATGTCCGTGTTGGGTTTTGTGTTTTTTGTTTTGTAGGGAAAAAGAGCTTTCTCAAAGCAAGCATGCAACCGAAAGCTTCAACCCCTCTCTCTCTCTCTCTCTCTCAAACTTTTTGAATAGCTCAATTGGTCCAAAGCTAATTTATGAGAGTAGATGTCTCTCCCTCTCTCTCTCTCTCTTTCTCTCTCTCTCTCAAACATTTTGTATAGCTCAATTGGTCCAAAGCGAATTTATGAGAGTAGAGGTCTTGAGTTCAAGTCTCCTTTTTGTGGGGGTGGATTTTTCATTTCCGCACATTCCCGCACTTCGTTGGCAACTTCATCAAATTTTCTTCAAAAAGCCATAACTTCTTCATCCAGAAGTTGTTTTCAGAACCGTTTTTTTTTTGAAATAGCCTAATTTTTCGAGATCTTTCCATTGGAGCACTTAGTTTCTCTCTCTCTCTCTCTCAAACTTTTTGTATAGCTCAATTGGTCCAAAGCTAATTTATGAGAATAGAGGTCTTGAGTTCAAGTCTCCCTTTTGTGGGGGCGGATTTTTCATTTCCTCACATTCCCACACTTCATCGGCGACTTCATCAAATTTTCTTCAAAAAGCCATAACTTCTTCATCCGGAAGCCGTTTTCATAACCGTTTTTTTTGAAACAGCCTAATTTTTTGAGATCTTTCCGTTGGAGCACTTAGTTTCAGCATCTATAGCTTTAGTTTCTGTTAAAATGGAAATTCCATGCCAATTTATTCTTGACAGCACCAACTACTTCCAATGTTGGTCCTACATTGTCGATTTACTCAGAAGTAAAGGTCTCTACAGAATAGCCACAGGCCAAGAAACCAAACCGAAAGATGAAGATAAGGTAGCTAAATGGGAAAATAGGCAAGATCAAGCACGTGGGTTGATAGGGATGTCTATTTCTCCAGATCTTAGATTCCATATTGCAGAACTTGATACTCCTGATGAAGCATTGAAACAGATTACTATAGTTTTTGGAATAAAAAATGAACTTAGAGCCCATCAACTTGAAAATGAGTTGCTTACATTGGACCCCAATAATTTTTCTTGCATTGAAGATCTTTTGTCCAAGTTCAAGACCCTTAGACTTCTCTTGGAAGGTGTTAAGGTTAAGAAAGAAGATAGTAACCTTATCTATTCCATTCTTACTAAGTTTGGACCAGCCTACTCTGTGTTTGTTTCCACCTTCCATTCTACAAGAGAAGCCTTCATTTCTCAGGGACAAGACTACAAGTCCCCTTCCTTTGATTCTTTTTGTGATTCTTTAATAAGAGAACAAGAAAAACTCTTACACCTTGGTCTTCTTAATCTTGGAAACTCTTCTAAGAAAGTGTTAGCTGCCCAGCAGCAACCAAATCCAAAGAATCCTAAGAAGTTGTATCCTAAAAGGAATGGTCCTAAACAAAACAAGGGTCATAAGCAATCTTAGCCTGAAAATGAAAAATCATTTCCACAAAATGATAAGACAAATAAAAACAAAGGGAAGAAGACTGATACACATTGCAACTTTTGTAATCGAGATGGCCACTTAGAATCCAAATGCTTTAAGAAGATGGAAGCCTTGGAAGCAGCAATGAAGAAGCATCACATCCATTTGGAGCACTCTTCAGCTTCAACTTCATCTTCAGGAATGGCACTTTCTGCATGTGGTTGTCAAGCATCTCGGTTTGGCTATGCACTAAATGTATCTTCTTCTTCTCATTCTCATGAGTGGCTCATTGATTCTGGAGCTTCTTATCACATGGCCAAAAACAAATCCATGTTTTCTTCTTTAAATGATTGTAACACCAAAAATATATATGTTGGTGATGATAGATCTCTTCTTAGTGTTGTAGGGACTGGAACTGTTCATATAGAAAATGGTCAGTTTAATGATGTATTATGTGTTGCAACCTTATCCTACAACCTTATATCTGTATATCAAATAACTCATTCAGGTGAAGGTAAAATCGTTGAATTTTCACCTCACGATGTTGTAATTAAGGACCTAAGAGATCCTAGAAAGATTTTAGCTAGTGGCATTGTTGATGATTCTACAAGGTTGTATAAGTTTCACAACTTTGGGTCATCAAATATTATCTCAGTATTTGTTGCTCATAATGATGAAGTGAGAAAACTTGGCATGAGCGATTTGGTCACTTAAACTATCGCTCTCTTCAGAATCTATGTAAAGAAATTATGGTGACAGGTCTTCTAATGGTATCTTGCAAAGATGGTGTTTTTTCCAGATGTGTACTCGGAAAACATCATCTGGACAGTTTTGAAAAACATGCCTCTTGGCATGCCTCAGCCCCTTTACATCTTGTGCATAGTGATTTACGTGGTCCACTTCCAGTTGTTTCCTTCTCTCGCTACAAGTATTTCTTAACTTTAATTGATGATTTCTCCAGACGCACTTGGGTATACTTCTTAAAACTCAAGAATGAAGTATTTAACATGTTCTTGGCCTTTAAGGCCTTTGTTGAAAAACAATCTGGACATCAAATTCTTAAGCTAAGATCTGATAATGGCGGAGAATATGTTAAAAACAACTTCATCAACTTTTGCATTGAGCATGGAATTCAAATGCAACATACTGTTCCATATACTCCACAACAAAATGGTGTAGCTGAAAGGAAGAATCGCACCTTAAAGTAAATGGCTAATTGTATGATTCAATCTAAAGGACTTAGTCTTAATTATTGGGAAGAAGCAATTAACTGTGCAAATTACATAATAAATCGCACTCCTACTAAGGTTTTAAAGAATATCACTCCAGAAGAAGCATGGAGCTCAATCAAACCAGATGTAAGTCACTTTCGTGTTTTTGGAAGTGAAGCATGGGCCCATATTCCTGATGAGAAACATAAAGCTTTAGAACCTAAGAGTGAAAAATGTATTTTTGTTGCATATTCTGAAGATGTCAAAGGATATAGACTTATTCCACTTAAGTCCAAAAATGTTATCATTAGAAGAGATGTAAAGTTTGCGGAAAATATATCGGCCTACGAGCCTAGTTCGGTGGATGTGCCACCTCTCCCTATCCCTTCTACTTTTGAAAATATTTCTTCTTCAGATGATGAAAGCGAGGATGAAAATACTCCCCCACCTTCTCACGATCCTCCTTCAGCTCCTCAGCTTCCAAAATGGGTCCGTGCTACTCGGGATGCAGCAGGTGATCTTGCCGATGATCCTACAGATCAACGACGTACACGTTCTCAGTTCGAGAGAGCCTCTTCTTTACTGGCTCAAGCTTTAGTGAATTATGATCCTGACACCTTTGCAGAAGCTTCAGGCCATCTAGATTGGGAAGCAGCTATGAATGAAGAATATCATTCATTATTGGCAAATGATACATGGGATCTTGTTCCTCTACCAAAGGGACGAAAACTTGTTAGATGCAAATGGGTTTACAGAACCAAGTATGGACCAGATGGTAAAGTTGATAAACATAAAGCTCATCTTGTTTCTAAGGATTTTTCACAAGTTGAAGGAATTGACTACACTGAAACCTTCTCCCATGTTGCCAAAATGAACTCTATCCGCCTTGTTCTTTCCCTTGCTGCCTCTTTCAAATGGGAAGTCCATCAGATGGATGTTAAATCTGCCTTCTTACATGGGGACTTGCATAAAGAAATCTATATGGAACAACCTATTGGCTTTATACAAAGAGAATCTAGCCTTGTATGTCGGCTTAAGGAATCCCTTTATGGTCTCAAGTAAGCTCCTCGAGCTTGGTATGCCAAAATGGATAACTTTCTTTTAGAAAATGGCTTTTCTAGGTGTCATTCTAACAATACTGTCTACACCAAGAAAGTGGGCAAGTCTCTTATCATTCTTGTTCTTTATGTTGATGATCTTATCCTGACTGGTAGTGATCCCAACCTTATAAACCATGTGAAGTCTAGCCTTAAAAGGAATTTTGAAATGACAGACTTAAGACACTTACATTATTTTCTTGGTCTTCAAGTTTTGCAATCCAAGGAAGGTATTTCCCTTTCCCAGTCCAAGTATGTCTGTGATATTCTACACCATTTTCACATGGAAGACTGTAAGCCAGCCCCTTCTCCCTTTCAGTCTGGAGTCAAACTTTCAGTCACTTGTACTTCTCCTGAAGTTGATGCTACCTTATACCATCAACTTGTAGGAAACATTTTGTATCTAACCCATACTCGTCCTGACCTTTCCTTTGTCGTTGGCCTTGTTGCTCGGTTTATGCAAAGCCCATGTGAAAGTCATTGGAAAGCAGCTAAAAGAATACTACGTTATGTTTGAGGTACAGTTTAGTTTGGGATTCATTACAGTGCGGAAGCATCTCCTCTATTGGTTGGTTTCACTGATTCTGATTGGGCTGGTGACCCTGATGATCGGAAGTCTACTGCAGGTTATGTGTTCACTCTTGGTTCAAGACCTATTACATGGGCTTGCAAGAAACAAGGTGCCATTTCTATTTCTTTAGCAAAAGCAGAGTATCATGGTGCCGTAGAAGTTAGTAAGGAAGCCTTGTGGCTTCGTCAGATCCTGTCAGAGTTTGGCTTTCAGCAGCAGCATCCAACTACTCGTTGGTGTGATAATTAAAGTGCCATTCAACTATGCAAAGATCCAGTCCAACATCAGCGCAGCAAACACATTGAACTGCACATGCACTTCATCAGAAAGCTCATCCATGACCATGTTCTTGAAATGCAATATTGTTCAACAGATGATCAAGTTGCAGACATCTTTACAAAGGCTCTCACAGAGGCGAAGTTCACTAAACTTCAGTTTATGGTTGGAGTTCAGGAAGTTGTCACTAAGGGGGGATAGGCTCTAGTGCCTCCTTCCTTCTCCTATTGTGTCATATTTGTAAATCCTTCATTCCTATCCCAAGTTGTTATTAAGGGGGGATGTTAGGATATTCCGACACATAGGAAATAGTTAAGTATAACTTGGTCTAGTATAGAGTTAGGTAAAGTGTGTTTCTTTACTATGTACATTTTGTAACTTACAATCCGACGGTCACGATATGTAGTGATCCGACGGTTCATTCTCTCCTTGGTATTATCGACACTCGATCCGTGGCTTAACACCCGATTGGTCCATGATCTCTATTTAAAGAGCATGGAGGGTCATTTGTAGGTTAAAAAACCGTTCATGAGAGAAGCTTATGTAAATTTTCATTCTTTTATTAATAAATTGCTTGAAGTGGCCGCGTTGGCTCAGGTTGTGGATTGTTTCCCTCTTTGAGGGTTTTAACCACATCAAAAGTACTGGTGTATTGATCTGTGATCTGTTTGTGAGCGGTGTCCTTTGGTGTTCTGTCTGAGGAACTTACCATGTAAATTCCTACACTTTCCAGGGCCGGTGGTATCTCCATTTTTAGAAGAAATGTTTTTTAGGCTAGAGACATGTTCTAGCATCTTTAAACCATGGGATCTATCATTGGGTGCATAAACCTGTGGATTTGGGGAGGCATGCATGCAAGAAATACAAGAGGTGGTCACACTAGTTAGACTCCCTTGTAACCCCTGTGGGTACCCCTTCGAGTAGTAGTGCATTAGATAGAACTGCACATGGACTCTCTGTTAGGCCCCTATACTACTAGTGTAACCCCCTATTGTTGTTAGTATAATCAACTTATTATATTGATGTACCCATGTAGTGCCCATATTGTTACTATTGTGCCACATAGAAGCCCACTATTGTTATTACTGTGCCCTTACATTATTATTGTTATGTCGGCTCTGATTATGTTATAACCCCTTAGACTCCTATATATAGAAAGGAGGTATTTTCATTTGTATCATCCAAGAATTGTTCATTTATGTAATGTAAAGGAGGCTACCCCCTTGAAGAGGCTGAATTCTAAGGCGTTGATCTTTCTTTTCTATCTTTTCTTGAGCTGGTTTCATAACATTTGGTATCAGAGCTTTGGATTCTAGGGTTTCGCTGCTCCAAACAGGTCATAGTGAAATTTTCGCTATAACTTTGTTTCGGTGACGTTTCAGAAGTCGCAAAAAAAACCCATTTGAGAAGAAATCGCTCTGAACCTTGGGTCCAAATTTCAGAGTTTTTCACGTGATATTTTTGGAGATATGATCTGAGGAAGTTGGTCTTGTTGCAGACTCCTGAATTACACTCAAAACAGGTGACCTGGGGAAAATCGTCATAACGTTCTTTCTAAGAATCGGATTGAAATTTCGTAAGAAGTTACAGAAAGAGGACGGACTATAGTTTTCTTTTATATATTTTTCAGAGTCAAAGGATGAAACAATGACACGTGACAGATCGTACAAGTTCGCTCTACTGAACTAGTCTATAATCAAGTCACTGTGGGAGATTGTGCATAACTCTTTCTTGGAGAATCCAATTTGGATCAGACTTGTGGAATTGGAAAGAGGACACAGAGGGCTACTATAGATCACAAATTCAGAACTAGGTGATTGAAAAGTACAGAGTTATAGTCTTTTCAAGGTTGAGCTCCTAAAATCAAGAAAAAGAAAGATGAGGAAGTTTGATGGCAAGGATCCGGTAAATTGGATACTTCAAATGGACAATATTTTGATCTACATGGTGTACAACTGTTAAAAAAGGTATGTATTGCATCTTCATATTTAGAACCAGATCAATTTTTATGGTATGAAGGGCTTTGTTCTCGTAAAAAACTTGTTACGTGGTCAATTTTCACGGAGGAAATGATAGCACATTATGAGGATACAAAGAGCAACACCTTCTTTAGAGCAACACCACAACAATTGGAAAGAGTAAAAGGGCTTTGTGAAATAATGGAAAGAAAAATTATGGAAACCAGGAAGCATACCCCTCACAACTATAAAGATGGAATTATTATTTCTCCCAGCCTTCCACAACCTACAAGGGTTACACCACAACAATTGGAAGAAAAAACAGAAAAAGGGCTTTGTTACAATTGTGATAGAAAATGCACTAAAGGTCATAGGTGTGTTGAGAAGAAATTATTTTACATAGAATATGAAGAGGAGGAAGAAAAGGATCAATAAACATCAAAAGAAGATGATATACGCCAGGACACCACCCCAGAGAAAGAAGAAATGAATCAGACCATATCTTGTAAAGCATTGGAAAGAATTACCACTCCTCAAACTCTCAAGATAGAAGGACATATCAAGAAGAAAAAGGTGAAAGTAGTGAAAGATCACATCGAGAAAGAAGAAATGAATCCAACCATATCTTGTAATTCAATGGACGAAATTACCACTCCTCAAACTATGAAGATAGAAGGACACATCAAGAAGAAAAATGTTCAAGAAGTGAAAGATCACATTGAGCATCAAGAAATGAATCCGACCATATCTTGTAAAGGACGGGAAGAAATTACCACTCCTCAAAAGATAGAAGGAAATATCAAGAAGAAAAAGGTTCAAGCAGAGAAAGAGCACATCGAGCATCAACAGCAAGTTCTCCAACTTTTAAAGGATAACGCCACTTCAGTGCAAAATCAAACGAAACAACAGGTAGATCAACATCGTAGTGAAATTTTTTTTGATGTAGGTGATTGGGTATTTTTACTGCTACATCTCAAGCAAGCTATTTATGAGAAGGAAATGTTGGAAATACTACATGCACTTAAAAAATGGCGACCTTAACGAATGAGAATACTCTTCAAGGATGAGGATGTGGAAGCATTGTTTTTTGCTATTTATATTATCCAACCAAATTGGATAAACGAAGCAAGGGATGAATGGAAGAAGGACGAAGAAGTATGGCCACTTATTCAAAAGTTGCAAAAGATCCCAATTCAAGAAATATTGTCAGAAATTGAAGAGGAAGGAAAAATCATATTGGAACCTGGAGCAGTCAAAGAAACAAGAACCCGACGGCTACGAAATCGATCAATTTCAGAGTATTTCATCAAGTGGAAGAACTTACCCGCTGAATATTCCACATGGGAGGACAAGAATTTTATACAGAAGCATCAAGAACTACTAAGCGTTGAGGACAACGCTTTCTGAAGGAGAGGGGCATGTTAGGCCCCTATACTACTAGTGTAACCCCCTATTGTTGTTAGTATAACCAACTTATTATATTGATGTACCCATGTAGTGCCCATATTGTTACTATTGTGCCACATAGAAGCCCACTATTGTTATTACTGTGCCCTTACATTATTATTGTTATGTCGGCTCTGATTATGTTATAACCCCTTAGACTCCTATATATAGAAAGGAGGTCTTTTCATTTGTATCATCCAAGAATTGTTCATTTATGTAATGTAAAGGAGGCTACCCCCTCGAAGAGGCTGAATTCTAAGGCGTTGATCTTTCTTTTCTATCTTTTCTTGAGCTGGTTTCATAACATTTGGTATCAGAGCTTTGGATTCTAGGGTTTCGCTGCTCCAAACAGGTCATAGTGGAATTTTCGCTATAACTTTTTTTCTGGGACGTTTCAGAAGTCACAAAAAAAACCCATTTGAGAAGAAAACGCGCTTAACCTTGGGTCCAAATTGCAGAGTTTTTCGCGCGCTATGTTCGGAGATATGAGCTGAGGAAGTTGGTCTTTTTGCAGACTCCTCAATTACACTCAAAACAGGTGACCTGGGGAAAATCGTCATAACTTTCTTTCTAAGCATCGGATTGAAATTTCGTAAGAAGTTACAGAAAGAGGACAGACTATAGTTTTCTTTTATATATGTTTTAGAGTTAAAGGTTGAAACAGTGACACGTGACACATCATACAAGTTCGCTCTACTGAACTAGTCTATAATCAAGTCACTGTGGGAGATTGTGCATAACTCTTTCTTGGAGAATCCAATTTGGATCAGACTTGTGGAATTGGAAAGAGGACACAGAGGGCTACTATAGATCACAAATTCAGAACTAGGTGATTGAAAAGTACAGAGTTACAGTCTTTTCAAGGTCGAGCTCCTAAAATCAAGAAAAAGAAAGATGAGGAA
The DNA here is from genome assembly GCA_031772625.1 of Pinus tabuliformis. Taxonomy (NCBI): domain Eukaryota; kingdom Viridiplantae; phylum Streptophyta; class Pinopsida; order Pinales; family Pinaceae; genus Pinus; species Pinus tabuliformis. The sequence continues at coordinate 1,280,553,154 of CM062807.1, read as the reverse complement.
GTTTGATGGCAAGGATCCGGTAAATTGGATACTTCAAATGGAGCAATATTTTGATCTACATGGTGTACAACTGTTAAAAAAGGTATGTATTGCATCTTCATATTTAGAACCAGATCAATTTTTATGGTATGAAGGGCTTTGTTCTCGTAAAAAACTTGTTACGTGGTCAATTTTCACGGAGGAAATGATAGCACATTATGAGGATACAAAGAGCAACACCTTCTTTAGAGCAACACCACAACAATTGGAAAGAGTAAAAGGGCTTTGTGACATAATGGAAAGAAAAATTATGGAAACCAGGAAGCATACCCCTCACAACTATAAAGATGGAAGTGTTATTTCTCCCAGCCTTCCACAACCTACAAGGGTTACACCACAACAATTGGAAGAAAAAACAGAAAAAGGGCTTTGTTACAATTGTGATAGAAAATGCACTAAAGGTCATAGGTGTGTTGAGAAGAAATTATTTTACATAGAATATGAAGAGGAGGAAGAAAAGGATCAAGAAACATCAAAAGAAGATGATATACGCCAGGACACCACCCCAGAGAAAGAAGAAATGAATCAGACCATATCTTGTAAAGCATTGGAAAGAATTACCACTCCTCAAACTCTCAAGATAGAAGGACATATCAAGAAGAAAAAGGTGCAAGTAGTGAAAGATCACATCGAGAAAGAAGAAATGAATCCAACCATATCTTGTAATTCAATGGACGAAATTACCACTCCTCAAACTATGAAGATAGAAGGACACATCAAGAAGAAAAATGTTCAAGAAGTGAAAGATCACATTGAGCATCAAGAAATGAATCCGACCATATCTTGTAAAGGACGGGAAGAAATTACCACTCCTCAAAAGATAGAAGGAAATATCAAGAAGAAAAAGGTTCAAGCAGAGAAAGAGCACATCGAGCATCAACAGCAAGTTCTCCAACTTTTAAAGGATAACGCCACTTCAGTGCAAAATCAAACGAAACAACAGGTAGATCAACATCGTAGTGAAATTTTTTTTGATGTAGGTGATTGGGTATTTTTACTGCTACATCTCAAGCAAGCTATTTATGAGAAGGAAATGTTGGAAATACTACATGCACTTAAAAAATGGCGACCTTAACGAATGAGAATACTCTTCAAGGATGAGGATGTGGAAGCATTGTTTTTTGCTATTTATATTATCCAACCAAATTGGATAAACGAAGCAAGGGATGAATGGAAGAAGGATGAAGAAGTATGGCCACTTATTCAAAATTTGCAAAAGATCCCAATTCAAGAAATATTGTCAGAAATTGAAGAGGAAGGAAAAATCATATTGGAACCTGGAGCAGTCACAGAAACAAGAACCCGACGGCTACGAAATCGATCAATTTCAGAGTATTTCATCAAGTGGATGAACTTACCCGCTGAATATTCCACATGGGAGGACAAGAATTTTATACAGAAGCATCAAGAACTACTAAGCATTGAGGACAACGCTTTCTAAAGGAGAGGGGCATGTTAGGCCCCTATACTACTAGTGTAACCCCCTATTGTTGTTAGTATAACCAACTTATTATATTGATGTACCCATGTAGTGCCCATATTGTTACTATTGTGCCACATAGAAGCCCACTATTGTTATTACTGTGCCCTTACATTATTATTGTTATGTCGGCTCTGATTATGTTATAACCCCTTAGACTCCTATATATAGAAAGGAGGTCTTTTCATTTGTATCATCCAAGAATTGTTCATTTATGTAATGTAAAGGAGGCTACCCCCTCGAAGAGGCTGAATTCTAAGGCGTTGATCTTTCTTTTCTATCTTTTCTTGAGCTGGTTTCATAACACTCTCTTCCACGTACCCTATGGGATTATCGGAAGCCCCCTAGGCTCACCTGAAACCTCGTCTTACATAAATTGTTGGCAATCTTGCTGCTATGGTACATCGAGAACAACACTCGGGGAGATTACTCGCATGTACAATAGGGTAGTCGGGTATTACGGATAAGGGTACGATTGATCCTCCTTAGTTAGTGCCCTGAAAGATTGAGCCAAGTACTATTGTTGGACCCTTATGTATATTACGATCTGTAGCCCTCGACACTCCTTGATACCATAGTTCCCTCATCTCTATGAAGATTGCCCATTATTTTCTTTGCTAGATCGGATCTAGCAGTTGGGGTTCTGTCATCGCCACAATAATCAGATCCACTAGTTGAGGTTCTACTACCACAGTACCATTCACATCTAGCAGCTGTGTTTCTGTCACCGCTGCAGTCCAACTCACATTCAACAATTGAGGGTTTCGCAGGCAGATCTAACCATTTGTGAAGGGAAGCTTGTGGCTCCTATACCTTGGGGTGATTCTCGCAGGACATTGGGTAGGATTAAGTTTTTTGGAAATTGGCCACTGTAGTATTGATAAGTAGGGAGTAAAACTCCATTCAGAGTAAAAAAATAAAAAAAAAACTTTCCCAAGACACTTACAAGAGACTTAGCCCATAAGAGTTAGGACGACAAGTCGATCGAGGTGGTACCATTCAGTTGTCAACTTCAATTTTTAGGTGGTCCCAAAAATTTTCAAAGTGAAGACAAGTGAACAGGATCTGTGTATGGTAGAAACCAGAGCTCAAGCCATGGTCAACGAGAAGATCGAGAGCCTTGAAAAACAATTGGCTTCTTTCAAGAGCCTAGCGGACCAGATGCAACAATTCATGGACACATTCACAAGGGGCAAGTGACAAGTCAGGGTTGCAATCGGAGGCACATGAGTTTAATGAAGACCTTGAAGTTGAATCTAGCCATCATATTCACTTCCATGGAAATCACCAACATTCCCACCCTCGACCACCCAATCTAGACGTGTACAAATTTGATGGCTCTAATCTGGTAGTATGGGTAGTGCAAATGGACCAATATTTCACTCTGAATGATATCGTAGATGATGAAACTAAGATACGTGTGAGAGGCCTTTGCTTGGACCAAGAGAGATGGCAATGGTGGAAGTGGCATCAGAAATGCTATCTTGGGAAAATTACTTGGCAGGTGTTCTAAAAATTCATTTGTGATGGCTTTGACCACGAATCTAATTTTTTGGGTCATCTTACTAAGCTCTGACAGACAAGCACAATAAAAGACTACATTGCAGCCTTTGAGACATTGCCCATCCGCACAGAAGGTCTGGGAGATGAATTCTACTTGGAATGTTTTATAAGTGGTCTCAAAGAAGCCATCCAAGCCCATGTCCAGATGCACCACCCACCCACATGGATGGACACTTTGAAAAAGGTTATCGAAGTGGTGCAAGAGTTTCTTGCTTGGGGTTTGATTTCTTGGTTGGCCACTCTTCAGAAGGAGAGGTATTTTTCTTATTCTTCTTATTCTTTCCACTAGGTTTTCATGTAGACTGCACAGAGTTTACTGCAGCAGTAGGAAGAGTAGTTGATTGGGTAGAATTAGTGGTATCAACAAACAACTAGGCAATGTTCCCACTAAGTTCTTTTACAAGAGACCTAGAGGTAGCATCGATGATACTGTTAGCATGTGCGCCAGGTTGCTGAGTAGCGAGAGCATTGGAAGTTCTAAGGGAATTGGGGATTATGTCATATAATGTGCCATACTACGAATAAATCAAATCTAAGTGTTGGGCACGATGAATGGATTGGTCTTTAGTGACTGCACCACCTAAGGTAATGTCCTTGGCGATTTGGGGAAGAAGAGATATATAGAACCAATCAGCTAATAGATAATTTGGAATAGGGGCTTTGACTAGCCTCTGCCTACGTCTCCATTCATGAATGTGATCAGAGATCTAGGTGGAGGTGTATTAGAACGAGGTAGTAAGAAGTTTCATCCCAGTTTCGTAGTGGATGGAAAACTGAAAGTGCTTTAAAAATTCCATCGCCAAGGTGCCAAATGTATTAACTGACACACAAGGTAACTCAATGTACCACTTGGCAACATTACTAGTCAGGGTGCAGGGCAAGAGACGAAGATGGATAATTTCATCCCCCATGGGGTTTGATATGCACCATAAATGATAGGTGGTGACATGTGTACCCAGATCATCCGCTTGCTTTCCTTGAAACTTCAGGATGTCGACATGTATTTTTATAGGATAGGGGGCCAATGTAAGTTATGGTAGATAGGGTCATTGGTCAATTTGTATAGATCAGGGATGTCGAGTGTTGCCAAAAAAGGCAAAGTATTTGGTGCCCTTGAGTCTAACTAGGCTGATGACGAATGACTTGAGGGACCCTGGGGTCCACCCATCATATTGTTCCCAACAAGATACGTAAGGTTTGTTGGATAATAGTTTCCTTGCATTGGTGGAATAGTCATATAGGCTGGTTATCCATATGGGATGTTAGGTTGGGGGGTATAAGCTTGATTTCCCCCAGATAAAAATTTCCCCCTTGACTTAATTGAGGTTGAGAAGGGGGTGCCCAAATGGATTGATTGAGACCAGGTTGAGGGATCTTGCCAGCCACATAGTTTTCCATAGTCACATGGTTGGCACTTGGGTAGTGTCTACTTGGAGGATTTATGTTAATTAATGATGGTCCAACTTGCCCTATAGGCAAAGGGGGTATCATAATGCCCCCTTCCAGTATGTGCATTGTTGGCTTGATGGGGCCTGACCTAGGTCTAGTGTTAATTAGCCAAACAAATCCCTACACTACTGGCCCTTTCGGCATCATCCCATCGAGCGTGGATCGAAGTCTCACCTTAAGCAGTATGGGGGGATGTTGGAACCAAGTTTCCGCACCCTGATATGGTCATGATATCATCTTATTCCCTCTATTCCTTCCTTCGCAGGTTAGTTAGTTGTAGGGCTATGTCTACCTAACCCCTTATTCCTCCCTTCAATTTCACTGCAAAAGGGTATGACTAACCTTCTCGCAGCCCTAATCCTCAATTCAGATACTTTTGTGCTGCTAAGGTAGCGTATTTCTCAGATTTTCAAGTTATCTTAAGAATCTTACTTATCTTATTAGACATCCACAGTTAGCACCGCGTAAACAACTATCCTTATTTGCATTCACTTAACCAACATAATTACACATATTCACGCATCACATAATAATTATAAGGGAAATTCATACATAACATGTCAAGATGAATTAACAGGAATAAAGACACAAAATTTGCAAAATACTTCTCTTTATTGATATCTTCCAAGTGATTACAAAATCTATCCCCCCTGTGCACACAGTTGTAGGGGTCTGTGCACTCAGCTGCAGACTTCTACCCTAGGCCTCTGCGAACTCAGCTGAAGAACCTTTACCTATGCTACGACCTGAAACTTAGACTTCTGATTCCAGAGCTATCACTCTCTTACATGATATGTCTTACATGATGTGTCTTTTTAACTACTTAGAGCTTAGCTCTTTTTATACAATACCATGGTTTGCGGACCATGGGTAGGTCTTTTACAACCGACATTACTTTACAGAACTAAGGGCGGACAACCCTTTATGACTTATGACACCTTCACGCTTTGTGACCACAAAATGTGGAGTCTTTACAAGTTTATTACAAAATTTGACCAAAACATGGGATTTTAGCCAAAAAACTATCCTTTGGGGGATCTCGTTCCCAATAGGCCTCCAACACAAAAATCATGACTCTTCCTTGAGTCACACTGTAGGCATGGAGATGTTTGTGTGAAGCCCTTCCAGCTCGACTCGTATGACCGCAACCTCAGTCATGCATTGTGCAACCACCCGCTTCGCGTCTTCCCATATCTACTAGCTCATTGCTCTTGCATTGTCGGCCTGAAGCTTTTGCTGCGTTGCTTGCAGAGTCACAAGCTTTCCTTCGATAGATCCTGTCACGGCGTAAGCCTCATCCAGCTCGGGCTTCAATCTTGGCTTCAAGACTGCTTCCTTGTGTAGCGCTGCATCCACCTGTTCCTTCAACTGCTTGGCCTCCTGCATCTTGACTAGTCTTTGTGTCAGCGCGACAGTTTGCGTTGTGCCCTTAACCTCATCATAGAGATTGTGTAGCTTGAATGCTTCCATCTCTGGCCACTGTACATCAGGGTCCTCCTACAAGTTTCTCAGGACCTCAAATGACTGCTCAAACAATTGTGTGCAGTCTGCTACTCCACTATCCACTGCCACTACTGCTTCTGTGACAGTGGTCACCTACTGCTCCTTCACTTTTGGCAGAGTTTAAGGTTGGGCCTTCAATTGTAGCTCTATGATTTGTAGGTTCAACTCCAGCTAAAACCGCACCATCTCAGTACGAGTGTCACGCACCCCTGTGGCTAGCTTGTGGAAGCGGACCTCGACTGGCTCCTCCTCTTGAATGGCCAACTCTGGGAACATTTGGCATGCCTCCTCAATGATCTGCATATTGCGCTTTCTCTTATTGGTCACCTCAATCTCATCAACGATGGAAACATTTCTCTATTGTGCCATCTTCTCGTTTTTTATCCATTGTTCGCTGATCACCTAGAGGGCATGGTGCTCATGGGCCCTCAGCTCTACAATCACTCCATCCTGTAAGAGGTGGAGCGCTTCTTGCGGGAGCACTGCTAGGTTAAACCCTACTCCCTTTAGGTCACGGATAGTGGGCCTGTCAGCCTCATTCTCTGTGATCAGTGCTCCATCAAACAGCACTATCGCACTAGAGGTATTTGTGCGCATCATATCAGCAGATTCTGAAGTGTTGATAGCCAGGCTGGTAGACACCATGCCAGCCTGCGACACATGGTTCTGCAACTCTTGCAACCATATCTGGATACCCCCTAGGATGATCTCTTGCTACTGCTCAAATTGTTGTAGGGCCTCCACGGTGACATCCCACGCTACTTCAACGATATCCTACAAGTCAACCTCTATTATTGTGATAGGGTCTAGTGATGTCTTGGTTGACTTTGATTTCTTTCTAGGCCCTCCCTTCTCCAACTCTTTTGGGTGCTTGATGTGGGCAGACGTCTCCTGAGGGTGCGTGTCGTGTTGTTTTGTTTCCTCTTATGTCTTAGGTGTAGGCAACCTCGCGCCTTTGTCAGAGCCTCGCTCTATTCCACCTGTCTGCTTCCCTATCTGCTGCGTGGCCTCACGCTTTGCCTAGGTCTGATCAACAACCTCCTTTTTCCTCTTTTCGGCCAGCTACATAATCTTAAGCTTGGCCTCCTCCTTTTTCTTCTACGGGGCGGACTTGATCCCGCCCACTGCCAAGTCTGTGGTAGTGCGCCACTCTACCAACCATTAATCAAGCACCACATCAATGGCATCATCTGTTGCCAAATAAGGCAAGTCATACCATTTCTGCACAGGGTCCTTCCGCGCCCTGATGGATACTCAATGGAAGTCTGCTTTAAATTTGGCATAGCCCTATAGGTTGGCATACATCGTAGGTGACAATCACAATTTTTGATTGATGGCCATCTGGATGTTCATCTCCATCAAGATACAAAAGATCTTGTTGTCCCTGACTCACTGCATGTCCTTGGTCACCCACAGCGAAGCATACTTCACTACTTCTGGGAGGTCTAGCACGACCGAAGTAAATGGTTGTCCTCTAGCAGCTCCCATGCTACCAGTACAATTGACACCAAGAGCCACGCATAGTGGAATGTCTTGCTGAGCTCCTGTGCTTCACGTCAGTTTGCCAAGAACTCTCCGTGAAGGTTGTCCGACCAGTTGAACTGGACTCCTTCAGCGCACTATGCTCCTAGCGTGATGACAGGCGCTAACACCTCATCAGTGCAACACTTCCTCATCACTTTCCCTACTAGGATCTGTGTGGCTACCTTCATGGTAGGGTAGCAGCTGCTAGATATAGCATATTCGCGTGGCTTCTTCACCAACTTAAATTTTTCCTTCATAGACTCCATGAGAGCCCATTCGCCACCTTTTCCGCCAAATATTGTGGCCGAATTCTCGCCTGTATACGAAAATCACGTTATCCTATGAATCAATCTATCTGTGATGGGTATCAGCTCCTCTAGCCACAGACACCCATCGTGCACTAAGCAAAGTAGCTACTCGATGACCAAAACTATCACACGAGTGCGGTTGTAGTGCGACACCTAGAGCAGGTTGAGAAACCCTACCTTCTCTACTCCCTTGAGCCACCTCCATGGCTCCAATGCATTCATTATGGTATTGGTATCAATGGTATAATGCATCAACTGCTCAATCACTAGGTGTGGGAACTTCTCGTGATTAGCCATGTCCCAGTCTTCAAGTTTCAGCAGCAGCACTCATGCCAAGCACAGTCCGTCGAAAACAATTTCGTCCAGTAACAGAGGGGTTTGTAGGCAAGTCTTACTCTCATCGATGTCCTTTGGCACCTTGGTCTTGGGCTTTCATGGAGCGACATACTCTGGAAAACAAGTAATAGGGTCTGTACCCTGGGTTTTAACCTCCTCTACTTTGATTCCCACATCCTCATTGTCCACCGGGATTTCTTCAATGTCTTCCTCCTCCAACTTCAAATTTATAGCCTTTCCCTTCTCCTATGTGGTGGGCTTCGATGGGTTTGTCCTTGGCGATGAGTGCACTGGTATAACAGGCTGCTTGCCCTTTTTATCCTTTGTGGTCTCCTTGGTGGGGGTTGTCTTTGGTCTCGGCATCCTTGGCGATTTAGGGACTTCAACTAGAACTTTAGCGACCTATGGAGCAACTATTTTTTCCTCCATCTCAACTTCCAACACCGACTCCTCTACTATTTTTGCGATATTTATAGTTTTTGTGGGTGTCGACGTAACACTCTCCAACAGTACCCACAAGGTCTTGGGTAAGTTTTCGAATGCTAGAGTCTCTTTCAAAGCTTCGAAGAATTCTCGGTTCATGAGTGCCTGAAATCTCAACAATTCAATTCTCAAAATGCCAAGTGTTTTTTGCTAGACAACCACTTGTAATTTATAGGGCATTTTGAATTCAAATCCGATCATTCCCCCCAAATTTGATCCATTAATGCCAGATTGGTTGCAAATTTTCAAATATCTTGGCCATAAACTTCGTCTTAAATGTCAACCACCCGCTCCATTTGGCCACATTTCAACCGTCAAATCATGAACAGTGACTTTAATGGTCACTTTCTGGCCGACCTACGCGATTTCTCCCAGGGTAGCGCAACTCCCTTCACACTATCGCGAACCCTATGACCCTTCCTTGTTTTGTACAATCCTCCAATTGCGCAACTCCCCAACTCGAGCAGTGTAGTTTATAGTCCGGTGCATCCTTTCAGCTGCCTGGAGTGCTAAGACAATGCTACCTTCATCTAGTCACATGGCCAGACCGTGGTGTATTGCTTAAATCGACTACCATTCACCTTTCCTGGGAACGGATCTCCATTCAATTTGACTAGCTATATGCTCCTCCATCGGTAATCTCCTTAATGACATAGCGCCTTAACCAGTGCATCCTAAACTTTCTTGGAAATTGATCAAACTTACTATCATATAACAAAACTAGGTCATTTACCTTAAAGGTGTGTAGCTTAATGTGTCCATCATGCCATTGTTTTTAGCACTGCTTTTTGACCTATTGGCAGAATCCCATTAGAAATATCTCTTCCTCAAGCTCATCTAGTTGTGCAAGCCTTTCCTCCAGGGCTCCGCAACTTGTCATACCTGTGAGCGCTGTTATGCACAGACTAGGCACAATGTATTCCATAGGCTTTACCACTTCAACGCCATAGACTAAAGGGAGTTTGTCCAGTCAACTTCTTCCATGTCATCCGATAAGCCCATAGTACTGCAGGTATGCATAGGTCCCAATCACTTCATTGAGCATTGAAAACCTTGGTTAGCACATTCTCCAACACTTTATTGAATGCTTCCACTGTCTCATTAGCGTGCGGGTGATAAGGCATGCTCCTCTGGTGATATACCTGAAATTCCTCCGTTAGCACGTTGATCGTCTCATTCAGAAAGTGTGTACCACGATCACTCATCAAGATCTTTGGATAGCCAAATCACGTCAGTACATGCTCAAAGAGGAACTTTGCAGCAGTCACGCCTATGCAATCCTTCATAGGCTATGTTTCTGTCCATCAAGTTAAATACTCTGTCGTGGTGATAATGTACCTCACTCCCATATTTCCTTGCGGCTAAATGGGTCCCACAAAATCTATCTCCCATTTCTCAAAAGGTTGCAACGTCATCTACAGATTCAAAGGAATTTCGTCCCTCCACGATGGTCTGCTAGTTCTTTGAGACACATCACATGCCTTGCAATATGATTTTGAGTCCTCATGGAGGGTTGGCCACCATAGCTCCACACATAGAATCTTCTGCATGGTTGCTCTACCATCATAATGTCCTCCCATGGTGCCCCAATGAGCATCCACGAGGATTCTTCTCCTCTCAAACTCAGGTACATATTTTCACAATATCTCATCAAACCCCATTTTGTACAGATGCCCAGTAATGATAGAAAAATCTATCGCACACACCACTAACTCCATTTGCTGGACAGTGTATCCTTCTAAGACAGTTCATGTCGTTAGGAAGTGTATTATATCCTTAAAATGACCATTCGCGATGCACACTACAAATAGATGTGTGTCAAGCAATCCCTCCTCCAAATTAATGGGTCATTCCCCTATTTCGATGCGTGACAGATGGTATAGTCCCGCGTTCAGTCATCCAGGCTTCACAATAACTTCAAAATCATATTCCTGGAACCGTAATAGCCATCTGTAGATTCTGCCCCCCAACACAGGCTTATTGACCAGGTACTTCAACACAGAGTGATCTGTATACATATTAAAATTGCCTCCCAGCAAGTAGTGCCTAAACTTCTGGATCATGTATTCCATAGCTAACCCTTCATTATCGGTGGTGGAATAGTTCTTTTCTGCCTTGGACAACCTTCTACTTGTGAATGCTATAGGATGGTCTAAGTCTTCTCCACCAGCCTGTGTCAGTACTGCTCCTAGCGTTATACATGATGCGTCGACATGTACATGAAACTCCTTCTTCCAATACAGGAAGATTGAAATTGGTGCGGTGACCATCCTTTCTTTCAATACCTCCAAGCTCTCGTTAGAATCCTCATTCTAGCAGAATGTGACATCCTTCTTCAACAAATTTTCCATAAGCGCAGTGATTTGGGCATAGCCTTTGATAAAATTTTTGTACTATCCAGTATGTCCCAGGGTAGCGTGTAGCTATTTCACACTCCTTGGTGCCTCCAAGTTCAATATCATCGCAATATTCATGAGTTCTACCACCAGTCCCTATCTGAAAACCACATGCCCCAACAGGGTCCCAAAGGGAACACAAAACAAGCACTTCCTTAGATTGAGCGTGATCTAGTATCTTTGACAGGTATCTAAAATCAGGTGAAAGCTTTTTACATGGCATTTTACCAGCCCAAACATAGTCCAGTCATCAAAGTATACCTCCAGGAACTTATGAATAAATTCCTTGAACGTAGTAATGACTACACGCGAGAAGGTCGTAGGTGCATTCTTCAATCCAAATGACATCATAGTGTACCGAAAATAACCCCACTCTATCGTGGAGGTTGTCTTGCTCCAATCCTCTAGCGCGATTTTTATCTGGTGGTACTTAGAGAACCCATCAATGAAGGAATATGCTTCCTGGCCACCTACATTGTCCAACACTTCGTTAGTGAACGAAGTTGAGAAAGGATCATGTACACAAGTGTCATTTAGCTTTCTGAGATCAATGCATATCCTTATTTCATCGTTCTGCTTCCTCTTGTACCACCAATGGGCTTAGCTAGTCAGATTTTTCCATAGGCTCAATAATGCATGCCGCAAGCATCTTGTCTAGCTCTAAGCTGAACTTTTCCTTATACCTCGGATTGAGACGGTAAGGCCTTTTCTTAACCGGCTCCGCGTCGAGCTTCAACGTGATCTTCATAACACCTAGGTCCCCAATTATCCCTTTTAGATCTGTAAACTTGGTAGGGAATAAATCTTGGTATTCATGAATAAATTCAATGACCTGATCTAGCATCACGTCATCCCAGTAATCTCCAATATTAGTGAATTTAGGATCTGCCTCCGTACCAATGTTTACCTATTTCGTTTTCAGCGACGCAGTTATATCAGGATTCTCAACCTGTAGACCTTCAACCTCACGATGACCCTCTGTTTTTGGGATGTTAATCTTTCATGGATCCTCATCCCCTTCTTTAGTGGTTACATTATAGCACTCTTGCGTGTGACTCAGCTGAGTAGCCCACTTAGGCTGAATCAGGTCTAAAGGATCCTGCGGTATCCTAAAGATTGTTTCTTTCACCACTTGTAGCACCTCATCAATACAGTCAAAACTGTCTTCAAAACTAAATGTCATTATGAATCCATTGCGCAGAATATCCCATTCACTTGTACCATGGTGAAGCTCTGTTTCTACAGAACAATTCATTGGAACGACATCCAGGGTGTGACAGAACAAGTGCACCCATTCAGGCTAGGGCTTTTTTCCATAAGGTTGGGCCCATTTGGCCAAGAGCGTGTGTGGATCATCCTGCCCATCATACTTGTCTGTCATTCATACCTTCGGCTTCCCAAAGAGTGTTCTCATCATCTCCCTACATTCGTGCCAATCATCAAATCTTCCCTTGTGTGTACCCCACCACCTTGCGGGCGTAGTATGCAGTGTCGATTCCAATGCCTAGAAGCGATGTTTTTTTGGTACCTCCCTCTCAAATGCATCCAGAAAGATATCTACATCATTCAAGTCATCATAAGTGGGAACAGTCCTTACCTCCAACAATACACAGCTCAGCAACCGGGTCATCATGTTACAACTCAGTGTAGTTAGTTCATGTAATTGATTCTGCTAGCACTCTAATTCTTCATCAGAGTCTGAGGTACAGGAACTCTCACAATCCCACGTAATTCATCCATCTACTGTTGGATTCACCCAGTCTTGGTATTAGGTTGTTATCTTATAGATACAGTCTAGATCGTCATTGCTGTCATAATCATGGATTGGTTCTGTATAGCGTGATCCCTCAGCAAGATCTAGGGGTACTATTACACGGAGCGATTTCTTCTCAAATATCATCTTTCGTTTCTTTAGATTGATTACCCCATTCATATCAGTAGCCCAATCAATTCCTAGGAGCGTAGGATATGGGTTGTTGTCATCCACAATTTCTATCACTTCAAAGTTAGCCAGAGTGCTCGCACCTTCAATATCTATAGTCACCCCCTGCAGCCGCCCCATGGGGATGATCTTCTACTAATTCACCATCCTTAGCTAAATCAGAAACCACTGCAGTGTAGGTCTCCCCATTCGTTCCCAAGTCTATCTCAGTAGGACATTCGCATTTGACCCTAGGTGCAAGATAACCTGATCCATCTCATACTCTCCTATATGTGTGGTCAGTCTCATCTCCTATACCATCCTTGTTTTATTCTTACCAATCTTTTGTACTACGCACGGCTTAGTCAGAGTGTTTTTGGCACATCTATTTATGAGCTCCTACAGCCCCTTCATAGCCTTGCTATCGTGTAGTAGCTTCATGCAGGTCTCCAAGAAGGTTGTAAGCATAGAAGGATCCATCTCCTGATTAGGCTTATCCTTGCTCCCTAAGGTGGAGGCCTCAGTGAAGCTCTTCTTTGCTTCCATGAAGGTTTCTCATCCACACTCTAAATCAAATTCAGCCTCCTTCGACAGAGCTTTGCACACCCATGTACTATCTTCAGGTTGTTTCCCCTTGTCATCTCCTATCGTGGTTCCACTTCGGAGCACTATATTCATGTTCAGATCCTCTTCATGTGGCTCAGACCTCATAATATACATGTTTTGAGTTGGAAGAGGTGGTAGTGCCCCTCTTCGATGTATCCTAGGTATCAGTGTAGGAGAGTCTTCCATTTCATGATCAAACAGTGTAATACTTGCACAACGGATGTGTAGGGTTAGTGCAATCGCAGGCATAGTGTCTTTGTCCTCCACAATTGTAGCAGATCAAATAACCCCGACCTCTGCCAGGTCCTCCTTCACCTCAGCCTCATCCGTGCCCCTAAAAGCCTGCCTATGTCATCCTTGCACTCTGGCTAGGGGGCCACATTTCTTCATGAACCCTATAGGCGGGTGTTCTATCCATCATTAACTCATAACTTCTATAATTGTTCTCATCATGCCCTACCAACCTACAAAATTTGCAGAATAGTTGTTGTGGTGCCTGTACAAACTTCCGCAACAAATGACAGTTATCCGTGGCATGTTTTCCTGCTACCTGACAAATAGTGCACCACAATGCAGGCCCATGCTTGGTTCTACTTGAGCTTCTGGCCTCAAAGGCACTGGTCCTCCTCCTGCAATATAGTTCAAAAATATCGGACAATGGTCTTTGTCATGCCCCTGACTCTTGCATTGTAGACACCATACCTCTTCACGCACCTCTGGTCAGACTGTTTTATCCTGCTTCAAACTTTGCATCTCAAGGAAAATATTTTTCAACTATAGATGGATCTATTTAATCCGCATATTTGGATCCTGCATCGGGGTTTCATGCAGTCTCATTGGAATATCCAAGGCCTCTACCTGAGTCGTTATCTTCTGTTGTGACAGTGCAACCATTAAGTGTGGCAGTAGCAAAGCCAAAAACCATTCACGATGTTGTTCGTCTGTTAAATTCATATTAGCTTCATGGATCTTACACTTCAATCTCTGATCTAGTTCCCAAGGTGTCTCTCTTGGTTGCGTTGCGATTTTCTTGAACCCCACAATATACTGTGCTTCAGATTTATGCCTACTGAATTCTTTGTTCAGCGCAGTCTCGATGTTCGCCACTGTAGCATTCAAGTTATCATTAGAGTACTTGATGTACCAAGTTAGCGCGCGATCCTGCATAGCACTAACCAATGTCTCTTTCTTCATGTTATCATCTATAACACCTTGATGTTCCCATAGAGCATTTATAATGAACTAGAATTGGTCTGGGTACTCATTCCCTAAGCCTTTGCACAAAGGGATCTATACTAAATTTTCCATACTGAACTACGGTGGAGGTGAAGGTGGTACAAGTGAAGTCACAGGAGATGGTGGTGAAGTTGGAGGTGGTGTGGGTAGAGGTGGTATTCATGGGAATCCTTATGTTATTAACTGAATAGCACTTCACAGAGAAACCTGCAATATGCCCTCTTCATCACCTCGCGGAGGTGAAATCAATGGGCTATATTCGGGACCCTTTCTTCCTTCACTCCTATAAGTTTTTCCACTTTGCATAGCTCCAAACATCAAGGTAGCTACATAAAACATTTTTCACACAATAACATTTTAATCTAGGTATTAAAATATTTCATGTACTTACGTCGTGGTCCCTTGAAAAAGCACCACTCTACCTCACTGCAGTTGACTGAGGTATCGACCGCAAATTCAGTTACAAATGATTGACATCACGGGTGATCTTACCCTCAAATGCTTCCAATCTCTGTACAAACTCCGGGGTCCACACAATAGGACCGTCAAGTTTCCACCTTCCTTGGCTATCTGCTAGCTTCGTGATCCACTCGTATAGGTCAACGAGAAAGGAGAAAAAAAAGATCTCATTGATCTCTGTATATAGGTACCTATCTAGCCATTGTTCCTCTTTTAGTTGTAGCTTTATGTTCTCTTGTGCTGCAAATTCGTGGATCTTTCTATCTAAGTAGTCTCTAATCTCTTTCTTAGTTGGATTCCAGTGATACGACATCACATACATCTTATGCATATTCCGGTCCCCGCAACGGAACCATTTTTTGGCTTGATGGTGTCTAACCCAGATTTAACATTAATTAGCCAAACAAATCCATACACTACTGGCCCTTTTGGCATTAGCCGATGGAGCGCAGACCGAAGTCTCACCTGAAGCAGTATGGGGGGATGCTGGAACTAAGTTTCCGCACCCTGAGATGGTCGTGATGTCATTTTATTCCCTCTATTCTTACCTTCGCAAGTCACTTAGTTCTAGGGCTCTGTCTACCTAACCCCTTATTCCTCCCTTAAATTCCGCTGCGAAAGGGTACGACTGACATTCACATAGCCCTAACCCTCAGTTCAGATACTTTTGCACTGCTAAGGCAGCGTATTGCTTAGATTGTCAAGTTATCTTAAGAATCTTACTTATCTTATTAGACATTCATGGTTAGTACCATGTAAACATATATCCTTATTTGTGTTAAGTTAACCAACATAATTACACACATTCATGCATCACATAAGCATTATAAACGAAATTCATACATAACATGGCAAGATGCATTAATAGGAACAAAGACATGGTATTTGTAGAATACTTCTATTTATTGATATCTTCCAAGTGATTACAGACTCTATCCACCCTATGCACACAGCTACAGGGGTTCGCGCACTCAGCTATGGGCTTCTACCCTAGGCCTCTATGCACTCAGTTGCAAAGCCTCTACCTATGCTATGACCCAAAAATTAGACTTCTTACTCAAGATCTATCACTCTCTTACATGATGTGTCTTTTTATACAACCCTATAATCCACGGACCATGGGTAGGTCTTTTACAACCGACTTTACTTTACAAAACTAAGGGTGGACACCTTTGTGCTCTGTGACTAGAAAATGCAGAGTCTTTACAAGTTTATTACAAAATTTTACCATGACATGGGATTTTAGCCCCAAAACTATCCTTTGGGGCATCACATTCCCAACATGCTTGTTGGGAACATTTCCCCCTAGCATTCAAGCCTGGGGGTTTGAACATAGAGGATTCCAACTAAAGTGGTTACTGAAGGGTCCCGTGCTAACAACGCTACTTAGAGCGACAATTGAAGGTCCAAGAGAAGACACAAAAGGGGCAAAAACTAATATATACTTAGTTCCGCTCATAGTGGGGCTGACTAAGTTTCTCGGACTTGGCATAGTTTGCATAGTAGGGTAACCAATCAGTTGTGTATTACTAACTATTGACTAGGGAAGTGAGGGTGGACCAAAATTTTCCACAAAAGCCCACGACCTATTAGTTGTTGAGGCAATGGTGCATTTAGGTACAGTGGAAGACATGGTATAGGTGCTACCTGAATCAATATTGGTCCTAAGGGGTCAATGAGGGGAGGATTCTAAGGAGGTACAAATCCTTTAGTGAAAAATTCCTTTGCCAGTATAGTGTCTTGGGATGTATTGTTTGATTCGGTGTTAGATACTGGAGAGTGATTACCTGAAGAGGGGCAATCTGGATCACTAAGGCTCGGCAGATCCTCTGTTGTGAGTGGAGGAAGACCTTGAAGTCACAAAAATTGATGATGAGGGTCGTATGTAGCCATGGTGACCAATATATTTTATCAAAAATTTTATAGTGATATTGATTATAGTCTCAGTGATAACAAATGAACACCTAAAAAATAAAAAATACTCTAAAATTCAATGAAAAAGTAGTAAGGGGATATGACTCTATCTCATAATCACCATTTTTTGGAGATGAAACCCAGTATCACAATGGCTAAAAGAGAGAGCTAGCCAAATGTACAGTTACGATTACTCTTGATCTTCACCTAAACCTCGGATTAAGGGGCCAAGTACTCTCGTGAAGATGAGCACCCTTCAAAAAATAGAAGACAGAGTAAGTTCATTTGTTTTAGGTACCAAGGCAGCCCGCCCTAGTTACCTTATGTTCATCCCTAAAGAATGCTAGCCACTATGGTTGCCTGTTATGAAACTAGCTCACAAAAAAGATAGAAAAGATAGATAAACACCTTAGAAATAATCCTCTTTGAGGGGGCAACCTCCTTTACATTACACAAATGAACAATTCTTGGATGATACAAATGACAAGACCTCCGTTCTATATATAGGAGTCTAAGGGGTCATAATATAATCAAAGCGGACACGACAATAATAATGTAAGGGCACAATAATAACAAGAAATATTTATTCCCAATCTCTCGCAATGACCTAATTATAGACTAGTTCAGTAGAGTGAATGTGTACGATGTGCCACGTCTCACTGTTTAAACCTTAGGTTATGAAAATTATACCCAAACAAAATATAGTCCATCCTCTTTTTGCAACTTCTTATAAAATTTCAATCTGATGCTCAGAGAAAAAGTTATGATGATTTTCCCAAGATCACCTGTTTAGGATGTAATTCAGGAGTCTGCAAAAACTCTAAATTTCTTAGATCATATATCTGAAATATAGTGAGCCAAGATCTTAAATTCGAACCTGAGGTTTAGACTAACTTCTTCTAAAATGGGTTTTTTTTTATATTCTGAAACTTCGTAGTGAAAACATTATAGCGAAAATTCCACGATGACCTATTTTAGATGAAATTCTGGAGATTGCAAAAACCCTAACTTCCTCAGATCATATCTCTAAAAATGTGGTGAGACAAGATCCAAAATTCGGACTCGACTTTCAGCATGATTTCTTATCAAATGGGTTTTTTTTTTTTTCGCTTCTGAAACTTCACAGAAAGAAAGCTATAGCGAACATTCAACTATGACCTGTTTGGAGTAGCAAAACCCTAGAATCCAAAGCTCTGATACCAAATGTTATGAAACGATCTCACAAAAAAGATACAAAACATAGATAAGTGCCTTATAAATAAGCCTCTTCGAGTGTGCAACCTCCTTTACATTACAAATATGAACAATTCTTGGATGATTCAAATGACAAGACCTCATTTCTATATATAGGAGTCTAAGGGGTCATAATATAATCAGAGCCGACATGACAATAATAATGTAAGGGCACAATAATAACAATAGTGGGCTTCTATGGGGCACAATAATAATAATATGGGGACTACATGGGAACAACAATATAATAAGGGGGTTGTAATAATAACAATAAGGGGTTACACTAGTAGTATAGGGACCTAACATTACCTCAAATCACAGACACTACTTGGGGGCACATGCTTGTAGACAATACGTTGTGTGGACAGGATACCTGAGTCCCCGAATCATCTCTGATATCCTTGAAGGGATCCGCAATACATAGAATACAGAATTGAGATGAAATCGAAGGTGGGCTACCTTCTCTCACATTCCATTGTTGTCTCACATTTAACTCCTCTTTGACTGGAGTTGTACCAAATAGTATGAGTGTAGCAGGACATTCCCTCTTTAATGACACTAGTCTCATTTTTACGATCTTGGGGAGTTAACTCACAAATTCCTAGCCCAAGATCGTAGCCTAGAATAATATGTGTGTATACTCAAAAAATAGTTTCTAATTTCTTTTATTACGATATAGATTTTTGAGGTACTTTATTAATGTGTTTGGAAGGGGTGTTGATGTATGGAGTTTTGTGAGACTTTGACACAAACTATGCAGAAAATGTTTTTCAATTTCAATTCGATGAATGAATTATTTCTACAAGGAGAGAATAATTTATACATCAATTAGCACCATGCATCCAACGCAGTAAATAGAAGGAGAACTTGTAGACATGTAACTATCTCTAACAACTAACTCAATATATAGATGCAGAATATAACCAACTAAAACAAAAAAAAACTTTAAACAATTTTTTCTTTTCTTTTCTTGAAAAACATAAGTTAAGTTATTTTCCTAAAAATAAAGAATGCTCAAGAAACATGCAATCCAACATAGCTCATAACTGTAGAATATAGGAAGCTTCCCCAACCCAGGAATTCATAGAAGAGGTTATTGATCAAGATATTGGTTGGCTAACGCACTTCAGGAGAGGCTACAAAGCATTAATAGTAGGACTAGCGGTATGTCTACAAGACAACAGAGCATTTTAACTCATTGGTTTGCACTATTCGGGTGCATTAGGGGGTCAGAAGCTGTAAAAAGAGTCTTTCAGGGTCAAATCAAAGGTTGATCATAGCATAGAAGGTTATGAATAGTCCTGAGTGGTTAGAAAGATAACCAAGAAGAATAGGAGGGCTTGCAAATAACGAGATATATGGGAACATGGAAGGAGAAAACCGAGAACTAAGTATAGTCCATAGTGGAGTCGCTAATTCTACTATATGGATTAATGCACAGGTGGTTGTGGCTGGAATACCCTCAAGGATATTCATGGGATCGAAGGCAGACTGTTCAGATTAACTGTAGCTAGCACAAAGTAGCATATTGTTGTATCTCTGAGATGATAGTGGTCAGCTATCATGCCAAGGCATCTAAGATATTTGTTTTGGGGGGTTTTGTTTTATTTTGGAGGACCAATGTATGAAACAGATATAAAACAATCATACCTAACCTTTTGAATATTATTAATATTTAAACAAAGGGCTACTGTGAAAATCCACACAGTGATATACCTTGTTTAATGATAAGCAAAAACTGAAAGATGATGTGACTATTACAAGTTTCAAATAGAAAATTAAGTAATCATAAGTAATAAAATCTTCAAACAATGTTCAGAAAGTTTAACATAATATGCCTAAGATTACAAAAGATGCTGATGATTTTATGATTTAGAGGGAATTAATTAGACAAACTATTTATATAATTCATTTTCTTTAAAGATGATCACTTCAGAAGCTTATAGGAGTAAATTGAAAAAAAATTATTCCTACTTGTTTATCTCTGTAAAACTTCAAAATATGAAGAAATAACATAATGAATGAAAATTGGAAAACTTACAGGGAACATAAAACTGTATGAATCAAAACTCAGAATCCTTTGCCTTTGTATTAATGATTTAGAAAGAGCCAAGTACATTTAATGCTTACAAATGTTTCTTTCAAGGGTGAAACCTATAATAACACGTGGAAGGGAGTTATTTATACAGTCTTAGAGATGAGAAAACACCTTAAATAAATTTACAAAAATAGATCAACACAAAATCATGGGTATAAACTAATAGTCGATCTGTCACTATTTTGGTGTTGAGCTATTGGTGACTGTTCCTGGAAAAGTTGAAAACTATTGAGCTATTGATGATCTGTTCCTGGAAACACTGAAGATTGTTTGATCCTCTTTTCAGTCAAGTAAATTAGTTAACTTTTCCCAGTGTTTCTTATCTGGGATATATAACTTACTTACTCTTCGGTAAACTTCATCCATTTCCATATACTTAGTAAAAGTAGGTTTTACTGGAAATATATGTTTGATTTCATTTAGAATGAAAAAGGAATTTTTGAGTACATTCAGCACAACCCTTGGTGTTGTTGCACCTCTTATTTTTGAAACTGAAGCTGCATTGGTAAGCTTTCGAACATAATCTTCAATGGGCATTAACTTGTCATTTATCACAAGCATAAAGGGCAAACCCTTGCTGGTCAAGGGTTCTAACCTATTGAAAATTATTTGAAATATGACATTAACGTTGTTGTATTTTACCTCCAACTAAAGAATGAGGCTTTTCTTTGTGATGATTTTCTCCACTTCAAGTATGGTTGATGTCCTATCATTTATATCTAATTCTTCAACCTCATAGCTATCTTTAGAATTCAAAAACTTGGTTACCTTAGTGGAAACTTCTAGCATGTACTTAATTTGCTTGGAGATAGTTTCAATAGCTTCCTGAGCTTTCTCCAACAAGTATCTTTGATAAAAGATTATCTTGATATAGGGCTAGATATACTTGATTGGTCTAGTAATTTCTGCCCATAGAATCTCCTTTGCCAAACCTAGTTTGTTTCCAAGGTAAGATTCTTTGATTTCCTTCTGCAAAAATTCAATTTGACTTTTTGTCCTCTGCAACTCGGCTGCATGTGAACTATCTGCAACTGCTTTCATATGTTTTAATTCCTTCAATTCATCCTGCAATTTCTTAATTTCAACTGTCTGAGTGGACAGGTTTTGAAGAACTTCTGCAAGTTGTTCAGGTCCTTCTGTTGTACATGTAGTTTGTGTTGTTCTTGAAGTAGAAACTCTAGTTATAGAGAATCTTGAAAGAGTAACTACATCCATTACAATTTGAGTCCTTTTCGAAGCTTCCTCTTTCTCTTTGACCAATTTTTCCATTTGCTCCTCCACCTATTTTATTTGTAGATTTTGTTCCATGATGAGCTTCATCATATCAGACTTTTGAGTCTCAGTTTCTTTTATCTCCTTGGTCATTGGGTCCTCAGAAGCTGGTTGTTGAGCACAGGATCCCCCAAGTATAGTTTTGGGGCTAAGAGCCCATATTTTGGTCCAATTTTGTAATTCCAATGTAAAGACTCCGCATTTTGTGGGAACGGAGCAAGTAGTTGTTAAAGAGTCATAGGGTTGTCTGCCCTTATTTTGATAATGTAATGTTGGTTGTAGAATATCTACCCATGGTTTGGAGACCATGGGATTATATAACTAGAGCTAAGTAGTTAGAGACACAATGCCTAAGTAATGAAGATATATGCGAGATAGCTCTGAAGTGTAAGTCTAAGTTTTGGGTCATAGTGTAGGTAGAGGCTCTGTAGCTGAGTGCGCAGGATGAGTCAAGTTTGTAATCATCTAGAAGTATTAATAAATAGATGTTTTCTATCATTCTTGCATATTTATTTCCTGTTTATGCCTCTATTATATTGGGTATGAATTTCACTTCTAATGCTTATAGAATGCACGAATGTGTATAACTGTATTGGTTAAATGAATGCACATAAGAACATCTGTTCACGTGAAGCTAATTAAGAACTGTTAATGAGATAAGTAATATACTTAGCCTAGTTTGGGAAATAACGCAGTTCCTTTCCCTAGTAATGCGAAAGGACATTAGCCCCTAGTTGGGGTCGCGTGAGAGTGACTGCAACATTTTGCGAAGGTCTTTTAGGGTAGAGCAGAGGGATAAGAAACTTGGTGAAGGCCGGTATAGTTAAATTGACATCACAACCATCTCAAGGGTGTGGAAACTTGGTTCCAACATCCCCCCATACTTCTTCGGGTCAGACTTCAGTCCGTGCTCTGCGGGTTGATGCCGAAAGGGACAGTACTGTAGGGATTTGTTTGGCTAACTAATGCTGAACATATGTTAGGCCCCCTCAAGCCAACAAATGGTTCCATTGTGAGGAGCGGAATCTGCATAAGAGATGTGTGATGTCGTATCATTGAAATCCAACTAGGAAAGAAATCAAAGGCTGGTTGGACAGAAGGATTTATGAGTTTGCGGTATAGGAAAATAGAAACCCACAACTGTCAAAAGAACAATGGCTAGATAGTTACCTGTAAATGGAGATCCATGAATATTTTTTGCGTCCTTCCCTACTGAGCTATATGAGCAGATTGCAAAGCTAGCAGATAGCCAAGGAAGGTGGAAACTTGACGGTCCTATTGTGTGAATATTGGAGCTAGTGCGAAGGTTGGAAGCATCAAAGGAGAAGATCGCACACACCGTCGATCACTAGCTTGAGCAAATTATAGGAGGATTCGTTACTGATTTTGCAGTTGACACTTCAGTCAGCTATAGCAAGGCAAAGCGACGCTTTTTCAAAGGACCACGAGGTAAGTACGTAAAATCTTTGAATAGTTGGATTAAAATTCTATTGTGTGAAAAGCGGGTTATGTAGTTACCTTGATGTTCAGGTCTATGCGAAGTGTAAGAATTTATATAAACGAAGGGAATAAGGGTCCAGAGCATAGCCCCTTGATTTCACCTCCATGAGGGGATGAGGAAGGGATTGCGAAGGTCTCTTCCTGAAGTGCTATTCATCTGATAAGACAAGGAATTCTGTGAATACCACCTCTACCCACACCACCGTCGGCTTCACCGCCATCACCTCCATCTTCACTCATACCACCTCCACCACCACTACGATTCAGTATGGTGAACACAGTGAAGTTTACTTTGGTCAAAGGCTTGGGAAATGAGGACCCAGACCAATTCTGGTTCGTAATGAAGGTTGTATGGGAAGCTCAAGGTGTTACAGATGGTCATATAAAGAAAACAACACTGGTTAGAATCTTGCAGGATCGTGCACTGACTTGGTCTACTAAATACTCCAACGATAACCTGAATGTGAGAGTAGCGGACATCGAAGCAGCATTGAATAAGGAATTTAGCATGCCTAAATATGAAGAGCATTTGATTATTGGATTCAAAGAAATCATGATGATACCAGGCGAGACACCTTGGGAACTAGATCAGAGGCTGAAATGTATGATTCATGAAGCAAACATGAATCTGATGGATGGACAACATCGCGAGTGGTTTGTAGCTTCGCTACTACCACACTTGAGGAGTGCGCTATCGTAGCAGAAGATAACGACTCAGGCAAAAGCCTTGGAGATTTCCATGAGACTGCATGACATCCCAATGCAATATCCTAATCTAGGAGCTCAGCAGATCCATGCATAGCTCAAGAATCTGTGCCTTGAGATGCAAAGCTTGAAGCAGGACAGGACAGTTCAGCCAAAGGTATGTAACGAACTATGGTGTGTGAAATGCAAGAGTCAGGGTCATGACAAAGACCACTGCCCGGTTTTTACAAATTACCTTGTAGGAGGAGGACCGATTCCTCTAAGGTAGGAAGATCAAATAGGACCTAGTGTAGAGCCTGCTTTGTGGTGCATTATATGTTGGGCAGTGGAACCCCCCATAGCAAGGTTTTAGGGCTTAAAGACCAAGTTTTGGTCAATGTTATGTAAAGACTCTGCGAAATGTGGGCGCAGAGCGTGAAATTTTAGGATGATTCAAAGGGTTGTCCACCCTAAAATAATGTAATTTAATGAAAAGCTGTGTCGGCCTACCCATGGTCAATGGATCATGGGATTGTATAAATAGAGCGAGGCTCTAAGTGTAAAGATAGATTTTTTGGAAGAAAGTAATAGATAGATTTGAAGGCATGGTTAGAAGATAGAAGTGGATCTGAACTATATTGGGTCATAGTAGTAGGTAGAAGCTTTGTAGCTGAGTGCGCAGAGGCCTAGTAGAGTCCAAAACTGAGTGCACGGACCCCTGTAGTTGAGTGCACAGGGTGGAGTCACGTCTGTATTGAACTGAACTTGAAAAGGATTATTAATAAAGCTAAGTTGATTCAACATATTGTTCATCTATTTCGTAGATCTATATTTTGATGTTATGTGTTAATCGTATCCGTTTATTTATATGCGCACACTTATATGAATGCTTATGTATGAAAACCTTCTAAGTAATTAGTGAAAAGAACCTAATTAAGGGAGACTTGCGTAATTAACACTGGTCGCACGCTGGCTAGAGCTACGCGAAGGTAGTACCATAGGGCTCAAGGAGCTCGCTCGTCCACATAACCCAGTAAGTGTGAAGGTTGAATCGTGTACCTATTGCCCCATATCAGACATCCCTAGGGTGTGGAAACCTGGTTCTAGTATGCTCCCATACTACTTCGGGTGAGACCTCAGTCCGCGCTCCATGAACTATTGCTGAAAGGGCCAATAGTAACAGGATTTTCTTGGCTAAATCACTTCTACACCTGGGTCAGGCCCGACGTAGCCAACAAATGGTTCTGTTGCCAGGATCAGGATCTGCCTAAGGGATGTCTGATTTTGTGCCACTGGAACCCAACAAAGAAGGAAATTGAAGAGTGGTTGGACAAGAAGATTTACGAGTTCGTGACACAGGAAAATAAAACTCCACAAGTATCTGAGAAAAGGTGGTTGGATCGCTACGTGTATACGGAAATCCATGAGATTTTTTTTGCATCCTTTCCTTCTAAACTGTATAAGTGGATCGGGAGGTTAGTCGACAGCCAGGGAAGGTGTAGGCTCCACCAACTGATAGTGTGGACTCTGGAATTAGTGCACATACTAGAGGGATCAAAAGATAAGATCACACAAGCTATGGACCATTGGCTCAACCAGATAATAGGGGGATTCATCACTAAGTTCACGGTAGACATGACCATGAGCTACAGTGAAGCAGATGGCATTTTCTCAAGGGACCGCAAGGTAAGTATATTAAATACTTCAATACTTGGATTAAGATGATGTTATGTGAAGAGCAGGTTATGCGAATACATTAATGTTTGGGATGATGCAGAGTGAAAAGATCTACAAAGGTAGTGGGGAATTAGAAAATAGTCCCTTAATTTCACCTTCACGAGAGAGTGAGGAAGAGCTTGCTTGGGTCTCTCCGAGAAGTGCAGTCAGTTTGATAAGGCAACACATTCCGCAGTTACCACCTCCACCCACGCCACCACCCGCTTCACCTCCCTCACCTCCATCTCCACCCACTCCACCTCCACCACACCCACAGTTTAGCATGGCGAGCGCGATCAAACTACCTGTATTCAAAGGTGTAGGGAATGAAGATCTGGACCAGTTCTGGTTCATGGTAAGAGCAATGTGGGAAGCACAAGGGATCACAGACGAAAACATTAGGAAGTCTACATTGGTGAGTGTGTTGTAGGATCGCACATTGACATGGTATATCAAGCACTCTAACGACCACCCAAATGTAGGGATAGTAGAGATCCAAAATGCATTGAATAGAGAATTTAGCTAGCCAAAATTAGAGACACAATCAATCATCGGGTTTAAAGAGATCGCGATGCTTTTAGGTGAGACCCCATGGGATCTGGATCAGTGACTGAAGAGTACGATCCGCGAGGCCAATATGACACTAACAGATGCCTAGCATCGTTCATGGTTCCTGACATCCCTGACACCGCACTTGAGGACGGAGCTGTCACAATAGAAACTTTCCACCCAAGCCAAAGTGTTGGAAATGGCAATGAGGTTGCCTGAGACCCCAATACAAGATCTTGGGTTGGGAGTTCGAAAAATCAACACACAGCTACAGAATCTATGCTTGGAAATGTAAAGTTTGAAGTAGGATAGGGAATTGCAGCCAAAGGCATGTGAAGAAGTATGGTGCATAAAATGGAAAGGCCAGGGCCATGACAAGGATCACTGTCCAGTATTTGTGAACTACTTGGTAGGAGGGGGACCAATGCCTTTGAGACTAGAGGCACAGGCAGGGTTGAGTGCAACACTTGTGTTATGGTGCACAACCTGTCAGATAGGAAGAAAACACACAACGGACAATTGTCATTTGTTTCAGAAGTATACACAGACTCCCAGTAGTTGTTTTTTAATTTCTGCAGGTCGATAGGTCACGAGGAGAGCACTTGTCGCAGCTATGAGATAATGATGGATCGAACCCCATCCTATAGGGTGCAGACAGAAACGCAAGCCCTCGACCCAGCTCCGGGGATGGCACGTGCCAGATTTCAGGGGCGAGGTCGAGGACGAGGAGGAATGGGACTAGGAAGGGGCCGCAGATAGTTAATTTGTCACAATTGTGGAGGACCAGGGCACTATGCCCATGACTGTACCAACCCGACGAGGATATCCTGTTCACACTGTGCTCAGTCTGATCATGAAACAGTAGATTGTCCTACATTGATGACACAGATGCACAAAAAAGGGGTACTCCAGCCTCCTCTAACTTAGAATATCCAAATGATGAAGTCTGAACCACGCGAAGAAGACCCAAATGTGAGCATGATGCTCAGAAGCGGTGCAACCACAGGGGAAGATAAGGGGAAGTAGTCCAAGGAAGATACATGGGTCCGCAAGGCCCCTGCAAAGGAACCTGAGTTTGACTTAGAACGCACAAAGGAGACGTTTATGGAAGCTAAGAAGAGGTTCACAGAGGCCTCCACTTCAGGTAGTAAGGATCAACCAGAGCCAGGAATGGATCCTTCAATGCTTACTACCTTTATGGAGACATGCATGAAATTTTTATGTGACAACAAGGTAGTTAAGGGGCTACAAGCGCTAATCACCAAGTGCGCGGGGTCAAGCGACCCACACGTAGTTTGGAAACTGGGAAAGCATGCATTGCACACTAGGGAGGGAAATGAGATTAACGGCGTAGATTGGTGAGTACGAAATGGATCAGGTAATCCTAGACCTAGGGTCGGATGTGAATGTGCTACCAAAGAAAACATGGGAATGCATGGGTAGGCCCATGTTACAGTGGTTTCCTATTCAATTAAAAATGGTGAACCAACAGAAGATTTTGCCCATGGGGAGGTTGCAAGGGGTAACAATTGATATTGAAGGCATGAGCACACAGATGGATTTTGAAGTGATAGAGATTTTCGATGACAGCAATCCCTATCCTACGTTGTTAGGAATAGACTAGGCCACTGATATGAATGGAGTCATCAACTTGAAGAAGTAGAAGATGATACTCGAAAAAAAATCACTACGCGTATTAGTCCTGCTAGACCCAGCCGAAGGAGCGCGCTACACTGAACCATTGCGCGATGATGAAAGCGACGATGAGGTGGATTGTATTTACCAAATAACAGCGCAAGACCGGGATCGGGTGAATGCGACTGTAGATGGGAGAATCTCATGGGAGCGCGACAGCTCCTGTACTTCAGATTCAGAGGAAGAAGTAGATTGTTGGAAGAACCGGTTGCATGAAGTGATAACACTAAATTGCAACATGATGATTAGGTCACTGGGTTGTGTAATGACAGAGGCAAGGGAATTGCCAACATATGATTGAGTGAAAGTGGTGGATGAATTCCTAGAAAAATTTGAAAGCACAGTACTAGAATAGCAAGGGTATGGTGTGCTAGAATGGGCACTGCACGCAACACCCACACAATGGTGGAGTACACATCAGGAGACCATTGTAAACGGGTGCGAATGTACAAGGTAGATGCGCCTAGGTTTTTGAAGCCCACAGCATCAAACGAGAGATGGGTAGCCAGGACGAAGTAGCTTACGTGCCCACATGTGTCGTTGGGTGTAGACGTGTGCTGTGCAGTCCACACAAGCACACCCCAAACTAAGGACCGAAAATCCGAACCAAACGCAACAGCGGGAAAAGCGACGCACACCACAATCATTGCATGTAGAAGCATTCAAGAAGGTATGTGGGATCCTCAACAAGGCTCACTAGTCCAGACGAACTACTTGGGACCTGCGCATACTAGCGGTCCTATGGTCCTCTAGGGCCATGTACAAGAATCTAAGCACGGAGATGATCTCGAAGATGACGGGCAGAGTTGAGGCCATAGTTTTTGGAGGAAGGAATCCTCACATAGTTGGAACAATACGTGGGGACTAGGACAAAGATTTAGGAATCCATTTGACGGGGGAACCTTAAATTTCGCGAACTCAAAGATTGGGTACGACTGAGGAAGAAAAGCATGATAATGAATGCAAAAATCAAAGAACTAGAAATCGAATCCACACAAGCATGCCGCGTCAATAAACTAAGAATGTCAAGACAGAATATGGGCTAAAATACTACTACATTAGAATATTTCCATCGAGAATTTGTGGCTCTGCTACCATGGATGCTCCCGCACATTACTAGAAAAAGTAACCAGGGGAGCGCACCACATAAGGAAGAACGTTCGGCATTGACTTTTGTGAGGGAAATTGAGGAGTGCCCGCGGAGTAGGCTGGAAGGTGCATTAAGGCCTTGCACAGGTGGTGCGACCACCTGACTATCTGTAGAGAGCATAATCTCAGCGCTCCAAGTAGTTGAAAGAGAGCACGGGACTGTAAAAGAGTTTATATGGGAGCGACGCGATAAGGAGGTTTCACACAGGATCATTATGTCACAGGGGCCACTCTCGCAGGGGGGGGGGCCTGTGTTGCCACGCAGATAGGTTGGGAAGTGACTTTTGCTATCACTGTTCATGACAAGATGTCCAAGTTAAGACAACGAGAAGAAGGCGGCGGGTAATTAAGAGACGAATTAAGAGCTAGATTTGGGACGATCGACCGCCAAGAAGGCGTTAATGACTCAGAAGTGGGGGGAAGAGTCGAATTCAAATTCAAAAGATGTTATAAAATCCCTAGGGCTAGCCACGAGGAAACACTTGGTTGTTTGAGAATTGAGCAAGTATGGAGAATTTAGCACCGCGTGCTCTTACCACCTTCAAGTCTAGACACGATGACGGCTGCTAGAACAAGAGTGCGATTCGCCGAAGTTACCACGGAGCCCCATATAGCCCATGAGGAGCCTGGAGAGGCAGTAACTATGGCAGAAGTTCCAAAATCATGACAAACGTTGTGGCTGCATAAAGATAAGAAAATGATGGGGCCAGTCCGTGTATCCCCAAGAAACCCACGGTTTGGCAAATTGTCAATGATAGAGAAGGGAAAAGTCGTCACCATTGAAACAGATGAGGAGGAGGAAGACTTGCAAGCTCTGATCACTCAAATTGAGGTGCAAGACAATGAGGTAGAGGATGTCTCCCAAATGTCTTCCGTAACAAAGTTACCTCCATACACCCCCCACCCCCCCCCCCCGTGGAAGGAAAAAGCCAAGATACCGAAGGACTTGGATGCCATGAAGAGTGCACTCCAGACCCCGCTCCTCCCTGATGATATAAGGTTTTATGGTCCGCCATTGGGATGGGTACATACCATGAAGTTCAAGGATTGGGACCTCGCAAATAGTGAGAAGTTCCCACAGTTGGCCACAAAGAAGTTAATGAAGTAGAAATGGTTGTGCAGTGTGGAGAAGGCTGGGTTACTCCATCTATGATGGATACCCCACTACCACTGCATGCCCATCATCATTTTTGTCATCAGGCAGCTATTGTGTCTGGTGCATGATGGGTATCTCTAGCTGGAGGAGCCTATTCCCATCATGGCTGACCTAATTCACCAAATTTCGTGACTGCCAGTCAAAGGACACAACCCTGCGACCATAGCACAAAAACAGAGTGACTTGGCCCTTGCAGAAGCCATGAAGGCCAAGTATAAACTAGAAAAGAAAAAGTAGGGGTACGCAATAGCAAGCATTAGAGACAAAGGGGTGTGCGTAGCCACCTAGATCTTGGTTGGCAAGCTAATGAGGAAATGTTTTGTCGATGAAGTACTAGCATCTGTGATTGTGTTGGCAAAGAGTGCACAGAGGGGGTCCATTTCAACTGGGCGTAGTTCCTCTGCAACAAGTTTTTGACGAACTGCAGGGAGGCCCAAGAGTAGGGTAAGAACTTCCACTATGCATGGTTTCTCTTATCCATCCTGTTGGTTACTGAGGAGTTGTAGGAGGATAGCTAATTTCCCAGTATTAAGGATGATGTGCCCGAAGTTGCGAGGTACACCTCGCTCTGGGCTACAAAAGATGTGAAGAGGATTCACAAGATAAAGGTGTTTTGGATGTTCATGGAGGTGAGCATCTGAATGTGGATCAACTGAAGGCCGTGCTTATCCCCTACGGTTCATAACAGCTTGCAGAGCGTGGTAGAATTCAAGGCAGATATGCATAACCTGTATATCCGTTGCACAAGGATCCACCACAAAAATGGGTAAAGCTTCTGTTCATTGCAACGGATGATGTGATCTTCATAGTAATGGAGTCATGGTCTCCAAAGTGGTGTGCCCCGGACTTGGTAGAAATGGAGAAGGCCGCAGCCCAGCAAAGAAAGAAGGACACCAAGTTACGCATTAGGTAGCTGGCTGAAAAGAGGCTCCAGGAATAAGAAGCATCCATACAATAGAAGGTGGTTGGTGCAGCAGCAGCAACGCAGATGGCTGAAAGCACAACAACACCAACCAGAGAGGCTAAGGAGGGTGAGGAGATGTCCACGGGGCAACAAACCGGGGAAGTGAACAGGGCGGAGGACCGCACAGACCTCGGTTCAACATCGACCCAACTCAAGCGGCTGCACGACCCTAAGAAAACAACTCATAGGAAGAAGGTAAAAGCCACAAAGGAATCCGTCAATGTGATCACACTCACAGAAGGTGATTTGTTTGACATCAATGAAACGATTCATGAGGTCGCAAAGGATGCGCTCCAGGAATTGAGGATGGAGAAGAGCACTTTGTTAGGAGTGCTTAGCACGCAGCTACAAGGATTATAGGTATAACCCCCCCAACAGGTACAATGGCCCAGTACGTCATATCAAGAACCATCGAGGCCAAACAAATGCTGTGCACCCGAATGGCCAACACCTTCGTGTTGCCCAAAGGTGCACGAGCAGCAACAAGCGAGGGTTACTGGGCTGTGATGAGTAGCATGAAAGGCGTCGGCTTGAACTTGGCTGCCCTGCCATGCAAGATTCTATACTAGCTATAGGATGGGGTCATCGTAGAGCTCCACGCTCGAGAAGGACGAGTGATCCAGGTCTTGCATGAGAAGAAAATCAACATGGACTAGCTCAGCATCCAGCAAGATGAGTTTGTTGCACAGGCTTGTGGACTAGAGCAGGCCGTAGAGGATGCATGCAGGAGCATTCCAGAGTTGGCCATGCCGGTGGAGCTACCAGTAGTAGATCAGGTCCATAGATTGGCGGCTAGAGTCTGCGAGGCCTGGGAAGAAATGGTAAAGGTTCAGTTGGAGTTGAACCTGCAGATCGTTGATCTATGATTGAAGGCACAGCCCTCCATGCCCCCAGAAGTCAAAAAGCAGTGCACCTGTGCTATCCAAACGAGGTTGGATCATATTGGCTAGGTGACACAGGATTTTACGGGGCTATTGGAGCAAGCACTAATCATGCTTACGCACTTGCAGGAAGACCCGAACCTACAATGCCTAGAGACAGAGGCGCGAGAGTTGCAGCAGGAGTACGATAGTGTTCGGGGCACCGTGCAGATGATTTCCCTTACTCAATGACTCATCAGACTACAGCAGGCAAGGGCACTAAGGACCGATTAGATGTCGCGCACCAAAAGGAAGCCCTAATTAAAGCACACATTCAACCATCGACCGATGAAGTGTTCATGCTTACAGCTACCATAGAAGGGAAGCCGACACAAATGCAGGAAATTTATGTGGTTAGACAAGAATGTGACCCTACTCACGAAGGTTCAGAGATACATGTGCAACAAGTCCAGCAGACAGCCAAACAGTCTGTCGTGGACACCCAAGCTGTGCGAGACCTGCTGGATGGACTTCGTGCAAAGATCACCGCACAATGACTCGGGATGAGTCACGATGATTGTGTTGGGGGCCTATTGGGCAGTAGATCCCCCCACAGTAGGGTTTTGGGGCTAAAAGACCAAGTTTTGCTCAATGTGATGTAAAGACTCCGTGAAATGCAGGCACAGAGAACGAAAGTTTAGGATGAGTCATACAGTTGTCTGCCCCAAAATAATGTAATTTAATATAAAGGACTGTTGGCCTACCCATGGTCCACGGACCATGGGATTGTATAAATAGAGTGAGGCTCTAATTGTAAAGATAGTTTTTTGGGAAGAAAGTAATAGATAGATGCGAAGGCATGGTTAAAATATAGAAGTGGATCTGAAGTGTATTGGGTCGTAGTAGTAGGTAGAGGATCTACAGCTGAGTGTGCAGAGGCCTAGTAGAGTCTGAAGCTAAGTGCACAAACCCCTGCAGCTGAGTGCACACGGCGGAGTCAGGTCTGTATTGAACTAAACTTGAAAAGGATTATTAATAAAGCTAAGTTGATTCGGCATATTGTGCATCTATTTCGTAGATCTATATTTTGATGTTATGCATTAATGGTATCTGTTTATTTATATGCGCGCACTTGTATGAATGCTTATGTATGAAAACCTTCTAAGTAATTAGTGAACATAACCTAACTAAGGGAGACTTGGGTAATTAACATTGGTCACACGACGGCTAGAGCTACAGGAAGGCAGTACCATAGGGCGCAAGGAGCTCACTCGTGCATGTAACCTAGTAAGTGCGAAGGTTGAATCGTGTACCTATCGCCCCATATCAGACATCCCCAGGGTGAAGAAACCTGGTTCCAGCACTCTCCCATACTACTTCAGGTGAGACCTCAGTCTGCGCTTTGTAGACTGTTGCCGAAAGTGCCAGTAGTACCGGGATTTTCTTGGCTAAATCACTTCTAAACCTAGGTTAGGCCCCACATAGCCAATGCTATCTATCAGGTAGTCAGAAAGCATGCCATGGATAACCACCACTTGTTACAGAAGTATAAAAAAAATCTAAAACAGTTGTTCTATAAATTTTGTAGATCAGTGGGACATGACAAATGTACTTGTAGGAGTTATGAATTGATGATGGATAGAAATCCAACCTACAAGGTTCAGGCCGAAACATGGCCCCTTGACCAGAATGGAGGGCTGGTGTAGACATGATTTTAGGGGCACAAACGAGGCCAAGGTGAATGAGGGCTTGGTATTGGTCGTGGATAGTTTATTTTCTATAATTACAGAGAGCCAAGACACTATGACCGCGATTTCACTAATCCAATGCATCTGTCGTGCAAGTATTGCACGTTGTTTGATCATGAGACAGAAGATTTTCCTACACTGATAACTAGGATCCATGACAAAGGAGCGCTACCGCCTCCCCTAACTCAGAACCTGCAGATGATGAGGTCTTAGTAGAGCGAGGAAGATCCAAACGTAAATATGGTGCTCTAAAGTAGAATCACAACGGGAGATTTGAAGGGGAAACAACCAGAAGACAATACTTGGGTTCACAAAGCCCTGACGAAAGAAGCTAAGTTTGATTTAGAGCCCACTCAGGAAACCTTCATGGAAGCTAAGAAGAGCTTCGCTGAGGCCTCCACATCAGGAACAAAAGATAAGCCTGAGCCAGAGATGGCGATGGAGCCATCTATGCTCACGACATTCCTGGAAACCTGTATAAAGTTGTTGTGTGACAATAAGTCTGTGAAAGGGTTACTGGAACTCATCAAGAGATGTTTTGGAACTACACCAGGAGAACAGCGTGTAGTCTGAAAGATCGGAAAGCATAAAACAAGGACATCACGTGAGATGAGACTCACTGCGCAGATCAAAGAATACGAGATGGATCAAGTGAGTTTGGATTCGGGATCAGATGTGAGCTTGTTACCGAAATAGACATGGGAGCGAATGGGAAGACCTGCACTGCAATGGTCTTCGATTTAGTTGAGCATGGCGAATTAGCAGAACACTATACCCATGGGGCGACTATAGGGAGTAACAGTGGATATTGAGGGAGCGAGTGTGCTAGCATATTTTGAAGTAATAGAGATTGTTGATGACAACAATACCTACCCCACTCTCCTAGGAATTGATTGCGACACTGATATGAACAGGGTAATTAATCTGAAGAAGTGGAAGATGATCTTTGAGAAGAAATCACTGCGCGTAATTATGCCCCTAGACCCTGTTGACGGATCACGCTATACGGAGCCGGTCCGTGACTATGAGAGTGATGATGATTTGGACTGCATCTATAAGATAACAGCATGAGACCAAGACTGGGTGAATCCCACTGTGGATGGATGGATTACATGGGAGCGCGAGAGTTCCTGCACTTCAGATTCTGATGAAGAAGTAGAACAATGGCAGAATCGGTTACATGAAGTAACTACATTGAATTGCAACATGATGACCCGGTCGCTATGCTGCGTGTCGACAGAAGTAAGAAATCTGCCTACTTATGATGGTCTAAATGAGGTACATAGCTTCTTGGATGGATTTGAAGGGGAGGTGCTAGAAAAGCAATGCTTCTAGGCCTTGGACTGGATACTACGTGCTATGCCAGCAAGATGGTGGGGTACACACAAACAAAGCTTTGATGATTGGCCCGAATGTAGGAGAATGATATTATAGAAAGTTTATCAAAGGCTATGCCCAGATCACCACACCGATGGAAAAATTGCTAAAGAAGGATGTCACAGTCTGCTGCAATGATGACTGTAAAAATAGTTTGGATATATTGAAAGCAAAGATGGTTACTGCGTTGATTCTCATCTTCCCAAACTTGAAGAAAGAATTCCATGTACATGTCAACGCATCGTGTATAGTGCTGGGGGAGGTAATAACACAGGATGATGGAGAAGGCTTGGATCACCCTATCACATTCACAAGCCACAAATTATCCAAAGAAAAAAAGAACTATTCGACCAGTGAGCGCAAGGGGCTAGCTATGGTGTATACACTCCAGAAGTACTGACATTACTTGCTAGGAGGCCACTTTAAGATGTATACAGATCACTTCGCACTGAAGTACCTAGTCAATAAGCCTGTTTTGGGGGGGGAAATTTGCAGCTGGATTTTATTGTTCCAAGAGTATGATTTCGAAGTTGTCGTGAAGCCTGGACGATTGAACGTGGGACCAGACCACCTGTCGCGCATCAAGACAGGGGAGGAACCTACTAGTTTGGAGGACAGATTACCTAACGTGCAAATATTTGTTATGCACGTTGCGGATGGACATTTTGAAGATATAATACACTTTCTAACAACTAGAACTGCGCTAGAGGGATATTCTGTCCAACAAAAGAAGGAATTAGTGGTGCACGTGGTTGACTTCTATGTCATTGTTGGGCATCTATACAAGATGGGGAATGATGAAATACTGCGAAGGTATGTGCCTGAATTTGAATGAAGCAACATCCTTGCGGATGCTCATAGGGGCACCACGAGAGGACATTATGCAGGAAGAGCAATTGCGTAGAAGATTCTATGCACAGGGTTGTGGTGGCCAACCCTTCGTCAAGATTCAAAAGAATATTGGAAGGCGTGTGATGTATGTTAGTGGACAAGAAGGCCATCGCGAAGGGATGAAATTCCTTTGAATCCACAAATGGTGTTGCAGCCTTTCAAAAAATGGGCAATAGATTTTGTAGGACCCATTAAACCTCAAGGAAAGACAAGCATGAGGTATATTATCACTGTGACAGAGTATTTGACTCGTTGGGCAGCAGCATAGCCGATGAAGGATTGCATGGGTGTGGCTACCGCGATGTTTCTATTTGAACATGTACTGACGCGATTTGGATGTCCTAAGATCTTGATGAGCGATCGCGGTACACACTTCCTGAATGAGACGATTAACATGCTAATATAAGAATTTCAGGTGTATCATCAAAAGAGCACACCTTATCACCCACAGGATAATGGGATAGTATAGGTGTTCAAAAAAGTTCTTGAAAACACACCAACCAAGGTATGGAATGCGCAACGAAGTGATTGGGACCTACGCATACCTACAGTGTTATGGGCTTATCAAACAACATGCACGAAACTAATGGGACAAACACCTTTTAGGCTTGTCTATGGAGTGGAAGCCATGATGCCTATGGAATACATCGTGCCTAGTCTACACATAGCAGTAATCATAGGCATGATGGATCACAGAGCCATGGAAGAGAGGCTTGCGCAGTTGGGACAGCTGGAAGAAGAACGATTTTTGGTTGGATTTCACTAGCTGGTCCAAAAGCAGTGTGAAAAGGCATGGCACAACCGACACATCAAGTTGTGAACATTCAAGGTTTGATAGTAAGTTTGATAAATTTCCTAGAAAGTTCAGGATGCATTGGTTAGGGCCGTATATTATTAAGGAGACTACCAACAGAGGCATGGTATACCTGGTCAAGTTAAATGGAGAACCCTTCCTGGGAAAGGTGAATGGCAGTCGCTTGAAGCTATACACAGGCGATTTGGTGATGTGACTATATGGAAGTGGCACAGTCTTAATGCCCCAGGTAGCTTAAAGGAGGCACGAGACTATAAACTACACTTCCTGGGAGCTGCACGATGTTAAGACTGCGTTAAGCAACAAAGTGTCGCAAGGTCTGTGACAACGTGAAGACAGCTACACTGGCGCGAAAGTCTCTCGGAAAGTGACTGTTAAAGTCACTATTCATGATTTGATGGTTTGTTTCAGGCCAAATGGAGCGGGTGGTAGGCATTTAAGGCGAACTTTATGGGTTAGATTCTTGGAAATCTGCTGCCAATCTAGCATTAATGGGCCGAATGTCGGGGAAATGTTGGAAATAATACTGAGAGGGGGGGGGGGGGGCGTGAATCAGTGTTAGTCAAATCAATAACTTTTTCTTTTCATATTTAAATTTATATACGCTACTTCAATGAAGGCAACTCTCGTGTACATGCAACTATATTTAAGGCAACTAGCATATATCCAACAAACTTATGATTCATTTAATTCATCATATGTTGATCTTTAATGAGTGCATCAGTAGTTCATTAACCATATAAATAGTAACCATGTCCAGTAATATCAAAAAAAACCATCACACATAAGAAACACACATGAACACCATGATTTAAGGTGGAAACCCAATGCGAGACAAAAACCACCTGCTGTTGTCTTCTTTTAATATAAGAAAAACCTGTTTACAATCTTGTACTAGTGCAAACTCATACCAGTATGTAGGAACCCACCTGTAGAAGGCGACAACCTTCTCTCATTCTCCAGCTTCTACTGGAAGGGAGCTACAACCCCCTAGCTCTTGTACTAGTCAATATGTTTACTAGTACATAGGCACTGACCTACAGAAGGCTAGAACCTTCTCTCTTCTTCGAGGGACCACGTTTCATAAATTTTCAGACTGGATACTCCTGGAACACAACACCACAATCTGAAGTCCATGTTTCATCCAATTTTCATACTGGACCCATCAAAAACATTGAAGCACAAAATCAATCACCACTGCAATACAACCATCAAATACATCTGCATTAACCAATCATTGAAACTCAATCATCAATCTCTGAATCACACACAAATGAATCAATGAAGTCCCATCATCACTGAATCAAATCACAATCAACCAATCTAAATATTTTGAATATTGTCATCAAAATGTAGTCACTAGAACACAGAGCAGAACCCAGAACTCTGTAAAAACCACTAGAACTAACTACAAATTCAAATGTCATATTTCATAATGTATACGCTACTCTGATGAGCTGAACCAACGTGTATACACGCTTTTAACAAAGCGAACCAACATACATATCTGCAAATATTAACTCATAACTTTGTAGCTATTCCAGGCATTAGTTATACCCAGATCATAACATTTATAGAATATAACATGCATCAGTATTCAGATCTAGACTATACATGATCAAACCATATAATGATAATTCATGTCAAGCCTTAAGATCCCAATCCATCATTATATCTTATCCCTCATCAACCACTAAGGTTCTTCCTTGGTTCAGATCAAGCAAAGCACCATAAGCCGATAAACTACATACTAGATCTCATACTTCATCAGATGTTCAATACTTGCACACCTTTGGCCTAATGATCTTCTCCTCATATAGTTATAGGCCTTTCTCAATACCATGGACCAAAAACACTTAGGACCAATACCTTGGACCAAAGTACCAGGGTCAATACCTCAGACCAAATACCTTGGACCAATACCTTGGATCAAAATACCTTGGACCAAATACCTCATACCAAAAACTTAGTTTTCCAAGATATACATGCTTTTCCTTCTGTGAAAGTGTGTGTGTACGTATACACTACTTGTGTTCAGTGAACCTGCATGTATACACAACTTGCTTAAGGTGAACCTTCGTATACCTCTCTTTCTTCATTCTTTGTAGTATGATCTATAATTCTTTCCCGTTGACATGTTGTACTGTGATCTTTCATCTCAGCGAGTTGCCATCAAGGACAACACATGTATCATAATGCTAACAATCTCCCCCTTTGGACTTGATGGCAACAACAACACCAAGTCACTCTCCCCCTTTGACATCAAGGGCAAAGGGTGGACCAAGATAATTTCTCCCTTTGACATACATTATGCTGGTCATGCTCCCCCTGAGTACATGCTGAAATCTTGGATTTAGCTACCCTTCTTTACATGATGAGATGTACTGAAACCGTCCATGCTCCCCCTAAGTACAAGAAAAGTCTGCAAAAATATTTTCTAAAAGAATAACATGACTCTATAACTCAACTATGTGAGGATGACCTTCCTATCA
This sequence comes from Pinus tabuliformis, assembly GCA_031772625.1. Taxonomy (NCBI): domain Eukaryota; kingdom Viridiplantae; phylum Streptophyta; class Pinopsida; order Pinales; family Pinaceae; genus Pinus; species Pinus tabuliformis. The sequence goes on along the minus strand of CM062807.1, from coordinate 1,280,513,739 downwards.
CCAATGACTCATACATCCATCCATCTCCCAACCAAGTGGGGATATACCAAATGTTTATACATGACTGACATAGAAAATGTTACATCATCCTTCTCATGCATGGTGGGGTTACAAATTAGGTCTTTCCACGACCTCTACATCAAATGATATACATGACATTTATAACAAGGGCAACCGATCTAAACAAGACCATGATAGTTTTTTGTTTAGAAATCTTCGACAAAATCACATAAACCATCTTTTGTCGACGCGTTTCAACAACTCAGTTCTCAAAATGATAGTTATCAACAACTATCATATGATCTGCACCATCAGCAGCATCAGGATCAACAATCAAAAAAACTATGTGGATCTGTACAAATATCTTCGAAGATAATGCCAATAGGGAAGATTTGAATTCAAATTCAAAAGCCCTATAAATTACAAGTCATTGTCCAGGGCAAAACACTTGGCATTTTGAGAATTGAGTTGTTGCACTATCAATTGTTTATGGACCTGTCAAACTTTGAGGCCCTGAGAGCAAGTTCAGTGTTTGAAACATTTCCAAAGGAGATGCAGGACCTTCTAACTAGATTGATGTCAATTCCCTCGGAAGCCGCGCAGGAAATTGTGGAATTAGAAGCCCAAGAGAGCGCCAGAGCGATAGTTGAGGTCTGTAAATCACCCCGCACACTGAGACCTAAGAAGGATAAGCAGGCTATGATCCCAGTGCATGTCACACCAAGAAATCCGCAAAGGACCAACCTGACCTTGCAGGAAAAGGGGAAGGTTATTAATCTAGAGTCCAACGAAGAGGAGTTGGAAGAAATCTTGGTGGACGAGGAGGGTGAGGATGTAGAGATGGAATTGAAAACCTAGCGTGCGGACCATATTGCCCAATTACCTAAATATGTTCCTCCGTGAAAGGGTAAAACTAAGATGTCAAAGGATATAGGTGAGAGCAAGAGCTCTCTGCAAACTTTGCTAATCCTAGACAATATTATTTTTGAGGGAGCACACTTGGGATGGGTTGCCGTGTTGAAATTTGAAGATTGGGACCTCACATACCACAAGAAGTTCCCACATTTAGTGACTACGAAGCTAATGCACCAGAAGATGGATGCATCAGATGGAATGATTGAATTGGAGCGGTGCAAATGGCTTAGAGGTGTTGAGAAAGCACGGTTGCTTAACTAGCTCTGGGTGCTGCATTACAACCATGCGTCAGTGACCATTTTCATTATCAAGCAGCTGCTCTACTTGGTGCATGATGGGTGCTTGTGATTGGAGGAGCCCATCCCCATCATAGACCATCTGATTCACCAAATTACGTGGATACCTTACTCAGGAGAAGACCCAGAAAACATTTCAGAGGGAAAAGGTGGTGAGTTGGCCCTCGCAGAGGCAATGAAAAATAAGTTTAAGTTGGAGAAGAAGAAGCGAGGGTATGCCATCTCCAGCATCAACAAACCTACAGTGATGGTCGCAACACAAATTTTGGTAGGGAAGGTGATGTGGAAGTGCCGCAAGGATGAGTTGTCCGCGCCAGTGGTTGCACTAGCGGCGCAATGCACAGAAGGGTGTTGGGTCATGGAAATGGTATGCAATTACTATTAAACTCATCATCCTTTTCCTTTATTCTTATCCTTTCTATGTCTCAATTCACTAATCTATTAAGGAATTACAGTAGGAAATATAGAAATTATCTGCAGTTACGCTTTGGCTAATTATTACCTTCCTTTCTGCAGGAAAACAACAAAAGGGACAAATGTTGTTCCCTGTGAAGAAACAACAAACATTGACAAGCTAAGGAAGAAACATGGCAGTTGCAGATACATCCAAAAGCAAATCAGTATGATTAGCGCAAGAAAGGAAATAATGTCTGAAGATGGAAAATTGTTGTGAAATCTCGATCCTGAGGGATCATGCTTATCACTTATCTTTATACCCTTTCCTATTATAAAAATATGTTTTGTAAGAAGAAAGGGGGAGGAATTTCCGTATTATTGTAATTGTAATTGTATTCAAAGACTCTCGCTGTCGAGAAGAACATGAATATATTGTAATTCTCATTCTGTTTGATGATTAATATATAAGTAAAGTAAGGTTGTTGTTCCCTCACGTTTCCTGACGTAACTTAGCAGTGTTTCGTTGGCAGCTAAGGGCCCAGCCACTGGTGGATTCAACTGCTCTTCTTGTGTCATACATTTCCAATTCTCGCAAGAGTGATGGTTTGATAGTATTCTCACTTTCTGTGATTTTATCACTGTGCTATTTATTATTTTCCAGCATTGACAAAATCTCTTTATTTTATATAATTTGCAAGATTGTCATTGATTCAGTTTTCTTTCATTTCAAATCAAGTTTCTTAGATAAATATTCCGCTCTGTATAATCATCTGTAAAGGGTATTAACTATTTTTGTTGAAACTCTTAGATTGATATTCATTCACTATTTAGATTAATTATTGAGGACTGGGTTTGATTTTGATTAAATCAGTTAAAGAGGGATGAGTTATCACTACTATACTCTCAACTGATGTTGATGTTACTTTGATGAATGTAAGATTTGATTTCAGGATTGAGTTTCCTTTAATTACAATTGGAATTTACTAGATGAATTTTTTTACTCTTGTATTTAAAAGATATATACTACAATTTAGAAACATTACTCTCTGAGTAAATAGCAACCACAAACTGTGTACAATCTTGAAATAAGAAGACTTGCCTAGATTGATAAGTAATGTGAGGATAATTAGGAGTTTTAAAAAGCACCTTTTATCGACCAACATTTTGGCACCATTGCTGAGGAACATGAGGCCTCATCATGAGCCTGCCTGCCCACCTTTCGCTCCTTCCTAGTGAATGGAAATGTATTCATTTATTTACCAAGCCAGTACATTGGTCTCTACTCTAACATCATAATGCACTTTCCTAATTATACATAGAGGATCATGGTTCCGAAAGGTGAAAAAGCAACTCTGTTGAGGTTATAAACACCTGTGGGCAACAGAAGCACCACTGATGGTATTGGAGTCTTATTTTTAACATAAATAGTTATTATAACTCCCTTTTCTTATTTTTTACGTTTACTACAGAGAGATTATGTTCCCAATCTATTTTTGAACCTTTATGCATGTGATATCTTTTAAAAATCAATCATAGTAGTTTAAGTGGAATGATGATGGCAAAGTATCTTTCCTGCGTCTGATGTACTTTTTCCTTTTCGAATCATCTCACGGCATCTCCACATTTATTGATAATTTTCATTATATGCATTGATTTCAACACTCTAATATATTTTGCAATATTATCATTAATATGTGTACCTTTCCACTCTTATCACCCTTGTACTTCACCGCTAGCACATCATTCCTTCACTCATTCGGTCAAAGGTGACCTATCATTTTAAAGGGGGGAGAGGAGCAACCTCTAGAGTATTTATGTATGCGTGTCAGTCCTTTATTCGATTATGCAGGGAAATAAAACATTCCGTAATTACGGAGTAAGTGGTACAATAGAAAAGTTATAACAACTTGTTGTCCCATAGTTCGGCTCTGTCTATTGCTGTGATATCTCTGCTATACTAACTGTTTGTAGAATCCAGGAAGTATGGGAGAAAGAACAGTGCGTAGGGAACCACTAATACTGGATGTTTTTGATGCAACCAGAGAAATTCTCGCCAGAGCTGGGTGGATAACATATTTCACACGGTTTCAGCAACCCAACAAAGAAATTGCTATTGAATTCCTAAAAAATTTACAGAACAGGCAATCTATGATAAGAGAAAGGAAAATCACATTGACAGATGTGGTGATAGCTGAAGTGTCCGAATTATTAGCAGAAGGACCTGTATGGGATAATAAAAGATTAAAATTGCAGGATGCTATTGCAATTTTCAAGGACGAGGGAGAGGACCTGATCGTCAAAGGAAAAGGATTTAGACCGTCATCCCATGGAGAACCGTGGGTAGAACTAGCTAGAGTCATCCAGAACTACATCACATGTGATGGACGAAAAGACATGGTAAGGCTGCTTCAAGTTAAACTCCTAGCTGTTCTAAAACAAAAATGTTCTGTGAATTTGCCTACGTATTTGAATTTCCTATTGCATGACACCTCTCAAAGCATAAAAAAGTCCCGGCATGTAGAAAAAGTTGTGAGCCACCACTGCTTGATTAGGCTGATAGTGAGCTACAACCTCGCCCAGCAGCAATCAAGTTGGGAGGAATTAGTATTTGCCATTGAAGGAGGCCAAGATCTGCCTGCGCCTAACCCTGTTCCAAAAAGGAAAAGGACTACCCTTACAGTAAACATTACCCAAAAGTGCATACATTTCACTAGGGTGAAGAAAAACTTAGAAGCAGTTGAAAACCCCCAAGGCGGTATCAGCCGGCCCATAGAATTGTCTAGCCTGGGAAGTGAACAACAATTACAGATAGAAGGCTAGGAGAACCCTGAGTCAGACCATGAGGAAGACTCAAGGCATTCTGAAGAAGAAGAAAGGGATGAATCAGAAATCCCCTCAACATCAAGCCCCCCAGGTGATTTACTGCATGATATTGAATTGGCCCAGATTTTGGTCAATATGAATGACTTCATACAACCCGAAAGCCCGCTCAATTTGAACATTGGAGCAACCCAATCTGTAGAGAACTCTGGCCACGATAGAATTATATCATAAAACATAAGCTGTGACGCAGAAACAAGGGGAGAGACCACTTAAGAAGAGGTAAACCAATTTGGTGATATGCCTCCAGAAGAACCCAGTCAGGAAGGCCTAGATACAGAGAATGTAGGCCAAACAGGAGAAATAGAAAAAAAGTAGGGAGTGGACATAGTTATTGAAGAATAAAACCAAGATGAGCAACTGAGCTCGTTAGGAGCAGAGACCATTAGTAGAACAATCGTTCCTCCTAGAAAGTAGAAAAATAAAATTAAAAATCTTAGGAAGGAACAACAGAGGCTGCAGAAATTAGTAAAAAGGCTCAGGCGAAAAATAAGAAAGTTAGCAGTGGGGAAGGTTCCAAAAAAAACCCCATAAACAATAAACACAGTCGTCCAAACTAAATTACATAAAACAGAAGCTACGGGGACTCAAACTGAGCCCATACTCATTGAACTTGTTAGGGAACATCATGCAATTTTTGCAGAAGCAGCTACCCAAACAGAGGCTATACTTTCTCATGACTTAGCCATTCAGATACAGATGGTACCCTCCTACAACATGGCTACCCAAACAGAGGCTTGGGCCTCCCACAACAAAGAAACACAAACAATAGGCATCGATTCTCATAACAAGAGTACATAGACAAATACTCAAGCCAAAGATATCATAATGAGCAGTGAACCCAGTATAGTGAATTTTCAAGAAGATTTAGCCAAGGCTCGACTTACGATAGAATGGCTTGAGCTGGAAACTGTCTGTTACACAAAAATATCGTCACCATGACTATTTGCAGTCAGTATGGGTCTATCATCACTTGTACTATCCTCCTAAGCAAGTCTCAGACCTCAGCTCTTCAAGTCAAGCTTTGAAAATGAGAGAAAGACATTGAAAATCAACAAAGCTCTGGTTCTGCACTTTCTCTCACTATTTCCTGCGATCCCGCACCCCCTGTTCACAATACCTACGGACCTACCGGCTCTGTCCCTAAAGGAGTGGGTGCGGACCCCTGTGAAAGTCAAAAAGGTGCAAGTTTATTATAAAAAACTCACTTTGGGTTAATTCTAGATGATTCTAGAAGGAATTTTGACGTGGATTGTTCGCTCTTAGGTGGTTCATGCATCCCAAAAGAGGAGGAGCTAATCCCTTGATGAGAGGAGCTATCCCTTTGAGGGAGGGATTTATCCTTTTGAAGGAGGACCTAGTAACTTCCCTCCACTGCATTATAAATTAAGGCATTGGACTGGTTGCTAGGGAGGTTAGAAGCTGAACATTTTGAGGGTAAATGCTGGTGGAATTGAAACTTCCTAGTTAAGCTTGAGAGGAGAGATCACATACCTTTTTGGCTTCATTGGGAAGAGAGTGAAACTTGTCAATGTAGAGGAGACTTCTTGTTGGACCCTAGGAGGACCTTGTACAACATCAAGGCACAGGTTGTAAAGTTCTTCTTTGATTTGAATTAATACAATTGGATTCATTTTTCTCAACAAGTTGTCCTTTGTCATTTGTTTCATGAATTCCTTGATCATCATGTTAAGTATGCTTTATGATATTGGCTTTTCAGGTGCTATTTAATTTGTTTGCTTGTTTGTGTTTGCAGATTCGCAACAAGGGAGCTCATTTGGATCAAAAGAGCGAGACTTCCACAAACTTGCATTGGACCCAAGGTAGGCCTAAGCACTTGTTTGCCTTTGTTTATAATTGCATATTTAGAGAAAGATAGTTTTTGATTGGCTTGCTTGTCACTAGATATCATTAGATTCTAGGAAGGTCTATCTTATCTGCAAGATCGACTCATTCCGTGTGACAAAATGGCGGCTCCGCTGGGGATGCATGAACCACCTAAGAGTGAACAATCCATGTCAAAATTCCTTCTAGAATCATCTAGAATTAACCCAAAGTGAGTTTTTAGAATAAACTTGCACCTTTTTGACTTTCACAGGGGTCCACACCCACTCCTTTAGGGACAGAGTGGGCAGGTCTGTAGGTATTGTGAACAGGGGGTACGGGACCATAGGCAACAGTGAGAGAAAGTGCGGAACGAGAGCTTTGTTGATTTTCAATGTCTTTCTCTCATTTTCAAAGCTTGAATTGAAGAGTTGAGGTCTGAGACTTGCTTAGGAGGAAATTACAAGTGATGATAGACCCATACTGACTGCAAATAGTCATGGTGACGATATTCTTGTGGCCAAGTGGTACATTGAGTTACCGTGAGCCACTTTTTATAACTTTAGTCAGTTAACTACTTCGTTTTTAACTCATTTTCAGTTGCCAGTCAGATATGACAATGGCACAGAATTATTAACTTCGTTAAAGCAGTCAACGTCCACTTACATTTTAGATCACATTCATGAATGGAGACGTCGATGATGTTTAGTGAATTTTTTTATTCCGGATCAGATCTTAGCTGAATGGTTTGTAAAATCTTTATTGCCAAAGATCACTGAGGATGTAGCTAAGGCCGGAGTCGTTACTGAGGAGCAAGTAATTGCTCAAGTGCAGTACCTTGATTTAGTTTATACTCAGTCAGGTACGTTACACGAGAAAATCCCCGATCTTCCTAAGCAAAATCAAATCTCTACAGCTCCTTCAGGGTCTCATGCCGCTGACAGTATGATTGGTATGGTTAATACCAAAAGTAAGAAGAAGTCTTCCAAGAATTCTTCTCCTATCATAACCTTGCCAGATTCCCTGACAGGAGATTCTTCCACGAAGATTTCCGCCGATATTCATGTTGTAGAGTCAACTACAGCCAAATCAAAATCCGGTGGTAAGAAGAAAGGGAAGAAGAAAAATAAAACAAATAAAAATTCGAAAGAGAAACCAAAAAAAGCGGAATCAAATGATGAGAAACGCAAACCTCGTTATCCTTGTCTCATTTGTGATGAAGAAGATTTTACAAGAGACTGCCCTCATCGTGCAGAGGTTGCGAAAATTGTCAAAGGTTCCCAAACGCCTCTTGTTTTGAAGGATCATTTTCCAAGTCAAGACAATAAGATGATAGGTTCTTCCTAAAATGCCAACGAGGAATCCATACTGATGATGTGCCATGTTAGGATTGCGACTCGATTGCATGATTATGGTAGTAAAAGTCCTGTTGATGGTAAAGAAGCAGAATCTTCTCATTCTAACCCATCAACCTCATCTCCTGGTTCCGATCCACTACAGATCGAGAAACCTAATCCAGACTTAGTAATCAAACCGCCCGCCAAGGGTATACTTCAAAAGTCAGCTTTCAATCCACATGCGAGAGCGGCTCAGAACTATAACATTGTTGAAGATTTAGCTGTTTCACCTTCAGCAATGTCGGCTTTGGAAGTGCTGCAATCATGTCTAGCACAGCGTAAATTACTTTTGTCGATTATAGGAGCTGTTGTCGTTCAGGACTCGAACCTTATAATTTTCGATCTAGAAAATAGTACACCGCGCTTACCTCATCAAATGGCTTTCCAGATCCCAGCGATAGTAAAAAACAAACCTATTCATAGGACTGTGATTGATGAGGGAGCCTCAACATGTATTATGTCGATACAGTGTTGGAGATCGCTTGGTTCTCCTTCGCTAAATCAATCCCCGACGATTCTAAAGGCCTTTGATGGCCGTGGGTTTCATCCTTTTGGAATTTTACAGGATTTACCTATAGGGGTTGAAGGAAAAACTGTTAATCTAGATGTGGAGGTGGTTGATGCCCCTCTAGATTACAACCTTCTCTGGGTCGTAGTTGGTCTTACGCTATGACAACTGTCGTTTCATCGGTGTTTCGGGTTATAAAGTTTCCTCATAATGGAAAGATCGTAACAATAGACCAGCTGGCTTACTTTTCATCTGACCCAACCTCTTCTGAAAGCATTCAGCATGTCGGTAAAATGACTATCTCGTATAAGGATGTTGGAGTAGGACTAGTTAAAGATGCCGGTTTACTGGGAACTTTTCCTTTTCCTCCTATCAATGCATCATCTTCTTTTGCAACCATTCATATGATTTCGTCAGACACCATTGTTTATGATGATCCTTGGATCGTACCTTCTGAATCTGAGATAGACTCATTTGGTGATGTTATGCCTTTGAGTCCATATGAAATTGCGTATCAAGTCGTGCAGTCGTTTTCTGACCCATCTTCAACAAAAATTGACTTAATGAATGTGGTCCATGAGGAATCACTTTTCACATCAAACTCGGATTTAAAAGTGTTTTCTGAACTTGTTCACACTGATGAGAAAATTCGTGAAATCCTGTGTTGATGATTTACCATGGGAAGATCTCCATCACAGATCTTCGTTCTTAGCCGAGAATGATCATTTTGAAAATGATTTCTCATCAATTTTTACGACTGAATATGTCAAGGAACCTCAGAATCCAATGAAAAATCCTGATTCCGAGTTAAATTTGGGAAACATTTCTCGAACTATTCCTATTGACATTTTGGTTAAGCCTGGAATTTTTGAAAACATTCATATAGGTGCCTCGTGTACGGAAGATGAAATTCAAATATATAAGGCCATATTTCAAGAATTATGCGACGTGTTTGCCTGGTCATATGAGGAAATGCTAGGAATTGACCCCGCAATTGTTGTTCATGAAATCAAAACTTACCCGGACACTAAACCTATCCAACAACGTTTGCGTCAGATTCACCCGAGAAAAGTTGCTGCTATTAAAGCAGAAGTTGAAAAATTACTCAAAGAAGGTTTCATTTATCTGATTCCGTTGACAGATTAGGTATCGAATATTGTTCTCGTTCACAAAAAGCAAGGGACAATAAGAATATGTATCGATTATAGGGACATTAATCAAGCCTGTCCAAAGGACAATTATCCAACTCCCTATATCGATCAAATCATTGATGATTGTGCCGGCAGCGAAATATTCTCCTTCATGGATGGTTTTTCCGGATACAATCAAATCAATATTCTACCTGTCGATCAACCAAAAACGGCTTTCATTTGTCCATGGGGGATATTTGCTTATTGCAAATTACCTTTTCGGCTCAAGAATGCCAGGTCAATGTTTCAAAGGGCCATGTCTTATGCGTTTCATGACATCAAGCACATTGTGCAACCCTATCTCGATGATTTTCCTGCTCGTTCATTACATCGAGCTGATCATCTCATCCATTTACGAGCAACCTTTATGAGGTATAGGCATTATCGGATTAGGTTGAATCCACACAAGTGTGTTTTCTGTATAGACATGGGTCAGTTGCTGTTGTTTGTTGTTTCGAAAGCCGGCATTCGCGTCGATCCCTCGAAGGTTGAAGCTATTGTCAAATTGCCTCCTCCTTCGAGTCTTCACCAACTCCAAAGCTTGCAAGGGAAAGCAAACTTTTTACGACGATTCATTCCTAACTATGCTGAGGTTACAAAGGGTTTCACCCGGTTGTTGAAACATAATACTCCATTCTATTAGGATGAGATAGCTCAGAAATCTTTTGGTGCACTAAAACACGCGTTGACCCATGCACCGTTATTGCATGCTCCCAACTACAACCAGGACTACTTCTTATATCTCGCCGCCTCCCATTCCACCATTGGAATGGTGTTAGTTCAGGAAGATGAATTCGGTACTGAACATGTGATATATTACCTTAGTCGAACTTTGAATCCAACTAAGCTAAAATACTCACATGTGGAGAAATTGGCATTGGCAGCTATTCAAGCTGTCCAACATTTTTGTCACTACATTTTACTACGTAAGACTACAGTAATTTCTAATTGCAACCCTATGATCTATATTTTGACCAAGAAATTGCTAGGGGGAAAGTACTCTGAATCGATTGTGATCCTGTAGGAGTTCGACTTGGAATTTTAAAAGTCTAAGTATAAGAAATCTTTAGTTTTTGCGGAGTTAATGTGTGACTTCCTACGTGCTGACACGGAAACTGTGGCAGAGGAGCCCATTGCAGATGAATCCTTGTTTCTAATCAGCACTTTAGATCCATGGTATGGGGATATCATCATTTATCTCCAGACCCAATCCTTTCGGCCAGAAATTTCAAGGTTCGAACATCGAAAAATACGATTATCCCAACAATTCAGAATTATTAGAGATACTCTTTATCGCCGTGGGGCGGACTCTGTTTTTCGACATTGTCTAACTCATGAAGAAGCTGAAAGGGTTCTAAATGACTATCACTCTGGAGTGTGTGGAGGTCATATGTCTGGGTATGCCACAGCCCAAAAGATATTGCGCGTTGGCTACTTCTGGGTGTCCTTGTTTAAAGATTGTATTAACGCGGTTCGAAAATGCCACAACTACCAATTTTTTTATCGAAAGATGCGTGCTCCACCTACTCCTCTCCACCCTATAATTGTCGTTCGTCCTTTCGCCAAATGGGGTATCTATTTTATTACATGTAACCCTCACTCGGCCGGGGGGCATGCGTATATCATCCTTGCAGTAGATTATTTTACCAAGTGGGCCGAGGTGATGCCTACATTTGAGGCAGACGGCAAAACAGCTGCAATTTTCGTGTTCAATCATATAATTGCTAGGTTTGGTGTTCCAAAAACGATTATCACTGATCATTGGCGTCATTTTCGAAATGTTATGATGACTAAACTTACAAGCCAGCTTAGCTTGCGTACGATAGTTCAACTCCTTATTATCCACAAGCTAATGGTCTGGTTGAATCCATCAACAAAGTTTTAGTCATAATGATCCGACGAATCATTGGGATTCATCAGTCGAATTGGCATAACATGCTATTTTTAGCGCTTTGGGCGTATCAGACCTCAGTAAAAACGTCAACAGGGTTCACTCCTTTACAACTAGTTTATGGTCTGGAAGCTGTGTTACCCATTGAATGCGAAATTCCGTCATTGCAAATGGCCATCGAGTTACTTCCAGCCACTTCCGAAGAGGAAAAACGTTTGTTATACTTGGCTCAATTAGATGAGAATCGACGTGATGCTGCATTGGCGATTGAAACTCATGTAAAACGTATTAAAGCTCAGTATGATCGAAATGTGACCCCTCGAAATTTTTTGGAAGGAGACCTAGTCTTATTGTACGATCAAGCTACTGATAAATTAGGCACTCGGAAATTCGTTCCTATGTGGCATGGTCCCTATGTTGTCAAGCGAAAGCTAGCAAAAGGGGCCTATGAATTGGTAGACTTTGACGGGGACTCTTTAGGTAAACCCAGAAATGGTATTTACCTGAAGAGGTATTATGCTTAAAGAATGGGTGTGAAGATTTTTTAGTTAGGTTAGTTTTCTTTCTAGCTCGTGTGTTTTAGTTTAAAAGTGTGCTTATCTTAGAGAGTGTTTTTCGTCATTATTCCTACTTATCTTGGTTTTACTCTTGATATTGCAGATTTCGATGCCTCTCCAAACATACATTGGTTTCATTGATGGTGCTTGTCATAATACACCGAACATTTCTTCCATAGCTTGGGTTATCTATTTGCCCTCTGACGAGTTGGTATCTATGCATGGGGTAAGCCTCGGTCAAACAATGAACAACATTGCCGAGTATAGTGCAGTGATTGAGTTATTATCTGAATCTATTTCATTTGGGATTGGAGTTTGATAGTGAGGTTAGATTCTGAACTCGTTGTATTACAACTTAATAGAGTATATGCCATTAGAAATCTAGTGTTATTGAGATTGTTTTTGAGAGTGTGTCTCTTGGAACGTGAATTTGATTATATTGAATATCAGCATATTCCAAGATCTTTAAATACATTAGCAGATGCAATTACTTCTAAAATGTTAAGTAGACATTTGCAATAATCATACATGTAAATTTAAAAGCATTCCATAACATGTTTTACAAGACAAGCCAGTAATAGTGATATAGTATAATATAGCAGTGTGTCAAAATATACATCATCCGCGATCATAGGTTGAAAAACACCTTATGATCGGCAAAAATGATAAGTACAAAAAGAAAAAATGTGATATGTGTCTACAATCGGTGATCATCCTATCACTGGTGATGATCTCGATAAGAAACCATTGTACGGGCCACCTTACAAAGGAACCTCCTAAAAGGTCCTAGGACCCCAATCACATAGCGTTGTAGTTGACGAGGAATGTCATCTATGTCAGTCTCTGGAATGTCTCCTATCAAACGCTCTAGATGACTCTCCAACTCGGACAAGGTCTCTGCTGATTCGTCCTGTGGGGCTGGTGCCACTGCAACTGGTTGTTTCCTCTCGTAAGGTTGGAGAGCGGCTAGTCATTGTGGACCCACATCTGCATTTGAAACTTTTACTATCAGTTTTGGGACGAGATAAAAACAAAAATAAAATAAAATAGGAAAATGTTGAAAATGATTTTACCTGAGTCATCCCATTTCTCTCCTGGTGGAAGAGCCATGTCTGGGTCATCGCGAAAATCTACCCCAGCATAAGGGAAGTCCTAAATAGCAAAAACCTAGTTTTCCAACCAATGGAAATACTCAGGTTTGAATTGAACGACCTCTATCCCCTCGTCAGGATGACAGGCCATAACTGCAACCCATCGCATCAGTTTGGGCTCTCGAGCAAACCCAGCTCCAACAGTGAGGTGCTGCGGGACCAACATCGAGACCCTCTCCAGACCAAAGCTCACAACTAAAGCACCATAACCAAAGGTCTTTAATTGTCCGTTCTTGGCTCTGGTCAGTTGGCCTTTTACATTAGCCAACACAGCATCGCACCAGTTGAAGATGGTGCCTCGAGAGCAGTCAACTGCCATCCGCCTCTGGGATCTAGTGGCAATATGTAGTGCAGCGCTCCCATAGAGCCTGGTAACAGTAAACACAATCACCATGAGTTCAGGACGGGATATGGTTTTAATGTCTATCCCTTTGTCTCTAGTCTGGTTATTGCAGAACTCTAGCCGGAGGCTATCGACAGACTGGCCACTTGGCCTAGTCCCGAATAGAGTCAAGTTTTCGCCTCTCTTAGGAAAACCAGTCAAAAAGTATATGTTTGTCGGCTCAATTTTGAGCTGGTGGCCACCAATGAAGAAGCACTGGTCCTATATGCTCCACCTGTCTACTAGCCACTGCAAGAAGTCCACCTCGGCCCTCATGCCAGGTATGGCCCAGAATTTGTACAAGCCACATGCCTTCAGTGCATCAATCGAAGGTTGGTGATTTAACGCGGCAATATCTACATCCTCATGCTCCCATTCTCACCAATCAAGCATCATGTATACTCTACATCCAACAACAAGGCGAATTAGAATGCAAGAAATTAAATTGTTTGGGTCAATTTTGAGAAATTTAAGGTTAAAAACCCTTGCTGTGAGGACCACACCCTCTCTATTAGATACAGTGCGTGGTTCCACACCTTGCCTTCACGGCAGGTGCGAACCCTTGACTTTTTCCCCATTGAGAAAAAGTCGGGGTCCGCGGGCTGCCATTGTTATGCCTGCGGGCCCCCGCGCGCAGGTTTCTAGCCTAAAAACCGTCTAAAAAATGAAATAAAACCCTAAAAAACAATTTGAAATGGATGAAATTGAAGAGTAGGATGATGTGGATTACCTGGAGGAGACGACGCTCGATTCTGATGGATGGATTTTCCGCAATCTTCATGGGAAGTTTTTGACCAAAAGCACTATTTTCTCACCCAAATCTCAAACGGTAAAAATGAATTGACGAAAGCCCTTTTTATAAGTTTTTTGAATAAATGAATTGTAAATTTGTTTATGTTTCACTTTAGAAAGGTAACTTTTGAAGCATCTTTATCCATCTCAAACAGGTATGAGTAATGTTTGCATTTTTGTTCAGGATAACGGATTTTTCAAGCGAAATCAGTCATTTTCGATGAAAAACATTTAGAGTCACCTTTAAGCTCTTTTCTGACTCCTAAAACATGAAAAGATTGCCGAGTTTTTCTTTTTAAACTCATTAAAATGGAACTAAAAAGACGGTACACTTACAGCTCTTTTTTTGATCGTAAAAACATGAAACGATTGCCAGATTTTTGTCGTTTCAAATTCGATATTGGTTATAAAACGACGTGTCATTGATCGCTTTTTTAATTTTTTTCGGATCAGGGGCACTAATTACGAAAAGTACTCCTTGGTCGTAAAGATCAAGCAATTCTCTCAAGTATTATTTTATACTTTTTCGGGCTTGGGAGACACAAATTTACGAAAAAGGTCAACCCTGGAGTCTTCTTAAGTTTTTTCAGACTCTCTAAAATTGAAAAACGTAGAGTTTTCTCCTATACTGGACTCGTTAAAATTTAACAGTAAAGGACCTGTTCAATTACAAACAGGAATGAACCACTCCTTCTTAGGGTTCGAATTTAAACTATGTTGGACTCATCCGAAGGATGAGCTTATAATCAAGCAAATGTTATCCTCCTCAAGCTTGTCAAAAATAAAGAGGTACTTGCCAGAAATGGTGGGGGAAAAGAGAGAAAAATGAGCCTGTTTGTCATACTTTGTAACCACTCTTGAACATGACACTTTTATCCACCCGGGTTGGGAAATCCTTTACCTAACAGTTGATCAAACCACAATGAAATTCTTCAGCTGGTTTCTCGGTATTAACTTTCGGTCAATTGTCACCAAACCATCTGCTATGTCGTTATGTGTTCAAGAGGTCAGTGCCAATAAGCCATTCATCTGCAAAATTGGTGGGCTCCAGTATTGTAGCAATAATGCTACAACTCCTGGAGCTTCATTCTTTAATTTTATCAACCCGGTAGTTCGTAACAAACTTGGAAGCGACGGTGCTGTATGCACAAGTACTAGCTCTTGCCACAGCTATCACTTGGTCAGTTGGCACAAGTCCGCTAGGGGCTCAAGCCAACTTCTATAAGCTCTTAGAAGAAGCTTTTTAACTGATGGACGAAAGCTAACTCAAAGAAAGCTAATCTATTTGAAGAAAGGAACTGAAAGCCAACAAGAAACACAAACCCTAGCAAACCCTAATTCTATCAGCTAGTCTTACTGATGCAGATATGGGAATGAAAACTACTGGATGAGGTGCCATTACTTCTATGAAGGTAAAATGCATGTGTCTAGACTACCTCTATCTGAAGAAAACATCTTTTGTATTTTTGTTTCAATTATTAGAATTATCATGCATGTGCTTTTAACTAGCTTTTTACTGTGCAGAGGTGGATCAAGGAGGAGAAAGGCTTGAAAAAGGTTGGGAAAGTTCAGAGAGGGTCTAAGGGGTCCCTAACACCCTTCCAGAGAGTTTCACAAAGTTTGGCTACCAAGAGACCACGTTTATGAGCTTCTACAGGAAGTCTGCAGGGGTTCTACAGGATGTTTCAGAATTTCTACAGGATGTTCAGTAATTCCTACAGGATGTTCTACAATCGGATTTTGGGTGATGGGTGAGTGGAAGAGGCTGCATGGGTGGATAGGGAGGTAGGAGAGGGGTTTGTAATGACTTAGTGACAGAGAGATGAGATGATGAGGGGGTGTGCTAAGCTAGTTTGTCTGAAGGAGGGTAGAGGGAATGGAAGGCCAAAAAGGGAGGATAACGTGGGCAGTAGAGTAGCTGAGAGACAAGGGGTCTAATTGGGAGATGAGCAGTTGGCCTGGGCAAGGCTTAGAAGGATGAGAGGGTGAGGGAGTAGCACTGCACAGTGTAAACTGAACCAAATCATCCACGTCCTGCACATAATCAAAACATTCCTAACTGTTTAATGGAACCAATGAACAACAACGTTATTTCTAAGGAAAACCATGTATGGAACTGAAGCAAAGAAACATTCCAAGATGTCTGAACGCATGGACAACTTCTACAAACGAAAATATTGCACCAAAGATTGCATGAGTCCGTAAACCAATGTTTTTGGTGGGTAGCATTGTCTGCAATTCCAGCCCCTAGAAAGAGGTGAAAATGAGTGTGCAGGCAACCCTTTTCTGGAACTTTTATCAACTCCAATCTCTTCACTCTATTCTAAACAACTGAAGCAACTCTATCTTCTAACAATGACCTACTTAACCACACCAAGAAATCTAACTCAACAAACTGCGTTTCAAATGCATGTAAAGAAAACCATAATGCTGAAAGAAAAGATAACAATACAGAAGAAGGAGGCCTTAGGCTCTCAGGTTGGGCCCAACCCCGAGAGGTATGGCTCCTTTTAAAAACTCAGAACTGAGATCAAATCGGACTGCTTTCCATTAAAAAATAATAATCATAAGTCAAAGAGCATGCCAATAATGGCTACAAAAGAGCAAAACCAAGCTAGCAGCTCGTAGTGTAGAATGTGCAACAATGTTTCAAAAGTCCTTCTTGAAGGCTAAAGCCTTATCATTTATACATCACGAGGCCCCAAGCTGGCCTCCTAAATCAGTGGGACTTGGCTAACCAAACTAGGAGTGAACTGCTGCTTCCTCAAAATCCGTTTGGCTGCCTTCTAAATCCGGTTGTGGTGGCTGTTGGAGCTCGGAGTTGGGGGTGAAGATCCCGAGGAAGGCCATTTAATGCTGTGGACAACCCTCCTACGAATCCTCAACCCCATCTTGGCTGTCTCCTGGTCCTTATCTTCTCGGTTTTGTTCCAATCATGTGTCAAAAAACTTGAAATGAGCACGTGTTAGCCACCTAGGAATAGTGACTGCCCTTATTCGTACAAATGACATAAACATACTAAAAAATGATGCATAAGTTATGAAAAATGAAGGGTTGAGCAAAGGTAGTTAGGCCAAATGAGCCCAAAATGTTACCAAATTTGGGGCTCATCATCACCCCCCAGCTAAAATGATTGCTCATCCCTGAGCAACTAATCCAGCTCCTCATCCTTCATTGCTTTGACTGCCACCCTCACATCCCAGGCTTCTGAAGTGGTCTCCTCCTCACTGGCATGGAACCCAGCCTTCCTTTCCACCTCTTCCAACTTCTTATGCTCTTCCTTTTCTGTGTTTCCTTCCATCAATCCTAACAGCATAGGTGGGCTTAACTTGAGGCCAATCCAGCTGGCTTGGAAGTTCTGTATGGAGTTCTTGTAGAGGGGCACCCGTGCCATAGCTTCCATCATTCGAGTTAGAGTATGATATTCTCTGATTTTAAGGCTGTGGGACAATGTGTTCCATTGGCGGGTGCAAGCATGAACACAGTTGTCCCCTAAGAGTCGCTCCATATCCTCGAAATGTGCTATGGCCTATGCCTACTGATCCATGTATTTCAATAAAGTTTTAGGGTTGGTGGCTAAGTGTTGGTGGGCCGATATCAATGCAGTGGGATCCCCTGGCTCTGCTCTAATCAGCAGTGGCTCATGTAATTCTCGGTCCATGACCTCTTTGACCTCTGCTGCCCTCTTTTCTTCATGGTTCAACCATGAGGAAAATTCCATCAACTGCATATCCCCTACAACTGTGTTGGGATCCCATGTAGTCACATTAGGAAGGGCCAAATTATGGAGATAGAACTCCGAGAGTTTGGCCTTATCCTCTGATGAACTGCTATTGCATAACATTGTGAACTGCTGGGGATCTTGGAGTTGGGAGATACCCCTCTGTGCTAATGCATTAATCTGAAATTGCAGCCACTAGTCTCGTAGGTACAGGCCATAGGATTTGGCCGACTGTCTGCATTATAGAGCATCCATGGCCCAACTTGCCATGCAAGCCAGTTGTGCCTCTTTTTGCTGCAACTGCTATTTGAGAGCTTGTATCTCGATTTGTGCTTGCAGTTCCCTTTCCTGTAGATGCGAGGGTGGCTCCCCAAGACCAACTTGCAGTCATTCTCTGCCTTGATGTTCTGCTGTAGTGTCCCCTGAGAATGTGCCCTTTTCCTTCTTCAGTTCCTTTAGCTAAAGTTTAAGTTTCTCGTTCTCTTCCAGTAGGAATACCCGCTGGCAGTTTTCCACATGTTTGGCCATAGTTAATTCTTTTCTTGCCTCCTTGAGTTGTTCCTCAAAGGGGCCTATATCTGCCACTCCTTTTGATTTAGCTATTTTCATCCACGTGTGGGTTCTGACTCTTTCTTCCTCGAACGCAAAGAAAAGCGGCACTGTGAATTTTTGTGGAATAATTTTCCCAGCCTCCAAAAAGTTATAATACGAGCTCAAGCTTGGCTGGGGACTAGGTTCTAGAATATGCTCTTTCTCTTCTTCCCTCGGTGGCTCTACTTCATCTTCCCTAAGTGGTGATGAGGGTGCCTCTCCCTCCATCCTCTCTGTCTCCTTAAGCCGGGCTAATGTGTCCTGTAGAACGGCCTCAGCATCCTGTAGTCGAGCTTTTGAAGCCAACCTGTCCATTCTCTCCTTCCAAGTAGTTGTCTTCAGGCTCCCCCGCTCATAAGTGACTGATATTTTTGAGGGGGACCTCTCCCTTGGCGAGGTAGGTGTATCTTCTATAGTAATTGGGCTGCTGGATGGAGGTTGGGGCCTGCCTGTTTTGATTCTCACACTTCTCCTGGCTTTGAAATACAGAGGGATCTCCCTCTTTCGTTTTTCCTTCGGCTTAGGAGGTGTACTAAGGGTGGCCAGCATGGCTGCTACCTCCCTTGCAAGAATTTCGGCTGTCTTCTCCTTTGGTTTTCCTTTCTCAGGGCTTCCTATAGAAGGCCCTGTATCAGCTGATTTCTGGCTTGCTGTAGAAGCCATTTTTGGTTTTCCTGTAGAAACAGGTGGCACCGTTTTAGCCTGTTTGGCTGAGGGTGCTTTTCCTTTTGACTTGGTTGAGGCTGCTTTCGAGGTGCCTTTACTGACGTGGACTTGTTTTGTCCTTTCCACCCTACTCTGTAGCCTTTTCTCTCTGGGTGTCAATGTGGATTTGTCACCCTCCTTTTTGGCAACCTGGGGTTTCTCTTGCCTCCCCTTTTGTTCTTTCTTCGGTGCTTTGGCCGCGGGTTCTTGGCCTTTCCCTTTCTTCTCTGTGTGTACTGACTCCTTCTCCTCGCTGCTGGAGGAGGTGAGCTCCTCGGTCAACATTTTGATATCGCCATCCTTAGTCAGATTTCGGAAGGCTTCCCACGAGAGAGGGACTGTGTAGGTGTCGAGTGCATCCTCCATGAGGAGCTTAATGAGCCCATGATGGGCTACCTGGTCTGGCGTGCCCTCTCGTAATTTGGTGGCACATTCAGTCATGGACTGCAGGAGGAAGTAAGGAATACTTAGCTTGTTTTCTGAAGGTAGGTCCATTTGGTGCCTCAATTCTGTGAGTAGCCGGAAATGGTACCCATATACGATGCTGAATCGTCCTTCGCACATGATATACTTCATAATTTGGAGGCTGACCTCACTCCGAAGCGGCTGTAGGCTAGCTCTGCGAACCCCGTTCTTATCCTCTGAGAATTGCTCCTCCGGTGGAAAGAACTCCTTTTTAGCCTTCTGGCCTAATTTCCTCTCCTCCTTGTCCCACGGTACCCCCATTGGGAGGTCAGTGACTCTACTGATGAATTGTGGGGTGAGTCTGAGATTCAAACCCCTGAAACTGACAAGGGCCACCGTTTTTGATTTTGGCTTCAAAGCTCGCAGGAACGCCTCTGCCACCTCATCATCATAACCTTGAAGCTTGTCGCAGAACAACATCCATCGCGCACGAGTGAACAGTTCTACCACCTTCGGGTTTTCCCGTAGCCTCTTTGAGTCTGTCGGTTCCTTTCTGATAAATCCACCCGGCATGGTGAAAGCCTGCTATGTTAGCCGGAGGTGGCGGGTGCATATCAAAAGATGGCCTTTCAGATTGCTTGAGACAGAGCGCAGAACTACGCCTCTGTCACGCACACAATTCGTGAATTCTTGGATATCTATAGATGAGCCTTGACAGGGGCTCAATTACAACCCACATCCTATAGAAAACCCCGCATATACTACGACGACAATTTTCATGCAAAAGGAAGACGACGCTTGCAATTTTATGCTCAGACTGTAGTTTTACATTTTTGAGGACGTCGACTTTGCCACCCTTCAAACCAATTGCATGGGAGGAACAGGTTCAGGCTTACCTTTTCCAATTCGCCACCTTTGACGTGAATAGATCAATTTTCCTCTGTAGCGGCGAGCTTCCTGTAGCGCCGCTTCTTGTAGAAGTCGCACACAGGTTCCGGAGAGCACGTCAATGGTTCTGCGCCTTTTGTGCCACCACCAGACGTCTGAAAGAGCCGAGGACTTGGAGTAACGAGCTTCAGAGAAATTCGGACGCTTACTCGACTGCAAAACGGCTGGTGATAAATGAGGGGAGTGACGATCTAGCCGGTGGATTTGAATCCCGGCCGAACTTGTGGCGCGGGGGTGAGCTGTCCCTACCGAACCGTTGGACGACGTCACCTACTCATTTCACTGCAAGTCTCCCTGACTGCCGCATCATTCCCTGCAGATCTGCGCCACCATTTCTGTTAAATCGCCGCTTCTCCCCGACTGGATGCTTCTCACGTGTCCATTACCCGTTTTGCTTTCCACGACCAACACTTTCCAAATCTGACAAGACCATCTGACTGGTCGTGGTGGCCAGTTGAATGGCTACCCGACTACTCAACCCATTCATTTCCACACTTGCAAACATTTCATAGCATTGTTCATGTAATTTGACGAAAAAAGGGTGAGGCACTTACTTGTGCTGCCGCGACGTTATTTTCAGGTTTCAGGACGAGGGTGATTGGATTTGCTTGTTGCTGCTTCATGCACAGGCACGGGGGTTCCTCCTCGCAGACTGCTGTTGGTTACGACGCTTATTACCTGGCTGCGGATGGTGCATGTGCCCGCTCTATGCGTTGCAGGTGCCTTGATGGTGTACACTCTAGCTGGATGAACTGCTACAGGATTCCTGTAGGATGTCCTGCAGCAGTTTTTCCTCCTCGGGTGCATGCTGAAACGGTGGAGACGGTGGCATCACGGTCACTATCACAGGGCCCTCGGATGGCTTTGATAAGTAGTGCATGGTGTCTCTGCATCCTTTTTCATTTGAGAACCGCTTCCTCTGATAATTCAATGTTCTGATTTGACTGTGCAGGTATTTCCATTGCATGGCAGCTGGGGTGGCAGAAGGAGGCGACAGCAGTGCGTGATGGAGAAAACATTAGCTTTCATGCCTCCGTGTCGGACCTCGGGCGTTAGATCTCCCCAGACAGTCGGTTCTGGGCCGTCCAAAGCTTCTAGAGGAAGTTTCCTGTAGAAATACAGAACTTCCTATAGAAAGTCCTGTAGCTTCCTGTAGAAGGCTAAACTGTGATCAAATCATGCCCGGACCTTGGAAGAGATGAGTGTTTCTGGAGGGAGTGCTGGTGAGGTCACCTGGTAGCATAGTAGGGACCCTTGTCTTTGAGTTGAGGAGCCTCTTTTCCTGCATGGAATACCTGCAACATGCATGCATTGCCACATCTTGAACTTGTTTTCCCTGTTTTTTGTTTATTTTTCTTTTTTTTTGAAATACAGCAGGGGCGCCTCCATGAGGTTTTCACCCTTACCATCTGCCTTGAGCGCCTCAGAGAGGTTTTCACTCAAGGGTCTCTTTCAAACATTTTCATAAAGACAACAGGGACGCCTCAATGAGGTTTTCACCCCTACCATCTGCCTTGCGAGCCTCAGAAAGGTTTTCACCCAAGGATATTTATTATTATTATTATTATTTTTTTAAGATCTTCAGGGTATGCCCAAAATAGAGGCAGAACTCTTCTCTATGACCAGCACTGATTTTTCCACAGTTTTGATGAATTCTTGTCTTGAAAGAGGTTTTCTGTAGATCTTTAGTCGATGCCCATTGACAAGCATAGGGATGGCCTCCTCATCAATGGTCCGAATAAGAACAGATCCATTGTCATTACATTTTTCCACTGCATATTGTCCCAGCCATATGGTTCTTAGCTTCCCCTTGAAATCCTTATGCCTGGAATCATACAATAGCGCTCAATCTCCCGGCTAAAATTGCTTGTCATTGAGGTGTTGGTCATGCCACACCTTCCTCTGAAGTTGAACCACTTCTGAGTGGAGAAGGGCCTGCATTCGGTGCTCGTCCAATCCATTCAGCTGCAATAACCTTTCTTGTTGGGCATGGCTGAGATCCAGGTCCAGCTGAACTGCCATCCTCAAGGTGTTGTATTCGAACTCAATTGACAGCAAAGCTCTCTTCCCATAGACCAGCTCATAAGGTGTGAAGCCAGTTGTGGTCTTCCAAGTGGTGTTGTAAGCCCATGTGGCCTCAACCAGGCGATCTGCCCAATCTTTCCTGCTGCTGCTCACCACCTTAGTCAAGATCCCTTCCAATGCTCTATTGGTGACTTCCACCTGCCCATTTGCTTGAGGATGATAGGGGGTGGAACCTATGCTTGATTTTGTGATGAGCGAGTAGGTCTTCAATTAAGTTGGAGGTGAACTGGCTTCCTTGATCGGTGACTAGCTCTCTTTGGTAGCCAAATTTGTAGAAGATGTTTTCTCTTAAGAACTCGGACACCTTTTCTTCTTTCGCTACTTTGATTGCCTTGGTTTCTGCCCACTTTGTTAGGTAGTCTGTGCACACAATGATGTAAGACCTGTGCCTCGAAGGAGGATTGATTGGACCCACAAAATCCATACCCCACTTCTCAAATGGCTCAAGAGTCACTTGAGGTTGGAGAGGAATTTCGTCCCTTGGAGTCGGTTTCCCCATCCTTTGGCATCAGTCACATTAGCTGATATACCTTCTGACATCTTGATGAAGCGTGGGCCAATAGTAGCCTGCCTGCAGGATTTTGAAGGCAGTCCTTTTGGCTGCAAAATGCCCTCCACAAGGCCCGTCATGACAGGTTAGGAGGATGTCAAAGACTTCCTCCTCCCTTACACAACGCCTTAAGATCTGATCAGGGCCAAGCTTGAACAGGTTGCCCCCGATCCAAGTGAATGAGGCACTCTTCCGTATGATCCTGCTCTTCTCTCTTAAGGATAGGTGCGGAGGAAACTGTTCTGAGACAAGGTAGTTTGCTATATCAGCAAACCATGGAGAGAGTATTGAAATAGCAAACAGATGTTCATCTGGCATCTGGTCATCCACTGTTCCATCCTCTCCTGCAGATAAATCCAATCTAGACAAAAAGTCAGCAACAACATTTTCTTTACCTGGCTTGTCAACAATAGTCAAATCAAACTGCTGCAACAAAAGTAACCATATAATAATATGAGCATTCACATCCGGTTTATTCATTAAATATCTAATTGCAGCATGATCAGTATGTACAAATGTTTGATATCCAGTGATATAATGTCGAAATTTTTTCAGTGCATGGACTACGGCCAAGGATTCTTTCTCAGTTACAGTGTAATTCAGTTCTGCCTTGGATAAGTTTTTGCTGACAAAGTAGATGGTGTATGGAAGTTTTTGTTCAACTTGTCCTAAGGCTGCCCCTATGGCTTTGTTTGAGGCATCAGTGTGGATGTGGAAAGGTAGGGCCCAGTTTGGACCTCTCAAGATTGGGGCAGACACCAACTTGTCCTTTAATTCATTCAGAGCCTTCTGACAATCGTCAATCCATTTAAACTCAACATCTTTTGCCAAGAGGCTAAACAATGGCAAGGATAGCTTGCTGAAGTCTTTAATGAATCTCCTATAATACCCTTCTAATCCTAAGAAACTTCGAACATCTCTTACCTTCTGAGGAGGTGGAACCTTCTTGATGAGAGCAATTTTGTTAGGATCCACCTGTAACCCTTGGCAAGAAATGGTATGGCCTAGCACGGTCCCTTCAATCATCAAGAATTCACACTTTTCAGGACTAAGGGACAGGTTCATCTCAATGCACTTGGTTAGGACTTTTCCCAGATTGGACAATGCTTCCTGGAAGTTGGACCCATAAGGAGTGAAGTCATCCATATAGATTTCCACCAAATCATGGGCCAGCTCAGAAAAGATGCTCAAGACGACTCTCTGGAAGGTGGCAGGAGCATTGCATAGTCCAAAGGATAGAACTCGGTAAGCAAAGGTACCCCAAGGACAAGTGAAGGTGGTCTTATCTTGGTCTTCTGGGCTGATTTGGATCTGGTTATACCTGCTAAACCCATCCAGGAAAGAGAAAAACTTCTTTCCTGCCAGTCCATCGAACACTTGATCTATGAAGGGTAGAGGAAAATGGTCTTTCTTGGTGGCCTTGTTCAATTCTCGGTAGTCCACACAGATTCTCCACTTCCCGTTTTTCTTGGGAACCAACACCAAAGGGGACACCCATTCGCTATCCGAGATGGGGTAAATGAATCCGGCATCCAACAGTTTTTGTAATTCCTCCTTGATGATGTCCTTAAGGGATGGATTCATTCTCCTTTGGGGTTGCCTAACCGGTTTACAATCTTCTTTGATGTAGATGTGATGGGTACAGACCGAAAGATGGATTCCTTTCATCTCCTTATAGCTCCAAGCAAAAGCATCTAAATGACTGGCCAACAGACTACACAGCTCCTTTTCCTGGGAAGGAGATAGGGAGGAGCTGATCTTTAACGTTCTCTCAGGGCCGAACTCCATATTTTTGACTCTGGGAGTGACAGGGTTGGTCACACAAAGGTCCACTAAGGTGCTGGCTTGGGCATCCTCCACCAATTCCTCTAAGGACAGGACAATGCACTGGGAGGTGGAGTCTGGGTCAAGGTCTCAATCAATTCATCCTCGGTTGGGAGGCCTCCCCTAGTGGTGTCTAGGGTGCACAAAGGTGCTGAGTACACCTCATCCTCTTCTCCTTCCTCCAACCAAAGTGGTAAGTCATGCTCTAATAAGGGTTGGGCAGGAGGGTACAGGACTAGCTGCTTGGACATAGGACCATTTTTGATGGTCATGTTTCCTGCACGGCAGCTTATGTAAGCATCTGCAGTGGCTAACCAAGGCCTTCCCAAAATAAGGGGGTATCCAGTAAGCTTTGCCTTTGGTTGCAGAACCAAGAACTCTGCATGGTACTCCCAAGAGTCAACAGAGACCAAGACATCCTCTACAATCCCTTCGGGAGTCACGATGGAGCGATCTGCTAGTTGCAGGACTGTCGAGGTCTTTCTCAAGGAACCCTGAAGGTTGAGTTTGAGCATGGTATCTCTGGTCATCACATTAATGGCAGCCCCCAGATCAATCAATGTGTGTGGTATGATGGTGCCATTGATGTGGACATCAACTACAGGACTCCCAGGATCCAGATACTTTGGGCAGATGGCCTGCCCCAACATAAGATCGGACAACTGTCCTATGACATTGATGGTTGAAGCATCTCTTTTTCGCCTGCCTGGGTGTCTGAAACACTTTTCCTTAACCAGTTTGTTGTATATTGGTACATCTTTGATGGCTTGGAGAAGTGGTATTCTCACACACAACTGTTTGAGTTCTCCCAGAAGCTCATCCTCCTCTGGGTTGGGTTGTGTGGTGGGCGTTAGTCTCTTAGGAAAGGGTGGAATGGCCTTTGTTTCACTTTCCTGTTTATCTTTCTCGTCCTCTAGGGGAGGAGGTTGGCGATCCGAAAGAGTCTTTCCAGATCGCAGATTGATCTCCTGGATCTCCACATCATAGGTAGGGCATGATGTTTCCCCAGTATATACCTACTAGGCCTGTTGGTTGTTGGGGTTCGGGTTCGGTTGAGCAGGCATTTGGGGTTGCCTTGGAGGAGCAGGAGGTAATGGTTGTGGTTGAGCTGGTGGTGGAGGCAAAATGGTGGGAGGAGTATTGTACTGGGGCCTCCACCCCGATTGAGGTGCATTCCACTGAGGCTGTGGCTGGGCATGTGAGTGAAACGAATGAGTAGTGGGCTGAGTATGGTACTGGAGCGGGTAAGACCATGGAGGAGGTATAGACCAGGAAGGATGAACAGGGGGCCCCCAGGAAGGCATAGGAGCGTATTGGTTGGGGCTGTAATAAGCTTGGGGTGTCCCTTGCATCCCATGTTGGTAAGGTCTAGGTCCATGTGGCCTCCTTTGTTTGAGGAAATAGAGAGGTTCAGTGGGCGCTTCTGTCCCTTGATATGTGGCTTTAAGCCCAAGTTGGACACTGGTTTGTGGGGTGGTCCTCCTCACAGACAAAACATACCTCAACCGAATGTAATGGGCACTCGTTCTTAGGGTGTTTCCTTGTACACCTAGGGCAGAAGATAGCCAAAGCCCTCTCAGCTTCTTCTTTCATCTGCTGGATTCAGAATGTATCAAGTTGCATGGCGATGGTCTATCTCACCTCACTCTTGAGGTCCTCTAATTGATTTGCAAACTCATGTTTGGAGAAAGGAATACCAGCTGAGAGGAGGTTTCCTCTACCTCTTTTTCGGGCTTCCCTAGAGTGGTTTCTAAACACAGTCTTTATGTCCTCATAAGGTAGTTGGTAAATATCTCCTCCAGCTAGCATGTGAAGGGTATCTAAGAGGTCTTCAGGGACTCCTCCGAGCAGGACCAACTTGAGGGATTCAGGGTCAAGTGTGCACCTGGCCTGTTTATAGCTAAGTTGGAACCTTTCCTCGTAATCTTCTAAAGACTCATCATTCCCCATGGTCATCCGAAAGATTTCTCCCTTGGTTTCCTTGGACCTACATTAGTCCCGATATTTGGTATTGAAAGCTTTCTGCATCTGGGCCCAAGTGGTGATACTGTTCCCAGGTAAGCCCATGAACCAGCGTAATGCTGCATCCTTAAGGGTAGAGGGGAAGAGTTTCAGTTTTTTCTCATCCTCGGTATAGTCATAGGTTCGAAAAAGGACGACAAACTCAAACAGGAAGGTATCAGGGTCTTCAGTAGTTAGTCCATGGAAGTGAGGTAAAGCGGAGGGGCTGATGTTCTACATTTTCATGTCTCCATTGGTCTCTCGGATGGGGAAGGCACCTTCAATTCTCTCATCTTCTCCCCTATTGTCAGCCATAGCTTCAGATGGAGTGTTCTCTAACTCTTCTTCTGCTATAGGATCTTCGTATATCTCAGGAGGTTCGCCTATAGGTTATTCTGGATCACTGTCACCAAAGAAGAGAGAAGGGTGACTCAGTGATGTGGTGGGGGTGTTGGGTAAGAATTTGCCTGTTTTATCTCGATTTCTACGAGGCATGAAATGAAAAGACTTCTGATTGCTTTGGTTTTTTCTGGTACCTGCAAAACTAAAACAGATTGAACTGCAACTAACTATCTTGCTGAAATGGAAATGCGGAATTGAAATGAAAGCATGAAAGAACTAATCTATTTTGCTCAAATTAAATTGCAGGAATTAAATGCTAGGCTATGCTTGCAGAATTGAAATGCTAATCTACGCTTGCAGAAATGAAATTGCGGAATTGAAATGTTAATCTATTAAAGCAAGAAATGTCTATGCTACTTTTGCAGAAAGGAAATTGCAGAATGGAAATGAAATAAACTACTTAGCAGAAGGCGAGAGTACGAAAATAGAAGAAAAGCAACAATCACTAATACTCTGACGCTTCCCAGGCAACGGTGCCAAAAAGATGGTGGGCTCCAGTATTGTAGCAATAATGCTACAACTCCTGGAGCTTCCTTCTTTAATTTTATCAACCTGGTAGTTCGTAACAAACTTGGAAGCGACGGTACTGTATGCACAAGTACTAGCTCTTACCGCAGCTGCCACTTGGTCAGCTGGCACAAGTCTGCTAGGGGCTCAAGCCAACTTCTATGAGCTCTTAGAAGAAGCTTTTTAACTGATGGACGAAAGCTAACTCAAAGGAAGCTAATCTATTTGCAGAAAGGAACTGAAAGCCAACAAGAAACGCAAACCCTAGCAAACCCTAATTCTACCAGCTAGTCTTACTGATGCAGAGATGGGAATGCAAACTACTGAAAGAGGTGCCATTACTTCTATGAAGGTAAAATGCATGTGTCTAGACTACCTCTATCTGAAGAAAACATCTTTTGTATTTTTGTTTCAATTATTAGAATTATCATGCATGTGCTTTTAACTAGCTTTTTACTGTGCAGAGGTGGATCAAGGAGGAGAAAGGCTTGAAAAAGGTTGGGAAAGTTCAGAGAGGGTCTAAGGGGTCCCTAACACCCTTCTAGAGAGTTTCACAAAGTTTGGCTACCAAGAGACCGCGTTTATGAGCTTCTACAGGAAGTCTGCAGGGGTTCTACAGGATGTTTCAGAATTTCTACAGGATGTTCAGTAATTCCTACAGGATGTTCTACAATTGGATTTTGGGTGATGGGTGAGTGGAAGAGGCTGCATGGGTGGATAGGGAGGTAGGGGAGGGGTTTGTAATGACTTAGTGACAGAGAGATGAGATGATGAGGGGGTGTGCTAAGCTAGTTTGTCTGAAGGAGGGTAGAGGGAATGGAAGGCCGAAAAGGGAGGATAACGTGGGCAGTAGAGTAGCTGAGAGACAAGGGGTCTAATTGGGAGATGAGCAGTTGGCCTGGGCAAGGCTTAGAAGGATGAGAGGGTGAGGGAGTAGCACTGCACAGTGCAAACTTAATCAAATCATCCACGTCCTGCACATAATCAAAACATTCCTAACTGTTTAATGGAACCAATGAACATCAACGTTATTTCTAAGGAAAACCATGTATGGCACTGAAGCAAAGAAACATTCCAAGAGGTCTGAACACATGGACAACTTCTACAAACGAAAATATTGCACCAAAGATTGCATGAGTACGTAAACCAATGTTTTTGGTGGGTAGCACTGTCTGCAATTCCAGCCCCTAGAAAGAGGTGAAAATGAATGTGCAGGCAACCCTTTTCTGGAACTTTTATCAACTCCAATCTCTTCACTCTATTCTAAACAGCTGAAGCAACTCTATCTTCTAACAATGACCTACTTAACCATAGCAAGAAATCTAACGCAACAAACTGCGTTTCAAATGCATGTAAAGAAAACCATAATGCTGAAAGAAAAGATAACAATACAGAAGAAGGAGGCCTTAGGCTCTCAGGTTGGGCCCAACCCCGAGAGCTATGGCTCCTTTTAAAAACTCAGAACTGAGATCAAATCGGACTGCTTTCCATTAAAAAATAATAATCATAAGTCAAAGAGCATGCCAATAATGGCTACAAAAGAGCAAAACCAAGCTAGCAGCTCGTAGTGCAGAATGTGCAACAATGTTTCAAAAGTCCTTCTTGAAGGCTAAAACCTTATCATTTATACATCACGAGGCCCCAAGCTGGCCTCCTAAATCAGTGGGACTTGGCTGACCAAACTAGGAGTGAACTGCTGCTTCCTCAAAATCTATTTGGCTGCCTTCTAAATCTGGTTGTGGTGGCTGTTGGAGCTCGGAGTTGGGGGTGAAGATCTAGAGGAAGGCCATTTAATGCTGTGGACAACCCTCCTACAAATCCTCAACCCCATCTTGGTTGTCTCCTGGTCCTTATCTGCTCGGTTTTGTTCCAATCGTGTGTCAAAAAACCTAAAATGAGCACCTGTTAGCCACCTAGGAATAGTGACTGCCCTTATTCGTACAAATGACATAAACATACTAAAAAATGATGCATAAGTTATGAAAAATGAAGGGTTGAGCAAAGGTAGTTAGGCCAAATGAGCCCAAAATGTTACCAAATTTGGAGCTTATCAAAAATATCTGTCATCCATCTTGACCATCCCTGAGTCAGTCCTTGCAACTAAATTTCTTCAACTTGATCTATGATTTCGTGTTGTGGGCTTGCCTACAAAGGATCGCTTTCTATCGACTTCAGCTCATTATCTAGAAAGATGATCTAGAAATCATCAGTACCTTGAGATCTGCATGCCTTGATGGCAGGTTTCTCACCTTTGACAATAGTTTGCATCATTGGCCTTCGATCAAAGGACTCAGTGACATGTTCAACATCAACACATATATTCACATCTCATGGATTGTATTGGGTACTTTGAGAGCCATTGACATTACTTGTGGTTTCTCTCACACTTGTTAACAGTTTACATCATTGACTGGTAATCAAGTGGTTTCTACCATGTTCTACTCCAACACATTCATTCGCATGGATAGAATCGTACTGTTTCGAGAAGTAGAAAGGAAGACCCTGGATCTAGTTTCCACAATCCAGGTTGTGAGGAATTTTGTATTCATTATATTGTGGACTATTCATAAACAGATGGTTGCATCCATACTTTGTCTACATGTGTCTATACTTGTAACGTATTACAAGATCATTCCTATATCATAGCAGTAGTTAGTTTTCTAGTTAGTTTTGATCTGAGTATGGGAATGCCTACCTCAGCGATGATATGATCTCATATATATATTTTGCATTGAATGTTTTTACAGGTTCCATCCGGGCTCTCCAAAAGATGATCCTCGAAATGATAAAGTACTTCACTCTTCCTAAATGATAAATGAAATCCTCATCTACTACAGACTTCGAACTTTAGGGGGCAATCTGTTACACAAAAATATCGTCACCATGACTATATGCAGTCAGTATGGGTCTATCATCACTTGTACTGTCCTCCTAAGCAAGTCTCAGACCTCCGCTCTTCAAGTCAAGCCTTGAAAATGAGAGAAAGACATTGAAAATAAATAAAGCTCTGGTTCTGCACTTTCTCTCACTATTGCCTGCAGTCCCGCACCCCCTGTTCACAATACCTGCAGACCTGCCCGCTCTGTCCCTAAAGTAGTGGGTGTGGACCCCTATGAAAGTCAAAAGGGCACAAGTTTATTCTAAAAAACTCACTTTGGGTTAATTCTAGATGATTCTAGAAGGAATTTTGACATGGATTGTTCGCTCTTATGTGGTTCATGCATCCCAAAAGAGGAGGAGCTAATCCCTTGATGAGAGGAGCTATCCCTTTGAAGGAGGACCTAGTAACTTCCCTCCATTGCACTATAATTTAAGGCATTGGGCTGGTTGCTAGGGAGGTTAGAAGTTGAACATTTTTTAGGGTAAATGCTGGTGGAATTGGGACTTCCTAGTTAAGCTTGAGAGGAGAGATCACATACCTTTTTGGCTTCATTGGGAAGAGAGTGAAACTTGTCAAAGTAGAGGAGACTTCTTGTTGGACCCTGGGAGGAGCTTGTACAGCATCAAGGCACAGGTTGTAATGTTCTTCTTTGATTTGAATTAATACAATCGGATTCATTTTTCTCAACAAATTGTCTTATGTCATTTTTTCATGAATTCCTTGATCATCATGTTAAGTATGATCTATGATATTGGCTTTTCAGGTGCTATTTAATTTGTTTGCTTGTTTGTGTTTGCAGATTCGCAACAAGGGAGCTCATTTGGATCAAAAGAGTGAGGCTTCCACAAACTTGCATTGGACCCAAGGTAGGCCTAAACACTTGTTTGCCTTTGTTTATAATTGCATATTTAGATAAAGATAGTTTTTGATTGGCTTGCTTGTCACTAGATATCATTAGATTCTAGGAAGTTCTATCTTGTCCACAAGATCGACTCATTTTGTGTGACACTGTCTTCCAGCAAAAATACCAGGAATTACAGAAGCAACTTCGGGACATGAATACATCAGAAAGTGAGACCTTCGAGAAATACTGAAAGGCAGAGGAAATAATTGAGAGAATAAAGCTCAGATTAGAAAAGGTTATGAGTCAAATGGATACTATTTGCTCACTGTACACTGATATCCTGGCATGCAGATCCCATGCCAACAATTATGCCTTATTTTTGTTAGAAGTATACTTGCAGCTGAAAATCAAAGCCATCAAGGTTCGAAAACCTATAGAATTAAAAACCCGTGAGGATTTCATAAACTATTGAAAACATCATGGGGTAAAAGTTCAGAGATTGCTGTGTGAATTCTACTTACATAATTTTGTATTAGAGGAAGAAATCGAAAAGAACCCCAGTCCTTTTGTGGGGGATGTGCAATTCCAAGCTTTTATTTCATTCGTTGTTAATCAACTGAAATGGTTCAAGGCTCATAACATGTTCCAGAGGTAGGAAAATGGACTAGACCTTTGTGTCAGAGGTGAACCAAAACACCTGTTACAAATGATGGCCAATCACAAAAGTTTGATGAAAAGGGAAGTAGTAATCAAAATCTTGGGGCCCATTCAAAAAGGGATTGTCCATAAGGGAGTGGAATACTTACTCCATTCAGGAAATCTCATTGGCTGCAGCCAAGTTCAGGTGGACAGTTTCTAATAGCAATGTACAGAATAGAGAACCATTTAATTATAAAAATTTTAAATTCGTTGTAGAACACTTTGTAACTTTTAGAAATCTCATCTTAAGAGAAGGTCCTTATTGGCTAGGTTCTCGGTTCCATAGCCCTATTATTTGGTATCATGCTAAATGTTTTCGGGAAAAGTGTCTATTCAGAATGAACCTATCCCATAGGGTTGTGACAGAGACCGCAGAAACAAACAAGGAAAACTACTCTTGTATTCTTCTTTATGAACTATAAACGAAGATGATTAAGATGAACCGACTTGTGTCTTGTGCTAGTTGTTCGATCCAATCTATCCTCTCTTTGCCAGCTTCCACCGATCTGCTCCCTCACTTGCCCAACGTCACCAAGTTCCTGCAAGTTCACAGAAGAGAGAAACTACACAAAGACATAGATTTATGTTCATAAAAAGCTTAGGATCAGATTTAAGCTAAACATACAAATATAACACACATCAGATATACAAGCATGTAGGAGAAACTCAAGTAGTTTTATTAATAAAACAAGAAGATCCAGGAGGAGTTACAACCGATGAGCCCTGATCTAGCATCAGCCTCCCAGCATAGAATCCCTTCTTCACCTCCAACAAAGCATAAATCACACAATACTCTGATATCAATCTCAAAACCAACACCAATTCTCAGCAATGTACAAAATTCCAGCCTCCGGATCTCTTGGTGAGGGATCCATATATAGATGTATGCAAAGAGGATGAGTCAGCTCATGAATTGATTAGTGGCTTCTCTCTGTCAGTTCTTTCTTCCACTTGGAGACTGAGAGCCTCTTACTCATCACTGGTTGAATTCAGTGAGGCAAGTGTCATTGGAGAAGATTCTAGAAGCTTCCATTGTCCCTCCACCTCGTTGAATGACTCTGCCACTTGTCATTTCCTGCTCAACGCACCCTGGTAGTGCATTCAAGTGCGTTGCAACATACCTAGCCAGTGTATTTGGGTGCTTTGCAACGCAGCCAGCGAGTGGAGCACTTGAAATGATCCTGTTTTGACTAGTTTTGAGCAGTTTCTGGTGGAGAACTTCTGGGAGAAGCTGTAATTTGTTGACCTTGTTTCTTTAGGAGCTGGAACAACATCTTTAGGGACTTAGGATCCCTTGGTTTATGGACATTTCATGCTTATAGCTGTAAGGCACAAAAATGTCTATAACAGTTGCCCCCTAAAGTATGAGGCCGTTTATCGGGTGAAATGCTTTATTAGGAGGATCCGAAGTTCTTCTAATGCTGGAGAGGAGACCTGTAATGAGATACAATACAATACATTATTTTCATATTGTTTTCATGATCTGGCTGAGGCGGGCATTCCCATGCTCAGCTTTATAAATTCATTTTCATGTACATAGGACAGACAATCGTCTGATGGTAGACTGATGATTCTGGTGAAGTCATCATCCTTTTGGTAGGATGATTATCTGTGCTGCAATGCTGTACATTTCAATGTCTTTATTTTTCCTGAATATATATCGCAGCCCGGATGAATGAAACTATATCCGAGGTCTTCAATCTCGTTCGATCTTCACTCTAAGTACAAGTCGATCCATGTGAGAAATGTTTTGAAGTTGAACATGGAAAGACATCGCTTGACTACCAGTCAATGATGTAAACTGTTAACAAGCGCGAGAGGAATCACCGATAATGATGATGACCCTCAAGGTACTGCGATACAATTCACGTGGTGTGAATAAAGGACTTGGCGTCGAACACCACGCAAAATCTTTCGGTCGAAGGTCATTGATGTATACCTATCGCCGGAAGTGAGAAACTTGCCATTGAGGCATGCAAGCTTCAAAGTACTGAGGGGGTGTTCCTAGATCAACTTCTTGGATAATGAGCTGATGTCGACAAGAAGCGATCCATCAAAGGAGGGCCTTAATGAATCCCACACCAATGACATGAAACAGAGAAAATGATTTTGATGGAGGTGAAAACGATCTGGTGACATACGGTTTAGGGTGGCGGTCATGAAAGAGTGAAGTATAATGTATGGTAGTGGATGGGACACGGGTGACTTCTCTGGATGACTTCTCTTGAACATGTCGGCGACACTTATGTGATGGATCGGTAGCATTTACCCCAAATGTGGATGGTATGGCATGACCATGGTGATGTGACCGGTGAATGAAACAACCCAACCCGACTCTGGCACGGAGTGGAAGTGTCATGTTCAAGAGCGACTTGCTACCAATAAAGTTTCTTTGAGTTTTCTTCCCAATTTTTCCCCAGTCATTTCTGACCAGTACCTCTTTATTTTTGTCAAGCTTGAGGAGGATAACATATGCTTGTTCTATAATTTGCCCTTCGGGCATACCCATCGCTATGTTTTAACGAGCCTAGCGATAGTGAAACTCGTTCTCGTCTAAAGACAAGTTTGTTGCTATTAATCTTTTTAACAAGCGTAACGACAAAGATAACTCGGTCCTTTTCCTTTTTAGGGAGTCTGAAAAGGTACGTAAAGATAACTCTGGAATTCCTTTTTCGTCATCTAATCCCTTAATTCCGAAAAAGTATAAAACAATACAGAAGGGATGAATTTTCGATAGTTTTAACGAGCCGAACAAAACAAGCGCTCGATATTTTTGTGCAATAATCCCTCAGGTCCAAAAAGATTAAAATCTAGAGGAGGGATAGCACTTCCAGTCGCTTTAACGAGCTGGAAGGCCAAAACTCGGCAATCTTTTCATATTTTACGAGTCAGATGAAAAGAGCTTAAAGAAGACTCGTCTTTTGAGGAACGAGTGATAAAATGGGTAGCAGCCGATTCCAGGTAAGGTTTGGAATTCTCCAATCATGGCAGTGTCACAAGGATGGCTAGTGAAATCACTCTTCACAGCTGTTCCTCAAAATGGGTAAACAATCAAATGGAGGTGAATGATCGGCCAATGAAAAGTGGAGGTGACGGTGCAAACACGACCAAGGCTTTAATGGCTGAAAATGCTTCATTCACGGTGGTTATTTACCGGAGGATAGTTCATTTTTTAACGGGCTTAAATGCGGGTGGAAACATTTGCTTGACCTTATGTTTATTTTTTAACGAGCTTGAAATATGCGCTAAAACTGCTCGATCAATCCAGTCATATGATAAGAATGTCTCATATAAAATGGCAGCTTTTAGATTTTTGCCCCACATCCTTTCTTTATGCAACTTAGGAAACGACTAATCCAAAAAATAGATAAATAATCGCTCTTTCGCTTGCATGCCAAAAGGTTTGCATGCCCCCAGGTATAAAACAGAGTTTCAAAGTTACCCCTCAATTTGAAGACAAAACATTTGTTCTATCAGGAGAGGCCTACCTCTTACAGGTTACCCAAAGATTGTTCTATCCGCGGTGCAAACAAAACACTTCCTCGGCGATGTCTACCGAAATAGACAAAGGTGAGTGGCGAGATCAACCAACTCTCATAACTTTGACAAGAGAATTTTATTCTAGAACAACCCCTCTTCCAATCACGGACGGGGTACGGACTAGTCACACTCTCCCGCGGAAACCTACTGTATACCCGAAGTTTTCCTGCCGAAGCAGGCCAGGACGCATGCCCCCTGGGTTTCAGTCATATCCTTCCGGATTACTCGCGCTCATCGGGAGGACGGACTGGGACTTGAGAAATTTCTTGCGTGAAGAGACCATTTAGGGACGGTATATGACTATTTTCTATGCGTGATCCGGGAAATGAAAGCTGGTCCACGAGCTTGACCACTCTTCCTTCGTGCGGAAAACACATTACTCTAAAGAGTGAGGAGACGATGGCTCCCATGCAATAAATATAGTCTCATCCAAGGAGTAGGTTATAATCCAAGGGTCCTTGAACGAACATGACATTCATGCGAACTTTCTTCCCTCTCAATGTTATGGGCACATCGGGAAGGATCCCTAAAGGTCGACTAGTTCCTTTATCAAAGCCTGTTAGATTTCTCATTTCCGGCAACAGCGATGGCGAGCCAAGCGCTTTCCAAGCAATAGAGGAAAGGATACTCACAGAAGCCCCCTCATCAATGATGGTACCATCCATGACCATTCTATATATTTGAACGATAATTCGGAATGGTATGCTTGCTGGCAAGTGGGGTCTGCCTAGTTGATTCCAGTCGAAGGATACAACTAGGTTGCTTGGAGGTGGGACCGAGTAGACGGTCAGGTATGGATCTGACGAACTTTCTTCCTGCGGTAAAGGAATGGGTGGATTGCCCCCATGTTCGTCGGAGTCTGTGTTGATGAAGAGAATTTGGACGGTGTCATCCTTATTCTCCTCAGTGACTGTATCATTCGAAGATAAAACCTCTGAAGGCAAGACCAGTTCAACTGCCACCTCGACCTTTTGACATTCGTCTGGTATGGATTCAGTTGGTTTATCCTCAATGATAGACGCTTCAGCTGACCTCTTGAGC
Organism: Pinus tabuliformis; assembly: GCA_031772625.1. Taxonomy (NCBI): domain Eukaryota; kingdom Viridiplantae; phylum Streptophyta; class Pinopsida; order Pinales; family Pinaceae; genus Pinus; species Pinus tabuliformis. The sequence goes on along the minus strand of CM062807.1, from coordinate 1,280,476,816 downwards.
GGGCCAGCTGGGTTCTCAACTAGTGACAGACTCGGCAAGAGTTTTTTATATCCAGGAGGAAGTCGTAACGGTGAAACCGAACGATCATCCAAAACTCTTTTAGCCTCATCTAAGAAGGGACAACAGTGGAGGGCATGGCCGCCTTCGCACAGCCTACAGGAAAATCTAGCTTTCCCTTTTTGTCCTAGGGCTTCACTTTCAGTAGTTGACGGTGTGCTTTCAACATGATCTCCAGAGGTTGATGACACCGGATTGTGCAAACGAGGAGACCAGTCCCTTAGTATCCGGGGGATGCAAGGACAATCTCTGTGAAAGTGGTATCCTCTACAAATGACACATGGCGATTTAGGCCTGGTCGGTGCTGTGTGTGGATTCTCATTAGACGACATTTGTTTTCCCTTATTTGCCTTTGGTTCCTTCTTCTTTTTCTCTTTCTTATTCTTTTCCTTCTTCTCCTTAGGAACTTGGCTTTTAGCTTTACCAGTCCCATCAAGCGAAGAGGAAGGAGGAGAGGAAGAATTAGAGGAAGTAGAAGGCTGGTGGGAAACTCTGGACTCGTCTAATTGCTGATTCGATTGTTCAGGAATAGTGGTGTTCTGAACGACATTGGTTGAGAAAAGCCATACTGGCAGGCCAATTGTCAGTCCTGGGAGCGACAATGTGGCCATATGGGGTGCACCAACATCTCCCCAAGAGGAGAAGGGACTAGGATTTCCATCAAGGGAAATTCCTTGGTTGGTAGGCTCCATTTCCTCAACCTAAATATCAACGCAGGAAAAAGGGGTATGAATATTCCGTTTAAAATAAATTTTAACACGCTTTGACACAACTTTGTTTTTTCAGTTTTAAAGAGTCGAGAAAAAACAAAAGATGACTCTAGTCTCCTTCGATTTTTAATGAGCCTGAAGTGACAAGTGCTCAGATGGACCTTTTCCGTTAAGGAGTCTGAAAAGGAACGAAAGGGACTGCTCTGGAGGTCTAGGTAGAGGGAGTGCCAAACCAATCGCAAAACCGCAGAATACTTTTTAGGGTACGGGTGGTCAATCTTCCCGAATGCTGTGTTCAGTGCATTGCGATCAGTAGGGCGGCAGACACGGCTTCCTATAGATAAAGGTTTTATGCCTATAGGGGTCTCCCAATATATACTCGACGGTACGTGGGAGCACAAGTCCGTACTGGCACTTATCGTCTCAAAGTGGAGGAATCACCCAACCAACAGTGAGGACAACAGTTACCAGGCTTTACGACATCGGAATACGTCTCTAGCCTAGACCTCTAGATGTTGTGCATTAAGTTACAAAGCGTTGTTAAGTTCATTGAATTTATTTTAGGTTGATCTTTCTTATGAAGTTTGCCTTTTGGGTTCACCATGAGATGTAGATGTAATTCCTAAAATGAAGTCTAAAGATGATAAGCAAGCTTTTATCTCTTTTCAACAATGAAAATCCTAGCTACAAGGGGAAAAGAAAGACACAATATTTTCTCAAAGAGCAAAGAGCACACTATAAATGCACTTTTTCCTAAATCAAGCCATACAAACTGTAAATATGCAAATGCACTTGTGCATGTATTTGTTTTTCACTTTCTTAATATTGATGCCTAAAAATAAAGTTGTTGTACAAATTTGAACTCGATTTCAAGTGAAAAACACAAACAAGCTTCTTTTCAAAATCAAAAAGTAGAGATGATTACGACACTTTATGATTTTGAAGTAAACACTTGTTTCAACACTAGAAATTCACAAATTCAAACCAAAGGAAAAAGTAAAAGCGTAATCAACTATCAGCAGCAAACAAACTTTCTCCTAAGATCAAAACGACACTTACGACAGATCTAGATCTAAGGGCGACAGTATGACCAGTTTACTTTTGCAATGGGAAACTGTAAATGATGTAACAAATACACAAAAACAAATACAGTTTCTTTATAAAACTGAGGTGGAATTAAGGCAAAGAAAAGGGGCTTTTAGACAGACAAACACACTGATCAAAGGCTGCAAAAATCAGAGGCAAAACTGGAAAAAATGAGCAAAGAACCTCAGCTAGGCAGGGTTAGGCTGATCAACGCACCTGCTACACAAAGAAACTGAATTGCAACGCAGGTAGCCCTCTCGGGAACTGTGCTGAAATGCAGAGTCTCTTCACAGAGCCTGCGCTGAAGCAGAAATGAGAATTTTCTCTGGGTTCTGGGTCACGGTTTGCAGTTTAATCTATGGTTTTTGGCCGGATAAAAGCAATCAAATGTGCACAATCAGAGGGTTGATTTACAAGAGGTTTGAGAGCTATCACAAAGGGTAATCAGATTATTTGTGAGTCAACTATTCAGATCATAAACAGGCCCAGTGAATGGACTAGAGTAGCAGATGTCTACTTTGCATTTGTAAATGGAAAATGTAGTTCGATTCGCCACTCCTAAGTTTATGAGATGAACAACAATAGAAACACAAATAAACTAACTAGACATGATCCCCAACGGAGTCGCCATTTTGTTTTCAGGAAAAGTGTCTATTCAGAACGACCCTATCCCACAGGGTTGTGACAGAGACCTCAGAAACAAACAAGGAAAACTACTCTTGTATTCTTCTTTATGAACTATAAACGAAGATGATTAAGATGAACTGACCTGTGTCTTGCGCTAGTTGTTCGATCCAATCTATCCTCTCTTTGCCAGCTTCCACCGATCTGCTCCCTCACTTGCCCAGCGTCACCAAGTTCCTGCAAGTTCACAGAAGAGAGAAACTACACAAAGACATAGATTTATGTTCATAAAAAGCTTAGGATCAGATTTAAGCTAAACATACAAATATAACACACATCAGATATACAAGCATGTAGGAGAAACTCAAGTAGTGTTATTGATAAAACAAGAAGATCCAGGAGGAGTTACAACCAATGAGTCCTAATCCAACATCAGCCTCCCAGCATAGAATCCCTTCTTCACCTCCAACAAAGCATAAATCACACAATACTCTGATATCAATCACAAAACCAACAACAATTCTCTGCAATGTACAAAATTCCAACCTCCAGATCTCTTGGTGAGGGATCCATAGATAGATGTATGCAAAGAGGATGAGTCATCTCATGAATTGATTAGTGGCTTCTCTCTGTCAGTTCTTGCTTCCACTTGGAGACTGAGAGCCTCTTACTCATCACTGGTCGAATTCAGTGAGGCAAGTGTCATTGGAGAAGATTCTGGAAGCTTCCATTGTCCCTCCACCTCGTTGAATGACTCTTCCACTTGTCATTTCCCACTCAACGCACCCTGGTAGTGCATTCAAGTGCGTTGCAATGCACCTAGCCAGTGTATTTGGGTGCTTTGCAACGTAGCCAGCTAGTGGAGCACTTGAAATAATCCTGTTTTGACTAGTTTTGAGCAGTTTCTGGTGGAGAACTTCTTGGAGAAGCTGTAATTTGTTGACCTTGTTTCTTTAGGAGCTGGAACAACATCTTTAGGGACTTAGGATCCCTTGGTTTATGGACATTTCATGCTTATAGCTGTAAGGCACAAAAATGTCTATAACACTAAAGGGTACAAGGTTATATATGAACTTCCTGAAGGAAATACAGGACACATCTTTGAGCTCTTAGCCAAGATCCATGGTTTTAGATTGCTTTATGACATTCCTTCTCCAGCTTATTCCTTGATCGCTCTGCATACGAACTACATGGTTTTCATAAGGACATGAAAAAGGGTAAGCAGGGGAATATGTTGAATCATGGAAAATGTATGCAATTACTATTAAACTCATCATCCTTTTCCTTTATTCTTATCCTTTCTATATCTCAATGCACTAATCTATTAAGGAATTATGGTAAGAAATACAAAAATTATCTGCAGTTACACTTTGGCTAATTATTACCTTCCTTTCTACAGGAAAACAACAAAAGGGACAAATTTTGTTCCCTGTGAAGAAACAACAAACATCGACAAGCTAAGGAAGGAACACGGCAGTTGCAGATATGTCCAAAAGAAAATCAGCAGGATCAGTGCAAGAAAGGAAATAATGTCTGAAGATGGAAAACTATTGCGAATCCCTCAAGATCGAGAGATCCTGAGGGATCATGTTTATCACTTATCTTTGTACCTTTTCTGATTATAAAAGAGATGTTTTGTAAGAATAAAGGGGGAGGAATTTCTGTATTATTGTAATTGTATTCACAGACTCTCACTGTCAAGAAGAACACAAATATATTGTAATGCTCATTCAATTTGATGATTAATAATTAAGTAAGGTTGTTGTTCCCTCGCATTTCCTGAAGTAACTTAGCAGTGTTTCGCTGACGACTAAGGGCCTGACCACTAGTGGATTCAACTGCTCTTCTTATGTCATACATTTCCAATTCTCGCAAGTGTGATGGTTTGATAGTATTCTCACTTTCTGTGATTTTATCGCTGCACTATTTATTATTTTCCAGTATTGACAAAATCTCTTTATTTATATAATTTACAGGATTGTCATTGATTTAGTTTTCTTTCATTTTAGATCAAGTTTCTCAAATAAATATTCTGCTCTGTATAATCAACTGTAAGAAGTATTAACTATTGCTGTTGAAACTCTCGGATTGATATTCATTCACTGTTTAGATTAATTATTGAGGATTAGGCTTGATTTCGATTAAATCAGTTAAAGAGGGATGAGTTATCACTACTGTACTCTCAACTAATGTTGTTGTTGCTTTGATGAATGGAAGATTTGATTTCAGGATTGATTTTCCTTTAATTGCAATTGGAATTTACTAGATACATTTATTTACTCTTGTATTTAAAAGATCTATACTGCAATTTAGAAACATTACTCTTTGAGTAAATAGCAGCCACACACTGTGTACACTCTTGAAATAAGAAAACAATCCCGGATTGATAACTAATGTGAGGATAATTAGGAGTTTTAAAAAGCACCTTTTATCGACCAACAAAGGGGTCCAGTTCAACTAGGTGAACTATTTATGCAGCGAGTTCCTTGCGAATTATTGCGAGGCATAGGAGTAGGGCAAAACATTTCATTATGCATTGCTCCTCTTATCGATAGTACTAGTGGCATGGGAGTTGCCCGAAGATAGCTAGTTCCCTTCGGTCATGCAAGACCTTCTAGAGGTAGCAAAGTACACTTCGCTATGGGTGACTAGGGACGTGAAGAGGATAAATGAGAGCAAGATATTTTTGAATATTAATGGAGATGAATATCTGAATGGGGATCAACACAAGCCGCGGTTGTCGCCCATAGTCTACAATAGTTTGTAGATATTTGTAGAGTTCAAATCATATTTCCACCATGTCTTCATTAGGGCACGGAAGGGCCCTATGAAGATGTGACATGATTTACCATACTTGGGGATCGATGATTCAATTTTCGTAGTTCTTGAGTCTTGTCCGCTAGAGTGGTGTGCTCCAGTTGGCTCTGCGGTGGAAACAGACAAGTCTGTTGCGCAACGTAAGAAAGAAGAGACAAAACTTCGGATGGCGCAACTAGCGGAGAAGTGCAAAAAGGAAGAAGAATCGGCTAAGGCCCAGGAATCGTGTGACACTGTGAAGTTGGCGGAACTACAGTAGAAAATAGGACAAGAAGAGTGCGAAGGACAGAAGTCACCTTTGCCCGAACTAGAGACAGACACAAAACAAGGTGATGTGGAACTGTAGACAATATCCACCCAGATCAAGCATCCGCGAACACGCAAGCAGGCAATGTTGTGAAAGAAAACAAAGGCATCGAAGAAATCATTCGATCAAATCCCCCTCACTGAGGGGGATTTACATAAAATCGACGAAATGGTGAAGGATGTCACCATAGAGGCCCTCCAACAATTTGGAGAACAACAATAGTTGGTATTGGAAGCTCTTCGGATAGAGTTGGAGGAGTTGCGGGTTCGCACTCCATAGGTTGTTGTAGTGTCCAGAATCCTTGCAGTCAGCACTTCAGCTGCCTAGGAAATGTTGCGCACCAGGGTGACCAACATGATAGTGCTACCAGATGGGGCACTTACTACAGAGACCAAGGCCGATAGACCCACAATCAACAGTTTGAAATGGGTTGGATTAAATATGGCTGACTCCCTCGAGAGATGCTCTATCTCTTGCAGGATGGGGTCACAACGAACTTCGAGCTAGGGAGAATCACATGCTGCAGATGATGAGCGAGTAGCACATCAGCATTGAGAAGTTGGGCCTGCAGCGCAATGAGGCAGTGGAGAGGAACAGGGAGATAATGCAGGTTGTAGAGGAAGCCTACCATATGGTCCTATTGTTGGAAATTCAGGTAGAAGAACCGGTGGAGGCGCAAGTCCACAAATTGGCCATAGGGGTGTGCGATGCTAGAGCAGAGATGGACAAGGTTCATCTGGAGCTAAGCCTGCAGATCGCAGAATTGCAGTTGAAGGCTCAACCTTCAACTACATTGGAAACTAGGTAACAACGAACCACTGTTGTCATAGAAGCAACAATGGCAGTTGACAACACAGTGGCAGACTACATGTAGTTGTTTAAACAATCATTCGATGTCCTAACCACCCTACAGGCAAACTCGAATGTAGAATGGCTAGAGATAGAGGCACGTGAGCTACAACAGAAGTATGATGAAGTTAAAAGGACTGCATAGATGGTTTCCCTTACATAAAGGCTTGCAAGGATGCAGGAGGCAAAGGTGCTCAAGGAACAGGTGGATGTTGCTCGGCATAAGGAAGCAGTCTTAAATGCATGCCTACAGCCATGGATTGGTGAGGCTTATACAATTACAGCTTCCATTGAAGCAAATCTTGTGCAACTACAAGCAACTCAGCAGAGGATTCAGGGCAGAATTTTAGCAGCAACAGTCACTGACCAGCGCATGGAAGAAGCCCAACAGGGGGCCTCTCAGTGCGGTGTCGAATTTGCAGGGATCCAAATAGATTTGGGAGGTCTTTGAGCTAAGATCTCCACACCTACAGAGTGAATTGAGGGTGAGTCATGATGTTTGTGTTGGGGGCCTATTGGGCGCGGGATCCCCTAAGGATAGTTTTGGGGCTAAGAGCCCATATTGTGGTCCAATTTTGTAATTCCAATGTAAAGACTCCACATCTTGTGGGCGGGAGTGTGTAGTTGTTAAAGATTCATAGGGTTATCTGTCCTTATTTTGATAATGTAATGTCCACTGTAGAAGATCTACCCATGGTTTGCAGACCATGGGATTGTATAAATAGAGCTAAGCTCTAAGTAGTTAGAGACATAATGCCTAAGCAATGAAGATGTATGCGAGATAGCTATGAAGTGTTAGTCTAAGTTTTGGGTCATAGTGTAGGTAGAGGCTCTGTAGCTGAGTGCGCAGAGGCCTAGTAGTCCACAACTGAGTGCGCGGACCCCTACAGCTGAGTGCAGAGGACGAGTCGAGTCTGTAATCATTTCAAAATATTAATAAAGAGAGGTTTTCTATCATTCCTATGTATTTATTTCCTATTTATGCCTTTGTTATATTGGGTATTAATTTCATCTTAATGATTATAGGATGCACAAATGTGTATAACTGTATTGGTTAAGTGAACGCATGTAAGAACATATGTTTAAGTGAAGCTAATTAAGATCTATTAATGAGATAAGTAAGATACTTAGCCTAGTTTGGGAAATAGCGCAGTTTGTTGCCCTAGCAGCGCGAAAGGACGTTAGCCCCTGGTTAAGGCTGTGCGAGAGCGATTGTAACATTTCACGAAGGTCCTGAAGGGTAGAGTAGAGGGATAAGCAACCTGCATGAAGGCAGGTATAGTTGGAATAAATAGACATCACAACCATCTCAAGGGTGCGGCAACTTCGTTCCAGTATCCCCCCATACTACTTTGGGTGAGACTTCATTCTGCACTCTACAGGCTAATGATGAAAGGGCTAGTAGTGTAGGGATTTGTTTGGCTAAATAACACTAAACCTAGGTCAAGGCCCCTTAAGCCAAAAACGGCATTTTGAGTTACTTCCTTAATTCTGAGAGCTCAACATTTTTCTTCTTAATATGTTCTTCTGCAACATTTATATTTGAGGGATCATATCTAATCTTCAACACCAAATCTTCCAAATATTTGATCTTGGTGTCCTTTGGAAGTGAGGAAACTTTTTCCAACTTGATTTGTGACTGTGTATTGGCTAAGGTGACCTGTAACTTTGAAAAACTCATGGCAGTATGAGTCAAAGTGGAAGAAATCACCTGACCAGTTTGTTTGTGCATCTCAAATTGGTCAATTGGATGTACATCTTTTACATTAAACTCAAATGAGGATTGCTTTGATAATGTGCAAGAGTCCCGGGGTATCTAATTTGAACTTGTAAGAAAGCCATTTGCATCTTACCCTTCTCAGAGTCAAAGACTAAAAGAAAGCCATTTGCATCTTACCCTTCTTAGAGTCAAAGACTAAAAGAAGTCTAGAATGAGAACTGGAAGAGTGTTTCTAGAATTGAGTATAAGTGTTTAGCTTAAATTCCTAATTCTTCTTCTTAATTTAGCTAAAAACATGGAAGATATCATTTTCTTTGTCCTTCTAACTAGTTCCACTAGTCTAATTGACCTGTTGTTCCTGAGAAGTAGCGGACTGAGTGGGGGACTGTGTAGACTGTCCACCAGACTGTGTAAAAAGAAACGTCTCCCCAAGTCCATCAAATGTTGTTTTTTGTGGCTCATTTGTTGCACTAAGCTTCAAAAAGACCTTAGGTCTCTTCTTTCTATGCATAGTTGTAAAACGCTGGCTTGATGCTTCAGTTGTAGGGGATTATTGTTCTTCCCTTCCTCACTTAGCTATCTTTTCTTGTGCAAGTGGAGTTTGTACATTTGAAGTAGAGACTACCTGCTCTTCTTTTTCTTGAAGGGTGTTCTCCTTCCATTCTAAATTATTTTTGTACTGCTCTATTTTAGGCCTAGCTATATGGTGGTATGCAATAAGTTTATTTTCAACCCTGAGTTTTGAAATTTCTTCCATTGGGTCATAAGACCAATTGAAGTTGAGACCAAACTTAATTTCCTTCAATAACCTGTCTGCTTCTTCTCCTGCTTGTCTAGTGTTGTAGATGAAAGGACCAACTTGAGCCTGCACTATGGGCAACCAAGGACGTGCAGAGGATAAAGGAGAGCAAGATATTTTGGCTATTAATGGAGATGAATATCTAGATGGGGATCAATCGCAAGCCGCGGTTGTCGCCCACAGTCTACAACAGTTTGTAGATCTTTTCAGAGTTCAATGCGGATTTCCACCATGTCTTCATTAGGGCGTGGAAGGACCCTAAGAAGATGTGGCATGATTTACCATACTTGGCGACTGATGATGTAATTTTTTTAGTCCTTGAGTCTTGCCCACCAGAGTGGCGTGCTCTAGCTAGCTCTGCAGTGGAAACAGACAAATCCGCTGCACAGCGTAAGAAAGAAGAGACAAAACTTTGGATGGCACAACTAGCAGAGAAGTGTAGAAAGGAAGAAGAAGTGGCTAAGGCCCAGGCATCATGCAACATCGCAAAGTTGGCGGAACAGCAGCAAAAAATGGGACAAGAAGAGCACGAAGGATAGAATTCACCTTCGCCCGAACTAGAGATAGACATAGAACAAGGTGGCATAGACCCATAGACGACATCTACCTAGCTCAAGCATCTGTGAAAACGTGAGTAGAAAGTGCCACAAAATAAATCAAAGGCATTGAAGACATCATTCGACCCAATCACCCTCACTGAGGGGGATTTACATGATATCGGTGAAATGGTGAAGGATGTCACCACAGAGGCCCTCCAACAATTTGAAGAACAACAACAGTTGGTATTCTAGGCTCTTCTGTTAGAGTTGCAAGAGTTGTAGGTTCACACTCCATAGGCTTGCACAGTGTCCACCAGCCTTGCAGTTGACACTTCAGCTGCCGAGGAAATGTTGCGCACCAGGGTGACCAACACAATAGTGCTACGAGATGGGGAAATTACTACACGGAAGGAGGTAGACAGAGCCACGGTCAGCAGTTTGAAAGGGGTTGGACTAAATATGTCTCGCTCCCTTGGGAGATGCTCTATCTCTTGCAGGATGGGGTCACAATGAACTTCGAGATAGGGAGAATTACACACTAAAGGTGATGAGCGATTAACACGTCAACATTGAGCAGTTGGGCCTATAGTGTAACATGGTAGTGGAGCATAACGGGTAGATAATGGAGGTTGTAGAGGAAGCCTACCGTATGGTCCCGGAGTTGGAAATTCAGGCAGAAGAACCGATGGAGGCGCACATCCACAAATTGGCCAGAGGGGTGCACGATGCTAGAGTAGAGATGGCAAGGGTTCAGCTAGAGCTAAACTTGCAGATTGCAAAACTATAGTTGAAGACTTAGCCTTCAACTCCATCGGAAATCAGGTAAAAACTAACCACTGCTATTACAACAACAACAATAGTGGTTGACAACGCAGTGGAAGACTACATGCAGCTATTCCAACAATCATTTGAGGTCATAACCACCATGCAGGAGGACCTGAATCTAGAGCAGCTAGAGATAGAGGCACGTGAGCTACAAAAAAAGTATCATGAAGTAAAAGGGACTGTGTAGATAGTTTCCCTTACATAGAGGCTTGCAAGGATGCAGGAGGTAAAGGTTCTTAAGGAGAAGGTGGTTGCCGCTCAACATAAGGAAGCAGTCTTAAAATCGTGCCTAGAGCCATGGGTCGATGAGGCTTATACAATTACAACCTCCATTGTAGTAAAGCTCACACAACTACAAGCAACTCAGCAGAGGATTCAGGGTAGTATTTTAGCAGTAGCAGTCAATGACCAATGCGTGGAAGAAGTCCAACAGGCGGCCTCTCAGTGCGCTGCCGAAGTTGCAGGGATCCAAATAGAGCTAGGAGGTCTTCGTGCTAAGATCTCTGCACCTTCAGAGTGACTTGAGGGCAAGTTTCGATGTTTGTGTTGGGGGCCTATTGGGCGTGGGATCCCCCAAGGATAGTTTTGGGGCTAAGAGCCCATATTGTCATCCAATTTTGTAATTCCAATGTAAAGACTCCACATTTTGTGGGCACGGAAAGTGTAGTTGTTAAAGAGTCCTAGGGTTGTCCACCCTTATTTTGATAATGTAATGTCAGCTTTAGAATATCTACCCATGGTCTATGGACCATGGGATTGTACAAATAGAGCTGAGCTCTAAGTAGTTAGAGACACAATACCTATGAAATGAAGATGTATGCGAGATAGCTCTCAAGTGTAAGTCTAAGTTTTGGGTCGTAGCTAGGTAGAGGCTCTATAGTTGAGTGCATAGAGACCTAGTAGTCCGTAGCTAAGTCACGGACCCCTGCAGCTGAGTTCACAGGGCGAGTTGAGTCTGTAATAATCTGGAAGTATTAATAAAGAGAAGTTTTCTAATCCTACGTATTTATTTCCTATTTATGCCTATGTTATATTAGGTATGAATTTAACTTCTAATGCTTATAGGACTCTCAAATGTGTATAACTATATTGGTTAAGTGAACACACGTAAGAACATCTGTTTAAGTGAAGCTAATTAAGATCTTTTAATGAGATATGTAAGATACTTAGCCTAGTTTCGGAAACAACGCAATTCGTTACCCTAGCATCACGAAAGGATGTCAGTCCCTGGTTAGATTTGCGCGAGAGCAATTGTAACATTTCATGGAGGTATTGAATGGTAGAGTAGAGGGATAAGCAACCTGCACGAAGGCACGTATAGTTGGAATAAATGAACATCGCAACCATCTCAATGGTGCGGAAACTTTGTTCCAACATCCCCCCATACTGCTTTGGGTGAGACTTCAGTCCATTCTCTACGGGCTAATGATGAAAGGGCCAGTACTGTAGGGATTGTTTGGCTAACTAACACTGAATCTAGGTCAGGCCCCCTCAAGCGAACACTGGCAGTTTGAGTTGCATCCTTAATTCTGAGAGCTCAACATTTTTCTTCTTAACAAGTTATTCTGCAGCATTTATATTTGAGGGATCATATCCCCTCTTCAACACCAGATATTTCAAAGATTTGATCTTGGTTTCCTTTGCCACTGAGGAAAATTTTTCCAACTTGATTTGTGACTGTGTATTGGCCAAGGTGACCTACAAATTTGACAAACTCATGGCAGTATGAGTCAAAGTGGAAGAAATCACCTGTCCAATTTGTTTATGCATCTCAATTTGGTCAATTGGATGTACATCTTTTACATTAAACTCAAATGAGGATTGCTTCTGATAATGTGCAAGAGTCCTGGGCTATGGAATTTGAGCTTGTAAGAAAGCCATTTGCATCTTACCCTTCTCAAAGTCAAAGACTGAAAGAAGTCTAACTTGAGAACTGGAAGAGTGTTTCCAGAATTGAGTATAAGTGTTTAGCTTCAATTCCTCATTCTTCTTCTTAATTTCACTGAAAACATGGAAGATATCATCTTCTTTGTCCTTCTGACTAGTTCCACTGGTCTAAATCACCTGTTGTTCCTGAGAAGTAGTGGAATGAGTGGGGGACTATGTAGACTGTCCACCAGACTGTGTAAAAAGAAATGTCTCCCCAAGTCCATCAAATGTTGTTTTTTGTGGCTCATTTGTTGCACTAACCTTCATAGAGATCCTAGGTCTCTTCTTTCTATGCATAATTCTAAAGCCCTGGCTTGATGCTTCAGTTGTAGGGGATGACTGTTCTTCCCTTCCTCAGTTAGCTATATTTTCCTGTGCAAGTGGAGTTTGTACATTTGAAGTAGAGACTACCTATTCTTCTACTTCTTGAAGGGTGTTCTCCTTCCATTCTAACTTATTTTTATACTGCTCTATTTCAGGCCTGGCTGTATGGTGGTATGCAATAAATTTATTTTCAACCCTGAGTTTTGAAATTACTCCCATTGGGTCATAAGACCAAGTGAAGTTGAGACCAAACTTCATTTCCTTCAATAACCTGTCTGCTTCTTCTCCTGTTGCTCTAGTGTTGCAGAGGAAACTACCAACCTGAGCCTTTAGCCTAAATTGTGATTTCTTATTTGCAGCTACAAGATGTACTTCATCTTAATTTAACCTCTACCTAATATATTCCAATGCAAAAATTCTGATAGGGAGGTACTTAGGGAGTTTGTATGGTGGAAGCTCACAGCCATAGACTCTTATTTCTGTATAGTTTTGGTAAAGATACTGATGAGCCCCAAATTTGGTAACATTTTGGGCTCATTTGGCCTAACTACCTCTGCTCAATCCTTCATTTTTCATAACTTATGCATCATTTTTTAGTATATTTATGTCATTTGTATGAATGAGGGCAGTCACTATTCCTAGGTGGCTAACACGTGCTTATTTCAGGTTTTTTGACATTTAATGGAGAAAAACCACGCAGATGAGGGCCAGGAGATAGCCAAGATGGGGTTGAGGAATCGTAGGAGGGTTGTCCACAACATTAAATGGCCTTCCACGGGATTTTCACCCCCAACTCCGAGCTCTGACAGCCACCACAACCGGATCTAGAAGGCAGCCAAACGGATTTTGAGGAAGCAGCAGTTCACTCTTAGTTTGGTCAGCCAAGCCCCACTGATTTTAGAGGCCAGCTTGGGGCCTCAAGATGTATAAATGATAGGGCTTTAGCCTTCGAGGGGGACTTTTGAAACCTTGTTGCACATTCTAAACTACGAGCTGCTAGCTCTGTTTTGCTCTTTTGTAGCCATTATTGGCATGTTATTTGACTTATGATTATTATCTTTTAATGGAAAGCAGGCAGATTTGAGTTCAGTTATGAGTTCTTAAAGGAGCCATAGCTCTCGGGGTTGGGCCCAACCTGAGAGCCTAAGGCCTCCTTCCTTTGTATTGTTATCTTTCTTTCAGCATTCTGGTTTTTATCTACATGCATTTGAAACACAATTGTTGAATCAGATTTCTTGGTATGGTTAAGTAGGTCATTGGTAGAGGATAGAGTTGCTTTAGCTGTTTAGAATAAATTGAAGAGATTAGAGTTGACAAAGGTTCCAGAAAAGGGTTGCTTGCACACTCATTTTCACCTGTTTCTAGGGGCTGGAATTGTAGAAAGTGTTGCCCACAAAAACCATTGGTTTACACGTTCATGCAATCATAGATGCAATATATTTGTTTGTAGAAGTTTCCATGCGATCAGATCTCTTGGAATGTTTCCTTGTTTCAGTACCATGCATGATTCTCCTTAGAAATAACATTGCTGCTCATTGGTTTTATTAAACAGTTAGAATAGGTTAATAATATTTCGGTTATGTGCAGGACGTGGATGATTTGTTTCGTTTACACTGTGCAGCGCTACTCCCTCACTCTCTTGTCCTTCTAAGCCGTGCCTAGGCTGACTACTCATCTCCCAATCAGACCCCTTGTCTCTCAACTATTCTATTACCCTCGTTACTCTACCTTCTTCGGCCTTCCATTCCCGATGCCCTCTTCAAGACAACCTAGCTTTGCACACCCCCTCTTCATCTCATCTCTCTGTCACTGAGTCCTTACAAACCCCTCTCCTACCTCCCTATCCACCCATGCAGCCTCTTCCACTCATCCATCACCCAAAAATCCGATTGTAGAACATCCTGTAGGAGTTACTGAACATCCTGTAGAAATTCTGAACATCCTGTAGAACCCCTGCAGACTTCCTGTAGAAGCTCATAAACATGGTTGCTTTGCATCCAAACTTTGTGAAACTCTCTGAAAGGATGTTAGGGACTCCTTGGACCCTCTCAGAGCCTTCCTGGCCTCTTCCAAGCATTTCCCCCCTTGATCTATCCCTGCACAGTAAAGACCCAGTTAGAAGCACATGCATAATAATTCCAACAACTTGAACAAAAATACAAAAATATGTTTTCTTCAGATCAAAGTAGTCTAGACACATGCATCTCACCTTCTTAGAAGTATTGGCATCTCTTTCAGTAGTTTGCATCCCCACCTTTGCATCAGTAGGACTAGCTGGTAGAATTAGGGTTTGCTAGGGTTTGTGTTTCTTGTTGGCTTTCAGTTCTTTTTCGCAAATAGATTAGCTTCCTTTGAGTTAGCTTTCATCCATCAGTTAAAAAGCTTCTTCTGAGAGCTCATAGAAGTTGGCTTGAGCCCTAGCGGACTTGTGCCAGCTGACCAAGTGACAGCTGTGACAAGAGCTAGTACTTGTGCATACAGCACCGTCGCTTCCAAGTTTGTTACGAACTACCGGGTTGATAAAATTAGAGAAGGAAGCTCCAGGAGTTGTAGCATTATTGCTACAATACTGGAGCCTACCATCTTTTTGGTGCCATTGCTGGGGAAGCGTCAGAGTATTACTAATTGTTGCTTTTCTTCTACTCTCCTACTCTCGCCTTCTGCTAAGTAGTATTCATTTCCATTCTGCAATTTCCTTTCTGCAAAAGTAGTATAGACATTTCCTGCTTTCATAGATTAACATTTCAATTCCGCAATTTCATTTCTGCAAGCGTAGATTAGCATTTCAATTCTGAAAGCGTAGATTAGCCTTTCATTTCTGCAATTTCATTTGGGCAAAATAGATTAGTTCTTTCATGCTTTCATTTCAATTCCGCATTTCCATTTCAACAAGATAGGTAGTTGCAGTTCAATCTATTTTAGTTTTGCAGGTACCAGAAAAACAAAAGCAATCAAAAGTCTTTTCATTTCATGCCTCGTAGAAACCGAGATAAAACAGGCAAATTCTTACCCAACACCCCCACCACATCACTAAGTCACCCTTCTCCCTTCTTTGGTGACAGTGATCCAGAAGAACCTATAGGTGAACCTCCTGAGATATACGAAGATCCTATAGCAGAAGAAGAGTTAGAGACCACTCCATCTGAAGCTATGGTTGACAATAGGGGAGAAGATGAGAGAATTGAGGGTGCCTTCCCCATCCGAGAGACCAATGGGGACATGAAAATGAAGAACATTAGCCCGTCCGCTTTACCTCACTTCCATGGATTGACTACTGAAGATCCTGATACCTTCCTGTTTGAGTTTGTTGTCCTTTGTCGAACCTATGACTATACTGAAGATGAGCAGAAACTGAAACTCTTCCCCTCAACCCTTAAGGATGCAACACTACAGTGGTTCATGGGCTTACTTGGGAACAATATCACCACTTGGTCTCAGATGTAGCAAGCTTTCAATACCAAGTACAGGGACTACTGTAGGTCTAAGGAAACCAAGGGAGAAATCTTTCGGATGACCATGGGGAATGATGAGTCTTTAGAAGATTACGAGGAAAGGTTCCAACTCAGCTATAAATGGGCCAGGTGCACACTTCACCCTGAATCCCTCAAGTTGGTCCTGCTCCGAGGAGTCCCTGAAGACCTCTTAGATACCCTTCACATGCTAGCTGGAGGAGATATTTACCAACTGCCTTATGAGGACATAAAGACTGTGTTTAGAAACCACTCTAGGGCAGCCCGGAAAAGAGGTAGAGGAAATATCCTCTCAGCTGGTATTCCTTTCTCCAAACATGAGTTTTCAAATCAATTAGAAGATCTCAAGAGTGAGGTGAGACAGACCATCGCCATGCAAATTGATACATTCCGAATCCAGCAGAAGAAAGAGGAAGTTGAGAGGGCTTTGGCTATTTTCTGCCCTAGGTGTACAAGGAAACACCCTAAGAATGAGTGCCTGTTACATTCGGTTGAGGTATGTTTTGTCTGTGAGGAGGACCACCCCACAAACCAATGTCCAACCTTACCTGGGCTTAAAGCCATGTATCAAGGGACAAAAGCGCCCACTGAACCTCTCTATTTACTCAACCAAAGAAGGCCACATGGACCTAGACCTTACCAACAGGGGATGCAAGGGACACCCGAAACCTATTACAGCCCCAACCAATCCGCTCCTATGCCTTCCTGGGGACCCCCTGTTCATCCTTCCTGGTCTATACCTCCTCCATGGTCTTACCCACCTCAGTACCATACTCATCCCACTACTCCTTCGTTTCACTCACATGCCCAGCCACAGCCTCAGTGGAATGCACCTCAACTGGGGTGGAGGCCCCAGTACAATACTCCTCCCGCCATTTTGCCTCCACCACCATCTCAACCACAACCATTACCTCCTGCTCCTCCAAGGCAACCCCAAATGCCTGCTCAACCGAACCCGAACCCCAACAACAGACAGGCCCAGCAGGTATATACTGGGGAAACATCATGCCCTACCTATGTTGTGGAGATCCAGGAGATCAATCTGCGATTGGGGAAGACTCTCCCAGATCGCCAACCTCCTCCCCCAGAGGACGAGGAAGATAAACAGGAAAGTGAACCAAAGGCTATTCCACCCTTTCCTGAGAGACTAACGACCACCACACAACCCAACCCAGAGGAGGATGAGCTTCTGGGGGAACTCAAACAGTTGTGTGTGAGAATACCACTTCTCCAAGCCATCAAAGATGTACCGATATACAACAAACTGGTTAAGGAAAAGTGTTTCAGACACCCAGGCAGGTGAAAAAGAGATGCTTCAACCATCAATGCCATAGGAAAACTGTCTGATCTTATGTTAGGGCAGGCCATCTGCCCAAAGTATCTAGATCCTCGAAGTCCTGTAGTGGATGTCCACATCAATGGCACCATCATACCTCACACATTGATTGATCTGGGGGCTGCCATTAATGTGATGACCAGGGACACCATGCTCAAACTCAACCTCCAGGGTTCCTTGAGGAAGACCTCGACAGTCCTACAACTAGCAGATCACTCCAACGTGACTCTCGAAGGGATTGTAGAGGATGTCTTGGTCTCTGTTGACTCTTGGGAGTACCCTGCAGACTTCTTGGTTCTGCAACCAAAGGCAAAGCTTACTGGATACCCTCTCATTTTGGGAAGGCCTTGGTTAGCCACTGCAGATGCTTACATAAGTTGCTGTGCAGGAAACATGACCATCAAAAATGGTCCTATGTCCAAGCAGCTAGTCCTGTACCATCCTGCCCAACCCTATTAGAGCATGACTTACCACTTTGGTTGGAGGAAGGAGAAGAAGACGAGGTGTACTCAGCACCTTTGTGCACCCTAGACACCACTAGGGGAGGCCTCCCAACAGAGGATGATTTGATTGAAACCTTGATCCAGACTCCACCTCCCAGTGCATTGTCCTTAGAGGAATTGGTGGAGGATGCCCAAGCCAGCACCTTAGTGGACCTTTGTGTGACCGACCCTGTCACTCCCAGAGTCAAAAATGTGGATTTCGGTCTTGAGAGAATGTTAAAGATCAGCTCCTCCCTATCTCCTTCTCAGGAAAAGGAGTTGTGTAGTCTGTTGACCAGTCATCTAAATGCTTTCGCTTGGAACTATAAGGAGATGAAAGGAGTTCATCCTTCGGTCTGTACCCATCACATCTACATCAAAGAAGACTGTAAACCGGTTAGGCAACCCCAAAGGAGAATGAATCCAGCCCTTAAGGACATCGTCAAGGAGGAATTACAAAACCTGTTGGATGCCAGATTCATTTACCCCATCTCGGATAGCGAATGGGTGTCCCCTTTGGTGTTGGTTCCCAAGAAAAACGGGAAGTGGAGGATCTGTGTGGACTACCGAGAACTGAACAAAGCTACCAAGAAAGACCATTTCCCTCTACCTTTCATAGATCAAGTGTTGGATGGACTGGCAAGAAAGAAGTTTTTCTCTTTCCCAGATGGGTTTAGCGAGTACAACCAGATCCAAATCAGCCCGGAAGACCAAGATAAGACCACCTTCACTTGTCCTTGGGGTACCTTTGCTTACCGAGTTCTTCCCTTTTGGCTATGCAATGCTCCTGCCACCTTCCAGAGAGCCGTCTTGAGCATCTTTTCTGAGCTGGTCCATGATTCGGTGGAAATCTATATGGATGACTTCACACCTTATGGGTCCAACTTCCAGGAAGCATTGTCCAATCTGGGAAAAGTCCTAACCAAGTGCATTGAGATGAACCTGTCCCTTAGTCCTGAAAAGTGTGAATTCTTGATGACTGAAGGGACCGTGCTAGGCCATACCATTTCTTGTC
The DNA here is from genome assembly GCA_031772625.1 of Pinus tabuliformis. Classification (NCBI taxonomy): domain Eukaryota; kingdom Viridiplantae; phylum Streptophyta; class Pinopsida; order Pinales; family Pinaceae; genus Pinus; species Pinus tabuliformis. Next base: position 1,280,457,927 of record CM062807.1, on the reverse strand, counting down.
AAGGATTACATGTGTATCCCAACAAAATTGCTCTCATCAAGAAGATTCCACCTCCTCAGAAGGTAAGAGATGTTCGGAGTTTCTTAGGATTAGTAGGGTATTATAGGAGATTCATTAAAGACTTCAACAAGCTAGCCTCGCCATTGTTTGGCCTCTTGGCAAAAGATGTTGAGTTTAAATGGACTGACAATTGTCAAAAGGCTCTGAATGAATTAAAGGACAAGTTGGTGTCTGCCCCAATCTTGAGAGGTCCAAACTGGGCCCTACCTTTCCACATCCATACTGATGCCTCGAACAAAGCCATAGGGGCAGCCTTAGGACAAGTTGAACAAAAACTTCCATATGCCATTTACTTTGTTAGCAAAAACTTATCCAAGGCAGAACTGAATTACACTGTGACTGAGAAGGAATTCTTGGTCGTGGTCCATGCACTGAACAAATTCCGACATTATATCACTGGATATCAAACATTTGTACACATTGATCATGCTGCAATTAGATATTTAATGAATAAACCGGATGTGAATGCTCGTATTATTAGATGGTTACTTTTGTTGCAGCAGTTTGATTTGACTATTGTTGACAAGCCAGGTAAAGAAAATGTCGTTGCTGACTTTTTGTCTAGATTGGATTTACCTGCAGGGGAGGATGGAACAGTGGATGACCAGATGCCCGATGAACATCTGTTTGCTATCTCAATACTCTCTCCATGGTTTGCTGATATAGCAAACTACCTTGTCTCAGCACAGTTTCCTCGGCACCTATCCTCAAGAGAGAAGAGCAGGATCATACGGAAGAGTGCCTCATTCACTTGGATCGGGGTCAACCTGTTCAAGCTTGGCCCTGATCAGATCTTAAGGCGTTGTGTAAGGGAGGAGGAAGTCTTTGATATCCTCCTAACTTGTCATGACGGGCCTTGTGGAGGACATTTTGCAGCAAAGAGGACTGCCTTCAAAATCCTGCAGGCAGGCTACTATTGGCCCACGCTTCATCAAGATGTCAAAAGGTATATCAGCCAGTGTGACCGATGCCAAAGGATGGGGAAAACGACTCCAAGGGATGAAATGCCTCTCCAACCTCAAGTGACTCTTGAGCCATTTGAGAAGTGGGGTATGGATTTTGTGGGTCCAATCAATCCTCCTTCGAGGCAGAGGTCTTACATCATAGTGTGCACAGACTACCTGACAAAGTGAGCAGAAACCAAGGCCATCAAAGCAGCGACAGAAGAAAAGGTGGCCGAGTTCTTAAGAGAAAACATCTTCTACAAATTTGGCTACCCAAGAGAGCTAGTCATCGATCAAGGAAGCCAGTTCACCTCCAACTTAATTGAGGACCTGCTAGCTCATCCCAAAATCAAGCATAGGACTTCCACCCCATATCATCCTCAGGCAAATGGGCAAGTGGAAGTCACCAATAGAGCACTAGAAGGGATCTTGACTAAGGTGGTGAGCAGCAGCAGGAAAGATTGGGCAGATCGCCTGGTTGAGGCCACATGGGCTTACAACACCACTTGGAAGACCACAACCGGCTTCACACCTTATGAGCTGGTCTATGGGAAGAGAGCTCTGCTGTCAATTGAATTCGAATACAACACTTTGAGGATGGCAGCTCAGCTGGACCTAGATCTCAGCCATGCCCAACAAGAAAGGTTATTGCAGCTGAATGGATTGGACGAGCACCGAATGCAGGCCCTTCTCCACTCAGAAGTGGTTCAACTTCAGAGGAAGGTGTGGCATGACCAACACCTCAATGACAAACAATTTCAGTCGGGTGATTGGGCGTTGTTGTATGATTCCAGGCATAAAGATTTCAAGGGGAAGCTGAGAACCAGATGGCTGGGACCATATGCAGTGGAAAAATGTCATGACAATGGATCTGTTCTTATTTGGACCATTGATGAGGAGGCCCTCCCTATGCTTGTCAATGGGCATCGACTGAAGATCTACAGGAAACCTCTCTCAAGACAAGGATTCATCAAAACTATGGAAAAATCTGTATTGGTCATAGAGAAGGGTTCTGCCTCTGTTATGGGCATACCCTGAAGCTCTTAAGAAAAAAAAAAAAAAAAAAGATCCTTGGGTGAAAACCTTTCTGAGGCTCCCAAGGTAGATGGCAAGGGTGAAAACCTCATTGAGGCGTCCCTACTATCTTTCTGAAAATGTTTGAGAAAAGACCCTTGAGTGAAAACCTCTTTGAGGCGCTCGAGGCAGATGGTAAGGGTGAAAACCTCATGGAGGCGCCCCTGCTGTCTTTCAAAAAAAAAAAAAGAGAAAAAAGAAAAACAAAAAATAGGGAAAGCAAGTTCACAATGTGGCAATGCATGCAGGTTGCAGGTATTCTATGAAGGAAAAGAGGCCCTCAACTCAAAGATAAGGGTCCTTACTATGCTACCAGGTGACCTCACCAGCACCCCCTCCGGAAACACTCATCTTCTCCAAGGTCTGGGCACGATTTGATCACAGTTAGTCTTCTACAGGAAGCTACAGGACTTTCTACAGGAAGTTCTGTATTTCTACAGGAAACTTCCTGTAGAAGTTTTGGACGGCCCAGAACTAATTATGCGGGGAGATCTAATGCCCGAGGTCTGGCACGAAGGCATGCAAGCTAATTTTTTCTCCATCACGCACTGCTGTCACCTCCTTCTACCACCCCAGTTTCCATGCAATGAAAATACCTGCACAGTCAAAACAGAACATTGAATTATCAGAGGAAGCGCTTCTCAAATGGAAAGAAGATGCAGAGATACCATGCAATACTTATCCAAGCCATCCGAGGGCCCTGCGATCATGGCTGTGATGCCACCATCTCCACTGTCTCAGCATGCACCCGAGGAGGAAAAACTGCTACAGGACATCCTACAGGAATCCCGTAGCAGTTCATCCAGCTAGAGTGTACACCATTAAATCGCCTGCAACATGCAATAATAGAGCGGGCACATGCAGCCGAGTCACAAGCTTCGTCATCAGCGGCAGTCTGCAAGGAAGGACCTCCGGGCCTGTGCAAATAGCAGCAGCGAGTAAATCTAATCACCATCGTCCTGAAACCTGAAAATCATGTCGCGGCCACACAGGTAAGTGCCTCGCCCTTTCTTTCGTCGAATTACATGAATAATACTTTGAAATGTTTGCAAGTATGAAATGAACGGGTTGAGCAGTCGAATGGCCATTCAACTGGCCACGATGACCAGTCAGATGGTCTAGTCGGATTTGGAAAGTGGTGGTCGTGGCAAGCTAAACGGGTAGTGGACACGTGAGAAGCGTCCAGTCGGGGAGAAGCGCGATTTAACGGAAATGGCGGCGGCAGATCTGCGGGGAATGATGCGGCAGTCGGGGAGATTTGCAGTGAATGAGTAGGTGACGTCGTCCAACGGTCTGGCAGGGACAGCTCACCCCCGCGCCATGAGTTTGGCCAGGATTCAAATCTACCGGCTGGATCGCCACTACACTCATTTATCATCAGTCGTTTTGAAGTCAAGTGAGCGTCCGAATTTCTCTGAAGCTCGTTACTCCAAGTCTTCGGCTTGTTCGAACGTCTGGTAGCGACACAGAAGATGCAGAACCACTGTCGTGCTCTCTGGAACCTGTGCGCTACTCCTACAGGAAAGCTACACTACAGGAAGCTCACTGCCACGAGGAAAATTGGTCCCTTCACGTCAAAGGTGGCAAATTGGAAAAGGTAAGCCTGAACCTGTTCCTCCCATGCAATTGGTTAAAAGGGTGGGGAAGTCGACGTCTTCAAAAAGTCTGAACATAAAATTGCAAGCGTCGTCTTCCTTTTGTGTGAATTGTCGTCGAAGTATATGTGGGGATTTCTACGGGATGTGATTTATAATTGAGCCCCTGTCAAGGCTCATCTGTAATCTTCACAAATTGCATGCGTGACAGAGGCGTAATTCTACGCTCTGTCCCAAAGAAATCTGGAAGGCCATCATTTGATACGCACCCGCCACCTCCGGTTAACATAAGCAGGTTTTCACCATGCCGGGTGGATTCATCAGAAAGGAACCGAACGACTCAAAGAAACTAAGGGAGAACCCGGAGGTGGTAGAATTGTTCACTCAAGCGCAATGGATGTCGTTTTGCGACAAACTTCAAGGCTATGATGATGAGGTGGCAGAGGAGTTCCTTCGCGCGTTGAAACCAAAATCAAAAACGCTGGCCATTGTTAATTTCAGGGGTTTGAATCTCAGGATCACCCCACAATTCATCAGCAGAGTCACTGACCTCCCAATGGGGGTACCATGGGACAAAGAGGAGAGGAAATTAGGCCAGAAGGCTACAAAGGAGTTCTTGCCTCCGGAGGAGCAATTCTCAGAGGATAAGAACGAGGTTCGCAGAGCTAGCTTACTGCCACTTTGGAGCGAGGTCAGCCTCCAAATTATGAAATACATCACGTGCAAGGGACGGTTCAGCATTGTGTATGGGTACCATTTCCGGCTACTCACAGAATTAAGGCATCAGATGGACCTACCTGCAGAAAGCAAAGTAAGTATTCCCTACTTTCTCCTGCAGTCTATGACTGAATGTGCCACCAAATTACGAGAGGGAACACCAGACCAGGTAGCTCATCATGGGCTCATTAAGCTCCTCGTGGAGGATGCACTCCACACATACAAAGTCCCTCTCTCGTGGGAAGCCTTCCGAAATCTGACTAAGGATGGAGATATAAAAATGTTGACCGAAGAGCTTGGTTCCTCCAGCAGTGAGGAAAAGGAGTCAGTACGCACAAAGAAGAAAAGGAAAGGCCAAGAACCCATGGCCAAAGCACCAAAGAAAGAGCAAAAGGGTAACAAGAGAAAAAGGTTGCCGAAGAGAAGGATGATAAATCCACATTGACACCCAGGGAGAAAAGGTTACAAAGTAGGGTGGACAAGACTGAGCAGGTCCACGTCAGTAAAGGCACCTTGACAGCAGCCCTAACCAAGTCAAAAAGCAAAGCCCCCACAGTCAAACAAGATAAAACGGTGCCACCTGTTTCTACAGGAAAAGCAAAACCGGCTTCTACAGGAAGCCAGAAATCAGCTGATAAAGGGCCTTCTACAGGAAGCCCTGAGAAAGGAAAACCAAAAGAGAAGACAACGGAAATTCTTGCAAGGGAGGCAGCAGCCGTGCTGGCCACCCTTAGTACACCTCCTAAGCCAAAAGAAAAGAGAAAGAGGGAGGCCCCTCTATATTTCAAAGCTAGGAGAAGTGTGAGAATCAAAACGGGAAAGCCCCAACCTCCATCCAGCAACCCAATTACTATAGAAGATACTCCCACCTCGCCAAGGGAGAGGTCCCCCTCAAAGATATCAGTCACTTATGAGAGGGGGAGCCCGAAGACGACTACTTGGAAGGAGAGTATGGACCGGTTGGCTTCGAAAGCCTGGCTACAGGATGTTGAGGCCGCTCTACAGGAAACCTTGGCCCGACTTAAGGAGACAGAGAGGATGGAGGGAGAGGCACCCTCATCACCACCGAGGGAAGAGAAAGTAGAGCCACCAAGGGAAGAAGAAAAGGAGCATATTCCGGAGCCTAGCCCCCAGCCAAGTTTAAGCTCATATTATAACTTCTTAGAAGCTGGAAAAATTATACCATAGAAATTCACTGTGCCACTTTTCTTTGCGTTGGAGGAAGAAAGGGTACGAACCCACACGTGGATGAAAATAGCTAAATCAAAAGGTGTGGCAGACATAGGCCCCTTGGAGGAACAACTCAAGGAGGAAAGAAAGGAATTAGCTATGGCTAAACACATGGCAAACTGCCAGCGGGTGTTCCTACAGGAAGAAAACGAAAAACTTAGACTGCAGCTACAGGAGCTGAAGAAAGAAAAGGGCACATCCTCAGGGGACACTACAACAGAACATCAAGGCAGAGAAGGACTGCAAGTTGGTCTTGGGGAGCCAACCTCGCATCTACAAGAAGAGGAACTGCAAACACAAATTGAGATACAAGCTCTCAAACAGCAGTTACAACAAAAAGAGGCACAACTAGCTTGCATGGCCAGTTGGGCCATGGATGCTCTACGATGCAGATAGCCAGCCAAATCCTATGGCCTGTACCTACGAGACCAGTTGCTGCAATTTCAGATAAATGCATTGGCACAGAGGGGTATCTCCCAGCTCCAAGACCCCCAGCAGTTCACAACATTATGTACTAGCAGTTCATCAGAGGATAAGGCCAAACTCTCGGAGTTCTATCTCCATAATTTGGCCCTTCCTAACGTGACTACATGGGATCCCAACACAGTTGTAGGGGATATGCAATTGATGGCATTTGCTTCATGGTTGAACCATGAAGAAAAGAGGGCAGCAGAAGTCAAGGAGGTCATGGACCGAGAATTACATGAGCCACTGTTGATCAGAGCAGAACCAGGGGATCCCACTGCGTTGATATCGGCCCGCCAACACTTAGCCACCAACCCTCAAACTTTATTGAAATACATGGATCAGCAGGCACAGGCCATAGCACATTTCAAGGATATGGAGCGACTATTAGGGGACAACTGTGTTCATGCTTGCACCCGCCGATGGAACACATTGTCCCACAGCCTTAAAATCAGAGAATATCATACTCCAACTCGAATGAGGGAAGCTCTAGCACGGGTGCCCCTCTACAAAAAGTCCATACAGAACCTTCAAGCCAGCTGGATTGGCCTCAAGCTAAGCCCACCTCTGCTGTTAGGATTGATGGAAGGCAGCACAGAAAAAGAAGAGAAAAAGCAGTGGGAAGAGGTGGAAAGGAAGGCTGGGTTCCATGCCAGTGAGGAGGAGACCACTTCAGAGGCCTGGGATGTGAGGGTGGCAGTGAAAGCAATGAAGGACGAGGAGCTGGATTAGTTTCTCAAGGATGAGCAATCATTTTAGCTGGGGGGTGATGATGAGCCCCAAATTTGGTGACATTTTGGGCTCATTTTGCCTAACTACCTCTGCTCAATCCTTCATTTTTCATAACTTATGCATCATTTTTTAGTATATTTATGTCATTTGTACGAATGAGGGCAGTCACTATTCCTAGGTGGCTAACACGTGCTTATTTCAGGTTTTTTGACATTTAATGGAGCAAAACCACGCAGATGAGGGCTAGGAGACAGCCAAGATGGGGTTGAGGATTCTTAGGAGGGTTGTCTATAGAATTAAATGGCCTTCCTCAGGATTTTCACCCCCAACTCCGAGCTCTGACAGCCACCACAACCGGATCTAGAAGGTAGCCAAATGGATTTTGAGGAAGCAGCAGTTCACTCTTAGTTTGGTCAGCCAAGCCCCACTGATTTAGGAGGCCAGCTTGGGGCCTCAAGATGTATAAATGATAGGGCTTTAGCCTTCGAGGGGGACTTTTGAAACCTTGTTGCACATTCTAAACTACGAGCTACTAGCTCTGTTTTTCTCTTTTGTAGCCATTATTGGCATGTTATTTGACTTATGATTATTATCTTTTAATGGAAAGCAGGCAGATTTGAGTTCAGTTCTGAGTTCTTAAAGGAGCCATAGCTCTCGGGGTTGGGTCCAACCTGAGAGCCTAAGGCCTCCTTCCTTTGTATTGTTATCTTTCTTTCAGCATTATGGTTTTTATCTACATGCATTTGAAACACAGTTGTTGAATCAGATTTCTTGGTATGGTTAAGTAGGTCATTGGTAGAGGATAGAGTGCTTTAGTTGTTTAGAATAAATTGAAGAGATTAGAGTTGACAAAGGTTCCAGAAAAGGGTTGCTTGGACACTCATTTTCACCTCTTTCTAGGGGCTGGAATTGCAGACAGTGCTGCCAACCAAAACCATTGGTTTACACGTTCATGCAATCTTAGATGCAATATCTTTGTTTGTAGAAGTGTCCATGCATTCAGATCTCTTGGAATGTTTCCTTGTTTCAGTACCATGCATGATTCTCCTTAGAAATAACGTTGTTGCTCATTGGTTTTATTAAATAGTTAGAATAGGTTAATAATATTTCGGTTATGTGCAGGACGTGGATGGTTTGTTTCGTTTACACTGTGCAGCGCTACTCCCTCACTCTCTTGTCCTTCTAAGCCGTGCCCAGACCAACTACTCATCTCCCAATCAGACCCCTTGTCTCTCAACTATTCTATTACCCTCGTTACTCTACCTTCTTCGGCCTTCCATTCCCTCTGCCCTCTTCAAGACAACCTAGCTTTGCACACCCCCTCTTCATCTCATCTCTCTGTCACTGAGTCCTTACAAACCCCTCTCGTACCTCCCTATCCCCCCATGCAGCCTCTTGCACTCATCCATCACCCAAAAATCCGATTGTAGAACATCCTGTAGGAGTTACTGAACTTCCTGTAGAAATTCTGAACATCCTGTAGAACCCCTACAGACTTCCTGTAGAAGCTCATAAACACGGTTGCTTGGCATCCAAACTTTGTGAAACTCTCTGAAAGGATGTTAGGGACTCCTTAGACCCTCTCTGAGCCTTCCTAGCCTCTTCCAAGCATTTCCCCCCTTGATCTATCCCTGCACAATAAAGACCCAATTAGAAGCACATGCATAATAATTCCAACAACTTGAACAAAAATACAAAAATATGTTTTCTTCAGATCAAAGTAGTCTAGACACATGCATCTCACCTTCCTAGAAGTAATGGCATCTCTTTCAGTAGTTTGCATCCCCACCTTTGCATCAGTAGGACTAGCTGGTAGAATTAGGATTTGCTAGGGTTTGTGTTTCTTGTTGGCTTTCAATTCTTTTTTGCAAATAGATTAGCCTCCTTTGAGTTAGCTTTCGTCCATCAGTTAAAGAACTTCTTCTGAGAGCTCATAGAAGTTGGCTTGAGCCCTAGCGGACTTGTGCTAGCTGACCAAGTGACAGCTGCGACAAGAGCTAGTACTTGTGCAGACAACACCGTCGCTTCCAAGTTTGTTACGAACTACCGGGTTGATAAAATTAGAGAAGGAAGCTCCAGGAGTTGTAGCATTATTGCTACAATACTAGAGCCCACCAGATACCAATCTCCTGTGGTTGCTTGATAAACTAGTTGCAATACTTTCACAATTTCCTCACTGATTCTTGGTACTGGAGTACTACTCATAATATTAATAGCTGGATGAACAAACAATTCTATGAACTGCTTATATGTAAATTCTTCCTTCTCCTTCATTCCCATAGAGGTCCAAAATATCATTGATTGTTGGTTTCCTTCTTCATCTAGCTTTTGTAAGGTGAATGGAAACTTCTCTCCCTAAAAATATATAGAAATATATACAAGTACTGAAGCATACTTGAATACTTCTTCAATATTAAACTGGAAAAATTGTTCATGGATGGCTTCTACTAGAAATTCATTAAATTTATAGAAAACAGTAGGTTTGGAATTAGCAGAAAAGATAGACAAGAAACCTAGGATGGCTTCATTAACATATTGATCAGAATTGTAACCAAGCAAATAAGAAAGAATATTGGTAATTTTCTTGGTTCTGTCTGGGAACATGGATGAATCATAGGGAGGGTTTCTTTTAGGTAGAGGACTATCTATAACAAGGAAAATTTCAAGAGTTTGAGACCTTTTAGTAAACTCTAGCTTTTGATATGCTTCTATAAGGCTTTCATGAGAAAAAGGATTGGTTGGTGCAATAGTTGGGGCTTGCAACATTTGTTCAATAGACTGAGCATTGATAAAAAAGAGGATTTATCCTATAGGTGTGCTATGGGGTAAAATGCACGGTGGATATGGAATGAAAACTACCCTCAAAGGCCTTCCCAGGACCTTCAATAGACTGTAAGATTTTCTGCAAAAGCTACCAAGTTACACACATGTTCATCTATAAAACATAAATTGACAAGGTATGGAAAGAGGATCACCTTCAGTTCCTTCTATATTTGTTTTGAGTTCTCTATGCGGCAAGAAGCACTCCTTCAAGACTGACTCCAAGACAATTCCTACACAAAGGACAAGGTAAACCAATCACAGCAAATGCCCTTGAAAACTAATCTAAGAATGCACAATAAACATATATTGATGTATAACTTAACTACTCATCTCGACAAGCATCAGAATGAATAAATAAATGAACAACATTACCGACACTATGGACTAGGGAACACAACTGTAGTTATATATTTATAATGGAAGAGTGATTACAACCATTTTTTGTATCAGCCTTCCTTTGCCCCTTCTTCCTCTCTCTCTATCTCCTTCAGCTCACTTCTTCAAGTGTATGACAATTTCACAACAACTTAATGGGATATCCTTCCAAATTCTCTAACCTCTTTCATAATGGCCCTCTCATTGCTTATGGAGACCGTTAATAGATGCGAGGAAGGCCACCGATAATGGTGATGGTCTCCAAGATGCACAATGCAAACTAACGAGTGTGAAATATTTATTTGGCGTCGAACACTTGTAGAATTTCTTAACTAAGAGCCAATAATGAAAACCGGTGATCAAACACAAGGTAACCTACCGCTAATGTCTGCAAGTACCAAGGCATTGAATGTGTTTCTGGGTTATCTTCCTAGATAGAGTGTTGAAGTTGATAGGAAGAAACCTATCAAAAGGTAGGCAATGACGTGTCCTACATCAGTCAACACGAAACCGGACAAGAATGATTTTGTGTTTTGAGGAATCTTTTGAGAATTTGGGTCTAAACAACGGAGGGCATGACGAAAGGATATGTATGATTTGTTGATAGAGGAAACAAATGGGGACCCTTGAACAATAGAAGGCATGACAATGGTTTTAACTAGACAACACTAGACTCATGAACACTACAGAGTGTTTAAGATACGAAGATGTGATTACATCAGGGTATATAGGCTAAAACTCATAGGTTGGTAGGCTTTATACTGAGAGGCCATCAAAATGAAGGTTTATCTGAGGGAGTGCCATGTTCAAGGGAACGATTGCTACCAAACCACGCTTCCAAATACAGAATACAGTTGTATTTTCCACTTTCCCCGTCTAATTTTTTAATGAGTCCAGGTGGGTAAACTCATCGATCTTTTCATGTTTAAAGAGTTTGAAAAGGATCGCAAAAAGAACGAATCTTTGCCCTATCTGATTAGTTTAATGAGTTCAGACAGGCAAACTCGTCGATTTTTTCATGTTTTAAGAGTCTAAAAAGTATCGTAAAAAGAACGACTCTATATCTTGTCTGTGTATTTAAAGAGTTCGAACTAGACAACTCGGTGGTCTTTTCATGTTTAGAGAGTTTGAAAAGATCGTAAAGAGAGACTCCCTGGTGGTCCCTTTGTTATAGTTTTTAACCGGGTGTGACAAAAGGTTAATAGTATACCTGGATCGGTTACTTTTTCGTCTTTTGATATATTGAACCCGGATAAAGAGAAACCTTTTTCGAATAGATGTCGACCTCATTTTGTTATGAGTACAACGCCACAGACTAAACTCATGTTTTGTCATTTATTTTTAATGAGCCCAGTAACATAAACTCGAGATTTTTCAGTTTTAATGAATGAGAGAAGTACCTAAAAGAATGCTCGGGTCATCTTTAGCAAGTTTAACGAGCAGCAAGACATAGCTCGGGATTTTTTCAGTTTAAAGAGTGAGAAAAAAGCACCTAAAAAGAATGCTCCTTTGGTCTTTTTCAGTTTATGAGCTGGAAAAATATCAAAAAAGAGTTGCTCAGAGCATTGTTACATGTATTTAACAAGCATAATGATGAAAACTCGGAGATGTTTATTATTTTTTAAAGAGCAATAAAATATCACAAAAAGTGCTCTGACCATTGTCGCAAAGATTTAATGAGCTTAATGATGAAAACTCGAAGATGTTTATATTTTTTAAAGAGCAATAAAATATCCCTAAAAGTGCTCTATTGATCACAGTATATGTTTAATGAGCCCAACGACAAAAAGATCGGAGATGTTTATATTTTTTAAAGAGAAATAAAATATCTCCAAAAGTGTTGTAATGAGAATTTCATGCAGCTTTCACTGCTTTTTATTCCTGAAAGTACTTTCATCAAAAGCAGCAAAGAGTATAAAAAAGTAGCAATTCCTATTATTTGGGTTCATGCATGATAAAAAATCATGGAGAATGGACTACTTCTTTTTAATGATTTTCAAAAAATCATAACTCTCAAATTTATATAAGGAGATGCTTTGAGCTTTCACATGCATCATGTTCACTATTTTGAAGTTTGTGAGAGCTTGCTGGAGCTAAAGAGGAGCATATTTTCCACAGACCATTGCAGGAGATCCGGGAAACCATTCGATGTGCCATTAGTCCCAAGTGAGAGCTAAAACCTTTCTCTATGCTTACTAAACCTTTCTTAACAATTTTATGGGTGGAATTTTGTAGATCTGAGGTGCCCTAGAGCCTTATTTGCGCACTAATGCCCTCTAGATGGCCAGTAGGGAGTGTTAAATGCTCTATACGAGCCACTGGAGGGTGTTAATCCTCCCTGTGCAGCACTAGGGGTAGCGTTAGGGCTGTAGGGCATAGTTAAAACCCTCATGCATGGATTCCTTAAGTGATTTTGCCCCATTTTAAATGTTTTTAGGGTTATTTTTTGCGGGTTTCAGGCTGAAATGACTCACCTATGGAGAGAACGGGTCGATGACAATGAGGAATTGCTGATGAAAAATGATCGAGCATGAATACTTGCATTGTTCTGCTATGGTTTGTTGGAGTATGCAAAGCTAGAGCTGATGATAAGACAGGAGGATTTACTGAGATGGATCATACAGTGTTGGGATGAACGTGAACAAGTGTTCAAGGTTGGAGATCAGGTGCTGGTGATTGACTAGGATGACATTTACTTTTTGACTGGTTTTTCATGCTGTGAGGCACAAGCAAACCTCACCAGTGGCAGGTCAGATCCACGATCTACTTCAGAGCTGGTACAGATCTACTACATCCCTCAGAGTGGACTAGTCAGTTGGTTATGATTACTTTAGAGCTTTGCCCTAACCTCAGATTGAGGGGCCAAGTACTCTCATGAAGATGAACACCCTCCCAAAAACTAAAGACAAAGTAGATCTGTCCATTTTAGGTACCAGGATAGCCTGTCCCAGTCACCTTGTGTAAGTACCTAGAAGTTTTGGCCACTAGAGATACCTCAAATCACAGACATTACCAGGGGGGACATAGTCATAGACAACATGCTCTGTGGGAAGGAAACCTGAGTCCCCGACTCAGTTCCGAAATCCCCAAAGGGACCCATAATACACATAATGCCCAAAGGATTTGTAAGAGATGGTGGGCTACCTTCAATTACAGTCTGAAGTTGTCTCATATTTCACTCCATTGTTAGTGCAGTGTTCCTGGTAATATGAGTGCAGAAGGATTTTTCATTCGTTATCGACACTAGTTTTGATTTTCAACCTTGGGAAGTTCACTCACATGCTTATCCCAAGGTCTTAATCTAGCTAATGTTGGTTTGCTCAAAAGAGTAACCGATTGATTTTAATGTAAATTTTGGTGCACTTGATTATCTGTCTTCGGTAGGGGTGTTGACGTATGAATATTGTGAGACTCTCTACTTAGTAAACCATGTAGAACAATGCTCTGAATTTTTTTTTCAATTTCTTATGCAAACAAGTTTTATTCTACACATTCATCTTTTCACATATTCATGGATTCATCTGTGCATCTAAAGCCATTCAACACTTGCATAACCAAAAGATTATTTTCCCAATATTTCCTAACAACTACTGAAAACCAAAATGAAGTAGCTTACAACTATTTTGATAGAAGGATGAGTACAATTTATCAGTCTTTCTTTCAAAAAAAATGTATTTTAAGAGAGAAAAACTAAAACATTTTCTTAAAAATAAATTTTCAAGACACCAAATTTGTTAACATAATACTGTTGCAGATCTTACTTTAGCCCCTGAGACAAGTTTCCCCCCCTTTTGGTCCATAGAATCTTCTGGAAAACATGGAAATGGGAAACTAACACTCTGTTTCAGTGTAAACAGAGAGTTAGTTGGGCCACTAACGCTCCCTGTACACAGGCAAAGAGCTTTATAAAGCTCTGTTTAGACTGGCAACCTACGTTAGTGAGGGAAATATCTTAAACAAAGGGCCTTTAGGATTAGTTTATGAGGAGAATGCAAACTAGTAGGATGTAGCAAGATAGTTGGTGGATCAAAAAAGGATTTGAAGAAGTAGGAAGCTCTTAGAAGAAAGAGAAGAACTGAGAGGAGTCTGCGTAAACCGGGAATTAGATGTATACTCCCCAGTGGAGTTGCCAATTCTACTATGGGGTAAAATTCACTATGGATATGGAATGAAAACTACCGTCAAAGGCCTTCCCGAGACCTTCGACAGACTATAAGATGATATGCAAAAGCTACCAAGTTACACACATGCTCATCTATCAAACATAAATTGACAAGGTATGGAAAGAGGATCACCTTTAGTTCCTTCTAGATTTATTTGGAGATATCAATGCGACAAGAAGAACTCCTTCAAGACCGGCTCCAAGACAATTTTTACACAAAGGACAAGGCAAACCAATCACAGCATATACTCTTGAAAACTAATGTAAGAATGCACAATAAACATATATTAGTGTATAACTTAACTACTCATCTCGACAAGCATCAGAATGAACAAATAAATGAACAACATTACTGACACTATGGAGTAGGGAACACAACTGCAGTTCTATATTTATAATGGAAGAGTGATTACAACCATTCGTTGTATCAGCCTTCCTTTTCCCCTTCTTCCTCTCTCTCTCTCTCTCTCTTTCAGCTCACTTCTTCAAGTGTATGACAATTTCACAATAGCTTAATGGGCTATCCTTCCAAATGCTCTGACCTCTTTCACAATGGCCCTCTCATTGCTTATGTAGCAATCAAATTAGGGCTACCAAGCTCCTCCTATAGTTCATTAGGGAAAAAGCGACGAACCTGCCCTGTTTACAAGCTTTTTCCCATTTTCCTTCATTCTTAGATTGGAATTTCTCCAAATATCTTGATTTTTGGAGTTTCCTTGCTTTTCTTGAGCAAATTTAGGGATTAATATCTAGATATTTATGAGTAGATTTGTTGGCTTGACCCATTGAACTTCCCTTAGTTTCATTAATGCTCCCCCTGGTTTAACAACTTGAGTTAGCAGGGTGACTAATGCTCGTCTATGCTTGGTAACAAGCTTTATAAAGCAGGTTAGCAGTATGCAGAGAGCGTTAGTGTGGAATCAAGGCCTACAATTGTGGTCTTTGCTTCAGTCATTCTGTCTTTCACCGCTGAGTTGATGAGGAGGTAATTTTGTCCTATAACAAGGTGAAACGATAGCTCTTTGACTAGGATCATAGAATTCATGGAATTTCCTAGCAAATTCAGGTGCTCTCTGTATCTGTGGGAAACTATAGTGAGGAAGGTGGGAGTCCCAAAGTCCTATTTCATCTGTTTGATCAACTAGCTGGTCTTCCATCCAGTAGTATATTTCATATAAATCAAATTGAGAGGAAGACTCAATGATTTTACAGTCTCTGTCGACCAGGGGAGTATGATGGAAGTCAACTTGTGGATGAATGAGGGGATTTGGGATTTCTACAATTTCCTTTCCCTTAGGAGGCATTTTGTTAGGTGAATTGTAGGCTGAACTGGATGGAAATGGGAAGAATTGGTCTGAAACACAGTAATAATAGAAAAACAGTATAACTAAAAATGGATTAGGTGGACCTGGATGTCGGCTTGGTTCTGGACAGAATTGAAAATTCAATTGAATGATGAATCTGTCATTTAGGCTGCAAGCACGAAATCTCCAGTGATGAATTGAGTTTCAGAAATGTACTGTGTAATGGTTTTTGTGGAGGAACATGGCTTATATTGAATAAAATGGAGTGGGGTTGTTTGATGAACGGATAAATCCTCATTAATTATCCAATGAGATTGTTAAAATGGATCTATGGAGGATAAATTCATGGGAGTGGCGAATTAAATGAATAATGGATAGACGACAATTGATTGGACAGAGGAAGTGACTAGGAGCAGACGTGGATGATGACGTAGGAGCAATGGTGAATGGTTGAATGAAAACTGTGTTCAGGAGCAAGTTAGGGCGGTAAGTTGTTTTGGCATTTTAAGTCCCGAAAGACTAGGATGGAGGAAAAGTAGTTTTAGGGGGCGGTTTCCAAAACTACCCAGTTCAAACCCCCCCACCGATAAAGTTCGGATGACAAATGAGGGCCGAAGAACGATGTAAGCCGTCAGATCTTAGGAGAGTGTGCAGGATGAAAAATAAAATGAATGAGTTTTAACAATGCGAGGTGGAAGTGATGGTGGGGCCAAGAGTTCTGTCGAATGTGACATGTATGGGGTATTAGGGAATAAATGGATGAAGTTTGGATAAAAATAACATTGATACTTAGAATTTATGGTTAATAAAACCCATCACCATATGCACATATTTCCAATGTTATATCTTAGGATAAAAATCCTTTCATGCTCCAATTGTATTTCATTTGTCTACCTACTCTTAACTCCTAACATTTTTTCAATCTTAGTTACCCGAGTGCACTTAGACTAGCAACTCAACATTTTTCTTTTAATGACTAATCTACTTCTATCCCTTATTGCTTCCATTGGCTTAGATTAAACTGTTGAGCCAATTTTATTTATTACCTATTGACAAACAATTTAAATCAAATCCAATCATGATTAAACTATACAATTGGATTCTATGGACTAGTGTGGAAATTAAACAATCTGCACACAACATTTTATTTGCAAAAATAAACTTTGACTGAGAGTAGTGGCATTTGGATTTGCAACACTTTCAGAATTGTTTATTTTTTCTTTTCTCTCTGATCTAACATTTTTTATTTTTGCCTTCCTTTTTTAGGGCATCTATTCTAACATTTTATTTGATATGGTCTCATTCATCAAAATATCCCTAACATTTTTTGATTCAATACTCTTTTATTCCATATCCCAACTTAACATTTTTTGGATTGATTTTCGTTTTTTTTTACTAATCGATGCTAACTTACCAAAACCAAAAAATGCTACAACATCGTCTCCAGCTGGGGACTACTTTCTCCTATAGAATGCAGAGAACTTGCAGATCCATGTGCCTTCTCCTCAGGCTATAGAGTATTTATTATGAAAACTGACACTGAAAGTTTGAAAAATAAAATAAACTGGACATTACAATGGTGGTAATGAAATCTACTTCAACTTCTGAGTACTGAATATAATGTTCTAGAAACCTTCCTTTAACAAGATAAGTGGAATATAGTCCCTCAAGATTTTGTAGCACAAAATTATTGTTTCCCTTTAATTCATCAATAGCTAAAGGTCCAAACCATAGGTTATCAAAATTTGCATGTTTTCCCTTGTCTTCTCTTCTGGAATCCCATCTTAGAACTAGATCACCCTCCTTGAAGTCCCTTTCCCTTGCTCTTCTGTCGAACAGGCTCTTCATATTATTTTGGTACTTTTTCAATTTGTATTGAACTTCATCTTTGTTTCATTTAGTTCAATGATTTGGTTTATTCTCCTTGAAAAATCATCAGGTTCATCAATTGAATCTTGCAAAAAATTTAAAACAGGGAAGGCCGAGTTGGTAGGGAAAATTGCATCTTTCCCGTAGACTAACTTACAAGGAGATTTTCCAGTACACCTCTTTGGAGTAATCCTGTTTGCGAGACTGCATAAATTAGATGAGAGTCCCAACCCTTTTTATGATCTTCTAAAGTCTTTTTGATCATCTTTATCATACTTTTATTTGATAATTATGCAAGACCACTACCTTGAGGATAATATGGAGTTGAATGATGTAACAGAATCTGATATTTCTGGCAAAACTCAATCATTTTAACATTGGAAAATGTTGTGGCATTGTCAGTAACAATCTGGGTTGGGCAACCAAATCTAGACAAAATGTTTTCTTCAATGAATTTGATTACTACTGAATCAGTAGCATTTCTTACTGGAATTGCTTCCACCCATTTGGTAAAGTAGTTTGTTGTAGTGAGGATCCATCTATGCTGATTTCTTGAAGTGGGATGAATTTCTCCAATAAAATCTAGTCCCCATTGGAGAAAAGGTGTTGAGACTATTGTTGGGATCAGTGGAAGAGCTGCTAGTTTTTGCTTACCAGCAAACATCTGACAAGGGACACAACTTATGACCTTTTCTCCTACTTGTAAGAACAATGTGGGCCAATAAAATCCCGCCCTTAATATCTTATATGTTGTTTCTCTCCAAGCATATTTTCCTCCACAAAATCTTGTATGAAACTGATCAATGATTCCTTTAGTTTTCGGTTCTATTAAACATAATAACAAGATATTTAGTGGGTCCTTCCAGTGTAGATTTGCATTTATGATACATTATTTGACTTCTTTCAATTTGAGATATTTACGTTGAGTTTTAGAAAATGACGTTGGACATTCAAAATGCATCAAGAAATTTACAATATCTTGATAGCAATTTGACAAAAGAAATTTCTCATCAATGTGTAGAGAAATGGTCTGATCTGCACCTAAAGGTTCTTGTGGATTCTTTTCTTTAGGATGGTGAGGAGGTTCTTGTGGATTTTCCCCTTCTACATGAACAAAAGGTTCTTGTAGATTCTCCTTATTTGAACTTTGAGTAGGTTCTTGTGGATTCTCCCCTTGTATTTACAAAATAGAGTTGATGCCCATCACTTTACAGTTGGATTCAGCTAGAAGCTTAGCTGATTCTTGACCCTTTACTAGGTTTGTGATTTTGATAGTTAGATCAAACTCTAATATTTGAGTGATGCATCTACCTCTCTTCCCATCTGTGTCTGGTTGTGTTAAAACAATTTTTATAGCACTGTTAGGAACATATGAAGTAATAGGTGAATGTAGGACATACATCGTTAATGAATTCAGAGATTATATAAGGGCATAGGCTTGCTTCTCGATGATGTCATACTTAAGCTCGACATATCTCATAACCTTACTAGAAAAGGATATAGGTTGGTCATGGGAATCTTAATTCTTTTGTAATAAAATAGCAGAAAGGGTTGTTTCAGAGGCAAAGGAAAATATACTGAATGGCTTGGTATAATCAGGACTAGCCAAGGTTGGGGCTTCAAAGATAGCCTTCTTGATTTGGTCAAATGCATACCTAGAAGAGACAGTCCATTTAACTTGATGATCCTTTCGGAGAATATCAGTTATGTCTTTCATGATTTCAGCATAATTCGGGATGAACCTTCTTAAAAAATTAATCTTGCCTAGAAAAGCTTGGATCTCCTTCTTATTTCTAGGTAATGACAATGTTTTTATTGCAGAAACGCATTTGGGATCAATAACCACTCCTTATTTTGAGATTATGTGGCCTAACATCTTTCCTTCTTTGATAGAAAAAAAAATACTTTTTAGGATTGAGGGATATTCCAAATTTCCTACACCTCTCAAAAACCTTCATCAAGTGCTTTAGATGTTTCTGATTAGAATTAGGAAACACAGTTATGTCATCAAGATAAATGACTACAAATATTTTTACCTGTCCCACAAAATATATGTCCATAACTCTTTGAAAATTTGCTCCAGCATTGGACAAGCCAAAGGGAATTCTATAATACATAAATGTACCCCAAGGTGTAGTTAAAGTTGTCTTCTCTCTATCTGTTGGGTCAACATCTATTTGATTGTAACCTGAAAAACAATCAAGCATGGAAAATCTTTGTGCTCCTGAACCATTTGAAGTAACTGATCCATTTTGGGTAAAGGGTAATTATATTTTAATGATTCTTTATTAAAATTCCTCAAGTCCACATAAAGTTTGATTTCCCCATTCTTCTTTCTAACAGGAACTAAATTAGCAACCCAATTAGAGTATCTAAGATGGAGAATAATTTGAGCATCTAACATTTTCTTAATTTCCTTTTCTACAGTTGGTAGAAGTGCTGGATTAATCCTCCTAAGTTTCTATTGACAAGGTTTTTCTTTTGGTTTTAAAGGAATCTTAGGTTGTATCAGTGATGTATCATAAGATTTTAGATCAGCATAGGTCCATGCAAAAATATCCTTGTATTTTTAAAAGAGCTTAAGGTATTGAGCTTTAATTCCGGGATCTAAGGATGTATAGATTTTGATGCTCCTAATGTCATCATTTGTTCGCATATTTACCTCCTCTATGTCATCTTGCGGAGAGATTGACTGTGGCTTTTTGAGGACATCATTTCGATCAAACAATTGCTCTAAAGGAATGAGAACTTTGGGAATAAAATTGTTAGACAACTTAATGATATCATGATTAGAAATTTTTGAATTGAAATCTGAATTATCATTTTCATTTGAACTTTCAATTGTCTTTATTCTATTTTCATCAATTTGTAGAATTGAAAATTCATCTATAACCTACAGAAAAGATTTTAATTGTTCACCATCTTCAAATATCTACCAATATTTTAGGTTATCTGGGATGCATGGCATGTATTTGACTTGTATTTAATAGAGCACATTAGTTTGATCAATGATTTTAAATGAACTAGTAGAAACAACTAGGGAATTTGCATGAATATTCTGATCCCTTGGGATATAAGTCAAATTAAAAGCATTGAAGAAATTTTCAACTGAATCCCAAACCTCATTATGATAAGATCTAAGCCTAGGATGTTTTGTTTGGAAAATATTTCTAACTTGTTTAACAATGAGCTATGAGTCAGTAAAAACACTTAGGTTTTGTACTTTTAAGCCCTTGGCTAATTGCAGTCCTAAAAGGAAAGCCTCATATTCAGCTACATTATTTGTAACTTCAAAATCAAGTTTACATGATTGTGTAATATTTTCTTTTTCTGGTGAGATTAATACTACCCCAGCTCCTACTCCATCCTTTGTACAAGAACCATCAAATAATAGCTTCCAGACATTAGTCTGATTTGGTATAGGTCTTCCAATTATATCTTCAATTTTTACTTGAGTTTCATGTGTTTGGTTTGAAGAGAGTTGGAAACAATGAAAATATTGATCAATTGCATAAATGGGATGATTCCTTGGCTAATTTGTTTTGCAAACAGTGTGCACAAATCTTACCTCTCTATACAGCCTTAGTTTTTCTCCCCCATAAACGGAAATAGTGGCATAAGACATGTCCATCTGAAGAGTTCCCCCTAATTTGGCACAAAAAGACCTTGAGAGGAGCATTCCAAATTTTGGAGGGATATCTGTGACAACTATATCTAACACTACACTTTTTACTAGAATTTGGGCGAGAGTGAATACTAAATCCTTAATCAATCCTAGACAAGGCACCCTATTAGAATCAAAGGTGTACAAATCATGATAAGATCTAGTTATGTTGAGATTTAAATGATCCATGATAATTTTTGGCATGAGATTATGTGATGCTCCAGAATCAAGCATACAATTGTATAGCATAGAATCATTTGTTCTAAAATTCACATAGAAAGGGGGTACTATTTCATCTACAATATCTGAGCTAGGACCAAAGACAACTGCTAGTTTTTCATCTTGAACACTAATAATATCACTTTCAACATCAACCGAGGTGTTGTGTATCCATTTGGAGACTTCATTTTTATATCCAGGGTTTTGAGGAGCCTCATAAATGGGTAATTATATGGGCTCATTTTACCTCCTAACTTAGTCAAATCAACCATTCTCTTAGCTTACTGTATGATTTTTTGATTATATTTATGCTTATAGGGTGAGTTGAATTAGTTACTATGCCATGTGGTCTTAACATGTATTTAACGCAAATTATTGATGGATTTTGAGGTCAAATTCAAGGATCTAGTGGTCAAACTACAACAATAACTTGAAGTAGACAGAGGAGAGGGCTTATAGGAGGGAATCCTCCTCATTTATTTCTCCTCACTTTGAATTCCCCTTCATTCAGCTCGCAGTACAAGCAACCGAATCATGCACTAGAAGGCAACTGAGCAAGTGGAAGATGATTGATAGTTATCTCGAGTTTTGGGAGCCAAGCCTCCCTGATTTTAATGAAGCTATTGGTAGCTTTAGATGTATAAGTAGAGAGGCCTAGGGCCTCACTAGGGTTGACTTTTTTTTTTCTTGTGTAAACTCTGCTCAAATTTTGAGCTTACTATTTTATGATAGTTTTATGTAATCTTGCTACTTTTTGATAATGAAGATGGAATCCATTTTGAGCTAGCACTGAGTTACCTCAGAGGGTTGAAGCTCTTAAGTTAGGGCCCAATACAAGTATCCAAGCTTCTCTCTACTTGTATTTGTTTTCTTTACTTCAGTTTGTAGCTTAGTTTGCTATTAGATGTATTTCTCTTATGGTTAAGAATAGGTTGCTTTTGATGATTTAGTAGCTTGCTTCCATTTGTAATTTTTGTAGAAGGTTAAGCAATGATCAGAGAAGATTCAAAAGGCTAGCAACAGTTCCTTGGCCTCTCTTCCTCCCTCTGGGACTATGATTTGAGGCAAAGACTCTTTTGTTGCCCCAAAAACATAGATTTTCCTCACTCCTAGGACTTCTAGTGTTTGCAGCTCTCTAGTAGGTTGATAGTCCAGTTTTGCTTTTCTTTAGATCTTCTTTATCATGTTCACTTCCTGATTTTCAATAGTCCTTTTGAATGCTTTCCTTTCTTACAAAATTTCCTAGCATTTCCTTCTATACATCATAGTTTAGGCCATTTTAATGCAAAACTATGTTTTTCCTAGGATGCACTCATTTCATTGGTTGCTTGATCTTCTTGGTTGACTGTCAGTTTCTATGCAATAGATCTCTTCTAGTAGTAGGCTAGCTTTCCAGAAATCACACACTCCATCTGATCCATGCCCTATAGGTCTCCCAAACCTCACCTCAATTATGCCCTAGTTTCCTTCATTTTTCATAGAACTTCTTCCTCTCTCCTTGAGCAAACCCAATCATCTTTCTCTCTCCTAGTGATTCATGGTAGACCTTAGGCACCCTAAAACATCATTCCAACCTTCATCCACCTTTTCCACCCACTCTCAAACCCTCAAAATAGGGAAAAATTTTCTAGGCCTCCTCCTGTAGCCCTCCTGTAGTTTCCTTGTTTTCCTCTTGTAGTTTGCCTGTCTCCTCCTGTAGTTTTTCCTGTAGGCTTTCTTTTGAAATCTGAGTGTGGGAAAAGCCTCTAGAAGGCCACCTAAGACCTCCTAGGACCCATCCACACCATCATACATCCTCCCAAGCTCCAAAACTGCCCTCTAATGCCACCGGTTCACTGTCACACTCACACACAATAAATTAGATGCATGTTAAATTCACATAAAAATACAAAAATATGTTTTTGCTTATTTACTTCCAGAAATAGCATGGTTAGATGTTGTTTACTTCCTTCAGTAGGTAATGGCATTTCTTTCATTGTTTTCATAATGTTTTTGGTAAAAGTAGAACTATTTTGTTAATTAGGGTTTACTAGGTTTTGCTTAACACTCCAGTCTTTCTCCTTTATGCAGTCATAATAGCATCTGTAGTGTTACGCAGTAATTTTTCACTGTCTTCATTTCAGTCTTCCTAATGTGTCATGTGTCCAAGTTATACATGCTCATATTAGACAAATGCTCTTTGATGTTTCCAAATGACCCACTTTTCCTAAGTTATCTGCCTCATCATCTCTGTTGGCTAAATAAATGCGTTGAAGCTCCTAAATCGTCCAAAAGCACTGCCATCGCAGAAGTACACCTAATTCCCGCGATGGTCCGATTTTATGTGCCAGCACGAGGTTGCTTGTAATATTTAGCGATGACCTGACTAGCTACGTTATTCAATAGCGATGTCAGCGTTGTAGATCAGTTATGTACCTGCGATGATCCAGATTGGGCGAATTTGTTCCAACAGTCGGCCTTCCAGATGACTCCAAACCTGGTTGTTGGCATAGTTTGTATCGCCCTCCTTTCTCTGGCATGATTGTTCCATCATTTGTGCTACCTTCCTTGGAGATAAACTCACTCTTCAACCTTTCATGGAGACTCCTTCTCCTTTAAACTCTCACCATTGCTATGCATGGCTAGTTTTTGGAATGGTTGTTGATAGTTGGCTAGTGGAGTAGTGTTGTTAGTGTTTGTGAGTTTGCTAGATAGCTGGTGTGAGTGTGACAAGTGTGGGATTGTTGATAGCTTGTGGAAGGTTGTGAAGTGCCCTTAATCTTGTGTAAAACTTGTGAGTGAGAGAGACTTGTATGTTTGGGAGATCCATCCTCAAAGAGTGAATGCTTGAGGAACATGCTGGCTGGACCCTTCTCAGAAGGCTTGTGACGTCAAGACTTTGGTTGTAAGCTTACTCTTATTTCATTATTAATGAAATCAATGATGTTTTCTTATGTCTTGTATGTAATGTACTTGATAACTCATGACTTCTTGACTTTGTGAGTAAATAGATCATTGTTGTTCCGATTACGTGCTTTGTTGTATTTCCTTTGCATTGTTTCAGGTTGATTACTCATTAGGAAGCGGAAGCTGGAGCAGCGCAACGGAACTCCATTGACCACTGGTTGAGGTAGGCCTCCAACTATGATTGTTTAAGGAAAATTATTGTTGATCTATCCTTGTTTGTGACTAGACCCAATCTAGGGCTAGAGGGGTTGCCTCTGTCCGTAGAGGGAACACTTTCCTACATCACAAATTGGCGACTCCGCTGGGGAGGGTATTTGGCCTTTGTTTTTTTTTGTTTACTCTTGCCTTGATTTTTTGTTTTGGTCTCCTTTGAAGTTTGGGGATTAGTTATCTGTCTTCTGAGTTACCTGGCCTGATCTGTGAAATGCCCTTATTTGATTGAATATTTGACTATTTTTTATTTGGGAGTTTTGTTTTGCCTGTTACTATTTTGAGCATCATCGCGGCTTTAAATTTAATAGTCGCACTGTCATCATGTCCACCCTTTTGTGATATCCTGTTCATCGTGTGATTACGCCTAACAGTTGCGACAGTTCTGTAAATTGGACCATCGCGGAAAAGTCGTGTACTTCCGCACTGACATCGCTCTGTTGTTGCGGCGTGTTCTTTATCAGCGCTTGTTGCTTGTGTATTACCCGCGCTGATTGCTGTAGAATTGATTTTCTCAATTCTGCCTCGTGAATCCATCAATCTTACTACTCCCTTGCTGTTCTCACTTGTTTGATAACTTGTTTTTCACTATTTATGTTTGAGGTACTCTCTTGTGAGCTTCGTTGAATGAATCTTCCTTTCTTGCTTATGTGACCTAGTTTCCTTGTTTCTAGTCTCTTGGACCAATTTCGCTTGGTTGCTTGTTTGCTCAAAGATTCGTTTGCAGCTTGCTGTTGGTTTGATTGAGCCTTCCCCTTTGCTTGCTTTTGGTTGACTATTTAGTGATTGTTATTGAACCAATCTCTGACATTGATTCGGTTTCTCTTCACTACCCAAACATAGATCACAATTATTTGGATCAACCGTTTTTCCACACTTGCTTGTTTCTTATTTGTTTCTTCTACATTTAAAAGGCATCAAAATCAAAAGGATTGCATTTATTTAGCATACGAAAGTGAAAGTGAATTTTCATTTCAAGTTTACATATTGGAAAGCGAATGTTTAAATCTCTCATTAGTAGTATCCATGCACTTTAGGAATTGATGTCTGCTTGCATTGAGTGACTGCCTTTGTTGTCTTGGTTTTCTTGGTTTGGGAATGATCTCTCTACCCTCCCATAGGTAGGTGTTCATCGAAGAAAAAGGATATTTCATTCATTCTAGCTGCATCCTAGGATTTGTTATATACATACGGTAAGGCCTGAAAATTGAAACATAATCCAAGATCAACTCTAAAATGAATTGAATAAATCTAACAACGCATTGGAACATAACGCACACTATTTAGAGGTCTAGGCTAGAGATGTGCTCCGGCGTCATTAAACCTAGTCACTTTTGTTTCCACTCAAGGTTGGGTGATTCCTCCTGCTATCACTTAAGAATTCTAATTTCAAAACCACTCACATTAGTTTGATGGTAAAAAATTTCGGTGCTAGTCTAAGTTTGATTTTTGTTTTTAGAGTCTTGAGTCAACTATGTATTCTCATTCATCACCGGTCATTCTCATTCATCCCCGTCTCATAGCCATGTGTCAGTCTTGTTCAAAAGTTACTATGTGTCACAAAGCTCTTTAGGTTATTTCGTAGCTCATGTAATAATTTTGAAGTGTTTCCGCAGCGCATAAATCCTTTTAGCAGTTTCGCAGCGCAACATGTTTTAGGTGATTTCATGCTGATCCATAACAAATCTCACCCAGCTGTCATATTTATCAGAATCCGCTGTGTCTTAGGTCGATAGGTATCTTGGTACTGGCACATGTTTGCAGTTGTTGCTGAGAAAGAGACAAAGGTTCTGTTTACAATCTGCATGTATTTAATGGAAAGTTGCTTGCTGGCATCAATCAAAAGACCGCAGAGTTCCGGGAAATGGGAGAACCGTTCTTTTGATGAAGCCTGGAAAACAGAATACAACGTCTCAAGAAAATCAACTATGCCACCTGGTTTATCTTATTAAGAATGCCATTATGAATTTGCCACCTGGCCACGGAGATGTTTTCCCTGCTCTTTTGAATAGTGAGAAGCTTGATGAACTACTCTCACAGAATGTCAAAGGTGGTACGATTATCTCTTATGAAGGCAGAGTTCAGCTTCTAGAGATTACACAGGTTCCAGAGGAGCATGCTGGCGAGTTCAAGGCCATTTTCACCTGCATCTGTGGTGGTGCAGAGATTGGGCTGCGACAGCTGGAGTTGGATATTATGTCATTTGGGCTGCAAAAGCAGAGAAGGTTATGTGATATTCAAGTTACAGGTCCGTTAGATATGTTGGCATGAGAGCAGGTCGCGATGGTGTGGATTATGGTGTTTCCTTTGATGTCGAAAGTGGTGTCCAAGTCGATTGGGAGAATTCAAAACTTCTGATGAACAAATCCTTGCTCTGTATTTCCAGTGGATGGGCATGAGCTAATTGAGCTCCAGAATGGAGCGGAGTATTGCATATTTGAATCTACAAGCGCCTATTACGAGGCCTATGTTCATGCCCTCAAGGTTTTAAGAAAGCCGGAAATGGAGAATCTTCAGTTCAACGAACAGCTCGTATATCTTAAATCCAGTGTACAGGATGTTGAATATAATGTTGATTGGCGTGAGGTTTGTAAGGATCAGTGTGATTCTGTTGAGGAAAGCCCGGAACTCATATTATCTAGTCAGAGATATCAAAATGTAGTAGAGTTTGAGTTAGTGTGGTGGAACAGAGGAAACAGTGCAAAGAGAAAGGTCTCTATTTGGCATCCTATTCTTCCACCTGGATGCTTTTATGTCGGTGATATTGCAGTTCCAGGATATGAGCCTCCGAATATGGTTCTGGTGCTTCGTGATCTCATTGATGGGACAACTTTGAGATCTCCACTGGATTTAAGACAAGTAGGGCATATAGACAAACGAAGAGGCATGGATAGTGTATCCTTCTGGTTTCCCCAGGCACCTCCAGGATATGTTTCGCTAGGTTGTATTGCAAGTAAGAGTACAATGAAACCTGAGGAAACTACTTTATTACGATGTGTTCGTAGTGATTTGGTAAGTGGAGGTCAGTTTCCTGATAACAGCATTTGGGACACAACTGAAATTAAACATACGAGAGAAGGCTTCAGCATATGGACACTAGATAATGAGCTTGGCACATTCATTGTGAGAAATGGATTCAAAAGGCGTTTCTAGCGGTAGTAAGTGACATCACAGCTCTTGTCGCTCTCAGATTCGTGGTTCACAACCATGATAATCTCTTCGTTGCTGCCGAAGCAACACATGCTGTGGGCATCTCTGTCTTGATCTACAAGCTCTTCAAGGAACGGAACTGTGCAGGCTTATCACTTAAATCTCAGGAGCTTACTGTTATATTCTTAGCAGTGAGGGTGTACTGCAGTTTTGTTATAGAATATGATATACACACAGTGCTTGATTGTGCAACATTAGTCACCACTTTGTGGGTGATTTACAGGATACGTTTCAAGTTGAAGGCAACACATGATGAAGATTTGGATAATTTTCCGATATATTATGTGGTGATTCCATGTGCAGTACTTGCCCTTTTTATCCATCCATCAACATCCCATAATATTGTAAACAGGATACTTTGGGCCTTTTGTGTTTACCTTGAAGCTGTTGCAGTTTTACCCCAGCTTCGCGTGATGCAAAATACAAAGATAGTTGAACCATTCACAGCCCATTATGTGTTTGCATTGGGTATTGCAAGGTTTTTCAGCTGTGCACATTGGGTACTCTAGGTTTTGGATAGCCGTGGCTACTTGTTTTGCATTGGGCCATGGCTTGTGGCCGTTCATGGTACTTTGTCAGAGATTGTTCAGACTTTTATTTTGGCAGACTTTTGCTACTAATATGTTCAAAGTGTTGTAGGAGGGCAACTTGTGCTGCGGCTTCCTTCAGGAGTGGTGTGATTTCAATCTAATGGCTCCGCTGAAGTTTCTATGGAACTGGTGTATGCTTTGGATCTGGTGCCAAAATGTGCTTTTCCGCAAAAGCAATTACTTCTTGCAGAAATTGACATGGCGGATGCAGGCTCAAAATCAGGAGGTTATGTAGTATACTCAACTTGCTCAATTACGGTTGCAGAGAATAAGGCAGTCCAGAATCCTTACGGAACAGGCTCCTGATCCATTTGTTAATTTGGAAAAGAATGAGACTATGTCTAACAATGCTTGTTCTCATCCTAGAACCACATCAAAGCTCTTCTTACCCGATAGCCTTACTCTTTCAACATCACTTCAAGTCTTATCATCTGCGTTATCTTCTTCACATCCAAGAAGCAATAACCTAAACTCCACTGGTCCTCCAGTATATGATCAAAGTCCAGTGAGTAGCATTAACGTTATTAGGCCAGAGGAATTATTGATAGAAAATGAAAAGGGAAGGAAATTTAATAATGCAGAAAAGCCTGAGGGGAAGAATTTTCGAATTGGACAGTTGACAGAGAAATTTTCTTCAGACATTGGTGTTAGAAATGATGAAAATATGGGCAAGATGATACTTCAGAATAGTTTGAAGGATAAGTCAGAGGTGGATCTTTGTGGAAATTTCATAAATAAAAAATCAGCAGGAGCTTTTTGGCATACTTGAACAGGTTTTTGGCAATGGTAACTGTCTCACTTCTGATTCAGATATTAAAAGACAAGACAAATCTGGTGCTCCTTTTTTCAGGCAATGAAATTACACAGCAGTTTCGTAGCGCGCTACGAAACTGCTGTAGCTGCATGTTACAATTGAGCCAATCAATTATGATGGACAAATCAGCAAATCTTTTTGAAAGGTGTTGTCTTCACACATGAAACGGTGGACAGCACATCAAGGACGTGGCAGTCTGCTCTATTTTGGGTAATTAAAGGATAAAGAGTATGTTTCTGTGCATTCGAATATTTTGGGGAAAACTGAAGCCGAGAAGCAAGGATAGTCTCCTAATATTTATGGGCAGTTAAGAAGATTCAGCATCCAAGCATCCAAGGTCAACATGGAGTATTAAACACTCATCTCAGCCAAACTGAAAGAGAACCAGATGTCAAAGAACGAGGAGAAATCATCATGCATGTAATATGGAATTACAGTCATAGTTGATTTAGAACTCTTAAAAAGCTCCAGTCAGCACTTTATTGTATTTATTAGTTAGTTAAATGGTTGATAGGTGTCATTAGAGATAGTTATCGAATTCCCCTCATGTTGGAGGAGGAATCTCGATCAGTTAGAATAATAATTCTATATATAGCTGAAACAACAATGTAATGAGGGTTGGGAAATTTTATAACAGAGCATTGTTTTGGCTTATGGAAAGAAAAAGTTTCAGTAATATAATTGGGTTGCTTTACTTCTCAGGATTCATGAAGGATGTCTATGTTCAGAATGTGTGATTTTATCCTTTCCTTAATGTCTTTTACAGTTTCATAGATGTATAATCACTCAGAATTCACTGATTGTGCTTTGATTTCCTGTATGCATTTATGAGCTGTGGTTCCATATGTGTTATATTCTGAATATTCAAATGCTGAATGCCCTGACTTCTATGTAAAGGCAGTATCATTGTTTACTGAGGTGTTGTTGACTCCATAGGCCCAATGGAAACTTGTTTAATGTTTTTCCAGCATCCATATTTATCACAGATATATCACAAAGAGTTAGCCATCTTATTTTAAGTAAAAATCAATAACCCATTTAGAGAGAGTCCTCTCAGGTTGAGGAGGCTAAGCCTCAACCTAAAGTAGGTCTGAAATAGTTACTTGAAGTCTTCCTGGTCTGCAGCCTTCCAGGGCTTGATTTTGAGATAACACCTCCTTCTGTGACTCAATAGTGATCTAGCACGGAATTATGCTCCCATGTACCGTCGAGTATATGCTGGGAGACCCCACTAGGTTATCATCCTTTATCCATAGGAAGTTGTGTCTGCTGCCTTACAAGTCGTAACGCACTGAACACAACATTCGGGAAGATTGACTGTCGTACAGAAAGTCCTTGGTTTTCATATGACTGTCAAGATGTATATGCAGTTTTACGGATTTGTCTGGTAAACCTTTTGCCTAGTTCTCTAGAGTAGTCACTTTCGTTCCTTTTTTGACTCCCTAAAAGAAAAGGTCCATCTGAGCACTTGTCACTTCAAGCTCATTAAATATTCGAAGGCGACTAGAGTCATCTTTTTGTCCTTTTCTCGAGTCTTTAAAGATGAAAAGGTTAAGTTCTGTTCTTGTGTCTTAAAATTTATTCGGCCACGATTCACATTTACCTTTTTAGATCTTGTTTGCATTAGCTCGAGTAGGGTCCTTTCTCATTAGTTTTCCTAGGTCTTTTTGAATTATCATCCTGGTGGAATCACCGATCCCGTCTCGCATTCCAAGTGACCAAGGGTCTCCTTCTTCTGTTGCTCCTAAGGTACCAGTTGTCAGTGATACTCTCCCTGTTATTCCGAGTATCAAACTGATTAACTCTTGCGCTCCAGAGGACGAGTCTTACGATATTCACTGGAACCCCATTTGGGAGCCTTCTAAAGAAGATATTACCGCTACTCCTCCTAGTCTTTCAGTCCCAATGTCTTCTTCTGATATGGAGGATACATCCCCTGTCACAAGTGAAGAATTTGTTGCGACGAGCGGTGAAACTCCCATCTCAACGGAAACTACACCTTTTCGTATCACCCCTCTTGGTGTTACGTTGCCTTTCTGCTATAAGGCTTTAAGGGATGTTATGGGTTCTAGGACCTACCTTATGAGTTCTATGTGGTCTCACACCATCGCTCCGACATCAGAGTCTTTTATTCCTCAAATTCACAATGTGTCTGTCACTTTCATCCTGACTATTCCAACTATCTGTGTGGCTTCTTCAACCCCTATTGTTTGTGTCGTTACTGCATCCTCAGTTGTGACCTCTGTTGCTGGACCTTCTCCCGGGTCAGAAAATAGTGGCCCATTGGTATCTGTACCCAGAATTGTTGATCCTACACTTAGTGCCCCACCTTCTTCTGGTTCCATTCCAGCAGGGGGGCATACGATCAATATCTACATGCTCTTAAGAATCCAGATCCTCAAAAGTTGTTTCATTATTACGATTCTAGAGGCGCTCATATCTATCACCACAGACCTTTGCCACCTCAGCCTGCGGTTGAGGTCACAGTCCGTTATCTATTGCTTGGACCACCACTGGTTACAGCGGTGGCCAATTATCTCCTGCGAATTTTCAAGGACCACCTTATCAAGGCCAGCCGTCTTACGCGCAACCATCTTATGGGCAACAGTATTATGGACAGTCTTATCCGGGGAAACCAAGAGGCCCACAAGGACAACCCTTCCAAGGACAACCTTCGGCCTTTGGTGGTCCGTCTTTTACCTATTTCATGCAACCTTCTGGTAATTCGAGACAACCTTACATGCAACAAGGCTAACCTGGTGTCTAGCAAGGCCAACCTTCTGGGCAAGTAGGTCAACCTTACGTTCAGCAAGGCCAACCCACTGTCCAGTCTGGTCAACCATTTAGACAATTTGGTTAGCCTCAAGTCCAGTCAGGTCAACCAACTATCCAGTCTGCTCAGCCATCCAGTCTATCACGACAACCCTCAGTTGTGCAAGGACAACCCAATACCCAGCAAGCTAAACCTTCTAGGCAAACGGGTCAATCTCAATATCAACTAGGTCAACCTTCTGGCCACATGGCTCAGCCTCAATTCTCCCAAGGATATCCATCTGGGCCTACTCAACTGGGCACTCAAATGATTGTTGCTTCTCAAGTGCAACCCGGTTTTCAGCCCCAGGCCGGGCTTCAGACCCAATCTGGTCTTCAAATGCAAGCTGGGTCCCAATCTCAACCTACCTAGCAAACGCAGCCTGGCTCCCAAGCTTAGTTTGGAGCCCAGCCACCTTATGGTTTCCAGCAATCCCAAGGGCAAACTCAATTTGCCCCATAGCAAAATTGTCAACAACTACATGCGAGTCCTTATCAGAATTACCAGCAATCGTATGTTGCTCCTGCAGGCCAAGTTGGTAATCAATGGAATGTTGGGGGGTAAATCCAGGGTCAGCCATCCTATAACCCCTATGGACAAAATCCCTACGGACAAAACCCTCCAGGGCCAAATCCATCTGGACAAAATCAATGGGGGTAACAAGCAGCTAGATAGAACTCTGGTACTACCTCCTACCCACGGCCTCAGATGTCCTTTAACCCTCAATTACCCTTTTTAGCAATGTTGGAATTACCGGATGTGTCCAAAACTGACAAATGATCCTATTCTCCATAATCCATATTGGCCCCTGGTCCCAACTAAGATTCCTGGTGATTGTCCCAAATTCAATGGTAAAGTTGGAGAAGATCTCCAAGCTCGCGTCATGACTTATCATCTATGGTGTTCGTCGAATTCGTGGCTTGATGATTCAATCTGGCTCTGCCATTTACAAAGGACCCTCACTAGCTCTGCTACTAAATGGTATATTGAGTTATCTCGTGGATCCTTTCAGGATTTTAACTCATTGGCAATGGCATTTTTAACTCATTTTCAGTTGCCGATTTGATATGAAACGGGCACACACCTCCTGACATCCTTAAAACAAACAATGGCTACACATATCTACGATCATATCCATGAATGGAGACGACATCACTGTTTGATTAAGTTTTGGATTCCCAACCAGCTTCTCATTGACTGGTTCATGACCTCATTCGTCGGTCCGATAGCACGGGACATTGCTATGGGGGCATGTGTAACAGAAGAGCAGGCTATTGCGTGCGCTCAGTACCTTGACTTGGTTTACTCCCAGTCTAGTACGCTATATGATTATTTGCCTAATGCCCCGAGACCCGGAACTTCCAAAGCCCCACCAACACCATCTGTTGACGGTGTCATTAGTTATGTTAATCCACCTTTGAAGAAAACTTCCGCGAATCCTGGGAAGCAAAAGTTGAATGTTATGAATGAAAATAATTCTCAGGCTGTATCCAATTCTAGTAGTACTTCCAAGGTTAATGTCGTCCAGTCCACCACGACAGACAAAGCCTCGAAAGGAAAGAAGAAGGGAAAAGGAAAGAATAAAGCTGATCAACCTAAGCAGGATTCCCCTAAACCTCCACCCAAGGAAGGTGCCAAACGCAAGCCTAAGTATCCTTTTCTTATCTGTGACGAGGATCATTATACCAAATACTGCCCAAGGCGATCTGAAGTTAGTTGTTTGTTGAAAGGTTCTCTCGGGATTCTTGCCGTACTCAAAGAGCCTTTTCCCTCGCAGCAAACACAAATGGTGGTTGATCCATCCCAATCCTCTTCTCCCTTTGTTTCTCAAGTATTTATGGTTGGGACGATTCCCGTCGACATTAGTACTCAGGAAAAAGAGTATCTGTCACCTACTGGGAAAGAGCCTGAGGTTCCCTCTAGCACTCCTCTGTCCAGTTCTGGTCTGCTCCATATCAAGAGACCTAGCACTGAGGTTCCCGTCCGACCCCCTCCTAAAGGTGTACTCCGGAAATCTTCTTACAACCTTAATGCTCGTGCTGCTCAGCACTATAGCATCATTGAGGACTTAGCCTAGGCTCCGTCCACTATGTTCGCTCTAGAAGTGCTCCACAGTTGCCCCTCTTAGAGGAAGTCCTTGCTATCGGCCATCGGTGGCATTGACCCGACTGACTCAGATTTGATTACTTTTGACTTAGAAAGCCATATACTGAGACCGTCTCATCAAATTTCGTTCCTTATTTAGGTCATCATCAATTCCAAAATGATTCATTGTACAGTCATTGATGAAGGTGCTTCAACTTGCATCATGTCTATTGCTTGTTGGAAGGCTATTGGTTCTCCGACTCTGAGCAAGTCTCCTATGAATTTGGAAGCTTTTTATGGGAGAGAGTCTCGCCCTTATGGTATCCTCCAACGTTTTCCCATTACTTTGGAAGGGAAGATGGTCGAGGGGGAAGTTGAAGTTGTTGATGCTAATCTTACCTACAACCTCCTTCTGGGATGTAGCTAGACATATGCCATGCGAGCCGTGGCTTCATCTCTATTTCGTGTCAATCGTTTCCTTCATCAGGGGAAGATCATCACAGTAGACGAGCTATCTTTCTTCGCCTCCTCTTTCGAAGGCAACGTGCCTTTTGTGGAGCATACCTCCATCCCATGTGAGAGTGTGGGAGCTAGACTTTTTAAAGATCCTACCCTTATGGGTGTTTTTTCACTCCCACCTCCTAACATCACTCCTATTAACATGATTTCTGTTCATTTTGATCCTTGGGTTCTCCCCCCCGCCGATCCAATAGAATCATGGGGCGATGAGATGCCGTTGAGCCCTGCCGAGCTCAATAACATCAAAATTGTTACTGCATCGGCTCCACCTTTTGAACATGCTCCTTTGAGCAGGCCTCTTAACGCGTACACTCATTCCCCTTGGCTTGGAGATGACACTTCTTCAGATCCTTTAAAGGAAATATTTCCTTCAGATGAAGCTATTATTGAGACCATGTCTCTCGAGGAACCACCTTGGTCTGATAATCACCATCGTTCCTTGTTTCTCCCTGCCCACTAGGAAATACTTACCTGTCTCGAGCGGTTTCCTCCTTGTCTCCCATCTCAACCCCTTCAGACACCCGTTCAAGTTTATCAAGCGTCTTTTGAAGGGAATATGGGAAACATCACGCTAACCTAGCCCATTGACATCTCTGTGAAACCACGGATTATCGAGCATATCCATGTCGGAGTCACTTGTACTTCGTAGGAGATTCAGCTCTATACCGATCTTTTTCGCGATTTTCGTGATGTCTTTGCTTGGTCTTATGAAGAAATTCCTGGCATCAATCCTAGCATCATGGTGCATGAGATACCTACGTATCCGGGTGCTAAGCCTGTTCGCCAGCGTCTATGCCCCATGCACCCCCGAAAGGCTACAGCCATTAAAGCAGAAGTTGAAAAGCTTCTTAAGGCTGGATTTATTTACCCCATCCCACTCACAAATTGGGTCTCCAATATCATCCCTGTAGCTAAAAAATAGGGTACTATTCGAGTCCATGTTGATTACCATGATATTAACCGGGCTTGTCCCAAGGATAACTTCCCCACACCCTTCATTGACCAGCACATTGATGAGTGTGCTGGGAGCGAAATGTATTCATTCATGGACGGTTTTTCTGGATACAACCAGATCAATATTGCGCCCGTAGATCAGCACAAAACTGCCTTTAACTATCCGTGGGGCACTTTCGCCTACAAAAAGCTCCCTTTCGGTTTGAAAAATGCCAGTGCTACCTTCCAATGCGCAATGTCTTACGCATTCCACGATATTCGACACATTGTGCAACCATACCTAGATGATCTACCAGCTCATTCAGCTAAATTCCAGGCCCATCCCTCTCATCTTCGTGAAATATTTCTCCGCTGTCGACACTACCGCATCAGGCTTAATCCTCATAAGTGTGTCTTCTGCGTTGATTGAAGAAGACTTCCTGGGTTTATTGTCTCCTGAGAGGGCCTCTGCTTGGATCCCCTTAAAGTTGAGGCTATTCTGAATCTTCCTCCCCCTGCGTCTTTGCAGCAATGGCAAAGTTTGCAGGGCAAAGCGAATTTTTTACGACGATTCATTCCGAACTATGCTGAAGTGGCTAAAGGTTTCACGTAGTTATTGAAGCGGGATATCCCTTTTCATTTGGATACCGCTGCTCAAGAGTCCTTCGAGGGTCTCAAGATCCTCCTTGTTTCTGCTTTGTTGTTACGTCCTCCGAATTATCATCATGACTACACTCTGTATTTGGCTGCTGCTGATACCACTATTGGCATAGTTCTCGTTCAAGATTATGATGATGACACTGAGCATGTCATTTATTATCTCAGCCACAATATTCTAGATATGAAAAATCGATATGCTTACATCAAGAAGTTGGCATTGGCCGCCGTTTATGTTGTCCAATGTTTCTGCCATTATATCTTGTTGCGTACTATGATAGTGGTTTCTGATTGCAACCCGATGACGTACATCCTGTCATGTCAACTGCTGGGGGACAAGTACTCAAAGTGGATCGTTATCCTCCAAGAGTTCGACTTGGAATTCACCACTTCCAAGTCTAAGAAATCCCTTGCCTTTGCTGAGTTACTTTGTTCTTTGCCATCTTATACTGCACCCTCTCAGTCAGAGGACCATATCCCGGACGAAACTCTGTTCCTAATTAGCACCCTCGATCCCTAGTATGGGGATATCATTGTCTATCTGCAGACATCTTCTTTCCGTCCTGAAGTGTCTAAGGATGCCCGGTGATGGATTCGTCGTTAGTATCAGCCCTATCGTATTATTGGGGACACTTGTACCGTCTTGGCGTCGATGCTATTCTTCACCGATGCTTAACATTCGAGGAAGCTGAGCGAGTTTTGAATGACTTCCATTCTAGTGCCTATGGTGGTCACATGTCCGGATATGCCACTGCTCAAAAAATCCTCCACGCCGGTTATTTTTGGCCCTCCATCTTTAAGGATTCCATTCTCGCCATCCGTTCTTGTCATGAGTGCCAGATCTACAAGCGGAAGATGCGTGTACCCCCCTCCATTGCACCCTGTTGTTACCGTTGGCCCTTTTGCAAAATGGGGCATTGATTATATGACCTGTAACCCTCGCTCGGCCAGGGGGCATGGGTATATCATCATTGTCGTTGATTACTTCACAAAATGGGCCGAGGCGATGCCCACACTATTTGAAGACGGTCATATAGTGGTGCAATTTTTGTTTCATCATGTTATCTCACGATTCGGAGTCCCTCAGGCTATAGTCACTGATCACAGAAAGCATTTCCGTAATCACATGATGACTGAGCTAACAACCCAGCTAGGCTTGCAGCATGATAGCTCGACTCCATACTATCCTCAAGCCAATGGCCAAGTAGAAGTGGTCAACAAGGTTCTAGTTACGATGCTTCAACGTACCGTTGGCATGCACAAGTCTAACTAGCACTTGATGTTGTTCTCCACCTTGTGGACCTACCGAACTTCTCTGAAGGATGCCACCGGTTTCACTCTATTTCAATTAATTTACGGACTGGAGGCTACCCTTCCCATTGAGTGTGAGATCCCTTCTTTGAAATTAGCCGTTGAATTACTCCCCAACACTACTTTGGTAGAAGAATGCCTTCTTTACCTAGAACAACTAGACAAGACCTGTAGGCTAGCCTCTCTAGCTATTGAAGCATAGAAGAAGAGAGTGAAGACTCACTTCGATCATACTGTCCACCGTCGTTCTTTTGTTGAAGGAGATTTAGTCCTGCTCTACGATCAAGCGAATGATAAGCTGGGGGTAGGCAAATTCGAGCCCATGTGGTACGGGCCTTATATTGTAAAGAGTTTTTTGCAAAAAGGGGCCTACGAGTTGATTGATTATGAAGGGAATCCTCTCTATAAGGCTCGAAATGGGCTTTACTTGAAAAAGTATTATGTGTGAATTTCATGCACTTTGGTTTGTACATACATGTGTTTTTAGCAGGTGTGTTGTGTGTGTGTTTTCATGTTTTTGCTTGGTGTGTAGGCGTGATTGCCACTTATTGTGTCTTTTGCTTCTTGTGTAGATGTCTGGTGCACCCTACGTTGGTTTCACTGATGGTGCCTGCCGCAGTACTCGTAACTTGTCTTCTGCAGCATGGGTGATCTACAATCCTCATGGTGAGTTGATAGACCTTCAAGGTGTTTGTCTAGGTTGTACCATGAACAATGTCACTGAATATAGTGTTGTTATTGAGTTACTGGCCGAGGCGATTAATCTTGGTATTCGTACATTGGTTGTGAACCTGGACTCTCAGCTTGTCATCCACCAGCTCAATGGGTGATATTCCATCAGAGACCATTGGATTTTAAGGTTGTATTTACGTGTTAAATTTTTAGAGAGGAATTTTGATTTCATTACCTATCAGCATATTCCACGACAATTAAACACGCTAACTGATGCATTGGCTAATCATGTATTAGACAGACATTTGTGTAACATGTAATCAAAGCAGCATACAAGAAGCATGAAAAACACAATAATGAACCATAGAAATATATATATATATATATATATATATATATATATATATATATATATATATCTCATGTGGCGCACCAAGGCGCTCAAAAAATAAGTGTACATGTCCAAATAGAGTCTGTGTTCTCCATACATCTGAGACACATGTCTCTCAAAAAATCACCAGTAGGAAATAAAAAACCTAGGTGACTACTGAGGTGGGTTATGCTCTCTGTAGCACACCACCGCATGTGCCACCCGCCTCAACAGGCGGTGCACCCTGGGTTCCACTCCTACTGTGTGGATCTGGAATGCTATGGGGACCTCCTCGATCCCCATGTAATCTGGAATCCCTGCTGTCAGGCCCTCGAGGTTCCAGGCCACTGTCTTCACCATATCATTAGTTGGAGGAGCCAAGGCCAGTACTGCAATTCCCTGCGCATCTCTCCATGCCTCTTGAGCTAGCCCAACGGGTCTCACTGGTCCTACATCTGCATACCATAGCATTCGTCATTAGGACATATACATGAAAAAATAAAAAAACATCATAAAAAATAATAATAATGTAAAAAATGTGATCAAGTGTCTTACCACCATCATCCCACTGCTCTCCAGTGGGCAGCTACATGTCAGGATCTCCATGAAAGTCCATGCCAGCATAAGGCCAATCCTCCACGAAGATCGTCTGGCGCTCCAGCCACTCTCGGAACAATGTCCCCCATGCCACTGGTCGTCTGCCACCTCCTCGTGGCATGACATGTGCCCACCGTGTGGCCCTAGTCTCACGTGGTCTGGGTAAATCCAAATTCATGTCCTGTAACTGCAGTGCTGGCACCCGCTCTAGCATAATAGGGACTAAGATGGATCCATAACCAAACTGCTTCATCTCTCCTCAATGGTAGTTGGTGAGTTGCCTCTTCATGTTCGCCATCACCGTTTCTGCCTAGTTAAACATGGTTGGATTCAGACATTTGAGAGCTAGCTGGAGATGGGTCTTCAAAGCCTCGTGTTGAGCTTGGGAGCCTGCTGCCCATGTCACCATAAAAAGCATAGCATGAAGGACCACGTCATCCACTATTGGGATTGCCACCTTCCCACTCCTCGTCTTGTCTGCCCGTGGGCACACTTGAGCCATTAGCATCTCTAAGGAATCACCCCTAGGTTGTTGCCCCTCCAGGATGGGCCTCTCACCACGACGGGACAGCCCGGTCAAAAAATATATGTCTGTAGCATCAAACTCGATATCCCGGCCTCGGATGATGAATTTCCCATCTGTGGGATTCCAGCCCTAAATCAGTAGCTCCAGTAAATCAGGTTGTGATCGGAGATGCGGAGTTAGGAAGAATTTGAGCAATCCGCATGCTCGTAATGCATTTCAGCACCCTACATCGGTGAAAGCTTCTATGTCATTTTCATCATGCATCTGTTCTTGCTAGAAAAAATCCATTCTCACCTACATGACGAGACAAAATCGAATTAGCACTTCGTTCACCAAATTCAATGTGTAATTTGCATAAAAAATAATTTCCCGTCGTCAGTCTGTTTTTAAAATAGACGCGATGACGCGAGGCCGCTAGTTGTATTTTTTCACAGTCATCGCAGAAGTACATCACTTTTCTACGATGATCAGGGTGGGTTATGTGTAAATTTTTCTCCGTCATTACGGACCTGAAGGCTATACCCACGATGACTAAGCAGTGGAGCTCGGTTCAAAAACCTACCTAAACTAACACATATAACGTTCAAAATGCATGAAAAAGGTATGGAATTGAAGCGCAGGACAAGGAATAATTACCCGGATCAAGTTTCAGGGTGAATGATGGGCGAACAAAGCCGAATTTAGCTCACCAACCTTGGTGCTCCAAAATGCTCCACAGTGCAATGAACAATAACTATGGTAAAAATGGGTGGATTAACCCCTTTTTATAGTAGTTTTTGGAAATTTAAAAAATTATATTTCATAAATGTGGCTTTTCCCATTTTTTGTCACATGGTGAGTCAAAATATGGTTTTTTAACTATGTTTCTATGTATATTGTTCATTTTATATCGAATGAGTTGACGTTTGACGTGCTTTGTGCAGAGCTTCAGGTAGTGGAATTATGTCAGCTTTGTGAGCACTTGATCCGGAAAATTCATCTTTAAGCTCTTTTCTGACTCAAAGAATGAAAAGTTAGCCGAGTTTTCCTCTTTACTTGTTAAAAATAAATAAGAGGCAGCCGCCTTTAAGCTCTTTTCCGACCGTTTAAACACAAAAATATTGTTGGGCCTTTGTCATTTCAAGCTCGTTATTGGTTTCGAAACAACGTGATTCTGACCACTTTTTTACTTTTTCGGGTCCAAGTCACTAGTTATGAAAGGTACTCCTTAATCGTAATGGTCGGGTGGTTCTTTCAAGTATCATTTTATACTTTTTCGGGCTCGAGAGACACAAATTTACGAAAAAGGACCCCCTTGGAGTTTTCTTTTCCATGTCTTTTTCAAACTCTCTATACATGAAAAAGACTCTGAGTTTTACCTATGTAAGAGTCGTTAAACCCTGACGACATTGGAATCGTCTCCATGACAAGGCTCGAGCTTCTCCTTCCTAGGGTTCGTTAAAATATCACTAGGTTGGGCTCAACAACAGGTTTATCATTGATTGTCTATGGCAGCTAGTCACTTGAACATCGACACTTTTGCTTCTTGTCGAGTTGGGACATCCATACATCGTCATTTGGCCTTCTACGGGTTTGGGTTGTCATTTAGCCTCATTCCATCTGATTCATGCCATCTCCATCGAGCCTCTAATCCCTTGGTATCTGAATGCTACCACCCTTTGGAGTCATGTCACCAACATGTTCAAGAGTATAATCCTTCTGCAGTTTACACCCTCAACTTCTCCTCTGATACTCCGTTTCACCATCTACCACTTATTCCTTATCTCCTGTCGTTGATGGGGGAAACATTATGGCCCTCCTACGACGGGTTATCTCCTGTCGACATCAGCTCATTATCCAAGAGATTGATATAGAGATCCCCTTTGGTACCTTAGAGCTTGCATGCCTCAATGGCAATTTCTTTGCACCTAACGGTCGGCTTTCATCATTGGTTGTCGATTGGGTGATTCCACGAGTGTTTGACTTCAGCTCCCTTTTCACACTTTGTGGATTGTGCTAGACAGTACCTTGAGAGCCATTGGAATTATTGGTGGTTTCTCTCGTGCTTGTTAACGGTTTCCATCATTGGCCG
Organism: Pinus tabuliformis; assembly: GCA_031772625.1. Taxonomy (NCBI): domain Eukaryota; kingdom Viridiplantae; phylum Streptophyta; class Pinopsida; order Pinales; family Pinaceae; genus Pinus; species Pinus tabuliformis. The sequence goes on along the minus strand of CM062807.1, from coordinate 1,280,416,371 downwards.
GTAATCAAGTGACTTTATATCATGCTCGACCTCAACACATCTTGTTGGGTCCCTATAATACTAGTGATTACCCCATTACTATTGTAGTTATACCCTTATGTATATTGTTGTGCCCTTATTACCCCCATATTGTTATTTCTGTGCCCCATAGAATCCCTCTATTGTTATTTTTGTGGCTTTATATTATTATTGTTAGGTCGGCTGGATTATATTGTGACTCCTTAGACTCCTATATATAGAAAGGAGGTTTTATCATTTGTATCATCCAAGAATTGTTCATTCATGTAATGTAAAGGAGGTTGCCCCCTTCGAAGAGGCTGAATTATAAGGCGTTGATCTATCTTTTCTATCTTTTCTTGAGCTGGTTTCATAACATTTGGTATCAGAGCTTTGGATTCTAGGGTTTCGCTGCTCCAAACAGGTCATCGTTGCATTTTCGCTATAACTTTTTTTCTGTGATGTTTCAGAAGTCGCAAAAACAACCCATTTGAGAAGAATTGGCACTGAACCTTGGGTCCGAATTTCAGAGCTTTTAGCGCGATATTGTCGGAGATATGATCTGAGAAAGTTGGCCTTTTTGCAGACTCCTGAATTACATTCAAAACAGGTGACCTGGGGAAAATCGTCATAACTCTCTCTCTGAGGATCGGATTGAAATTTCGTAAAAAGGTACAGAAAGAGGACGGACTGTAGTGTTTTGTATGTGTGTTTCAGATTCAAAGGTTGAAACAGTGACTCGTGGAACCAGTCTAAAAGCAAGTCACTGTGGGAGATTTCACATAACTCTTCCTTGGAGAATCCAATTTGGCTCAGACTTGTGGCATTGGAAAGAGGACGTAGAAGGCTACTGCAGGTAGCAATTTCAGAACTGGATGATCCGAAATTACAGAGATGCATCAAATTCAATATCAGGATTCTATAAAGTGAAAAAAGGTGTGTAGTTTTTTTTTAAATTTTTGTGTAAGCTTGGTTTAACGGAATTCAAAGGGCATAGTAAAGCATTATTATCGGTAACTGATGCCTCGAGGAAAGAAAATGCAAACACCTAGTAAGGAACCTGAAAGCTCTAGCATGACTCATGAAGAAGAAGAAGAAATGCTACATGATATATCAAAATTACAAGAACAAGTGCAACAAATGTCACGCTCACAAAAGCTAACAGAAGCTAAGATAAGTGGCGTGGAATCTAAGATAAAGGGCATGGAAGCTAAGATGGATGATTCGAAGACAGATTTGAAGAGAGACATGGCATATTTGAAGACAGATATGGAAGAATTGAAGAAGTTGCTACAAGAAAGGGTCACTAATGGTGAAAAGGTAGTAAAGGAAACTCATGATGAGAACAAAAGAAATGTTAATCATGATACCATAGACGCTAATGTTGGACCGAAGACTCACCATGTTCCAAAAATCGATATGAGGAAGTTTGATGGCAAGGATCTTGCCACATGGATATTACATATGGAGCAATTTTTCGATCTCAATAATGTGCAAAACACACAAAAGGTACGTATGGCAACTTTATATTTGGAACCAAATCAGTTTGTATGGTATCAATGGCTTTGTTCTCGTAAACAATTTATCACTTGGGCAATTTTTACGGAAGAATTGATAGCACATTATGAGGATACAAAAAGCAACACTTTTTTTAGCCAATTGATAAGTCTCAAACAAAAGGGTTCAATAATGGAGCACATTGAGGAGTTCCAAAAATTGAAAATAAGGGTAAAAGATATTCCAGAGGAGCATAGGATTGATGTGTTCATAGGGTCTTTAAAGGATAGTATCCAACATGATGTGCGCCTTTGGGAACCTGATTCATTAGAGAAGGCATTCAGGTTAGCAAGAAAAATGGAAATAAAAATTATGGCAACTAGGAAGCATACCATTCACAACTATAAAGATGGAAGTGTTGTTGCCCATAGTCTTCCAAAACCTACAAGGTTGACACCACAACAATTGGAAGAAAAAAGAGCAAAAGGGCTTTGTTACAATTGTGATAGCAAATACACAAAAGGTCATAAGTGTGCTGAGAAGAAATTATTCTACATAGATTGTGAAGAGGAAGAAGAAAAAGAGCAAGAAAGGTCAAAAGAAGAGGATATATTCCAGGAACAAAGCCTAGATCAAGAACAAATAAATCCGACCATATCTTGTAATGCATTGGCGGGAATTACCACTCCTCAAACCATCAAGATAGAAGGACAAATCAAGAAGAAAAAGGTAATAGTGTTGATTGATTCAGGAAGCACCCACAATTTTATTCATTGTAGGGTAGCAAAAGAATTGAATTGCTTCCTATATCCAGCACCAGAGTGTCAAGTGATGATTGCAAATGGAGGAACAATAAATTGTTCTGGAAAGTGCCATAATATCAAGCTATCCATGGGAGAATATGTATTGACTAGCCCAATGCTTTCCATTCCAATGGGAGGTGCTGATGTTGTACTAGGAGTCCAATGGCTACAATCCTTGGGTACAATAGCTTTTAATTTTCAAGAACTTTTCATGAAATTTTCTGTGGAAGGAAAGGAAGTTGAATTAAGGGGTATTGCAGGGAAACCAGGAAAGATAATCAACTCTAATGGCATGAAAAAGCTTCTAAAAAAGGAGCAAAGAGGTGTAATTGCACAATTATGTTCGCTAGATTTTTCCACATTGGAATCATCTATTTCTCTAGATCTCCAAAAAGTCTTGGACAATCATTCCAAGGTATTTGAGACTCCCAAAGGTCTCCCACCTATGCGTGATCATGATCATGCTATTCATCTGATTCCAGGAAGTGTTCCTCCAAACATCAGGCCGTACAGATATCCATATGTCCAAAAAAGTGAAATTGAACGTATGGTTGCAGAAATGCTAGAGGCTGGTATAATTCAACCGAGTCAAAGTTCTTTCTCAGCTCCAGTAGTATTGGTGCACAAGAAGGATGGATCATGGCGCATGTGTCCAAATTATAGGGAGCTCAACAAGCTCACTATTAAAGATAAGTTCCCCATTCCTGTCATTGATGAATTACTGGATGAATTGCATGGATCAATTTACTTCACCAAGTTGGATCTTCGTTCGGGATATCATCAAATCAGAATGAAGATTGAAGACATTCCGAAAACGGCATTTAGAACTCATGAGGGTCATTATGAATTTTTGGTCATGCCTTTTGGCCTTACCAATGCACCTTCAACATTTCAAGGTTTGATGAATTCAATTTTCAAACCATTCCTTAGAAAATTTGTGTTGGTATTTTTTGATGATATACTAATCTACAGCAAGTCTTGGAAGGATCATGTTGAACATGTTGACAAGGTGCTACAACTATTGGAGGAGAAACAATTATATGCAAAAAGATCCAAATGTTTCTTTGGAGTCCAGGAGGTGGAATATTTGGGTCATATTGTATCTCATGAAGGAGTTAAGGTAGACCCTAGCAAAATTAAAGCCATTAAGGAATGGAAAATCCCCACATCCATAAAGCATCTGCGAGGATTTCTTGGGTTGACAGGTTATTATCGCAAGTTCGTTATGAATTATGGGAGAATAGCAGCACCTCTAACAACATTATTGAAGAAAGATTCATTTTCATGGACTCCGGAAGCAACAAAGACCTTTAAACATCTTAAAGAGGCAATGTGCCAAGCACCGGTCTTAGCTACACTGGACTTCACAAAAACCTTTATTGTGGAATGTGATGCTTCAGGAAATGGAATTGGTGCTGTTATAATACAAGATGAAAGACCCATTGCTTTTGAAAGTCATCCAATCAAGGGAAAGTTTTTAAGCAAAGCTATTTATGAGAAGGAAATGTTGGCAATACTCCATGCACTTAAGAAATGGCGACCCTACCTAATGGGAAGACACTTCAAGGTAAAAACGGATCATGATAGCCTTAAATACTTTTTAGAACAAAGATTATCCTCTGAAGAGCAACAAAAGTGGGTCACAAAGATGTTGGGTTATGACTTTGAAATCATCTACAAAAAAGGGAAGCAAAATGTGGTGGCAGATGCACTCTCAAGAAAGGATGAGGATATGGAAGCATTGTTGTGTGCCATTTCTATTATCCAACCAGATTGGATAAACGAAGCAAGGGGAGGAATGGAAGAATGACGAAGAAGTGTGGGAACTTATTCGAAAGCTACAACAAGATTCCAGTACTTCTGATACATTTAGCTGGAAAAATGATTCGTTATGGTACAAAGATCGCTTATACCTCTGTAAGAATTCCAAGCTAAAACAAAATATTCTTATGGAATTGCACACTTCTCCCTTAGGAGGGCACTCAGGATTTTTAAAAACTTACCACAGGGTTAAGAAGGAATTTTTTTGGGATGGCCTTAAATCAGATATTCAAAAGTTTGTGGCGGAATGTTTGGTTTGCCAACAAAATAAAGTTGAAACAATTAAGACACTGGGTCTATTACAACCTTTATCCATTCCAAGCCAACGTTGGGAGGAGGTTTCAATGGATTTTATCATAGGTTTACCCAAGTTTGAGGGAAAGAGTGTCATCATGGTGGTAGTTGACAAACTTACCAAGTATGCACACTTTTGTGCATTATCACATCCATTTAAAGCCAGTAAAGTTTCTACTGCATTTATGGAAACAGTTCAAAAGCTACATGGAAACCCAAAGATTATTGTAAGTGATAGAGATCCCATTTTCACTGGAAATTTTTGGACAGGATTATTTTCTTGTCTTGGTACTTAGTTAGCTCATAGCTCATCTTATCATCCTCAATCTGATGGGCAAACGGAGATAGTAAACAAATGTTTGGAAGGATATTTTTGTTGCTTTGTATCTGATAAACAGACACAATGGGTCAAATGGTTGCCTCTGGCTGAATGGTGGTATAACACTTCCATCCATACAGCAACAAAAATGACCCCATTTATGGCACTTTATGGGTACCAACCACCATCAATCACATCATATTTAAGAGAAAATTCTAAGGTTCAGGCAGTGGAACATCACATCGAACATCAACAACAAGTCCTCCAACTCTTAAAGGATAACCTCGTGTTGGCACAAAATAGAATGAAACAACAGGCAGATCAACATCGCAGTGAAAGAAGTTTTGATGTAGGTGATTGGGTATTCCTACGGCTACAACCATATAAGCAAATGTCCCTAAAGCAAGCTAAGAAGGATAATAAATTATCACCAAAGTATTATGGTCCATACAAGGTGTTGGAAAAAATTGGTACTATGGCATACAAATTGGAGCTTCCTGCAGCTTCTCGATTGCACCCAGTTTTCCATGTTTCATGTTTAAAGAAGGTTATAGGCGACAAGCTCTCAGTTCAAACAATATTGCCAGAACTTGACGAGGAAGGAAAAATTATATTGGAACCAGAAGCAGTGACAGAAACAAGAACTCTACAGCTACGAAATCGATCAATTTCACAGTATCTTATCAAGTGGAAGAACTTATCCGCTGAAGATTCCACACGGGAGGATGAGAATTTTATGCAGAAGTATCTAGAACTACTCAAGCGTTGAGGACAACACGTTTTTGAAGGAGAGGGGCATGTTGGGTCCCTATAATACTAGTGATTACCCCATTACTATTGTAGTTATACCCTTATTTATATTGTTGTGCCCCTATTACCCCCATATTGTTATTTCTGTGCCCCATAGAATCCCTCTATTGTTATTTTTGTGGCTTTATATTATTATTGTTAGGTCGGATGGATTATATTGTGACTCCTTAGACTCCTATATATAGAAAGGAGGTTTTATCATTTATATCATCCAAGAATTGTTCATTCATGTAATGTAAAGGAGGTTGCCCCCCTCGAAGAGGCTGAATTCTAAGGCGTTGATCTATCTTTTCTATCTTTTCTTGAGCTGGTTTCATAACACATCTATTCACATGCTAGAATTTGTACTATGATTAGATGAGTTCAAGACCCCAAACTCAGATTACATATGTTCGGGCTGTGTGGATTGGTTTATGATTACATGACTGATTGATGGATGGTTGTGACCATACTTGAGTCTTCATGGATGGTTGTGACCATACCTTTGTTTTCATCCTGGTCCCATTAGATGGATGGCTGTGTCCATACCACAGACCTATTTTGTATGTCTTTTGGATGGTTGCGCCCATGCCTAGACTACATGTACTTCATTGTCAGAGATATCAATTGTACTTGCGTGTAGGTTCTTCCATATGGTGTTACAGCTCAGCCAGTTTCATAAAGCATTTCACCCCTCCCACTCTCTCGGGCTTCATACTTTAGGGGGCATCTGTTACACAGTAATTTGTCACTGTCTTCCTTTCAGTCTTCCTACAGTGTCATGTGTCCAATTCATACATGCTCATATTATAAAAATGCTCTCTGATGTTGCCAAATGACCCAATTTTCATAAGTTATCTGCCTCATCGCATCTGTTGGCTAAATAAACGCATTGAAGGGCGCTCCTAAATAGTCCGAAAGTGCTACCATCGCGGAAGTACACCTGATTCCCGTGATGGTCCGATTTTATGTGCCAGCGTGAGGTTTCTTGTAATCTTTAGCGATGACCTGACTAGCTATGTTATTCAATAGCGATGTCAGCGCTATAGATCATTTATGTACCCGCGATGATCCAGATTGGGCGAATTTGTTCCAACAGTCGACCTTCCAGATGACTACAGACTTGGTTGTTGGCATAGTTTGTATCGCCCTCCTTTCTCTGGCATGACTGTTCCGTCGTTTGTGCTACCTTCCTTGGAGATAAGATCACTCTTCCACCTTCCATGGAGGTTGCTTCTCCTATTTAAACTCTCACCATTTCTATGCATGGCTAGTTTTTGAAATGGTTGTTGATAGTTGGCTAGTGGAGCAGTGTTGTTAGTGTTTGTGAGTTTTCTAGATATCTGGTGTGAGTGTGACAAGTGTGGGATTGTTGATATCTTGTGGAAGGTTGTGAAGTGCCCTTAATATTGTGTCAAACTTGTGAGTGGGAGAGACTGTATGTTTGGGAGATCCATCCTCAAAGAGTGAATGCTTGAGGAACATGCTGGCTGGACCCTTCTGAGAAGGCTTGTGACATCAAGACTTTGGTTGTAAGCTTACTCTTATTTCATTATTAATGCAATCAATGATTCTTTCCTATGTCTTGTATGTAATGTACTTGATAGCTCATGACTTCTTGACTTTGTGAGTAAATAGATCATTGTTGTTCCGGTTACGTGCTTTGTTGTATTTCCTTTACATTGTTTCAGGTCGATTACTCATTAGGAAGTGGAAGCTAGAGCAGCGCAACAGAACTTTATCAACCATCGGTTGAGGTAGGCCTCCAACTATGACTGTTTAAGGAAAGCTATTGTTGATTAGTCTTTTTTTGTGACTAGACCCACTCTAGGGCTAGAGGGGTTGCCTCTATCCACAGAGGGAACACTTTCCTCCATCACATGTAGAGTAATATTTCTTTCCTTTCATCATAGATAGAGCTTCTTATGAAATCTGTAGAAGTTACCTTGAGCTCCTAGTGATCTTGCGTTGGCTGACCAAGTGAAAACCTGTAGTGAGAACTAGTACTTGTGCATATAGCACCGACGCTTCCAAGTTTGTTACGAACTACTAGGTTGATAAAAGTAAAGTTGGTAGCCCAGGAGTTGCAGCATTCTTGCTGCAATAATGGCACTCATCACTTTTTGACGCCATTTCCAGGGAAGCAACAAAGTATTCTATGATTATTTCTTTCTTCTATTTCCTATTGCAACATTCTACTAATAGTTTATTTCGGCAAAAATAGACTAGTCATTTCTTTTCTTTCATTTCTACATTTCCTTGCTTTCCTTTTGAATTCTACAAATTTCCATTCAACAAGTTCATTTAAGCTAGTTGCAATTTTTTTTGTTCAATCACAATTTCAGTTTCTACAGACACTTTTAGTGTGGGGAAAAAGAAACAAAAAACCAACCAAAAATATTTCCTTTCATGCCTCGTAGGAGTAGAGATAACTTAGGAAAATTTTTGCCCAAAACCCCCACTACTTCACACAGCAAATATTCTCTCTTCTTCGGTGGCTACAATGAAGAAGAACCTTAGGTGAACATATAGACATATTTGGAGAACCTACAGGGGAAGAAGAAGAAAAAGTAGCTGAGTTTTTGAGGGGAAACATATTCTACAAGTTCGGGTATCTGAGAGAGTTGGTCATAGACCAAGGTAGTCAGTTCACTTCTAACCTGATTGAAGACCTGATCACACATCATAAGATAAAGCACAGGACTTCCACCCCTTACCATCCATAAGCCAATGGGAAAGTGGAGGTCACTAACAAAGCATTGGAAGGGATCCTTACCAAGGTAGTGAGCAACATCAGAAACGACTGGGTGGACATATTAGTTGAGGACACTTGGGCCTACAACACAACATGGAAGACCACCATCAGGTTCACACCCTATGAACTGGTATATGGGAAGAAAGCTTTGCTGTCAATAGAGTTTAAATTCAATACCCTAAGGATGGAAGCTCAGTTGGACCTAGACCTCAGTGATGCATAGAAGGAGAGATTACTTTAGCTCAATGGATTGGATGAATATAGATTGCAAGCCCTTCTCCATAAAGAGGTAGTTTAGCTTCAAAGAAAGATATGGCATGATAGAAATATCAGGGAGAAGCAATTCCAAGAGGGATATTGGGCACTACTCTATGATTCAAGATACAAGGATTCCAAAGGCAAGATGAGGACAAGATGGCTGGGACCCTACACAGTGGATAAATTCAATGACAATGGTTTAGTTCTGATCAGAACCATTGATGACGAAGCCATCCCCATGCTTGTCAATGGAAATCGGTTGAAAGTCTACAAGAAACCCCTCTCTAAGCAAGAGTTTATTGAAGATTTTAATAAAAGAGTGATGGTAGTGGAGCATGTCTTAGCTTCCACTTCACCCACTCACTGAAGAAAAAAGAGAAAAAATAAGGACTCAAGTGAAAACCTCCATGAGGCACTTGAGTCCCATCATTAGGTTGAAAAACTCTTCTAAGGTGGCCCAGTGATGTCAAAAAAAAAAGAAGGGGAAAAGAATAAGATCCCTGGGTGAAAACCTCCTTTGGAGGTGCCCAAGGTAGGCAATTAAGGTGAAAACCTCTCTGAAGTGTCGTAGTTGTTTTCAAAAAAAAAAGAGAGAAAGAAAAAATGAATTTTTATTGCATTGCAGGTTTGTAGGAGGACTATAGGGAGCAGACGAAGGTGCCAAGGGGATTATAACATTCATACCAGTATCCATCTCATCTTCTCCACACCTTCCTCCATCATTTTTGCCATCTCTTTCACCCCACTGTACCTCTTCTTCCAAAACTGTGTTTTCTATAGGAGGCTCAGTTTTTTCTACAAGAGGCTCTTGTAGGAATTACAGAAAGCCAAAAGTGACTATAGGAGGTAGTTTGAGGGACAAGAAAAGCTTCATGAGGAACCTATAATCCCTATTACCATATTCGAACCTCCTTGCCATCATTTCCAAGCCTACATCGCACTCTAAGCATCATTATTATTTTTTTCCTTTCCAAGAGAAAATGCAGAAAAACAGTTTTTTAGTTTTGAAAAAAAAAACAAAAATAAGAGGAAAAGGCACCATTAACTTTACCTGAAGCTTACCTACTATCCCTCCATCATTCATCTCCACCTCTAGCATCATTCTCAAGCTCCAAGCACAGGGAAATAGCTGAAGTTTCAAGGGGAGAAGCAGCTACAGGAGCTCCTGTAGGAATTCCTGTAGCAGCTGATCCCATAGAAGTCCAGCACCAGTAGCAAGGGATAGCACATCTGAAGGTTGAAAAGGAACATGCCGCTCAGCTCTAGAAAAAGAAGAAACCTTCAAAAACACACAACAACACATTAGCAGGCAGAGATAGCATGCATGAAGGAAAATGAAGGCATGCAGCAGAGAAAGCCACAACACCTCACAGTCGATGGCAGAAAATACACTCGGATTACAAGTAACTAGCTAAGTCACTCCTCTATCTACATTTGTGTAATTAGGAATCATACGAAGGCAACGAGATGGTTGAAATTGAAATAGGGAAAGGTGGCCAGTTAACTTGGCCACCTTCATTTAGTTAACTCCACTTAATTGAGATATCACCCACACGTGCGCATAGTCAACTCAAACAAAACATGCGAAGGGCAGGTAATGGGAGGAAGAGTTAACTTTGATGCAGTAATGAGGGGGGTCATGATGACCAAGCAGGTGGGGACCAACGATCCTTATCTAGGCGACATACACCTTGCTAGCTCAGCACTGATAACAAAAAACAGCCTTAAAAGGTAATGAGCACTCCTCCCCGCGCATTCTCACCACCTTTTCATGAGTTTCTGCTCATAACTCAACCACACAAAAGTCTTCTTATGCCCCCCACAGCCTCGTATCCACCATCCTCCATCAATTTCCTCCATATTTTTACTCTCGACATGTTGGCATAGTTGGGCTTGACCCATCTTCGGAAGAATTGTTTAGCCAAACAAATCCCGCAGCTACCGGCCCTTTTGGCAGCAACCCACAAAGCTCAGACTGAGGTCTCACTTGAGGTAGCACGGAAGGGTGCTAGAACCAGGTTTTTGCACCGTGGAGATGTCTTGGATGTGGGTTGGGGCTCACGCACTATTCTGCGGCCTCGCGCTGCACCAAATCCATGCATATCAGAATATCCTAGTCGCTCTTAGTACATATTGAGTCACTTATTACTAGTTTTATCTAGTCAAAGCGGTCTTCAAGTAAACATTTATTACTTTTGGTTACTTTACGCATCAATATTAACCTAGTTCACATGTATTCAATCATAGCAAATTTAGAAATCAAAATAGTTCATTTATCATAAAACAATGAAGTCGCAATTAGCACAGAATTCAGAATAAACTTATCTTTATTATCAATTTTCACCAATACATCTAGATCCACCCTACGCACTCAGCTGCAGGGGTCTACGCACACAGATGTAGACTTACCGGGCCTCTGCGCACATAGTTGCAGAGCCTCTACCTTCTACCCCACTCCCTTGACTCGGACTTACAGATGGTTTCAAGCTATTGCCTTTCAGAACCCATTACATTCCATCTTTTAAAAGAACTCCCTTTTCCCTCATAGAGCCACGCTCTATTTAAACTCTCCCTTGGCCCGCGATCCCTACGCGGGCCAACTCTATTACTATTTCTTTACATTATTTTTGGGCGGACTACCCTTTGACTCAACCTACTATAGTTCGCGCTTTCCGCAGAGACTTTTACCCTAATAGTACCCAAAATTCCAAGCTTCGCACCCCATATGCATTCCGCGGGGCTTGCACTACCCAACAGTCCCCCAACACAATCATCATGACTCGTCCCGAGTCACTTACTTGTGTGGCTAGATGCTCTGCCTTGGCTTCGCAGTTCACCTTTTGTTGAGTGGCACTCGTCATCTGGCTGCTCTTGCTTCATCTCTTGCAACGCTTTTCCTTCTTCAGTGTTTCGACCATATCTCGCAACCAATGATGCTCATTCTGCTCTGCTCAGTTAACAGAGAACACCCCCTCCAAGGATTTTACCATGAGAGGGGGAGCCGCATACAGAGCCTCCTCATACCACCGTAGCCCTTTCTGACCAATGTATCTTCTCTTCGCACCATCTGCTGCAACCTGTGTTGCAATTTTGCAAGACCCTAGCTGCTATCTGCCAGATCCCACTCGTCGAGAACCATTATAGGTAACTTATTAACTACATCTCCACCCATGGTCGCCATTGGTCCATCCTTTTGTTGTTCTTTTGTAATGCGTTATCCTGCCCCTAGGCGGGGCGACAACATCCAGACCAATTCTATATTGCATTCCCTGTTATCCGATACATCCCCTACTAGTAACACTGCAGCCTGCGGGATAGCCGTAGCTATCAGTACCAGACTCCTTAGAGAGTCCTGCCCCCTCTTCTGCCAAACTACTACCTTTGGGCACATGCCAAGTGTAGAGATGATGAACAGCTCCATCTGTATTTCCAAATCGTAGGTTTCCCAGTGGATTCCCCATGGTGATTTATAAGCCATGCGAACTTCAAAGGCCTAGATTGCCGCTTGTTCCAGCTCGTGTAACTTTCCTGTGTGAAATTTGTGTCCGATCATTTCATATTTGGCTCATACTGTTGATCTTAATTGCCTGCTGCCCACTCCCTTTTGCCATAATGTAGCCATCTTGTCATGAACAGTGGTATTAACGGTCATCATTCCTTGGAGTTGTGCACCCGCATGGCTCTGTCCGCGGAACCTCGGCCCTGATTGTTGGCCAATTGTACATGCACTGTGATACCCACGCATCTGTCCCCCAGACTGCTTTATCATCCCTCGCTCTCTTTCAACTGGTTGGAGCGGTGAGACTCTTCGTGGAATGGTTAGTCAGGCGGTCGGCCTGCCTGTATAGAGCTTCAGGCGATTGCCATTCACTCTTCCCAGGAAGGGGTCTTCGTTGAGCTTAGCCAGCTGAACTGCACCCCCATCAGTTAGTTCTTTAACGACATAAGTTCCCAACCAATGCATACAGAGTTTTCCTGGGAATTTTTCAAACTTGCTGTCATATAATAATACAAGATCATCCTTCTTGAATGTGCATAGCGTGATATGGCGATCATGCCATGCTTTCTCACGCTATTTTTAGACCTGTTGATGAAATCCCACCAGAAATTGTTCTTCATCCAATTCGTCAAGTTGTGCAAGCCTTTCCTCCAAGGCCCCATGATCTTCCATTCCTGTAGCTGCTACAATCCGTAGGTTGGGAATGATATATTCCATAGGCAGCATGGCCTCCTTACCATAGACTAGTCGAAACAGTGTCTGGCCTGTCAACTTTTTGCACGTGGTTTGGTATGCCCATAACACAGCAGGGATGCGAAAGTCCCAATCGTTCCATCACGCATTGCAGATCTTAGTCAGTGCGGTTTCCAAAATTTTGTTGAATGCCTCAATAGTCACATTTTCTTGTGGATGGTATGGCGTTCTCTGTTGGTGATATATTTGGAATTCCTCAGTGAGCGCGTTAATGGTTTCGTTCAAAAAATGCGTTCCTCGATCACTCATGAGAATCTTAGGACACCCAAACTTGGTCAACACATTCTCGAACAAGAACTTTGCCACTGTCATGGTTGTGCAATCCTTAACTGGCTGTGCTTTTGCCCATCGAGTAATGTATTCGGTCGCAGTGATAATGTAGTGTGTTCCCATCTTCCCTCGTGGTTCAATAGGCTCGACGAAGTCGATCGACCATTTCTCAAATGGCTGTAGTGTTACCTGTGGCTTAAGTGGAATTTCATCCCTTCGGGATGAATTTCCTATTCATTGGCATGCATCGCAGGCTTGACAGTATGCTTTTGAATCTTGATGTAGGGTGGGCCACCATAGTCCGGCGTGAAGAACCTTCTGGGTTGTGGCGTAGCCCACATAATGTCTGCCAGCAACCCCTCCATGTGCTTCGATAAGAAACTGTTCTCGCTCAAACTCTGGTACATATCTGTGTAATATCCCATCATGGCCCATCTTGTAGAGATGGCTAGCAATTACAGTGAAATCTACTGCTCGTTGTTGGCATTATGTTTCTGGTATGGCTATATGTTACAAGTGTTGTCCTTGATGGCAACCCATTCAGGTGATAGATCACAGTACTTCAAGTCAGCAGCAGAGATTGATGATCAGCTATCAAATATTGAAGAAAATAAGGGGTATGCAGGTACACCTTACATAAGGTGCGTACACGCAGGTCAGTGTTACATAAAGTGCGTACATACCCGCAAGTCAGCGGTTCAGGAGGTTCGTACCCCCAGTGCACACATTTCAAGGCAAAGAAAAGCACACGTGGGGTTTCTTATGTTTAACCTTTGGTATTTAGCCGACGGTATTTGTGTTATTATGGTGTCGGCTCGTGGTATTGATCCAGAGCTTTCCTATATAAAGCAAAGGAGATCATTTGGCTTGAGCATGTTTTGGGTTGAATATCTTATGAGGGCTAGATCTGAAATATTATGATCTCTTGGGAGTATGTCTAGATCTAAATAAGGCGAATCTACTGATGGATTGAGATCTCTTCGGCGCATGATCAGATCTGTAGATCTGACTGTCTGGGTTATTTTTGAAGTCTTGAAATCATCTATGCTCGAAGGTACACAAGTACAGTGAAAGAAAAGTGCGTACATACGCAGGAACGAAGCGTTTCAGGTGCGCCGGTACGCAGGCACAGAAGGGTTGCAGGTGCGGAGGTCTGCAGGCAGTTCAATGGACTCAGAGCGAGGTACGCAGGTGAGCTATTGACTAAAGTGCGTACGTATGCAGGTGAGCAGTTGACTACAATGCGTACGTAAGCAGGCGAGCAGTTGAGCAGGATGCATATGTAAGCAGGCGAGCAGTTGAGCAGGGTGTGTACGTAAGCAGGCGAGCAGTTGAGCAGGGTGAGTACTGTAAGCAGGCAGTACATGGGTGAAGCTGCTTACTTCTCTTAAAATCTTTGTTTATCATTGCTGTGTTCTGGGTTTGGTCCTATCATTGTTGATCTGGTTACTACAGTTGACTGGGTGATTCTCTTATACTTGATGATCATTTGATGCTTATGGATCCAGTTTGAAAATTTATGAAAAGTGGTCCTTGTAAGAAAAGAAGTAGGGGGTTGTAGCTCCCTTCCAGGAGAGACTGGAAAACAAGAGAGAGAGTTGTAGCTCTCTACAGGTTGCAGCCTGCGTACTGGTAAATGACTGCACCAGTACATAACAATTGTAAAAGGAGTTTCTAATTTGAAAGAAGATAGAGACATATTGCAGCAGGTGGTTTTCACCCACATTGGGTTTCCACCTTACATCTTGTGTTCTTTGGTGTGACTATCTGTTTTCTTTGTTCATTTTCATTATTTTATGGTACTGACATGCAAAAATAATTCAAGGAACAAATAAGGAATATTTATTAAAAGAGTTAGATAATACTGATTCACCCCCCCTAGGTCCTTCAGAGAAGCTTGATCGCTTGAAGGTAGATCGTTCATCATGAGCAACTATGAGAGAGAAGCATAAATCAGGCCACCGGTTTTTGATGGGACAAACTTCAATTATTGGAAGCTAAGAGTTACTGCCTATCTTCAATCTCTTGGTACAGAAGTTTGGGACATCGTAGAGACAGGCTACGCTTTTCCTTCAGCCACTCCTACAGATTCAGCCGAGAAAAAGAAGTATGAAACAAATGCAAAAGCAGTCAGTACTCTATTAGGATGTATATCCGAATCAGAATTCATGAAGATAATGCACTATAAATCCTCAAAAGAGATATGGGACAAAATTGTCACGAGCTATGAAGGAGATGAAGAGGTAAAACGTGCTAAACTTCAAACTCTCAGAATTCAGTATGAGACTCTCAAGATGTATAATGATGAAAGTGTGGCTAACTATTTTCTTCGGGTAGATGAGGTTGTTAATTGTATGAAAAATTTGGGTGAAGAAATAAAAGAGGCTATTGTGGTTGAAAAGGTTCTAAGATCATTGTCTCCCAAGTTTGAATCCAAAGTATCTGCAATAGAAGAAAAGGAAAATCTACGAATCCTTACTATGTCTCAGCTACATGGAATTCTAACTGCTTATGAAATGAGAAAGGGAGGTCCATCAGACAGAAGAGAAGCTGCTTTCAAGGCATCAGGCAAAGGAGATTATTATGAAGCAAGCCACGTCCCAGAAGAAGAAGAAGAAGAATCAAATTTTGTCAGAAATCTTCAAAGGGGTTCTGGAAGGTTCAGAGGTAAGTTACCTTTTAAATGCTTTTCTTGTGGAAGAGTAGGTCATTATGCTGCAAAATGTCCTTATAAGGATAAAGGAAAGGAACCTGCTAGATGGAACAAGAAACAGAATGCAAATAAGAAAAGCTACTACACTCATGAAGATAGTGATGGTCTATCAAACAGTGATGAAGATGAACGAGGTAATGAATATAAGTTGTTAATGGCATTTGAAGATGATGATTATATGGATGCTATAGATTTGGATAACCTTTATGATGAAATTACTAGACTCAAGAGATGTATAGAAGAAAATAATATGATCATTGATACTCTACAATTTCAAATTGATGAAAAAGAAAAACATCTTGAAAAATTAGAAGGTGAAATTGTTGGTCTTAGAAAAGAGATTGAGAAAACAAAAGCTATTAATCTTAAGTTTGTCAAAGGATCTGAAACTTTGGATGAGATTATCAATGTGTAGCGGTCTCCACTAAAAAAGACAGGTCTGGGCTATAATGGAGAAACTTCTCAAGCATCCACCTCAAAAAGTTATCTTGATGCAGCAAGAAGAAATGAGCAAAAGCACAATGAAGATCATCAGGTAAAGCAGGGACGAATTACAAACAGAAACTATCAGGGGCAATCCATCTTAAGGGTGAACAAAAGCTACAGCCAGCCACAGGTAAAATCTTCTCAATTTGGTTCAAGAATAGATGACAATAGAAATTACAATCAATTGGCTGGTAGATTCGATAACCGCAGAAGTTTCTTCAATGGACAATGCTTTTCTTGCCATAACTTTGGTCACAAAGCAGCTCAATGTGTTGCATATAAAACGATCATGGCTATGGAAGCTCAAAAACAAAGAAGTATGACGGGGATTACAAAAAGGACCTATAACAACTTTTCGGTTCTTGAAAATGAAGTTGAATGTTCTATTTGCAATAACTTTGGTCATGAAGACTCTGAATGCAGGAGCAGGTTTCAGCAGAAAAAGGAACAAGCCTCAAGCACCAAAACATGGAGAATAAAGGAACCTCAAACAGAAAGATGTGGGATAGCATTTTATGCAGAGGGACAAGAAAATCTATGGTACATTGACAGTGGATGTTCAAAGCATATGACAGGTGATAAAGAAAAACTTGAGTCTTATTCTGCTCTAGAAAAGGGAAAGAAAGTCTCTTTTGGAAATGATACTCCTGCAACTATAAAAGGAAAAGGCATTGCTCAGTTAAAAGAAAAGGTCAAGGCTGGAAATGTGTTGTATGTTGATGGATTGAAGCATAATCTTCTAAGTGTCAGCCAGATGTGTGATCAAAGAACCGAGGTTATATTCAGATCAAATGGATGTCTTGTTCGTGATCTTGATACAGGTAAAACAGTGATCAAAGGCAAAAGAACTCCAAATAATCTGTACATATTTGAAGAAGGACAACAACAATGCTATCTGAGCAAGGATGATGAGCACTGGTTATGGCATCGGAGGTTGGGACATCTAAGCTTTTCACAAATAAGGAAAGCATGCAAATATAAGGCAGTTCGCGACCTTCCAGATATCAAAATTCCTGACAACACCATATGCAAATCATGTCAGTTTGGAAAACAAACCAGAACTAACTTTCCAGAGAAAGAAGGATCAGCTAGCATGCCTCTTGAGCTAGTACATACAGATACATGCGGTCCTTTCAGGAAAAGAACACCTCGAGGAGAAGAATACTTGATATTATTCATTGACGATTTCTCCAGGTTTGTCTGGTTAGGACTTATGAAGCACAAAGATGAAGCATTCGAAAAATTCAAATCCTTCAAAGCCTTGGTTGAAAATGAATCAGGTCACAAAATTAAGTGCCTCAGATCCGACAGAGGTGGGGAATTTACTTCAAATGAATTTTTCGATTTCTGTGAAGAACATGGGATAAGAAGAGAATTCTCTACAGCAAGAACTCCTCAGCAAAATGGAGTTGTGGAAAGAATGAACAGAACAGTCCAACAAATGGCTCGTGCTATGCTTGATGAGTCAGGAACTCCCGCAACTTTCTGGGGTGAAGCTGCACATGCTGTGGTTGTTATTCTCAACAAAACAAATGTCCGGGTGAACAGCACTCAAACTCCTCATGAGCTCTAGAGTGGTAGGACTCCTTCGGTAAAGCACTTCAAAATCTTTGGGAGCAAATGCTATATCAAGAATACTGATGAGCAGCTTGGAAAACTTGAACCTAGAGCAGATGAAGGCATTCTTCTTGGTTACTCTCCACATAGCAAAGCATACAAATGCTACAATAAAAGACTTGGCAGAATTGTTGACAGCATTGATGTAGTGGTTGATGAGAAGGGATACATTCCTAGGCAAGTACATCATGAAGACATCGAAGAAGATGAAGGCTACCCACAATGACAGAATGATGAAGAAGAAGAACCTCAAGAAGAACCTCAAGAAGAACCAGAGGAGCAAACAAGAATAGAAGAAAAGACTCCATTTAGATATGTTTAGAAGAATCATCCAGAATCTTAGATTATGGGGCAGAAAGAAGCAGGTGTACAAACAAGAAGAACAGTTGCAGAAGCTTCAAGCTATTTGGCATTACTCTCCTCTACTGAACCACAAAATGTGAAAGAGGCATGCAAAGATGAATGTTGGGTGAAAGCAATGGATGAAGAACTTGAGCAGATCGAAAAGAACAACACTTGGGAGCTGGTTCCTAGACCAAAAGATAAGAATGTTATCGGAACAAAATGGGTCTTCAAAAATAAATTGAATGAAAATGGAGAAGTAATTAGAAACAAAGCCAGACTTGTTTGTAAAGGGTATGCGCAGCAAGAAGGAATAGACTTTGAAGAAACCTTTGCTCCTGTTGCAAGACTTGAGGCCATCCGAATGTTCCTTGCTCTCTCAAGTTTTCAAAACTTCAAAGTATTTCAAATGGACGTGAAATCAGCCTTTCTGAATGGAGACTTGGAAGAAGAAGTGTACATTGAACAGCCAGATGGGTTCATTCTTGGAAATGATCCAAATCTTGTATGCAGATTGAAAAAGGCTCTCTATGGTCTCAAACAAGCTCCAAGGGCTTGGTACTACCGTTTGGACAAATATCTTCATCAACAAGGCTTTTCAAAAGGATCAGCAGATAGCAATCTTTATATAAAAGTTGAAAATGACAAATTGCTAATACTTGTTGTGTATGTAGATGACATTATTTTTGGGAGCAATGAAGAAGCTATGAGTCAAAGCTTTGCCTTGGTCATGCAGAAAGAATTTGAAATGTCCTTGCTAGGAGAACTGACATATTTCCTTGGTTTGCAAATCCAACAAAAAGAAGGAGGAATCTTTTTATCTCAAATCAAGTATCTCAAACAGATTTTGAAGAAATATGGTATGGAAGATGCAAAACTAGTATGTACACCCATGGTCACAGGATGTAGCCTCAGTGAAAATGATGAATCTGCAGCAGTACATCAACCAACCTACAAATCTATGATTGGAAGTTTACTTTATTTGATAGGTACCCGACCAGACATCATGCATGCAGTTGGAATAGTTGGAAGATTTCAGGCAAATCCGAAGGAGACTCATCTTTAGGCAGTGAAGAGAATTTTCAAATATCTTCAAGGGACTCAAAATTATGGCTTATGGTATCCTAGAGATACAGATCTTACACTTCATGCTTATACAAATGCAGATTGGGCCGGAAGCGTGGATGACAGGAAAAGCACAAGTGGTGGTGCGTTCTTTATGGGTTACAGACTGGTATCTTGGTTCAGCAAGAAACAGAGTTTGATTGCCTTGTCTACAGCTGAAGCGGAATATGTTGCTGTTGCATCTTGTTGCACCCAACTCCTTTGGATGATGCAAAATTTGCAGGATTTTCAAATCACTTGTACACCACCAATCCCCATCTTATGTGATAACACAAGTGTAATCAACATCTCAAAGAATCTTGTTATGCATTCAAAAACCAAGCACATACCAATCAAGTATCATTTTCTCCGGGAACAAGTGCTTGAACAGAAGGTCAAGTTGGAGTATGTTCCTTCTAAGGAACAAGTTGCTGATATTCTCACCAAACCATTGCCCAGGGGCACTTTTGAATACCTCAGGCAAAAGCTGGGGGTTGTTGATGCATCATCTTATTGCTGAACCTCTTCTGATTGATGGTACAAGTTCAGGGGGAGCATATAATGCATTGTTGGCATTATGAAGGATGTGCAGAAGGAGATCTTGGAAGTAGCTGCAATATGTCTCTATCTCTTTCACGGTGGATTATGGTTCTTTGTTGTAGATCTGGTTCATATTCAGGGGGAGCATCTTCTTAGGGGGAGCATAACCCTTTTCCCTTGATGTCAAAGGGGGAGAATGAAGCTGAAGTTTTGAGGTTGCCATCAAGTCCAAAGGGGGAGATTGTTGGCATTATGTTTCTGGTATGGCTATATGTTACAAGTGTTGTCCTTGATGGCAACCCATTCAGGTGATAGATCACAGTACTTCAAGTCAGCAGCAGAGATTGATGATCAACTATCAAATATTGAAGAAAATAAGGGGTACGTAGGTACACCTTACATAAGGTGCGTACACGCAGGTCGGTGTTACATAAAGTGCGTACATACCCGCAGGTCAGCCGTTCAAGAGGTGCGTACCCCCAGTGCACACATTTCAAGGCAAAGAAAAGCACACGTGGGGTTTCTTATGTTTAACCTTTGGTATTTAGCCGACGGTATTTGTGTTATTATGGTGTCGGCTCGTGGTATTGATCCATGATTTGAGGAAGAGCTTTCCTATATAAAGCAAAGGAGATCATTTGGCTTGAGCATGTTTTGGGTTGAATATCTTATGAGGGCTAGATCTGAAATATTATGATCTCTTCGGAGTATGTCTAGATCTAAATAAGGCGAATCTACTGATGGATTGAGATCTCTTCGGCGCATGATAAGATCTGTAGATCTGACTGTCTGGGTTATTTCTAAAGTCTTGAAATCATCTATGCCCGAAGGTACGTAGGTACAGTGAAAGAAAAGTGCGTATATACGCAGGAACGAAGCATTTCAGGTGCGCCGGTACACAGGCACAGAAGGGTTGCAGGTGCGGAGGTCCGCAGGCAGTTCAATGGACTCAGAGCGAGGTACGCAGGTGAGCAGTTGACTACAGTGCGTACGTACGCAGGTGAGCAGTTGACTACAGTGCGTACGTAAGCAGGCGAGCAGTTGAGAAGGATGCATACGTAAGCAGGCGAGCAGTTGAGCAGGGTGCGTACGTAAGCAGGCGAGCAGTTGAGCAGGGTGAGTACTGTAAGCAGGCAGTACATGGGTGAAGCTGCTTACTTCTCTTAAAATCTTTGTTTATCATTGCTGTGTTCTAGGTTTGGTCCTATCATTGTTGATCTGGTTACTACAGTTGACTGGGTGATTCTCTTATACTTGATGATCATTTGATGCTTATGGATCCAGTTTGAAAATTTATGAAAAGTGGTCCTTGTAAGAAAAGAAGTAGGGGGTTGTAGCTCCCTTCCAGGAGAGACTGGAAAAAAAGAGAGAGAGTTGTAGCTCTCTGCAGGTTGCAGCCTGCGTACTGGTAAATGACTGCACCAGTACATAACAATTGTAAAAGGAGTTTCTAATTTGAAATAAGATAGAGACATATTGCAGCAGGTGGTTTTCACCCACATTGGGTTTCCACCTTACATCTTGTGTTCTTTGGTGTGACTATCTGTTTTCTTTGTTCATGTTCATTATTTTATGGTACTGACATGCAAAAATAATTCAAGGAACAAATAAGGAAGATTTATTAAAAGAGTTAGATAATATTGATTCACCCCCCCTCTTAGTATTATTTCCAACACTCGTGTCACCAATTCCTTATTTTATTGCACAAAATACCCCTGCGGCATAGTGCCAGTAGTCAAAAAATAGATTATATCTTCAAAGTGGCCATCCGCAATGTGCACTGCATAGAACTTGGCATCTGGGAGTCCTTCTTCTAGATTCATGGGTTCCTCGCCCATCTCAATCTGGGATAAGTGGTCTGGACCCGCATTCAGATGTCCTGGCTTTACAACAACCTCAAAATCATATTCCTGAAACAACAACAATCACTGACAGATGCGCCCCCTCAACACAGGCTTATTCACTAGGTATTTAAGCGCAGAGTGATCAGTATACATCTTAAAATGTCCTCAAAGAAAATAGTGATGATACTTCTGGAGTGCGTACACCATCGCTAATCCCTCTCGCTCAGTAGTAGAGTAATTTTTCTCGACTTTCGACAACCTTTGACCTGCAAACGCAATCGGGTGGTCAACTCCATCCATGCCTTCCTGAGTAAGTACCGCTCCTAACGTGATACATGATGCATCGAAATGCACATGGAACTCCACATCCCATTTTGGGAAGATCAAGATAGGGGTAGATGCCATTTTTTCCTTCAGAAATTCCAAGCTTTTGTTACATTCCTCGTTCTAGCAATACGTGGCATCCTTTTTTAACAATTGTTCCATTGGAGCCGTGATCTAGGCATAACCTTTTATGAATTTCCAATAGTACCCCATGTGTCCCAGGGTAGCGCAGAGCTGTTTGACACTGCACGGTGCTTGTAGACCTAGTATTATAGTGATCTTCGCCAGATCCACCATCAGGCCTTGCCTATAAACTACATGACCCAACAAGTTCCTGAAAGGAACAAGGAATGTACACTTCTTTAGAATGAGCGAAATCTAGTGTCGACGGAAGGTATCCAACATTAATTGTAAGCTCTCAGTACGTTTCTTAAGCACTCCAAAGATGGTCCAATCATCAAGATAGACTTCCAAGAATCTAGTATAAATTCCTTGAATGCAGCGACCACAATGTGGGAAAATATTGCCGGCGCATTCTTTAGCCCAAATGGTATCACTGTATACTGAAAACAACCCCATTCCATAGCAAACGTTGTCTTGCTTCAAACTTCCATCGCAATCTTGATCTGATGGTATCCAGAGAACCCATCCGTAAAGGAACATGCTTCTTTTCCGCCCAAATTTTCTAAGACTTCATCGGTAAAAGGTGTGGGAAATGGATCGTTAACACAAGCATCATTGAGTTTCTGTAGATCCATGCAGATGCGGATCTCACCCTTTTGTTTCTTCTCCTATACCACCATCGGACTTACCCAATCAGACTCCTCGACTGGTTCAATGATCTCGGCTGCCAGCATCTTGTCCAACTCTTCTCGTACTTTTTCTTTGTATTTTGGATTCAATCAGTAAGGTCGTTGCTTTACTGGCTTCATGTCAGGCTTCAAGGTTATCTTCATCATTCCTAGTTCACCCCGAATCCCTTTTAGCTCCATAATCTTAGTAGGGAAGAGGTCTCGATACTCCCTGAGTAGTTCGATGACCTTTTCCACGGTAGCGTCGTCCTACTAATCCCCAAGCGTAGCATACTTTGGTTCTTCCTCTATCCCGATATTCATTTGCTTCATTTTTAATGGCACTACGACGTCTATATCTTCTATTTCGGGGCCGCGTAGTTCTCGAATTCCTTCAGATTCTGGTATATTGATGTTGCACGGATCATCCTCATCCCCTTCTGCTTTTACATTGTAACATTCCAAGGCCCGGCTCAGCTATTGCGGCTAGTCTGGTTGCATGACTTCTTCTGGTTCAAGCAGCAACATGAAAATTGCGGTCTTTACTAGCTTTAATGCATCATCCACTGTATCCATCCATTGATCCTCAAAAGGAAATGTTAACAAAAACCTTTCACATAAGATATTCCACTCACCTATGCCACATCGCAGCTCTGTTTCAATATACAAATTCCTTGGGATGACATCTAAGGTATGATAAAAAAGGTGCACCCATTCTGGTTGCGACTATTTTCCATAAGCTTTGGTCCATTTGCTCAGATGTATGTGCATATTCTCTCATCCATCATATTTCTTCGTTAGTTGGAGTGCTGGCTTCCCAAATTGTATCTGCATCATGCGCTTACAGCTTCACCAATCTGTGAAAGTTCCTTCATGGGTACCCCACCATCATGTTGATGTCACACACAATGCCCATTTGAGCACATCAAATCGCTAGTACTCTGGTACTACACTCTCAAACTTCTCTAGGAATTCATTTACTATTGTGAGCCCATCATACATCGGCAGCTTGTTGTCCTGAGCCCATCATATAACCTAAAGTAGTTGCCCCGTTCATTCTGTTCTGCCATTGCTCGTCTTCTTCCTCTGAATCATCGGTGTATGGTTCCGCATAACCTTGTGAAATTCTTCGTTCTTCCATTACCTTACACTTTATTGGCCTTTTTGTAGCAATTTGGTAGATGCAATCCAATGCTTCATCTTTCTCGTCATCATGCACAGGTTCCGTGTAGCGGGGTCCCTCAGTTGGATCTAGCGAAACAACTATGCGGTGTGAATTTTTCTCAAATATCATCTTCATGTGCTTGAAATTAATAATCCCATTCATGTCAATGACCCATTCTATTCCCAACAACGTGGGATACGGGATTTTTTCATCCACTATCTCAATAACTTCAAAGTCCATTCTAGTGCTTGCACCATCCAAGTCTACGGTGATTCCTTGCAGCCTACCCATGGGCAAGATCTTCTGCTAATTTTCCATCCGTAATTGGATCGGAAACCATTGGAGTGGGGGCTTGTTGATACGCTCCCACATTTGCTTCGACAAGATGTTTGCATCCCAACCAAGGTCCAGAATGAGCTGATCTTGCTGATACGCTCCCACATTTGCTTCGACAAGATGTTTGCATCCCAACCAAGGTCCAGAATGACCTGATCCATCTCATAGTCACCAATCCGTGTTGTTAACTACATTTTTTGTCTGATCCGCGATGTATGGCTCCCCATTCGTCGGACTATGCAAGGTTCTCCCCATCCTGTGTATTTGTTAATTACCTCCTACAATCCTTTCACTGCCTTATTATCGTGAAGTAACTTCGTGCAAGTTTCTATGAAAGTTGTTAACATCGAGGGACCTTTATACGGCTCAAACTGATCTCCTTCTAAGGTTGCACCACTCCTTAGTACCATATTTACTTTATGTTCTTCCTTGCGTGGTTTGGCCCTTATCATCTAGACATTTTGTGTCGTCATAGGAGGTGTTGTCCTTTTTTCGCGAATCTGTGCTAGCAGCATATGGCAATCTAGTAGTTCATGGTCGAATTGTTCACAATAGGGACATGATACTCGAGTTGGATTTGTGCAATCCCACGCTTAGTGTCCTGGTCCTCCACAATTGTAACAAATTAGCTGTCCTCAACCCCTTCCTGGTCCCATTCCACCCCATCCTCGACCCCGTCCTTGGAATCCACCGTGCACAAACATTACAACTAGATTTTGACCTCGTCCCACAGTCTGTATTCGGTAGGCAGATGCCTGATCCACCAACATTCAGCAATCTCTGTCATCGTGACCCACCATTCTACAAAATTTGCAAAAGAGCTGTTGGGGGGGTCTGATTGTATTTCGACAATAGGTGGCAATTATCCATGTTATGTTTTCCTCCTACTTGACAAATTGCGCACCAAAGTGGGGCGATCACACTTGGCCCTACCGATGCCTCTGGTTGCAATGGTGTTGGTCCCCCTGTGACCACAAGGTTTACTGCAACTAGACAATGGTATTTATCAAGTCCCTGGCCCCTACACTTGATGCACCAAGCTTCTTCCCGAACTTCCGACGCCTGGTCTTGTTTTAACTTTTGTATTTCCAAACACAAATTTTGGACCTGTGCTTGGATTTGCTAAACTCCCAACCCTAAGTCCTGTACCGAGGTTTCATGCAGCCACATTTCTGCCTCCAGCTCTTCTGCTTGGGTTGAGATCTTCTGTTGTGACAAAACCGATTTTAGATATGGCTTTAATGATGTGATAAACCAAGCGCGGTGTTGTGCATTCTTCAGGGTCATGTTGGCTTCGCGAATAGTGCTTTTTAACCTCTGATCCAGATCCCACAGGGTCTCACCAAGCATCATCGTGATTTCATTAAATCCTAAGGCCGACTACGACTCCGATTTTGGTCGGCTGAACTACTTTTTTAACTCAATGTAGATGTCTGCTATCCCTGCTGTTGGGTTGATGTCCAAATACTTCATATACCATGTTAGCACTTGGTCCTTTAGTGTGCTGACTAAGGCAACTTTCTTGATATTATCATCCATGATCTGCTCCGTGTTCCATACTGAATTCAATACAAACCAAAACTTTCCCGGATATTCACTTCCTGCTCCCTTGAATATTGGTAACTGAATGGCGCTCGTCATTACTAATGTCTTGATCCTTTGTCATTCTTTCCTCTAGCATTCCTGCCTTTCACACCAGACACCACTTAGGTAGATCTTGGTCCCAGCAATAGAACCATTTGTTGGTTTATTTGTGCCTGGCCCAGGTTTGGAAGAATTGTTTAGCCAAACAAATCCCACAGCTACCGGCCCTTTCGTCAACAGCCCGGAAAGCATGGACTGAGGTCTCACCCGAGGTAGTAGGGGAGGGTGCTGGAACCAGGTTTCCACACCATGGAGATGTCTTGGATGTGGGTTGGTGCTCGCACACTATTCTGCAGCCTCGCGCTGCGCGAGATCCGTGCTGATCAGAATATCCTAATCGCGCTTATTACAGATTGAGTCACTTATTACTGGTTTGATCTAGTCAAAGTGGTCTTCAAGCAAACATTAATTACTTTTGGTTACTTTACGCATCAAGATTAACCTAGTTCACATGTATTCAATCACAGCAAATGAAGAAATCACAATACTTCATTTATCATTAAACAGTGAAGTTGAAATTAGCATAGAATTCAGAAGAAACTTATCTTTATTATCAATTTTCACCAATACATCCAGATCCACCTTGCACACTCAGTTGTAGGGGTCCGCGCACATAGCTGCGGACTTACCAGGCCTCTGTGCACACAGCTCTAGAGCCTCTAGCTTCTACCTTACTCCCTTGAATTAGACTTACAGATGCTTTCAAGCTATTTCCTTTCAAAACCCATTACATTCCATATTTTAAAAGAACTCCCTTTTCTCTCATAGAGCCACGCTCTATTTATACTATCCCTTGGCCCATGATCCCTCCACGGGCTAACTCTATTACTATTTCTTTACATTATTTTTGGGCGGACTACCCTTTGACTCAACCTGCTATAGTTCACACTCCGCGCTTTCTGCAGAGTCTTTTACCCTGATATTACCCAAAATTCTGGGCTTCACACCCCATACGCATTCTGCGGGGCTTGCGATACCCAACACAGCATCTCATATAGGAGCCCTATAGGTTTTCTACAGGAGCACCTACAGGAAATCTATAGGAGGGACAGAGGGTTTCTATAGGAGGGGCAGGGAGTCATTTTGAAGGGAGGAAACATGATTTTTGGCATGAATTTCAGTCTGAAGAGGTAGGGTTCATGAATTCCCTCTATTGAATACCAAATGTGAAAGATTTGGTCTCAAATTGAAGATAAAATGAGTCTTTACGAGGGTAGAAATACATTAAAAAAAAATATCTGCTTAAAAAAAAACATAGTCCCCTCTGTTTTTTTATTTCACTCAAAATTGTCCATCTCCACCTCCATATTGTTGGAAATAATACTGAGGGGGGGGGGGTGAATCAATATTATCAAGCCAAATATTCCCTTTTTAAAATTCAGAGGATATACACTACTTCAGTTAGTAAAACCTGCGTATATACGCAACTATGTAGAAGGAAACCCGCGTATACAATGCAAAATTATGATTTTATCTTTCAGATGTTGATTATTAATTTGTGTATTTGAGTGAAATAGACAGTAACCAGACCAGTAAAATAGAACAGAAGATAGTCACACATAAGAAGACAAGATATAAGGTGGAAACCCAATGTGGGTGAAAACCACCTGCTGCAATTCGTCTCTATCTTTCTTTAATTAGAAGCTTCCTTTTACAATGTACTGGTGCAGTCCTTTACCAGTACGCAGGCTACAGCCTACAGAGAGCTACAACCCTCTCTCGTTTTCCAACTTCTCCTGGAAGGGAGCTACAACCCCCTTAGCTCTTGTACTAGCCAAGATACTAGTATGTAGGTGCTGGCCTACTTAAGCCTACAACCTTCTCTTTCTTCCAGGGACCACGTTTCATAAATTTTTAGACTGGAACCATGAACATCAATCAATCATCAAGTATATCTGCATCAAATAATATCCTTTTCCCCAATTAGCACTGAATCAAGTAAACACTTCTCTGACTGTTATACCCAGAACACAGTAACAGTAACCACACACCAAATTCTAAATCCAGAATACTGCAGCAATAAACAGAGGCAGCTAGATCATAATTTAAAAGATATACGCTACTTCAACAACCTGAAGCCTGCATGCATACACTCCTGTGTTTGAACCAACCTGCGTATACGCCGTTTTCATTCACTGAACCATCGTGTATATGATCTTTCACTTTACTGAACCTGCATACATATCTATAAAGAATAATTCATTCTTTCAAATATTCAGACACTAATTAACCCAGATTATCAGATTCATAGATCAAACATGCGCCTCATATAACAGATAAAGATACTATTATTCAAGCTTAAAGATTATGACCCATCAATAGAACTTATCCTTCTTTATGCGCTAAGGTTCCTCCATTCAGATCCAAATCTGCACCATAACCCCAATCACAAATATTTCAGATCTAGCACTTATTAGATATTCAATTCATTCAGATTGATTGCCTTGCCAAATGATCTCCTTCCTCTTTTATAGTCTTAGTCCTTTCACAATACCACGGTCCAAAACCATAATAACACAATACCATGAACCCAATACTTGGGGTCAACACTTTTGGATGCAATACCATGGACGAAAACCATAGGATCAAAAACTGTCGGACTAATACCATGAGCCAACCATGAAAGTGCGTGAACTTTTCTCTTCATGAAAGGAACTTTTCTCTGCATGAAAGTGCGTGAACTTTTCTCTATATGAAAGAAATTTTTCTCTGCATGAATGTTCGTGAACTTTTCTCTACATGAAAGAAACTTTTATCTGCATTAAAGTGCGTGAACTTTTCTTTACATGAAAGAACCTTTTATCTTCATGAAAGTGCGTGAATTTTTCTCTACATGAAAGAAACTTTTATCTTCATGAAAGTGCGTGAACTTTTCTGTACGAAAGAAACTTTTATCTTCATGAAAGTGCGTGAACTTTGCTACACTATAATTTATCATCTGAGATGAGTGGGCTGCCATCAAGTACAACATATGTATCATAATGCCAACACATATATGGTTTTTCAAAAGAATTAAAGGCAGTATGATAGGGGTGTTTATGAGAAAAGAGCCCACTAACTCCACTAGACTCCATGCACATCCTCAAGTGGTGGAAATATTTACAAGGGAAAACTGGATGAATTTCTTTAAGAAGTTTAGAGGGTTTGATGATGAAATTTCCCATGAATTTTCTCTCTTTCTAGTCCCTGACACAATAACTCATGCTACTGTAACCATTAGAGGCCTCACCATAGAAATAACCAATGAATTCATCAGTAGGGTCACTATCCTTCCCCTTGGGCTACCTTGGACTAAAGATGAGAAAATAATTGGCTAGGCTGCTAAGAGGAAATTTTTCCAAGATAATGAAACCCTTATTGAAGACAAAAATGGAATTAGGAGGGATAGTGTACCATATCCCTGGGATGAGGTTAGCTACCAAGTGATCAAATACATTTCTTATGAGGGGAGGCACAACATTGTTTATCGATATCATTTTAGAATCCTCCAAGAATTGAGATATGGCATGGATCCCCCAACACATCAAAAACTCAGTATCCTTTATTTTCTCCTTTAGTCCCTCATTGACTCCAAAACCAAGGTACAAGAAGGAAATTCATAGTAGCTAGCTCACCATGGCCTAATCAGGTCCTAGTAGAAGAAGCCCTCAATAC
This sequence comes from Pinus tabuliformis, assembly GCA_031772625.1. NCBI lineage: Eukaryota > Viridiplantae > Streptophyta > Pinopsida > Pinales > Pinaceae > Pinus > Pinus tabuliformis. The sequence continues at coordinate 1,280,386,756 of CM062807.1, read as the reverse complement.
CCTTACAATCCCTATAGCATGGGAAGTTTTCAGAAAGATGACAACTGAGGATGACATCAAGACGTTAACCTATGATGTCAGTCATGTTGTCAGTGAGAGGGAGAACAACAAGGAGGAAAAGATGAAGCCAATGGTGACATAGTAGAGCAAGAGAGGAAGGAGGAAAGAAAAGAAATAGAGGACGGGAGAGTTGAAGAGACTGAACATGAGGTAGAAAAAGAGACAGAGCAGGAGGAGGAAAAAGTGACAGAAGAGGGAGAAAAGGAGGTCGAGAGGGCAGAGCAAAGAGAAGAGTCCCCTAAAAATTTGGGAAGAGAAGAAATAGCTGCCCTCACTGCCCTCAGTACACCAGTCAAGCAGAAGCAAAAGAGGAAATGAAAAACCTCCATGTGTTTGAGGGCAAGGAAGAATACCAGAATTAAAACAGGCAAACCTCAGCCCTCATCAAAGACTCCCATTAACATTGAAGATTCACCATATGCCAAGGTGAAAGAATCTCCTTCCAAGACACCCATAAGCTATGAAAGGAGGACTACAAGATCCTCTACATGGAAGGGAAAGGCAATTCTATAGGACCCCAAACCAGACCTACAAGAGGATAAAGCAGTCCTACAGGAGACACTGTCCAAACTATAGGAGACACAAAAACTTGAGGAAAGGATAGGAGGAAAGCCAGAGGTGAAAGAGGAAGCACAAGAGCTACAAGAACCTGACCCCCAGCCTTATATTAACTCCTATTATAGACTACTTGAGGGAGGCAAGATAATCCCATAGAAATTTGCAATTCCACTGTTTTTCAAATTGGAAAAAGAGAGAGTGAGAACGCATTGGTGGATTCAGATAGAAAAGTCCAAAGGATTTGAGGATATTGGCCACATGGAAGACAAACTCAGGGAAATGGGCAGGGAATTGAGTGCTCTTAGAGACAGATAAGCCACTACAAGAAGCCACCTTGAGAATGAGAATGAATTACTAAGGAGGTAGTTGTAGGAGAAAGATACTCATTTGGCATACATGGCTAGCTGATCCACAGAAGCATTACAATGCAGAACACCAGCTAAATCTTATGGACTCTATCTAGAGGATCAATGGCTTCAATTCCAAATAAAAGCTTTGGCACAAAGAGGCATAATTTCTTTCCAAGACTACAGGAAGTTCATGGATTTGTGTGACCAAAGCACCTCCAAGGACAAAGCAAAGATGGCAGAGTTCTATCTACACAACATGGCCCTCACAAACATGAATGTGTGGGACCCCAATGCCAAGCTAGGGGATCTGCAATTAATGGCCATGGCATCATGGATGAACCATGAAGAATTGAGGGCAACAGAAATGAAAAGATTGTTAATAAAAGAGAAAAATTAACCATTGATGATAAGAGCTGAGCCATAAAATCCTATGGCACTCATCAGCACACACAACCTGCTTGCCAATGACCCTCAGATTGCCCCTAAATATCTAGCCAATCAAGAACAAGGCATTGCACACTTTGAAGATATGCTTAGGCTACTTGGGGATGACTATGTGCATGCATGCATGAAAAGATGGAAAACCCTACCCCACAGCTTGCAGATCAGAGAATTCCATTCCCCCATGAGGCTAAAGGAGGCATTTAGAAGAGTGCCAATGTACAAGTGCTTCATGCAAAGGCTGAAGGTCAACTGGATTGGCCTCAAACTGAGTCCTCCACTCATATTAGGCATGTTGGAAGGTAGAAGAGAAGAAGAAGAGAATGAGAAGTGGAAGGACATAAACAAAAAGGTGGGATTTTATGGAGAACATGAGTATACCACATCAAAAGCTTGGAATGCTACGGAGGCCACCAGGACCATGAAAGACCAAGAGATTGACTAGGTTGCTCAAAGGATGAGCGACACCTTCAACAGGGGGGTGATGATGAGACTCATAAATGGGTAATCATATGGGCTCATTTTACCTCCTAACCTAGTTAAATCAACCATTCTCTTAGCTTATTGTATGATTTTCTGATTATATTTATGCTTATAGGGTGAGTTGAGTTAGTTATTATGCCATGTGGTCTAACATGTATTTAATGCAGATTATTGATGGATTTCGAGGTCAAAGTCAAGGTTCTAGTGGTCAAACTATAGTAATAACTCAAAGTAGATAGAGGAGAGGACCTATAGGAGAGAATCCTCCTCATATATTTCTCCTCACTTCGAATTTCCCTTCATTCATCTTGGAGTACAAGCAGCTAAATCATGCACTAGAAGGTAGCCATGCAAGTGGAGGATGATTGATAGTTATCTTGAGTTTTGGGAGCCAAGCCTCCCTAATTTTAAGGAAGCTATTGGTAGCTTCAGATGTATAAGTAGAGAGGCCTAGTGCTTCACTAGGTTTGAGTTTTTTTTGCTTGTGTAAACTCTGCTCAAATTTCGAGCTTACTATTTTATGATAGTTTTATGTAATCTTGCTATTTTTTTATAATGAAGATGGAATCCTTTTTGAGCAAGCACTGAGTTACCTCAGAGGGCTGAAGCTCTTGGGTTAGGGCCCAATCCAAGCATCCAAGCTTCTCTTTACATGCATTTGTATGCTTTACTTTAGTTTGTAGATTAGTTTGTTTTTAGATGTATTTCTCTTATGGTTAAGAATAGGTTGGTTTTGATGATTTAGTAGCTTGCTTCCATTTGTGCTTTCTTTAGTAGGTTAAAAAATGATCATAGAAGATTCAAAAGGCTAGCAACAGTGCCTTAGCCTCTCTTCCTCCCTCTGGGACCATGATTTGAGGCAAAGACTCTCTTGCTGCCCCAAAAACACACATTTTCCTCAATCCTAGGACTTCTAGTGTTTGCAGCTCTCTAGTAGGTTGATAGTCCAGTTTTTCTTTGCTTTAGATCTTCTTTATCATTTTCACTTCTTGATTTGCAATAGTTCTTTTTCATTCTTTCCTTTCTTATAGCATTTCCTAGAATTTCCTTCTATACATCATAGTTTAGGCGATTTTAATGCAAAACTCTGTTTTTCATAGGATGCACTCATTTCATTTGTTGCTTGATTTTCATGGTTGTCTGTCAGTTTCTATGCAGTAGATATCTTCCAGTAGTAGGCCATATTACGAGAAATCACACCCTCCATCTGATCCATGCCCTATAGGTCTCCCAAACCTCACCTCAATTCTGCCCTAGTTTCCTTCATTTTTCATATAACTTCTTCCTCTCTCCTTGAGCAAACCTAATCATATTTCTCTCTCCTGGTGATTCATAGTAGACCTTAGGCACCCTAACACCTCATTACAACCTTCATCCATCTTTTCCACCCACTCTCACACCCTCAAAACAATCAAAATGTCTCTCGGCCTCCTCCTATAGGCCTCTTGTAGTTTCCTTGTTTTCCTCCTGTAGTTTTCTTGTGTCCTCCTGTAGCTTTTCCTGTAGGCTTTATTTTGAAGGCAGAGTGTGGGAAAAGCCTATATAAGGCCACCTAAGGCCTCCTTGGACCCATATACACCATCCTACATCCTCCCAAGCTCCCAAACCACCCTCTAACACCACCTGTTCCCTGCCACACTCACACACAATAAATTAGATGCATATTAAATTCACATAAAAATCCAAAAATATGTTTTTGCTTATTTACTTCTAGAAATAGCATGGTTAGATGTTGTTTAATTCCTTGAGTAGGTACTGGAATTTCTTTCATGGTTTTCATCGTGATTTTGGAAAAAGTAGAATTAGCTTGTTAATTAGGTTTTACTAGGTTTTGCTTTACATTCCAGTCTTTCTCTTTTCTACAGTCAGAATAGCATCTGTAGAGTAATCTTTCTTTCCTTTCATCACACATAGAGCTTCTTCTGAAATCTATAGAAGTTGGCTTGAGCTCCTAGTGATCTTGCATCGGGTGATAAGTGAGAACTATTACTTGTGCATATAGCACCGATGCTTCCAAGTTTGTTACAAACTACCGGGTTGATAAAAGTAAAGTTGGTAGCCCAAGAGTTGCAACATTCTTGCTGCAATATTGGTGCTCACCAGGTTTTTGGAAAGTTATGAAAGTGGTATATGGATTTTAACTCTTTCTAACTCCTTTTCAACATTAAATGTAGTTAAAAGAATTTTTTCGATGTGAGCAGTATCAGTTGATTGATTTAATGGTCGAATAATAGTTGTTTGAGTTTCAACAACTTTGGTATGAGGTTAAATTGTTCGAGGTTCCTTAAGATGTCTTCCAAGACCAGGTCTAGGCCTAAGATCATATCTTTTGTTTAGTTCTGCAATTATGAATTTAGAGAAGGCATGGTATTTGGAAGCCTGTGACGAGTCTTGATCTTATTGAACCTGCTTTTGTTGTGAGAGAGGAATTATAGTGGTTTGACCAAAAGAGGTATCCATATTGTTAATATCTTCAGTGATAGTCATAGTATTGTCATCAAATTGTTGATCATCTATCAGTAAAGGAGATGGAACCTGTTGATCATTACTAGTCCTTTGAAGAATTTGTAATGGTGGATTTCTTTTGTATTGACCTTGATTTTGATTTTGGGTCGAGTGACCATTTGTTGAACTGTTCTAGGTTGAGTCTCAATATTTGAAATTCTATTAGATAGATTTCTAAGAAGTGAAGTTATCTCATCTATTTTAGAATCTTCAATTTTAGTCTTAGAGGAAGTAGAGGCCTATTGACTTGAATTAAGTTTTCGTTGGGCCTTTTCCTCTTTATCTTTTAATGTGGCTGAGGTAGACCTATTTGCTTCCACCTCTATAGCATTAGTTTGCATATCTTCAAGAGTCGTTGAAGTTCTTTCTCTTAACATCACAGAAAAATCATCTTCAAAAGCTTTCGAAAACCTAGATTTAGCTACTGCTACAGGTGTTTGCAATCAGGGGGCATCTTATGATAAATCTTATTGAACCTTTTGATAAAATCATAGATAGGTTCACCGAAGTTTCTTTTAAGTTCTTAAAACTCAGTAAAAATGTTAAGAGCATATTTTTTCACCCCACATTGATTTTTGAATATATTTGTTAATTCTTCCTAGTTTCTAATAGAATTTGCAGGTAACTGCCTAAACCAAGTCCTCAAATTTCCCTCAAGATACTGAATAAACAACCTCATGTAAACATTTTCTTGTTCTATGTTCATGTTATCTAAAAAGTCTAGAAATGCTTGAAGATGGTCCTTAGCTGAGGGACCCGTTTCTCCATTATATCTAGGAAGGTGCTTTAAATATCCATTAGGGAAATAATCAAGGACTGGAGGTAAAACTAAAGCTGCATATCTTTCCTATACAATGGGTTGAAATTCCATAGTAGAAGATGATGTATGAGATGTTTGAGAAGATGATGATAGGGAAGAGGAAGATGGTGATAGAAGGGGTGAATTTCTATGTGGGGGTGAAAAAGGAGGAGATAAAGAAGGTGGAGAATTCTTGAATGATTTTAAAGGAGTTGTAATAACCAGCTTATGGACCTGAGAATGAATATCATCTTCAATTTCAAAGAATGGATTTGAATATATAGAAAAGGTCCCTTCAGTTTGTTTAGAAGTAGAAGATTCAGGTTGTTCAGAGGTGGAATGAAATGAATAAGTGTGGGGGATATAAAGTCTGTAGGTTTTTATTAAGGTAAATGAAAACCCAGGTCAGACACAGATTTAGGTGACCCTGGTGGAAGTGGGAGTTCTGGATGAGATTCAAGTGAATGAATAAGGAAAGCTGATTTGAAATCAACTCCCCTATCCAAGAGCTAGAAAACCCTTGGTGTTAAGTGAGTGTACTTTGGATTCGATGAAATGTTACTATAGGCATCAAATTTTAATATATCTTTGACTGCAAGGCTGAAGTAGAAGAAGATGGTGGATGTCTTCTTCTAGATCTGGCCTTTCTCACAAGTCTTTCTGGATCTAATAGATGACTAACTGTGTCAGATTCAGAATGGGATCTAGTGTGCTTAAAAGGTGCCAGTTTGGTATAGTGGACTCACCAGGTGAAGGATTTTGACCTATCTAGACCTTTAATCACCTTAAAGGAATACGAATTAAATCGTTGGCCCAGGAAGACTTGATTATATTCGAGTCCCCAACAATGGCGCCAGATTGATGTTGTATCTCTGAGATGATAGTGGACAACTATCATGCTAGGGCATCTAAGATATTTTTCTTGGGTTTTTTAATTTTTATTTTGGAGGACCAATGTATGAAATAGATATAAAAAATTCATACCTATCCTTTTGAATAGTATCAATATTTAAACAAAGGGTTGCTATTAAAATCCACGCAGTGATATAGCTTGATTATTGGTGAGCAGAAACTGAAAGATGATATGACTATTACAAGTTTCAAATAGAAAATTAAATAATCATAAGTAAGAAAACCTTCAAACAATGTCCAGAAAGTTTAACAGGATATGCCTAAGATTAAAAAAGATGTTGATGATATTATGATTTAGAGGGAATTAATTAAACAAACAGTTCACATAACTCATTCTCTTTAAAGATGATAACTTCATAAGCTTATAGGAGTAAACTGAAACACAATTGTTCCTACCTCTTTATCTCTGTAAAACTTAATAATATGAAGAAAGAACACAATGAATGAAAACTGGAAAACTTACAGGGAACACAAAACTGTATGAATCAAAATTGAGAATCCTTTGCCTTTGTATTAATGATTCAGAAAGAGCCAAGTATATTTAATTCTTACAAATGTTTCTTTCAAGGGTGCAACCTCTAATAACTCATGGAAGGGAGTTATTTATACAATCTTAGATCCGAGAAAACATCTTAAAGAAATTTACAAAAATAGATCAACACAAAATCAGAAATATAAACTGATAGTTGATCTATCACTATTTTGGTGTTGAGCTGTTGGTGACTGTTCCTGGAAAAGTTGAAAACTGCTGAACTGTTAAAGATTTGTTCCTAAAAACATTGAAGGTTGTTTGATCCTCTTTTCAGTCAAGTAAATCAATTAACTGTTCCCAACGTTTCTTATCTGGGATAGATAACTTAGTTACTCTTCGGTAAACTTCATCCATTTATGTATACTTAGTAAAAGTAGGTTTTACTGGAAATATATGTCTGATTTCATTTAGAATGAAAAAGGAATCTCTGAGTGCATTCAACACAACCCTTGGTGTTGTTGCACCTCTTATGTTTGAAACTGAAGCTGCATTGGTGCCTACCTCTGTAAGCTTTCGAACATAATCTTCAATGGGAATTAATTTGTCATTTATCACAAGCATAGAGGGAAAACCCTTGTTGGTCAAGGGTTCTAACCTACTGAAAAATATTTGAACTATGACATTAACATTGTTGAATTTTTCCTCCAACTGAATAATGAGGTTTTTCTTTGTGATGATTTTATTCACTTCAAGTATGGTTGTTCTCTTGTCATTTATACCTAATTCTTCAATCTCATAGCTGTCTTTAGAATTCAAAAACTTGATTACCTCAGTGGAAACTTCTGGCATGCCCTCAATTTCCTTGGAGATAGTTTCAATAGCTTCCCGAGCTTTCTCCAACAAGTCTTTTTGATAAAAAAATATCTTGATATAGGGCCAAATATCCTTGACTGATTTAGTAATTTCTTCCCATAGAATCTTCTTTTCCAAACCTAGTTTGTTTCCAAGGTAAGATTCTTTGATTTCCTTGTCTAAAACTTCAATTTGACTTTTTTTCCTCTGCAACTTGGCTGCATGTGAATTGTCTGTAACTGCTTTCATATGTTTTAATTCCTTCAGTTCATTTTGAAACTTCTTAATTTTAACTGTCTGAATGGACAGGTTCGGAAAAACTTCTGCAAGTTGTTCAGCTCCTTTTGATGTACCTGTAGTTGGTGTTGTGCCTGAAGTAGAAACTATGGTTATAGAGACAGCTGAAAGAGGAACTACAACCATTGGAATTTGAGTCCTTTTCACAACTTCCTCTTTCTCTTTCACCATTTTTTCTATTTTCTCCTCCATCTATTTTATTTGTAGATTTTGTTCCATAATGAGCTTCATCATGTCAGATTTCTGAGTCTCATTTTCTTCAATCTCCTTGATCATTGGACCCTCAGAAGCTGGCAGTTTGAGTTTCTTCCTTAATGATGAGAGCTCAGAACTTTTCTTCTTGACAAGTTCTTCTGCAGCAATTATATTTGAGGGATCATATCCCATCTTCGTCACCATATCTTCCAAAGATTTGATCTTGGTGTCATTTTCCAGTGAGGAAACTTTTTCTAACTTGAGCTATGACTGTGTATTGTCCAAGGTGACCTGCAACTTTGAAAAACTCATGGCAGTATGAGTCAAAGTGGAAGAAATCATCAGGCCAACCTGCTTGTGCATCTCAACTTGGTCAATTGGATGTCCATATTTTACATTAAACTCAAATGAGGATTTCTTCTATTAATGTTGTTTCTAGGAAAACTAGTATTCCTAAAGAATGCTAGCCCTCTAGGTTTGGCAGCTACCCTAGAAACAATAGTTTAAAGCAATCCAATGATTTCTTCTACATGTAACAGATAAGGGAAAGATAATGGAACCAAACTGGAACTTTTGCTTAATCCCTTGCTTGATATCTCTCCCCTTTGATAGATCCTGCAACTCGTCCGCATACTTAAGATGCTTGGAGAGTACCTACCTAAGTAAAGCAACAAAGAGCTGTCAAAGCATTGTGATATATTACAACATAAACATTACATAATCACATATATAATAAAGAAATGATAACATTCACAATTGCACAATCATATGGAAGAAAACTTGAAGAGATTTGTTAATAGAAAGGAGAACTACAAACCAATTGTCTGATCCAGTGCCATCCTCCCAGCTTCAATCCTTCTTCACCTCATGAAATAGCAAGATCACACCAACAATACAATTCTCTTTCCTCAATTACAAACTATCAGCACTTCCTTGCAATTCACAATATTCCATTTTCTAGATCTCTTGGATGAGGGATCCATTTATAGATGTGTGCAAGGGTGTGAATCATCCATGGGTTTTGATTAGTGTCATTCCACTTGTTACATGTTATTCCATAAGAGAAGGGATTAGAGATTTTCTTAGGTCCCTTACTCATCCTTGGGCGAATTCAGAGAGGCAAGTGGCACAGGAGAAGTTTCTAGAATATTCCATGGGCAACCACCTAGCAAACTGTCTCGGACATTTGTCCATCCTCACCCATTGCACCCTATAGAAGGCCTAAATAGTATTCATTGCACCCTGGAAGTTTACCACTCAGTATGCATCGCACGTTTCCAGTGGAGCAGTCAGTATGGTTCAATTTAGGCAATTTCTTGATGGCTTCTTAGATGGAACTTGGGGAATGATGTATTCAGATGACTATGTTCTTTTAGGGTATGAAACAAATCTTTTAGGGGTTGATGAGCCCTAATACATCGACATATAAGTTTGGGGTTGATGTGCCCAAATATGTCTATAACAGTTGCCCCCTAAAGCATGAGGTAATAAATATTCATGTCGGGTGAAATGCTTTATCATGAGGATCTGAAGTTTCGAACTGGAAGGTGACCTACATAAGCTACAATACAATACATCATCATAATATAATTTTCATGACCACATGTGCAGAGCCTTTGTACATTTGATGTTTTTATATCCCTGAATATATCGCAGCCTGGATGGATGAAACTAGATCCGGGGTCTTCAAACTCGTTCAATCTTCACTCGATGTACAAGTCAATCCATGTGAAGAGATGTTTTGAAGTTGAACATGGAAATACATTGCCTGATTACCAACCAATGATGTGATCTGTTAACAGACACGAGAGGAATCACCGATAATGATAATGACCCTCAAGGTACTACATTACAATTTACGTGGTGTGAATACATGATCCGATGTCGAACACCACGCAAAATATTTCGGTCGAAGGCCATTGATGTCAACCTATCACCGGAAGTGAGAAATTTTCCATTGATGTACGCAAGCTTCAAAGCACTGAAATGGGTGTTTCTAAGTCAACTTCTTGGATAATGAGCTGATGTCAACAATATGCGACTTGTCATAGGAGGGCCTTGATGTATCCCACATCTACGACACGAAATGAAGCAAATGATTTCTGGAGGTCAAAATGAATTGACGACACAAGGTTCAAGAATGGTGGTCATGAAAAGCTGAAGGTTGGAGGTATTGTAGTGTATGGGATATTAACTGGATGGTGATTTCTCAACTGAATGACTTCTCTTGAACATGTCGGCGACACTGAGATGAATTGGTAGTGTTAACCCCAAAATATGGATGGTATGAAAGACCAATGGTAAGATGATCGGTGAACGGAATAACCCAACCCAACTCAATAATGGTGATGAAGTGAAAGTTTCATGTTCAAGAGCGACTTGCTACCATAAATTCTTCAAGTTTTTCCCCTTTTTCCCTAGTCACTGCTGACCAGTACCTCTTTATTTTTGTCAGGCTTGAGGAGGATAACATATGCTTGTTCTATAATTCACCCTTTGGGCCAACTTATTGCTATTTAATGTCTTAAAGAGTCTAGCAATAGTGAAACTCAGTCTCGTCTAGATGGAAAAGTTTGTCACTATTGTTTTAACGAGTTTAACGACAAGGATAACTCGGTCCTTTTCATGTTTAGAGAGTTTGAAAAGGGATGAAAATAAAACTCCATAAGTTCTTTTTTGTAAAGTAATCCCTCAAGACCAAAAAAGGATAAAATAATACAAGAGGGATGACATTTCCAATACTTTAAAGAGCTAGAAAAGACAAGCGCTCGACAATATTTTCCTATTTAATGAGTTTGAAAAGGGTTTAAAGAGGACTCTATTGTGAGGAACAAGTGGTGTCTAGGGTAGCAACTGGTTCCGGTGATTTTGGAACTTCTCAAAACATGTTGATTTCTATGAAGTGGCTGGCTAATAAGACCACTCATTGCAACTGTTCCTCAAAAAGGGTAAAACAACCAAGTGAAAGCATATGATCGACCGAAGAGATGGTGGTGATGAGATGAAAACAACCAAGGCTCAAAAGATTGACAGATTGGAAATCACAGGGGTTTAAAAATTGAAAATGGGTTCATTTTTAAACAAGCTTGAACCATGGGGAACTATGCATGGATTCAGTTTCATTTTTACACAAGCTTGAAATGAAAAACTATGCTAGAATTCAGTTTCATTTTTACACAAGCTCGAAACGAAAAACTATGCTTGGATTCAGTTTCATTTTTACACAAGCTCGAAATGAAGAAACTATGCTTGAATTCAATTTCAATTATACACAAGCCCAAAATGACAAAACTATACTTGAAATGGGTTCATTTTTAGACAAGCTTGAACCATGGGAAACTATGCTTGGATTCGGTTTCACTTTTACACAAGCTTGAAATGAAAAAAACTATGCTTGACTTCAGTTTCATTTTTACACAAGCTCGAAATGAAGAAACTATGCTTGAAAATGGTTTGCATGCCCCCAGCATGATGAAAGGGAGAGTCTCTTGTAACCAGATGGAAGTCACTGTGGTGAGGTAGGACGGTCATCCAACACCTCTTTGGTTTTGTCCAGATAGACAAAGGTGAATGGTGTGATAGACCAATCATATAACCTATAGGGAAACTTATCTTTACCTTTAGGTGCACCCTATAGAAGGCCTAAATAGTATGCATCGCACCCTGGCAGTGTACCACTCAATATGCATCACACTTTGCTAGTGGAGCAGTCAGTATGGTTCAATTTAGGCAATTTCTTGATGGCTTCTCAGATGGAACTTTTGGGGAATGATGTATTCAAATGACTATTTCTTTTAGGGTATGAAACAACTATTTTAGGGGTTGATGAGCCCTAATACATCGACATATAATTCTGGGGTTATTGTACCCAAATATGTCTATAAACAATGTGCAGGAATCCTGGGCTATGGAATTTGAGCTTGTAAGAAAGCCATTTGCATCTTACCCTTATTAGAGTTAACGACTGAAAGAAGTCTATCTTGAGAACTGGAAGAGTGTTTCCATAATTTAGTATAAGATTTTAGATTCAATTCCTCATTCTTCTTCTTAATTTCCCTGAAAACATGGAAGATATCATCTTCTTTGTCCTTCTGACTGGTTCCACTTGTCTGAATCACCTACTATTCCTAAGAAGTAGTGCATTGAGTGGGGGACTGTGTACACTGTCCACCAGACTGTGTAAAAGGTAATGTCTCCCAAATTCTATCAAATGTTGTTTTTTGTGGCTCATTTTTTGCACTAACCTTCATAGAGATCATATGTCTCTTCTTTCTATGGACAATTCTAAAGCCCTAGCTTCATGCTTTAGTTGTAGGGGATCACTGTTCTTCCCTTCCTCGCTTAGCTGTCTTTTCCTGTGCTAGTGGAGTTTTTACATTTGAAGTAGAGACTACTTGTTCTTTTTCTTCTTGAAGGGTGTTATCCTTCCATTCTAACTTATTTTTGTACTGCTCTATTTCAGGCTTGGATGTATGGTGGTATTGAATAAATTTATTTTCAACCCTGAGTTTTGAAATTTCTCCCATTAGGTCATAATACGAAGTGAAGCTGAGACCAAACTTCATTTCCTTCAATAACACGTCTACTTCTTCTCCTGCTATTCAAGTGTTGCAGATGAAAGGACCGACCTGAGCCTTTAGCCTAAATTATGATTTATTCTTTGTAGCTATAAAATTTACTTCATCTGCATTTAACCTCTGCCTAATATATTCCAATGCAAGAATTCTGATAGGGAGGTACTTAGGAAGTTTGTATGGTGGAATCTCACATCCATAAACTTTGATTTCTATATATTTTTGGTAAATATACCAATCTCCTGTGGTGGATTGATCAACTAGCTGCAATACTTTCACAATTTCCTCACTGATTCTTGGTACTGGAGTACTGCTCATAAGATTAACAGCTTGATGAACAAACAATTCTATGAATTGTTTATATCTAAATTCTTCCTTCTCCTTCATTCCCATAGAATTCCAAAATATCACTAATTGCTAGTTACCTTATTCTCCCTGAAAATATATGAAAATATATACAATTACTGACACATACTTGAATACTTCTTTAGTATTAAAGTGGACAAATTGTTCATGGATGGCTTCAGCTAGAAATTGGCTAAAGTTATAGACAAAAGTAGGTTTGGAATCGGTAAAAATGATAGACAAGAAACTTAGGATGGATTCATTAACATATTGATCAGAAGTGTAACCAAGCAAATAAGAAAGAATAGTGGTAATTTGCTTGGTTTTGTTTGGGAACATGGATGAATCATAGGGAGGGTTTCTTTTAGGCAGAGGGCTATCTACAACAAGGAAAATTTCAAGACTTTGAGACCTTTCAGTAAAATCTAGATTTTGATATCCTTCTATCAAACTTTCATGAGAAAAAGGATGGGTCGGTGCAATAGTTGGGGCCTGCAACATTTGTTCAATAGACTGAGCATTGATAAAACAAAGGATTTCTCCTATAGGTGAAATGATTTCTTTTTTACTGGGATCATAGGATTCTTGGTATTTCCTAACAAATTCGGGTGCTCTGTGTATCTGTGGGAAAATATAGTGAGGAAGGTGGGAGTCCCAAAGTCCCATTTCATCTGTCCAATCAACTAGTTGGTCTTCCATCCACTAGTAGATTTCATATAAATCAAATTGAGAGGAAGACTCATTGATTTTACAATATCTGTACACCAAGGGAGTATAATGGAATTCAACTTGTGGATGAATGAGGGGATTTTGGATTTATGCAATTTCCTTTCCCTGTGGAGGCATTTTGTTGGGTGAATTGTAGGCTAAACTGGACAGAAATGGGAAGAATTGGTCTGAAACATAGTAATAATAGAAAAATAGTATAACTGAAAATGGATTAGGTGGACCTGGATGTCGGATTGGTTCTGGACAAAATTGAAAATTTGATTGAATGATGAATTTGTCATTTAGGTTGCAAGCATGAAATCTCCAGTGATGAATTGAGTTTTAGAAATGTACTGTGTAACAGTTTTTGTGAAGGAACAAGGCTTATATTGAATAAAATGGAGTGGGGATGTTTGATGAACGGCTAAATCCTCATTAATTATCCAATGGGACTGTTAAAATGGATGTATGGAGGATAACTTTGTAGTGGCAAATTAAATGAATAACAAATAGACAACAGTTGATTGGACAAAGGAAGTGATTGGGAGCAGACGTGGATGATGACGTAGGATCCATGGTGAATAGTCGAATGAAAACCGTGTTCGGGAGCAAGTTAGGGCGATAAGTTGTTTCGAAATTTTATGTCTCGAAAGACTAGGATGGAGGAGAAGTAGGTTTAGGAGGTAGTTTCCAAAATTTCCCAATTCGGACCCCCCTCTTCCCCCCCGCCGATAAAGTTCGGATGACGAATGAGGGTCAAGGAATGATGTAAGCCGTCAATCTCAGGAGAGTGTATGGGATGAAAGACAAAATGAATGAGTTTCAACAATGCGAGGCAGAAGTGATGGTGGAGCCAAGAGTTCTATTGGATGTCGCATGTATTGGGTATTAGGGAATAAATGGATGAAGTTTGGATAAAAATAACATTGATACTTAGAATTTATGGTTAATAAAATCCATAACCATATGGACATATCTTGAAGGTTATATATTAGGATAAAAATCCTTTCATGCTCCAATTGTATTTCATTTGTCTACCTACTCTTAACTCCTAACATTTTTTCAATCTTAGTTACCCGAGTGCACTTAGACTAGCAACTCAACATTTTTCTTTTAATGACTAATCTACTTCTATCCCTTATTGCTTCCATTGGCTCAGATTAAACTGTTGAGCCAATTTTATTTATTACCTATTGACAAACAATTTAAATCAAATCCAATCATGATTAAACTATACAATTGGATTCTATGGACTAGTGTGGCAATTAAACAATCTACACACAACATTTTATTTGCAAAAATAAACTTTGACTAAGAGTAGTGGCATTTGGATTTGCAACGCTTTCAGAATTTATTATTTTTTCTTTTCTCTCTAATCTAACATTTTTTATTTTCTTCTTCCCTTTTTAGGTCATCTATTCTAACATTTTATTTGATATGGACTCATTCATCAAAATATCCCTAACATTTTTTGATTCAATATTCTTTTAGTCCATATCCTAACTTAACATTTTTTTGAATGATTTTCATTTTTTTGACTAATTGATGCTAACTTACCAAAACCAAAAAATTCCACAACACATATACATATATATATATATATATCAATTTATTCTTTCATCATTACTTTCCATTTATCACTTTTGATATCTTCTATAGGGATTAATGCATGGGTGGTTGTGGCTTAAATACCCTCAAGGATATTCATGGGATCCAAGGCAGACCATCCAAATTAATTGCAAATGGCACAAAGAAGCATATACATTTCTATACCAATGCATGATATTCAAAGTAGGAAAGGAGAGATCACCTCAGATCTTTGTACAGTCTTGTTGGAGAACCCAATGTAGCATAACGGAAGACCCCTTTGCTAGATCCTAGATCAACACCTGCACATAAACAAGACTGATAGTAATACTACAACATATAAACTATGATAATCAAAACATTAATAAATAAAGATATGAAACCGACATGCATCTAAGCTACTCATAAAAAATGGTACTAAACCAACATGTAAACAATCATGGCATTGGCACCATCGAGTAAACAACACTACAACATGTCTATATTATTAGATAGGAAAGAATGGTTACAACCATCTAGTGAATCAAGATTCTCTTAATCCTCTTGCTCCTTTCTCTCTCTCTCTCTCTCTCTCTTCTTAACCTCTTGGTAGCAAGGCAACTATATCTCATACAAAGTTTTGACAATTAGTTGACAATACTTCGACCTCTTTCACAATCCCCAAGCCTCCAATATATAGATGATGAGAGGCTTATCCTTGCCAATTCTCTCATGAGTTCCCTTTGGAAAAATCTAGGATTTTTCCTTGCTTTATTGCTCTTTCCCCTTCTATTAGACTCCGTTAGAAATTTAGCTATCCTTGGACAAGTCGAAGGTAAATGTTTCCTGCTTTTCAAAATGACATTTGAGTAAAAATTTGAATACTAGTCAATAAACCCACTCATTTGACTTCCAGAATATGATAAAACTTGGGTAGCACTATCCCTTGGGCAATGCAGTGAGTTACCCTAGGGACTAACACCCCTAGATCATGCATAGGGAGCATTCTAACTCTTCCTGCTAGTTCCTGGGGAGTGTTACCTTGGCAAATAGGCCTGTGAACTAGGTCATGTCTTGAATCAAACTGTATTTCTCCTCTGAGATGATGAGGATGTCATTTTCCAGTATAACAATATCTTTTACTCCTTCGTAATAATAAGAAGGTTCTCCAAAATCAATAACCAAGTAGTAGATGATGTTAGTATTGGTATCTTCATCCCTACATCAGTGATCAAATTATCTTGTTGCATTGCATGTTAGGTGTCTCATCTGATCAACTGCATTCCATTAGGATCATGGATCATCTGATGGTAGTGGCATATTATAAATTATCCCTCATGATCTTTACCTGCTAGCCCATTTTCATACATTCAAGTCATTTGCAGTCATTTTTGTCTTTAAATCTGCAAAAGTCATTTTTAGGGTTTTAGGTCTCATTTGGTCTAGGGTTTTGTCAATAAGGTCTTGTAAATGTTCAATAATGGTCAACAGGCACATGAGAAGGTAAAACAAAGTATCAACAACAAAAATTTTAATAATCACATGCTTAATGATTGAGTTTTCGTCAAAATCCAGTTTTGAGGAAAAATAGAGCTTTTTATGTTTTATGTCAAATTTGATGTAATTTCATTCTTTCATATGTAATATTTTCAAGAGGTAGCACTGGTGACCTTGCCAAGCCTTTGCCACTTCAGTTCCTGCAAAAGAAACAAAAGTTCAAAGCATTTGGTCCATCAAAGGCAAAAAGTAAGACAAACTTCCCAAAACAGAGTTTGAAAAAGCAAGTGAAAAGATAAACATTAGCAAAGTGCATTTTCTTGAGTTAAAAATTAAAGCCATTGCTATATAAAGTCTTTTCAGGACAAAGGAGGCTCATTTGTGTCCAAAAGTGAAAGAAAGCAACTACATTTGCGTTTTCAAAGCCAAGAGAGTGATTTTCCATTCAAAACAGTGAAAGTGTGAAGCGCGGCGCACCTGGGTCAAGGCGCGGCGCACCAAGCCAGCGCAGCACACATAGAGCCCACTCCATGTTGTAATTTATAACTGGCGTGACGCACCAAAGAGGCGTAGTGCACCTGTGAGGTGGTTCGGCACACCAGTCTACAAGGCCTGAAATCGTTTACATCTTCCTCCAAAGGCTCTGAAATTGTAAATTCCTCAATGCACAAGTAAGTTCACACTCCCATATGCTCAATGCATGAGTTTGCTTCAATGTTCATGGTGATTCAACAGGGAAAAATTTAAACCCTAGATTTTTGCACTGTTTGTTGAAAAAACACTGCCTAGGGTTTACAAATTGTTATTTTTGCTACTAAATACTACCCCTATCATTTTCACTCCCTCACTTCATTTTCTCCCTCCCTTTTCATTCATACTTACCCATTCCCTATTTCCCATATCCCTAAAACTACTAACCCTAATCCCTTCCTTCACTTATCCTAAACCCTAATCAACAATCCTAAACCATAAATATTATTCCCTAAATCGTTTCATTCCCCAAAAACACTACCAGCAGCATCCCCGATCCCTCATACACAGTCCTTATCATCAAACCCTATCTTTTAACAACAAATACCTATTAACACTATAAAATCTCCTCATACTCATCTATGAAAACTCAAGAATTAGAAAACATGGAGTCAGATTCTTCTTATGACAAAAATGAGGAAACAGTTAGTGACTCTTCTAGAGAAATTCATGCACCAAGGAGACCGTTACACAGTAATTTGTCACTGTCTTCCTGTCAGTCTTCCTACTGTGTCATGAGATCAAATTAATCATGCTCATGCTCTCTAATGTTGCAAAATGACCCACTTTGCCAAAGTTCCTCTATCATCATGACTGTTGTCAAAATAAACGCGCTGATGAGCGCTCCAAAACAGATCTAATGCACTGCCAGCGCGGAAGTACACGTGATTCCCGCGCTGGTCGGAATTCATGAGACAGCGCGTCTGTTCTTATATCTGATCGCGCTGATATGAATTTCTTTGTTATTCAGTAGTGATGTCAGTGCTCCAGTGCAGTTATGCACCCGCGATGATCCAGTCTGGGCGAGTTTGTTCTAATAGCCGGCCTTCCAGATGACTCTAGACCTAGTTGTTGACCTTGTAAATGTCGCCCTCCCTTATCTAGCATGTTTGTTTCGTCATTTGAGCCACCTTCCTTGGAGATAAGCTCATCCTCCCACCATTCATGGAGACTCCTTCTCCTATTTAAGCCTCCACCATTGCCATGAGCTGCTAGTTTTGGAATTCGTAGTGCTTGGAGTGTTGCTGCTAGTGTGTGAGCTTGATAGGTAGCTGGTGTGACAAGTCTGGGATTGCTAGAGAGCTTAAGGAAGGTTGTGAAGTGTTTCTTTCTTGTGTAAACTTGTGTGAGAGAGAGCGTTTTTCTTGGGAGATCTACTTTCAAGGGTGAATGCTTGAGAGAGTTGCTGGCTGGACCCTCTTGAGAAGGATTTGACGTCAGAACTATGGTTGTATTCTTCCTTGTTTATTAATAATAGACGACTATCATTATGGTTCCACTCTTATTGTCTTTATGATGGTATTTGAGTTATATCCTTTCTGACTGATATATAGTTACATCTACTGGATTTTATGCTTGAGTTTGTATCGTTCTTTGCATGTGCAGGTGTCCTTGCACGAGGATCATGAGGATTGTGACCAGTCGGGGCAAAGGAACGGGAGCATCAACTCTTCTACAAGTATTAGCATTGGAATCTAGGTAGGCCTTCATCATTGGTCTTTTATTTGTAATTAGGAACCTGCGTGTTAGCGTTTTTTGATTGTTGTTAGACCTTGTTTGGACTAGTAGGGATCGCCTCTGTCCGCAGAGGGGATTTACCTCCACAACAATTTGGCGACTCCACTGGGGGGTCTGTTTTTACTTGTTGTTTGATTTGTAAACTTTAGACGAATCCTTAAGCACGGCCAGATAGCCTTCGAAACGCTATTTCTATGCATTAGCAAAGTAGATCAAAGCCACTTTAGTCCATCTCTGGTTTGGTTTACGAACTAAACAACTTGGAGCTGGCTTTTGTCCTTTTGTGTTCATTTTTTCCTTGAGTTTGATTTTTGCTCTCTTTTCAAATTTTGGGGATTAGTTCTCTGTTTTTGGATTTCCTGGTTCGATATGGGAGGTGCCTTGATTGTTTAAAGACTGATTGTCTTGGTCAGGATTTTTTGGCTTGATTGTGCCCGTTTTTTAGCTTCAACGCAGTTTATAATAAAACAGTCGCGCTGCCATCGCATAGCCTTTTCTGTGACTTCTTGATCATTGCGCTAATACACCGAACAGTCGCGACGGTTCTGAAAATCGGACCATCACGGTTAGTCCATGTACTTCCGCACTGACATCGCTTTGTTGCTACGCATGGTTTCTGATCAGCGCATTGTTGTTGTGTATCACCTGCGCTGATTCCTGTAGAATTGAATTTCTTCAATTCTGCCTCCTGAGCCTGTTGGTCTTGCTATCCCCTACTGTTTTCACTTGGTTTATGACTTGATTTTCATTGTCTGAAGATTGAAACACTCTCTTGTGAATCTTGTTGAGCGAAACTTGCTTTTTGTGTCTTGTGACCTAGTTTTATTATTCCAATTTCGTTGGATCAGCTTTGCTTGGTTACTCGCTTACAAAGGTTCGTTTACTGCTTGCTTTTGGTTTTGTGAAACCTTCCTCTTTGCTTGCTTCTGCTTGGTTGTTTAGGTGATTGTTGATTGAACCAGTCCTCACATTGCTTCGATTACTTCTCACTACTCGGACACGGATCACAGTTGTTTGGGATCAACCAGTTCTTTTCACATTTGTTTGTTATTATTTCTCAAAAGTTTGTTTAATGCACTTTTCCATCAACAAAAAGAAAAATCTCTTTTGCTTTGTATTGGTTAATGAGAACTAGAAGCTTTTCGTTTTGATTAATGATTAGTGATCTTAAAGAAACGTTTGTGAATTTCCGTTAGCTGCATTAGAGAAGCTGTTTGTTGTTTTGTGATCATTTCGTTTGTATGAAAGCCTTCTAACTCTCTCGTAATTAGCATTCATCGAATGGAATGACATATTTTGGCATATAGTTTGCATTTAGGCAATTTTGAGAGATTTCATATGGTAGGGCCTGAAAAATGAAACCTAATTCAAGATCAACCGTAAAATGAATTGAATGAACTTAAAAAAGCATTGGAACATAACGCTCACTATTTAGAGGTCTAGGCTAGAGACGTGCTCCGACGTCGTTAAACCTAGTCACTTTTGTTTCACTTAAGGTTGGGTGATTCCTCCTTCCGTGACGCAACAAGTGGTCTAGCACGGACTTGAGCTCCCACCTACCGTCGAGTATATGGGGAGACCCCACTAGGTTATCATCCTTTATCCACAGGAAGCCGTGTCTGTTGCCTTACAAGCCGTAACGCACCGAACACAGCATTCAGGAAGATTGACTGTCGTACGGGAAGTCCTTGGTTTTCATATGACTGCCAAGGTGTATATGCAGTTTTATGGATTTGTTTGGTAAACCTTTTTCCGTAGTTCTCCAGAGTAGTCACTTTTGATCATTTTCAGACTCAAACGAAAAGGCTCATTTGAGCATTTGTCACTTCGGGCTCACTTAACATTCGAAGGAGACTAGAGTCATCTTTTTGTCCTTTTCTCGACTCTTAAAAAATGGAAAGGTCAAGTTCAGTTCCTTTGTCTTAAAATTTATTCGGCCACGATTCACATTTACCCGGTTAGATATTGTTTGCGTTAGCTTGAGTAGGCTTCTTTTTCGTTCTCGATGGTAACTTTTCCGGGTTTCACCAACCCAGGGATACCCCCGACGGGCACCCTAGTCATTTCGCTCCTTTTGGGAATGTTGGTGCTCCTTACATGGCAACGTTGTCCCTCCCAGGGTTAACTGTTGGGTTGTCTATTTGGTTATTCTCAACCTGTCTGGTCCCTACTGTCTCAACTTTTGGTCAATCAGCCCCTCCACCTGAACAACATCATGTTGATTCCAAGGTGGACCTCTCCCCTTCTTCGCCTGTTTCTACGTCCTCATCTTCTACTTCGCCTGGTGAAAGTCTGGATTCAAGTAACCAGGTGGCTAAGAAGAAGAAGAAGAAGACGAAGAAGAAGAAGTCTCCTAAGGGAGAGGCTAAAAGTGCAGCTACTGCCTCGAGTCCACCTGAAGTCGGGCCACCTTCTGCTCCTCCGCGGAAGGTCAAGTTTCCTTGTAGATTGTGCAAGGAAGATCATCTTCTTCGTGATTGTCCTGGCATTCCCAGGGTCTTAGAAGTATGGTCTCACGATCCAGCCCGCCCCTCATCGTCCTCTAAAGCTCACGGCGATGCTACTCTATTAGCTGGAAATGGTAAGGGAAAAGGGAAGATTCGAATCCCTTGTAGACTTTGTGAAGGCAATCATCCCCTTCACCTTTGTCCGCTCATGGATAAAGCCTCTGTTGTCTTGGAAAGTCTCATAGCTCCTTCACCCAAACCACCCATTGGCTATCAATGTCTCTCTACGGCCGCAGATCGTTCCCCTGCTAACAAAGAGATCGACAAAGATTCCTCTCTTGTCCAGCCTCCTCTTCCTGAACCTGGCTCTGCCAAGCCTATTCCAGACCAACCATTAGTCAAAAAGAGTGTCGACTCGAGTTCACCACCCGATCACTCTGTTTCGGAAGAGCATAATTCCCATGTTCTTCTCGTATCCTCAGATTCTCCTGAGTCTAGAAATGACTCTCCTATCCCAGCTGCTCCCGAGAGTCCTGCTTCGGTCCCTCTAGAGCAGGGGGTAATCATACGATTCCCCCACCAAGTAGTTCAGTCGTTTCCTTCGACTGGAGTCGTTTGACCACCTCCCGCCTTCCATCCCATGTGCCTTTCTGGGTCACGGTACACACCTATAATAAGGCGATACCTGGTACTGTTTTGGATGAGGGTGCATCTGTTAGTCTTATGCCTGCCACTACTTAGCCATCTTTGGGTTCCCCACAGCTTGTGCCAGTCGCACCGAATCTGATGGCTTTTGATGGAGGAACTAGTCAACCATTAGGGATCCTTCCAAAGTTCCCTATTACTTTGGGAGGCAAAACCGTCTATATAGACATATCAGTTACCCAAGGTGCTTTAGATTTCAGTCTTCTCCTTGGTCGTGACTATGTTTATGCCATGGGGGCCCTGGTCTCTTCACTTTTCCGTGTGGTTTTCTTTCCACACGATGGAAGGATAGTGACTATAGATCAATTATCGTTCGTTCGTCCCCAGGTGCCTCCTACGCAGTCGTCATCCCCTCCTGGTTTTCATCCACCAGTTGCATCTGCCCCACCACAGGTCAACTACGTGGCCACTTATCCCGTGCCTGGATCCAGTGATGCCGCCATCGTGCATGATGTCTTGGGGGCATTGGGCCCTGACTTCTAAGATGTTATCCTTCCACTGGGCACCCTTGGAAGAAATGACTTCCTGTTCATTATGATGAAGTTCGTTCAGACCATAGTTCGTTTTCCTATGTCAAGCTCCTTAAAAAATGAAACTAGGTCTGGCGGAGCATAGTTTTTTTTCCTATGTCAAGCTCCTTAAAAAATGAAACTAGGTCTATCGGAGCATAGTTCCTTTCCTATGTCAAGCTCCTTAAAAAATGAAACTGGATCTGGCCGAGGATAGTTTTGATCTTGTGACGACCTCGTTAAACAACGAAACAAGGTGTTCGAGCATAGTTCCTAATCTTGTGTCAAGCTTGTTAAAAAATGAAACAAGGGTTACGAGGATAGTTTTGATCTTATGTCGACCTCGTTAAAAAATGAAACAAGGGTTATGAGGATAGTTCTTTTACTGTGTCAACCTCATTAAAAAATGAAACAACTCCCTTTCCAAATTGAGTCTTTTGATTAAGATCTCGTAAAATACAAGTCGAGTCTTTCATAGATCTCGAGAGTGAACCTTCATTCCATCCACTTTGTTGCATGTAATGAATCTTGGGGGGCATCTACCTCACTTTGCGTCATTATGTTGGGGGCATGCGAACTTATAACAAGCATAGTTTTTCGTTTCAAGCTTGTGTAAACATGAAACCAAATCCAAGCAGAGTTCTCCATGGTTCAAGCTTGTGTAAAAATGAACCCATACCCATTTTACATCTAGTGATTGTTGTCTTTATTTGCTAAATTCTGCTAGATGAGCCTTGGTTGTTTTCATTCCATCACCACCATCTCTTTGGCCGATCATATGCTTTCACTTGGTTATTTTACCTTTCCTGAGGGACCACAGTTATGAGTGGTTTTGTCAGCCAGCCTCTTGACCATTACATGTTTTGAGCAGTTCCACCATTGGCGGAACCAGTTGTTACCCTTTATACCACTCGTTCCTCTAGGATGAGTCACCTTTAAGCTCTTTTCTGACTCGTAAAATATGAAAAGATTGCCGAGTATTTTCTCTTTTTGACTCGTTAAAGAGAATAAAAATGGAGGTCTGCTTTTAGCTCTTTTCTGACCATCTAAATATGAAAAGATTGCCGAGTTATTCCTCTTGACTCGTTAAACGTAAATAAGAGGCGGTCGTCTTTAAACCCTTTTTCGACCGTGTAAAAACGAAAAGATCGTCGGACCTTTGTCGTTTCGAACTCATTATTGGCTACAAAATGATGTGCTTCTGACTGCTTTCTACTTTTTCAGGTCGAAGTCACTACTTACGAAAAGTACTCCTCAATCATACTGGTCAGGCAGTTCTTTCGAGCATTGTTTTATACTTTTTCGGGCTCGAGAGACACAACTTTACGAAAAAGGACCCCCGTGGAGTTCACTTTTCTGTCGTCTTTTCAGACTCTCTAAACAGGAAAAGACGCCGAGTTCTTCCTTTGTCAGACTCGTTAAATCTTAATGACATCGGATTCTGTCGAAATGACACCTCCCAAGCATATGCTATCCCCGTCAAGCTTGTCATCAAAAAATAATCGGGGTACTCACCAGAAATGGTGGGGAAAATGGAACCATAATCATTGTCATGTCAGCAGTTGGCACTTGTCTGCATTCGTGTCTGGGTGGGAACCTCTCATCTTGCTTTTACATTGGCCTCCGTGGGTTTGGGTTATCCTGTTTGACCTCTCATCTGCTCATTTCCTTGTCGCCATGACCCCTGATCATTTAATGTCAAATACTACCAAGTCCACTGTTGTGCCGCCGATATGTTCAAGAGAAGTTGGCCTCTGCAAGAATACTCAACCTCCCTCTGATACCTCATGCAAAATATCTTATCCTTCTCTGTCTCGTGTTGATGATGTGGGAAACATTATGGCCCACCTTCGATCAAGGTCACTTCCTGTCGACTTCAGCTCATTATCCAGGAAGCTGACCTAGAGACTCCCTTCAGGTGCCTTAGAGCCTGCATGCCTCAATGGCAGGTTCTTCGTGTTCGACACGAGGTTTTCATCATTGACCTCTGATCGAATGATTCTGCAGGTGTTCGACGCCAGCTCATTGATTCACACGCTGTAGGTTGTACCTATAGTACCTTGAGGACCATTGTCATTATTGGTGGTACCTCTCGCGTATGTTAATAGTTTTCATCATTGACTGGTAATCAGACGATGTTCTGGCATGTTCGACTTCAACTCTTATATTCGCATGCTTGAACTTGTACTTTTTTCGGGTCGAGATGGAGCACAAGACCCTGGATTTTTCCTATCGAGATCCAGGTTGCGGTTTTGTGGACTATTATGATCATTACATGACTCATTGATGGATGGTTGTGCCCATACCTAAGTCTTCATGGATGGCTGCGACCATACCTTTACTATCATCATGGTCTCATTAGCTGGGTGGCTGCGTCCATACCACAGACCTCTTTCGTATGTCTTTTGGATGGTTGCGCCCATGCCTAGACTACATGTAATTGATTATTAGAGATATCAGTTGTACATATGTTCAGGTTCTTCCTGGTGGTGTTCCAATTCAACTGGTTTCATAAAGCATTTCATCCCTCCCACTCTCTCGGGCTTCATGCTTTAGGGGGCATCTGTTACACAGTAATTTGTCACTGTCTTCCTGTCAGTCTTCCTACTGTGTCATGAGATCAAATTAATCATGCTCATGCTCTCTAATGTTGCCAAATGACCCACTTTGCCAAATTTCCTCTATCATCGTGACTGTTGTCAAAATAAACGCGCTGATGAGCGCTCCAAAACAGACCTAATGCGCTGCCAGCGTGGAAGTACACGTGATTCCCGCACTGGTTGGAATTCATGAGACAGCGCGTCTGTTACTTATATCTGATCGCGCTGATATGACTTTCTTTGTTATTCAGCAGCGATGTCAGCGCTCCAGTGCAGTTATGCACCCGCGATGATCCAGTCTGGGTGAGTTTGTTCTAACAGCCGGCCTTCCATATGACTCCAGACCTAGTTGTTGGCCTTGTAAATGTCGCCCTCCCTTCTCTGGCATGTCTATCTTTTCATTTGAGCCACCTTCCTTGGAGACAAGCTCATCCTCCCACCATTCATGGAGACTCCTTCTCCTATTTAAGCCTCCACCATTTCCATGAGCTGCTAGTTTCAGAATTCATAGTGCTTGAACTGTTGCTGCTAGTGTGTGAGCTTGATAGGTAGTTGGTGTGACAAGTGTGGGTTCGCTAGAGAGCTTAAGGAAGGTTGTGAAGTGTTTCTATTTTGTGTAAACTTGTGTGAGAGAGAGATTTTGTCTTGGGAGATCTACTTTCAAGGGTGAATGCTTGAGAGACTTGCTGGATGGACCCTCTTGAGAAGGATTTGACGTTAGAACTATGATTGTATTCTTCCTTGTTTATTAATAATAGACGACTATCATTATGGTTCCACCCTTATTGTCTTTATGATGGTATTTGAGTTATATCCTTTCTGACTGATATATAGTTACATCTACTGGATTTTATGCTTGTGTTTGTATCGTTCTTTGCATGTGCACATGTCCGTGCACAAGGATCGTGAGGATTGTGACCAGCCGGGGCAAAGGAACGAGAGCATCAACTCTTCTACAAGTATTAGCGTTGGAATCCAGGTAGGCCTTCATCATTGGTCTTTTATTTGTAATTAGGAACCTGCGTTTTAGCGTTGTTTGATTGTTGCTAGACCTTGTTTGGACTAGTAGGGATCGCCTCTCTCTGCAAAGGGGATTTACCTCCACAACAGAGACCTCATAAGAGTGGAAAACATAACCGGGAGGAGTCTACTTCACTTGCTGAGCTGTTGGCCTACCCTCTTGCTGTCACATGCTTCCAACATCAATCACGTTACCAATTTTTTGAGATGGTGGAAAGAATAAAGTACCACCATGAGCTTGCCAGACTGTTTGTGCTCCTTCTTCACAATGGCCAAGTCAATTTGGCAGGTGTGGCATTCACCTTAACACCTGAGACTACAGCTCAAGCAACCAGTATTCCAAATGTAGGTGAGCAGTGGAATAAGGGGTAGCTAGTAGACAGAGATCATTATGAGCCTTATATCAAGGCTGGTTTTCAGAGACAGGTCGGTAGGGTTTTCCCATTCAGGTACCTACAAGACACATATGCTCCCTTGATGAAACTCATAATCAAATATTTCAGCTGTGAGGGCAGATTTTCTCATCTGTACACCTATCATATCATATCGTTGATGCACTTTACTAGGGTGAGGATAATGAACCTCCCCTATTTCATTTGCCAGAATATTGGATAAGATGACCCCACTGGTGCAAAGGAAGCCTCTTCATTAGTAGTATAACAACATCTATCACTTTTCACTAATTAAAATTGTGGTTTTTCATCATCTCGATTTACTGAATGTTTCATGGGAGGATTTCATTTCACATGAGGTCTTCACAGGTCCACAAGTGCCCCCCATCAGTTTTTCATGAGGCAAGAGAGCCTTCACATCAGGAAGAGGTACATGAGACTGTTATAGACATTTTTGGGCACTGCAACCCCAATCAAACATGTCCATAAACCAAGGGCTCCTAAGTCCCTAAAAGTGTTGTTCCATACCCTAAAATAACAAGGTCAGCTGATTACATCATCTCCCAGAAGTTCTCCATGAAAAACTGCTCAGAACTAGTTTAAACTGGACCATCTCACCTACTACATGGTCAAAGTGTGATGCATCCCACCTGATGCACACGGGAGGTGCGATGCATACTGAAAAGCCCTTCTATGGGGTGAGATGGGCGAGAGTGGACAAATGGCAGAGATAGGTTGCGAGGTGGATGATCATGGAATCTTCCAGAAACCTCTCCTGTGACACTTGACTCTCTGAATTCGCCCAAGGATGAGTAAGAGATCATCAATCTCCAAGTGGAATCAAGAACTATCAGAGAGAGGACACTAATCAAAATCCCAGAAGCTGACTCACCCCCCTACAATCAACTATATATGGATCCCTCATCCCAAAGATCCAGAGGCTGGAATTTTGTATCTTGTAAGGAAGTGTTGTTGGTTTCTTGTTGGAATATCATAGTGTTGGGTGATCTAAGATTTTCATGAGGTGAAAGAATGGCTTTCATGCTAGAGGGTGACGCTGGGTCAGAACAATTGGTTGTAATCCTCTTTGCTTATTCTTGATATTAATAAAGCTATTCAAGTTTTCCTCCACATTCTTGTATGTTTGATGATATATGCATTTGTGTGGTCAATATACATCTTGTCCTATATTGTTTATGATTGTAGATCTCCGTTCTTCGATAGTATTATGCTGCTTTGATTCCACAGGTGCTCTTTGAAGCTAGGTAGACGAAGAAGCAGTGGCAAGGATCTGTCAGAAGGGAGAGGAACCGAGCAAGGAACCAAGTGCAAGACTAAGGTTGGTGTCCTTCATTCCACTCTCATCTACTTCTCATAAAGGAAAACGAAAGTAGTTTTAGTTTGTTTGTTTCTAAGATAGCTACCAGTCTTAGTGGGACTAGCAGCTCTGAGTGGACACTATATTTCCCGATAAAAAAATGGTGACTCCACTAGGGAACGAATAGAATGTTTGTTTATCTATATTTGTTTGTTTTATAAACTTACAGACAGAGCCTGAAGTCAAGCCAGCTAGCCTTCGAATTGCATTTGCTATGTAAGTGAAATGTAGATCAATGTTGCTTCAGTCTATGTCTGGGTTTTGTTTATAAACTGAACAATCAGTTTGCAAACTTTCTAATTGCCCTAGTGGTGGCTCTAGTAACCTCATTAGATCAGCCCCTGTGATTTCTATTTACTGTACATCATTTTCTCGGCTTAAATCCCTGAACTGAGCTCCAAAATGTGAACAAGAGCCAAGTAAAGTCTCGTCCTGGTACCATTGCACCATCTCTTCAAGGAAACTAGTATGCATCGCACCTCCCATGTGCAGTAGGTGGGATGCATCCTTGTTTCCCTGTGTTACAAGTGCGATGATCAGAAAAGGCTAATTTTGCCTCCAGGTCTTTGTTTTTCTTCACTCTTTTCATCTCTATTATGGAGTTTTGTTATCTATGATCAGTATACCACTGTGGAAACCCCCTTCCTTTCCATCATTCTGCCTCCATTGTCGAAATAACTGTGAATTTTTTTATGTTTTTTCCGCTATTTTCAGTTCTCTTTTACAAAGTAGTAGCATAGTCGAACTGTCATCTTTTGATTTGAAAGTGTCACAAGCGTCATTTTCAATCAAAGAAAGGAATTATATTGTTCTTGATGGTTGATTATACAATTACTCATGTATTTGATTTGAATTAGTAGTTTTTCAAGTGTCGAAAGCAGTTTTCAATTCAAAATAGCAAAGTGTCGTCATTAACTTCCTTTGGTTTTTGGAAAGAAATTTGTTAGTATTGTCGCTTTGAAAAGATAATTCAGATTTGTACTTAGCATTCTTCTTGTCATTCACACATTAAGAAAGCTGAAAAAAAATACATGCATGTGCATTTTCATTTAGACTACTTGTTGGTTTGATTTAGGACAGTGCATCTAGTGTGTGCTCTCTGCTCTATGTTGAAAGAATATCATCTCTCTTTCTTTAGTAGCTAGGATTTTCATTGCAAAAAGAAGATTAAACGATTGTTTATCATCTTAGATTGAATTTTAGGAATTGTACATATACATCACATGGTGAACCTGAAAGGAAAATTTCTTAAGAAAGATCAACTGTAAAATAAATTTAATGAACCTAAAAACACTTTGGAACCTAATGCACAACATCTAGAAGTCTACGTTAGAGACGTATTTCAATGTCGTAAAGCCTGGTAACTATTGCTTTCACTGTTGGTTGGGTGATTCCTCCTCTTTGAGACGACAAGTGCCAGTAGAGACTTGTGCTCCCATGTACCATTGAGTATATATTGGGAGACCATAATAGGCTATATCCTTTATCCATAGGAAGCCGTGTCTGTGGCCCTATCAATCGCAATGCACTGAACATGGCATTTGGGAAGATTGACTGCCGTACTGTAAAAAGTATTCTGTAGCTTTGCGATTGGTTTGGTAATCCCTCTGTCTAGATTTCCAGAGTAGTCTCTTTCATTCCTTTTCAGACTCCTTAAAGGAAAAGGTCCATCTCAGCACTTGTCACTTCAGGCTCATTAAAATTGAAGGCGACTAGAGTCATCTTTTGTTTTTTCTCAACTCTTTAAAATTGAAAAGACAAGTTGTGTCAAAGCATCTAAAAGTCATTTAATTCGAAAAACATTTTCCCCTTTATTTTTAGTTGATCGAGTAATCTGCAACCGTGGAAGAAATTCAATTGAAACCTCGTCGTTCACGGAGACTTACGAGTCAATCGTCTTTGTCCCTAGAATCAAAACTATTCCGGACAAAGTGAACTCGTTTAACTGGCTCAAAATCCCCTGGTCAGGTTGGAACAAGTGTTCTGACACCCTCGGAGACTCTGGTTACTCCAAACATTTCTGGTACCCCTGCCTTTACATAGAAGTTCCACAGCCACAAGAGGACAATAGAACTGATCCTAGTGTGAAGGTAAACACTTCTATACCTGAACCGGCTCCATCCATAGCTGATTCAGAAGGTTTTGTTCCCCAAACATCAGTTGCTGCAGAATCTATACCTTCTTTGGCACCGGAAATATTTTACGGACCTGACGGTCTACCTCTTCCACCCAGTTTTATTGCTATAGAAGAGATTGTGGAGGATCCACCACCTAGTACTCCATCGTAATTTGGAGTAGGGGTCACTCTATATCATTCTTCATAAAAAATTAGTCTACCGTTATCAGAAGTTCCCGTAGAATCACTAGGAAACCTTTTGGATAGACTAGATATATCTGAACAACCATCGACATCTATGACTGTGTCATCTGACACAGTAGCGGCAGAACTTCCTGCTGCTACTCTGACAATGTTTGCCGATGTACCATCTGTCGCAACTAGCTCTCAAGCACTGGATGGGATCCATCCAGGGGCTGTTTTGATGGTATGGTCTATTACCGTTCGTTCGTCCGGAATAATATCTGGAATCTCCTATGTTGAGTCTCAACATATTGATCCTTTGCAATGTCAATTTGGGCAGTTTGGTCCTCTAAGGCAAATAATTCCCTTAAGCACCAGATTACCGCCGTATGGAGGGAAATATGTGCTTTCATTGTCTACTCCGGGAGGTCAAACATACGAGAGTTCACAACAGAATTCAGGTTATGCTTGAATTACATCCAGTTGTTGGATACCAATACTACCTCAACAACTAAGAGTTGTATACTCAATGCAACAAAGTTTGCCTATGTCAAATATCCCCACTACTCCAGCTATTGTGACGGTGTCACAAGTACAAGCGTTACCTGTTGTATGCCAACCTCAAGTCTCTCAGGTCGCAATCTAACAGCCCCTTGTCCCTGCGATGCCACCACAATCATTTGTTAGTGGCTCCTTAACTAGAGTGACCCAGGCTCGAACGGGTACCATTACCCCTCATCTTGGTCAAACAGCCAGTATTGGGCAACAGCACATGGTCTCACAACCATGGCTGGTGAAATATCAACAACCACAATTCCAACAAGTTTACCAAGGATCTAAACACCAAGTCTTTGCAAGTAATTGGCAGCCATATAGTCAAAATGGAAAACATAAACCATTTCATAATGGTTATGCCCATCAACCTTATCAAAGTTATCAACATCAAATGCACTATGCTGGTATGCAAAGACCCACTACTTAGGCAATCCCATCTTATCCTAGGTACGCTTCGTCGAACCTGAATCAACAATTGCCCTTCATGGCAACTTTAGAGTTACCATATCTAAACCGGCTAACAAACGATCCAATTAATTACACCCCTTGGTGGCCAGCGATTCCTCACAAACTTCCGTTAGATATTCCTAAATTTAATGAAAATCCGGGTGAAGACCCGTCGAATCATGTAATGACCTTTCACTTGTGGTGTTCGTCTAACACTCTAAATGATGATTCGATTAGGCTTCACCTTTTTCAGCGAATGTTAACTGGTCCAGCAACAAAATGGTATATCGAATTGCCTGGAGCTTCGTTTGATAACTTCAGCACCCTAGCCACAACCTTTTAAACCCATTTTTAGTTACCCATAAGGTAAGAAACGGGAACAGAGCTTCTTACCAATTTCAAACAAACGACGGCCACTCACATATCCAATCATATTCATGAGTGGCGATGTCATCGTAGAATGGTAAAAACATATGTTCCTGATCATCTATTGGCTGAATAGTTTATTAAGTCGTTGTTACCTTCTATTACAGAAGATGTGGCAAAGGGAGGAGTCGTCACTGAAGAGTAAGTAATTTCTCGTGCGCAATATCTAGACTTGATCTATACTTAATCTGGCACGCTCTACGATAAAATCCCTGATTCTCCTAGACCGGAATTTTCTGTTCCTCCATCTCCTAAATCAAACAAAGACTCTCATGTCGGGGACGGCGTAATAGGAATGACCAGCATGAAAACAGTAAAGGCTAAGTCCAAAAAGGCCCATATGGTTTCAGGTCAAAATGCAAATGAAGAAATTCTTGCCTCAGAAGTAAATTTCGTATCGACTGACAAAGGAAAAGAAACCAAGCAACCAGGAGGCAAGAAGAAAAAGAAAGGGAAGAAGAAAAAATAGGAAGAGTCGTCCCTTGAAAAATCTTCTGCAAACCCTTTTGGAGAAAGGAAACGAAAACGTCCATGCCTAATATGTGATGAGGATCATTGGACAAGAGGATGTTCGTATAAAGCTGAGCTTAGAAAACTCTTCAAGAATTCAAAAACCTCTGTAGTATTGACTGATCCTGTTACACAAAAATATCGTCACCATGATTATTTGCAGTCAGTATGGGTCTATCATCACTTGTACTGTCCTCCTAAGCAAGTCTCAGACCTCAGCTCTTCAAGTCAAGCTTTGAAAATAAGAGAAAGACATTAAAAATCAATGAAACTCTGGTTTTGAACTTTCTCTCACTGTTACCTGCGGTCCCGCACCTTTTTTTTACAAAAACTGCGGACCTGCCCGCTCTGTCCCTAAAGGTGTTGGTGCAGACCCCTGTGAAATTCAAAAAGGCGCAAGTTTATTCTAAAAAACTCACTTTGGGTTAATTCTAGATGATTCTAGAAGGAATTTTGACGTGGATTTGTCACTCTTAGGTGGTTCATGCATCCCAAAAGAGAAGGAGCTAATCCCTTGATGAGAGGAGCTATCCCTTTGAAGGAGGGATTTATCCCTTTGAAGGAGGACCTAGTAACTTCCCTCCATTGCACTATAAATTCAGGCATTGGGCTGGTTGCTAGGGAGGTTAGAAGCTGAAGATTTTTGAGGGTAAATGCTGGTGAAATTAAGACTTCCTAGTTGAGCTTAAGAGGAGAGATCACATACCTTTTTGGCTTCATTGGGAAGTGAGTGAAACTTGTCAAAGTAGAGGAGACTTCTTGCTGGACCTTGGGAGGAGCTTGTACAGCGTCAAGGCACAGGTTGTAAAGTTCTTCTTCTTTTGAATTAATACAATCAAACTCATTTTTCTCAACAAGTATCTCATGTTATTTGTTTCATGGACTCCTTGACTTTCATGTTAAAAATGTTTTATGATATTGGCTTTTCAGGTGCTATTTAATTTGTTTGCTTGTTTGTGTTTGCAGATTCGCGACAAAGGAGATCATTTGGATCGAAGGAGCGAGGGCATCCACAAACTTGCGTTGGACCTAAGGTAGGCCCTAAAACACTTGTTTGCCTTTGTTTATAAATGCATATTTAGAGAAAGATAGTGTCTGGTTGGTTTGCTTGTCATTAGGTCTTCTTTAGATTCTAGGAAGGTCTATCTTGTCCGCAAGATCGACTTATTCCGTGTGACAAAATGGTGACTCCACTAGGGAATTGATTTTTTCCTTGTTTTTACTTTGACCCGAGAAACTGTGTTTTTGTTTCTGTTTTTGGCTTGTTGTGTGTAAAATTGGGTAGAGTTTGTAGATCCAGGGTTATTTTTCGTTTTTCATAGCTTTGGGAGAGGACCGCAGCCTATCCTTTTGACACAGTGTGTACCTATGCGCACCTTTGCTTTTAGCATAGAGCGGGACTGCACCTGTGTTAACTGTGGGCCTGCGGACCCTGTCAAAATTTTGAAAAACCTAAGATTTCCTCTGTTAGTCAGCTTAGTTTTTGTTTAGAAGTTATTATCCACTGCCCAGACCTGCATATAACCTGTTAGAAGCTTTCCCTAGGTTGATTTCAGTAGTGTTAGGGTTTTAGGTGAAATTCCTAGGAGTTTTGCTTGTTGGGCTTGTTTTTCATTTTGGTTGTGTAGTGGCTCTGAGCTTAGAAGCTGTAGGGACCTCAGATCACCTTGGTGTCTACCAGCCTTCTTATGAGTCTGACCATTTATGAAATCTCCCCTTGTTGAGGAATCCGCTTTGAGTTTTCTCTTTACAAAAGTTCGAAAAGCTTGTGTTTAAAAGTTTGGATTTTCGTTTTTAATAAGAAAACAAAATTGGTTGTTCTTGACTGATTTGTGATTCTACATAAATTGGTCCTTAGCTTACATCTAGCTAAGTAAAACATCCTTAAAAAAAGACATCTTGTAGGCTTTGACTTCAAACAAGTTTTTATAATTTATAGATCCCAAAGTTAGTTCTTTGCATAGTTTTGAGTGTTTTATAAAAAATAAAAAAAATCTCTTTTGGAAAAAAGTTTTTTTTTTGTAGTGGTTGAGTGCTTTGAAACGAAAAAGGGAATTTTTTGTGAAATAACTAGTTGTCTCGTTTTGAGTGCATCGGAAAGGACAAAAGCTCTTCTTTTAATTTGTTTGATTAAGAAAGATTCGTGTTTACAAAATATTTGCATTCTCAAACTCTTTCTTAGTTTAGAAGTTCATCGAAGAGAAAAGATTGTTTAAATCATGTTAGGTGCATTTTAGTGATTTTGAGTCGAGTCTTCATACCACGAGTTTCATCTCCGCACCTTTTGACTTAAACAAAAACCAATAAAAAATAACGCTTAAAGTAAAATTCATCTAGCAACATTTTTTTTTCTAGGGCTCTGATACACCAACTTAGCTTAGGCTAGTGTCTTGGAGTAGGAGAGTAATTAACTCTCCAAGATAGTAAAAATGAACAAGTAGCTGTATCTTGTGGTAGGGAAGAAATCCAATTGTTGCATTTATGCTCTGGGAAAGCTCCTCTTAAAGGAGAAGCACGAGATCGTGTTCGAACCAGTGTGGGAATCAATCCTTCCTCATTGGGAACGACGCCAGATATTCACGTATTAAAAACGGTAAACCTTAGATTAACCATTGTCGAGGAGCGTGGGGTCACTTGTTGGTAAACCTTGGATTATGTCAAGGAGCCTTCAAGGGGATTGAGCTTGCTACTCTGCCCTTGCATGCGTATCGGATTGTAGATTGTTCCCCCAGGTATATTTGTTTTAGTTGGTAACCTTAGTGGCCATATTCTTTAGGATTCTTCCTGAGGTGACAGTGGTGGGAAGATCCCACTGTACCTGGAGCAGACGTTGGCTAGACTCACTTGGATTTTCTGGGGGGTTCTCTTCGCTCGAGACGGTTAAGTGGAGGAACTTGTGCCAGTCTATTCATTAAGCAGGTTGTCGGGGTAACTATTCCAACCGCCATTTCTGTATTGAACTCTGTGACATTGGATTTCATCACCAACTAGTGTTTTCAGTATGCAAAGTTATTGTTTGTGTGTGTTTGATCTCCTAGATTCGTTAGGCGTGTGATTCAAATTTGTTTGGTTCTTTAGAGGCTTTAGGTGGTTTTCATTGAGATTTTACTTTGTTTGCGTGTGAAGTAGTTAAAAGTTTTTAACCGTGGCTGAATTACCGAGGAAGTCTTGTAGACTTCGGGGCAAACCTCCTGAGTTTTCACCAAGCTAGCTTGAAGGCTTGAAAGTCATCGTAACTCCTAGAGACAGTGGAGTTGGGTCACCTGAAGAAGGAGAGTCTTCTTTGATAGTACACCTTGATTTTCAAGCGTTAGTAGCAGATTACAATCCGCAGTCAGTGTCTGTTTTCGAAGTTACTGGTATCTTTTCATCTACTAGTGATATAGGTGAGGAACCTGAAATATCCGAGCCTGAAAGTGAATTTGCTGCTACTCCGACATCGGGGTTTGCTTCTCCAGCTTCTAGTGGTCCTGGTTCACCTAGGGTAGAAAGAGTAATCACCCAGGATCTTCCTTCTGGGCTTATAGCTATTGAAGAACTTGCTACTCCGGAAGAAGAAGTAGGCATCCCTATCCCTGAAAATCAACCTGTTATTGAACTAAGGAAGCGTGAATCAATTTTTTACAGTCCACCTAGGAGCAGTACTTGGTATCTTTCTTTGACTAATTTCTTAGAAAACCCAGGGTTAAGTTTTTTACCACCTCGTGTTCCTTATCATCCAACACCTAGAGGTTATTATCCTCCGTTAAATATGTCAAGACAATCATCCATGTTTACTCAATCGACCAAATCCTTATTGTATGGCGGTCCTTCTGTTCCCTCTGGGTATCAGTCACTTTCTGGTACTTTTTCGGGAGCATCTCCTCAACCCATTGAGCAAGGGTTATTAACTGGAAGCAATGGTGCTAAGCCGTTGAGCGTAGAAGACATTCTCATGATGTCAGGTTCTATTCCCAATCCTCAACCTCAAGGTGGCTAGTTACCACCTGGGGGGCAGCCTCAATTATCGCCTGGGGGGCAACCTCAAGGTACCCAATTTGCATCTAGGGGGCAACCTCAAGGACAGTACATACCTACGGGATAGTACATTCCTCAAGGTCAACCCGAGACTCAATATGTACCCCAAGGTAAACCTCAATATCAATTTATACCTCAAGGTCAACCCCAGTATCAGTACGTGCCTCAAGGGTATCAACCCCAAGGTCAGTACTCGAACCAAGGTTTCCAACCACCCTTTGGTCAAACGTATGTTCAAGGAACAGGAAATGTACCTTTAAATTATCAATCCTACCCTCAACCTGGTTATGGTCCTCAATATTCTCAACCTGTTATGGGTCCGTACCCCGGAATGAATATAGTGTGGGATCCATCACAAACTCAACAGGTGTTGCAGCAAAATGTACAGTTGTCATCTCAAACTGGACAACCCTTAGTTTCTGGTACACCCCAGCAACCAGTCTAGTCTAACATTCAAACTTCTTTACCTTCGGTAGTTTCTCAGCCTGGGCCTAGTACGCCTCGTACTCCGCCTCAAACGACTGCTACAACTGACGCAACATTTTTTCAATCTACCCCACCTACTTCTGGAGTATAGACAACTCTGGTTTCTACTATTCCTGTATCTACTCCTCAAACATCTTTACCACCATCTGGATCTACGATTCAAACTTCAGTTCAGATGCCTGTAGGACAACCTGGTTCAAGTACGGTTGTCACAAGTCAACCACAATTCACTTATCAATTGTACTAGGGACAGTACCAATTTGGTCCTGCTATGCAGCCGCCAGTCTATCAGTATCAACCGTACCCTGGGTACACTTATCAACAACCTCAACAACCCTAGTATGGTCTGGTTAATCTTGGTTTTCCGGGAGGATACAATATCCCAAATGCAATTCCTATTCCAAGTTATCCTGGATATCCTCCTCCTGGGTCTAGTCTCATGACCCAGAGTTTTAGGGACCCTAATCGTCAGTTACCATTTATCGCAACTTTGGAAATACCTGACTTGTTGCGCCTAACGAACGATCCCATTAATTATCTTCCGTTTTGGTCGCTAATGCCGAATAAGTTGCCTAGTGACATTCCTAAGTTCGAAGGTAAATCAGGGGAGGACCCGTCGAACCATGTGATGACTTACCACCTCTGGTGTGCGTCTAACTCCATTTCAGATGATTCAATTCGTCTTAGACTTTTCCAGCGCACTCTAATTGGTCTCACGACCAAGTGGTACATTGAGTTACCGCAAGGAACTTTTTATAATTTTAGTCAGTTAGCTACCTCGTTTTTAACTCATTTTCAATTGCCAGTCTGATATGACAATGGCACGGAATTGTTAACTTTGTTAAAACAATCGACGTCCACTTACATTTCAGATCATATTCATGAGTGGAGACGTCGACGACGCTTAGTGAAGGTTTTTATTCTGGATCAGATCTTGGCTGAGTGGTTTGTAAAATATTTGTTGCCAAATATCACTGAAGATGTAGCTAAAGCCGGAGTTGTTACTGAGGAGCAAGTAATTTCTCAAGCATAGTACCTTGACTTGGTCTATACGTAGTCAGGTACGTTACACAAGAAAATCCCCGATCTTCCCAAGCAAAATCAAATCGCTGCAGCTCCTTCGGAATCTCATGCCGCCGATGGTATGATTGGTACGGTTAACACTAAAAGTAAGAAGAATTCTTCCAAGAATTCTTCTCCTATCATAACCTTGCCTGATTCCCCGACAGGAGATTCTTCTGCAGAGATTTCTGTCGATATTCACGTTGTAGAGTCATCTGCAGCCAAATCAAAATCCGGTGGAAAGAAGAAAGGAAAGAAGAAGAATAAAACAGACAAAAATTCAAAGGAGAAACCTGAAAAATCAGAATCCAACGATGAAAAACGCAAACCTCGTTATCCTTGTCTCATTTGTGATGATGAAAATTTTACAAGAGACTACCCTCATCGAGCATAGGTTGCGAAGATTGTCAAAGGTTCCCAAACTCCCGTTGTTTTGAAGGATCCTTTTCCAGCTCAAGACAGTAAGATGATAGGTTCTTCCTCGAGTGCCCATGAAGAACCCATATTGATGATGTCCCATGTTAGGATTGCGACTCGATCACAAGATTATGGTAGTAAAAGTCTTGTTGATGGTAAAGAAGCAAAATCTTCTCATTTTAATCCGTCAACCTCAGCTCCCGGTTTCGATCCACTACAGATCAAGAAACCTAATCCAAACTTGGTAATCAAACTGCCCACCAAGGGTATACTTCGAAAGTCAACTTTCAATCCACATGCGAGAGTGCTCAGAACTATAACATCGTTGAGGATTTAGCTGTTTCACCCTCAGCAATGTCGGCTTTGGAAGTGTTGCAATCATTTCCAGCACAACGCAAATTACTTTTGTCGGCTATAGGAGTTGTTGACGTTCAGGACTCGAACCTAATAATTTTCAATCTAGAAAATAGTACACCGCGTTTACCTCATCAAATGGCTTTCCAAATTCCAGTGATAGTCAAAAACAGGCCTATTCATCGGACTGTAATTGATGAGGGAGCCTCAACGTGTATTATGTCGATACAATGTTGGAGATCGCTTGGTTGTCCTTCGCTAAATCAATCCCCAATGATTCTAAAGGCCTTTGATGGCCGTGGGTTTCATCCTTTTGGCATTCTACAGGATTTTCCTATAGGGGTTGAAGGAAAAACCGTTAATCTAGATGTGGAGGTGGTTGATGCCCCTCTAGATTACAACCTTCTCTTGGGTCGAAGTTGGTCTTACGCTATGACAGCGGTCATTTCATCAGTCTTTCGGGTTATAAAGTTCCCTCATAATGGGAAGATCATAACAATAGACCAGCTGGCTTACTTTTCATTCGACCCAGCCTCTTCTGAAAGTATTCAGCATGTCGGTAAAACGACTATCGCATATAAGAATGTTGGAGTAGGACTAGTTAAAGATGCCGGTTTACTAGGAACTTTTCCTTTTCCTTCGATCAACACATCGTCTTCATTTGCAACCATTCATATGATTACGTCAGACACCGTTGTTTATGATGATCCTTGGATCATTCCTTCTGAATTTGAGATAGACTCATTTGGTGATGTCATGCCTTTGAGTCCATATGAAATTACGTATGAGGTCATGCAATCATTTACCGACCCATCTTCAACCGAAAATGACTTCATGAATGTGGTCCGTGAGGAATCACTTTTCACATCAAGCTTGGATTTAATCACGTTTTCTGAACTTGTTCACTCTGATGAGCAAATTTGTGAAATCCTATGTGTAGATGATTTACCATGGGAAGATCTCCATCACAGATCTTCGTTTTTACCCGAGAATGATCGTTTTGAAAATGATTTTTCAGCAATTTTTATGATGGAATATGTCAAGGAACCTCATAATCCACTGAAACATCCAGATTCAGAGTTAAATTTGGGAAACATCTCTCGAACAATTCCTATTGACATTTCGGTTAAGCATGGAATTGTTGAGAACATTCATATAGGTGCCTTATGTACAGATGACGAAATTCAAATATACAAGGCCCTATTTCAAGAATTCCGCGACGTGTTTGCCTGGTCCTATGAGGAAATGCCAGGAATTGATCCCGCGATTGTTGTTCATGAGATTAAGACTTACCCGGATGCTAAACCCGTCCGGCAACATTTGCGTCAGATTCACCCAATAAAAGCTGCTGCAATTAAAGCAGAAGTTGAAAAAATACTCAAAGCAGGTTTCATTTATCCGATCCCGTTAACAGATTGGGTATCGAATATTGTTCCGGTTAACAAAAAGTAGGGAACAATAAGAATATGTATCGATTATAGGGACATCAATCGAGCTTGTCCAAAGGACAATTACCGAACTCCCTATATCGATCAAATCATTGATGATTGTGCCGGCATCGAAATATTCTCCTTCATGGATGGTTTTTCCGGATACAATCAAATCAACATTCTACCTGCCGATCAACCAAAAACGGCTTTCATTTGTCCATGGGGGACATTTGCTTAATGCAAATTACCTTTTTGGCTTAAGAATGTCGGAGCAACTTTTCAAAGGGCCATGTCTTATGCGTTTCATGACATCAAGAACATTGTGAAACCCTATCTCGATGACTTGCCTGCTCATTCATTACATCGAGCTGATCACCTTGTCCATTTATGAGCAATCTTTATGAGGTGTGTTGAGTCCCAAACCTGCACTTCCCTATATACCCTTTCAGCCTTCTTTTTCCATTTACTTCATCCACCAAGCTGTCAAATCATTGCATATTAGTCTAACAAGAGCTTATGAAATGGTTTCCTAACTATGTTTATGACTGTTGTTTGATTTAGATTTTTGTTCAAGCAGCTGCGGAAGCTTGTCACTTTCCGCAACCATTTTGTTAAAGGATATGCTACAAGTGTCCAATGGAGAAACCAACCACATGGGTAAGCTGCAAGTGACGTGTACATGGAGTGTGTCCCCTCAGATCAGCCAAATCACTCATAAACAGTCGCGGTCAACGATGGTCAAAGGAAGGGCCAAAGGAGGAATTTTGCGGTGGCACGGCTCTGTTTTGCCCACGTGAAGGTTTGCATGGCACGATCCTTAGTTTCCGGAGGTACTGGCACACCTGGAGAATAGCCTGTGAATAGAACCAAGCATCCACCACTCCATTAATTCATGACCATCATGCTAGATCTCGGGTCAAGGAGATTTACGTGTCTCTTGGCAGCATAAATCTAGGAATTAGTTGCAACACCTTTTCTTATAAATAACGCGTTGATATACGCTGAATAGCTTAGCTCATATATTGTAATCTTGACTGTTGTCGCCCACTGTACTGCATTTCACTTTGCTTTAAATACATGAGAAGACAGTTTTTCTGAATCTGATTTGTGACTAAGTGATTGACTGGCCGAGGTTGCAGAGGGCCCCTGTACACCAGAGCTTTGTATAGTTTCTTACTTGCTTTCATTTACTGTTTTTTTTAATCATTGTTTGTATATATATTGTGTTGTTCTGACGTTCATTTGCTGTCTATATTTCCTTTATGTTTCTTTTATAACTGTTAGCTGATCAGTGCTTCTTTTACAGGTTTTGTTGTAGGTAGCCCGGGCAGATTTACATATTTTTTTGATAACTACTGACATGAGATCATCTTGTCCTTCCTGCTGATTTTCATTTCCTAAAGTTTTATTCTAGTACTGTCATTTTTCAAATTGTGTTGTGCTTATTTATTTTTCTGCTACTTAGACATCATATTACTCATCTGTTTATGATTTCCTTTCTATAGTCAAGTGACTCTATTAGTAAGGAATCAGAATATTACTTATTGTAGTATGATTTAGTTTGCTTTCCTGCAATTTAGATATCATATTACTCAGCTTGTTTATGATTACTCCCTATAGGCAGATTGAGTTGAAGGGTAAAGGATCAGAACAGGGGTTGAAGTAGTGTGATTTAGTTGCTTTGCTTTCAGTCTTTGAGTTGCTTTAAGTTCAGTTTTTACTTTCTTTTTCATACAGAAATAAGGATACTGGGCCATTTTCACTAGTTCACTATTTGGTACATTTACTTCCTCTTGAGAATTGATTTCATTACAGTCAGTTTAGAGCTTTCTTTTTGAAAACTTTTAAGTTTGGAAAATCATTGTTGAAATCACCATTACCATCCATACTTAACTTTCAATTTCGCCATCACACACTAGGGAATCCATAAAAGATAAATCCAAAAACAAACTAAAAAAAACTCAAAAATGACAAAAGACTAAGAAAATGGTTATCTTGTACATATAGTACACCCCACTTTGTCAGTTTACGAATCCCGGATTGACATTTAAATTAGCAATTTAGAACACACTAAATTGACCAAACATTTTGGCGCTGTTGCCGGGGGAGTGAATCTCACATAAGGATTTTTCATGCCTTGTACCCATGATTGAAAAGGATTTTGAGGTTGGGACCAAGGTTGTTGCCAAGGATTCCAATTTGGTGGGGTTTGAAAGTTCATAGAGTTGTTAAACCCTTGGTTTTGTTGCCACTACCAAGGTATCCTTGCAACAAAACATAGAGACTCAATTGTATTTGGATCTTCTTGGAAGACAGCTTTGAGCCCAAGAATTGAAGGACAATCCTTGGTCTCATGATTCTCTGAACAAATCACACATGTTTCTACAACTTTTGCATCCAAGGGACATTCCTTGATAGCATGTTTCTTCCTACATTTTGGGAAAAAGATGGCTAAAGCTTCAGCTTCTGCTTTCTTCTTATTGTGGATCTTAAGAGTGTCTAGTTGCTCACTAAGACTCCCTAAGATATCAGTTTTGAATTCATCAAGCATATTTCCAATCTCAGCCCTACTTACTGATCCAGTTGCACATTTGTTTGCTCTGATGAGAGAAGGATCTCTAGGCCCTTTTCCAGTTTTAGATTTTCCTCTTGAGAGATGGACACACAACTCTGCTATATCATGAAGTGGAAGTTGAGATATGTCTCCTTTTCCCATCATGTTCAAAATATCTATCCATTCATCTCTAATGGCTTTTAATAGAAGGGATTTCAAGGTTTCCTCATCTAAGTTACTCATTTTTGCTCTTTTCATATTGTATTGGAATCTTTCAAGTAAATCCTCTAAGTTTTCATCTTCTCTTTGTACCATTTTAAATACTTCATCCTTGTGGTTGGTGGGCATACAATAGTCCAGGTATCTATCCAAAAATGTTTGTTTCATATCATTCCAAGTCCTAATGGATTGAGTGAGTAATCCCATGAACCATTTCAAAGCAGATCCTTTCAATGTTGAAGGAAACAGTTTGAGTTTTTGAGAGTCCTCCAGATAATCATAAGTTCGACACACGACCTCAAACTCAAATAGAAATGTTTCAGGATCCTCATTTCTTAACCCATGAAAGTTTGGGAGGACAGATGGTGAAACATTTTTCATTGTTGCTCGAGAATCCTCATCGACTATAGGAAATCCAAATGAGTTATCTCCATCCCTATTTCCCCCATTGTTACCTCTACCTCCTCCATTATTTCCTCCTCCCCCTCCTCTACCTCTACCTCTACCAAATCCGTTAACTCCCTCCTCTGTCATGGTAGCTTCCTCAGAGATTTCAGAGTCCTCTGGTTCCTCTACTAATGGCAAACGAGGAGGAATTTCTCCCTCTTCTTCCTTAGGTGATTCTACTTCTTCAATTACAATGTGTCTCCCTGTAGAAGGAAAGAAATGATCTTTTCCTAATTCAGATTCGATGGATGGTGTGGAAGAGTCTCCTAACTCAACTACTACCTCTTGAATTCCAGGAATCCTAGGGCTAGGAATGTAGGTTGGAGATGATGGAGGTGTCTCTTGTCTATTCCTTGAAGTAGATGGAGTTGTGAAAATCGAACTCTTGGCTCTAGCTAAAAACCTTCCCCTAGAATCTCTTGCTCTATGCATATCATTTTTATTTTTCTTCAAGTCAGGCTAATAATTCTCTTTCTGATCTTCCAGGTCACTCTAGGTGCAAGAAGAGAGCATACTCAAGAAACTATTAAACCAATAACTTTCTCTTTTTTGATCCTCCAGATCATGCTAAGTGCAAGAGGAGAGCATACTTTGAGAGGTTATCAATTTTCCTTCCTTGAATTTTTTTTTTTTTTTTTTTTAAGAAATTGGCTACCTAGTTTCACTTCCCCGGCAACGGCACCAAAATGTTTGGTCAATTTAGTGTGTTCTAAATTGACCAAACAAGGTGTAGGCATTATCGAATTCGGTTGAACCCACACAAATGTGTCTTTTGTATAGAAACGGGTCGATTGCTGGAGTTTGTAGTTTCGAAAGCCGACATTCGCATCAATCCCTCGAAGGTCGAAGCTATTGTCAAATTGCCTCCTCCTTCGAGTGTTCGCCAACTCCAAAGTTTGCAAGGGAAAGTAAACTTTTTACGACGATTCATTCCCAACTACACCGAGGTTACAAAGGGTTTTACCTGGTTGTTGAAACAGAATACTCCATTCTATTGGGACGAGATAGCTCAGAAATCTTTTGATGCGCTCAAACACGCGTTGACCCATGCACCATTATTGCATCCTCCCAACTAAAACCAGGATTACTTCTTGTATCTCGCTGCCTCTCATTCCACCATTGGAATGGTCTTAGTTCAGGAAGATGAATTTGGAACTGAGCATGTGATATATTACCTTAGTCGAAGCTTAAATCCAATTGAGCTAAAGTACTCACATGTGGAGAAATTGGCATTGGCAGCTGTTCAAGCTGTCCAACGTTTTCGTCACTACATTTTACTACGTAAAACTACCATAATTTCGGATTGCAACCCTATGATCTACATTTTGACCAAGAAATTGCTAGGGGGCAAGTACTCTAAATGGATTGTTATCCTGCAAGAGTTCAACTTGGAATTTGAGAAATCTAAGTCTAAGAAATCTTTAGTGTTTGCGGAG
This sequence comes from Pinus tabuliformis, assembly GCA_031772625.1. Classification (NCBI taxonomy): domain Eukaryota; kingdom Viridiplantae; phylum Streptophyta; class Pinopsida; order Pinales; family Pinaceae; genus Pinus; species Pinus tabuliformis. The sequence continues at coordinate 1,280,342,164 of CM062807.1, read as the reverse complement.
TTAATGTGTGATTTCCCGTGTACTAATACGGAAACTGTGGCGGAGGATCCCATTGTGGACGAATCCTTGTTTCTAATCAGTACATTAGATCCGTGGTATGGGGATATCATCGTTTATCTCCAGACCCAATCCTTTCGGCCGAAAATTTCAAGGTCAGAACGTCGGAAAATACGATTCCAGTCCCAACAATACAGGATTATTGGAGATACTCTTTATCGCCATGGGGCAGCCTCTATTTTTCGACGTTTCATAACTCACGAGGAAGCTGAAAGGGTTCTAAATGACTGTCACTTTGGAGCGTGTGGCGGTCATATGTCTGGGTATGCCACAGCCCAAAAGATATTGTGCGTTGGCTACTTCTGGCCGTCTTTATTTAAAGATTGTATTACTGTGGTCCGAAAATGCCACAACTGCCAAATATTTGATCCAAGGATGCGTGCTCCACCTGATCCTCTCCACCCTATAATTGTCGTTGGTCCTTTTGCCAAATGGGGTATCGATTTTATTACATGTTACCCTCACTTGGTCGAGGGGCATGCATATATCATCCTTGCGGTAGATTATTTTACCAAGTGGGCCGAGGCGATGCCTACATTTGAGGCAGACGGCAAGACAGCTGCAATTTTCGTGCTTAATCATATAATTGCTAGGTTTGGTGTCCCGCAAGCGATAATCACTGATCATGGGCATCATTTTCGAAACGTTATGATGACCGAACTTACAGACTAGCTTGGTTTGCGTCACGAGAGTTCAACCCCTTATTATCCACAAGCTAATGGTCTGGTTAAATCCATCAACAAAGTTTTAGTCATCATGATCCGACGAATCATTTGGATTCATTGGTCGAATTGGCATAACATGCTATTTTCAGCGCTTTGGGCGTACCAAACTTTAGTAAAAACATCAACAGGGTTCACTCCTTTCCAACTAGTGTATGGTCTGAAAGCTGTGTTAACCATTGAATGCGAAATCCCGTCACTGCAAATGGCCATCGAGTTACTTCCAGCTACTTCCGAAGAGGAAAAGCGTTTGTTATACTTGGCGCAATTAGATGAGAATCGACGTGATGCTACATTGGCGATCGAGACTCACACAAAACGTATGAAAGCTCAGTATGATCGAAATGTGACCCCTTGAAATTTTTCGGAAGGAGATCTAGTCTTAGTTTACGATCAAGCTAATGATAAATTAGGCGCTGGAAAATTCGTTCCTATGTGGCATGGTCCCTATGTTGTCAAGCGAAAGCTAGCAAAACGGACCTATGAACTGGTAGACTTTGATGGGGACTCTTTGGGTAAACCCAAAAATGGTCTTTACTTGAAGAGGTATTATGCTTAAAGAATGGGTATAGAGATTTTTAGTTAGGATAGCTTTTCTTTCTAGCTGGTGTGTTTTAGTTTAAACAATGTGCTTAGCTTAGAGAGTGTTTTTTCGTCATTATTCCTACTTATCTTGGTTTTACTCTTGATATTGCAGATGTCGATGCCTCTCCAAACATACATTGGTTTCGCTGATGGTGCTTGTCGTAATACACAGAACATTTCTTCCGCAGCTTGGGTTATCTATTCGCCCTTTGACGAGTTAGTATCTATGCATGGGGTAAGCCTCGGTCAAACAACGAACAACATTGTTGAGTATAGTGCAGTGATTGAGTTATTATCTAAATCTATTTCCTTTGGGATTCAGAGTTTGATAGTGAGGTTAGATTCTGAACTCGTTGTGTTACAGCTTAATAGAGTGTATGCCATTAGAAATCCAGTGTTATTAATATTATTTTTGAGAGTGCATCTCTTGGAACGTGAATTTGATTATGTTGAATATCAGCATATTCCAAGATCTTTAAATACATTAGCAGATGCAATTTCTTCTCGAATGTTAAGTAGACATTTGCAATAATCATACATGTAAATTTAAAACCATTCCATAACATGATTTACAAGATAAGCCGATAATAGTGATATATATATATATATATATATATATATATATATATATATATATATATATAGGAGTGTGTCAAAAAATACATAATCATCGATCATAGGTTGAAAAACACCTTATGATCGGCAAAAATGATAAGTACAAAAAACAAAATGTCATATGTGCCCACAATAGGCGATCATCCTATCACTAGTGATGATCTCGATAAGAAACCACTACACGGGCCACCTTGCAAAGGAACCTCCTAAAAGGTCCTGGGACCCCAATCACATAGCGCTGAAGTCGATGAGGAATGTCATCTATAGTGGTCATCGGAATATCTCCTGTCAGGCGCTTGAGATGACCCTCCAACTCGGCCAAAACCTCTGTTGATTCGTCCTGTGGGGCTGGCACGGCTGCAACTGGTTGTTTCCTATCAGTTTTGGGACGATGGAAAAATAATAAAAAAAAAAAATAATAAGGAAAATGTTGAACATGATTTTACCTGAGTCATCCCACTGCTCTCCTGGTGGAAGAGCCATGTCTGGATCGGCATGAAAATCTACCCCAGCGTAAGGGAAGTCCTGAATAGAAAAGACCTGGTTTTCCAACCATTGGAAATACTCAGGTTTGAATTGAGCAACCTCTGTCCTCTCATTCGGGTGACGGGCCATAATTGCGACCCATCGCATCAGTTTGGGCTCTCGAGGAAGCCCGGCTCCAACATTAAGGTTCTGCGGGATCAACATGGGAACCCTCTCCAGACCAAAACTCACAACTAAAGCCCCATAACCAAAGGTATTTAGTTGTCCGTTCTTGGCCCTGGTCAGTTGGCCTTTCACATTAGCCAACACAACATCGCACCAGTTGAAGATGGTGCCTCGAAAGCAATCAATTGCCATACGCATCTGGGATCCGGTGACAATATGTAATGCGGCACTCCCGCAAAGTCTAGTGACAGTAAACGCGATTACCATGAGTTCAGGATGGGATATGGTTTTTATGTCTATCCCTTTGTCTCTAGCATGGCTGTTGCAGAACTCTAGCCGGAGGCTATCGACAGACTGGCCACCTGGCCTAGCCCCAAACAGAGTCAAGTCATCGCCTCTCGTAGGCAAACCAGTCAAGAAATATATGTCCGCCGGCTTGATTTCGAGCTAGTGGCCACCAATGAAGAAGCACTGGTCCTGTATGCTCCATCTGTCAACCAGCCACTGTAAGAAATCCACCTGGTCCCTCATGCCAGGAATGGCCCAGAATTTGTACAAGCCACACGCCTTCAAAGCATCAAGAGAAGGTTGATGGTTCCATACGACAACATTCACGTCCTCATGCTCTCGTTCACGCCAATCTAGCATGATGTACTCTCTGCAACAAGTAAAAAGATAAATTAAAATGCTAGAAATTATTTTGTTTGGTCCAATTTTGAGAATTTTTGGGTTAAAAACCCTTGCGACAGGGACCACACCCTCCGAGTTAGACACAGTGCGTGGGACCACACCTTGTCTACATGGAAGGTGCGGACCCCTGACTTTTTCCCAATGGAGAAAAAGTCGGGGTCTACAGGCCAGCAGTGGTACACGTGCGGGCCCCCGCGCGTGGGTTTTAAGCCTAAAAACCCTCCAAAAAATGAAATGAATGACTAAAACAAAAATGAAACGGTTAAAAATGCAGAGTAGGATGATGTGAATTACCTGGAGAAGACGACGTTCAATTCCGACAGTTGGATTTTCCGCAATCTTCACGGGAAGTTTTCTGAACAAAAGCACTATTTTCTCACCCAAAAGTCAAACGGTAAAAATGAATTGGCGAAGGCCCTTTTTATAAGTTTTTTGAGTAAATAAATTGAAAATTTGTTTATGTTTCACTTTGAAAAGGTATTTTTGCGACATTTTTATCCATTTCAAACAGGTATGAGTAATGTTTGCCTTTTTGTTTAGGATAATGGATTATTCAGGCGAAACCTATCATTTTCAACGGAACAACATTTAGAGTCACCTTTAAGCTCCTTTCTGACTCCTGAAACATGAAAAGATTGCTGAGTTTTTCTTTTAAACTCGTTAAAACGGAATTAAAAGACAGTCCACTTACAGCTCTTTTCCGACCGTAAAAACATGAAAAGATTGTCGGATTTTTGTCGTTTCAAATTCGATATTGGTTATAAAATGACGTGTCATTGATCGCTTTTTTACATTTTTGGGTCAAGGGCACTAATGACGAAAAGTACTCCTTGGTCATAAAAGATCAAGCGGTTCTCTCAAGTATTATTTTATACTTTTTCGGGGTTGGGAGACACAAATTTATGAAAAAGGTCAACCCTAGAGTTTTCTTAAGTTTTTTCAGACTCTCTAAAATTGAAAAACGCCGAGTTTCTCCTATACTTGACTCGTTAAAATTTCGCAGTAAAGGACCTATTCGAATACAAAGAGGAACGAGCCACTCCTTCTTAGGGTTCGAATTTAAACTAAGTTGGACTCATCCGAAGGATGAGCTTATAGTCAAGCAAATGTTATCCTCCTCAAGCTTGTCAAAAATAAAGAGGTACTTGCCAGAAATGGTGGGGGAAAAGAGAGAAAAATGAGCCTGTTTGTCATACTTTGTAACCACTCTTGAACCCAACACTTTTATTCACCTGGGTTGGGAAATCCTTTGCCTAATAGTTGATCAAACCACATTGAAAGTCTTCAGCCGGTTTCTGGGTATTAACTTTGGGTCAATTGTCACCAAGCCATCTATCGTGTCGTTATGTGTTCAAGAGGTCACTGCCAATAAGCCATTCATCTGCAAAATATCTATCATCCATCTTGACCATCCTTGAGTCAGTCCTTGCAACTAAATTTCTTCAACTTGATCTATGGTTTCGTGTTGTGGGCTTGCCTGCGATGGATCACTTTCTATCGACTTCAGCTCATTATCTAGAAATATGATCTAGAAATCGTCAGTACCTTGGGATCTGCATGCCTCAATGGCAGGTTTCTCGCCTTTGACGACAGGTTGCATCATTGACCTTCGATCAAAGGATTTCGTGACATGTTCGACATCAACACATTTATTCACATCTCATGGATTGTACTGGGTACTTTGAGAGCCATTGACATCACTGGTGGTTTCTCTCACACTTGTTAACAGTTTACATCATTGACTGGTAATCAAGTGGTTTCTACCATGTTCGACATCAACACATTCATTCGCATGGATAGAATTGTACTGTTTCGGGAAGTAGAAATCAAGACCCTGGATCTAGTTTCCACAATCCAGGCTGTGAAGAATTTTGTATTCATTATATAATGGACTATTCATAAACAGATGGTTGCGTCCATACTATGTCCACATGAGTCTATACTTGTGATGTTTTACAAGATCATTCCTGTATCAGAGCAGTAGTTAGTTTTTTAAGTCAGTTTTGATCTGAGTATGGGAATGCCTACCTCAGCGATGATATGATCTCATATATATATATCTTGCATTGAATGTTTTTACAGGTTCCAACCGGGCTCTCCACAAGATGATCCTCGAAATGATAAAGTACTTCACTCTTCCTAAATGATAAATGAAATCCTCATCTACTACAGACTTCGAACTTTAGGGGGCAATCTGTTACACAAAAATATCGTCACCATGATTATTTTCAGTTAGTATGGGTCTATCATCACTTGTACTGTCCTCCTAACCATGTCTTAGACCTCAGCTTTTCAAGTCAAGCTTTGAAAATAAGAGAAAGACATTAAAAATCAATGAAACTCTGGTTCCGCACTTTCTCTCACTGTTACCTGCGGTCCCGCACCTTCTGTTTACAAAAAATGCAGACGTGCCCGCTCTGTCCCTAAAGGTGTGGGTGCAGACCCCTGTGAAAGTCAAAAAGGCGCAAGTTTATTCTAAAAAACTCAGTTTGGGTTAATTCTAGATGATTCTAGAAGGAATTTTAACGTGGATTTGTCGCTCTTAGGTGGTTCATGCATCCCAAAAGATAAGGAGCTAATCCCTTGATGAGAGGAGATATCCCTTTGAAGGAGGGCTTTATCCCTTTGAAGGAGGACCTAGTAACTTCCCTCCATTGCACTATAAATTCAGGCATTGGGCTAGTTGCTAGGGAGGTTAGAAGCTGAAGATTTTTGAGGGTAAATGCTGGTGAAATTAAGACTTCTTAGTTGAGCTTAAGAGGACAGATCACATACCTTTTTGGCTTCATTGGGAAGTGAGTGAAACTTGTCAAAGTAGAGGAGACTTCTTGTTGGACCCTGGGAGGAGCTTGTACAGCGTCAAGGCACAGGTTGTAAAGTTCTTCTTCTTTTGAATTAATACAATCAAACTCATTTTTCTCAACAAGTATCTCATTTTATTTGTTTCATGGACTCCTTGACTTTCATGTTAAATATGTTTTATGATATTGGCTTTTCAGGTTCTATTTAATTTGTTTGCTTGTTTGTGTTTGCAGATTCGCGACAAAGGAGCTCATTTGGATCGAAGGAGCGAGGGCATCCACAAACTTGCATTGGACCTAAGGTAGGCCCTAAAACACTTGTTTGCCTTTGTTTATAAATGCATATTTAGAGAAAGATAGTGTCTGGTTGGTTTGTTTGTCATTAGGTCTTCTTTAGATTCTAGGAAGGTCTATCTTGTCCACAAGATCGACTTATTCCGTGTGACAGATCCGTTTCCAAATCCAGGAACAAATCTGGTTGCTAGTGACAATGCTTCCCCGTCCCAAGTGCTAATGTTGTCGGTTTCAAAGCAGAAAACGATGCTTTGATATCGACAAGGAATAAAGATTACGGGAATCCACAGCTGTCGAACAACAAGGCCAATGATCAACCCAGTAGTTCGACAACAACTTTGACCAAAGTTGTGCCACCCATCATTCCTAAACTAACGATAAAGCTGCCAAACGAAGTAGTACACAAATCGAAGATTTGGCCCAATCGCCATCCACTATGTCGACACTTGAGGTACTGCAAAATTGCCCCTCTCAAAAGCAGTCTTTATTATCAACAATAAGTGGGATTGACCCAACGGATTCCAATCTTGTGTCCTTTAATCACAAAGGATATGACCCTCAGTTACCAGCTCAACTAGCTTTCCTCATTCAAGTGAAAACCCTCAACAAAACTGTTCATCGAACAATTATTGATGAGGGGGCATCTACATGTATTATGTCGATGAGTTGCTGGAAGACTTTAGGATCTCCACCCTTGTCACGATCTTCAACAACATTAAAATCATTTGATGGACGGACATACACCCCATATGGGATTTTAAGTAACTTACAAGTCGAACTGAGGGGCAAAATGGTAGAAATAGATGTTGAAGTAATTGACGGAAACCTCAGTTACAACATCCTACTTTGAAGGCCCTGGATATATGCTATGGCAGCCGTTGTGCCGACCTATTTCAGGAAGATTTCATTTCCCTTTCAAGGAGGAATTACAATCATCGACCAACAAACATTTCTCCCCAACAGTTCACAAGTTACGGGAAGCATTCCGATGATCCATGGAAGCCCTAATTCACTTCAAAATATCAGAGTAGGCCTACTAAAAGACCCTATATTAATGGGGAATTTTCCCTACCGCCTCCAATCAATCTGTCGGAAGTGGCAACAGTGGGAACCTGCAACATGATATCTTCTATTCAAAAGATATCTGAAAATGATATTAAAATGGATCATCTACAGGTATTACCTCCAAGCCCAATAGAAATCTTGTAGCAATCAATGTTTTTGGCATGGGAGGCAAACCCAAATCAACACTCATCAAGCATTTGGATAGATAGGTTTAAAGAATATGGTACCCCTTCAGATCCTTGGTCGCAAGTACATTATACAGATGAAGGAATTGTTCAGTCAATGATGATTGACGGGGCACCATGGGATGATTGCCACCATCGTTCCCATCTTCTGGATTACAAAGAAGATACTCCCAATGACCTTCATCATCCCTCAGTTTTTGATTTTCTATCAAATACTATAAACACGATGGATTCCGAGTGAAACTTGTCCAATATTGAAGAGACTATCGCCATAAATATCTCGACCAAAACAGATGTTGTAGAGAATATTCATGTCGGCAAATCTTGTTCTCCTTTAGAAATGGAAATATATAACGCTCTATTTCACGAATTCAGAGATGTCTTTTCTTGGTCATATGATGAAATTCCAAGCATTGACTCGAGCATAGTTGAACACAAAATTAAGATGTATCCAAATGTCAAACCGGTACGACAACGGCTATGGCAGGTGCACCCTAAGAAAGTCGTTGCCATCAAGGCAGAAGCTGAAAAAATTCTCCATGCTAGTTTTATTTACTCAGCTCCTCTAACAAATTGGGTATCGAATATTGTTCCTGTAATGAAAAAACAAGGAATGATTAGAGTGTGCATCGATTATAGGGATGTAAATCAAGCTTGTTCGAAAGAAAACTTCCCTACACCCTTCATTGACCAGATAATTGATGAATGCACCGGATGTGAAATTTTCTCATTTATGGATGGATTTTCTGGGTATAATCAAATAAATATATGCCCACAGGACCAGTCAAAGACTGCATTTATTTGTCCGTGGGGCACATTTTCATATCGCAAGCTACCCTTTGGTTTAAAGAATGTAGGGGCAACATTTCAAAGGGCAATGAATTATGCCTTCCATGACATCAAAAACATCGTTCAACCATATCTTGACGATCTTCCAGGTCATTTGCGAAAGCGGACCGATCATCCGCAGCATTTGAGAGTGATATTTCTACGTTGCCGACACTACAAGATATGACTTAATCCACACAAATGTGTATTCTGTGTGAGTTCTAGCCGTTTACTTGGCTTTGTGGTCTCAAAGGATGGGATTTGTCTCGACCCATGTAAGGTTTAGGCAATCATTAATTTTCCTGCACCTTCAAATTTGCTTCAGATTCAGAAACGCCAAGGGAAAGAAAACTTTCTGAGGAGGTTCATTCCAAATTATGCCGAACTTACTAAAAGTTATACTCGTCTATTGAAAAAAGAAGTAGCCTTCATCCGGGATCAGATTGCACAACCTTCCTTTGATGCATTAAAAGAATCCCTAATAAAAGAATCATTAATGTACGCTCTTGATTATCAAAAAGACTTTAACCTGTATCTAGCTGCAACGGATACAACCATCGCAATGGTTTTAGTTCGAGAAGACAATGGAATTGAACATCGTATATATTATTTAAGTAGGAACTTAAATGATACATAAAACAACTACTCCTAGGTTGAAAAGCTAGCTCTCTCAGCTGTTCAAGCTATACAGAGATTTCGACACTATATCCTCTTTCGAAAAACTACCATTCTGTCATATTGCAACCCCATGACTTATATATTGTTGCGACAGTTGCTAGGGGGAAAATATTCAAAATGGATAGCAATTCTACAAGAGTTTGATCTGAAATTTATAAAATCCAAATCGAAGAAATCCCTAGTTTCGCAGAGTTACTATGTGATCTCCCATCGTCATCCAATGATGTAACATCAGAAGAAGTAATCGTGGACGAATCAATGTTTCTGATATCTTCAAGAAATCTGTGGTATGGAGACATAATAATCTATCTCCAAACCCAAACATATAGTTCTAATACCTCCCACTCAGAACAACGACGCATTCGATACCAAGCAAAAGACTACATGATCGTCGATGATACACTTTACCGTCGTGATGTCGATACAGTTCTGAGGAGGTGCCTCACCCACGAGGAGGCCGAAAAAGTCCTGAATGATTACCATTCAGGCGCGTGTGGGGGGTGTCGTGGCGGAAAAAGTCATTTGTGCGGACACAACTGACCTCCCTAGGAGTCTAAACTCTCTAGCGACAAACAAGACAAAATGGAGTGATCTTTCTCTAAATATACCTTTTAAAACATGAAAACTACAAGTGTTTAGGCTTACCTTATTCCAAAACGCTGTTGTTGTAGTCCGTCCTTGCCGATCTGGATGAGCTCCTCCTTCAAGTCAATTCCTGCAACCACAAACAATCACACAATTACCAAGCACTTGCATTTCATATAATAAAACATATATTCAACATGCAGACCAAGGAACACATGGAATAACTCATTAACACAAGCTATTGAGAAAAATAAACCAGTTTGTATTAATAACGAAACAAAGAAACTCTTACAACCTGGCCTTGGTGTTGTGCAAGTTCCTCCCAGGGTCCATCAAGGGTTTTCCTCTACTTTGACAAAGCTCACCCACTTCCAAGTAGAATCAAGCAAAGACAATCTCTCCTCACAAGGTTCTAAATGGGAGTCCTAATTCCTGCAGCATTTACCCAAAGAAAATGTATAGCTCCAACCTCTCCTCCCTCTGGCTCAATGTCTTTATTTATAGTGCTGTAAAGAGGTTATTCAGGTCCACCATCAATGGGATAATCCCCCTCTTTGGGTGGGATAGCTCCCTTATTGATGGGATAAGTTCCTCCTTAATAGGGATACATGAACCAACTGGAGGCGCATCCATTTCATCAAACCGACCTCTAGAAAGTTCTAGAAGTAACCACAAGTAACTTTTTTAAGATGAAACTCGCACATTTTGCCTTTTACAGAAGGACGCACCTGTCCCTTAACATACAGAGCGTCCAAGGACGCAACTTTTGTGAACATTGTAAGCGTCCCCGCAGGTAAGGCTAGAGAGAACCTGCGACCCCAGAGATAAACACATTTTTTACAAGACTTTCTCTCTTCTTTGAGTTTGAGATGGATAGAAGAGGCATAAGACTTGTCTAAGAGGGTAGCATGACTGTTGATTTGAGCCATACTAACTGTAAGTAGTCATGGTGACATTTTTTAGTATAACAGATTGCCCCCTAAAGTGCGAAGCCTGGAATAGATTAGGGTTTTGTAATTCTAGGAAGGGTGAAGCGCTTTATCATTTCAAGGATTGTCTTGTGGATGACCTGGTTGGAACCTGCAATTTTCAACACAAAATACATGTATAAGATTATATCATCACTGAGGTAGGCATTCCCATACTCAGATTCAAAACTTTAACTAATGGACTAACTATTCTGATACAGGAATGATCTTGCAGTACATCATTTTTTATAGACTTTTGTAGACACAGTATGGACGCAGCCATCTGTTTATGATTAGTCTACATAGATAATGAATACAAAACTCCTCGCAGCCTGGATGGTAGAAACTAGATCCAGGGTCTTCACTTCTACTTCCCGAATTGGTACGATTCTAGCCATGTGATTTAAATGATTTGATGTCGAACATGTTAGAATCCACTTGATTACCAGTCGATGATGTAAACTGTTAACAAGCGTGAGAGAGACCACCAGTAATGTCAATGGTTCTCAAAGTACCAAGCACAACCCGTGAAATGTGAATAGATGTTTTGATGTCGAACACTTCACGGAATCCTTTGATCGAAAGTCAATGATGTAAACTGACGTCAAACGCGAGAAACCTGCCATTGATGCATGCAGACTTCAAGGTACTATCGATTCCTAAGTCATCTTTCTAGATAATGTGTCGATGTCGATAGAAAGCGACCCGTTGCAGGCAAGCCCGCAACACGAAATCATTGTTCAAGTTGAAGAAATGTTGTTGTAAAGACTGACTCAGGGATGGTCAAATGGATGACAAGTATTTTGCAGATGAAAGTTTTGCTTGCAGACCTCTTGAACACATAACGACACGACAGATGGCTTGGTGACGAATAACTCAAAGTTAATCCCCGGAACCCGGTTAAAGACTTTCAAAGTGGTTTGGTCAACTGTGAGGTAAAAGATTTCCCAACCCAGGTGAATGAAAAGTGTCGTGTTCAAGAGTGGTAATAAAGTTTCTTTTGAGACAAAAGGTAACAAACAGGTTCATTCTTCTCTCTTTTCCCCACCATTTCTGGCAAGTACCTCTTTATTTTTAACAAGCTTGAGGAGGATAACATATGCTTGATTATAAGCTCATCCTTTGGACGAGTCCAACCTAGTTTAAATTCGAACCCTAGGAAGGAGTGGTTCGTTCCTGTTTGAAATAGAACAGGTCCTTTACTGTAAAAGTTTAACGAGTCCAGTATAGGAGAAACTCGGCGTTTTTCATTTTTAGAGAGTCTGAAAAAACAAAAGGAGACTCCACGTTGAACTTTTTCGTATATTTGTGTCCCTCAAGCCCGAAAAAGTATAAAATAATACCTGGGGGAACCGCTTGATCTTGCGACCAAGGAGTACTTTCATAATAGTGTCATTGACCTGAAAAGTAAAAAGCGATCAAGGACACGTCGTTTTATTTCCTTATCGAGTTTGAAACGACAAAAACCCGGCAATCTTTTCCTGATTTTGCGGTCAGAAAAGAGCTAAAAGGGGACCGTCTTTTAATTCCGTTTTAGCGAGTGTAAAAGAAACGCTCGGCGATCTTTTCATGTTTTAGGAGTCAGAAAAGGGCTTAAAAGATGACTCTGATATTTTTGTTTGTGAAAAATTACAATTTCCCTCGAAATCCCTTTGTCCTGCACAAAAGCAACACATTACTCATACCTGTTTAAAATAGGCAAAAATACATCGAAAAATATCTTTTCATGGTAAAAAATGAACTAATTCATCCAAAAAACCTATAAAAAGACCTTTTACCATGTCATTTTTACCGTTTGACTGTTGAGGTTGAAAAAGGAGCTTTTGACAAGAAACTTCCCGTGGTCCCTGCAGAAAATCTGACCGTCGGAATCGAACGCCGTCTTATCCAGGTATTTTACACATCCTACTCTGCATTTCTATCCGTTTAGAATTAATTTTTAGGTCTTAGTTTCATTTTTTGGGGGGGTTTTGGTTTTGAAATTCGCCTCTCGGCGGACGCGGGTGCCCTTCGGGTGACCCGCGTCCCCCGACTTTTTCTCATACGGGAAAATGGTCGGAAGACGCGGCCCGCCTTCAGGCCAGCCGCGTCCGGGTGCCCTGTGCTACAAAGCCGGGGTGCGCCTTCCGAGAAGTGCGCATTTCAAAACCCCAACTCCCTCAAAAAACTATCAAAAATTCCCAAATCAATTTCTAATTGCTATTTCTGATGTGCAGGGTATTAACATGTTAGATTGGAGAGAAAGAGAGCATGTAGAGGATGATGAAGTTGCAATAAATCATCAACCTTCCCTGGATGCCCTAAGAGCATGCGGATTATACAAATATTGGACCATACCGGGCATGAGGGGCCAGGTAAGATTCTTGGAATGGCTGGTTGAGCGATGGAACGTTCAAGAACAATGCTTTTACATAGGAGGGCACCAGCTCGAGATAGAGCCCTCGGATGTATACTTTCTCACTGGCTTGCCGAACAGAGGTGAGCAACTCAGTCTTGCGGGGACTAGGCCGGGTGGCCAATCCCTTGATAGTCTCCGCGACGAGTGGTGCACACCTGGGGCTCACCATTCAAAAGGCATAGAGATAAAACACATCACTCTGCCGGAACTCAAAGTCATAGCGTTCACGGTTACCAGAATTTGCGGCGCGGCCGCTTTACACATTGCTTCCGGATCCCAAATGCGGATGGCAATTGACTGTTACCAAGGCACCATTTTCAACTGGTGTGAAGCTGTGTCGGCTCATATGAAGAGCCAACTGACCAAGGCAAAGAACGGACGACTAAAGACTTTTGGATATGGGCCTCTAGTCGTGAGTTTTGCCTTGGAGAGAGTTCCAATGCTGATCCCTCAGCAACTCACTGTTGATATCTTGGGTCCTCGGGAGCCAAAGCTGATACGATGGGTTGCGGTGATGGCCCGGCATCCTGACGAGGGTGCGACAGTGGTTCGATTCTCAGATAGTTACTTTCACTGGTTAGAGGACCAGGTTTTTTCGATACAGGACTTTCCGTATGCCGGAGTGGATTTTAGAGGTGATCCGGACATGGTTCTTCCACCGGGAGAACAATGGGATGACAGAGGTACTTTTATTTTCACAAGTTCTTTAATTATGTATTTTTTTATTTTTCATATATATCGTCTCAAAACTAACAGTAAAATTTTCAAAATGCAGATGTTGGTCCACAGCGTCCAGCCAACCTCCGGCCTTTTGATAGACTACATCCAGCTGCACCGGTACCGGCCCCACAGGACGCAGCTGCAGAAGTACTAGCTGAGTTGGAGCATGATCTAGAGCGTCTCACGGTAGATATACCTGAGACTACTATGGATGACATTCCTACCCGGCTTCAGCGCTTCGTAGTCGCGGTCCCTGGACCGTTTAGGAGATTTTTGCGTAAGGTAGCTCGCGCAGTGGTGTCATACAGAGAGCACCACCAGTGATTGACTAGTCACTTTTGTAGTCACATGTGACATTTTGACTTTTTGTACTATCATTTTGCCGATCATAAGGTGTTTTCAACCTATGATCGAAGACGATGTATATATTTTTTGACACACTTCTATCTATATATATCACTATTACCGGCTTATCTTGTTTAACATATGTGATGAAATGTTTTTTAAATTTACTTGCATGATTATCGTAAATGTCTGTCCAACATTCGAGAAGCAATTGCATCTGCTAATGTATTCAAAGACCTTGGAATATGTTGATATTCAATGTAATCAAATTCACGTTCCAAGAGACGCACTCTCAAAAACAACCTTAATAACACAGGATTCCTAATGGCATAAACTCTATTAAGCTGTAATACAACAAGTTCAGAATCTAACCTCACTATCAAACGTCGAATTCCAAATGAAATAGATTCGGATAATAATTCAATCACTGCACTGTATTCTGCAATGTTGTTCGTTGTTTGACCGAGGCTTACCCCATGCATAGAAACTAACTCGTCAGAGGGCGAATAGATAACCCAAGCTGCGGAAGAGATGTTCCGTGTACTACGACAAGCACCATCAGCAAATCCAATGTATGTTTGGAGAGGCGTCGACATCTGCAATATCAAGAGTAAAACCAAGATAAGCCAGAATAACGACGAAAAACCACACTCTCTAAGCTAAGCACACTGACTAAACTAACACACTTGCTAGCTAGAAAGAAAATCTAACCTATCTAAAAATTTCTCCATACCCATCATTTAAGCATAATACCTCTTTAGGTAAAGTCCATTTCTGGGTTTACCCAAAGAGTCCCCATCAAAGTCAACTAGCTCATAAGCCCCTTTTGCTAGCTTTCGCTTTACAATGTAGGGCCCATGCCACATGGGAACGAATTTTCCGGCACCTAGCTTATCGTTAGCTTGATCATATAATAGTACTAGGTCTCCTTCCGAAAAACTTCGAGGGGTTACATTTCTATCATACTGAGCTTTCATTCGTTTCGCGTGAGTCTCGATTGCCAATGTAGCGTCACGTCGAGTCTCATCTAATTTAGCCAAGTACAATAAACGTTTCTCCTCTTCGGAAGTAGCTGGAAGTAATTCGACAGCCATTTGAAGTGATGGGATTTCGCATTCAATGGGTAACACAGCTTCTAAGCCATAAACTAGCTGGAAAGGAGTGAACCCTGTTGAATTTTTCACTGAGGTTCGGTATGCCCATAGCGCTGAAAATAACATGTTGTGCCAATTCGACCGATGAACACCAATGGTTCGTCGGATCATGATAACTAGAACTTTGTTGATAGACTCAACCAAACCGTTGGCTTGCGGATAATAAGGAGTAGAGCTATCGTGGCGCAAACCAAGCTGGCTTGTAAGCTCAGTCATCATGACGTTTCGAAAATGGCTCCCATGGTCAGTAATGATTGCTTGTGGGACACCAAACCTAGTTATGATATGATTGAATACGAAAACTGCAGCTGTTTTGCCGCTTGCGTCGAATGTAGGCATCGCCTCGGCCCACTTAGTAAAATAATCAACCGCAAGGATGATATACGCATGCCCCCCGGCCGAGTGAGGGTTACAAGTAATAAAGTCGATACCCCATTTGGCGAATGGACCAACGGCAATTATAGGGTGGAGAGGAGCAGGTGGAGCGCGCATCTTGCGATCAAACACTTGACAGTTGTGGCCTTCCTGACTGCAATGATACAATCTTTAAACATAGACGGCCAGAAATAGCCAGCGCGCAACACCTTCTGAGCTGTGGCATACCCAGACATATGACCGCCACATGCTCCAGAGTGACAATCATTCAAAACCCTCTCAGCCTCTTCGTGAGTTAAACAACGTCGAAAAACTAAGTCTGCCCCCCGGCGATAAAGTGTATCTCCAATAATTTTGTATGGCTGGGATTGAAACCGAATTTTTCGACGTTCCGCTTTGGAAGCTTCAGGCCGAAAGGTTTGGGTTTGGAGATAAATGATTATATCCCCGTACCACGGATCTACAGTACTGATAAGAAACAAAGATTCGTCCGCAATGGACTCCTCTGCCACAGTCTCTGTGTCAGCACTCGGGAAATCACACATCAATTCCGCAAAAACTAAGGATTTCTTAGACTTGGACTTCTCGAACTCCAAGTCGAACTCTTGCAGGATAACAATCCATTTAGAGTACTTGCCCCCTAGCAGTTGTTTTGTCAAAATATAAATCATAGGGTTGCAATCCGAAATAACTGTAGTTTTGCGGAGAAGAATGTAGTGACGGAAACGCTGGACAGCTTGAACGGCTGCCAGGGCCAATTTCTCCACATGCGAATATTTTAGCTCAGTGGGATTCAAGGTCCTACTAAGATAATATATCACATGCTCCGCTCCGAATTCATCTTCTTGAACTAACACCATTCCAATGGTGGAATGCGAAGCTGCGAGGTATAAGAAGTAGTCTTGGTTGTAGTTGGGAGGATGCAATAACGGTGCATGGGTCAACGCGTGTTTAAGTGCATCAAAAGATTGTTGGGCAATCTCGTCCCAAAAGAATTGTGCATTCTGTTTCAACAACCGTGTAAAACCTTTAGTGACCTCGGCGTAGTTTGGGATGAATCGGCGTAAAAAGTTCGCTTTCCCTTGCAAACTTTGGAGTTGGCGCAAACTCGAAGGAGGAGGCAATTTGATGATAGCCTCGACTTTCGAGGGATCGACGCGAATGCCGGCTTTTGAAACAACAAATCCCAGCAATCGACCTGTTTCTATACAGAAAACACACTTGTGGGGATTCAACCGAATTCGATAATGCCTACACCTCATAAAGATTGCTCGTAGGTGGACAAGGTGATCAGCTCGATGTAAAGAATGAGCAGGCAAATCATCGAGATAGGGTTGCACAATGTGCTTGATGTCATGAAATGCATAAGACATCGCCCGTTGAAAAGTGGCCCCGGCATTCTTAAGCCCAAAAGGTAACTTGCAATAAGCAAATGTCCCCCATGGACAAATGAATGCCGTTTTTGGTTGGTCGGCAGGTAGAATATTGATTTGATTATAGCCCGAGAAACCATCCATGAAGGAAAACATTTCACTTCCGGCACAATCATCAATAATTTGATCGATATAAGGCGTAGGATAGTTGTCTTTTGGACAAGCTCGATTTATATCCCTATAGTCGATACAGATTCTTATTGTTCCTTGTTTCTTATTGACTGGAACAATATTCGATACCCAATCCGTTAACGGGATCGGATAAATGAAACCTGCTTTCAACAGCTTTTCGACTTCTGCTTTAATCGCAGCCGCTTTTCGAGGGTGAATTGACGCAACCGTTGCCGGATGGGTTTAGCATCCGGGTAGGTCTTTATTTCATGAACAACAATGGCAGGATCAATTCCCGGCATTTCCTCGTAAGACCAGGCAAACACGTCGCGGAATTCTTGGAATAGGGCCTTGTAAGTTTGGATTTCTTCTTCAGTACATGCGGCACCTATATGAATGTTTTCCTCGATTCCGGGCTTCACTGAAATATCAATGGGAATAGTACGAGAAATATTCCCTAAATTCAACTCTGAATCAGAATGTTTCGTTGGATCCTGAGCGTCTTTGACATATTCAGCGGTAAAGATAGATGAAAAATCATTTTCAAATGCATCATCCTTAGGTAAAAACGAAGATCTGTGATGGAGATCCTCCCATGGTAGATCATCTACACTTAGGATTTCGCGAAGTTGTTCGTCAGATGACACGACTTCGGGAAACGTTATCCGTTCTAAGGGTGAGGTGAAAAGTGACTCTTCACTGACCACATTCATTTGGTCGACTTCGGTTGAATGAAAGTCAGTAAAAGACATGAGAGCTTCATAAGCAATTTCATATGGACTCAAAGGCATAGCATTACCGAGTGAGTCTATCTCAGAGTCAGATGGGACGAACCAAGGATCATCATAAATAATGTTTTCTGATGTAATCATATGAATGGTTGCAAACGAAGGATCTGCGCTGAGTGGAGGGAGAGGAAAAGTTCCCAGTAAACCGGAATCCTTAACTAAACCTACACCAACGTCCCTATAAGGGATTGTCGTCTTACCAACATGCTGGATACTCTCTGAAGAGGCTGGGTCGGATGAAAAGTATGTCAGCTGATCAATAGTCACGATCTTACCGTTATGTGGAAACTTAATTACTCTGAAGACCGATGAAACGACCGCTGTCATAGCATATGACCAACTTCGACCCAAAAGAAGGTTGTAGTCTAGAGGGGCATCAACCACTTCCACATCCAGACTAACGGTTTTACCTTCAACCCCTATAGGCAATTCTTGTAGAATACCAAACGGACGGAACCCACGGCCATCAAAGGCCTTAAGGATGGTGGGGGATTGGTTCAACGAAGGAGAACCAAGCGATCTCCAACATTGAATCGACATAATACACGTAGAAGCTCCCTCATCAATCACAGTCTGATGAATAGGCCTGTTTTTGACTATCACTGGAATTTGGAAAGCCATTTGATGGGGGAGACGTGAAGTACTATTTTCTAGATCAAAGATCATTAGGTTTGGGTCCTGAACATCGACAGCTCCGATAGCCGACAAAAGCAATTTCCGTTGTGCTGGGCATGATTGCAGCACTTCGAGCGCCGACATTGCTGAAGGTGAAACAGCTAAGTCCTCAACAATGTTGTAATTCTGGGCTGCTCTCGCATGTGGATTGAAAGCAGACCTTCGAAGTACACCCTTGGCGGGCGGCTTAATCACTAAGTCTGGGTTAGGTTTTTCGATCTGTAGTGGATCGGAACCAGGAGCTGGGGTTGATGGGTTAGAGTGAGAAGATTCTGCTTCCTTGCCATCAACAGGAGCCTTACTACCATAATCTTGCGATCGAGTCGCAATCCTCACATGAGACATCATCAAAATGGGTTCTTCACTGGCATTTGAAGAAGAACCTATCATCTTATTCTCCTGCTCTGGAAATGGATTCTTTAACACAGCAGGAGTGGGAGAACCTTTGACTATTTTGACAACCTCGGCCCGATGAGGGCAATCTCTCGTAAAATGATCCTCTTCACAAATAAGACAAGGATATCGAGGTTTGCGTTTTTTGTCATTGGTTTCCGACTTTTCAGTTTTCTCCTTTGGAGCCTTGTCTGTTTTAGCCTTCTTCTTTCCTTTCTTCTTTCCACCGTTTTTTGGTTTGGCCGTAGATGACTCTACAGCGTGAATGTCGGCGGTGAGTTCAGGAGAAGACTCTCCTGTCGGAGAATCAGGCAAAGTGATAATTGGAGTAGTTGAAGCCTTGGAAGACTTCTTCTTGCTCTTCGTAGTCACGATACCAATCATACCATCAGCGGCATGAGATCCCGAAGGAGCAGCAGCGATTTGATTCGACTTTGGAAGATCCGGAATCTTCTCGTGTAACGTACCCGACTGAGTGTAAACTAAGTCAAGGTATTGTGCCTGAGCAATGACTTGCTCCTCAGTAACTACTCCGGCCTTAGCGACATCTTCAGTAATCTTCGGTAATAATGATTTGACAAACCATTCAGCTAAGATTTGGTCCGGGATAAAAACTTTCACTAATCTCCTTCGACGTCTCCACTCATGAATGTGATCAGAAATATACGTGGACGTCGATTGTTTTAGTGAAGTTAATAACTCCGTGCCGTTATCGTATCTGACCGGCAACTGAAAGTGAGTTAAGAACGAGGTAGCTAACTGGCTAAAGTTGTAAAAAGAGGCCCGTGGTAACTCAATGTACCACTTGGCCGCGAGACCAATGAGTGTACGTTGGAAAAGACGTAAGCGGATGGAATCATATGAGATATAATTCGAAGCACACCAGAGGTGGTAAGTCATCACATGATTGGACGGATCCTCTCCAGACTTACCTTCGAACTTGGGTATATCGCTGGGCAACTTATTTGGCATTGGCGGCCAGAACTGAAGATATTGAATTGGATCGTTCGTTAGGCGCGTCAAGTCGGGTAAATCCAAAGTTGCAATAAACGGTAACTACTGGTTAGGATCTCTAAAACTCTGGGTCACAATACCAGCCCCAGGAGGAGGATATCCAGGATAACTAGGAACAGGAGTCGCATTTGGGATATTATATCCTCCTGGAAAACTACGATTAACCGGACCGTACTGGGGTTGTTGAGGTTGTTGATAAGTGTACCCAGGATACGGTTGATACTGGTAAACCGGTTGTTGGACAGCTTGCCCAGGTTGGTACTGTCCCTGGTACGGAGGTTGAACAAATTGAGGTTGAGTAGTGACAACCGTACTTATACCAGGCTGACCTACAGGCATCTGGACCGTGGTTTGAATCGTAGATCCAGACAACGGTAAAGATGTCTGAGGTGTGGTAACAGGGACAGTAGAAACTGGAGCCGTCGATACTCCAGAAGTAAGTATGGTAGATGTAGCGATAGTTGCAGCAGCCGTTTGAGATGGAGTACTAGGTGCAATTGACGGCTGAGTAACTACCGAAGCTACAGAAGTTTGAACATTTGGCTGGACAGGTTGCGATTGCTGGGTTGGACCAGAAACTACGGGTTGTCCAGCTTGAGGAACCATCTGTACACTTGGCTGCAACACCTGTTGACCCTGTGATGGATCCCACACTAACATTCCAGGGTATTGACCCGTAACAGGTTGAGGATACTGAGATCCATAACCAGATTGAGGGTAGGATTGATAATTGTAAGGTGCAGTTCCCATACTTGGAACATATGACTGACCTTGAGGCGGTTGATAACCTTGACTTGAGTATTGACCTTGAGGTTGATAACCTTGAGGTAAATACTGATACTGGGGTTGACCTTGACCTTGAGGTTGGTACCCTTGAGGTTGATAACCTTGGGGTTGATACCCTTGAGGTTGCCATCCTTGGGGTTGCCATCCTTGAGGTTGATATTGATACTGAGGTTGACCTTGGGGTACATATTGAGGCTGAGGTTGACCTTGAGGCAAGTATTGCACCATAGGTACATACTGACTTTGAGGTTGCCCCCCAGACACGATTTGTGTACCTTGAGGTTGCCCCCCAGGCGTTAACTGCGGTTGTGTTAGGATATTCCGACACATAGGATATAGTTAAGTTCAACTTGGTCTAGTTTAGAGTTAGGTATAGAGTTAGGTAAAGTGTGTTTCTTTACCGTTGTACATATTGTAACTTACAATCCGACAGTCACGATATGTAGTGATCCGACGGTTCACTCTCACCTCGGTATTATCGACACTTGATCCGTGGCTTGACACCCGATTGGTCCATGAGTTCTATTTAAAGCGCATGGAGGGTCATTGTTCGGGTAATCCGTGCATGAGAGAAGCTTATGTAAATTTTCATTCTTTGATTAATAAATTGTCTGTACCCACGTTGGGACAGGCCGTGGACTGTTTCCCTCCTTGCACTCTGAGGGTTTTAACCACGTCAAAAATACTGGTGTATTGATTTGAGATCTGGTTGTGAGCGGTGTCCTTTTGGTATTCTTTCTGAGGAACTTACCCTGTAAATTCCTACATGGTATCAGAGCTATTTGAGGGCCGCGTCCATTGGTGATCCAAATCTGAAGCCGGTAGAACTGCATGCGGCTATCGTTTCCTAGATCTGCTGTTTCTGACTGCTTTCGGGCCGAGAGGACTGCTCTGTTGCGTTCGGAGCATCTGTTTCAGTGAGGAACCCCTTTCGTTTCACGCGAAAAGGTTTCCGGTAGCCCTAGCTGCGTCATTTTTCAGATCGGGAGGTATACAGTGTTTTTTTTGCAGTTTACTGTCATTTTCTCTCTGCTTATTTCGGTTTCGGTTTATTTAGCCTTTTTTTTCCCGGATCTATACCTTTCATTTCTGCGTATTCTCTTTGCCCTGCGACTCTGTGCGATCTGGGCAAATCAGAAACAGAAAGAAAGGATTTTTCTCATGCGTATGCTCTTTTCCCTGCACCTTAGTGTGATCTTGGAAAATCAGAAACA
Organism: Pinus tabuliformis; assembly: GCA_031772625.1. Taxonomy (NCBI): domain Eukaryota; kingdom Viridiplantae; phylum Streptophyta; class Pinopsida; order Pinales; family Pinaceae; genus Pinus; species Pinus tabuliformis. The sequence goes on along the minus strand of CM062807.1, from coordinate 1,280,320,034 downwards.
TTGAGAAAAATATTTAGTTTTTCGGTTAAAAGCTAACTTTGAGATTTTTTTTTTAAAAATTCTAGTTTTTTGGCTAAAGCTAATTTTGAGCCGTAAGGTTCGTTTTTCTTTGCATATTCGTGTTGGGTTTTGTGTTTTGTGTTTTGTAGGGAAAAAGAGCCTTCCCAAGGCAAGCACGCAAATCGAGGCAAGAGCCTTCCCAGGCAAGCACACAAATCGAGGCCCCCCCCCCCCCCCTCTCTCTCTCTCTCTCTCTCTCTCTCTCTCTCAAATATTTTGTATAGATCAATTGGTTCAAAGACTTTTTAAGAGAGTAGAGGTCTTGGGTTCAAGTCTCCATTTTGTGGGGGCGGATTTTTTCATTCCCGCACATTCGCGCACTTTGCCGGCAACGTCAACAATTTTTTTTCAAAAAGCCATAACTTCTTCATCCGGAAGCCTTTTTCAGAGCTGTTTTTTTTAAAACCGCCTATTTTTTCGAGATCTATCCATTGGACCACTTACTTTCAGCATCTTCAGCTTCAGTTTTTTTCAAAAAATGGAAAGTCCATGCCAAGTCATTCTTGACAGCACTAACTACTTCCAATGGGTAGCCTACATGGGAGATTTACTTAGAAGTAAAGGTCTCTTCAGAATAGCCACAGACCAAGAGAAGAAACCCAAAGATGAAGACAAGGCCGAAAAATGGGAAAATAGACAAGATCAAGCACGTGGTTTGATAGGAATGTCTGTTTCTCCTGATCTTAGATTCCACATTGCAGAAATTGAAACTCCTCATGAAGCATTAGAAAAACTTGCTAAAGTTTTTGGGATTAAAAATGAAATTAGAGCCCATCAACTTGAGAATGAGTTGCTTACTTTGGATCCTAATAATTTTTCTTGCATTGAAGATTTCTTGTCCAAATTCAAGACCCTTAGATATCTCTTGGAAGGTGTTAAAGTTAAGAAAGAAGATGGTAACCTTATTTATTCCATCCTTACTAAGTTGGGACCAGCCTACTCTGTATTTGTTTCCACTTTCCATTCTACAAGGGAAGCTTTCATTTGTCAAGGCAAAGACTACAAACCCCCTTCCTTTGACTCCTTTTGTGATTCCTTAATAAGAGAACAAGAAAAACTCTTACACCTTGGTCTTCTTAATCTTGGAAACTCTTCCTCGAAAGCGTTAGCCGCCCAGCAGCAACCAAATTCAAAGAATCCTAAGAAGTCTTATCCTCAAAGGAATGGTCCTAAACCAACTCAGCCTCAAGATGAAAGATCATTTCAGCAAAATGACAAGACCAATAAAAACAAATGGAAGAGGACTGACAGACATTGTAACTTTTGTAATCGAGATGGCCACTTAGAATCTAAATGCTTTAAGAAGATGGAAGCCTTGGAAGCCGCAATGAAGAAACATAACATCCATCTGGAGCCTACTTCAACTTCAACTTCCGGAACGGCACTTTCTGCATGTCATCGTCAATCATCTCAGTCTGGTTATGCATTAAATGTATCTTCTTCTTCTTCTCATTCTCATGAGTGGCTCATTGATTCTGGAGCCTCTTGTCACATGGCCAAAAACCAAGCCATGTTTTCTTCTTTAAATGATTGTAACACCAAAAATATATATGTTGGTGATGATAGATCTCTTAATGTTGTAGGGACTGGAACTGTTCATCTAGACAATGGTCAGTTTAATGATGTATTATGTGTTCCAAACTTATCCTGCAACCTTCTATCTGTCTATCAGATAACTCATTCAGGTGAAGGTAAAATTGTTGAATTTTCACCTCATGATGTTGTAATCAAGGATCTAAAAGATCCTAAACAGATTCTAGCTACTGGTCTTGCTGATGATTCCAAAAGGTTGTATAAGTTTCACAACTTTGGGTCATCCCATCTTCCCTCAGTATTTGTTGCTCATAATGATGAAGTGAGCAAACTTTGGCATGAGCGGTTTGGTCACTTAAACTATCGCTCCCTTCAGCATCTATGTAAAGAAAATATGGTGACAGGTCTTCCTATGGTATCTTGCAAAGATGGTGTTTGTTCCGGATGTGTACTCGGAAAACATCATCGGGACAGTTTTGACAAACGTGCCTCTTGGCACGCCTCAGCCCCTTTACAGCTTGTGCACAGTGATTTATGTGGTCCTCTTCCTGTTGCTTCATTCTCTGGCTGCAAGTACTTCTTAACTTTCATTGATGATTTCTCTAGACGCACTTGGGTATACTTCTTAAAACTCAAGAGCGAAGTATTTAGCACTTTTTTGGCCTTCAAAGCATTTGTTGAAAAACAATCTGGACATCAAATTCTTAAGCTAAGAACTGATAATGGTGGAGAATATGTTAAAAACGCATTCATCAACTTTTGCACCGAAAATGGAATTCAAATGCAACATACTGTTCCATACACTCCACAACAAAATGGTGTAGCTGAAAGGAAAAATCGCACCTTAAAGGAAATGGCTAATTGTATGCTGCAATCTAAAGGACTCAGTCTTAGTTTTTGGGCCGAAGCAATTAATTGTGCAAATTATATAATCAATCGCACTCCTACTAAGGTTCTAGAGAATATCACTCCAGAAGAAGCTTGGAGTTCCATTAAACCAGATGTAAGTCACTTTCGTGTGTTTGGAAGTGAAGCATGGGCCCATATTCCAGATGAAAAGCATAAAGCTTTAGAACCTAAGAGTGAGAAATGTACTTTTGTTGGATATTCTGAAGATGTAAAAGGTTATAGACTTATTCCATTTAAGTCCAAAAATGTTATCATTAGAAGAGATGTAAAATTTGATGAAAATAAATCGGCCTGCGAGCCTAGTCCGGCGGATGTGCCACCTCTTCCTATCTCTTCTATCTTTGAAAACATTTCTTCTTCTGATGATGAAAGCGAGGATGATAATCCTCCCCCACCTTCTCAGGATCCTCAACTTCCAAGATGGGTCCGTGCTACTCGGGATGCAGCAGGTGATCTTGCCGGTGATCCTACAGATCAGCGACGTACACGTTCTCAGTTTGAAAGAGCCTCTTCTTTACTGGCTCAAGCTCCAGTAAATCATGATCCTGACACTTTTGCAGAAGCTTCAGGCCATCCACATTGGGAAGCAGCTATGAATGAAGAATATCATTCATTGATGACAAATGATACATGGGATCTTGTTCCTCTACCAAAGGGACGCAAACTTGTTAGATGCAAATGGGTTTACAGAACCAAGTATGGACCAGATGGGAAAGTTGATAAACATAAGGCTCGTCTAGTTGCTAAGGGCTTTTCACAGGTTGAAGGCATTGACTACACTGAAACCTTCTCCCCTGTTGCCAAAATGAACTCTATCCGCCTTGTTCTTTCCCTTGCTGCCTCTTTAAAATGGGAAGTCCATCAGATGGATGTTAAATCTGCCTTCTTGCATGGGGACTTGCAGGAAGAAATCTATATGGAACAACCCATTGGCTTCATACAAACAGACTCCAGCCTTGTTTGTCGACTTAAGAAATCCCTTTATGGTCTCAAGCAAGCTCCTCGGGCTTGGTATGCCAAAATGGATAGCTTTCTTTTAGAATCTGGCTTTTCTAGGTGTCATTCTGACAATACTGTCTACACCAAGAAAGTGGGCAACTCTCTTATCATCCTTGTTCTTTATGTTGATGATCTTATTCTTACTGGTAGTGATCCCAACCTTATAAACCATGTGAAGTCTATCTTAAAAAGAAATTTGAAATGACAGACTTAGGACACTTACACTATTTTCTCGGTCTTCAAGTCTTGCAATCCAAGGAAGGTATTTCCCTTTCCCAGTCCAAGTATGCTTGTGATATTCTTCGTCATTTTCACATGGAAGACTGTAAACCAGCCCCTTCTCCCTTTCAGTCTGGAGTCAAACTTTCAGTCTCTTGTACTTCTCCTGAAGTTGATGCTACCTTATACCGTCAACTTGTAGGAAAACTCTTGTACTTAACCCATACTCGTCCTGATCTTTCCTTTGCTGTTGGCCTTGTTGCTCGTTTTATGCAAAACCCTCGTGAAAGTCATTGGAAAGCAGCTAAAAGAATACTTCGTTATGTTCGAGGTACAGTACAGTTTGGGATTCATTACAGTGCCAAAGCAGCTCCTCTGTTAGTTGGTTTCACTGATTCTGATTGGGCTGGTGACCCTGATGATCGGAAGTCTACTGCCGGTTATGTCTTCACTCTTGGTTCAGGACCAATTACATGGGCTTGTAAGAAACAGGCTGCCATTTCTCTTTCGTCAGCAGAAGCAGAGTATCGTGGTGCCGTGGAAGCTAGTAAGGAAGCCTTGTGGCTTCGTCAGATCCTATCAGAGTTTGGCTTTGAGCAGCAGCATCCAACCACACTTTGGTGTGATAATCAAAGTGCCATTCAGCTATGCAAAGATCCAGTTCAGCATCAGTGCAGCAAACACATCGAACTACACATGCACTTCATCAGAAAGCTCATTCATGACCATGTTCTTGAAGTGCAATATTGTCCAACAGATGATCAGGTTGCAGACATCTTCACAAAGGCTCTCACAGAGGCGAAGTTCACTAAACTTCGATATATGCTTGGAGTTCAGGAAGTTGTCGCTAAGGGGGGATAGGCTCTAGTGCCTCCTTCCTTCTCCTATTGTGTCATATTTGTAAATCCTTCAATCCTATCCCAAGTTGTTCTTAAGGGGGGATGTTAGGATATTCCGACACATAGGATATAGTTAAGTTCAACTTGGTCTAGTTTAGAGTTAGGTATAGAGTTAGGTAAAGTGTGTTTCTTTACCGTTGTACATATTGTAACTTACAATCCGACAGTCACGATATGTAGTGATCCGACGGTTCACTCTCACCTCGGTATTATCGACACTTGATCCGTGGCTTGACACCCGATTGGTCCATGAGTTCTATTTAAAGCGCATGGAGGGTCATTGTTCGGGTAATCCGTGCATGAGAGAAGCTTATGTAAATTTTCATTCTTTGATTAATAAATTGTCTGTACCCACGTTGGGACAGGCCGTGGACTGTTTCCCTCCTTGCACTCTGAGGGTTTTAACCACGTCAAAAATACTGGTGTATTGATTTGAGATCTGGTTGTGAGCGGTGTCCTTTTGGTATTCTTTCTGAGGAACTTACCCTGTAAATTCCTACAGGTTGCCCCCCAGGCGGTAATTGGCCACCTTGAGGTTGGGAAACGGGAACTGAACCTGACATCATGTAAATGTCTCCTACACCCAATGGTATATTACCACTGTTTCCAGCAAATAACCCATGATCAACGGGTTGAGGAGATGCCCCCGCAAAGGTACCAGAAAGTGACTGATACCCAGTGGGAACAGAAGGACCGCCGTGTAAAAAAGATTCAGGACTTTGTGTAAACACGGACGACTGACCAGACATATTTATAGGAGTATGAATACCTCCAGGTGGAAAAGGAGTACGAGGTGTAGAAAAACCGACTGAGTTGTCTAAAAAATTGGTTAACGCAAGGTACCAAGAAGTACTTCTAGGAGGACTGTAAAAGATGGATTCACGCTCCCTTAGATCAATAGTAAGTTGACCTTCAAGGTGAGAGACACCTATATCTTCTTCTGGAGCAAGTTCTTCTATAGCAATCAAACCAGAAGGTAGATTTTCGGTGATAATTCTTTCTATTCTCGGTGAATCAGGGACACTAGAAGTTGGAGTAACAGGTTCGGAAATTTCAGGTTCTTTGCCTGTTTCACTAGCAGATGAAAAACTACCAGCAAGCTTGGAAACTGTAACAGTTTCGGGATTGTAACCTGTTTCTAAACTTTGGTAATCTGGATGGACTACCAAGGAAGATTCTCCTTCTTCAGGTGAACCTACTCTACTGTCACTAGGAGGAGTTACAAGGACCTTTAAACCTTCTAAATTACCCGGGTCGTCTCGAGGAGGGGATCCCCTAAGTCTACGGGATCTTCTCAACAATTCGGCCACAGAAACAACTTCAGGAGACTGGCCCCGAAGTCGACGGGACTGTCTCGGTAATTCCGCCACAATTAAAGATTTTTAACTACAACACACGAAAACAAAGTAAAAATTTCAAATCAAACCACCTAAAGTCTTCTAAAGAAGCAAACAAATTTGAAGCACACGCCTAAAGAATCTAGAGCGTCAAACCAAACACAAACAGTAGTCTTCCGGACCAAAAGCGCTAGTTGGTGATTAGGCCCAACCTCGCAGGATTTAGTACAGAAATGGCGGGTGGAACAGTTACCCCGGCAACCTGCTTAATGAATAGACCGGCACAAGTTCCTCCACTTTAACCGTCTCGAAGTGAAGTGAACCCCCCGGAAAATCCAAGTGAGTATAACCGACGTCTGCTCCAGGTACAGTGGGACCTTCCCTCCACCGTCACCTCGGTAGAACCCTAAAGATTATGGTCACTAAAGTTACCAATCACAACAATTACACCTGGGGGAACAGTCTAAACTCCGACAGCACGCAAGGGCAGAGTAACAAGCTCAATCCCCTTACCGGCTCCTTGACAATAATCCAAGGTTTACCGATAAGTGACCCCTGGCTCCTCGACAATGGTTAATCCGAGGTTTACCGTTTGTAATACGTATTGTTTGGCATCGTTCCCAACGAGGGGGGAATGATCCCCTCACTGGTTCGGACACGAGCTCGTGCTTCTCCTTTAAGAGGAGCTTTCCCAGAGTATAACTGAAACAATTGGATTTAATCTACTCAAGATAAACTATCTGTTTGGTTTTGTAGTCTTGGAGAGTTAAGTACTCACCTACTCCAAGACCCTAGCCTAAGCTATGTTTGTGTTTCAGAGCCCTAGAAAAATAAAAATTACTAGATTGATTTTAATTTAAGCGTTACTTTTAAGGTTGTTTCTTAAGTCAAAAGGTGATGGAAATGAAACCAGTGGTGTGTTGACTCGACTCGAAACCACTACAAAATGCACCTAGGATGATTTACCCACTACTTTACTTTTTCGATGAATTGCTTAACTAAAAAGTTGAGAGAATGCAATCTTTATAAAAGCAACTTCTTAATTGAAGACAATCAAAGAAACAATTCGTTTGTCTTTTCCAAGCTTAAAAACATGACCGCTCTTTACATGCACGAAAAAACTCTTTTTCTCTTTCAAAAACAAAAAGCTACTTGAAACAAGACTTTTAAAGAAGATATTTTTGTATTTTTCTTTTAATAAAGCAAATAAATCTAATATAACCAAAAATCAATCTTAACAACTATTAAAATCTATGAAAATTCACTCATAAGCAAACTAAAAGGTAAATTTACTCTAAGCAATCTTAACGAGGCTAAAACCAACAATGATTATTCTAAGGTGTTTTACTTGACCACAATCAAATCAAGGACTAGCTTATTGCAGAACCAAAAACTAGTCAAAACAAAACTCTAATCTTTTTGTTCTTTTGTAAAATGGAAATCAACACTTTATAAACAAGTAATTCGAAATTTGACCCAAAACAACTTAAATGGCAAGCTGCTCACACAAGGAGACTTTACGACAGGCCCGACTTCTAAGAAGGCTGACTAACCAGAGAGATCTAAGGCTGGACAACTTTCTACCGTCAAAGTCACTACAGGACCTATTGAAAAATCAAACCCTAGGCCTAAACTTCGTTGAAATCCACTAAAACACTCAAAGCTCACAAAACAAGTTCAGGTGAAAATTTTTGACAGGGTACTAAAGGATCTGGGCAGAAAACACTAAGAAAAATCAAAATCTAAAAGCAATTAAAGCAAAAAATGGAATTTTCCTAAATTTTACAGGAAGACGCAGGCAACCCGTTATAACAGGTGCGGGCCCGCTCTGTGCAAACAACAACAGCGCGTCCAAAGACGCACTGTGCAGTACTCAGAGGGTGCGTCCTTCTGGAAAAATTAAGAAAAACCAAATCTAACTAAATCTAAAGCTAAGCCACCCAAATACTAATTCTCACAGTCAAAAACCAGAAAATAAAAATGATTTTCACAGAGCAAAGTTCACACAAAGGAAAAGACTTTCTCATTAATGGATTCCCCAGCGGAGTCGCCAATTTGTCGTGGCGGAAAAAGTCGTTTGTGCGAACACAACTGACTTCCCTAGGAGTCTAAACTCTCTAGCGACAAACAAGACAAAATGGAGTGATCTTTCTCTAAATATACCTTTTAAAACATGAAAACTACAAGTCTTTAGGCTTACCTTATTCCAAAACGCTGTTGTTGTAGTCCGTCCTTGCCGATCCGGATGAGCTCCTCCTTCAAGTCAATTCCTGCAACCACAAACAATCACACAATTACCAAGCACTTGCATTTCATATAATAAAACATATATTCAACATGCAGACCAAGGAACACATGAAATAACTCATTAACACAAGCTATTGAGAAAAATAAACCAGTTTGTATTGATAACGAAACAAAGAAACTCTTACAACCTGGCCTTGGTGTTGTGCAAGTTCCTCCCAGGGTCCATCAAGGGTTTTCCTCTACTTTGACAAAGCTCACCCACTTCCAAGTAGAATCAAGCAAAGACAATCTCTCCTCACAAGGTTCTAAATGGGAGTCCTAATTCCTGCAGCATTTACCCAAAGAAAATGTATAGCTCCAACCTCTCCTCCCTCTGGCTCAATGTCTTTATTTATAGTGCTGTAAAGAGGTTATTCAGGTCCACCATCAATGGGATAATCCCCCTCTTTGGGTGGGATAGCTCCCTTATTGATGGGATAAGTTCCTCCTTAATAGGGATACATGAACCAACTGGAGGCGCATCCATTTCATCAAACCGACCTCTAGAAAGTTCTAGAAGTAACCACAAGTAACTTTTTTAAGATGAAACTCGCGCATTTTGCCTTTTACAGAAGGACGCACCTGTCCCTTAACATACAGAGCGTCCAAGGACGCAACTTTTGTGAACATTGTAAGCGTCCCCACAGGTAAGGCTAGAGAGAACCTGCGACCCCAGAGATAAACACATTTTTTACAAGACTTTCTCTCTTCTTTGAGTTTGAGATGGATAGCAGAGGCATAAGACTTGTCTAAGAGGGTAGCATGACTGTTGATTTGAGCCATACTAACTGTAAGTAGTCATGGTGACATTTTTTAGTGTAACAGGGGGCATCAATCTGGTTACACTACGACACAAAATATTTTACGAGCAGTATACTTTTGGCCAACAATGTTTAATGATTACATAACTGTAGTTAGAAGTTGCCATGCATGTCAAATCTTTGATCGAAAAACCAGAATACCACCCGCACCTCTGCAACCAGTAGTTGTTATTGGGCCATTTGCCAAATGGGGCATAGATTTCATGATATGTAACCCCACCTCGGCCGGGGGGCATGGGTATATCATAGTCGCAGTAGACTATTTTACCAAATGGGCCGAGGCGATGCCTACATTAAACAACAATGGTGAAACGGTTGCCCTCTTCTTTTTCAATCATGTAGTCTCCAGATTCGGCGTTCCACAGGCCATAGTCACAGATCATGGATAACATTTTCGCAATCACATTATGGTTGAATTGGCTGCCAAGTTAGGGCTATCCCACGATAGCTCTACTCCGTATTATTTGCAGGCTAACGGACAAGTTGAGGCAATCAAAAAAGTCCTGAAGCATATGCTGCAAAGGATGATTGGAGTCTACAAAAGGAGTTGGAACCTGATCCTGTAATCAAACTTGTGGGCATACCGGACGTCGGTGAGGAATGCAACCAAGTTTACACACTTTCAATTGGTGTATGGCCTGGAAGCAATCTTACCAGTTTAGTTGAAATCTCGTCCCCCAAACTCGCAGTCGACCTTCTCCCTGGAACTTGTGAAGAAGAGGCTCGTTTCTTGGAACTAATCCAATTGGATGAAGCCCGTCGTGATTCCACTTTGGCTAACGAAGCCGATAAGAAATGAGTCAAGGCGCAGTTCGACAAGAATGTCAAACCCCGTGTCTTCTCAGAAGGTGACCTGGTCTTACTTTATGACCAGGAATCTGACAAATTGGGAGTAGGTAAGTTCCAATCCTTATGGATGGGCCCCTATACTGTTAAACATGTATTAGAAAAAGGAGCCTACCAGTTAGTAGATTATGATGGGATTCCACTGGCGCAACCTCACAACGGGTTGTACCTTAAGTGTTACTATGCTTGACTCAAGATAGTAACCCCTATGCTTTTGTTACGTTTTTGTTTTCACTAAGGGTAATTGTTTTGGTTAAGTGATCCACTTTTACATTTGTTGCAGATGTTGGACCTATTGGGCTCATTTGTTGGATATGCTGACAGAACAAGTCGTAGTTCGCGGAACCTATCTTCTGCGGCCTAGGCCATCTTCGATCCAAGTGGCAAGTTAGTAAGCTTCAGAGGGGTATGTATTGGTCGGTCAACGAACAATATTGTTGAATACAACGCGTTCATAGAGCTCATCTCTGATGCCATTAGGTGTCGCATACGCCGACTAGTCGTTAGGCTAGACTCACAACTCGTCATCCTATAGCTCACTGGTACCTACTCCGTACGGAATCCAGCTATCTATCGCATGTTCCTAAGGGTCAAGATTTTGGAAAGGCAGTTTGATTCTATTGAATATCAACATATTTCCAGAAAATTAAACACATTAACAGACTCACTGGAAAATTATGTGTTAGATATACATTTGCAACATTTAAAAAAGAAGCATTTCATCAAATATTTGCATCAAGATCACATAACTCAACCAAAATAAAGCTCCGAAAATCAAAAATATATATATAATTGTTTATGGTACATACATAATGTTCTGTAACCATGAAAAATTCAGTCAAATGACCCAAAACTCAAAATGCTAGTGGGCACCCTAGTCTAATGATGTTGGTGATAACAAGTCACCGCCTGTGCAATCATGCGTAAAAGCCTAGTCCATGACTCGGCACGCCAGTAGTATGTCGCTACAACCTCAGGGGCAGCTCGTTGGTCCTCACGTCTGGAATACCAAGAGTGAGACCCTTGACCTAATCCTACAATGTTGAAAGAGTCTCGGCCACATCAAGGTCGCGAAGGATAGCTCTCCCCAAAGCCTCTCCTGCTGGAGCGGCAGCAGGTACTCTCAGACGAACTACTGGCCGGACTGGTCCAATATCTGCATGAGAACATGAATTTTGATTAGTATTGATAGAAGAAAGCACAAGAAAATTATAAAAAAGAAACGATGAACAGAGATATGGTCAGAGAATTTACCAATAACACCCCACTAATCACCAGCCGACAACACCAAATCCAAGTCACCCCGGAAATCCATACCAGCATATGGATACTCGGATAAAACCATCTCCTGATGGTTGAACCACTCAAAAAAGGTATTGGAAAAGGAAACCTTGGACTGACCAGCATGTTGGGCCATAAGGTCAACCCATGTCTGCATCTGTGGCTCAGTCGGTAGAGGTAAGCCAAGTGAGATGTACTATGGCTGCAAGTGTGGGATCTTTTCCAAGGTGAAAGGGGTCAAAATAGAACCACAGCCGAAGTTCTTCAATTTTCCATTTTTTACCTTGGTCAGTTGTTCTTTCATCACAGGGAGTACTGCATCACACCAGTTGAACACCTTGGGCTCAAGGCATTCCAAGGCGTACTGCATATAGGACCTGTTAGCCACGTGAGGAGCCGCACTACCAGCCAGTCTAGTAAAAGTGAACAGAATGGTCCTCAAGGACCAGTCATCGACATCTCAGATGTCGATCTTTCCGTCCCTACTCGGCTGAGATCCCTCTTTGCAAAACTGGCGAATATAATCTCTCACGGACTCGCCCCCACGGGTGAAACCTGATAGTGAAAGAGGGGCACCACGCCTTGATAAATCAGTCAAAAAATAGATGTCCACGATAGTCAAGGGGACAGATTTTCCTTTGATCTGAAACACCTGGTTGGTAGGATCCCATGCATCGTGAAAATATTGCAACAAGTTGATTTGTTGCCTCATGCTAGAAATGCAGAAAAACTTGAACAGGCAACAGTTCCGCAGTGTAGTTACTGTAACCGGATCATGTAGAGCAAGCATGTCCTCTTCTTCATGCTCATGTTCTCACCATGTAACAACCATTTTGCTCCCATAAATATCTGCAAAACAAGCAAGAGAAGAGTCAGGATCCTAATTTGGCAAAAAACAGGCAAAAATTCCATGAGAAAACAGTGCAAAACTTCCCTTCTCACGCCCATCACACCCCCAGTAGTGTACTGGGTGGGATGCATCTTAACTAGCTAATGGCCAAGCCAGTATGCATCGCACCTTTCGATATAGAAAGGGTGCGATGGAGCTAGGGTGAATTTTTCGAACCCCAGAGGCTTAGAAAAATAGGGAAACATGCACAGAATTCAGAAAGGAATGAATGCAACTAAAGAGCTCAGGTTTAGATCCTACCTGGTCCAGACGGCACCGAGAATCGTTCACAGAATCTCCCAAAATCAGCTATTGAAAATCAAGGGGTGAAAGCACCTCCAGAGCTCCAACAAACAAAATTTCAAATGAAATGGTAAAATGAGAGGTAAAAAACCACTTTTAAGTTACTTTTCATGTAATTTGAGTAAAATATTAGTGTTTTAACTAATTTTGAAACATATATTGCTCATTTCTAATCGATTTGATGAAGCAATTGAACAGGCGGTACAACCTTTGAAGGAACAAAGTGATTAATGGTGAAATTAAATCAATGAACATTATCACGAGCAATTTTTATGTGGAGTTCAAGCTCGTTAAAAATTAAACATAAGCAATGAGCAAACGTTCCCCCAGAGTTTAAGCTCATTAAAAAATGAACCAATTTCTGGTAAATAACCATTGTGAATGCATTATCATCAGCTTTTGAGCCTAAATCGTGTTCTCATCATCACCTCCACTCTGTTTTAGCTGATCATTCACCTCCATTTGATTGTTTACCCCTTTTGAGGAACAACTGCGAAGAGTGATCTTGTTAGCCATCCATGTGACACTGCCGTGACTCGAAAATTCCAAACCGTACCTGGAATTAGCTGCTACCCAAAATTATCACATGTTCCTCAAAAACGAGTCTCCTTTAAGCTCTTTTCACCTGACTCGTAAAACATGAAAAGATTGCCGAGCGATTGGCCTTTCCAGCTCGTTAAAGTGACCGGAAGTGCTATCCCTCCTCTAGATTTTAATCTTTCTGGACCTGAGGGATTATTACACAAAAAGATCGAGCCCTTGTCTTGTTCGGCTCGTTAAAATTACCGAAAATTCATCCCTTTTGTATTATTTTATACTTTTTCAGACTTAAGGGATTATATGACAAAAAAGGATTATTGGAGTTTCCTTTACATCCCTTTCAGACTCTCTAAAAATGAAAAGGACTGAGTTATCTTTGTCGTTAAACTTGTTAAAACTGAATAGTGACAAACTTGTCTATACAGACAAGAATGAGTTTCACTATCGCTAGGCTCATTAAAACATAGTGACAGGTTTGCCCGAAGGGCAAATTATAGAACAAGCATATGTTATCCAGGGAAAATTCTAAGAACCCCCCCTAAATTTATAAATATAATAAATGGGCGAATCTCCATGGTATATAGGAAAAATGGAAGGCGATTTTATCAATAATATAATATGTATATATAATTTTTTGGCGAATCTCTCACCATGCATGGCGAATATTTTACTCAATTATAAAAACTTGTAAGATCTTGGCGAGTCTTTCACTAAATAATAAAACTTTGTAAAGTCCTAGTGAATCTTAGCATAGGCTACATGCTGGTTTAATTCCCCCATTTAAATAGGCTACATTCCAGGTGAATACCATGGGTCAATACCATGTGCCATTTTTATTTTTATTAATTCTAATATTAGGGTTAATAATGGTTTTTTGCATGGTATTAATAACAATCTAGTCCATGGTATTTGTCCCATAGTATTTTGGCCATAGGTTTCACCTAAATATAACCCATTTTTTGAGTGTTCGTAAATATAAGGTGACTTATGGAGTAAATATAAAAAAATGTTTTATTTGTTTACCATACCTCTCGTTTATTTATATTTTTATTAATTTACCATACCTCTTTCACAAATATGGTATTTGGCCCATAGGATTCACTTAAATAAAACCTCTTTCTTGAGCCTTCATAAATAGAACGAGGGTTATGGACTAAATATAAAAAGAGGTTTTATTTATTTACGATACGTCTAGTTTATTTATATTTTTATTTATTTACCATACGGTTTGAGTAAGTATAAAAAGACGTTTTATTTATTTACCATACCTCCACTTTACTTATATTTTTATTTGTTTACACCGTTACATGTATATAAGATGACTTATGGAGTAAATATAAAAAATGTTTTATTTATTTACCATACCTCTCATTTATTTATATTTTTATTAATTTACCATACCTCTTTTATAAATATGGTATTTGGCCCATAGGATTCACTTAAATAAAACCTATTCTTGAAAATGGGCCAACGGATTCACTTAAATAAAACATATTCTTGAAAATGGGCAAATGGAAGGTTGTAAGTCCTAATTTCAAGGGCTAAATTTACCTTTTTTACCCTCTCCCTTAAAATAAGGTGGGCTATTTGAGGTGATTTGTAAAAATGTACTATGATACAAAATATTCGCCCACTAAAAATTTAAAACCCCTTAATTTCGCCAAAGGGCGAACATTCGCCCCTAAAATTATCCTTGATGTTATCCTCCTCAAGCCTGACAAGAATAAAGAGGTACTGGTCAGCAATGACTAGGGAAAAATTGGGAAGGAAACTTGAAGAAACTTTATTAGTAGCAAGTCGCTCTTGAACATGACACTTTCACTCTGCATCCAAGTCGGGTTGGGTTGTTATGTTCACATGTCATATCACCATTGGTCCATCACACCATCCATATTTGGGGTTAACGCTACCAATCCATGTTAGTGTCACCGGTATGTTCAAGAGAAGTCGCTCAGAGAATTCACCTGTGTCTCATCCGCTGCAATACATTCACGCTCCATTCTTTCATGACTGCCACCCTGAACCTTGTATCATCAAATCGTTTTCACCTCCAAAATCATTTACTCCATTCGATGTCGTAGATGTGGGATTCATTAAGGCCCTCCTATGGTAGGTCGCTTCTTGTTGACATCAACTTATCATCCAGGAAGTCGACTTAGGAACAACCCTTTCAGTACTTTGAAGCTTGCATGCCTCAATGGCAAGTTTCTCACTTCCAGCGACAGGTTTACATCAATGGCCTTCGACCGAAATATTTTGCATGGTGTTCAATGCCAAGTCCCTTATTCACACCATGCGAATTGTATTGTAGTACCTTTAGGGTCATCATCATTATCGGTGATTCCTCTCGTGCTTGTTAACAACATACATCATTGGCTGGTAATCAGGCGATGTCTTTCCATGTTCGACTCCAGAACATCTTTCACATGGATTGACTTGTACTCCGAGTGAAGATTGAACGAGTTTGAAGACCCCAGATCTAGTTTCATCCATCCGGGCTATGATATATTTAGGAAAATAAAGACATGAAATGTACATTGTTGCTGCACAGATGATCATCCAAAATCAAAGGATGATGACTCTAGTAGAATCATCAATCTCCCGCACAGACGATTGTCTGTCTTATGTACATGAAATGAATTTATAAACCTAAGCATGGGAATGCCCGCCTCAGCTATATCATTAAAAATATTATGAAGATAATGTATTGTGTTAGCTACCTATACCAATAGGTTTCATTTTTCATGATTGGCAGGGGAAGTGCCAATATGATCTACTGTGGTGATGCAAAGATCTCATATTGTTGTGGAAAACACATATCTACAGTTGGTTGATGCTGTCCTACTTCTGAATGGGTGATCCAACAGTCTAAGTTGGGTCATGCCATGTTTCAATTTTTTGTTATAGATTAGAGAAAGAAATCTGTCCAAACTGTTCAATCTTGGAAGATAAAGTAGTTAGGTAGAGAATGAAGGTTCCCAACTACTTAATCTAGGGCCTTGGAAGTAATAAGGCTAGCTTTAGATAGAAAATCAAAAGAAAAGCCAAAGGAAAAGAAAAGGCACATGATGGTTTTCAAGTCTAAGTGCACCCTCCTTGAAGTAACAAAAAATGCTAGGCAATAGAATGGGTAGGTAGATGGGGTTGCAGAAGCATGATTTCTTTCATATCACTGGCTTAAGCAAAGGAAAACATGGTGGCCAGTGCAGATCCTCTCATTCAGCAGTTTTGCAGCAACAAAATGAAGCATGTCTAACTTCCCAATCATCCCCCATCACATTCCTTGCTAACATCCCAATACCACCTTTGGTCATGAGAGAAATCAAACTCATTGATTGATCCTTGCTGCATAAAGAGCCACATTTCCTGTGTAAAATTATTTTCATTTTGATATACTCTCCTAACTAAGTTTGTTTCCTATAAAACTTAGTCTTCGCTTCCTCTCCTCCATATCTTCCATCCAATACTAACTACTAACTCTATCTATACTTAACTCCCTATGTTCCCCTCTCCCTATTACTATATCATTATAGTGCATAAAATACCCAAAATGTATATATCCCTCCCCTTTGGCATTATAGCCATATGTTCAAATATTGGATAACCATGCAGAATCAAAGTCTTTTTCAAGATGGTTTGTTTAAAATCAGGGATTAAATTAACCCCACGTTGGTTTAATAACCTAAGCCCTACCCTTTTTCCCCTTACAACCCCTTCATAATGCTTTACCTGCCTTGTTTGCAAAAACATTGTAAAAACCCACTTTTTCCGCCTATCCAAAGTTTTGGGTTATAATGCTCATTTCATAAAAAACAAAAGAAATCATTAAAAAATGCCACCGGGGCCCGCCGTATTGTCCTATCAGCTTTGTGCCCCGTTGCCCGTCGGATCTGGGCTTTCCCATCCGACGGACCATATCAATATCTGGCCGCCCCCGATATCCGGACGATAGCACCCGAAAAATGTCAGAGGGTGACGTCAGGGCTCGGCCACGCGTCGCTTCCAGGTTATATCGGGAGGCCGCCTGCCAATACCGCCCCTGTACCATAAATGGTCCGATGGAACCACTTACCGCTTTTGTTTACCGCCTGCCTACGTCACGCCCACATCACACCCACGTCACGCCAAGTCGGCCCCGCATCAGCGCTAAGCCTGCCATTGCTCCACTATGTCCGCCACCTCGCCAGTCCCCGTGGACCACTCACAGGCTGCCACGTCACCCTGCCGTACCCAAACACACCCGATGACGTCATGCTGACGTCATCCAAAAAACGCGCCAAAAGCCCAAAATGTCCATATTTTCACCAAAATTCACGTTTTTTCTCATTTTTTACCAAAAGAACTACTGTGCTCTCTGCATGTGATTTACGACCATTTCGCTGCCAACCTGCAGAAATTGATTTAAAGACCGTGGCGTCCTCAATTCGCCTGCATTTCCACCATTGCCAAAGTTTGCCAGGTATTTATCCAAGTTTCCCCTCCACGCCTGGTTTTTCCCATAGTTCTCTGAGGAAATTAAGAAAAGAAAAAACACTGTAATTACCAGAAAATCCTCAGTGACAACCATTTATCTTCAGCTATAAGGTCGAATTTACCTACAGACTGTCTGCATTGAGCCAAATTTCCATAAATTTACAGTCAGTTTGCGCATTCGCAAACTAAAACCTCTGCTGCACTAGCTCACCGGGAAAACCACCCTTAAATCCCAGTACTTGCTCATTAAACTTTTCTCAGGAGCCTTCCAACTTGTTTTCACCATAATTCACCCTGTCTCCTCTGTAAATTGCCTTGCTTTTGCAGAATTCATTGCTCTGTATCATTGTGCCCAGAAAACAAGTTCAAACACAATTCAAAGCACCAAAACCATGGAAACACCAGTTGCATTGAATGTTACACCTCTTAATGCCCCACAAAGAGAGCTAGAGTGGCAGGCCCTGGCTGACAGAGATTACCAGATGGCAGAAGTGCTCTCAATGGACACCAAATATAACATCCATGTACTCAATGACCTTAAAGCCAAACATCTCAGTGGTAATGATATCCTAGGGATTTGGGACTCCAATTTGCCCATTTTCAATCTCCCTCAAGTCAATATCCTCCCAGACTTGATACACAGATGCAGTGCCAACTATGACCCCTGTCAGAGAGCTGTCCTCAATTCCTCAGGCTCAGTTTTGTTCCATGTCACCCCTGAGGCCATAAATGAAATGCTACACTTTCATACTTCAAGGCCATTGACTCCCCTCTCCATCATGGATTTGATAAAGGAAGGAGGCAAGCTGTCCAGTGCCCAAATTGTAAAAATCAATCAATTATTCATTCAATCAGGCTCTGAAACTGTGAGGTATCCCCCTATTGGAAATGCATATCTAAATGAGTTGGGAAAAATGCTTGTGGATATGATCAGTTATGTCCTGGGATACAGAACATCTGAGGATGTTGATGAAACCATTCTGGCCATGCTGTCCATCTTTTCCCCTGGAAAGCCTCCTGCTATTCGCTATGATTATGCTGCCTATATTGCCAATAAGATTCATGAGCAATTGATGAATCTAGAGAGGGAGAGGATATTTAGGTATACTTCTTATATCTATCACCTGTTTCTATTCCATCAGCCTGATATCTTCCATATTACTCTCAAGAAGCTTGATGCCCAAGGGAACCCAAGGTCTGTAGTGTTTTGGTCTTCAGTTTTCCATCTTATATGTTTTTCACCATACAACTACTATGAATTCATAGACCTATTCATCCATCCAGCCATGTCCTTGCTGCTGAGTGCCCCTCCTCCAAGATTAACAGATGAGATGCAAAGGATTCTCTAGCTCTCAAAGGCCTACAGCATTGGGGATTGGTACTTTTACCAAAACCATACAGTGATCAGAATATATGGCTGTGAGCTAGCCCCATATAGGCTGCCAAGATATGTCCCTATGAGACTCTTTGCCTTAGAGTACTTCAGGCAGTTTGGAAATGCAGACATGGTCCATTTCCACAACAAAAACAAGAAGGTGCAACTGAAAGTCAGAAATCAGCTAGGCCCATTCATTTATAATAAAAGAGAAGAGGCATGGCAAGAAGCAGATAAGATCCTGCAACGCCTTGGATTGCAAACTAGTTTCCTCTGGATACCCTATGACCCAAATCACTTCATTAGCCTTAGAAGGGTCAAGTATAAATTGGCTAGCTATGATCATGTCAGGCTGCCCCATATTGAAAAATATGCCAATCTGTTAGGATGGAAAGAGGGCACATTAGAAGAAGCAAGTAAAAAAGAGGAAATTCTACAAAAAGAAGCAAAGAATCTTGAGAAAGAGGCTGACTTGGAAAATTGTGGGCAGGTTTCCTCGTCTTATCAAGTGCAACTTGGACCAGCTACCTCATCCTCTACAACCCCCCAACAGGCAGCTAGCAAAGGTAAAGAGAAAGAGATGGAACAGGAACTGCCACCCCTACAGCAGAACAACAGAAGGAGCAACCCAAAAAGCAAGAACAAATGGCTGAAGCTCCCATATCTACAGAGCATCAGGCTCAAGAAAGTGAGCCTCCAAGGCAAGAAACAGTAGTGGAGACCTCGGTGCTCCAAACTCCACTAAATGAAGAAAGAAGCAAGAAAAGGGATAGAGAGCAGGAAACTCCCCTTACTACATCAACAAGTCAACAAGGGGAGAAAAGGCAGAGAATAAATCCTCTTTCTGAGGAAGAGATGCCTATTGGGCAATCCTTGGGTATGGGCCCCCCTAGCATGGAAGCATCTGCCAGTTCCTTTCAGCAGGAACAAGAAAGAACAATTGGAGGAGAGGTCAGCTCCTCAAGCCAGCAAAGGAGGACTGAATTAAGCATAAAGCAGCAATTTATTGACATCAAGAAGAGAAATGAGCCAGTCAGACTCCATTTATATAATCACTTGCTCAAAATGGCTCCCACAAACCAGCAGAGGCTTATGTCAGCATATGACATAACAGAGGGGAAAATGACTATGAGTCATTTCATTCCTACTATGTTGTAGCCACAGTCAGCTGCAGATTATATAAGAACCAATCTTGAGGTATTGGCAAAAGACATCCACCTAATGGACCAGATAGAGCTTCATAAGCAAACGGGTGAGATGGTCTATTCAAATCTTGCAGACAAGACCTTCCTGGCACACAAACTGCAAAACAGTCTGCATAATACAACTGCCCAACTTGAATTGGAGAAGGCATCCTATCAGGCCAAAGACAACAGGATCAGGTCTTTGGAAGATATTATTATAGAGCTTGGGCATGATCCCAAGGATCCCAAAGCTGTACAGGCACTACTAAAAGAAAAAGAGGCAGATATAGCAGCTTTGAGGAAGATGGTGAAAATTCGAGCAACCCTTCACCCTCAGACAGAAGATGTTGCTCAACAGAGGAAGGACCAAGATGTAGCAGCCATGCTGCTAACACTACACAAACAGTTGGTGCAAACAGAAGGGAAATTGGTAGAAACAGAGGCTGCATTACAGGCAGGCCTGCAGCAGAAAGAAGGAGGCCAGACTTCTCAGCCCCCTCAGCAAGTTATTAACCTTGAAGAGTCCCCTCAAATTATCACTCCTCCCATAGGACAGACAGCTGAAATAGGCCCATCAACATCAGCACTAGCAATAACATCAGAACAGGCTCCAAGCCTTGATATGGAGAAGATGATGAAGGAGATCCAAGTTCTAGAGGCCCAAATGGCAGAACTAAATGAAGCCAAGGAGAAATTGGCCACAGTTAATGAAAAATATGATAAATCTAAGCAGACTGTAGCTGAAAGAACAAGGGAAGTAAGAGCTCTTGAGAAGAAGATAAAAGAACTAGAGAAAGAGATCTCTCTTGACAAAGTGGTGGCTGAGATGAAGAAAGTCCTGTGGGCCAATATTGGCCAATCCATAACAGATCAATGGCAGTACATAGAAACCATTCATGAGCACATGGATCTCATAGGCAGGGCACACAAGGAAATTCAGAGAGCAAGGGCATCTCTAGGCACTATGCCTGAGATAGCCAATAGGATGATCAATGTCCTCAATAACCGCACAGGCCCTCAGCTGGCAGTAATAGGAATCACCAATAGAACTGACACCATCTTACTGATAAAGAGGGTCCTCACTTTGAGAAGTCTGGTGCAAACATTGGATAGAAGGTGCCAGGAAATGCAAACAGAGGTGAACAAGTTCACAGAGAAGTTCACAACATTGAATAACAGAGGCCTTCCCAACCTACTAAACAGTGCAAGTAGATTGTTGTCCCATGAAAATTATGCCAAAAGGGTAAATACATTTGCCACAAATCAGATCACTGCAGGATCAAGCACCCCAGAGGAAACAGGGCCTGCATCTGAGCAGAGCCTCTATGAGAAAATAGAAAATTTATTTTTTATCATGAATGAAATCAGACATCTGTTTGAAGTGCCTCCTAATTACTACAAATATACCGAGGCAGATGAAACACTAGGCACAATTTTGAGACATCAGTTGCCTACTCAAGAATGGTGGACTAGCATGATATAGACATTGTTGTGAACAAACAAGTTTTCATCAAATTTTTACATCAAAATACAAATCATCATGTTCAGACAGTTGATACATTCACTATGACTGTAAAAGAGTGGACTGAGCCAACTCAACAAACCAATTCGACCACTAAAGCAACCTCGACAGATACAGATGACAAGGCTGAGAAAGCTACAGCATGACAGAACATTAAAGGCATATCATTCAGAATTAATGCAGAGCACTCAACCGACTCAGTGGCCTCCAAAAGTCAAAAAGGTTTATGACAGAGCTGAAGGGTATTCATTATATATTTAGAATAGCAATAACTTTCTTATCTGCTATTCTGAAAGTTGGTGAACGCAGTTATTGAACAAATGAGTCAACGTTCAGATATTTTGTAAAAATCGATTGTATATATTTCCCCTCGCATAAGCTTGCTGGGGTTGTTGATTTTCTCTTCTAGAGAACTTATGCTGTAAATTTCAGACTTTTAATACAGAGAGCTGATGGAATTTCAAAAGTTCTGATTTGTTTTGTTGTGGTGTGATTGCTTACTGCTACAGGATTCCTGCATATTTCATGGCACAATAAGTTTCTTGAACCTTCTTGTTATGTATTTCATTCTTTCATAATCCGTTCATGCTCTATATTTCACAGTTTAATAGCATAGAAAAAGAATAGTTTCAAGATTTGTTCATTGAATACCCTGAACTCAATCTATGTTGTTATGAATGTTTTCCTCTAGTATTAGTTATGAAAGTGTAATTCTTAATTGCTTCACCTTCAGACTAAAACTTCACAGTGAGTATTATTTAGGAATTCAAATCTGCTCCTGAGTGATATATCTCTTTCTCACATCACCAACTTAGTGAAAAACTCTTAGTTGCCTTTCACTCGCTAGACATATTTCATTTTCACAATTTAAAGTTTGTTTCATGATATATCTATAAGGCCCTGCAGTTTTAGCAATCTTACTCAATATCTCAAACAACCCATAACCACAGACTCCATTGCCCAATGGACTGAAACCCTATGAAGATCTCATCTTAGCTACTGGAAGACATCATTCAACCAAAATTTAAATCGAAACTCCCACTTCATAACTAGCCTAAAATCCTCAAGAACAAAGTTGAAAACTAAAAGAGAGAGCCCTCTCTGATTACAGGTTGGCTAGAACCTATAATCCAAAGCTTGGTTAGTGGTTACCCCGGCCGTATTCCCTCAGGAGTCAAAGGGAACAACCTGGGTGTTAACATAAATGGCGACTCCACTGGGGAGTTGAATGAAATTTATAACCCTCTGTCTGATTCTTAATACTGTAGATAAAGCCTGAGTGACAGCCAGATAGCCTTGGAAACTGCCTCTGCTTTGCATTTGCAGGAGTACATAAAAGCTGCCTCAGTCAATCTTTATTCAGTCTTAAGTTCCATACAGTTGTACTATACCTGATCAGTCCTTGTCAAATATCACTATCTCTTAGTAAATTCTCCTATAGAAAATCACAGAAACTGGCTCCTAAGAAGAAAACTCGCTATACAAGATCAAACCCAGATCCTGATCCATCACCTGAGTTCCAAAATCCAAACTTGATTTCAAGAATCCTTAAGAGACACAAACCATAAGGGACTCTATCAGATTCAAGTTCTGAAGTAGGATGTCAAACTAATATTCCAACCCTTGCTAAGGTTTCTTTACATCCTCATACCACCGTTCCACAATCTCCTAGTTCTTCATCCACTTCACAAGGTATCCTTTCAACCACTCCATCAACGACACATACCCCTCTCATCCCCTTTCCTCCACTTGTCCCATTCGTTCCTGCTATCCCTATTGTCCCACCAAACATGGCTAATAGATATGCTCCACTGCAGTTACCTGCCAATCCAGGGCCTATGCCTCAAGATTACCAAAGCAAGATTTCATATTTTGATAGTACTGGCTCTTATCCAGCCCTTCAACATACTAAGAAAATGCAAGACTACTTTGAAAATTATGAGATAGATGATGATGGGGTTAGGATGAAAATTTTTGTGCAAAGCCTAACAGGGGATGTAAGATCATGGTTTAGGTCACTTCCAGCAAACTCCATAGCTGACCCTGAAGCTCTGTTTCAAACCTTTATCAACAGATGGGAGAAGAAAAAGGATCCACTTCATATTTTATCTGAATACAATACTATCAAAAGAGGTCCCCAAGAAACTGTCTTGGACTATTGTGCTCGGTTTAACAATGTCTACAATGCTATTCCCCAAAATCTTAGACCCCCACCTAACCTAGCTCTATACACCTTTCCTGATGGGTTTGATTCAGATATGGCATACCAATTAAGAGAAAGAGCTCCCCGAACTTTAGCCGAAATGCAAGACATAGCAGTGAGTGTAGAAGCCAACCTGATAGCTAGGAGAAATAGGACCAGAACTGAAAGAAAAGCTACCTTCAAAGAAGAGCCTTCAGGCTGGGATCAGAAATTGGATTCAATAATCACTGGTATGCATAGGTTAGGTGACAGAGTGGAATCAGTTGAGAGGAAATCATCATGGGAAGCACCACAGAATAATCCTTTCAGGAATCCCAATTTTAGAAGAAATCAAAATCCTAATGTTGGCAAGGCCAGCCCTGAACCAGAAATTAGACCTCCATTCCAAGAAAACTACGCTGAAGCATCCACTTCTAACGAGCAGATAGATGATACCCACATCAATTTGATGGGCCTCAACAATGATCAGCAAGTTTCTCTGATTCAAGAAGATCATGAAGATGAAGACATCAAGCAGTTTCAAACCAAATCAGGTGAATCATTTGATTTCAAACAAGGCTATGACACAGCTGTTTATGAAGTTCATAAACAATACAAATTAAGAAGCATAACTATAAATGTGACATAGCCTGAGAAAACAAAGGATAGCCTGTAGCCTAAGAAAGCTATTGTCACAGAGCCTATTAACAAGACTGATTCAATTACAAATGAAGTAACAGTTGAAGAGGTAACCGAACCATTTCCCTCAAATCAACAACCAGTGGTTACACCTCCTGCACAACACAATCCAAGCAGCATTTTCCAAAAGCTGAGTAAAAAGGACAAACCTCAAGACCAAATTGAGAGTCAAGAAGAAACCTCTAAGAACTCAATTGAGAAAGAAAAGGTTGTTAACCAGAACACCAAGATCCAATCTGAAAAACCTTTTGACTTAGAAGCTGAAATTGGTAAATTGAAGGTAGCCATTCCTCTTTCAGAGCTAGCCAAGCATAACATTTACAAACAACAAATCAAGAAGTCCCTTCAACTCACTCATAATAAAGATGATGTCAATGTATTGGATGACACCCCAGAACTAGTTTTCGGTCCAGAGGTTGATGGAAAGATATCAGTTACTGGAATCCTACCTTTTTATGTCATCTTGCATGTTCATGATAAGATATTGCACAATGCAATGTTTGACTCAGGCACCTCTCATAACCTAATGCCCAAGTCAGTAATGGAAAGATTGAATCTAGACATCACAAGACCATATAAGGACCTATTTTCATTTGACTCCAACCAAGTTAAGTGTTTAGGCTTGATAAAAGATCTATGTGTGTCCCTTGTCCAGTACCCAAATAAAACAATTTTAATGGATGTGGTAGTTGCTGATATCCCACCCAAATATGGAATGTTGTTATCAAGATCATGGGGAGCTAAACTCCAAGGTTCCCTGCAATTAGACATGTCATATGCCACTATCTCTGTCTTTGGGCAACCCAAGAGGCTATACAGAGAGTCACTCATGAAATACATGGTGAGCAGTGAAGAAAAACCTCAAAATTTCCCTATTTATGCAGTCCGTTCTGATATGGATTCCTTCATTCTGTTCAATAATGATATAAGTCAAATAAGTGATAACAAATCTGTCATACTTGAGCAAGATATGCATGTGAGTGAGCAATCAAGTTCCCAAGAAATCAAGATTGAGAAATCAATTGATGAGGCAATTCTAGAAGACAAACCAGGTGGAAGACAAGAAATCCAACTTATAATCCCAAGTCATAGAAAAGATGTTGAAAATCCCCTAAATCAAGAGATCCTATGGTTTCTTGAATTTGATGGATCAGTCAACAAATTACGGGCAGGAGCTGGAGTGTGGATTCATAACAAACAAAGCAATCATGCAGAAGGTCGAGCCTATAGGCTTAATTTCAGATGTACTAATAATATGGCAGAGTATGAGCCTCTTCTACTAGGCCTCAAACTGGTAAAATCCTTACAGGCCACAAAAGTTTCAATCATGGGAGATTCAGACCTTATTATCCAACAAGTGAAAGGCAATTTTTTCACCAATGACAAAATACTAAGATCATACAGGTCTGCTACTATTGAAATACTCAAAGCTTTCACTGAATTTAAAATGACCAAAATACCTAGGACCCACAACCTTCATGCACATAGTTTAGCTACATTTGCCAGTACATGCAAATTGCCTTTTGAACCCAACCATTGTTTTACAGCTGAGATAAAACACAGACCTTCTGTCCCAAACAATGTCAAAGATTGGCAAGTGTTTGAGGATGACACACAGATAAATAATTTCTTAACCTTGCAGCATGAATTTTCAGGCTTGAAAATTGATGTTGATTCTATGAAAGACACACAACCACTAAATGGACAGGACCAGATAGCAATATCACTCAAAACAACAAATCAAATACTCTGTCCAACAACCTTTGACAAGGAAAATATACAAGAACTTGAACAATTGCATTTTGATGAAACAACTGGTGCAGAGGCAGAGGTCATACAGCTAAAGGACAATTTCCTACCAACAGGTCTAACTCCATTGGAGGACATTTTTGACTCAAATGATGTTCCTAGAAAACCAAAAATGCAACCCCTAAATGCTGCCATTGAAGAATGCAACATTGGAACTATTGAAAAACCTAAGATAATAAAATTGTCTGCATCTTTACCCCTTGACCAGAAGCCTAAATACATTGACCTCTTTAAAGAGTTCCAAGATGTGTTTGCATGGAGTTATGAGGATTTGAAATCCTATGACACCTATGTTATTCAACACACTATCCCTCTCAAACCTAATCAAAAGCCATTCAAGCAAAAATTAAGAAGAATCAATCCTATGCTTCTCCCTTCAATTGAGAAAGAGGTACAAAAAATGTTTAAAGCTGGTATCATAGCACCAATCAGGTTTTCAGACTGGATTTCAAACTTGGTCCCCACAAGAAAGAAAACTGGGGAGATTAGGCTTTGTGTGGATCTAAGGAATTTGAATCAGGTATCCCTTAAAGACAATTATCCCTTACCAAAAATGGATCATATTCTCCAAAGAGTGGTGGGGGCTTCAAGAATCTCAATACTTGATGGATTTTCAGGTTTCAATAAGATCCTAGTCCACCCCGATGATCAAGATAAAACAACTTTCACAACCCCATGGGGAACTTTCAAATATGTTAAAATGCCTTTTGGGTTGAAAAATGCAGGAGCTACATTTCAGAGAGCAATGGATATAGCTTTTTCTAAAGAGATTCGGGATTTCCTTGTTATTTACCTAGATGATCTCACACCTTTCTCAAAATCTGACTAAGAACATCTAAAACACTTACGACAAATATTCATAACATGTAGGAAATATGTAATTTCCTTGAATCCTAAGAAATCTCTATTTGGTTTGGAGGAGGGCAAGCTTTTGGGTCATATCATTTCAAAGGATGGCATTAGAATTGACCCAGACAGAATACAGGCCATCTTGCAAATGCCCCATCCAAGAAATATTAAAGAATTACAAGCCTTCTTGGGAAAGATCAATTTTCTAAGGAGATTTATCCCAAACTTAGCAGAATTGATCAGATTACTAAACAACATGCTAAAGAAGGATTCAAAATTGAAGTGGACAGTGGAAGCAAATCAAGCTTTTGAAGGTATTAAATTGGCCGTTACCCAAACCCCAGTCTTAACAAATCCTGAATTTGACAGAGAATTTATCATTTTCTCTTTTGCCTCCCAGCATACCATTGCTGCTGTCTTATTGCAGAAAGATGATCAAGGGAATGAAAAACCTATTGCTTTCTTTAGTAGAGCCCTTAGAGATGCACTTCTGAAATATCAGATCATGGAAAAGCAAGCTTATGCTTTGGTCAAAGCCATTAAAGACTTCAAGATCTACATCCTATACTCGCATGTCATTGCTTATGTACCAAATCCCATTGTGAAAGACATACTGACTCAAGAAAACTTAGAGGGCAGGAGAGGAAAATGGATTGCTAACATATTAGAATTTGACATTGAAATAAGACCTACAAAGTTGATAAAAGGGCAAGGTTTGGCTAAATTAATGTCTGAAGCAAACTTCCAAGCCTTGGACATTAACCAACTGGACAATGAACCGGAGCTGGCGACTCCAAAGATCAATGCAGCCTTTGAACAATCCCTGTGGTATTCTGATATCTGTTATATATTGCAAAACCTGTGTGCTCCCCCAGGGTTGTCCAGAACCAAATCTAGATTTCTAAAAATGAAAGCTTCAAGATTTTGTGTTATAGATGGTAATTTATTATGGAAAAATCATGAAGGTATATTGTTGAATTGTCTAACTATGAATGAAACAAGCAATGTTGAAAGAATTTCATGTAGGTGATTGTGGTGGACATTTGTACTAGAATTCCACTGTGGATAAGATATTAAGGGCAGGTTACTATTGGCCCACTCTCTTCTCTGATGTTAAAAAATTTACCACTTCATGTCACAAGTGTCAAGTGTTTGAGGGAAAAATAAAGTTACTACCACTCCCCTTAAAGCCTATTGCAACAGAAAGGCCTTTTCAGCAATGGGGCTTGGACTTCATTGGGGAAATTCATCCTTCATCCTCAGGCCAACATAGGTGGATTCTAACAGCCATAGATTACTTTACTAAATGGATTGAGGTTGTTCCATGTAGACAAGCAAATGATTCTACTATCATTCAGTTCCTTGAAACCAACATTCTTTCCAGATTTGGTTGTCTTGACAAGATTATAACAAACAACGCTGCTGCTTTCAGATCCAAGAAGATGGTGAACTTTTGTCACAAATTCCACATTACTTTGGGCCATTCTACTGCATATTACCCTCAAGGAAATGGTTTAGCTGAGTCATCAAACAAAAGTCTTATCAACATCATTAAGAAGATACTAGAAGAGAATAAGAAAAATTGGCACAAGAAGCTTGTAAATGCCTTGTGGGCAGACTGGCTAACAACCAAAAGATCTATTGGGGTCAGCCCATATGAGTTGGTTTATGGAATGGAAGCCAAATTCCCTTCATCATTAGGGGTCCATGTCATGAAGCTACTTCAAGAAAGTCAAGCTGAACCAAATGACATGCAAAGAAGAATCAATCAGATTATCTGTTTACAGCAAACTAGAGATCAAGTCTATAGCAGAGTTCAGGTCCTACAAGAGAAACTGAAGAAAGCGTTTGATAGAAGAACCAAGGCTGAAGATTTCTTTATTGGTGATAAAGTGCTTAAATGGGATGCAAGAAGAGAAGATAATGGGAAGCATGGCAAATTTGACTCCCTTTGGAGGGGACCTTTTGTTATTCAAGCAGTACAAGGAAATAACACTTATTTCTTGAAGAATTTGGATGGCACTGAAGCTGAAGAGGGCCCTGTAAATGGCCGGATGTTAAAGCATTATTTTGACTACTTTCCATGTGTGTAGCATGATTTCCCCCTGTACATAGTCAGTTGTATATACTATTTTCTTTCAGCATATAAATAATTCAGTTTAAGAAGTTTTGTAAATAAGCAGGAAAAAGCTTTTATTTCAAGAGGTTCCAAAATGGTGACAGATTCCAGTTTTGAGGTCCAAAGATAAATTTTCCAAGTTTTGAGAAGAAGTCAAAAGCCAAGGCATTCTGACCTGCTGTTCTTGGTCTTTCAGATTAGAAAAACCATCCCCAAGTGGAGCCACTGTTAGCTACCTATACCAATAGGTTTCATTTTTCATGATTGGCAGGGGAAGTGCCAATATGATCTACTGTGGTGATGCAAAGATCTCATATTGTTGTGGAAAACACATATCTACAGTTGGTTGATGTTGTCCTACTTCTGAATGGGTGATCCAACAGTCTAAGCTGGGTCATGCCATGTTTCAATTTTTTGTTGTAGATTAGAGAAAGAAATCTGTCCAAACTGTTCAATCTTGGCAGATAAAGTAGTTAGGTAGAGAATGAAGGTTCCCAATTGCTTAATCTGGGGCCTTGGAAGTAATAAGGCTAGCTTTAGATAGAAAATCAAAAGAAAAGCCAAAGGAAAAGAAAAGGCACATGAGGGTTTGCAAGTCTAAGTGCACCCTCCTTGAAGTAACAAAAAATGCTAGGCAATAGAATGGGTAGGTAGATGGGGTTGCAGAAGCATGATTTCTTTCATATCACTGGCCTAAGCAAAGGAAAACATGGTGGCCAGTGCAAATCCTCTCATTCAGCAGTTTTGAAGCAACAAAATGAAGCATGTCTAACTTCCCAATCATCCCCCATCACATTCCTTGCTAACATCCCAATACCACCTTTGGTCATGAGAGAAATCAAACTCATTGATTGATCATTGTTGCATAAAGAGCCACATTTCCTGTGTAAAATTCTTTTCATTTTGATCTACTCTCCTAACTAAGTTTGTTTACTATAAAACTTAGTCTTTGCTTCCTCTCCTCCATATCTTCCATCCAATACTACCTACTAACTCTATCTATACTTAACTCCCTATGTTCCCCTCTCCCTATTACTATATCATTATAGTGCATAAAATACCCAAAATGTATATATCCCTCCCCTTTGGCATTATAGCCATATGTTCAAATATTGGATAACCATGCAGAATCAAAGTCTTGTTCAAGATGGTTTGTTTAAAATGAGGGATTAAACTAACCCCACGTTGGTTTAATAACCTAAGCCCTACCCTTTTTCCCCTTACAACCCCTTCATAATGCTTTACCCGCCTTGTTTGCAAAAACATTGTAAAAACCCACTTTTGCCGCCTATCCAAAGTTTTGGGTTATAATGCGCATTTCATAAAAAACAAAAGAAATCATTAAAAAATGCGTTGGGGCCCGCCGTATTGTCCTATCAGCTTTATGCCCCATCGCCCGTCGGATCTGGGCTTTCCCATCCGACGGCCCATATCAATATCGGGCCGCCCCCGATGTCCGGACGATAGCACCCGAAAAATGTCAGAGGGTGACGTCAGGGCTCGGCCACGCATCGCTTCCAGGTTATATCGGGAGGCCGCCTGCCAATACCGCCCCCGTACCATAAGCGGTCCGATGGAACCACTTACCGCTTGCCCACATCACGCCCACGTCATGCCAAGTCGGCCCGCATCAGCGCCAAGCCTACCACTGCTCCACTCTGTCCGCCACCTCGCCAGTCCCCATGGACCACTCACAGGCCACCACGTCACCCTGCCGTACCCAACCCCACCCGATGACGTCATGCTGACGTCATCCAAAAAACGCGCCAAAAGCCCAAAATGTCCATATTTTCACCAAAATTCGCGTTTTTTCTCATTTTTTACCAAAAGAACTACTTTGCTCTCTGCATGTGATTTACGACCATTTCACCGCCAACCTGCAGAAATTGATTTAAAGACCGTGGGCGCCCTCAATTCGCCTGCATTGCCACCATTGCCAGAGTTTGCCAGGTATTTATCCAAGTTTCCCCTCCGCACCTGGTTTTTCCCATAGTTCTCTGAGGAAATTAAGAAAAGAAAAAACACTGTAATTACCAGCAAATCCTCGGTGACCACCATTTATCTTCAGCTATAAGGTCGAATTTACCTACAGACTATCTGCATTGAGCCAAATTTCCATAAATTTACAGTCAGTTTGTGCATTCGCAAACTAAAACCTCTGCTACACTAGCTCACTAGGAAAACCACCCTTAAATCCCAGTACTTGCTCATTAAACTTTTCTCAGGAGCCTTCCAACTTGTTTTCACCATAATTCACCCTGTCTCCTCTGTAAATTGCCTTGCTTTTGCAGAATTCATTGCTCTGTATCATTGTGCCCAGAAAACAAGTTCAAACACAATTCAAAGCACCAAAACCATGGAAACACCAGTTGCATTGAATGTTACACCTCTTAATGCCCCACAAAGAGAGCTAGAGTGGCAGGCCCTGGCTGACAGAGATTACCAGATGGAAGAAGTGCTCTCAATGGACACCAAATATAACATCCATGTACTTAATGACATTAAAGCCAAACATCTCAGTGGTAATGATATCCTAGGGATTTGGGACTCCAATTTGCCCATTTTCAATCTTCCTCAAGTCAATATCCTCCCAGACTTGATACACAGATGCAGTGCCAACTATGACCCCTGTCAGAGAGCTGTCCTCAATTCCTCAGGCTCAGTTTTGTTCCATGTCACCCCTGAGGCTATAAATGAAATGCTACACTTTCATTCTTTAAGGCCATTGACTCCCCTCTCCATCATGGATTTGATAAAGGAAGGAGGTAAGCTGTCCAATGCCCAAATTGTAAAAATCAATCAATTGTTCATTCAATCAGGCTCTGAAACTGTGAGGTATCCCCCTATTGGAAATGCATACCTAAATGAGCTGGGAAAAATGCTTGTGGATATGATCAGTTATGTCCTGGGATACAGAACATCTGAGGATGTTGATGAAACCATTCTGGCCATGCTTTCCATCTTTTCCCCTGGAAAGCCTCCTGCTGTTCGCTATGATTATGCTTCCTATATTGCCAATAAGATTCATGAGCAATTGATGAATCTAGAGAGGGAGAGGATATTTAGGTATACTTCTTATATCTATCACCTGTTTCTATTCTATCAGCCCGATAGCTTCCATATTACTCTCAAGAAGCTTGATGCCCAAGGGAACCCAAGGTCTGTAGTGTTTTGGTCTTCAGTTTTCCATCTTATATGTTTTTCACCATACAACTACTGTGAATTCATAGACTTGTTCATCCATCCAGCCATGTCCTTGCTGCTAAGTGCCCCTCCTCCAATATTAACAGATGAGATGCAAAGGATTCTCCAGCTCTCAAAGGCCTACAGCATTGGGGATTGGTACTTTTACCAAAACCATACAGTGATCAGAATATATAGTTGTGAGCTAGCCCCATATAGGCTGCCAAGATATGTCCCTATGAGACTCTTTGCCTTAGAGTACTTCAGGCAGTTTGGAAATGCAGACATGGTCCATTGCCACAGCAAAAACAAGAAGGTGCAACTGAAATTCAGAAATCAGCTAGGCCCATTCATTTATAATAAAAGAGAAGAGGCATGGCAAGAAGCAGATAAGATCCTGCAACGCCTTGGATTGCAAACTAGTTTCCTCTAGATACCCTATGACCCAAATCACTTCATTAGCCTTAGAAGGGTCAAGTATAAATTGGCTAGCTATGATCATGTCAGGCTGCCCCATATTGAAAAATATGCCAATCTGTTAGGATGGAAAGAGGGCACATTAGAAGAAGCAAGTAAAAAAGAGGAAATTCTACAAAAAGAAGCAAAGAATCTTGAGAAAGAGGCTGACTTGGAAAATTGTGGGCAGGTTTCCTCATCTTATCAAGTGCAACTTGGACCAGCTGCCTCATCCTCTACAGCCCCCCAATAGGCAGCTAAAACTACTCCTCAGGCAGCCAGCAAAGGTAAAGAAAAAGAGATGGAACAGGAACTGCCACCCCCTACAGCAGAACAACAGAAGGAGCAGCCCAAACAGCAATAACAAATGGCTAAAGCTCCCATATCTATAGAGCATCAGGTTCAAGAAAGTGTGCCTCCAAGGCAGGAAACAATAGTGGAGACCTCAGTGCTCCAAACTCCACTAAATGAAGAAAGAAGTAGGAAAAGGGATAGAGAGCAGGAAACTCCCCTTACTACATCAACAAGTCAACAAGGGGAGAAAAGGCAGAGAATAAATCCTCTTTCTGAGGAAGAGATGCCTATTGGGTAATCCTTGGGTATGGGCCCCCCTAACATGGAAGCATCTACCAGTTCCTTTCAGCAGGAACAAGAAAGAACAATTGGAGGAGAGGTCAGCTCCTCAAGCCAGCAAAGGAGGACTGAATTAAGCATAAAGCAGCAATTTGTTGACATCAAGAAGAGAAATGAGCCAGTCAGACTCCAGTTATATAATCACTTGCTCAAAATGGCTCCCACAAACCAGTGGAGGCTTATGTCAGCATATGACATAACAGAGGGGAAAATGACTATGAGTCATTTCATGCCTACTATGCTGCAGCCACAGTCAGCTGCAGATTATATAAGAACCAATCTTGAGGTATTGGCAAAAGACATCCACCCAATGGACCAGATAGAGCTTCATAAGCAAACGGGTGAGATGGTCTATTCAACTCTTGCAGACAAGACCTTCCTGGCACACAAATTGCAAAACAGCCTGCATAATACAACTGCCCAACTTGAATTGGAGAAGGCATCCTCTCAGGCCAAAGACAACAGGATCAGGTCTTTGGAAGATATTATTATAGAGCTTGGGCATGATCCCAAGGATCCCAAAGCTGTACAGGCACTACTAAAAGAAAAAGAGGCAGATATAGCAGCTTTGAGGAAGATGGTGAAAATTCGAGCAACCCTTCACCCTCAGACAGAAGATGTTGCTCAACAGAGGAAGGACCAAGATGTAGCGGCCATGCTGCTAACACTACACAAACAATTGGTGCAAACAGAAGGGAAATTGGTAGAAATAGAGGCTGCATTACAGGCAGCCCTGCAGCAGAAAGAAGGAGGCCAAACTTCTCAGCCCCCTCAGCAAGTTATTAACCTTGAGGAGTCCCCTCAAATTATCACTCCTCCCACAGGATAGACAGCTGAAACAGGCCCATCAACAACAGCACCAGCAATAACATCAGAACAGGCTCCAAGCCTTGATATGCAGAAGATGATGAAGGAGATCCAAGTTCTAGAGGCCCAAATGGCAGAACTAAATGAAGCCAAGGAGAAATTGGCCACAGTTAATGAAAAATATGATAAATCTAAGCAGACTGTAGCTGAAAGAACAAGGGAAGTAAGAGCTCTTGAGAAGAAGATAAAAGAACTAGAGAAAGAGCTCTCTCTTGACAAAGTGGTGGCTGAGATCAAGAAAGTCCTCTGGGCCAATATTGGCCAATCCATAACCGATCAATGGCAGTACATAGAAACCATTCATGAGCACATGGATCTCATAGGCAGGGCACACAAGGAAAGTCAGAGAGCAAGGGCATCTCTAGGCACTATGCCTGAGATAGCCAATAAGATGATCAATGTCCTCAATAACCGCACAGGCCCTCAGCTGGCAGCAATAGGAATCACCAATAGAACTGACACCATCTTACTGATAAAGAGGGTCCTCACTTTGAGAAGTCTGGTGCAAACATTGGATAGAAGGTGCCAGGAAATGCAAACAGAGGTGAACAAGTTCACAGAGAAGTTCACAGCATTGCATAACAGAGGCCTTCCCAGCCTACTAAACAGTGCAGGTAGATTGTTGTCCCATGAAAATTATGCCAAAAGGGTAAATACATTTGCCACAAATCAGATCACTGCAGGATCAAGTACCCCAGAGGAAACAGGGCCTGCATCTGGGCAGAGCCTCTATGAGAAAATAGAAAATTTATTTTTTATCATGAATGAAATCAGACATCTGTTTGAAGTGCCTCCTAATTACTACAAATATACTGAGGTAGATGAAACACTAGGCACAATTTTGAGACATCAGTTGCCTACTCAGGAATGGTGGACCAGCATGATACAGACATTGCTGTGAACAAACAAGTTTTCATCAAATTTTTACATCAAAATACAAATCATCATGTTCAGACAGTTGATACATTCACTATGACTGTAAAAGAGTGGACTGAGCCAACTCAACAAACCAATTCGGCCACTAAAGCAACCTCGACAGATACAGATGACAAGGCCGAGAAAGCTACAACATGACAAAACATTAAAGGCATATCATTCAGAATTAATGCAGAGCGCTCAACCGACTCAGTGGCCTCCAAAAGTCAAAAAGGTTTCTGACAGAACTGAAGGGTATTCATTATATATTTAGAATAGCAATAACTTTCTTATCTGCTATTCTGAAATTTGGTGAACGCAGTTATTGAACAAATGACTCAGCATTCAGATATTTTGTTAAAATCGATCGTATATATTTCCCCTCGCATAAGCTTGCTGGGGTTGTTGATTTTCTCTTCTAGAGAACTTATGTTGTAAATTTCAGACTTTTAATACAGGGAGCTGATGGAATTTCAAAAGTTCTGAGTTGTTTTGTTGTGGTGTGATTGCTTACTGTTACAGGATTCCTGCATATTTCATGGCACAATAAGTTTCTTGAACCTTCTTGTTATGTATTTCATTCTTTCATAATCCGTTCATGCTCTATATTTCACAGTTTAATAGAATAGTTTCAGGATTTGTTCATTGAATACCCTGAACTCAATCTATGTTGTTATGAATGTTTTCCTCTAGTATTAGTTATGAAAGTGCAATTCTTAATTGCTTCACCTTCAGACTAAAACTTCACAGTGAGTATTATTTAGGA
The DNA here is from genome assembly GCA_031772625.1 of Pinus tabuliformis. NCBI lineage: Eukaryota > Viridiplantae > Streptophyta > Pinopsida > Pinales > Pinaceae > Pinus > Pinus tabuliformis. The sequence goes on along the minus strand of CM062807.1, from coordinate 1,280,284,080 downwards.
ATTCAAATCTGCTCCTGAGTGATATATCTCTTTCTCACATCACCAGCTTAGTGAAAAACTCTTAGTTGCCTTTCACTGGCTAGACATATTTCATTTTCACAATTTTAAGTTTGTTTCATGATATATCTATAAGGCGCTGCAGTTTTAGCAATCTTACTCAATATCTCAAACAACCCATAACCACAGACTCCATTGCCCAATGGACTGAAACCCTCTGAAGATCTCATCTTAGCTACTGGAAGACATCATTCAACCAAAATTTAAATCGAAACTCCCACCTCATAACTAGCCTAAAATCCTCAAGAACAAAGTTAAAAACTAAAAGAGAGAGCCCTCTCTGATTACAGGTTGGCTAGAACCTGTAATCCAAAGCTTGGTTAGTGGTTACCCCGGCCGTATTCCCTCAGGAGTCAAAGGGAACAACCTGGGTGTTAACATATTGTACTGTATCTTATTACAGGTTGCCTTCCATCTCGAAAAAACTTCGGATCCTCATGATAAAGCATTTCACCCGACATCAAAAGATTAACAACCTTATGCTTTAGGGGGCAGCTGTTATATACATTTTTGGGCACTGCAACCCCAATCAAACATGTCCATAAACCAAGGGATCCTAAGTCCCTAAAAGTGTTTTTCCATACCCTAAAAGGAAAAGGTCAGCTGATTACATCATCTCCCAGAAGTTCTCCATGAAAAACTACTCAGAACTGGTCAAAACTGGACCATCTCACCTGCTCCATAGTCAAAGTGTGATGCATCCCACCTAATGCACATGGGAGGTGTGATGCATACTGAAAATCCCTTCTATGGGGTGCGATGCATACTGAAAATACCTTCTATGGGGTGCGATGGGTGAGAGTGGACAAATGGCAGAGACAGTTTGCAAGGTGGATGATCATGGAATCTTCCAGAAACCTCTCCTGTGACACTTTCCTCTCTGAATTCGCCCAGGGATGAGTAAGAGATCATCAATCCCCAAGTAGAATCAAGAACTATCAGAGAGAGGACACTAATCAAAATCCCAGAAGCTGACTCACCCCCTGCAATCATCTATATATGGATCCCTCATCCAAGAGATCCGGACGCTGGAATTTTGTATCTTGTAAGGAAGTGCAGTTGGTTTCTTGTTGGAATATCAGAGTGTTGGGTGATCTATGTTTTTCATGAGGTGAAAGAAGGGCTTTCATGCTGGAGGGTGACGCTGGGTCAGAATAATTAGTTGTAATCCTATTTGCTTATTCTTGATATTAATAAAGCTATTCAAGTTTTCCTCCACATTCTTGTATGTTTGATGATATATGCATTTGTGTGGTCAATATACATCTGGTCCTATATTGTTTATGATTGTAGATATTTGTTCTTTGATAGTATTATGATGCTTTGGTTCCATAGGTGCTCTTTGAAGCTGGGTAGATGAAGGGGAAGTGGCAAGGATCTATTAGAAGGGAGAGGAACCGAGCAAGGAACCAAGCACAAGACTAAGATTGGTGTCCTTCATTCCACTCTCATATACTTCTCATAAAGGAAAACGAAAGTAGTTTTAGTTTGTTTGTTTCTAAGATATCTACCAGTCTTATTGGGACTAGAAGCTCCGAGTGGACACTAGATTTACCGATAACAGAGACACAAACCACCAATGTGCCAGAGTTTGTAACATACCAAAAGGGCACTAGAAGATTGTTTGCAGCAGCAAAACGAGTACTATCTCCACCCGGGGTGGAAGGGGTCTTGATTCCTCCATCAGTAGAGTACGTACAGGACAAGGGTAAGCACCCATTACATGATGAGGGACCTTCAGAAGGTCAAGAGGCAGATTTCATTCTTATTCAGGATGATGACACTGATTTGAGCTCAAAGCTCAAATAGATCATTCAAGAGAAGAAAAATGACATTCATGACTTCTCTCTCAACCTGGAAAGAGCCAATTGGATAATAAACTATTTGGAGTAGAGAAACAAATAGTTAGAGGATCAGAAAACCATCATGGAGCTCCAAAACATAAGAGAAAATAGGCAAGCTACCAAGAGGAGGAAACTGAAGTTGACACCACTTGAACAAGAGATTGAAGCTGATCATGAGTCTTGGCTTGAGAGGGTAAATATGCATTTGAAGAAGCTACTGGAGAAGGCCAATAAATAGAAAAATATGTTGAGGCACATTGCCTATCATTATTTGGCAAGAAACAAAAGTTGCAAGGCGAGAATTGGGACTTTGAAGGCCAAGTTGAGGAAAGCAATGAGAAAGAGAAAAGAGAAAGATAGACTCCAGATCTTGGCTGAGGCTTACGTAGCCTAACACAGCACTTGATGAAGGACACTTATCCCAAATTTCAAGAAAATTGGGAAACATTTTGCAAATTTTGAATTTTTGAACTAAAAAACAGGTTTTTCTGTCTCGTGCGCCGTGCCACTTGGTGCAAACTTTTTCTAGGGACCTCCTTTGTAGGAAAAATCAGAATTTTTGGATTCCTTATGAAAAAATATTAATTCCTACACATGGCCAAGAAATTTTGACAAGTTTTGAGCTTCCAAAAGGGTCAAAAACACCTCAAAAATGACCTTTCTACCCCTTCTTGGCCACATAGGAATCAGTGTTGGGAGAACTCATTTTTGGAGGGGCAAATGGAGACCAAATTCATAAATTTCACTTTTTTTGGAAAGTAGATAGGCATACATTTCCAACAAGCCCACTTGGAGAAAATTTGGTGCACGGGAAGGCCTCCAAAATGAGATCCAAAGTAGCATGGTGCACAGGATGAAATTTTCTCATTTTGGCCAAAAAACTCTGTTTTTCACCTACTTTCTTCTTAGTTTGACTTTTCTCTCTCTAATAGTCAAACTCATGATGTAACTTGGTGTGATTTGATGGATTTTGATGTAAATATGCTAAAATTTCACTCATGGAGGTAGATTCATCATGAAAAGGTAGTTTGCAACCGAATGAATTAGTTTCCTAGTTTTTAGAGGCAAGTTGTTCCATTGCCTAATTTTTAGTTCTCAGTTTAGATCTTGTTGAAACAGCTCCTAAACTTATGAAATCTACCCCTAAAGGCTAGGATGAGTTGTTTTTTGCCTATATCTAGTACTTTTTCAGTCATTGGTAAAGGTTGGAATTTTGTGAAAGCTTTGAGCGGCATTGTACATTCATCTCTGCAGTTTGGCAAAGGAATAGACCAGGGTTTGCAACACTTTATGGGATTCTTGTGGAAACTTGATTTGGTATTGATTTTCCTTCTATAATTCAAGTTTACATGTGTTTATTTATGCCATCATCTCTCTCTGTTCATCTTAACTAAATGAAACAAAGATAAAGGTAGAATTCATTGATGTTTGCAGTGCTCTACCTTGGGTTTGTTTAGTTATTTATGTTTTCAGCTGTTTGAAGAGGATCCCTGAGACTTTAATGCCCTCTCCAACTCCTCACCAGTCTTAAGACTCTCTATTTCACTTATTTCTAAGTACTAAACAATTTTCCTACCTTGCCCCATAAAGATCTCTACAAGACTGTGTCCATTCCCTTGACCCAAATATGCCTTTCACATTTGAGCTAGCAAACCCACATCAAATTCAATCAAACTTCTCTAACAATATACCTAGCCTAAAATTAGTCTTTATATCAGTCATCTCAAGCTTTATTGGCCATGTTTTTTTCGAGATTGACTAGGAGAGAGCCCTCTCCTGACCTGGTAGGGCTAGATACCAGGTTAAGCGTGGTTTGATGTTACCCTAGATTCTACCTTTCTTAGCCTAAGGTAGATTTAGGCCCTAACATAGTGTCGACCATACTGGGGAAAGAAACTTTTATTTGTTTGTTGGTGTTCTTTGCCTTATAAACTACAGACAGAGCTTGAAGTTATGCCAAGAAGCCTTCGAACTGCAAATTTCTTTGCAAGTGCATAAGTAGATAAGCACCGCTTCAATCAATCTCCGGTCTAGTCTTATAAACTGAACATCTGACTTGCATATCACCCCAGTACATCAGATAATTCTAGACTTTTGGATGATGAGTTTAGAATTCAGTAGGCTAAACAAGTTGTTAATGTTTATTTGATTTTTGGGAATAATTCAACACACTAGCTTCTAGAAGATACACCATGGCCAATCCTGATCCTGATCCTCTTCCCGTGTACGAAAACCCAAATCTCATTCCAAGAATTCTCCACCAAGGAAGTTCTGTGATTCTTGTGTTTAGATCTCACTCATGTCCAGTTGTTTTTGAATATCTTGAAGTTCTCCCATTCATGAAAGCTTCGAGCTATCGTTGTTTCAAACTAAGTCGGAAAGTGTTGTTGCTTCTACTACTCTAAATCTGGAGTTTGTCAAAGATCTTGAAACTGAAAGAGCCAATCAATCAATTGATGCTTATATTCTGAAACTTCAATCTTCAAGTATGGCTACCAATATTCCTGAGTTCTTAGAATCTGCATCTGCTACTCTTGGTTTGTCCGCTGTGGTGTCTGGTTCAGAAATTCCTACTGAACCTCCTTTTCTTCCCACCATTCCCATGCAGCCCGTCATCTCTTTTCAGAAATCTGCAGTTATTTCACCCCCATCTACTCCTTCCACACTTCAAACATCAAAAATTTCTTCACCCCCTTCGACACCTCATACACCAGTCGTTCCAAATCCTCCTACATCCCCAAGGCTAGTTGTAAATCCACCTCGAGCAATGGCTGCCAGAAATGCACCTCTTGTTTTGCCACAGAACTTGAATGATATGCCCGTTGATTACCAAAGCAAGATCCCATTATTTGATGGTACCCGCCAAGGTATCACAGCTTAGCAACATGTGGATAAGATGGCAGATTTCTTTGACCTTCATGAGATTGATGAAGAGAATGTAACTATGAGATTATTTGTGCAAACTTTCGGAGGCAAAGTGTAAAAGTGCTTCAAAGCATTGCCTGTTGCAACAATCAATTCATTAGAGGTACTTCAAAGACAATTTTTGGATTGTTGGGAGGTAAAGAAAAATCGACTTCAAATCCTTTCTGAATATGAAAACATAAACAGAAATGTTGGTGAAAGTGTCCAGGACTATTGTATTAGATTCAATACTGTTTACAATGCCATTCTGTCACATATCAAGCCACCTGTTGTGGGGAAAAATGCCTATGCGGGACGATCCTATCCACCTAAGGTGTGACAGTGCCTTAGCAACAAACATATACGGCTATTCTGGTTTCTTCCTTTATGAAATGTGAAAGAGGGGAGATCAATAGACTTACCGTTGTCTTCCATTTGTCCCTTGATCTAGATCCTCTTCTCTTTGGGTGTTCACAGCTACTTGCCTCCTCGCTCGTCCAAGAGAACAGCTACTTGATTCCAGCGAGATCACAAGAGAACAGCTACCTGTGACAAGAGAACAACTACTTGCGACAAGAGAAGAACACAACACAAAGGCAAATATTCATATTCATAAATGATTCAGGATTAGAAGTAAATCAAATACACTAATGCAATCATACAAAATACACCAGCATATAGGAAAGAACCAAGATAGCTTTATTGATTGATAACAAGGTTCAGGAAGAGATACAATCCAGAGGGCTCCAATCCAGCATCTCCTTCCCAGCAGAATGGAATTCCTTCTTCAGCTCCCTTCAAAGCATTAAGCACCCAATGTTTCCAGTCTCAAACCAACAGAAATTCTTTGCAATAACAAAATTCCAGCCTCTAGATCTCATGGAGGAGAGATCTATATATAGTTATTTTGGAGAGAGGATGAGTCAGCTTGAGATCTGACTAGTGTCCTCTCCCTCTCTCAGTTCTTGAATCCACTTGGAGGTTCTTGCTTCCACTTGGAGATTTGGAACCTCTTACTCATCACCAGTCGAATTCCTTGAGGCAAGTGTCATTTTGGAAGCTTCCTGAGCATTGAAACACTGAGGAATGAGCCTGCCACTTGTCCAAACTCGCTCAGCGTAGGTAGCTAGTGTTGGAGTTGACATTCAACACAGGTAGCCAGTGTAGCAGTTGACATTCAGCACAGATGCTCAGTGGAGCAGTTGACATGATCCTGAATTGACTTGTTTTTGAGCAGTTTTAGGTGGAGAACTTCTGTGAATTGCTGTGGTTTGTTAGCCTTGTTCCTCTAGGGGTAGGAAAAACATGTTTAGGGACTTTGGATCCCTTAGATTATGGACATTTCATGCTCAATGTTGTAAGGCACAAAAATGTCTATAACAGTTGCCCCCTAAAGTATGAGACCGTTTATCGGGTGAAATGCTTTATCCAGGAGGGTCCGAAGTCCATCCATTTACTGGGAGGAGACCTGTAATAAGATACAATACAATACATTATGATTCATACTGCTTTCATGATCTAGCTGAGGCGGGCATACCCATGCTCAGCTTTATAAATTCATTTTTGTACATAGCACAGACAATCGTCTGATGGTAGACTGATAATTTTGGTGAAATTATCATCCTTTGAGTAGGATGATCATCTGCTGCAATGATGTACATGAAAAATGTCTTTATCTTTCCTGAATATATATCGCAGCCCGGATGGATGAAACTAGATCTGGGGTCTTCAAACTCGTTCGATATTCACTCTAAGTACAAGTCGATCCATGTGAGAATTGCGCTGAAGTCGAACATGGAAAGACATCGCTTGATTACCGGTCAATGAGGTAAACCGTTAACAAGCGCGAGAGGAATCACCGATAATGATAATGACCCTCAAGGTACTGTAGTACAATTCACGTGGTGTGAATAAAGGACTTGGCGTCGAACACCACGCAAAATCTTCTGGTCGAAGGTCATTGATGTATACCTGTCGCCGGAAGTGAGAAACTTGCCATTAAGGCATGCAAGCTTCAAAGTACTGAAGGGGTTGTTCCTAGATCAACTTCTTGGATAATGAGTTGATGTCGACAAGAAGCGATTCGTCAAAGGAGGGCCTTAATGAATCCCACATCAGTGACACAGAACGGAGCTAATGATTTTGATGGAGGTGAAAACGATCTGTGACATATGATTCAGGGTGGCGGTCATGAATGGATGAAGGATAATGTATGGTAGTGGATGGGACCCGGTTGACTCTTTCTGAACGACTTCTCTTGAACATATGGCGACACTGATGCGATGGATCGGTAGCATTACCCCAAATATGGATGGTATGGCGAGACCATGGTGATGTGACCGGTGAATGAAACAACCCAACCCGGTTGTGGTATGGAGGAAAAGTGTCATGTTCAAGAGCGACCTGCTACCATCAAAGTTCTCTTTAGTTTTCTCCCAATTTTTCCCAGTCATTGCTGACCAGTACCTCTTTATTTTTGTCAAGCTTGAGGAGGATAACATATGCTTGTTCTATAACCTGCCCTTCGGGCAAGCCCATCGCTATGTTTTAACGAGCCTAGCGATAGTGAAACTCATTCTCGTCTAAAGACAAGTTTGTCGCTATTTAGTGATTTTAACGAGTCTAACGACAAGGATAACTCTGTTCTTTTCATTTTTAGAGAGTCTGAAAAGATACTTAAAGTTAACTCCAAAATTCCTTTTTCCTCATCTAATCCCTTAAGTCCGAAAAAGTATAAAACAATACAGAAGGGATGAATTTTCGATAGTTTTAACGAGCCGAACTAAACAAGCGCTCGATCTTTTTGTGCAATAATTCCTCAGGTCCAAAAATATTAAAATCTAGAGGAGGGATATCACTTCCGGTCGCTTTAAGGAGCTGGAAGGCCAAAACTCGGCAATCTTTTCATATTTTACGAGTCAGTTGAAAAGAGCTTAAAGAAGACTCGTCTTTCGAGGAACGAGTGATAAACAGGGTTAGCAGCTGATTCCAGGTACATGTTGGAATTTTCCAATCACGGCAGTGTCACAAGGATGGCTAGGTGAAATCACTCTTCGTAGCTGTTCCTCAAAATGGGTAAACAATCATATGGAGGTAAACGATCGGCCAAATGAAAAGTGGAGGTGACAGTGCAAACACGACCAAGGCTTTTATGGCAGATAAGGTTACATACACAATGGTTATTTACCGGAATAGGTTCATTTTTTAACGAGCTTGAATGCGCCAAAACACTGCTCGGACTTATATTTATTTTTTAACGAGCATGAACTATGCACTAAAACTGCTCGGATCTTGCGTTTATTTTTTAAAGAGCATGAACTTTATGCTAAAACTGCTCGTTTATACTAGTCATATGATAAGAGTGTCTCATTGAAGATGCTATTTTTTATGGAGCTTCATCTCACGTAAGCTTTGCTCCGGATCCTTTCGTTATGCAAGTTCAGAAACGACTAATCCTACGAGTTTAAAGGGTTAGAGGTCCTAAAAATTTAAAAAAAAAATAGCCACCCCTTGCTTGCACTCCAAAAGGTTTGCATTCCCCCAGGTATAAAACAGAGTTTCAAGGTTACCTCTTTCTTTTACGCCAAAACAAATGTTTTACCGCGCGAGGCGTACCTCTTCCAGGCTACCCAAAGATAGTTTCGTTTGGGATCCAAACAAAATACTTCTTCGGCGGTGTCTACCGAGATAGACAAAGGTGAATGACTTTGGCGCGAAACACGTAACTTTGACAAAAGAATCCTATTCTAGAATAACCCCTCTTCCTAGACGGACGGGGTACAGACTAGTCATATTCTCCCGCGGAAACCTACCTTATACCCAAAGTTTTCTTGTCGAAGCAGACCAGGACGCATGCCCCCTGGGTTCCAATCATATCCTCCCGGATTACTCGCGCTCATCAGAAGGACAGACCGTGGGTTGAGACACTTCTTGTGTGAACAGACCATTTAGGGATGGTATATGACTATTTGCGATGCGTGATCCGGGGAATGAAAGTTGGTCCACGAGCTTGACCATTCTTCCTTCATGCGGAAAACACATTACTCTAAAGATTGATGAGACGATGGCTCTCATGCAATATATATAGTCTCGTCCAAGGAGTAGGTTATAATGCAAGGGTCCTTGAACAACCATCACGTTCATTTGAACGGTCTTCCCTTTCAATGTTATGGGCACATTGGGGAGGATCCCTAAAGGTCGACTGGTTCCCTTATCAAAGCCTGATAGAGTCCTCATTTCAGGCAAAAGCGCAGGCGAACCAAGCGCTTTCCAAGCAATAGAGGAAAGGATACTCACAGATGTCCCTTCATCAATAACTGTGCCAGCCATTACCATTCTGTATATTTGGACAATAATTTTGAATGGTATGCTAGCTGGCAAGCGGGGTCTGCCTAGTTGGTTCCAGTCGAAGGACACAACCAGGTTGCTTGGTGGTGGGACCGAGTATACGGCCGGATAGCGCTCTGATGAACTTCCTTCCTGCGATAAAGGAATGGTGGCATTGCCCCCTTGATCATCAGAGTCAGTGCTGATGAAGAGAATTTGGACGGTGTCGTCTTTATTCTCCTCTGTGATGGTGTCATTCGAAGATAGAGCCTCTGAAGGCAAAACCGGGTCAACTACCGTTTCAACCTTTAGACTTTCGTCAGGTATGGATTCAGACGGTTCATCTTCAATGACAGGTGCTTCAGGTGACCACCTGGGCGGGTCAGCCGGGTTCTCAACTAGCGAGGGACTTGGCAGGAGTCTTTGATATCCAGGAGGAAGATGCACTTGTAAAATCGGGCGATCTTCCAGAACTCTATTTGCCTCGTCTAAGAAGGGACAACGGCGGATGGCGTGATCGCCTTCACACAGTCTGCAGGGAAATTTAGCTTTCCCGCTCTGTCCTGGGGCTTCACTCCCACTAGTTGACGGTGAGCAGTCGACATGGTTATCAGAGGTTGATGCTACCGAATTGTGTAAACGGGGGGACCAGTCACTTAGTATCCGGGGGATACAGGGACAATCTCTATGGAAGTGGTCTCCCTTGCATATGACGCATGGCAATTTAGGCCTTACGAGTGTTGTGTGTGGATTTTTGTCAGATGACACTTGTTTGCCCCCAGTCGCCTTAGGCTCCTTCTTCTTCTTTTCTTTCTTCTTCTTCTCCTTCTTCTCCTTAGGAACTCGGTTTTTTGTTCTACCAGTTCCATCAAGCGAAGAGGAAGGAGGAGAGGAAGATGAAGTGGAAGGCTGGTGGGCAACTCTTGTCTGATCTAACTGTTGACTCGACTGTTCAGGAATTGTGGTGTTCTGAACGACATTGGTTGAAAAGAGCCAGACTGGTAGGCCAATTGTCAGTCCTGGAAGCGACAATGTGGCCATGTGGGGCGCACCAACATCTCCCCAAGAGGAGAAGGGACTAGGATTTCCACCAAGGGGAATTCCTTGGTTGGTGTGCTCCATCTTTTCAACCTAAAGATCAACGCGGGAATAAAGGGTGATTGTTCCGTTTAAAATAAATTGTTAACGACGCTTTAGACACAACTTGCTTTTTCACTTTTAAAGAGTCGAGAAAAAGCTAAAGATGACTCTAGTCTCCTTCGATGTTTTAACGAGCCTGAAGTGACAAATGCTCGGATGGACTTTTTCTGTTATAGAGTCTAAAAAAGGCCAAAAGAAACTGCTCTGGAGATCTAGGCAGAGGGTGTGCCAAACGTTTCGCAAAACCGCAAAATACTTTTTAAGGTACGGGCGGTCGATCTTCGTGAATGCTGTGTTCACTGCATTGCGATCAGTAGGGCGACCGACACGGCTTCCTAAGGATAAAGTATATATGCCTATAGGGGTCTCCCAATATATACGCGACGGTACATGGGAGCACAATCCGTACTAGCGCTATCGTCCCTCAGGAGGAATCACCCACCTTCCACGAGATCGACAGTCACTAGGCCTAACGACGCCGGAACACGTCTCTAGCCTAGACCTCTATGTTGTGTGTTATGTTGCAAAGCGTTGTTAGGTTCATTCAGTTTATTTTAAGTTGATCTTTTTAGAATTTTTCCTTTCAAGATCACCACGAGATGTATGGTACAATTCCTAAATGCAGTCTAAGATGATAAGCAAGCTTTATAATCTTTTCAACTTTGAAAATCCTAGCTACTAAGGGAAAAGAAAGACGCTATCTTTTCTCAAAGAGAAATCAGCACACTCTAATGCACTCTTTCCTAAATCAATCATGCAAACTTATCAAAATGCAAATGCACAATGCAGGTGTTTGTTTTCCGCTTTCTTAGTATTGATGCCTACAAAGAAAGCTTTTTGTACAACTTTGAATTTGCTTTTAAATGACAGATACAAACAAGTTTACTTTTCGAAATCAACAAGGGTAGAAGAGATTACAATCACTTTGCGACTTTTGAAATGAATACTTGTTTCGACACTTAAAAGAGACAAATTCAAACCAATAAGCAAAAGCAAATGATAATCAATTGTAAACAGCCAATGAACTCTCTCCTAAGATCACAGTCAATCAGATTTGAATCAAGGGCTACAGGATGATTATTTCACTCATGTAAAGGAAAACTGTAAATGACGTAAAAACACATAAAAACACTCACATTCTTTTTGTACAAAAGGAGGCGGAATTCAAGCAAAGAAAAGGAGTTATCAGACTGGTACCTATGCTGGTTAAAGGCTGCAAAAACAGAGATCAAAACAGGGCAACAGACAGCAGAGAACCCCAGCTGCACAAGGCCAAACTGGTTCAGCGCAACCTCAACACTGAGGACTTGACATTCAGCGCAGGTAGCCTTCACGGGACCTGCGTTGAAATGCAGACTGCCTTCACAGTGTCTGCGCTGAAGGAGAAACTCTCGTTTCCCTTGGGTTCTAGGTCACAAAATGCTCAAAAATCAACTGTTTCAGGCCAAATCAGAAACACAAGCAAGGTATAATCAGAGGGATGCTTTGAGAGGGTACTAAGGACTATCACAAAGGATCATCAAGTCATTTGTGAGTCCATTGTTCAGATCATAGACAAAATCCAGTGAAGGATCAAGGCAGCAACAGTCTACTTTGCAGAAGCAGTTCGATTGTTGCTGTTAAGTCTATGAAGCAAACAATGATGTAAACACAAATAAAATGACTAAAACAATTGTCCCCAGCAGAGTCGGCAATTTGTTGTGGGGAAAAATGCCTATGCGGGACGATCCTATCCACCTAAGGTGTGACAGTGCCTTAGCAACAAACAGATACGACTATTCTGGTTTCTTCCTTTATGAAATGTGAAAGAGGGGAGATCAATAGACTTACCGTTGTCTTCCGTTTGTCCCTCGATCTAGATCCTCTTCTCTTTGGGTGTTCACAGCTACTTGCCTCCTCGCTCGTCCAAGAGAACAACTACTTGATTCCAGCGAGATCACAAGAGAAAAACTACCTGTGACAAGAGAACAGCTACTTGCGACAAGAGAAGAACACAACACAAAGGCAAATATTCATATTCATAAATGATTCAGGATTAGAAGTAAATCAAATACACTAATGAAATCATACAAAATACACCAGCATATAGGAAAGAACCAAGATAGCTTTATTGATTGATAACAAGGTTCAGGAAGAGATACAACCCAGAGGGCTCCAATCCAGCATCTCCTTCCCAGCAGAATGGAATTCCTTCTTCAGCTCCCTTCAAAGCATTAAGCACCCAATGTTTCCAGTCTCAAACCAACAGCAATTCTTTGCAATAACAAAATTCCAGCCTCTAGATCTCATGGAGGAGAGATCTATATATAGTTATTTTGGAGAGAGTATGAGTCAGCTTGAGATCTGACTAGTGTCCTCTCCCTCTCTCAGTTCTTGAATCCACTTGGAGGTTCTTGCTTCCACTTGGAGATTTGGAACCTCTTACTCATCACCAGTCGAATTCCTTGAGGCAAGTGTCATTTTGGAAGCTTCTTGAGCATTGACACATTGAGGAATGAGCCTGCCACTTGTCCAAACTCGCTCAGCGCAGGTAGCTAGTGTTGGAGTTGACATTCAACGCAGGTAGCCAGTGTAGCAGTTGACATTCAACGCAGATGCTCAGTGGAGCAGTTGACATGATCCTGACTTGACTTGTTTTTGAGCAGTTTTAGGTGGAGAACTTCTGTGAACTGCTGTGGTTTGTTAGCCTTGTTCCTCTAGGGGTAGGAACAACATGTTTAGGGACTTTGGATCCCTTAGATTATGGACATTTCATGCTCAATGTTGTAAGGCACAAAAATGTCTATAACACCACCTATGGGGTTGGCTTTGATTAAATTTCCCAATTGTTTTGATCCTGATATGGCATATCAACTGAGAGAAAGAAACCCAACTACATTGGAGGACATGGAGAAAATTATGGTGAGTGTTGAAGCAAATCTGCTAGCTAAGAGAGCTAGGACAAAGGCCGAGAAAAAGGTGACTATAAAGGAAGAAGCTTCCACTTCAGATCAAGTGCTCTGTAAGATTGAGAAGATGTTTGATAGATTAACCATTGATAAGCCTGAAGCACAAGTTAGAAATCCAAACTTCCATGGTCAGCAGCAACCGCAATTCAGAATCAAGCAATGAGAGCAAAGAACACAAGACCAAGCAGCACAACATCAAGTTAAGACACCCTTACAACAGAATTTTGTACATGGTTCGGAATCAGATGATGATGAGAACATAATTGGAGAGGAGAATCATTTCTTTACACCTGATGATCTGCCAAATTTTATCACCGAAGATGAGGAGTATTCAGAAAGGCCAGCTATACAAAGGGATGAAAATTTCATCTTGGAAAATGAGACAGTTCTAGAACAGGAATCAGAAGAATATCAGAGAGGATACATGTATGCATTGACAACCCAGCAGTGGCAATATTCACTCAGGTGTAGAGAAGTACCCATCAATCCAATTCAGAAGAGGAAGGAAGTGACACTGCCAAAGAACGATCCTTCAATTGTGTAGAAAAAGGGAAAGGAGACAGCTGATCCTACCACCAGCAAAACACAATCATCAAACGAAAAGTCAAATCATCCAAGTGCAACAAAGGAGAAGACTGAAAAGAAAGATTCTCCAGTCAAAGAGGTAGAGAAAACTATAGCCTTTAGCTTAGAAAATGAAATTGCTAAGTTAAAAGTGTCAATACCTTTGACTGAAGTAATGAAGAACAACAATTATAAAGGTGAAGTGGCTAAGATTTTGAATGTATATCCTTTGTCTGATATGATAAATGTGGAAGATGACCAACCTGAACTTATCTTTGATATGGCATTAGAAGGTCAATCTGAGGATAGTGATGTAGCTCCTTTTTGCGTCAGCCTTAGATTGCATGATTATGTTTTTCACAATGCCATGTTCGATTCAGGAGTGTCTCATAACCTCATGCCAAAGGAAATCATGGAAAAATTGGGTTTGGAATTCACTAGAAAGTATCATGACCTTTATTCCTTTGATTCTGGTAGAGTAAGATGCATTGGTCTTATTAAATATTTGGTTGTAAGTTTGGATCAGATTCCAGCGAAAAATGTTCTCATGGATGTGGTTGTGGCCGACATTCCTCCTAGATTTGGCATGCTTCTTTCCAAATCTTGGGGAGAAAACTTAAAGGGACATTGCAGCTTGATTTTTCCTATGCTACTAGTCCCGTGTTTGGTTAGATGAGGAAATTATAACGGGAGAAAAAGATGAAGTACGTGATCGCTAGCAAGGAGAAACCTCTAAATGATCCAATCAATTATGTACATACTGATTTGGAATATTTTGTTCTATATTCTGATAGTTTTAGTGATGTAAATAGTCAATTAGTTGAAGTGGAAGATATTCTAGAGATCACTAAAAAATTCAGAGCTGTACTTCATCAAGAGAGACAAAGACTTGATAGTACCATTGAACAATCAACATTCCGACAACAGCAAAAAATGGATGGACAACAAGTGGAAGAAGAATAGCAGGCAAAATTTCAGCATTTGGAGGACGAAGCTCATTTTCGGAGTATGGACTTTGATGGAGTAGTGGGCAGGGAAGGTGCTGGAGTTGGCATTTGGATACGTAGCCCTGTTTTCTCACCAAATAAAGTGCCAAGTAATGTAAGAGTTTGTTCATACAAGTTGGCTTTTGATTGTTCCAATAATGAGGTTGAATATGAGACTTTAATTGTTGGTTTGAAAATCCTCCAGAAGTTAAATGCTAAAATAATTTCAGTATATGGCAACTCTGAGTTAGTTTTCAAGCAAGTGAAAGGTGAACATCAAGCTAAGCATCCTGAAATGCGGACCTACCATAATGCGGTATTAGATATTTTAAGGATGTTTCCAGATTACACTTTGACATGTGTCCCTCATGTACAGTATGTTATTGCAGATTCCCTTGCAACAGTTGCAAGTAATTTGAAAATCCTGATGCATTCAAACAACAAGTTTGAAATTCATGTGCAACATTTCCCGACTATCCCTGATAATCAAAGATATTGGCAGGTGTTTCAAGATGACAAAGAGATTGAAGATTTTCTATGAAATGAAGATAAATATCAAGACACTTCTATAGATGGTGAGCATGATGATGGTGAACCAAACTTAGAAGTAAATCAGATGGAAGTTTTGTAGCTGAAGGACAATTTCATTCCTAAAGGTCTAATACCTTTAGAGGAGTTGTTTGATCAAGATGATGTAGCCCGGAAACCGAGCTTGGTGCCAACTGAGAAAGGAGTTGAGGATGTGAACATTGGAACAGTCAAGAATACAAAAATGGTGAAGTTATCAAAGGCATTGCCTCCACAGGTAAAGGAAAAATACATTAGTTTATTGTCTTCATTCAGTGATGTGTTTGCATGGGACTAATCAAATTTGAAGGAGTACAATAAAAGTATAATTCAGCACATCATTCCAATCAAGCCAAACCAAAAGCCATTTCGCCAAAAGTTAAGAAGGATCAATCCTAAGTTGCTGCCATCAATAGAGAAGGAGGTGAATCGATTATACAAGGCTATTATAATGATTCGAATAAGATTTTCAGAATGGATTTCCAATTTGGTGCCCATGCGCAAGAAAATAGGTGAGATTTGATTATGTATTGATTTAAGAAATCTGAATAAGGTGTCTTTGAAAGATAACTATCCATTGCTCAAGATGGATCACATACTTCCAAGAGTAGTTGGAGCATCCCGCATCTCGCTACTCGATGGGTATTCCGGTTATAACCAAATTCTGGTCCATGAGGATGACAGAGACAAAACAACATTCACCACTCCGTGGGGAACTTTCCATTATGTCAACATACCATTCGGATTAAAGAATGATGGTGCCACCTTTGAGTGAGCTATGGATATCACATTTGCAAATGAGAAAGATGGATTTTTAGTTGTTTATCTTGATGATTTGACAGTTTTTTCTAATTCAAATGAAGGGCACCTTTATCATTTGAAGACTGTCTTTCAGCGGTGTAGAAAGTATGGCATATAACTTAATCCAAAGAGGAGCTTGTTCGCCATGGATGAAGGAAAGCTTCTCAATCACATCATATCTAAGGAGGGCATCCGCATCGATCCAGCTTGAGTGGAAGCCATTCAGAAGATTTACTCTCCATGAAGTAAAAAGGAGATCCAAGCATTAAACAATAAGATAAATTTCTTACGTCGTTTTGTGCCAAATCTTATAGAACATTTAAGGGAAATCACAAACATGTTAAAGAAAGATAGTGTAGTGAAGTGGACTGAGGAAGCCATCAAGTCTTTCAATTTGGTCAAATTGGCCCTTTCTTCAGCTCCAGTTTTGATCAGCCTGGATTATTCCCAAGATTTTATTTTGTTTTCCTTTTCTTCGGATCATACTATGGCAGCGGTCTTAATGCAAAAAAGAGACCGTCTTGAGAAACCAATTGCTTTTTTTAGCAGAACAATAAGAGATGTAGCCTTAAAGTACAATATTATTGAAAAGAAAGCTCTCGCCTTGGTAAAAGCATTGAAATATTTTCGAGTCGATATTCGACATTCTCATATCATTGCTTATGTCCCTAACACTACCGTTAAAGATGTCTTAGTGCAAACAGATCTAGAAGGGAGACGAGGCAAATGGATCGTAGCTTTATTAGAATATGATGTGGAGATCAAACCAACAAAGCTCATCAAAGGGCAAGGGTTGGCAAAACTGATGGTGGAGTCTAATTTGCATGCCTTGGACATAAATTTAATTGCCACTATGTTCGAAGAAGATGAGGACAACTCACCTGTTCAGGTATCAGAAATTTTTATTCATTCCCCTTAGTATTCAGATATTTTATATGTGCTCCAAAATCTTTCACCACCACTAGGAATGGCTAGAAATAAAAGTAGGACTTTGAAATTAATGGCTACCAAGTTTTGTATTATGAATAATGCACTCTATTGGAAAGACCCTGGCAGTGTCTTGCTAAATTGTTTGGTTGAGGATGAAGCAAAACAGGTCATCGATGATTTGCACAAGGGATATTATGGAGGGTCATCTATTTTGGAAGACAATAGCCAATAAAATTTTGAGAGTAGGATATTATTGGCCAACCCTCTTTGCTGATGTGTATAAATCTATTACAAGTTTCCATGAATGTCAAATTTTCAGGGAAGGAGAAAATTACAGCCACTACCTCTCAAACTGGTTGAAGTAAGTGCCCTGTTTCAGCAGTGGGGTTTAGATTTCATTGGCGAGATCCATCCTACTTCTTTAGCTCAGCATAAGTGGATCCTTACAGTGACAGACTACTTCATTAAATGGATTGAGGCAATTCCCACTCGGCAGGCCACTGATACATTAATAATTCAGTTTCTCGAAAACAATATTTTTCCATGTTTTGGTTGTCCTAATAAGCTGATTACAGATAATGCGGCAACCTTTAAATCTAAAAGGATGATTGATTTTTGTAATAAATATCAAATTACCTTAGGGAACTAACCTGCATACTATCCACAAGGTAATGGATTGGCGGAATCCTCAAATAAATCATTAGTCAATATTATCAAGAAGCTGCTGGAAAGAAACAAAAAGAGCTGGCACAAGAAATTGGTCAATGCACTATGGGCAGATAGAGTAAGTCAGAAAAAATCAATAGGCATGTCCCCTTTCGAGATCGTGTATGGTGTTGACATGGTGTTCCCGACATCTCTCGCAGTCCAGGTGGTAAAACTTCTGCAAGAAGATGACAATGAAGAGGATCATTTTCAGTGAAGGATAAACCAAATGATCCATTTACAACAGACATGAGAAGAGGTTTTTCAGAATACCTTCAAGCTGCAAGAGAGAATCAAGAAAATATATGATCTAAAGGCAAAGGTGGACAAGTTTCAAATTGAAGATATAGTGTTGAAATGGGATGCTCGAAATGAAGACAAAGGCAAGCATGGCAAGTTCGAGAATCTGTGGAAAGGACCTATCAGAATTGCTGCATATCGGGGTCAAAATTCTTTCTTGCTGAAAGAAATGGATGGAGAAGATTGTCCAAGTGGGTTGGTCAATGGTCGGCTGCTCAAACGGTACTATCTTTGAAATGTTTTCTGCTATCATATGTATCATTGTATATAGCGTTTCATTTCCTTCATTGCAAGTGTGTACTATTATCATTCATTCAGTTTGGGGCCCGAAGTGTAGGCTATAAAATTGAAGGTTTGATTTCAGTTTTGGTTTGGATTGTCTGAGTCAAGTTTTCAATCGATTTCAATCTTGAAATTGAGTCAGTTTTGAGTTGGATTTTAGTCCTGAAATTGATTCAAGATGTTGGTTTTGGTTTGTCGAAGTTATTGACTCCATAGCCCAATGGATGAAGGCACTGTCTGCTTTCCAGAAGTCTGTAGTTCTTGGCACCTCCAAGGAGCTACCATCCCCATTGGAAACAATGTTAGTGTCGGTATCTTCATTCCTCCATCAGTGATCAAATTATCTTGTTGCATTACATGTTAGGTTTCTCATCCGATCAACTGCATTTCATTAGGATCATGAATCATCTGATGGTAGTGGCATATTATAAATTTTCCCTCATGATCTTTACCTACTGGCCCATTTTCATACATTCAGGTCATTTGCAGTCATTTTTTGTCTTTAAATATGCAAAAGTCGGTTTTAGGGTTTTAGGTCTCATTTGGTCTAGGGTTTTGTCAATAAGGTCTTGTAAATGCTCAATAATGGTCAGTAGGAACATGAGGAGGTCAAATAAAGTCTCAGCAACAAAAATCTTAATAATCACATGCTTAGTGATTGATTTTTCTTCAAAACCCTGTTTTGAGGAAAAAAAGAGTTTTTTATGTTTTATGTACAAATTTGATGTAATTTCATTTTTTCATATGTAATATTTTCAAGAGGCAACCTTGGTCACCTTGCCAAGCCTATACCACTCTAGTTCCTGCAAAAGAAACAAAATTTCAAAGCATTTAGTCCATCAAAGTAAAAAATTAAGACAAACTGCCCAAAATAGAGTTTGAAAAAGCAGGTGAAAAGATAAACATTAGAAAAGTGGGTTTTCTTGAGTGAAAAATTAAAGC
This sequence comes from Pinus tabuliformis, assembly GCA_031772625.1. Taxonomy (NCBI): domain Eukaryota; kingdom Viridiplantae; phylum Streptophyta; class Pinopsida; order Pinales; family Pinaceae; genus Pinus; species Pinus tabuliformis. Next base: position 1,280,264,784 of record CM062807.1, on the reverse strand, counting down.
CATTGCTATATAAAGTGTTTTCATGACAAAGGAGGCTCATTTGTGTCCAAAAGTGAAAGAGAGCAAGTGCATTTGCATTTTCAAAGCTAAGAGAGTGACTTTCCATTCAAAACAGTGAAAGTGTGAAGCACGATGTACCTGGGTCAAGGCGCAGCGCACCGAGCCAGCGAGGCGGACAAAGAGCCTACTCCACGTTGTAATTTATAACTGGCGCAATGCACTAGAGAGGTGTGGCGCACCTGTGAGGTGGTGCGGCGCACCAGTCTAAAAGGCCCGAAATCGTTTAGATCTTCCTCCAAAGGCTCTCAAATTGTAAATTCCTTATTGCACAAGTAAGTTCACACTCCCATATGCTCAATGCATGAGTTTGATTCAGTGTTCATGGTGATTCAATAGGGAAAAATTTAAACCCTAGCTTTTTGCACTGTTTGTTGAAAAACACTTCCTAGGGTTTACAAATTGCTGGTTTTTCTACTAAATCCTATCCCTATCATTTTCACTCCCTCTCTCCCTCACTTCATTTTCTCCCTCCCTTTTCATTCATACTTACCCATTCCCTATTCCCCATATCCCTAAAACTACTAACCCTAATCCCTACCTTCACTTATCCTAAACCCTAATCAACAATCCTAAACCATAAATATTATTCCCTAAACCCTTTCATTCCCCAAAAACCCTACCAGCAGCATCCCCAACCCCTCATACACAGTCCCTCCATAGTCCTTATCATCAAACCCTATCTTTTAACAACAAATACCTATTGACACTATAAAATCTCTTCATACTCATCTAAGAAAACTCAAGCATTGGAAAACATGGAGTCATATTCTTCTTATGACAGAAATGAGGAAATAGTTAGTGACTCTTCCAGAGAAATTCATGCACCAAGGAGACCTCATAAGAGTGGAAAACATAACCGAGAGGAGCCTACTTCACTTGCTGAGTTGTTGGCCTGCCCTCTTGCTGTCACATGCTTCCAACATCAATCTTGTTACCAATTTTGTGAGATGGTGGAAAGAGTCAAGTACCACCATGAGCTTGCTAGACTGTTTGTGCTCCATCTTCACAATGGCCAAGTCAATTTGGCAGGTGTGACATTCACCTTGACACTTGAGACTATAGCTCAAGCAACCAGTATTCCAGATGTAGGTGAGCAGTGGAATAAGGGGCGGCTGGTAGATAGAGATTATTATGAGCCTTATATCAAGGTTGGTTTTCAGAGACAGGTCAGTAGGGTTTTCCCATTCAGGTACCTCCAGGACACATATGCTCCCTTGATGAAACTCATAATCAAATATTTCAGCTGTGAGGGCAGATTTTCTTGTCTGTACACCTATCATATAAGATTGTTGATGCACTTTACTAGGGTGAGGATGATGAACCTCCCCTATTTCATTTTCCGAAATATTGAGAAGATGACCACACTGGTGCAAAGGAAGTGTGATGCAAAAAAGTGTTCCCTCTGCAGACAGAGGCAACCCCTCTAGCACTAGAGTGGTTCTAGTCACAAATAAGGAGAGATCAACAATAGATTTCCTTAAATAGTCATAGTTGGAGGCTTACCTCACCGGTGTTCGATGGAGTTCCATTGCGCTGCTCTAGCTTCCGCTTCCTTCTCCTCAACGAGTGATCAACCTGAAACAATGCAAAGGAAATACAACAAAGCACGTAACCAGAAAACAACAATGATATATTTACTCACAAAGTCAAGAAGTCATGAGCTATCAAGTAAATTACATATGAGACATAGGAAAACATCATTGATTGTATTAATAATGAAATAAGAGCAAGCTTACAACCAAAGTTTTGATGGCACAAGCCTTATTAGAGGGATCAAACCAACATGTTCCTCAAGCATTCCCTCTTTGAAGATGGATCTCCCAACATACAATATTCTCTCTCTCACTCATAAGTTTTACACAAAGCTAAGGGCACTTCACAACCTTCCACAAACTATCAAAAATCCCACACTTCTCACACTCACACCAGCTACACTAACAGCACTGCTCAATCCAAGAATTTACCAACTAGCCAACTATCCAAAAAAACTAGCAATGCATAGAAATGGTGAGAGTTTAAATAGGAGAAGGAGTCTCCATGAAAGGTGGAAGAGTGAGCTTATCCCCAAGGAAGGTAGCGCAAATGATAGAACAACCATACCAGAGGAGGAAAGGTGACACAAACTATGCCAACAACTAGGTTTGGGGTCATCCAAAAGCCCGACTGTTGGAACAAATTTGCCCAATCTGGATCATCGCAGGCGCATAACTGAGCTTTAGTGATGACATCGCCAGTGAGAAATGTAGCCAGTAAGATCATCGCCAAAGGTAATAAGTAACCTCGTGCTGGAGCATGAAATTGGACCGTCATGGGAATCAGATGTACTTCTGCGCTGGCACCGCGGCTGGATTGTTCATGAGTGCCCTTCAGCGCGTATATTAAGTCCACAATCACGATGAGGTAGATAACTTAGGAAAAGTGGGTCATTTGGAAACATCGGAGAGCATTTGTTCAATATGAGCATGTTTGACTTGGACACATGACACAGTAGAAGTTCTGGGATGAAGGCAGTGGCAAATTACTGTGTAATAGATGCCCCCTAAAGTATGAAGCCCGAGAGAGTGGGAGGGGTGAAATGCTTTACGAAACTGACTGAGCTAGAACACCATCTGGAAGAACCTGCAGGTGCAAGTACAACTAATATCTTTGATGATGAAATACATGTAGTCTAGGCATGGGTGCAGCCATCCAAAAGAAATACGAGATAGGTTTGTGGTATGGGCACAGCCATCCAACTAATAAGACCATGATAGTGAAAAAGGTATGGGTGCAGCTATCCATGAAGACACAGCTATGGTCGCAGCCATCCATCAATGAGTCATGTTATTGCGAACCAATCCGTGCAGCCCGAACATGTGTAATCTGAGTTGGGGGTCTTGAACCCATCCGATCATAGTACAAATTATAGCATGCAAATAGATGTGCTGAGGTCGAGCATGATAGAAAATCGCTTGATTACCGGTCAATGAGGGAAACCATTAACAAGAGTGAGAGAAACCACTAATAATGCTAATGGTTCTCAAGGTACTGTCTAGCACAATTCACGAAGTGTGAAGAGGGAGTTGAAGTCGAACACTCGTGGAATCACCCAATCGACGACCAATGATGAAAGTCGAACGTCATGTGTGAAGAACTTGCCATTGAGGCATGCAAGCTCGAAGGTACCAAAGGGGATCTCTAGATCAATATCCTAGATAATGAGCTGATGTTGACAAGATATGACCCATCGCAGGAGGGCCATAATGTTTCCCCCATCAATGAAATGAGATAAGGAACAAGTGATAGATGGCGAAACAGAGTATCAGAGTAAGAGGCAAGTATGTGAACTGTAGAAGGATTATACTCTTGAACATATCGGTGACATGACTCTGAAGGGTGGCAGCATTCAGATACCAAGGGATCAGAGGCTCGATGGAGACAGCGTGAATCGGATGGAATGAGGCTAAATGGCGACCCAAACCCACAGAAGGCCAAATGACGATGTATGGATGTCCCAACCCGACAAGAAGCAAAAGTGTCGATGTTCAAGAGTGACTAGCTGCCAATTATGATTTCCAAATTTTCCCCCACCATTGCTGGCGAGTACCCCAATTGTTTTTGAAAACAAGCTTGAGGGGGATAACATATGATTGTAATATAAGCTCGACCGTCGGTCGAATCCAACCTAGTAATAGTTTAACGAGCCCTAGGGAGGAGAAGCTCAAGTCCCGTCATGGTGACAAGTCCAATGTCGTTAGATTTTAATGAGTCTGACATAGGTAAAACTCGGAGTCTTTTTCATGTTTAGAGAGTTTGAAAAAGACATGGAAAAGAAAACTCCATGGGGGTCCTTTTTCATAGATTTCTGTCTCTCGAGCCCGAAAAAGTATAAAACAATACTCGAAAGAACCGCTTGACCATTACGATTAACGAGTACTTTTCATGATTAGTGACCTCGACCCAAAAAAGTAGAAAAGCGATCGAAATCACGTCATTTTGTAACTAGTAACGAACCCGAAATGACAAAGGTTCGACAATATTTTCTTTTTTACACGGCCGGAAGAGAGCTTAAAGCTGACCGCCTCTTGTTTCTTTTAATGAGTCAAGAGGAACAACTCGGCTATCTTTTCATCTTTTAAGTCGGAAAAGAGCGTTAAAGAAGACTTTATGGATCAAGTGTACACGAAGCATGACATAACTCCACTACCTGTAGCTCTGCACAAAACACGTCAAACGTAAACCCATTCGACATAAAATGAACAATATATGTGGAAACATAGTTAAAAAACCAATTTCTTAACGAACCATGTGATAAAAAATGAGAAAAAACCCACATTTTTAAAATATAATTTTTTTGATTTTGAAAAATTACTATAAAAAGTAGGGTAATCCATTCATTTTTACCATTGGCACTGCTCATTTCACCTTGGAGCGTTTTGGAGCACCAACCTGAGAAAAGTTGGTGAGCTAATTTCGGCCCCATTCATCCACCGTTCATCCTGAAACTTCTACCAGGTAAATAGACTTCTTCCTGCGCTTCATTTCAGTATCTTTTTTATGCATTTTAGCATTAGACATGTGAGTTTAGACAGATTTTTTGAGTCGGAGTCCGCTGCTCGGTCATCGCGGGTATGCTGCTCGGGTCCGCGATGACCGAGCATAATTTACACATAACACTTCCCGATCACCACGAGAATTTGATGTACTTCCACGATGACTGCGAGAAAATTGAACTTGTCAACTTCGCGCCATCGCGACTGTTTTAAAAATAGTTGCGATGGCGACGCAAAATCATTTTTTGTGCAAATTATGGATTGAAATTTACAAATGAAGTTCTAATTCATATTTTCTCGTCATGCAGGACATCATGGCGCTTTTTTGGCAAGAAAAATGCATGATGATAACGATGTGGAATCTTTTGTTGATGCTGTGTGCCGAAATGCTTTACGTGCATGCAGGTTTCCAAAATTTCTTCCTTACTCCGCACCTTCAGTCCCAACCTGATTTGCTAGAGCTACTAATTCATGCCTGGAATCCAACAGATGGAAAATTCATAATCCAAGGCCGAGACATTGAGTTTGATTCCATGGATGTGTATTTCCTGAACAGGCTATCCCGTCGTGGTGAGAGGCCCATTCTAGAGGGGCAGCGACTCGGGGGTGGTTCTCTAGAGATGTTGATGGCACGAGTGTGCACACAGGTACGCAAAACAAGGAGCAGGAAGGTTGCAATCCCAACGGTGGAAGACATGGTTCTTCATGCAATGCTATTTATGGTGATGTGCGTAGTGGTCTCCCAAGCCCAACACGAGGCATCGAAGACCCATCTCTGGTTGTCTCTCGAATGTCTCAATCCAACCATGTTCAACTGGGCGGAGACATTGACGGCCAATATGAAGAGATAACTTACCAACTGCCATCGAGGAGAGATGAAGTAGTTTTTCTATGGGTCCATCTTAGTCCCACTCATGCTGGAGTGGGTGTCGGCACTGCAGTTGTAGGACATGGACTTGGATTTGCCCAGACCACGTGAGACCAGGATCACACGGTGGGCACACGTTATGCCACGAGGAAGTGGTGGACGACTAGTGTCATGAGGGACACTATTTCGTGAGTGGCTGGAGTGCGAGACGATATTCGTTGAGGATTGGCCATACACTAGCATGGACTTCCATAGAGACCCTGACATGCAGCTACCTGTTGGTGAGTAGTGGGACGATGGTGGTAAAACACTTGATCATATTAGTTTTGCATTTTATATTTTATGATGTTTTTTAGATTTTTTTCATGTATATGTCCTAATGAAGTACTCTATGGTATTCATATATGTGAGACCAGTGAGACCTGTAGGGCTGGCTCTAGAGGCATGGAGGAATGCATAGGGCATTGCAGCACTAGCCTTGGCTCCCAAGCTGATGATCCGGTGGAGACAGTGACCTGAAATCTCGAGGGCCTGACGGTGGGGATCCCTGATTACATGGGGGTTAAGGAGGTCCCCGTAGAGTTCCATATTCACACAGTAGGAGTGATACCCAAGGTGCATCGCCTGTTGAGGCAAGTGGCATGAGCGGTGGTGTGCTACAGGGAGCATAACCCACCGTAGTAGATGCCTAGGTTTTATTTCTTGCTGATGATTTTTTGAGAGACATGTGTCTCGGATGTATGGACAACACAGACTCTGTTTGGACATATACACTTTTTTTTTAGCACCTTAGTGCATCACACGATATATATATATATATATATATATATATATATATATATGATATATATATATATCTATATCTATATATATATATATAGATATATATATATATATATATATATATATATATATATATATATAGATACATAGATACATACATATATATATATATATATATATATATATATATATATATATATATATATATATACACATATTCCTACAGTTCATTATTGTGTTTTGCATGCTTCTTATATGCTATTTTGATTACATGTTATGCAAATGTCTGTCTAATACATGGTTTGCCAATGCATCAGTTAACGTGTTTAATCTTCGTGGAATGTGCTGATATGTAATAAAATCAAAATTCCTTTCTAACAATTTCACGTGTAAATACAACCTTAAAATCCGATGGTCTCTGACGGAATATTGCCCATTAAGCTGGTGGATGACAAGCTCAGAATCCAGGTTCAAAACCAATGTACGAATACCGAGATTGATAGCCACGACCAGTAATTCAATAACGGCACTATATTCAGTGACATTGTTTGTGGTACAACCTAGACAAACACCTTGAAGGTCTACTAACTCACCGTGAGGATTGTAGATCACCCATGCTGTAGAAGATAGGTTGCGGGTACTGCAGTAGGCACCATCAGTGAAACCAGCATAAGGTGTACCAGACATCTGCACAAGAGGCAAAAGACACAATAAGCAGCAATTATGCCTACACACCAAACCAAACATGAAAACACACACACAACACACCAGCTGAAAACAAACTTATCTACAAATCAGAGTGCATGAAGTTCATGCATAATATTTTTTCAGGTAAAGCCCATTTCGGGGCTTATCTAGAGGGTTCCCTTCATAATCAATCAACTCATAGGCCCCTTTTTTCAAAACTTGCTTTACAATATAAGGCTCGTGCCACATGGGCTCGAATTTTCCTGCCCCCCAGCTTCTCATTTGCTTGACCATAGATCAGGACTAAATCTCCTTCAACGAAAGAACGAGGATGGACAGTATGATTGAAGTTAGTTTTCACTCTTTTCTTCTGTGCTTCAATAGCTAGAGAGGCTAGTCGATGAGTCTTATCCAGCTGCTCTAGATAGAGAAGGCGTTCTTCTACCGGAGTAGTGTTTGGGAGTAATTCGATGGGTAATTTCAAAGAAGGGATCTCACATTCAATCGAAAGGGTAGCCTCCAGCCTGTAAACAAATTGGAACGGGGTGAACCTAGTGACATCCTTCACAGAGGTTCAGTAGGCCCATAAGGAGGAGAACAACATCAAGTGCTAGTTGGACTTGTGCATGCCAATGGTGTGTTGAAGCATCATAACTAGAACCTTGTTGACGGATTCTACTTGGCCATTGGCCTGAGGATAGTATGGTGTCGAGTTATCATGCCGTAAGCCTAGCTGGGTTGTTAACTCAGTCATCATATGATTACGGAAATTCTTGCCGTGATTAGTGACAATAGCCTGAGGGACTCCAAACCGTGAGATAACATGATTAAATAAAAATTGCACCACTGTGTGACCGTCTTCAGATAGTGTAGGCATCACCTTGGCCCATTTTGTGAAATAATCAATGGAAAAGATGATATACCCAAGCCCCCTAGCCGAGCAAGGGTTATAGGTCATATAATCAATGCCCCATTTGGCAAAAGGGCTAACAGTAACAACAGGGTGCAATGGAGTGGGAGGCGCGCGCATCTTCCGTTGGTAGATTTGGCACTCATGACAAGAGTGGATGGCAAGAATGCAATCCTTGAAGATGGAGGGCCAAAAGTAACCATCATGGAGGATATTTTGAGCAGTAGCATACTCAGACATGTGACCACCACAGGTGCTAGAATGGCAGTCATTTAAAACTTGTTTGGCTTCCTCGAATGTTAAGCATCAGCGGAGAATAGAGTTGGCACTGTGATAGTATAGGGTGTCCCCAATAATAAAATAGGGCTGAGGCTGATGGCGAATCCGTCGCCGAGCATCCTTAGACACATCGGGGCGAAAAGAGGATGTCTGAAGATAGACAATGATATCCCTGTACCAGGGATCGAGGGTGCTAATTAAGAACAAAGTTTCATCCGGAATATGGTCCTCTAACCGAGAGGGCGCAGTAAGAGATGGAAGAGAGCAAAGCAACTCAGCAAAGACGAGGGATTTCTTAGACTTGGCAGTGGTGAACTCCAAGTCGAACTCTTGGAGGATAAAAACCAACTTCGAGTACTTGCCCCACAGTAACTGACATGACAGGATGTACATCATCAGGTTACAATCAGAAACCACCATTATTGTGTGCAATAAGATATAATGGCGGAAACTCGGCACAAATGGCGGCCAATGCCAACTTCTCGACATAGGCATATTGAGTTTCTGTATCTAGTAAATTGCGGCTAAGATAATAAATGACATTCTCAGTGTCATCATCATCATCTTGAACTACAACCATGCCAATAGTGGTATCGGCAGTGCCCAAATACAGAGTCTAGTCATGGTCATAATCAGGAGGACGCAACAATGGAGCAGAAACAAGGAGAGCCTTGAGGCACTTGAAGGACTCTTGTGCAGCGACATCCCATAGAAAAGGGTATCCCACTTCAATAACTGCGCATAGCCTTTGGTCACTTCGGCATAGTTCGGAATGAATCATCGTAAAAAATTTGCTTTAACCTGCAAACTCTGCAATTGATGCAAGGAAGTAGGGGGAGGTAGATTCAGGATGGCTTCGACTTTAAGGGGATCCAAATGGATACCCTCTCGGGAGATGATGAACCTGAGAAGTCTACCTGACTCAATGCAAAAGACACACTTATGTGGATTAAGCCAAATGCGGTAGTGTTGACAGCGAAGAAACATTTCACGAAGGTGAGCTGGATGGTCCTGGTGCTTTGTTGAATGAGCCGGTATATCATCTATGTAAGGTTGCACAATGTGTCGAATATCATGGAATGCATAAGACATTACATGTTGGAAGATGGAACCAGCATTTTTTAAACTGAAAGGGAGCTTTTTGTAAGTGAAAGTGCCCCACGGACAGATAAAGGTGGTCTTGAGTTGATCTGCAGGTGCAATATTAATCTGGTTATAACCAGAAAAGCCATCCATGAATGAGTACATTTCACTCCCATCACACTCATCAATGAGCTGGTAAATGAAGGGTGTAGGGTAGTTATCTTTGGGACAGGCCCGATTAATATCACGATAATCAACGCATGCCCTAATAGTGCCCTGCTTTTTAGTCACAAGGATGATATTGGGGACCCAATCTGTGAGTGGGATGGGGTAAATAAAACCAGCCTTAAGAAGCTTTTCAACTTCTGCTTTAATAGTTGCAGCCTTTCGGGGGTGCACAGGACGTAAATGCTACCGAATAGGCTTAGTACCCAGATATGTAGGTATCGCATGCACCACGATGCTAGGATCGATGTCGGGCATCTCTTCGTAAGACCAAGCAAAAACATCACGAAATTTACGAAAAAGATCAGTATAGAGCTGAACCTCCTCCGGAGTACAAGTTATTCCAACATGGATGTGCTCGACAATCCCTAGTTTAACATAGGTGTCGATTAGCTGAGTTTGTGTGATTCTTCCCATTTTCCCTTCAGAAGACACTTGATAAACTTGAGTGGGTGTCTAAAGGGGTTGGGATGGGAGACAAGGAGCAAACCGCTCGAGACAAGTAAGCATTTCCTGGTGGGCAGGGAGAAACGAGGAACGATGGTGATGATCGGACCAAGGGGGTTCCTCAAGAGACATGGTCTCGATAATGGCTTCATTAGAAGGAAAAATTTCCTTTAAAGGGTCTAAAGAAGCGTCCTCTCCAAGCCAAGGGGAATGAGCGTACGAGTCGAGACTTCTACTTGAAGGAGCAGATTCAGAGGGTGGAGCCGATGCAGAAACAATTTCAACGTAGTTGAGCTTGGTAGGACTCAATGACATCTCATCGCCCCAAGATTCTATCTAATTAGCGGGGGGAAGAACCGAAGGATCAGAGCCAACAGAAATCATATTAATAGGAGCGACGTTGGGAGGCGGTAGCGAAAAACACCCATAAGGGCAGGATCTTTAAAGAGTCTAGCTCCCACACTCTCACATGGAACAGAGGTATGCTCCACAAAAGGCACGTTTCCATTGGAAGAGGAGGAGGTGAAGAAAGACAGTTGGTCTACTGTGACGATCTTCCCCTGATGAGGGAAATGAATGACATGAAATAGAGATGAAGCCATGGCTCACATGGCATATGTATAGCTTTGTCCCAAAAGGAGATTGTAAGTTAGATTGGCATCAACGACTTCAACCTCCACTTCGACCATCTTCCCTTCCAAAGAAATAGGCAAACGTTGGAGTATACCATAAGGGCAAGACTCCCATCAAAGGCTTCCAAGGTCATAAGAGATTGGCTCAGAGTCGGAGAACCAATAGCCTTCCAACAAGCAACAGACATGAGCAAGTAGAAGTGCCTTCATCAACGACAGTACGATGAATCATTTTAGAATTGATGATGACCTGGATAAGGAAGGAAATTTGGTGAGGCAGTGTTGGTATATGAATATCTAAGTCAAAAGTGATTAGATTCGAGTCGGCTGGGTTGATGCCACCGATAGCTGATAGCAAGGACTTCCTCTGAGAGGGGCAGCTATGGAGGACTTCTAAAGTGGACATAGTTGACGGAGCCTGGGCTAAGTCCTCAACGATGCTATAGTGTTGAGCAGCATGAGAATTAGGGTTGTAAGAAGACTTCCGGAGTACACCTTTAGGAGGGGGTCAAATGGGCGTCTCAGTGCTAGGTCTCTCGATATGGAGGGGACTAGAACTGTATGGAAGAGCACTAGAGGGGACCTCAGGCTCTTTCTCGGCAGGCAACGAATACTCTTTTGCCCGAGTACTAATGTGGATGGGAATTGTCCCAGCCATAAATACCTGAAAACCAAAGAGAGAAGAGGATTGGGATGGGTCAGCCACCATTTGAATTTGTTGTGAGGGAAAGGTTTCTTTAAGAACGGTAGGAGTCCTGGGGGCACCTTTCAACAAACAACTAACTTCAGACCACCTCGGGCAGTCTCTAGTATAGTGATCCTCTTCACAGATAAGGCAAGGATACCTAGGCTTGCGTTTGGTACCTTCCTCGGGTGGAGGTTTAGGCAGATCCTGCTTCGGTTGATCAGCATTATTCTTTATGTTTCCCTTCTTCTTTCCTTTCAAGGCTTTGTCTGTCATGGTGGACTGGACAACGTTAACCTCGGAAGTATTACCAGAATTGGATACAACCTGAGAAGTATTTTGATTCGAAGCGTTCGATTGTTGCTTCCAAGGGTTAGCAGAAGATTTCTTAGAGGACGGATTAACAGAACCAATGACGCTGTCAACAGATGGTGTTGGTGGGGCTTTGGAAGTTCAAGGCCTTGTGGCATCAGGCAAATAATCATATAGGGTACCAAACTGGGAGTAAACCAAGTCAAGGTACTGAGCATGTGCAATAGCCTGGTCTTCAATTACACATGCCCCCATAGAAATGTCCCGTGCTATCGGACCGAAAAATGAGGTCATGAACCAGTCGGTCAGAAGCTGATCGAGAATCCAGAACTTAATCAAACAGCGATGCCGTCTCCATTCATGGATATGATTGGAGATATGCGTAGTCGTTGTTTTTTTTTAGGATGTCAGGAGATGTGTGCCCGTCTCATATCAAATTGGAAACTGAAAATGAGTTAAAAATGCCATAGCCAATGAGTTAAAGTCCTGAAAAGATCCGCGAGCTAACGCAATATACCATTTAGCAGCAGAGCCAGTGAGGGTTTGTTGAAAAAGGTGGAGCTGGATTGAATCATCAAGCCATGAATTTGACGAACACCATAGATGATAAGTCATGACGTGGGCTTGGTGATATTCTCTGGCTTTACCATCAAACTTGGGACAATCACCGGGAATTTTAGTTGGAACTGGTGGCTAATACAGATTATGAAGAATAGGATCATTTGTCAGTTTGGACACATTCGGTAACTCCAACGTTGCTAAAAAGGGTAATTGAGGGTTAAAGGACATCGAAGGCCATGGGTAAGAGGTAGCACTAGAGTTCCAACCAGCTTCTTGTTTCCCCCATTGATTCTGTCTAGACGGATTTGGCCCAAAAGGGTTCTGCCCGTAGGGATTTTGTCCATAGGGGTTATAGCTATAATTGGATGGCTGACCCTCGATTTTCCCCCCAGCATTCCATTGATTACCAACTTGGCTTGCAGGAGCAGCATACAGTTGCTAGTAATTCTGATAAGGACTCACCTACAGTTGTTGATAATTTTGGTACGGGGCAAATTGGGTTTTCCCCTAAGATTGATGAAAACCATAAGGCGACTAGGCTCCAAACTAAGCCTGGGAGCTAGGTTGCATTTGATAAGCAGGTTGAGATTGGGATCCAACCTGCATTTGAAGACTGGATTGGGTCTGGAGCCCAAACTAGGGCTGAAAACTGGGTGGAGCTTGAGAGGCAACAATCATTTGAGTGCCCGGTTGAGTAGGCCCAGATGGATGTCCTTGAGAGAACTGAGGCTGACTGATTTGGCCAGAAGGTTGACCTAGTTGAGATTGAGATTGATCCATTTTCCCAGAAGGTTGAGCTTGCTGGGTATTGGGTTGTCCTTGCACAACTGAGGGCTGTCATGATTGACCGGATGGCTGAGCAGACTGGACAGTTGGTTGGCCTGATTGGATTTGAGGCTGACCAATTTGTCCAGATGGTTGACTAGACTAGATAGTGGGTTGGCCTTGCTGAATGTAAGGCTAATCGACTTTCCTGGAAGGGTAGCCTTGCTGGACACTAGGTTAGCCTTGTTGTATGTAAGGTTGTCCCAGATTACCAGAAGGCTCCCGAAATAGGTAAAAGACGAACCACCAGAGGGTGAAGGTTTTCCTTGGAAGGGTTGTCCTTGTGGGCCTCCAGGTTTCCTTGGATAAGGTTGTTCGTAATACTGTTATCCATGGGAGGGCTGTACGTAAGATGGCTAACCTTGATAAGGTGGTCCTTGAAAACTCGCAGGTGGTGCTTGGCCTCCATGATAAGTGGTGGTACCCCAAGCAATGGATAACGGAACCGAGACCTCAACCGCAAGTTGAGATGGCATGGGTCTGGGGTAATAGATATGAGCCCCTCTAGAATCGTAATAATGAAATGGATTTTGAGGATCCGGATTCTGAAGAGCTTGTAAATATTGATCGTATGCCTCCCCTGCTAGAATGGAACCAGAAGAAGGTGGGGCATTTAGTGTAGGATCAACAACTCCGGATGTAGATGTCGATGGGCCACTATTCGTAGATCCGGATGAAGGTCCAGCAATAGTGGTCACAACTGAGGATGCAGTGACGACACCAACAATAGGGGCTGAAGAAGCCACACAGACAGTTGGAATAGTCGGGACTGAGGTGATAGACACATTGTGAATTTGAGGGATAAAAGACTCCGAAGTTAGAGTGACAGTGTGAGACCACATGGAACTCGTAAGGGAAGTTCTAGAACCCATAACATCCCTCAAAGCCTTATAGCGTAAAGGCAGCGTGACACCGAGAGGGGTGACATGGAAGGGTGAAGTTTCCATTGGGATAGGAATTTCACCGCTCATCACAACGGATTCTTCACTTGTGATGGGGGATGTGTCATCCATGTCAGAAGAAGACATTGGGACTGAAACACTAGGAAGAGAACCGGGAATATCTTCTTCGGAAGGCTCCCAAACAGGGTTCCAAGGAATATCGTAAGACTCGTCTTCTGGAGCGTGAGAGTTGATCGGTTGGATACTCGAAATAACAGGGAGATTATCACTAACGACCAATATCTCAAGAGCAACAAAAGAGGGAGACCCTTAGTCACTTGGAATGGGAGACATGATCGGTGATTCTGCCAGGAGGATTTAATTCAGAAATCCTAGGAAAACTAATGAGAAAGGACCCTACACAAGCTAAATGCAAACAAGATCTAACAGGGTAAATGTGAACGTGGCTGAATAAATTTTAAGACACGGGAACAAAACTTGACCTTTTCATCTTTAAAGAGTCGAGAAAAGGACAAAAAGATGACTCTAGTCGCCTTCAAATATTTAATGAGACTGAAGTGACAAGTGCTCAGAAGGACCTTTTCTTTTAGGGAGTCTGAAAAGGAACGAAAGTGACTACTCTGGAGAACTAGGCAAAAGGTTTACCAAACAACCCATAAAACTACATATATACCTTGGCAGTCATATGAAAACCAAGGACTTTCCATATGGCAGTCAATATTCCCGAATGTTGTGTTCGGTGCGTTATGGTTTGCAAGGTGGTAGAGATGGCTTCCTAAGGATAAAGGATGATAACCTAGTGGGGTCTCCCAACATATACTCGATGGTATATGGGAGCATAATTCCGTACTAGACCGCTATTGAGTCACAAAAGGAGGAATCACCGAACCTTGAGTGAAAACAACAGTGACTAGGTTTAACAACGCCGAAGCACGTCTCTAGCCTAGACCTCTAAATAGTGTGTGTTATGTTCCAATGGTGTTGTTAGGTTTATTCAATTCATTTTAGAGTTGATCTTGAATTATGTTTTAGTTTTCAAGCCTTACGGTATGTATACAACAAATCCTAGGATGCAGCTAGAATGAATGAAATATCCTTTCTCTTCAATGAACACCTACCTATGGTAGGGTAGAGAGATCATTCCCAAACCAAGAAAACCAAGACAACAAAGGCAATCACTCAATGCATACATACATCAATTCCTAAAGTGCACGGATACTACTAATGAGAGATTTTATCATTCGCTTTCCAATATGCAAACTGGAAATGCAAATTCACTTTCACTTTCGTACACTAAATGAATGTAATGCTTTTGATTTTGATGTCTTTAAATCTAGAAGCAACAAATAAGAAACAAGCAAGTGTGGAAAAACCCGGTTGATCCAAACAATTGTGATCTATGTTCGGTAGTGAAAAGAAATCGAATCAATACCAAATATTGGTCCAATAACAGTCACTAAACAATTAACCAAAAACGATCAATGGGGAAGGCTCAATAAAACTAACAAAAAGATGCAAACGAACCTTGAGAAACTAGCAACCAAGCAAACTAATTCAAGAAACTTGAAATAATGAACTAGGTCATAGAGGAAAAAATGCAAGATTCATTCAACAAGGCCACGAGAGAGTTCCTTAACCATAAACAGTGAAAAACAAGCTACTAAGCAAGCGAGAAAAGCAAGGGACCAGCAGGACTGATGGACTCAGGAGGTAGAATTGAGAAAATCAATTCTACAAGAATTAATGCGGGTAATACACAAGCAACTAGCACTTATAAAGAACTAACTGCAGCAACAGAGCGATGTCAGCATGGAAGTACACGACTTTTCCACGATGGACGGATTTACAAAGTCGTCGCGACTGTGAGATGTAATTACGCGATGCACAGGATTTTACAAAAGGGTGAGCGCGATGACAGCGTGACTGTTAAACTTTAATCTGCGATGATGTTCAAAACAATGACAGGCGAACAAAAACTCCCAAACCAAAAACAATCAATCCTTCAATCAAATAGAGGTATTTCCCAGATCAAGCCAGGAAACTCAAAAGACTGATAATCAATCCCCAAACTTCAAGAGAGACCAAATCAAAATCAAAACAAGAGAAAACAAAAGAAGAACATAGGCCAAACTCGCTTGTGGAGTCGCCAATTTGTGATGCAGGAAAGCGTTCCCTCTGCGGACAAAGGCAACCCCTCTAGCCCTAGAGTGGGTCTAGTCACAAACAAGGATAGATCAACAATAGCTTTCCTTAAATAGTCATAGTTGGAGGCCTATCTCAACCAGTTGTCGATGGAGCTCCATTGCCCTGCTCCAGCTTCCACTTCCTTCTCCTCAACGAGTGATCAACTTGAAACAATGCATAGGAAATACAACAAAGCACGTAACTGGAAAAAAAAAGGATCTATTTACTCACAAAGTCAAGAAGTCATGAGCTATCAAGTAAATTACATACAAGACATAGGAAAAAATCATTGATTGTATTAATAATGAAATAAGAGCAAGCTTACAACTAAAGTCTTGACGTCGCAAGCCTTCTCAGAGGGATCCAGCCATCATGTTCCTCAAGCATTCACTCTTTGAAGATGGATCTCCCAACATACAAGATTCTCTCTCTCACTCATAAGTTTTAAATAAACCTAAGGGCACTTCACAACATTCCACAAACTATCAACAATCCGACACTTGTCACACTCACCCCATCTACACTAACAACACTGCTCAATCCAAGAATTTACCAACTAGCCAACTATCCAAAAAAACTAGCAGTGCATAGCAATGGTGAGAGTTTAAATAGGAGAAGGAGTCTCCATGAAAGGTGGAAGAGTGAGCTTATCCCCAAGGAAGGTAGCACAAATGACGGAACAACCATACCAGAGGAGGAAAGGTGACACAAACTATGCCAACAACTAGGTCTGGAGTCATCCAGAAGGCCGACTGTTGGAACAAATTCGCCCAATCTGGATCATCGCGGGTGCATAACTGAGCTTTAGCGCTAACATCACTAGTGAGCAATGTAGCCAGTCAGATCATCGCTAAAGGTAAAAAGTAACCTCGCGTTGGAGCATGAAATCGGACCATCGTGGGAATCAGATGTACTTCTGCGCTGGTAGCGCGGTTGGACTGTTCATGAGCACCCTTCCGTGCGTATATTAAGCCCGCATTCACGATGAGGCAGATAACTTAGGAAAAGTGGGTCATTTGGCAACATCAGAGAGAATTTTTTCAATATGAGCATGTTTGACTTGGACACATGACACAGTAGAAAGACTGGGATGAAGGCAGTGACAAATTACTATGTAACAGGAAGCCTCCTCATCAACAATATAACATCATCTATCACTTTGCACTAATTAAAATTGTGGTTTTGCATTAGCTCGGTTTACTGAATGTTTCATGGGAGGATTTCATTTCACATGAGGTCTTCACAGGTTCACAAGTGCCCCCATCATTTTTTCATGAGGCAGGAGAGCCTTCACATCGGCAAGAGGTACATGAGACACAAACCACTAGTGTGCCAGTGTTTGTCACATACCAAAGGGGCACTAGAAGATTGTTTGCAGTAGCAAAACGAGTACTATCTCCACCTGGGGTGGAAGGGGTCTCCTTTCCTCGATTAGTATAGTAAGTACAGGAAAAGGGTAAGCAGCCATTACATGATGAGGGACCTTCAGAAGGTCAAGAGTCAGATTTCATTCTTATTCAGGATGATGACACTCATTTGAGCTCAAAGCTCAAATAGATCATTCAGGAGCAGCAAGATGATATTCATGGGTTGTCTCTCAACTTGGAAAGGGCCAAGTGGATAATCAACTATCTGGAGCAGAGAAACAAATAGTTAGAGGATCAGAAAACCATCATGGAGCTCCAAAACATAAGAGAAAACCGGCAAGCTGCCAAGAGGAGGAAAGTCAATTTGACACCACTTGAACAAGAGATTGAAGTTGATCATGAGTCTTGGCTTGATAGGGAAAATATGCATTTGGATAAGCTACTAGAGAAGGCCAATAAAGATAAAAATATGTTGAGGCACATGGCCTATCATTATTTTGCAAGAAACAAAAGTTGCAACGCAAGAATTAGGACTTTGAAGGCCAAGTTGAGGAAAGAAATGAGAAAGAGAAAAGAGCAAGATAGACTCCAGATATTGGCTGAGGCTTCCTTAGCCCAACACAGCACTTGATGAAGGATACTTGAATTTTTGAACTAAAAAACAGGTTTTCCTGTCTGGGGCGCCACGCCACCTGGCACGCGCTTTTGCTAGGGACCTCCTTTGGAGGAAAACTCAGCATTTTTTGATTCCTCATGAAAAAATATGAATGCCCACACATAGCCAAGAAATTTTGACAACTTTTTAGCTTCCAAAAGGGTCAAAAACACCTCAAAAATGACCTTTCCGCCCCTTTTTGGCTACACAAGAAGCAGTGTTGGGAGAACTCATTTTTGGAGGGGCAAATGGAGACCAAATTCAGAAATTCCACTTGTTATGGAAATCAGACAGGTATACATCTCCAACAAGCCCACTTGTAGCAAATTTGGTGCATGGGAAGGCCTTCAAAATCAGCTCCAAAGTAGCGCAATGCACAGGGACAAGAGCGTGGCGCACATGATGAAATTTTCTCATTTTGGCCAAAAAACTCTATTTTTTGCTTAGTTTCTTCTCAGTTTGACTTTTATCTCTCTAATAGTCAAAATCATGATGTAACTTGATGTTATTTGATGGATTTTGATGTAAATATGGTAAAATTTCACTCATGGAGGTAGATTCATCATGAAAAGGTAGTTTGCAACTAAATGAATCAGTTTCCTAGTTTTTAGAGGCAAGCTGTTCCACTGCCTACTTTTGAGTTCTCAGTTTAAATCTTGTTGAAAAAACTCCTAAACTTATGAACTCGACCCCTAAAGGCTAGGATGAGTTTTTTTTTTCCTATATCTAGTACTTTTTCCGTCATTGGTAAAGGTTGGACTTTTGTGAAAGCTTTGAGCAACATTGTACATTCATCTTTGCAGTTTGGCAAAGGAATAGACCAAGGTTTGCACACTTTATGGGATTCTTGTGGAAACTTGATTTGGTATTGTTTTTCCTTCTGTAATGTAATTTTACATGTGTTTATGTATGCCATCATCTCTCTCTGTTCATCTTAACTAAATGAAACAAGGATAAAGGTAGAATTCATTGATGTTTGCAGTGCTCTACCTTGGGTTTGTTTAGTTATTTATGTTTTCAGCTGTTTGAAGAGGATCCCTGAGACTTTCATGCCCTCTTCAACTCCTCACCAATCTTAAAACTCTCCATTTCACTTATTTCTATGTACTAAACCATTTTCATACCTCGCCCCATAGAGATCTCTGCAAGACTGTGTCTATTCCCTGCACCCAAATCTACCTTTCACATTTGAGGCAGAAAACCCACATCAAATTCAATCAAACTTCCCTGAGCATATACCTAGCCTAATATTATCTTTGTATCAGTCGTCTCAAGCTTTGTTGACCATTTTTTTTTAGATTGACCAGGAGAGAGCCCTCTCGCAACCTAGTATGGCTAACTACCAGGTTAAGTGTGGTTTGATGTTACCCTAGATTCTGCCTTTCTCAGCCTGAGGTAGATTTAGGCCCTAACAGATGATATAAATTTCATATTTATTTTTAGATCTTTCCTCTGCTATGTAAATATTCTTAGTATAGGTTTTATAGATTCAACACTTTGTGTTACACAGTATTTTGTCATTGACCTTGCATTCCCTGATCCCAAACACTGTCGATCTGTGTTATTGACATCTGATTTGTGTCATGTTGCAAAATATGTGTCACTGTCTTCCTTGTCATCTCAAGAAGAATACCTCAGTTCATTACTCCTGGAGCAGACCATTTTTAACCTTTGTTCTTGGGTCGTCACGGGTCATCAATTATTCCACCTGTGAAGATGGCCAAGATTGAACTAAGCCTAGTGGTGTCATCACTTTGTCCCTGTGTTTTACTCGCGACGAGCTACTTTTGGCGAGTTTGTTTTAACAAATTGTCGATGGGCAGTCCTAGGGTTGGTTGTTGGATCAGATGAGCTCGGCTCTATCCTTTGGGATGGTTGTTCCACCTTTTGTGCAACCTCGCAAAGGGCTAAGCTCTTTCTCCCATATTTTAAGGAAGCTCCTCCTCCTATAAATACCTCCTTCATGGCTGATATTAGCTAGTTCACTTGGTTTGGAGAGAGTTTGAGTAGAGTTTGGAAGTAGCTCCTAATGTAACTTAGCCTGGGATAGTTTTGTGTGTATTTGGCTTAATTGTATGAGTGTTCTAGCATCATAATTTTGCCTTTTTCAGTAGGAGAGAGAGTTATTCATCCTCTTGGGAGACAATTCATTAGTGAATTCTTGCGGAGACATGCTGACAGGACCCTTCAAGGAGACCTACAACATCAAGGCATGGTTGTAAGTTTTACTTCAGTTCATATTAATACAAATCAATGGTTTATTTCCTATATCTTATGTCAAAATTGCATATTTATAGCTTGAAGGTCCTTGACCCTTCAAGTAGATCATTTTTGTTGTATTCTATTTGTTTTTGTTCTCTGTATGTTGTTTTAGGTACAAAACTGATTATAACGAGTTGGAACAACACAACGAGAACTTCAAAAAATGAGGATTTGAAGGTAGGCCTTCATGACATTAACTATCTAAGGGAATTTGCTTTGATATTATTCTTGTTGTGACTAGACCCACTCTAGGGCTAGAGGGGTTGCCTTTGCCTGCAAAGGGAACTTGCTTGCATCACAAGTTGGTGACCATACTAGGGACCTGTGTCTTTTTTCTCTTGATTTGATTTTGCTTTGCTTGTTTATTGTCTCCTTTACTTTTTAGGTAGAATTCTCCATACTGCGGGTTGTTTGACTACTCCTGGTAGTCTTCCCTCTATCATAAGTGATAGGTTTTGCCTTTCCTAAGCTGAATTTTTCAATTTTCTCTTTGATTTTGGGTTGTCGCTTTTTATTTCATGACAGTCGCGATGATGGTTGCATCTTCCATGTTTAATTAGTTGTGTTTTCTACATTTTGGCACGATTAAATCGCCTCACAATCGCGACGGGCTCTCAAATACACTCGACATTGTTTTCAGGTGTACTTCTGTGATGACATCAAAAAGTTGATAGTTAATGGTGTGTGACTTTTCATTGTCAATACAGGTTTTCAGTTTGACGCTTGAGAAGATTCCTGTAGGTTTCAATTTTGAAGTTCTATTTGCTGATTGGCTAGTGTGTCCTATCCTTTTGAGCTTGTCTCTTTCCTATTTTTTATGTGTCAAATTGTTGTTTGCTAGAATACTTGACTCTTGGTTTCATTCCCTTGATACTTCTCCTTTTCAACTGTGTGACCTGTTCACCTTAGGGATTTTTGAAGCATTAGCTTTTTCTTGGGTTACTTGTTAATTTGGAACTTTGAGCTATGTTTGAAATGATCCTTGCTTTGTTTGATGCTTTTCCTTATTGACTGTTCTTTCATCTTCTTGATTGGTATGTGACGTTTGGTTATCAAAAATTTTAAGTCTTGTTTGTTTGGTTTTCTTCCGTCACTTTGGCAAAGATAACATTTCTTCCCAGTCAGTTAGAAAGCTTTCAAGTTTTTTCAAAAAGAAACATATTCTTTGTTTTAAATCTTTGATTAGTTTATGAGTGGAATGTGTCTCTTTACTTATTGAATGATTTCATTCGAAAAGGACTTAAAACTAGCATTGCTTGAGTTTTGCATTCAGTTGCTTGCCATCTATTCGAAAAACAAAATATCGCATTCATTTTGCATTAGGAAATGAGAACAATCTTTTTCATTAGTAAATTCTTGACATTTAGAAGTTGAAAAGCAAAGGATGTATCTTTCATTTTCTTAATTATATTGCTTGCAAGTTAGTGAAATATAGAAGCATTTTCTTTCCTCTTTATTAGTTTGCTTGCGAAATAACGAAAAGTACCATTCTTACATTTGCTTGCTCATTGATTTGATTGCTTTGAAATGAACCTATCACTTTTCTTTAGTTAGTTGTTCATTGAAAAGAATGGTTTCTTTACTCATTTAGTTGCATTCTAGGAGTTTTTGAAGATACATTCGGTAGGGCCTTGAAACTGAGATCTAATTCAAGATAAACTACCAAAATTTATTGAATTAATCTAAAAATGCATTGGAACTTAACACTCATATATCCAGAGGTCTAGGGTAGAGACGTGTTCTGGCATCTTTAAACCTAGTGGTTGTTGTTTTCACTAAGGTTGGGTGATTCCTCCTTTTGTGATTCGATAAGTGCTAGTATGGACTTGTTCTCCCTGTACTGTCACGCATATGATGGGAGACCCCACTAGGTTGCAATCATGTTGTCTATAGGAAGTTGAGTTTGTTGCCTTATGAATTGTAACCCATAGAAAACATCATTCGGGAAGATTAGCTGCCGTACAGGAAGTCCTTGGTCATTTCTCTTTCATTTTAATACCAAGGTGTATATGCAGTTTTACGATTTGTTTGGTAAACCTTTTTCCTAGAGTTCCAAAGCATTCATTTGATCTTTTTGACTCATTAAACTTAAAAGATCATTTGAGCACTTGTCCTTTCAAGCTTGCTTCCAATCGGTAGTGATAGAGTCACCTTTTGCCCTTTTCTCGACTCTTAAAATATCAAAAGGCAAAGTTTTGTTCCAGTGTCATAAAATTAACATCCCACGAAATATTCTTGGTAAAATTTATCTTCCTTGGTAATTCTTTAGAGTCGATTCTAATGGAAACATTTCCAGGGTCCACCAGTCAAGGTTTCCCCTCGTAAGGGGATCCTGGTCCTTTTCCTTCTTTTGGAAACATTGGTGCTCCTTATATGGCAACGTTGTCCCTCCATGGGTTAACCATTGGTTTACCTGTCTGGTTATTTTCAACCTCAGTGATCTCGAGTGTCCCTGTTATAGACATTTTTGTGCCCTACAACCCCAAGAATGAAATGTCCATAAACCAAGGGCTCCTAAGTCCCTAAAAGTGTTGTTCTAACCCCTAAAGGAACAAGGTCAACAGATTACAGCTTCTCCCAGAAGTTCTCCATGAAAAACTACTCAAAATTGGTCAAAACAGGATCATTGCAGCTGCTCCACTGGCTAGGTGCGTTGCATCTCACCCAAATACACTATGAGGGTGCGTTTCATTTCAAAAGTCCCTTCTGTGGGGTGCGACGGGCGAGAAATGACAAATGGCAGTGTCATTCTGCGAGGTGGAGAGGCAATGGAAGCTTCCAGAATCTTCTCCTGTGACACTTGCCTCACTGAATTCGACCAAGGATGAGTAAGAGGCCTTTAGTCTTCAAGTGGAAGCAACAACTATCAGAGAGAAGACACTAATCAAATCACAAGCTGATTCATCCCCCTTACAGATATCTATATATGGATCCCTCATCCCAAAGATCCAGAGGCTGGAATTTTGCATATTGTAAGGAATTGTTGTTGGTTTCTAGAGACAAACATCAGATTGTTGGGTGATCTAAGATTTGTTTGAGGTGAAGAGGGGATTCTTTGTTGGGAGGTTGATGTTGGGTCGGAACAACTGGTTGTAACTCCTCCTGGATCTTTTCTTGTTTATCAATAAAATCTATTTGAGTTTTCCTCCATGCTTTTGTATCATTGATGCTTTTTACATTTGTATGGTCACTTTACATCTGATCCTAGATCGTTTATGAATATAGATCCATGTCTTTGTATAGTGCTATGCTTCTGTGATCTTACAGGTACTTTGTGAAGCTGGGCGTGCAAGGGAACAGGTAGCTGGGGACTATCAAAGAAGAGAGGGATCGAATCAAAGGATTAGCGCAAGACAGAGGTTGGTCTTTCTATTCCTCTCTATCTATAATTCATAAAGGAAAAACATAAGTAGCTTTTCTCTTTTTGTTTCTAAGGCATCTGTCACACCTTAGTGGGATAGAGCAGTTCTAAATAGACACTTTTCCCTGTAACAAGATGGCGACTCTGCTGGGGAGGTTGATGCTGGGTCGGAACAACTAGTTGTAACTCCTCCTGGATATTTTCTTTCTTATCAATAAAAGCTATTTGAGTTTTCCTCCATGCTTTTGTATCATTGATGCTTGTTACATTTGTATGGTCAATTTAAATCTGATCCTAGATTGTTTATGAATATAGATCCATGTCTTTGTATAGTGCTATGCTTCTGTGATCTTACAGGTACTTTGTGAAGCTGGGCATGCAAGGGAGCAGGTAGCTGGGGACTATCAAAGAAGAGAGGGATCGAATCAAAGGATTAGCACAAGGCAGAGGTTGGTCTTTCTATTCCTCTCTATCTATAATTCATAAAGGAAAAACATAAGTAGCTTTTCTCTGTTTGTTTCTAAGGCAACTGTCACACCTTAGTGGGATAGAGCAGTTCTAAATAGACACTTTTCCCTGTAACAAAATAGCAACTCCAGGGAAAATGACACTGCTGGGAAAGTGTCTATTTCCCCAACAGAGTCGCCATTTTGTTACAGGGAAAAGTGTCTATTTAGAACTGCTCTATCCCACTAAGGTGTGACAGCTGCCTTAGAAACAAACAGAGAAAAGCTACATATGTTTTTCGTTTATGAATTATAGATAGAGAGGAATAGAAAGACCAACCTCTGTCTTGTGCTAATCCTTTGATTCGATCCCTCTCTTCTTTGATAGTCCCCGGCCACCTGCTCCCTTGCACGCCCAGCTTCACAAAGTACCTGTAAGATCACAGAAGCATAGCACTATACAAAGACATGGATCTATATTCATAAACAATATAGGATCAGATGTAAATTGACCATACAAATGTAACAAGCATCAATGATACAAAAGCATGGAGGAAAACTCAAATAGCTTTCATT
The DNA here is from genome assembly GCA_031772625.1 of Pinus tabuliformis. Lineage (NCBI taxonomy): Eukaryota > Viridiplantae > Streptophyta > Pinopsida > Pinales > Pinaceae > Pinus > Pinus tabuliformis. The sequence continues at coordinate 1,280,240,142 of CM062807.1, read as the reverse complement.
GATAAGGTGTCGTAATCGTCTCTATTTTTGATTTCGAAAAGAAGCTTGTTTATATTTATCGCTTGAAAAGAAATTCAGATTTGTACATCAACTTTCTTTTTAGCATCCATATACTAAGAAAGTCAAAAACAAATACATGCATGTGCATTTGCATATAGACAGTCTGTTTGGCTTGATTTAGGAAAGTGAATTTACAGTGTGCTCTTTGCTCTTTGTGAAAAGATTATGTCTTTCTTTTCCCTAGTAGCTAGGATTTTCATTCCAAAAAAGAGATAAAAAGTTTGTTTATCATCTTTAGATTGCATTTTAGGAATTACATCTACATCTCATGGTGAACCTGAAAGGAAAACTTCATAAACAAGATCAACTTAAAATAAATTCAATGAATCTAACAACGCTTTGGAACTTAACGCACAACATTTAGAGGTCTAGGCTAGAGACGTATTTCGGCGTCGTAAAGCCTGGTAACTGTTGTTGTCACTGATGGTTGGGTGATTCCTCCACTTTGAGATGATAAGTGCCAGTACAGACTTGTGCTCCCACGTAACGTCGAGTATATTTTTGGAGACCCCTATAGGCTTCAATCCTTTATCCATAGGAAACCGTGTCTGCCGCCCTATTGATCGCAATGCACTGAACACAACATTCGGGAACATTGACTGTCATACCGTAAAAAGTATTTTGCAGTTTTGCGATTGGTTTGGTACTCCCTCTACCTAGACTTCCAGAGTAGTCCCTTTCGTTCCTTTTCAGACTGCTTAACGGAAAAGGTCCATCTGAGCACTTGTCACTTCAGGCTCATTAAAAATCGAAGGAGACTAGAGTCATCTTTTGTTTTTTCTTGACTCTTAAAAACTGAAAAAACAAGTTGTGTCAAAAGCGTCTAAAATTTATTTTAAACGAAATATTCATTACCCCTTTCCTACGTTGATCTTGGATTGAGAAAATGGAGTCCACCAACCAAGGAATTCCCCTTGGAGGAAATCCTAGTCCCTTCTCATCTTGGGGAGATGTTGGTGCACCCCATATGGCCACATTGTCGCTTCCAGGACTGACAATTGGTTTTCCTGTATGGCTCTTCTCAACCTCTGTCGTTCAGAACACCACTGTTCCTGAACAATCGAATCAGCAATTAGACGAGTCCAGAGTTACCCACCAACCTTATACTTCCTCTAATTCTTCCTCTCCTCCTTCCTCTTCGCTTGATGGGGCTGATAAAGCCAAAAGTCAAGTACCTAAGGAGAAGAAGGAAAAGAAGAAGAAAGAGAAGAAGAAGAAGGAGCCAAAAGCGAATGGGGGCAAACGAGTGTCATCTAACGAAAATCCACACACTGCACCGACCAGGCCTAAATCACCATGTGTCATTTGCAAGGGAAACCACTATCACAGAGATTTTCCTTGCATCCCTCGGATTTTAAGGGACTGGTCTCCTCATTTGCCCAACCCGGTGTCGTCAACCTCTGATGATCATGTTGAAAACACACTGTCAACTAGTGAAAGTGAAGCCCCAGGACAAAAAGGAAAATATAGATTTCCTTGTAAACTGTGCGAAGGCGATCATGCCGTCCACCATTATCCCTTCTTAGACGAAGCTAAAAGAGTTTTGGATGATCGTCCGGTTTCACCATTACGACTTCCTCCTGGATATAAGAAACTCTTGCCGAGTCCGTCACTACTTGAAAATCTGACTGGCCCGTCCAGGTGGTCGACTGAAGCACCTATCATTGAGGATAAACCATCTGAATCCATGCTAGACGAAAGTCAAAAGGTCGAAGCGACAGTTGACCCGGTCTTGCCTTTAGAGGTTCCATCTTCAGATGATACAGTCACTGAAGAGAACAAGGATGACACCGTCCAAATTATTTTCATAAGCACGGACTCCAACGAACATGGGGAAATTTACCCGCTCCTTTACCGCAGGAAGGAAGTTCGTCAAAGTCGTACCCGGCTGTCTATTCGGTCCCACCTCCAAGCAACCTAGTTGTCTCCTTTGACTGGAATCAACTAGGCAGACCCCATTTACCAACTAGTATACCATTCCGAATTATTGTTCAAATATATAGAATGGTTATGGCTGGTACCATCATAGATGAAGGGGCTTCTGTGAGTATCCTTTCCTCAACTGCTTGGAAAGTGCTTGGTTCGCCATCGCTTTTGCCTGAGATGAGAAATATGACAGGCTTTGATAAAGGAACCAGTCGACCGTTAGGGATCCTTCCCGATGTGCCCATAACATTGGGAGGGAAAACCGTTCACATGAACGTAATGGTAGTTCAAGGACCCCTGGATTACAATCTACTCCTTGGACGAGACTATATTTATTGCATGGGAGCAATTGTCTCCTCACTCTTTAGAGTAATGTGTTTTCCACACGAAGGAAGAGTGGTCAAGCTCATAGACCAGCTTTCATTTCCTAGATCACGCATAGAAAATAGTCATATACCATCCCTAAATGGTCTTTTCACGCAAGAAATGTCTCAATCCCTAGTCCATCCACCCGATGAGCGCGAGTGATTCGGGGGGACATGACTGAATCCCAGGGGGCATGCACCCTGGTCTGCTTCGGTAGGAAAGCTTCGGGTATAGGGTAGGTTTCTGCGAGAGAATATGACCTCCGTACTCCTGTCCGTGATTGGAAGAGGGAGTTGGAATGGAACAAGATTCTCTTGTCAAAGTTATGTAAGTTGGCGGGCATCGCCACTCACCTTTGTTTATCTCGGTAGACATCGCCGGAGAAGTGTTTTGTTTGTTCTGTGAATAGAACAATCTTTGGTTAACCTGTAAGAGATAGGCCTCTCTCGGTAAAACAAATGTTTTAACGGACTAAAGAAGAGGTAACCTTGGAATTCTGTTTTATACCTGGGGGCATGAAAACCTTTTGGAGTGCAAGCAAAGAGTGATCATTTATTTGTTTTTTGGATTGGTCGTTTGCTAACTTACATAAAGAAAGGATGTGGGGTGAAAATCTAAAAATTGTCGTTTTATATGAGACATTCTTATCACACGACTGGATTAATCGAGCAGTTTTAGCACATAGTTTAAGCTCGTTAAAAAATAAACATAAGACATGAGCAAATGTTTCCACCCGCGTTTAAGCTCATTAAAAAATGAACTATTCCCCGGTAAATAACCATCGTGAATGTAGTACTTCAGCCGTTAAAGCCTTGGTCGTGTTTACACCGTCACCTCCACTTTTTCATTGGCCGATCATTCACCTCCATTTTATTGTTTACCCATTTTGAGGAACAGCTGCAAAGAGTGATTTCACTAGCCATCCTTGTGACACTGCCGTGATTGGAAAATTCCAAACCTTACCTGGAATGAGCTGCTACCCGTTTTATCACTCGTTCCTCAAAAGACGAGTCTCCTTTAAGCTCTTTTCAACTGACTCGTAAAATATGAAAAGATTGCCGAGCCATTGGCCTCTCCAGCTCGTTAAAGCGACAGGAAGTGCTATCCCTCTTCTAGATTTTAATCTTTTTGGACCTGAGGGATTATTACACAAAGAGATCGAGCGCTTGTTTTGTTCGACTCGTTAAAAGTATCCAAAATTCATCCCTTCTATATTGTTTTATACTTTTTCGGACTTAAGGGATTAGATGACGAAAAAGGAATTTTGGAGTTACCTTTACGTTCCTTTTTAGACTCTCTAAAATTGAAAAGGACCGAGTTATCTTTGTCGTTAAACTCGTTAAAAAGATTAATAGCGACAAACTTGTCTTTAGATGAGAACGAGTTTCACTATCGCTAGGCTCGTTAAAACATAGCGATGGGTTTGCCCGAAGGGCAAATTATAGAACAAGCATCTGTTATCCTCCTCAAGCTTGACAAAAATAAAGAGGTACTGGTCAGCAATGACTGGGGAAAAATTGGGAAGAAAACTCAAAGAAACTTTATTGGTAGCAAGTCGCTCTTGAACATGACACTTCCACTCCGTGTCCGAGTTGGGTTGGGTTGTTTCATTCACCAGTCACATCACCATGGTCACGCCATACCATCCACATTTGGGGTTAATGCTACCAATCCATCACATCAGTGTCGCCGATATGTTCAAGAGAAGTCATTCAGTGAATTCACCTGTGTCTCACCCACTACCATACATTATACTCCATTCTTTCATGACCGCCACCCTGAACCTTATATCACCAGATCGTTTTCACCTCCATTAAAATCATTTGCTCCATTTTGTGTCATTGATGTGGGATTCATTAAGGCCCTCCTGTGACGAATCACTTCTTGTCGACATCAGCTCATTATCCAAGAAGTTGATCTAGGAACACCCCATTCAGTACTTTGAAGCTTGCATGCCTCAATGGCAAGTTTCTCACTTCCGACGACAGGTTTACATCAATGGCCTTCGACCGAAAGATTTTGCGTGGTGTTCGACGCCAGGTCCTTTATTCACACCATGTGAATTGTACTGCAGTACCTTGAGGGTCATTATCATTATCAGTGATTCCTCTTGCGCTTGTTAACAGTTTACATCATTGACTGGTAATCAAGCGATGTCTTTCCATGTTCGACTTCAGAACATTTCTCACATGGATCGACTTGTACTTTGAGTGAAGATCGAATGAGATTGAAGACCCAGGATCTAGTTTCATCCATCCGGGCTGCGATATATATTCAGGGAAAATAAAGACAATAAATGTACATCATTGCTGCACAGATAATCATCCACTCAAAAGGATGATGGCTCTACCAGAATCATCAGTCTACACAGACGATTATCTGTCCTATGTACATGAAAATGAATTTATAAAGCTGAGCATGGGAATGCCCGCCTTAGCTAGATCATGAAAATAGTATGAAGATAATATATTGTATTGTATCTTATTACAAGTCTCCTCCCAGCATTGAAAGAACTTCGGATCCTTATAATAAAGCATTTCACCCGACACCAAAAGGTTAACGGCCTCATACTTTAGGGGGCAACTGTTATAGACATTTTTGTGCCCTACAACCCCAAGCATGAAATTTCCATAAACCAAGGGCTCCTATGTCCCTAAAAGTGTTGTTCTAACCCCTAAAGGAACAAGGTCAACAGATTACAGCTTCTCCCAGAAGTTCTCCATGAAAAACTACTCAAAATTCGTCAAAACAGGATCATTGCAGCTGCTCCACTGGCTAGGTGCATTGCATCTCACCCAAATACACTATGAGGGTGCGTTGCATTTCAAAAGTCCCTTCTGTGGGGTGCGATGGGCGAGAAATGACAGATAGCAGTGTCATTCCGCGAGGTGGAGAGGCAATGGAAGCTTCCAGAATCTTCTCCTGTGACACTTGCCTCACTGAATTCGACCAAGGATGAGTAAGAGGCCTTTAGTCTCCAAGTGGAAGCAAGAACTATCAGAGAGAAGACACTAATCAAATCACAAGCTGACTGATCCCCCTTATAGATATCTATATATGGATCCCTCATCCCAAAGATCTAGAGGCTGGAATTTTGCATATTGTAAGGAATTGTTGTTGGTTTCTAGAGACAAACATCAGATTGTTGGGTGATCTAAGCTTTGTTTGAGGTGAAGAGGGGCTTTTTTTCTGGGAGGTTGATGTTGGGTCGGAACAACTGGTTGTAACTCCTCCTGGATCTTTTCTTGTTTATCAATAAAAGCTATTTGAGTTTTCCTCCATGCTTTTGTATCATTGATGCTTGTTACATTTGTATGGTCAATTTACATCTAATCCTAGATTGTTTATGAATATAGATCCATGTCTTTGTATAGTGCTATGCTCTTGTGATCTTACAGGTACTTTGTGAAGCTGGGCATGCAAGGGAACAGGTAGCTGGGGACTATCAAAGAAGAGAGGGATCGAATCAAAGGATTAGCGCAAGACAAAGGTTGGTCTTTCTATTCCTCTCTATCTATAATTCATAAAGGAAAAACATAAGTAGCTTTTCACTGTTTGTTTCTAAGGCAGCTGTCACACCTTAGTGGGATAGAGCAGTTCTAAATAGACACTTTTCCCTGTAACAGTCCCAACTCCTACCCCATCATCTCCTTCATTCGAATCATGTCACGATGATTCTAAGGTTGACCCCTCTCCTTCTTCCCCTATTTCTTCACCTTCCTCATCTACTCCGCCTGGTGAAAGTTTCAAATCTAGTAACTGGGAGGCTAAGAACAAGAAGAAGAAGTCAGCTAAGTAAGAGGCCAACCGTGCGACCGTTACTCCAAATGCACCACCTATAGGAAAACCTTCTATTCCTCCATGGAAGGTCAGATTCCCTTGCAAGATGTGTAAGGGTGACCATCTCCTCCGAGACTATCCTAGCATTCCTAGAGTCTTAGTGGTATGGTCTCGAAATCTGGATCGACCATCCCCATTGACATTCGGAGATCATGTCAATGCTACACTCTTGGCTATCGATGGTAAGAAGAAAGGTAAGATTAGATGCCCCTGTAGGCTATGTGAGGGAGAGCATCTTCTTCACCTTTGTCCTCTTATGGATAAAGCTTCCAAAGTTTTGGAAAACCTGACAGCTCCTAAACCCCAACTTCATGTTGGTTATAACAGGCTTTCTTCTAACCCTCTCCTAGTTGGTAAAGAGATTGACTTGGATTCATCTCTTATGCATCCTGCTCTTCCTAAGTGAGACTCTCTTGTGTCAGTTCCCGACAAACCATTGGTAGAAAAGAGTGTCAACTTGGTTTCGCCACTAGTTTCTCACTCTGTTCTAGAAGAGAGTGGTGACCATACTGCTCATGTTATTCTTGTCTCCTCAGATTCTGATGAACCGAAGCATGACCCTCCCATGCCAGCTGTTCAAGAGAGACCTTCTTCTATTCCTGTAGAGCATGGTGGCAATCATACAATTCCCCCAACAAGTAGTTCTGTCATCTCTTTCGATTGGAGTCACTTGACTACTTTTCACCTCCCATCTTATGTGCCTTTCTAGATCATAGTACAAGCCTATAATATGGTAGTACCTGGCATTATATTAGATGAAGGTGTGTCTATTAGCATCATGTCTTCTACTACTTGGAAAGCTTTGGGCTCCCCACAACTTGTGTCTGTCACCAAGAATTTGTTGGCTTTCAACGAAGGAACCAATTAACCCTTAGGGATCCTTCCAAAGTTACCTATTACTTTGGGAGGAAAGACCATCTATATAGATGTGATGGTAGTCCAAGGTCTGTTAGATTTCAATCCCCTCCTTGGACATGAATATGTGTATGTCATGGGAGCTCTTGCTTCTTCAATTTTTCGTGTGGTTTGTTATCTGCATGAAGGGAGAATAGTCACCATTGATCAATTGTCATTCATTGGTCACAAGGTGCCTCCTTTGCCACCATCATCCCCTATCAGCTCTTGTTTGCAAGAAGTGCCTTCCCCTCCACAGATCAGTTATATGGATACTCGTTCTGTCTCTACATCTGCTGACGATCATGCAGATGGTATAGTACATTATATACTGGGGGCATTGGAACCCGATCTGTATTTGGTACCAAATGACATGTATTCCTCCTGGAGTGTGGTCCTTCCATCTAGTGAAGACGTATTGGGATCCATGTTCTCATATGGTCCATGAACAGTTGTATGAGGATAGTTCTTTGGCTTGTGTCAACCTCACTAAAAAATGAAACAAGATATGAGGATAGTTCTTGGTCTTTTGTCAACCTCATTAAAAAATGAAACAAGAGATGAGGATAGTTCTTGGTCTTGTGTCAACCTCATTAAAAAATGAAACAAGAGATGAGGACAATTCTTTTCATGTGTCAACCTCATTAAAAAATGAAACCAAGGATGTGAGCATAGTTCTTTGTCTTGTGTCAAGCTCGTTAAAAAATGAAACAAGGGTCTTGAGGATAGTTCTTTTACAGTCTCAACGTCATTAAAAGATGAAACAACTCCCTTTTCCAAATCGAGTCTTTGATTAAGATCTCTTAAAATCCTAGTTGAGTCTTTCCAAGATCTCGAAATCGAACCTTCATTCCATCCACCTAGTTGAATGAAATGAAGCTTGGGGGTCATGTACCTCGATTTGAGACATTATGCTAGGGGCATGCAAAATTATAAAAAGCATAGTTTTTTTTCGTTTCAAGCTTGTGTAAACATGAAGCTAAATCCATGCAGAGTTCTCTATGGTTCAAGCTTGTGTGAAAATGAACCCATGCCCAATTTACATCTCATGATTGTCGTTTTAATCAGCTGATTTCTGTTAGATGAGCCTTGGTTGTTTCATTCCATCACCACCATCTCTTTGGCCTATCCTATGCTTTCACTTGGTTGTTTTTCCTTTCTTGAGGGACTACAGTGACGAGTGATTCTATTAGCCAGCCGCTTAACCATTACATGTTTTGAGCAGTTGCACCATTGCCAGAACTAGTTGCTACCCTATATACGACTCGTTCCTCCAGGACAAGTCACCTTTAAGCTCTTTTCTGACTCGTAAAAGATGAAAATATTGCCGAGTATTTTTTCCCTTTCTGATTCGTTAAAGAGAATAAAAATGGGGGCTTCGCTTTCAACTCTTTTTTGACCCTTTAAAAATGAAAATATGGTCAAGCCCTTGTCATTTCAAACTAGTTAACAGATGCAAAATGTTGTGTACCAAGTATAAGTTTACCCCTTTTTCAGGCTGGGAGGCACTATTTACGAAAAAGGTACTCCTTGGCTGAAATGGTCAAGTGGTTCTCTCAAGTATTGTTTTCTACCTTTTCGGGCTTGAGAGACACAAACATACGAAAAGGGGCCATGTGGAGTTTTATTTTACGTCTCTTTTTCAAACTCTCTAAACATGAAAAAGATACCAAGTTATACCTTTGTCGGACTCATTAAGCTACTAAACAACATTGGATTCGTCACCATGATGAACACGAGTTTCTCCCTCCTAGGGCTCGTTAAACTTACTAAGTCAGATTCATTCGAAGGATGAATTTACAGTGAAAGCATATGCTATTTCCTTCAATCTTGCAATAAAAAATAATTAGGGTACTCGCCAGACATGGTGGGAGGGAATTTGGAAGTATTCTATTGGTTGTATTAATTATTACGGTAGCTTTTCACTCTTGAACATCGACACTCTCTCTGCTTTGTGTCAGGTTGGGATATCCTCACTTTATCATTGGCCTTCTAGGTTTTGGGTTATCCATTTTTCCTCCTTCCATCTGATCCTTGCTGCATCATCATGATCTTCAATCCCTTGGTACCAAAATGCTGCCAAACTCTGGAGTAGTGTCGCTGATATGTTTAAGAGCTTAATCCTTCTGTAGTTTGTATCCTTACACACCTTCCTCAGATTCTTTGTCTCATCCACATCCATATTGTTCCTTTGTCTCATGTCGATGGTGTGGGAAACATAACGACCCTCCTTCAACCGACCGCTTCCTGTTGACTTCAGGTCATTACCCGAGAAGTTGATCTAGAGACTCCTTTCTGGTACCTTGGACCTTACATGCCTTAATGGCAAGTTCTTCGCATTCGAAAATGGGCTTTCATTATTGGCCTTCAATTTGGTGATTTTGCGATTGTTCAACTTCAGATCATTCTTCACACATCATGGACTATACTAGCAGTACCTTGAGAACCATTGACATTACTGGTGGTCTCTCTCGTGCTTGTTAATGGTTTACATCATTGACCGGTAATCAAGCGATTTTCTAGTATGCTTGACTTCAGCACATCTATTCGCATATTAGAATTTGTACCTTGATCGGTTTTGATTCAAGACCTTGGGCTCAGATTACACAAGTCTAGGTTGCACGAATTGGTTCATGATTGTATACATGACTCTTTTGATTGGGTGGTTGCGATCATACCTGAGTCTTTTATATGGTCCTTCTGATCGGATGGCTGTGTCCATACCATAGATCATTTATGTTTATCTTTTCGATGGCTACATCGATGCCATATGCACATGTATTTTGTTTTACTATGTACTTATGTATCAGAGATAACAGTTGTACTTGCGTTTGTAGGTTTTCCGCGATGGTGTTTTGTTTCAGTTATGGATTCCTAAAGAATTTCACCCCTCCCACTCTCTCGGCTTCATGCTTTAGGGGACATATGTTACATAGTATTTTGTCACTGACCCCACATTCCCTAATCCTGGAAATTGTCGGTTCATGTTATTGACATTTGCTTTGTGTCATGTTGCAAAATATGTGTCAGTATCTTCCTTGTCATATCATGAAGAATACTTCAGTTCATTACTCCTAGAGCAGACCCTTTTTAGCCTCTGTTTTTGGGCCATCACAGGTCATCGTTTATTCCACCCACGAAGATGGTGAAGATTGAACTAAGCCTAGTGATTTTGTCGCTCTGATCCTGTGTTTCACTTGCGACGAGATACTTTTGACAAGTTTGCTTTAAGAAATTGTCAATGGGCAGTCCTAGGGTTGGTAATTGGATCAGCTGAGCCCAACTCTCTCCTTTGGGATGGTTGTTCCACCTTTTGTACAACCTCCCAAAGGGATAAGCTCTTTCTCCCATCTCTTATGGAGGATCCTCCTCCTATAAATTTCTCCTTCATGACTGAGATGTGCTAGTGGTAGTTAGTAGTGGAAGTTAAAGAGTTTGAGTAGAGTTTGGAAGTAGCTTCTAATGTAACTTAGCCTGATATAGTTTTGTGTAGATTTGGCTTAAATGTATGAGTGTTCTAGCATCATAATTTTGCCTTTTTGGGTAGGAGAGAGAGTTATTCATCCTCTTGGGAGACAATTCATGAGGGAATGATTTTGGAGACATGCTGACAGTACCCTTCAAGGAGACTTACAACATCAAGGTATGGTTGTAAGTCTTACTTTAGTTCACATTAATACAAATCAGCGGTTTATTTCCTATATCTTATGTAAAAATTTCATATTGATAGCTTGAAGCTCCTTGACCCTACAAGTAGATCATTTTTTTCGTATTCTATTTGTTTTTGTTCTTTGTATATTTTTTTAGGTACAAAAGTGATTAGAACGAGAGCTAGAGCAACACAACAAGAACTTCATCAAATGAGGATTTGAAGGTAGGTCTTCATGACATTAACTATCTAAGGGGATTTTCTTTGATATTTTTCTTGTTGTGACTAGACCAACTCTAGGGCTAGAGGGGTTGCCTCTGTCCTTAGAGGGAACTTGCTTGCATCACAAGTTGGCGACCATACTGGGGATCTGTGTCTTTTGTCTCTTGATTTGATTTTGCTTTGCTTGCTTATTGTCTCGTTTACTTTTTAGGTAGAATTCTCCATACTGTGGATTTTTTGACTATTCCTGCTAGTCTTCCCTCTATCATAAGTGATAGATCTAGCCTTTCCTCAGCTGAATTTTTAATTTTATCCTTTGATTTGGGGTCATCGCTTTTTATTTTATGACAGTTGGGACAATGATCACGTCTACCCTATTTAATTAGTTGCACTTTCTACTATTTGGTGCGATTAAAATCGCCTGACAGTCGCGACAGGCTTTGAAATAGGCTCAACATTGTTGTCTAGTGTACTTCTGCAATGACGTCGTAAAGTTGCTAGTTAAAGGAGTGTGATTTTTCATTGTCGACGCAGGTTGTCATTTTGACGCTCGCGAAGATTCTTATAGGCTTCAATTTTGAAGTTTTGTTTGCTGATTGGCTAGTGTGTGCTATCATTCTTAGCTTGTCTTCTGCCTATTTGGTGTGTGTCAAATTGTTGTTTGCTAGAATACTTGACTCTTGGTTTCATTCCCTTGAGACTTCTCCTTTTCAACTGTGTGACTTGTTCACCTTAGGGTTTCTTGAAACATTAGCTTTTTCTTGGGTTACTTGTTTGTTTCGACCTTTGAGCTGTGTTTGAAATGATCCCTTGCTTTGTTTGAGGCTTTTCCTTATTGAATTTTCTTTCATCTTCCTGATTGGTATGTGATGCTTGGTTATCAAACTTTCAAGTCTTGTTTGTTTGGTTTCCTTCCGTCACTTTGGCATAGATCACACTGCTTCCGGGTTAGTTAGAAAGATTTCAAGTTTTTGCAAAAAGAAACATATTCTTTGTTTTAAATCTTTGATTAGTTTCTGAGTGGAATGTGTCTCTCTACTTATTGAATGATTTCATTCAAAAAGGGCTTAAAACTATCATTGTTTTGATTTTTGCATTCAGTTTCTTGTCATCTATTCGAAAAAACAAAATATCGCATTCATTTTGTATTAGGAAATGAGAACAATCTTTTGCATTAGTAAATTCTTGACATTTAGAAGTTGAAAAGCAAATGATGTATTTTTCATTTTCTTAATTAGATTGATTTCAAGTTAGTGAACGACATAAGCATTTCTCTTTTCTCTTGATTGGTTTGCTTGTGAAATAACGAAAAGTACCATTCTTGCATTTGCTTGCTCATGTTGGCATTATGAGGCAAGTGTTGTCCTTGATGGCAAAGCTCACTGATGACAAATCATAGTGCAGAAGGTCAGCAGCAAGGAATTGATGATCAGACTATAAGAAGAAGAGAAAATTCATATACGCAGGTTCATCAAGCCCAAGTCGCGTGTACACGCAGGTTGGCTTCAGTAAAAGCGCGTGTATGTGGAAAACTCTTTTTGGTCCGTGGCGGTTATTCCTTGGAAGTTGTGCCTATGGTTTCGGACCATGGTGTCTCGACGGACGTGTCGATCCCTAGTTTTGAGTTGATGGTTTTGGATTTCTATGGTTTTGGCTCGTGGTATTGAGCAAGGCCTAAGGCTATATAAGGAGAAGAAGATCATTAGGAAAATGTATCTGAAATGTCTTGAATATCTGTTGAAGCATTAGATCCAGTATGCAGGTTATTGGTTGATGGTGTATTGCTTGATCTGAGCTAAGGAGAGATCTCATCGGTTGATGGAGAACAAGATCTAAGGAGAGATCGGGATCAAATGGTTTGAAATGAACTATCTTTATATGGTTGATTATGCGAATTTCTAGATCTGCATATTGACGCAATGTTATGTTCTGGGTATAACTGAAATCTGGTACAGCTGCAAGTTATGAAAAATTATTTTTAGATCTGTACGCAGGTTGTCTTCGGTAAAACCGCGTGTATACGCGGGTTGCCTTCATAGTAGTACCGTATATCTTTTGGAGCTTGATTTTTGGGTTGCAGCTGGATCTAAATATTATTACAGAGTTCCGTAGTCTGCTCTGTGTTCTGGTGACTGGGTTTGACAAGGTTTCAGTGGTTCAAAGATTGATGATGCTAGTATTGGTTGTTTTATATGATTTGTGAATGAATCATGGTCTTCAGATTGTAATGTTGTGCTTCAGGAGTATCCAGTCTGAAAATTGATGAAAAGTGGTACCTGAAGGAAAGAAGATTGTAGGCCAGCACCTACGTACTAGTATCTTAGCTAGTACAAGAGCAAAGGGGGTTGGAGCTCCCTTCCAAGGAAGTTTGGAGAACGAGAGAAGGTTGAAGCCTTCTGCAGGTTGTAGCCTGCGTATTGGTATAAGGCTGCACCAGTACAAAAGATTGTAAACTGAAATTCTTATTAAAGAAAGATAGAGACGACTTGCAGCAGGTGGTTTTCACCCACATTGGGTTTCCACCTTATATCATGGTGTTCATGTGTGTGGCTTTTGTGTGATGATCTGTTCTGTTATACTGCATCTGTTTACTCTTAACATGGTGAATAATCACCTGATGCACTTAACTGAAGATAAACTAACTGAATTATAAGTTTTTTGGTTATACGCTGTTTTCCTTAGACACAGTAGCGTGTACACGCTGGTTCACTTAACTAAAGTAGCGTATATGTTTTTGAGCATTGAAAAAGATTTATTGATCTGATAATACTGATTCACCCCCCCTCTCAGTATTATTTCCAACGGCTCATTGCTTTGATTGCTTTGAAATGAACCTCTCACTTTTCTTTAGTTAGTTGTTCATTGAAAAGAATGGTTTCTTAACTCATTTAGTTGCATTCTAGGAGTTTTTGAAGATACATTTGGTAGGGCCTTGAAACTGAGATCTAATTCAAGATAAACTGCTAAAATTTATCGAATTAATGTAAAAATGCATTGGAACTTAACGCTCATATATCTAGAGGTCTAGGCTAGAGACATGTTGCAGTGTCTTTAAACCTTGTGGTTGTTGATATCACTAAGGTTGGGTGACTCCTCATTTTTTGATTTGATAAGTGCTAGTACGGACTTGTGCTCTCTATACAGTCGTGTATATGATGGGAGACCCCACTAGGTTGCAATCCTATTGTCCATAGCTGCCATACGGGAAGTCCTTGGTCATTTCTCTTTCATTTTAATACCAAGGTTCAATATCAAAGTAATTTTTTTTTTATTTCGTTCATGGTCTTGTGCTTGTTCCTATTTCACAATAGCTTCTACATGATCTAATTTATTAAGAGAAGATTCATCATATATGAGATCTCTACTAATGACGATTTTGTGAGTAGTAGCATCCCACAAACTATATCACTTAACAACATCATGATAACCAACAAAGATGTATTTCTTCAATTTAGGGTCTAATTTAGAATGTTGATTCTTAGGAGTAAGAGTGTATGCTTCACAACCAAAAATATTTAAATTTGAATAATCATATGGATGAATTGCACACACATATGTCAGAATTTCATAGTCTATTGCAATGGATGCTAAAACATTTACTATATAACAAGTAGTAATGGTTCCTTCTCCTCACAACTCTTGCTACAAATTGACATTTCTTGGCATGTTCCTTGCTCTTTCCATAAGAATCATGTTCATGTGTTCTTCCAAACCATTTTTTTGAGGACCGTTAAGCATGGTTAATCCCAACATTCTTGTAGTATTCTTCAAATTCTCAAAAAGTGTACTCTCCATTATATGTTCTTAAACAATTGATTGGTCTTCCAACTCTCTTATCTATCATTGTTGTAATTTATTTAAAGGTTTTAAACACATTGATTTTTCTTTTTAATACATATACCCACACTTACTATAAAATTCATTTATAAGTGACACAAAATACAATTATCCTATGAAGGAAATAGTAGGGAATGACCCCCAAAAATTAGAATGAATGTAGTTAAGAATATCGTTAGTGTTGTGACTTCCTATTTTCAAATTTTGTCTACATTATTTCTCAAATATACAATTTTTTCATAAACTTGAATTCAAATATTTCAAATTTTAATGTAACTTGTGCCCAATGAATACCTAAAGTAGCTTTTTGCTCATATGATCCAATAAATAATGCCATGAGAAGTTAGATTCAACTACCTACTCATATGTCAATGTTTCTTCGTTGATCTGAGTAGTTCCCACTAGATTTTAAAGGTTTTCTATCTTCGTAGTATTCATGACCACTAAAGTGCCCTTAAATAATTTCAGGGCTCCACCTTGAGATTAAAATCACCATCACCAAAATCCAATCCTCCCAAACAAATGATATTTTTTTCATGATGTAACTTGATGTGATTTGATGGATTTTGATGTAAATATGGTAAAATTTCACTCATGGAGGTAGATTCATCATGAAAAGGTAGTTTGCAACTAAATGAATCAGTTTCCTAGTTTTTAGAGGCAAGCTGTTCCACTGCCTACTTTTTAGTTCTCAGTTTAGATCTTGTTGAAACAGCTCCTAAACTTATGAAATCTACCCCTAAAGGCTAGGATGAGTTGTTTTTTGCCTATATCTAGTACTTTCTCAGTCATTGGTAAAGGTTGGAATTTTGTGAAAGCTTTGAGCAGCATTGTACATTCATCTCTGCAGTTTCGTAAAGGAATAGACCAGGGTTTGCAACACTTTATGGGATTATTGTGGAAACTTGATTTGGTATTGATTTTCCTTCTATAATGCAAGTTTACATGTGTTTATTTATGCCATCATCTCTCTCTGTTCATCTTAACTAAATGAAACAAAGATAAAGGTAGAATTTGTTGATGTTTGCAGCGCTCTACCTTGGGTTTGTTTAGTTATTTATGTTTTCAGTTGTTTGAAGAGGATCCCTGAGACTTTAATGCCCTCTCCAACTCTTCACCAGTCTTAAGACTCTCCATTTCACTTATTTATAAATACTAAACAATTTTCCTACCTTGCCCCATAGAGATCTCTGCAAGACTGTGTCCATTCCCCAGACCCAAATCTGCCTTTCACATTTGAGCCAGCAAACCCACATCAAATTCAATCAAACTTCTCTAAGCATATACCTAGCCTAAAATTAGTCTTTATATCAGTCATCTCAAGCTTTATTGGCCATGTTTTTTTTGAGATTGACTGGGAGAGAGCCCTCTCCCGACCTGGTAGGGCTAGCTACCAGGTTAAACGTGGTTTGATGTTACCCTAGATTCTGCCTTTCTCAGCCCAAGGTAGATTTAGGCCCTAACATAGTGTCGAACGTACTGGGGAAAGAAAATTTTATTTGCTTGTTAGTGTTCTTTGTCTTATAAACTATAGACGGAGCCTGAAGTTATGCCAGGAAGCCTTCGAACTGCAAATTGCTTTGCAAGTGCATAAGTAGATAAGCGTCGCTTCAGTCAATCTCCAGTCTAGTCTTATAAACTGAACATCTGACTTGCAGATCACCCCAGTACATCAAATAATTATAGACTTTTGGATGATGAGTTTAGAATTCAGTAGGCTAAACAAGTTGATAATGTCTATTTGATTTTTGGGAATAATTCAACACACTAGCTTCCAGAAGATACACCATGGCCAATCCTGATCCTGATCCTCCTCTCGTGTATGAAAACCCAAATCTCATTCCAAGAATTCTCTGCCAAGGAAGTTCTGTGATTCTTGTGTTTAGATCTCACTCATGTCCAGTTGTTTTTGAATATCTTGAAGATCTCCCATTCGATGAAAGCTTTGAGCTATCGCTGTTTGAAACTAACTCTGAAAGTGTTGTTGCTTCTACTACTCTAAATCTAGAGTTTGTCAAAGATCTTGAAACTGAAAGAGCCAATCGATCAATTGATGCTTATATTATGAAACTTCAATATTCAATTATGGCTACAAATATTCCCCAGTTCTTAGAATCTGCATTTGCTACTCTTGGTTTGTCTGCTGTGGTGTCTGGTTCAGAAATTCCTACTGAAACTCCTTTTATTCCCACCATTCTCGTGCAGCCCGTCATCTCTGATCAGAAATCTACAATTATTTCACCCCCATCTACTCCTTCCACACTTCAAACATCAAAAATTTCTTCACCCCCTTCGACACCTCATACACCAGTCATTCCAACTCCTCCTACATCCCCAAGGCTAGTTGTAAATCCACCTTGAGCAATGGCTGCCAGATATGCACCTCTTGTTTTGCCACATAACTTGAATGATATGCCCGCTGATTACCAAAGCAAGATCCCATTATTTGGTGGTACCCCCCAAGGTGTCACAGCTCAGCAGCATGTGGATAAGATGACAGATTTCTTTGACCTTCATGAGATTGATGTAGAGAATGTAACTATGAGATTATTTGTGCAAAATTTCAAAGGCGAAGTCTGAAAGTGCTTCAGAGCATTGCCTGTTGCGACAATCAATTCATTGGAGGTACTTCAAAGACAATTTCTGGATCGTTGGGAGGTAAAGAAAAATCCACTTCAAATCCTTTCTGAATATGAAAACATAAAGAGAAATGTTGGTGAAAGTGTCCAGGACTATTGTATTAGATTCAATATTGTTTACAATTCCATTCTATCACATATCAAGCCACCTATGCGGCTGGCTTTGATTAAATTTCCCAATGGTTTTGATCCTGATATGGCATACCAACTGAGAGAAAGAAACCCAACTACATTGGAGGACATACAGAAAATTGTGGTGAGTGTTGAAGCAAATCTGCTAGCTAAGAGAGCTAGGACAAAGGCCGAGAAAAAGGTGACTATAAAGGAAGAAGCTTCCACTTCAGATCAAGTGCTTTGTAAGATTGAGAATATGTTTGATAGATTAACCATTGATAAGCCCGAAGCACAAGTTAGAAATCCAAACTTCCGTGGTCAGCAGCAACCACAGTTCAGAATCAAGCAATGAGAGCAAAGAACACAAGACCAAGCAGCACAACAACAACTTAAGACACCCTTACAACAAAATTTCGTACATGGTTCAGAATCAGATGATGATGAGAACATAATTGGAGAGGAGAATCATTTCTTTACACCTGATGATCTGCCAATTTTTATCACCGAAGATGAGGAGTATTCAGAAAGGCCAGCTATACAAAGGGATGAAAATTTCATCTTGGCAAATGAGACAGTTCTAGAACAGGAATCGGAAGAATATCAGAGAGGATACATGTATGCATTAACAACCCAGCAGTAGCAATATTCACTCAGGAGTAGAGAAGTACCCATCAGTCCAATTCAGAAGAGGAAGGAAGTGACACCGCCAAAGAACGATCCTTCAATTGTGTAGAAAAAGGGAAAGGAGACAACTGATCCTACCACCAGCAAAACACAATCATCAAACGAAAAGTCAAATCATCCAAGTGCAACAAAGGAGAAGACTGAAAAGAAAGATGCTCCAGTCAAAGAGGTAGAGAAAACTATAGCATTTAGCTTAGAAAATGAAATTGCTAAGTTAAAAGTGTCAATACCTTTGACTTAAGTAATGAAGAACAATAATTATAAAGGTGAAGTGGCTAAGATTTTGAATGTATATCCTTTGTCTGATATGGTAAATGTGGAAGATGACCAACCTGAACTTATATTTGGTCCGGCATTAGAAGTTCAATCTGAGGATAGTGATGTAGCTCCTTTTTACGTCAGCCTTAGATTGCATGATTATGTTTTGCACAATGCCATGTTCGATTCAGGAGTGTCTCATAACCTCATGCCAAAGGAAATCATGGAAAAATTGGGTTTGGAATTCACTAGAAAGTATCATGACCTTTATTCCTTTGATTCTGGTAGAGTAAGATGCATTGGTCTTATTAAATATTTGGTTGTAAGTTTGGATCAGATTCCAACGAAAAATGTTCTCATGGATGTGGTTGTGGCCGACATTCCTCCTAGATTTGGCATGCTTCTTTCCAAATCTTGGGGAGAAAACTTAAAGGGACATTGCAGCTTGATTTTTCCTATGCTACTAGTCGCGTGTTTGGTCAGAAGAGGAAATTATACCGGGAGAAAAAGATGAAGTACATGATCACTAGCAAGAAGAAACCTCTAAATGATCCAATCAATTATGTACATACTGATTTGGAATATTTTGTTCTATATTCTGATAGTTTTAGTGATGTAAATAGTCAATTAGTTGAAGTAGAAGATATTCCAGAGATCACTAAAAAATTCAGAGCTGTACTTCATCAAGAGAGACAAAGACTTGATAGTACCGTTGAACAATCAGCATTCTGGCAGCAGTAGAAAATGGATGGACAGCAAGTGAAAGAAGAAGAGCAGGCAAAATTTTAGCATTTGGAGGACGAAGCTCATTTGTGGAGTATGGACTTTGATGGAGTAGTGGGTAGGGAAGGTGCTAGAATTGGCATTTGGATACATAGCCCTGTTTTCTCACCAAATAAAGTGCCAAGTAATGTAAGAGTTTGTTCATACAAGTTGGCTTTTCATTGTTCCAATAATGAGGCTGAATATGAGGCTTTAATTGTTGGTTTGAAAATCCTCCAGAAGTTAAATGCTAAAATAATTTCAGTATATGGCAACTCTGAGTTAGTTATCAAGCAAGTGAAAGGTGAATATCAAGCTAAGCATCCTCAAATGCGGGCCTACCATAATGCGGTATTAGATATTTTAAGGATGTTTCCCGATTACACTTTGACATGTGTCCCTCATGTACAGTATGTTATTGCAGATTCCCTTGCAACAGCTACAAGTAATTTGAAAATCCTGATGAATTCAAACAACAAGTTTGAAATTCATGTGCAACATCGCCCGGCTATCCCTGATAATCAAATATATTGGCAGGTGTTTCAAGATGACAAAGAGATTGAAGATTTTCTACATAATGAAGA
The DNA here is from genome assembly GCA_031772625.1 of Pinus tabuliformis. Classification (NCBI taxonomy): domain Eukaryota; kingdom Viridiplantae; phylum Streptophyta; class Pinopsida; order Pinales; family Pinaceae; genus Pinus; species Pinus tabuliformis. Next base: position 1,280,220,307 of record CM062807.1, on the reverse strand, counting down.
TAAATATCAAAACACTTCTATAGATGGCGAGCATGATGATGGTGAACCAGACTTAGAAGTAAATCAAATGGAAGTTTTGCAGCTAAAGAACAATTTCATTCCTAAAGGTCTAATACCTATAGAGGAGTTGTTTGATCAAGACGATGTAGCCCAAAAACCGAGCTTGGTGCCAACTGAGAAAGGAGTTGAGGATGTGAACATTGGAACAGTCGAGAATACAAAAATGGTGAAGTTATCAAAGGCGTTGCCTCCACAGGTAAAGGAAAAATACATTAGTTTATTGTCTTCATTCACTGATGTGTTTGCATGGGACTATTCAAATTTTAAGGAGTACAATAAAAGTATAATTCAGCACATCATTCCAATCAAGCCAAACCAAAAGCCATTTCGCCAAAATTTAAGAAGGATCAATCCTAAGTTGCTGCCATCAATAGAGAAGGAGGTGAATCGATTATACAAGGCTGGTATAATCGTTCCAATACGATTTTCAGAATGGATTTCCAATTTGGTGCCCGTGCGCAAGAAAATAGGTGAGATTTGATTATGTATTGATTTAAGAAATCTGAATAAGGTGTCTTTGAAAGATAACTATCCATTGCCCAAGATGGATCACATACTTCCAAGAGTAGTTGGAGCATCCCCCATCTCGCTACTCAATGGGTATTCCGGTTATAACCAAATTCTGCTCCATGAGGACGACAGAGACAAAACAGCGTTCACCACTCCGTGGGGAACTTTCCATTATGCCAAGATGCCATTTCGATTAAAGAATGATGGTGCCACCTTTGAGTGGGCTATGGATATCACATTTGCAAATGAGAAAGATGGATTTTTAGTTGTTTATCTTGATGATTTGACAACTTTTTCTAATTCAAATGAAGGGCACCTTTATCATTTGAAGATTGTATTTCAGCGGTGTAGAAAGTATGGCATATAACTTAATCCAAAGAAGAGCTTGTTCGCCATGGATGAAGGAAAGCTTCTCAATCACATCATATCTAAGGAGGGCATCTGCATCGATCCAGCTTGAGTGGAAGCCATTCAGAAAATTGATTTTTCACGAAGTAAAAAGGAGATCCAAGCATTCAACAATAAGATGAATTTCTTACGTCGTTTTGTGCCAAATCTTATAGAACATTTAAGGGAAATCACAAACATGTTAAAGAAAGATAGTGTAGTGAAGTGGACCGAGGAAGCCATCAAGTCTTTCAATTTGGTCAAATTGGCCCTTTCTTCAGCTCCTGTTTTGATCAGCCCGGATTATTCCCAAGATTTTATGCTGTTTTCATTTGCTTCGGATCATACTATGGCAATGGTCTTAATGCAGAAAAGAGACCAGCTTGAGAAACCAATTGATTTTTTTAGCAGAACAATAAGAGATGTAGCCTTAAAGTACAATATTATTGAAAATAAAGCTCTCGCCTTGGTAAAAGCATTGAAATATTTTCTAGTTGATATTCTACATTCTCATATCATTGCTTATGTCCCTAACACTGCCGTTAAAGATGTCTTAGTGCAAACAGATCCGGAAGGGAGACGGGGCAAATGGATCGTAGCTTTATTAGAACATGATGTGGAGATCAAACCAACAAAGCTCATCAAAGGGAAGGGGTTGGAAAAACTGATGGTGGAGTCTAATTTGCATGCCTTGGACATAAATTTAATTGCCACTATGTTCGAAGAAGATGAGGACAACTCACCTGTTCAGGTATCAGAAATTTTTATTCATTCCCCTTAGTATTCCGATATTTTATATATGCTCCAAAATCTTTCACCGCCACTAGGAATGGCTAGAAATAAAAGCACGACTCTGAAATCAATGGCTACCAAGTTTTGTATTATGAATAATGCACTCTATTGGAAAGATCCTGGCAGTGTCTTGCTGAATTGTTTGGTTGAGGATGAAGCAAAACAGGTCATCGATGATTTTCACAAGGGAGATTATGGAGGTCATCTATTTTGGAAGACAATAGCCAATAAAATTTTGAGAGCAGGTTATTTTTGGCCAACCCTCTTTGGTGATGTGTATAAATTTGTTACAAGTTGCCATGAATGTCAAATTTTCAGGGAAGGAGAAAATTACAGCCACTACCTCTCAAACCGGTTGAAGTAAGTGCCCCGTTTCAGCAGTGGGGTTTAGATTTCATTGGCGAGATCCATGCTACTTCTTCAGCTCAGCATAAGTGGATCCTTACAGTGATAGACTACTTCATTAAATGGATTAAGGTGATTCCCACTCGGCAGGCCACTAATACGGTAATAATTCAGTTTCTCGAAAACAATATTTTTCCGAGTTTTGGTTTCCCTAATAAGCTGATTACAGATAATGCAGCAACATTTAAATCTAAAAAGATGATTGATTTTTGTAATAAATATTAAATTACCTTATGGAACTCAACTGCATACTATCCACAAGGTAAAGGATTGGCAGAATCCTCAAATAAATCATTAGTCAATATTATGAAGAAGCTGCTGGAAACAAAGAAGAAGAGCTGGCACAAGAAATTGGTCAATGCACTACGGGCGGATAGAGTAAAGCAGAAAAAATCAATAGGCATGTCCCCTTTCAAGATCGTGTATGGTGTCGACATGGTGTTCCCAACATCTCTCGCAGTCCAGGTGGTAAAACTTCTGCAAGAAGCTGACAACGAAGAGGATCATTTTCAGGGAAGGATAAACCAAATGATCCATTTACAGCAGACGTGAGAAGAGGTTTTTCAGAATCCCTTCAAGCTACAAGAGAGAATCAAGAAAATATATGATCTAAAGGCAAAGGTGGACAAGTTTCAAATTGAAGATATAGTGTTGAAATGGGATGCTCAAAATGAAGACAAAGGCAAGCATGGCCAGTTCGAGAATTTGTGGAAAGGACCTTTCAGAATTGCTGCATATCAGGGTCAAAATTCTTTCTTGCTAAAAGAAATGGATGGAGAAGATTGTCCAAGTGGGCTGGTCAATGGTCGACTGCTCAAATGGTACTATCTTTGAAATGTTTTCTGCTATCATATGTATCATTGTATATAGCATTTCATTTCCTTCATTGTAAGTGTGTACTATTATCATTCATTTAGTTTGGGGCCCGAAGTGAAGGCTATAAAATTGAAGGTTTGATTTCAGTTTTGGTTTGGATTGTCTGAGTCAAGTTTTCAATCGATTTCAGTCTTGAAATTGAGTCAGTTTTGAGTTGGATTTCAGTCCTGAAATTGATTCAAGATGTTGGTTTTGGTTTGTCGAAGTTATTGACTCCATAGCCCAATGGATGAAGGCACTGTCTGCTTTCCAGAAGTCTGTAGTTCTTGGCACCTCCAAGGAGCTACCATCCCCATTGGAAACAATGTTAGTTTCGGTATCTTCATTCCTCCATCAGTGATCAAATTGTCTTCTTGCATTGCATGTTAGGTGTCTCATCCAATCAGCTGCATTCCATTAGGATCATGGATCATCTGATGGTAGTGGAATATTATCAATTTTCCCTCATGATATTTACTTGCTGGCCCATTTTCATACATTCAGGTCATTTGCAGTCATTTTTTGTCTTTAAATCTGCAAAAGTCAGTTTTAGGGTTTCAGGTCTCATTTGGTCTAGGGTTTTGCCAATAAGGTCTTGTAAATGCTCAGTAATGGTCAGCAGGAACATGAGGAGGTCAAATAAAGTCCCAGCAACAAAAATCTTAATAATCACATGCTTAGTGATTGTTTTTTCTTCAAAACCCTGCTTTGAGGAAAAAAAGAGTTTTTTATGTTTTATGTACAAATTTGATGTAATTTCATTTTTTCATATGTAATATTTTCAAGAGACAACCCTGGTCACCTTGCCAAGCCTCTGCCACTCTAGTTCCTACAAAAGAAACAAAAGTTCAAAGCATTTAGTCCATCAAAGGCAAAAAGTAAGACAAACTACCCAAAATAGAGTTTGAAAAAGCAAGTGAAAAGATAAACATTACCAAAGTGGGTTTTCTTGAGTGAAAAATTAAAGCCATTGCTATATAAAGTGTTTTCATGACAAAGGAGGCTCATTTGTGTCCAAAAGTGAAGGAGAGCAAGTACATTTGCATTTTCAAAGCCAAGAGAGTGATTTTCCATTCAAAACAGTGAAAGTTTGAAGCGCGACGCACCTGGGTCAAGGCACAGCGCACCGAGCTAGCGCGGCGCACAAAGAGCCCACTCCACGTTGTAATTTATAACTGGCACAATGCACTAGAGAGGGGTGGTGCACCTATGATGTGGCGCGGTGCACCAGTCTACAAGGCCCGAAATCGTCTAGATCTTCCTCCAAAGGCTCTCAAATTGTAAATTCCTCATTGCACAAGTAATTTCATACTCTCATATGCTCAATGCATGAGTTTGCTTCAACGTTCATGGTGATTCAATAGGGAAAAATTTAAACCCTAGATTTTTGCACTGTTTGTTGAAAAAACGCTGCCTAGGGTTTACAAATTGCTGGTTTTGCTACTAAATCCTATCCCTATCATTTTCACTCCCTCACTTCATTTTCTCCCTCCCTTTTCATTCATACTTACCCATTCCCTATTCCCCATATCCCTAAAACTACTAACCCTAATCCCTACCTTCACTTATCCTAAACCCTAATCAACAATCCTAAACCATAAATATTATTCCATAAACCCTTTCATTTCCCAAAATCCCTACCAGCAGCGTCCCCAACCCCTCATACATAGTCCCTCCATAGTCCTTATCATCAAACCCTATCTTTTAACAACAAATACCTATTGACACTATAAAATCTCTTCATACTCATCTAAGAAAACTCAAGCATTGGAAAACATGGAGTCATATTCTTCTTATGACAAAAATGAGGAAATAGTTAGTGACTCTTCCAGAGAAATTCATGCACCAAGGAGACCTCATAAGAGTGGAAAACATAACCGAGAGGAGCCTACTTCACTTGCTGAGTTGTTGGCTTGCCCTCTTGCTGTCACATGCTTCCAACATCAATCTTGTTACCAGTTTTGTGAGATGGTGGAAAGAGTCAAGTACCACCATGAGCTTCCCAGACTGTTTGTGCTCCATCTTCACAACAGCCAAGTCAATTTGGCAAGTGTGACATTCACCTTGACACTTGAGACTATAGCTCAAGCAACCGGTATTCCAGATGTAGGTGAGCAGTGGAATAAGGGGCAACTGGTAGACATAGATTATTATGAGGCTTATATCAAGGTTGGTTTTCAGAGACAGGTCAGTAGGGTTTTCCCATTCAGGTACCTCCAGGACACATATGCTCCCTTGATGAAACTCATAATCAAATATTCCAGCTGTGAGGGTAGATTTTCTCGTCTGTACACCTATCATATCAGATTGTTGATGCACTTTACTAGGGTGAGGATGATGAACCTCCCCTATTTCATTGAGAAGAATATTGAGAAGATGACCACACTGGTGCAAAGGAAGTGTGATGCAAAAAAGTGTTCCCTGTGCAGACAGATGCAACCCCTCTAGCCCTAGAGTGGGTCTAGTCACAAACAAGGAGATATCAACAATAACTTTCCTTAAATAGTCATAGTTGGAGGCTTACCTCAACCGGTGTTCAATGGAGTTCCATTGCGCTGCTCCAGCTTCCGCTTCCTTCTCCTCAACGAGTGATCAACCTGAAACAATGCAAAGGAAATACAACAAAGCACGTAACCAGAAAACAACAATGATCTATTTACTCACAAAGTCAAGAAGTCATGAGCTATCAAGTAAATTACATATGTGACATAGGAAAACATCATTGATTGTATTAATAATGAAATAAGAGCAAGCTTACAACCAAAGTCTTGATGTCGCAATCCTTCTTAGAGGGATCCAACCAACATGTTCCTCAAGCATTCACTCTTTGAAGATGGATCTCCCAACATACAAGATTCTCTCTCTCACTCATAAGTTTTACACAAAGCTAAGGGCACTTCACAACCTTCCACAAACTATCAAAAATCCCACACTTGTCACGCTCACACCAGCTACACTAACAGCACTGCTCAATCCAAGAATTGACCAACTAGCCAACTATCCAAAAAAACTAGCAGTGCATAGAAATGGTGAGAGTTTAAATAGGAGAAGGAGTCTCCATGAAAGGTGGAAGAGTGAGCTTATCCCCAAGGAAGGTAGAAAAAATGACGGAACAACCATACCAGAGGAGGAAAGGCGACACAAAATATGCCAACAACCAGGTTTGGAGTCATCCAGAAGCCTAACTATTGGAACAAATTTGCCCAATCTGGATCATCGCAGGCGCATAACTGAGCTTTAGTGATGACGTCGCCAGTGAGCAATGTAGCCAGTCAGATCATCGCTAAAGGTAATAAGTAACCTCATGCTGGAGCATGAAATCGGACCGTCGTGGGAATTAGATGTACTTCTACATTGGCAGTGCGGCTGAACTGTTTATGAGTGCCCTTCAGCACGTATATTAAGTCCACAGTCGCGATGAGGCAGATAACTTAGGAAAAGTGGGTCATTTGGAAACATCGGAGAGAATTTGTTCAATATGAGCATGTTTGACTTGGACACATGACACAGTAGAAGTTTTGGGATGAAGGCAGTGAAAAATTACTGTGTAATAGATGCCCCCTAAAGTATGAAGCCCGAGAGAGTGGGAGGGGTGAAATGCTTTACGAAACTAACTGAGCTAGAACACCATCTAGAAGAACCCGCAGGCGCAAGTACAATTAATATCTCTGATGATGAAATACATGTAGTCTAGGCATGGGTGCAGCCATCCAAAAGACATACGAGATAGGTCTATGGTATGGGTGCAGCCATCCAACTAATAAGACCATGATAGTGAAAAAGGTATGGGCGCAGCCATCCATGAAGACAAAGGTATGGTCGCAGCCATCCATCAATGAGTCATGTAATCACGAACGAATCCATGCAGCCCGAACATGTGTAATCTGAGTTGGGGGTCTTTAACCCATCCGATCATAGTACAAATTCTAGCATGCAAATAGATGTGCTGAGGTCGAGCATGATAGAAAATCGCTTGATTACCGGTCAATGAGGGAAACCATTAACAAGCGTGAGAGAAACCACCAATAATGCTAATGGTTCTCGAGGTACTGTCTAGCACAATCCACGATGTGTGAAGAGGGAGCTGAAGTCGAACACTCGTGGAATCACCTAATCGACGACCAATGATGAAATTCGAACGTAAGGTGCAAAGAACTTGCCATTGAGGCATGCAAGCTCGAAGGTACCAAAGGGGATCTCTAGATCAATCTCCTGGATAATGAGCTGATGTTGACAAGAGACGACCCATCGCAGGAGGGCCATAATGTTTCCCCCATCAACGAAATGAGATAAGGAACAAGTGATAGATGGCGAAATAGAGTATCAGAGGAAGAGGCAAGTATGTAAACTGTAGAAGGATTATACTCTTGAACATATCGGTGACATGACTCTGAAGGGTGGCAACATTCAGGTACCAAGGGATCAGAGGCTCGATGGAGATAGTGTGAATCAGATGGAATGAGGCTAAATGGTGACCCAAACCCACAGAAGGAAAAATGACGATGTATGGATGTCCCAACCCGACAAGAAGCAAAAGTGTCGATGTTCAAGAGTGACTAGCTGCCAATGATGATTTCCAAATTTTCCCCCACCATTGCTGGCGAGTACCCCAATTATTTTTGAAAACAAGCTTGAGGGGGATATCATATGCTTGTAATATAAGCTCGACCGTCGGTTGAATCCAACCTAGTAATAGTTTAACGAGCCCTAGGGAGGAGAAGCTCAAGTCCCGTCATGGTGACAAGTCCAATGTCGTCAGGTTTTAACGAGTCCGACATAGGTAAAACTCGGAGTCTTTTTCATGTTTAGAGAGTTTGAAAAAGACATGGAAAAGAAAACTCCATGGGGGTCCTTTTTCATAGATTTGTGTCTCTCGAGCCCGAAAAAGTATAAAATGATACTCGAAAGAACCGCTTAACCATTACGATTAAGGAGTACTTTTCATGATTAGTGACCTCGACCCGAAAAAGTAGAAAAGCGATCAAAATCACGTCATTTCGTAACTAGTAACGAACCCGAAATTTTTACACAGCCGGAAGAGAGCTTAAAGCTGACCGCCTCTTGTTTCTTTTAATGAGTCAAGAGGAACAACTCGACTACCTTTTCATCTTTTAAGTCAGAAAAGAGCGTTAAAGAAGACTTTATAGATCAAGTGTACACGAAGCATGACATAACTCCACTAGCTGTAGCTCTGCACAAAACACGTCAAACGTAAACCCATTCGACATAAAATGAACAATATATGTGGAAACATAGTTAGAAAACCAATTTCTTAATGAACTATGTGATAAAAAATGAGAAAAAACCCACATTTTTAAAATATAATTTTTTAATTTTGAAAAATTACTATAAAAAGCGGGGTAATCCATTCATTTTTACCATTGGCACTGCTCATTTCACCTTGGAGCATTTTGGAGCACCAACCTAAGTAATGTTGGCGAGCTGATTTTGGCCCCATTCATCAACAGTTCATCTTGAAACTTCTACCAGGTAAATAGACTTCTTCCTGCGCTTCATTTCAGTATCTTTTTTATGCAGTTTAGCTTTAGACGTGTGAGTTTAGACAGATTTTTTGAGTCGGAGTCCGCTGCTCGGTCATCGCGGGTATGCTGCTCGGGTTCGCGATGACCGAGCATGATTTACATGTAACACTTCCCGATCATCGCGAGAATGTGATGTACTTCCACACTGACCACGAGAAAATTGAACTTGTCAACTTCACACCATCGCGGCTGTTTTAAAAATAGTTGCGATGGCGACGCAAAATCATTTTTTGTGCAAATTATGGATTGAAATTTACAAACGAAGTTCTAATTCATATTTTCTTGTCATGCAGGAAATCATGGCGCTTTTTTGGCAGGAACAATGCACGATGATAACGATGTGGAATCTTTTGCTGATGCTAGGTGCCGAAATGCTTTACGTGCATGCAGGTTGCTAAAATTCTTCCTTACTCCGCACCTTCGGTCCCAACCTGATTTGCTAGAGCTACTAATTCATGCCTGGAATCCAACAGATGGAAAATTCATAATCCGAGGCCGAGACATTGAGTTCGATTCCATGGACGTGTATTTCCTGAACAGGCTATCCCGTCGTGGTGAGAGGCCCATTCTAGAGGGGTAGCGACTCGGGGGCGGTTCTCTAGAGATGCTGATGGCACGAGTGTGCGCATAGGCACGCAAAATGAGGAGCAGGAAGGTTGCAATCCCAAAGGTGGAAGACGTGGTTCTTCATGAAATGCTATTTATGGTGATGTGGGAAGTGGGCTCCCAAGCCCAACACGAGGCATCAAAGACCCATCTCTGGTTGTCTCTCGAATGTCTCAATCCGACCATGTTCAACTGGGCGGAAAAAGTGACGGCCAATATGAAGAGATAACTTACCAACTACCGTCGAGGAGAGATGAAGTAGTTTTTCTATGGGTCCATCTTAGTCCCACTCATGCTGAAGCAGGTGCCGGCACTACAGTTGCAGGACATGGACTTGGATTTTCCTAGACCACGTGAGACCAGGATCACACGGTGGGCACACGTTATGCCACGAGGAAGTGGTGGACGACTAGTGTCGTGAGGGACACTGTTCCGTGAGTGGCTGGAGTGCGAGACGATATTCGTTGAGGATTGGCCATCTACTGGCATGGACCAGAGACCCTGACATGCAGCTACCTGTTGGTGAGCAGTGGGACGATGGTGGTAAGACACTTGATCACATTAGTTTTGCATTTTATTTTTTATGATGTTTTTTAGATTTTTTTCATGTATATGTCCTAATGAAGTACTCTATGGTATTCGTAGATGTGGGACCGGTGAGACCTATAGATTTGGCTCCAGAGGCACGGAGGGATGCACAGGGCATTGCAGCGCTGGCCTTGGCTCCCCCAGCTGATGATCCGGTGGAGACAGTGACCCGAAATATTGAGGGCCTGGCGATGGGGATCCCTGATTACATGGGGGTTAAGGAGGTCTCCGTAGAGTTCTGGATTCACACAGTAGGAGTCATACCCAGGGTACGCCGCCTATTGAGACAAGTGGCATGAGCGGTGGTGTGCTACAGGGAGCATAACCCACCGTAGTAGATGCCTAGGTTTTATTTCTTGCTGATGATTTTTTGAGAGACATGTGTCTCAGATGTATGCACAACATAGACTCTGTTTGGACATATACACTTATTTTTTGAGTGCCTTAGTGCACCACACGAGATATATATATATATATATATATATATCTATATCTATATCTATATCTATATATATATATATAAATCTATATATATATATATATATATATCTATATTTATATCTATATCTATATCTATATATATCTATATCTATATCTATATCTATATATATATATATATATAGATATCTATATATCTATATATATATATATAGATATCTATATATATATATATATAGATATATATATAGATATATATATATATATATATATATATATATATATTCCTACAGTTCATTATTGTGTTTTTCATGCTTCTTATATGCTATTTTGATTACATGTTACGCAAATGTTTGTCTAATACATGGTTTGCCAATGCATCAGTTAATGTGTTTAATCTTCGTGGAATGTGCTGATATGTAATAAAATCAAAATTCCTTTCTAACAATTTCACGCGTAAATACAACCTTAAAATCCGATGGTCTCTGACGAAATATTGCCCATTAAGATGGTGGATGACAAGATGAGAATCCAGGTTCACAACCAATGTACGAATACCGAGATTGATAGCCACGACCAGTAATTCAATAACGGCACTATATTCAGCGACATTGTTTGTGGTACAACCTAGACAAACACCTTGAAGGTCTACTAACTCACCGTGAGTATCGTAGATCGCCCATGTTGTAGATGATAGGTTGTGGGTACTCCGGTAGGCACCATCAGTGAAACCAACATAAGGTGTACCAAACATCTGCACAAGAGGCAAAAGACACAATAAGCAGTAATTATGCCTACACACCAAACCAAACATGAAAACACACACACAACACACCAGCTGAAAACAAACTTATCTACAAATCAGAGTGCATGAAGTTCATGCATAATATTTTTTCAGGTAAAGCCCATTTCGGGGCTTATCTAGAGGGTTCCCTTCATAATCAATCAGCTCATAGGCCCCTTTTTTCAAAACTTTCCTTACAATATAAGGCTCGTGCCACATGGGCTCGAATTTGCCTACCCCCAGCTTATCATTTGCTTGACCATAAAGCGGGACTAAATTTCCTTCAACGAAAGAACAAGGATGGACAATATGATCGAAGTGAGTTTTCACTCTATTCTTCTGTGCTTCAATAGCTAGAGAGGCTAGTCGATGAGTCTCGTCCAGCTGCTCTAGATAGAGAAGGCGTTCTTCTACCGGAATAGTGTTTGGGAGTAATTCGATGGCTAATTTCAAAGAAGGGATCTCACATTCAATTGGAAGGGTAGCCTCCGGCCTGTAAACCAATTGGAACGGGGTGAACCCAGTGACATCCTTCACAGAGGTTCAGTAGGCCCATAAGGCAGAGAACAACATCAAGTGCTAGTTGGACTTGTGCATGCCAATGGTGCGTTGAAGCATCATAACTAGAACCTTGTTGACAACTTCTACTTGGCCATTGGCCTGAGGATAGTATGGAGTTGAGCTATCATGCCATAAGCCTAGCTGGGTTGTTAACTCAGTCATCATATGATTATGGAAATGCTTGCCGTGATCAGTTACAATAGCCTGAGGGACTCCGAACCGTGAGATAACATGATTAAATAAAAATTGCACCACTGTGTGACCGTCTTCAGATAGTGTAGGGATCGCCTTGGCCCATTTTGTGAAATAATCAATGGCAACGATGATATACCCAAGCCCCCTAGCCGAGCAAGGGTTACAGGTCATATAATCAATGCCCCATTTGGAAAAAGGGCTGACAGTAACAATCGGGTGCAATGGAGTGGGAGGCGCGTGCATCTTCCGTTGGTAGATTTGGCACTCATGACAAGAGTGGACGGCAAGAATGCAATCCTTGAAGATGGAGGGCCAAAAGTAACCAGCACAGAGGATCTTTTAAGTAGTAGCATACTCTAACATGTGACCACCACAGGTGCTAGAATGGCAATCATTTAAAAATTGTTCGGCTTCCTCGAATGTTAAGCATCGGCGGAGAACAGAGTCGTCACCGAGACGGTACAGGGTGTCCCCAATAATACAATAGGGCTGAGGCTGATGGCGAATCCGTCGCCGAGCATCCTTAGACACATTGGGGCGAAAAGAGGACGTATAAAGATAGACAATGATATCCCTGTACCAGGGATCGAGGGTGCTAATTAAGAACAGAGTTTCGTCCGGAATATGGTCCTCTAACCGAGAGGGTGTGGTAAGAGATGGAAGAGAGAAAAGCAACTCAGCAAAGACGAGGGATTTCTTAGACTTGGCAGTGGTGAACTCCAAGTCGAACTCTTGGAGGATAAAAATCCACTTCGAGTACTTGCCCCACAGTAACTGACGTGACAGGATGTACATCATCAGGTTGCAATCAGAAACCACCATCGTGGTGTGAAATAAGATATAATGGTTGAAACTCGACATAAATGGCGGCCAATGCCAACTTCTCGACATAGGCATATCAAGTTTCTATATCTAGTAAATTGCGGCTAGGATAATAAATGACATGCTCAATGTCATCATCATCATCTTGAACTAGAACCATGCCAGTAGGGGTATCGACAGTGGCCAAACACATAGTGTAGTCATGGTGATAATCAGGAGGACGCAACAATGGAGCAGAAACAAGGAGAGCCTTGAGGCGCTCGAAGGACTCTTGTGCAGCGGCATCCCATAGAAAAGGGTATCCCACTTCAATAACCGCGTATAGCCTTTGGTCACTTCGGCATAGTTCGGAATGAATCATCATAAAAAATTCGCTTTACCCTGCAAAATATGCAATTGATGCAAGGAAGTAGGGGGAGGGAGATTCAGGATGCCTTCGACTTTAAGGGGATCCAAATGGATACCCTCTCGGGAGACGATGAACTCGAGAAGTCTGCCTGACTCAACGCAAAAGACACACTTATGTGGATTAAGCCAGATGCGGTAGTGTCGACAGTGAAGAAAGATTTCACGAAGGTCAGCTGGATGGTCCTGGTGCTTTGCTGAATGAGCCGGTAGATCATCCAGGTAAGGTTGAACAATGTGTCGAATATCATGGAATGCATAAGACATTACACGTTGGAAGGTGGCACCAGCATTTTTTAAACTAAAAGGGAGTTTTTTGTAAGCAAAAGTGCCCCACGGATAGATAAAGGTGGTCTTTTGTTGATCTGCAGGTGCAATATTAATCTGGTTATAACCAGAAAAGCCATCCATGAATGAGTACATTTCACTCCCAGCACACTCATCAATGAGCTGGTAAATGAAGGGTGTAGGGTAGTTATCTTTGGGACAGGCCCGATTAATATCAGGATAATCAACACATACCCTGATAGTGCCCTATTTTTTAGTCACAGGGATGATATTGGAGACCCAATCTGTGAGTGGGATGGGGTAAATAAAACCCGCCTTAAGAAGCTTTTCAACTTCTCCTTTAATAGTTGCAGCCTTTCGGGGGTGCACGGGACGTAAACGCTACCGAATAGGCTTAGCACCCAGATATGCAGGTATCTCATGCACCACGATGCTAGGATCGATGCCAGGCATCTCTTCTTAATACCAAGCAAAAACATCACGGAATTTACGAAAAAGATCAGTATAGAGCTGAACCTCCTCCGGAGTACAAGTTACTCCAACATGGATGTGCTCAACAATCCCTGGTTTAACAGAGATGTTGATTAGCTGAGTTTGCGTGATTTTTCCCATGTTCCCTTCAGAAGACACTTGATAAAATTGAGTGGGTGTCTAAAGGGGTTGGGATGGGAGACAAGGAGCAAACCGCTCGAGACAGGTAAGCATTTCCCGGTGGGCAGGGAGAAACGAGGAATGATGGTGATGATCGGACCAAGGGGGTTACTTGAGAGACATGGTCTCGATAATGGCTTCATCAGAACGAAAAATTTCCTTTAAAGGGTCTAAAGAAGCGTCCTCTCCAAGCCAAGGGGAATGAGCGTACGAGTCAAGAGTTCTGCTTGAAGGAGCAGATTCAGAGGGTGGAGCCGATGTAGAAACAATTTCAACGTAGTTGAGCTTGGTAGGACTCAACGGCATCTCATCGCCCCAAGATTCTATCTAATCAGCGGGGGGAAGAACCCAAGGATCAGAGCGAACATAAATCATATTAATAGGAGCAACGTTGGGAGGCAGTAGCGAAAAAACACCCATAAGAGCAGGATCTTTAAAGAGTCTAGCTCCCACACTCTCACATGGAATAGAGGTATGCTCCACAAAAGGCACGTTTCCATTGGAAGAGAAGGAGGTGAAGAAAGACAACTGGTCTACTGTGATGATCTTCCCCTGATGAGGGAAACGAATGACATGAAATAGAGATGAAGCCATGGCTCGCATGGCATATGTCTAGCTTCGTTCCAAAAGGAGATTGTAAGTTAGATTGGCATCAACGACTTCAACCTCCACTTCGACTGTCTTCCCTTCCAAAGAAATAGGCAAACGTTGGAGTATATCATAAGGGCAAGACTCTCTCCCATCAAAGGCTTCCAAGGTCATAAGAGATTGGCTCAGAGTCGGAGAACCAAAAGCCTTCCAACAAGCAACCGACATGATGCAAGTAGAAATGCCTTCATCAATGACAGTACGATGAATCATTTTAGAATTGATGATGACCTGGATAAGGAAGGCAATTTGGTGAGGCAGTCTCGGTATATGACTATCTAGGTCAAAAGTGATTAGATTCGAGTCGACCGGGTCGATGCCACCGATAGCTGATAGCAAGGACTTCCTCTGAGAGGGGTAGCTCTGGAGGACTTCTAAAGCAGACATAGCTGATGGAGCTTGGGCTAAGTCCTCAACGATGCTATAGTGCTGAGCAGCACGAGCATTAGGGTTGTAAGAAGACTTCCAGAGTACACCTTTAGGAGGGGGTCAGATGGGCGTCTCAGTGCTAGGTCTCTCGATATGGAGGGGACTAGAACTGTATGGAAGAGCGCTAGAGGGGACCTCAGGCTCTTTCTCGGTAGGCGACGAATACTCTTTTGCCCGAGTACTAATGTGGATGGGAATTGTCCCAGCCATAAATACCTGAGAACCAAAGAGAGAAGAGGATTGTGATGGGTCAGCCATCATTTGCATTTGTTGTGAGGGAAAGGGTTCTTTAAGCACGGTAGGAGTCCCGGGGGCACCTTTCAACAAACAACTAACTTCAGACCACCTCGGGCAGTCTCTAGTATAGTGATCCTCTTCACAGATAAGGCAAGGATACTTAGGCTTGCGTTTGGTACCTTCCTCGGGTGGAGGTTTAGGGGGATCCTGCTTCGGTTGATCAGCATTATTCTTTCCATTTCCCTTCTTCTTTCCTTTCAAGGCTTTGTCTGTCATGGTGGACTGGACAACGTTAACCTCGGAAGTATTACCAGAATTGGATACAACCTGAGAAGTATTTTCATTCGAAGCGTTCGACTGTTGCTTCCCAGGGTTAGCAAAAGATTTCTTAGAGGACGGATTAACAAAACCAATGACACTGTCAACAGATGGTGTTGGTGGGGCTTTGGAAGTTTCGGGCCTCGTGGCATCAGGAAAATAATCATATAGGGTACCGGACTGGGAGTAAACCAAGTCAAGGTACTGAGCATGCACAATAGCCAGGTCTTCAGTTACACATGCCCCCATAGCAATGTCCCGCGCTATCGGACCAAAAAATGAGGTCATGAACCAGTCGGTCAGAAGTTGATCGAGAATCCAGAACTTAATCAAACAGCGATGCCGTCTCCATTCATGGATATGATTGGAGATATGTGTAGCCGTTTTTTATTTTAAGGATGTCAGGAGATGTGTGCCCGTCTCATATTGAATTGGAAACTGAAAATGAGTTAAAAATGCCATAGCCAATGAGTTAAAGTCCTGAAAAGATCTGCGAGCTAACTCAACATACCATTTAGCAGCAGAGCCAGTGAGGGTCTGTTGAAAAAGGTGGAGCCGGATTGAATCATCAAGCCACGAATTTGACGAACACCATAGATGATAAGTCATGACGTGGGCTTGGTGATCTTCTCTGGCTTTACCGTCAAACTTGGGACAATCATCGGGAATTTTAGTTGGAACTGGTGGCTAATACAGATTATGAAGAATAGGATCATTTGTCAGTTTGGACACATTCGGTAACTCCAACGTTGCTAAAAAGGGTAATTGAGGGTTAAAGGACATCGAAGGCCATGGGTAAGAGGTAGCACTAGAGTTACAACTAGCTGCTTGTTGCCCCCATTGATTCTGTCTAGAAGGATTTGGCCCAAAAGGGTTCTGCCCGTAGGGATTTTGTCCATAGGGGTTATAGCTAATTGGATGGCTGACCCTGGATTTTCCCCCCAGCATTCCATTGATTACCAACTTGGCTTGCAGGAGTAGCATACGGTTGCTGGTAATTCTGATAAGGACTCACCTACAGTTGTTGATAATTTTGGTACAGGGCAAATTGGGTTTGCCCCTAAGATTGATGAAAACCATAAGGCGACTAGGCTCCAAACTAAGCCTGGGAGCTAGGTTACATTTGATAAGCAGGTTGAGATTGGGATCCAACCTGCATTTGAAGACCGGATTGGGTCTAGAGCCCAAATTGGGGCTGAAAACTTGGTGGAGCTTGAGAGGAAACAATCATTTGAGTGCCCGGTTGAGTAGGCCCAGATGGATGTCCTTGAGAGAACTCAGGCTGACCCATTTGGCCAGAAGGTTAACCTAATTGAGATTGAGATTGATCCATTTTCCCAGAAGGTTGAGCTTGTTGGGTATTGGGTTGTCCTTGCACAACTGAGGGCTGTCCTGATTGACCGGATGGTTGAGCAGACTGGACAGTTGGTTGGCCTGATTGGATTTGAGGCTGACCAATTTGTCCAGATGGTTGACTACACTAGATAGTGGGTTGGCCTTGCTTAATGCAAGGCTGACCAACTTGCCCAGAAGGGTAGCCTTTCTGGACACTAGGTTAGCCTTGTTGTATGTAAGGTTGTCCCAGATTACCAGAAGGCTCCCGAAATAGGTAAAAGACGAACCACTAGAGGCCGAAGGTTGTCCCTGGAAGGGTTGTCCTTGTGGGCCTCTAGGTTTCCTTGGATAAGGTTGTTCGTAATACTGCTGTCCATGGGAGGGTTGCACGTAAGATGGCTAACCTGGATAAGGTGGTCCTTGAAAACTCACAGGTGGTTCTTGGCCTCCATGATAAGTGGTGGTACCCCAAGCAATGGATAACGAAACCGATACCTCAACCGCAAGTTGAGATGGCATGGGTCTAGGGTAATAGATATGAGCCCCTCTAGAATCGTAATAATGAAATGGATTTTGAGGATCCGGATTCTGAAGAGCTTGTAAATATTGATCGTATGCCTCCCCTGCTGGAATGAAATCAGAAGAAGGTGGGGCATTTAGTGTAGGATCAACAACTCCGGATGTAGATGTCGATGGGCCACTATTCGCAGATACGAATGAAGGTCCAACAATAGTGGTCACAACTGAGGATGCAGTGACGGCACCAACAATAGGGGCTGAAGAAGCCACACAGACAGTTAGAATAGTCGGGACTAAGGTGATAGACACATTGTGAATTTGAGGGATAAAATACTCCGAAGTCAGAGTGACGGTGTGAGACCACATGGAACTCATAAGGGAAGTCCTAGAACCCATAACATCCCTCAAAGCCTTAAAGCGAAAAGGCAACGTGACACTGAGAGGGGTGACTCAGAAGGGTGAAGTTTCCATTGGGATAGGAATTTCACCGCTCGTCACAACGGATTCTTCACTTGTGATGGGGGATGTGTCATCCATGTCAGAAGAAGACATTGGGACCGAAACACTAGGAGGAGAACGGGGAATATCTTCTTCGGAAGGCTCCCAAACGGGGTTCCAAGGAATATCGTAAGACTCGTCTTCTTGAGCATGAGAGTTGATCGGTTGGATACTCTAAATAACAGGGAGAGTATCACTAATGACCGATATCTCAAGAGCAACAAAAGAGGGAGACCCTTAGTCATTTGGAATGGGAGACAGGATCGGTGATTCTGCCAGGATGATTCAATTCAGAAATCCTAGGAAAACTAATGAGAAAAGACCCTACACAAGCTAAATGCAAACAAGATCTAACAGGGTAAATGTGAACTTGGCTGAATAAATTTTAAGACACGAGAACAGAACTTGACCTTTTCATCTTTAAAGAGTCGAGAAAAGGACAAAAAGACGACTCTAGTCACCTTCAAATATTTAATGAGCCTGAAGTGACAAGTGCTCAAAAGGATCTTTTCTTTTGGGGAGTCTGAAAAGAAACGAAAGTGACTACTCTGGAGAACTAGGCAAAAGGTTTACCAAACAACCCATAAAACTGCATATATACCTTGGCAGTCATATGAAAACCAAGGACTTTCCATGTGGCAGTCAATATTCCTGAATGTTGTGTTTGGTGCGTTACGGTTTGCAAGGTGGTAGAGATGGCTTCCTAAAGATAAAGGATGATAACCTAGTGGGGTATCCCAACATATACTCAATGGTATATGGGACCATAATTCCGTACTAGACCGCTATTGAGTCACAAAAGGAGGAATCACCCAACCTTGAGTGAAAACAATAGTGACTAGGTTTAACGACACCGAAGCACGTCTCTAGCCTAGACCTCTAAATAGTGTGCGTTATGTTCCAATGTGTTGTTAGGTTTATTCAGTTCATTTTAGAGTTGATCTTGAATTATGTTTTAGTTTTCAGGCCTTACCGTATGTATACAACAAATCCTAGGATGCAGCTAGAATGAATGAAATATCCTTTCTCTTCAATGAACACCTACCTATGGTAGGGTAGAGAGATCATTCCCAAACCAAGAAAACCAAGACAACAAAGGCAATCACTCAATGCATACATACATCAATTCCTAAAGTGCACGGATACTACTAATGAGAGATTTTATCATTTGCTTTCCAATATGCAAACTGGAAATGAAAATTCACTTTCACTTTCGTACACTAAATGAATGTAATGCTTTTGATTTTTATGTCTTTAAATCTAGAAGCAACAAATAAGAAACAAGTGTGGAAAAAACCGGTTGATCCAAACAATTGTGATCTATGTTCAGTAGTGAAAAGAAATCGAATCAATACCAAATATTGGTCCAATAACAGTCACTAAACAATTAACCAAAAACGAGCAATGGGGAAGGCTCAATCAAACTAACAAAAAGATGCAAACGAAGCTTGAGAAAACTAGCAACCAAGCCAACTGATTCAAAAAACTTGAAATAATGAACTAGGTCATAGAGGCAAAAATGAAAGATTCATTCAACAAGGCCAACTAGAGAGTGCCTTAACCATAAACAGTGAAAAACAAGCTACTAAGCAAGCGAGAAAAGCAAGGGACCAGCAGGACTGATGAACTCAAGAGGTAGAATTGAGAAAATCAATTCTACAGGAATTAATGCGGGTAATACACAAGCAACTAGCACTTATAAAGAAATAACTGCAGCAACTGAGCGATGTCAGCGTGGAAGTACATGACTTTTCCACGATGGACGGATTTACAAAGCCGTCGCGACTGTGAGACGTAATTACGTAATGCACAGGATTTTACAAAAGGGTGAGTGCGATGACAGCGTGACTGTTAAACTTTAATCCGCGATGATGTTCAAAACAATGACAGGCGAACAAAAACTCCCAAACCAAAAACAATCAATCCTTCAATCAAATAGAGGTATTTCCCAAATCAAGCCAAGAAACTAAAAAGACTGATAATCAATCCCCAAACTTCAAGAGAGACCAAATGAAAATAAAAAAAAGAGAAAAATAAAGAAGAAAATAGGCTAAACTCCCTTGTGGAGTCGCCAATTTGTGATGCAAGAAAGTGTTCCCTCTGCAGACAGAGGCAACCCCTCTAGCCCTAGAGTGGGTCTAGTCACAAACAAGGACAAATCAACAATAGATTTCCTTAAATAGTCATAGTTGGAGGCCTATCTCAACCGGTGGTCGATGGAGTTCCGTTGCGCTGCTCCATCTTCCACTTCCTTCTCCTCAACGAGTGATCAACTTGAAACAATGCAAAGGAAATACAGCAAAGCACGTAACTGGAAAAAAAACAATGATCTATTTACTCACAAAGTCAAGAATTCATGAGATATCAAGTAAATTACATACGAGACATAGGAAAACATCATTGATTGTATTAATAATGAAATAAGAGCAAGCTTACAACCAAAGTCTTGATGTCGCAAGCCTTCTCAGAGGGATCCAGCCATCATGTTCCTCAAGCATTCACTCTTTGAAGATGGATCTCCCAACATACAAGATTCTCTCTCTCACTCATAAGTTTTACATAAAGCTAAGGGCACTTCACAGCCTTCCACAAACTATCAACAATTCCACACTTGTCACACTCACACCAGCTACACTAACAACACTGCTCAATCCAAGAATTTACCAGCTAGCCAACTATCCAAAAAAACTAGCAGTGCATAGAAATGGTGAGAGTTTATATAGGAGAAGGAGTCTCCATGAAAGGTGGAAGAGTGAGCTTATCTCCAAGGAAGGTAGCACAAATGATGGAACAACCATACGAGAGGAGGAAAGGTGACACAAACTATGCCAACAACTAGGTCTGGAGTCATCCAGAAGCCCGACTGTTGGAACAAAGTCACCCAATCTGGATCATCGCAGACGCATAACTGAGCTTTAGCGCTAACATCACTAGTGAGCAATGTATCCAGTCAGATCGTCGCTAAAGGTAATAAGTAACCTCGCACTAGAGCATGAAATCAGACCATCGTGGGAATCATATGTACTTCTGCGCTGGTAGCGCGGTTGGACTGTTCATGAGCACCCTTCCGTGCGTATATTAAGCCCACATTCGCGATGAGGCAGATAACTTAGGAAAAGTGGGTCATTTGGCAACATCAGAGAGAATTTGTTCAATATGAGCATGTTTGACTTGGACACATGACACAGTAGAAGGATTGGGATGAAGGCAGTGACAAATTACCGTGTAACAAGAAGCCTCCTCATCAACAGTATAATAGCATCTATCACTTGCACTAATTAAAATTGTGGTTTTGCATTAGCTCGGTTTACTGAATGTTTCATGGGAGGATTTCATTTCACATGAGGTCTTCACAGGTCCACAAGTGCCCCCATAATTTTTTCATGAGGCAGGAGGGCCTTCACATCGGCAAGAGGTACATGAGACACAAACCACTAGTGTGCCAGTGTTTGTCACATACCAAAGGGGCACTAGAAGATTGTTTGCAGTAGCAAAACGAGTACTATCTCCACCCGGGGTGGAAGGGGTCTCCTTTCCTCGATTAGTAGAGTAGGTACAAGAAAAGGGTAAGCAGCCATTACATGATGAGGGACCTTCAGAAGGTCAAGAGTCAGATTTCATTCTTATTTAGGATGATGACACTGATTTGAGCTCAAAGCTCAAAGAGATCATTCAGGAGCAACAAGATGACATTCATGAGTTGTCTCTCAACCTGGAAAGAGCCAAGTGGATAATCAACTATCTGGAGCAGAGAAACCAACAGTTAGAGGATCAGCAAACCATCATGGAGCTCCAACATAAGAGAAAACCGGCAAGCTTCCAAGAGAAGGAAAGTCAATTTGACACCACTTGAACAAGAGATTGAAGCTGATCATGAGTCTTGGCTTCATAGGGAAAATATGCATTTCGAGAAGCTACTAGAGAAGGCCAATAAAGAGAAAAATATGTTGAGGCACATGGCCTATCATTATTTTGCAAGAAACAAAAGTTGCAACGCAAGAATTAGGACTTTGAAGGCCAAGTTGAGGAAAACAATGAGAAAGAGAAAAGAGAAAGATAGACTCCAGATATTGGCTAAGGCTTCCTTAGCCCAACGCAGCACTTGATGAAGGATAGTTAGCCCAAATTTCAAGAAATTTGGGAAACGTTTTGCAAATTTTGAATTTTTGAACTAAAAGACAGGTTTTTCTGTCTGGGGTGCCACGCCACTTGGCACGCGCTTTTTCTAGGGACTTGCTTTGGAGGAAAACTCAGCATTTTTTGATTCCTCATGAAAAAATATGAATGCCCGCATATAGCCAAGAAATTTTGACAACTTTTGAGCTTCCAAAAGGGTCTAAAACGCCTAAAAAATGACCTTTCTACCCCTTTTTGGCTACACAAGAAGCAGTGTTGGGAGAACTCATTTTTGGAGGGGCAAATGGACACCAAATTCAGAAATTCCACTTGTTCTGGAAATCAGATAGGTATACATCTCCAACAAGCCCACTTGTAGCAAATTTGGTGCATGGGAAGGCCTTCAAAATCAGCTCCAAAATAGCACGATGCATAGGGACAGCAGCGTGGCGCACATGATGAAATTTTCTCATTTTGGCCAAAAAACTCTATTTTTTGCTTAGTTTCTTCTCAGTTTGACTTTTATCTCTCTAATGGTCAAACTCATGATGTAACTTGATGTTATTTGATGGATTTTGATGTAGATATGGTAAAATTTCACTCATGGAGGTAGATTCATCATGAAAAGGTAGTTTGCAACTAAATGAATTAGTTTCCTAGTTTTTAGAGGCAAGTTGTTCCGCTGCCTACTTTTTAGTTCTCAGTTTAAATCTTGTTGAAACAGCTCCTAAACTTATGAACTCAACCCCTAAAGGCTAGGATGAGTTTTTTGTTGACTATATCTAGCACTTTTTCCGTCATTGGTAAAGGTTGGACTTTTGTGAAAGCTTTGAGCAGCATTTTACATTCATCTCTGTAGTTTGGCAAAGGAATAGACCAGGGTTTGCAACACTTTATGGGATTCTTGTGGAAACTTGATTTGGTATTGTTTTTCCTACTGTAATGTAAGTTTACATGTGTTTATGTATGCCATCATCTCTCTCTATTCATCTTAACTAAATGAAACAAGGATAAAGGTAGAATTCATTGATGTTTGCGGTGCTCTGCCTTGGGTTTGTTTAGTTATTTATGTTTTCAGCTGTTTGAAGAGGATCCCTGAGACTTTCATGCCCTCTACAACTCCTCACCAATCCTAAGACTCTCCATTTCACTTATTTCTAAGTACTAAACCATTTTCATACCTCGCCCCATAGAGATCTCTGCAAGAGTATGTCCATTCCCTGGACCCAAATCTGCCTTTCACATTTGAGCCAGCAAACCCACATCAAATTCAATCAAACTTCTTTGAGCATATACCTAGCCTAATATTAGTCTTTATATCAGTGATATCAAGCTTTATTGGCCATTTTTTTTTTGAGATTGACCAGGAGAGAGCCCTCTCGCGACCTAGTAGGGTTAGCTACCAGGTTAAGTGTGGTTTGATGTTACCCTAGATTCTGCCTTTCTCAGCCTGAGGTAGATTTAGGCCCTAACAGATGATATAAATTTCATATTTATTTTTAGATCTTTCCTCTGCTGTGTAAATATTCTTAGTATAGGTTTTATAGCTTCAACACTTTCTTGAATGCCTGTAACAGATATAGAGTTTTTATCTATAGAAGCTTCTTCTTACTTCCATGTGTTTGTGTTACACAATATTTTGTCATTGACCTTGCATTCCCTGATCCCAAACACTGTCGGTCTATGTTATTGACATCTGCTTTGTGTCATGTTGCAAAATATGTGTCAGTGTCTTCCTTGTCATATCAGGAAGAATACCTCAGTTCATTACTCCTGGAGCAGACCATTTTTAACCTTTGTTTTTGGGTCATCGCGGGTCATCAGTTATTCCACTTGTGAAGATGGCCAAGATTGAACTAAGCCTAGTGATGTCGTCACTTTGTCCCTGTGTTTTACTCGCGATGAGCTACTTTTGGTGAGTTTGCTTTAACAAATTGTCGATGGGCAGTCCTAGGATTGGTTGTTGGATCAGATGAGCTCGACTCTCTCCTTTGGGATGGTTGTTCCACCTTTTGTGCAACCTCCCAAAGGGCTAAGCTCTTTCTCCCATATTTTAAGGAAGCTCCTCCTCCTATAAATACCTCCTTCATGGCTGAGATTAGCTAGTTCAGTTGGTTTGGAGAGAGTTTGAGTAGAGTTTGGAAGTAGCTCCTAATGTAACTTAGCCTGGGATAGTTTTGTGTGGCTTTGGCTTAATTGTATGAGTGTTCTAGCATCATAATTTTTCCTTTTTCGGTAGGAGAGAGAGTTATTCATCCTCTTGGGAGACAATTCATTAGTGAATTCTTGCGGAGACATGCTGAAAGGACCCTTCAAGGAGACCTACAACATCAAGGCATGGTTGTAAGTTTTACTTCAGTCCATATTAATACAAATCAACGGTTTATTTCCTATATCTTATGTCAAAATTACATATTTATAGCTTGAAGCTCCTTGACCCTTCAAGTAGATCATTTTTGTTGTATTCTATTTGTTTTTGTTCTCTGTATGTTATTTTAGGTACAAAAGTAATTATAACGAGAGTCGGACCAACACAACGAGAACTTCAATAAACGAGGATTTGAAGGTAGGCCTTCATGACATTAACTATCTAAGGGAATTTGCTTTGATATTATTCTTGTTGTGACTAGACCCACTCTAGGGCTAGAGTGGTTGCCTTTGTCTGCAAAGGGAACTTGCTTGCATCACAAGTTGGTGACCATACTGGGGACCTATGTCTTTTGTCTCTTGATTTGATTTTGCTTTGCTTGTTTATTGTCTCATTTACTTTTTAGGTAGAATTCTCCATACTGTGGGTTGTTTGACTACTCCTGGTAGTCTTCCCTCTATCATAAGTGATAGGTTTTGCCTTTCCTAAGATGATTTTTTAAATTTTCCCTCTGATTTGGGGTTGTCGCTTTTTATTTTATGACAGTCGCGATGATGGTTGCATCTTCCATGTTTAATTAGTTGTGTTTTCTACATTTTGGCATGATTAAATCGCCTCACAATCACGATGGGCTCTCAAATACACTCGACATTTTTGTCAGGTGTACTTCTGTGATGACATCAAAAAGTTGATAGTTAATGGAGTGTGACTTTTCATTGTCAATACAGGTTGTCAGTTTGACGCTTGAGAAGGTTCCTGTAGGTTTCAATTTTGAAGTTCTGTTTGCTAATTGGCTAGTGTGTCCTATCCTTCTGAGCTTATCTTTTGCCTATTTGTTATGTGTCAAATTGTTGTTTTCTAGAATACTTGACTCTTGGTTTCATTCCCTTGATACTTCTCCTTTTCAACTGTGTGACCTGTTCGCCATAGGGATTTTTGAAGCATTAGCTTTTTCTTGGGTTACTTGTTAATTTGGACCTTTGAGCTGTGTTTGAAATGATCCCTTGCTTTGTTTGATGATTTTCCTTATTGACTGTTCTTTCATCTTCTTGATTGGTATGTGACGTTTGGTTATCAAAAATTTCAAGTCTTGTTTGTTTGGTTTCCTTCCATCACTTTGGCATAGATAACATTTCTTCTCAGTCAGTTAGAAAGCTTTCAAGTTTTTTCAAAATGAAACATGGAAAATTTTAGGGGCTAATCTTCGCCCAGTGGGCTAATTTTCCATGATTTTTCCACAAAATGATTTGCCAATTTCCAATTTTTATAAAAGACAATTTGCCCAGATTTTAGAATATAAAATTATTTTACCTTAAAAATCGCCAACATTATATAGAGGCTACATATATAATCATTATAAATTTGAATAATTTTACAAATATATCAATAAACATTTTATAGTTTGCATATTAGGGATTAGTGAGATTCGCCAATGTTTGAAACTTCAAGAAAATTTTCCATCCTTAAAATTTTCCTTGAAATGAAACATATTCTTTGTTTCAAATCTTTGATTAGTTTATGAGTGGAATGTGTCTCTTTACTTATTGAATGATTTCATTCGAAAAGGACTTAAAACTAGCATTGCTTGAGTTTTTCATTCGGTTGCTTGCCATCTATTCGAAAAACAAAATATTGCATTCATGTTGCATTAGGAAATGAGAACAATCTTTTTCATTAGTAAATTCTTGACATTTAGAAGTTGAAAAGCAAAGGATGTATCTTTCATTTTCTTAATTAGATTGCTTGCAAGTTAGTGAAAGATAGAAGCATTTTCTTTCCTCTTTATTAGTTTGCTTGCGAAATAATGAAAAGTACCATTCTTGCATTTTCTTGCTCATTGATTTGATTGCTTTGAAATAAACCTCTCACTTTTCTTTAGTTAGTTGTTCATTGAAAAGAATGGTTTCTTTACTCATTTAGTTGCATTCTAGGAGTTTTTGAAGATACATTCGGTAGGGCCTTGAAACTGAGATCTAATTTAAGATAAACTGCCAAAATTTATTGAATTAATCTAAAAATGCATTGGAACTTAACACTCATATATCCAGAGGTCTAGGCTAGAGACGTGTTCTGGCATCTTTAAACGTAGTGGTTGTTGTGTTCACTAAGGTTGGGTGATTCCTCCTTTTTTGATTCGATAAGTGCTAGTATGGACTTGTGCTCCCTGTACTGTCACGCATATGATGGGAGACCCCACTAGGTTGCAATCATGTTGTCCATAGGAAGTTGAGTTTGCTGCCTTATGAATTGTAACCCATAGAAAACATCATTCGGGAAGATTAGCTGCCGTACAGGAAGTCCTTGGTCATTTCTCTTTCATTTTAATACCAAGATGTATATGCAGTTTTACGATTTGTCTGGTAAACCTTTTTCCTAGAGTTCCAGAGCATTCATTTGATCTTTTTGACTCATTAAACTTAAAAGATCGTTCAAGCACTTGTCCTTTCGAGCTTGTTTCCAATCGCTAGTGATAGAGTCACCTTTTGCCCTTTTCTTGACTCTTAAAATATCAAAAGGCAAAGTTTTGTTCCAGTTTCATAAAATTAACATCCTACAAAATATTCTTGGTAAAATTTGTCTTCCTTGGTAATTCTTTAGAGTTGATTCCAATGGAAACATTTCCGAGGTCCATCAGTCAAGGGTTCCCCTCGAAAGGGGATCCTGGTCCTTTTCCTTCTTTTGGAAACGTTGGTGCTCCTTATATGGCAACGTTGTCCCTCCATGGGTTAACCATTGGTTTACGTGTCTGGTTATTTTCAACCTCAGTGATCTCGAGTGTCCTAACTCCTACCCCATCATCTCCTTCATTCGAATCATGTCACGATGATTCTAAGGTTGACCCCTCGCCTTCTTCCCCTATTTCTTCACCTTCCTCATCTAGTCCGCTTGGTGAAAGTTTCAAATCTAGTAACTAGGAGGCTAAGAACAAGAAGAAGAAGTCCGCTAAGTAAGAGGCCAACCGTGCGACCGTTACTCCAAATGCACCTCCTATAGGAAAACCTTCTATTCCTCCATGGAAGGTCAGATTCCCTTGCAAGATGTGTAAGGGTGACCATCTCCTCCGAGACTGTCCTAGAATTCCTAGAGTCTTAGTGGTATGGTCTCGAAATTTGGATCGACCATCCCCATTGACATTCGGAGATCATGTCAATGCTACACTCTTGGCTATCGATGGTAAGAAGAAAGGGAAGATTAGATGCCCCTGTAGGCTATGTGAGGGAGAGCATCTTCTTCACCTTTGTCCTCTTATGGATAAAGCTTCCAAAGTTTTGGAAAACCTGACAGCTCCTCAACCCCAACTTCATGTTGGTTATAATAGGCTTTCTTCTAACCCTCTCTTGGTTGGTAAAGAGATTGACTTGGATTCATCTCTTGTCCATCCTACTCTTCCTGAGTGAGACTCTCTTGTGTCAGTTCTCGACAAACCATTGGTTGAAAAGAGTGTCAACTTGGTTTTGCCACCAGTTTCTCACTTTGTTCTAGAAGAGAGTGGTGACCATACTGCTCATGTAATTATTGTCTCCTCAGATTCTGATGAACCGAAGCGTGACCCTCCCATGCCAGATGTTCAAGAGAGACCTTCTTCTATTCTTGTAGAGCATGGTGGCAATCATATAATTCCCCCAACAAGTAGTTTTGTCATCTCTTTTCATTGGAGTCACTTGACTA
The DNA here is from genome assembly GCA_031772625.1 of Pinus tabuliformis. Classification (NCBI taxonomy): domain Eukaryota; kingdom Viridiplantae; phylum Streptophyta; class Pinopsida; order Pinales; family Pinaceae; genus Pinus; species Pinus tabuliformis. The sequence continues at coordinate 1,280,192,280 of CM062807.1, read as the reverse complement.
CTTTTCGCCTCCCATCTTATGTGCCTTTCCAGATCATAGGACAAGCCTATAATATGGTAGTACCTGGCATTATACTAGATGGTGTGTCTGTTAGCATCATGTCTTCTACTACTTGGAAAGCTTTGGGCTCCCCACAACTTGTGTCTATCACCAAGACTATATTGGCTTTCAATGAAGGAACCAGTTAACCCTTAGGGATCCTTCCGAATTTACCTATTACTTTGGGAGGAAAGACCATCTATATAGATGTGATGGTAGTCCAAGGTCCGTTAGATTTCAATCTCCTCCTTGGACATGAATATGTGTATGTCATGGGAGCTCTTGCTTCTTCACTTTTCCATGTGGTTTGTTATCTGCATGAAGGGAGAATAGTGGCCATTGATCAATTGTCGTTCATTGGTCACCAAGAACCTCCTTTGCCACCATCATCCCCTATCAGCTCTTGTTTGCAAGAAGTACCTTCCCCTCCACAGGTTAATTATGTGGATACTTGTTCTGTCTCTACATCTGTTGATGATCATGCAGATGGTATAGTACATTATATACTGGGGGCATTGGAACCCGATCTGTATTTGGTACCAAATGACATGTATTCCTCCTGGAGCGCGGTCCTTCCATCTAGTGAAGACCTCTTGGGATCCATGTTCTCATATGGTCGATGAACAGTTGTATGAGGATAGTTCTTGGTCTTTTGTCAACCTCACTAAAAATCAAACAAGATATGAGGATAGTTCTTGGTATTTTGTCAACCTCATTAAAAAATGAAACAAGAGATGAGGATAGTTCTTGGTCTTGTGTCAACCTCATTAAAAAATGAAACAAGAGATGAGGACAATTCTTTTCATGTGTCAACCTCATTACAAAATGAAACCAAGGATGTGAGCATAGTTCTTTGTCTTGTGTCAAGCTCGTTAAAAAACGAAACAAGGGTCTTGAGGATAGTTCTTTTACTGTTTCAACGTCATTAAAAGATGAAACAACTCCCTTTTCCAAATTGAGTCTTTGATTAAGATCTCTTAAAATCCTAGTTAATTCTTTCCAAGATCTCGAAAGCGAAACTTCATTCCATCCACCTAGTTGAATGAAATGAAGCTTGGGGGGCATGTACCTCGATTTGAGACATTATGCTGGGGCCATGCAAAATTATAAAAAGCATAGTTTTTTTTCGTTTCAAGCTTGTGTAAACATGAAGCTAAATCCATGCAGAGTTCTCTATGGTTCAAGCTTGTGTGAAAATGAACCCATGCCCAATTTACATGTCATGATTATCATTTTAATCAGCTGATTTCTGTTAGATGAGCCTTGGTGTTTCATTCCATCACCACCATCTCTTTGGCATGTCCTATGCTTTCACTTGGTTGTTTTTCCTTTCTTGAGGGACTGCAGCGATGAGTGATTTTATTAGCCAACCGCTTGCCCATTACATGTTTTGAGTAGTTGCACCATTGCCATAACCAGTTGCTACCCTTTATACGACTCGTTCCTTCGGGACAGGTCACCTTTAAGCTCTTTTCCGACTCGTAAAAGATGAAAATATTGCCGAGTATTTTTTTCCCTTTCTCATTTTTGAAAGAGAAAAAAATGGGGGCTCCACTTTCAACTCCTTTCTGACCCTTTAAAAATGAAAATATGGTCAAGCCCTTCTCATTTCAAACTAGTTAATGGATGCAAAATGTCGTGTGCCAAGTACAAGTTTACCCCTTTTTCAGGCTGGGAGGCACTATTTACGAAAAAGGTACTCCTTGGCTGAAATGGTCATGCGGTTCTCTCAAGTATTGTTTTCTACCTTTTCGGGCTTGAAAGACACAAACATACGAAAAGGGACCATGTGGAGTTTTCTTTTACGTCTCTTTTTCAAACTCTCTAAACATGAAAAAGATACCGAGTTACACCTTTGTTGGACTCATTAAGCTATTAAACGACATTGGATTCGTCACCATGATGAACACGAGTTTCTCCCTCCTAGGGCTCGTTAAACTTAATAAGTCAGATTCATTCGAAGGATGAATTTACAGTGCAAGCATATGCTATCCCCTTCAATCTTGCGATAAAAAATAATTGGGGTACTCGCCAGACATGGTGGGGGGGAATTTGGAAGTATTCTGTTGGTTGTATTAATTATTATGGTAGCTTTTCTCTCTTGAACATCGACACTCTTTCTGCTTTGTGTCAGGTTGGGATATCCTCACTTTATCATTAGCCTTCTAGGTTTTGGGTTATCCATTTTTCCTCCTTCCATCTGATCCTTGCTACATCATCATGATCTTCAATCCCTTGGTACCAAAATGCTGCCAAACTCCAGAGTAGTGTCGCTGATATGTTTAAGAGCTTAATCCTTCTGCAGTTTGTATCCTTACACACCTTCCTCAGATTCTTTGTCTCATCCACATCCATATTGTTCCTTTGTCTCATGTTGATGGTGTGGGAAACATTATGGCCCTCCCTCGACCGACCGCTTCCTGTCAACTTCAGGTCATTATCCGAGAAGTTGATCTAGAGACTCCTTTCTGGTACCTTGGACCTTGCATGCCTTAATGGAAAGTTCTTCGCATTCAACAACGGGCTTTCATTATTGGCCTTCAATTTGGTGATTTTGTGACTGTTCAACTTCAAATCATTCTTCACACATCATAGACTATACTAGCAGTACCTTGAGACCATTGACATTACTGGTGGTCTCTCTCATGCTTGTTAATGGTTTACATCATTGACCGGTAATCAAGCGATTTTCTAGTATGCTCGACTTCAGCACTTCTATTCGCATATTAGAATTTGTACCTTGATCAGTTGTGATTCAAGACCTTGGGCTCAGATTACACAAGTCCAGGTTGCACGAATTGGTTCATGATTGTATACATGACTCTTTTGATTGGGTGGTTGCGATCATACCTGAGTCTTTTATATGGTCCTTCTGATCGGATGGCTGTGTCCATACCATAGATCATTTATGTTTATCTTTTCGATGGCTACATCGATGCCTTATGCAAATGTATTTCATTTCACTATGTACTTATGTATCAGAGATAACAGTTGTACTTGTGTTTGCAGGTTTTCTGCGATGGTGTTTTGTTTCAGTTATGGATTCGTAAAGAATTTCACCCCTCCCACTCTCTCGACCTTCATGCTTTAGGGGGCATATGTTACATAGTATTTTGTCACTAATCCCACATTCCCTAATCTTGGAAATTGCTGGTTAATGTTATTGACATTTGCTTTGTGTCATGTTGCAAAATATGTGTCAGTGTCTTCCTTGTCATATAATGAAGAATACTTCAGTTCATTACTCCTAGAGCAGACCCTTTTCAGCCTCTGTTTTTGCGCCGTCGCAGGTCATCATTTATTCCACCCGTGAAGATGGCCAAGATTGAACTAAGCCTAATGATGTTGTCGCTTTGATCCTGTGTTTCACTCGCGACAAGATACTTTTGGCAAGTTTGCTTTAAGAAATGGTCAATGGGTAGTCCTAGGGTTGGCTATTGGATCAGCTGAGCTTGACTCTCTCCTTTGGGATGGTTGTTCCACCTTTTGTACAACCTCCCAAAGGGATAAGCTCTTTCTCCCATCTCTTATGGAGGCTCCTCCTCCTATAAATTTCTCCTTCATGACTGAGATGTGCTGGTGGTAGTTAGTAGTGGAAGTTAAAGAGTTTGAGTAGAGTTTGGGAGTAGCTTCTAATGTAACATAGCCTGGGATAGTTTTGTGTGGATTTGGCTTAAATGTATGAGTGTTCTAGCATCATAATTTTGCCTTTTTGGGTAGGAGAGAGAGTTATTCATCCTCTTGGGAGACAATTCATGAGGGAATGATTTTGGAGACATGCTGACAGGACCCTTCAAGGAGACTTACCACATCAAGGTATGGTTGTAAGTCTTACTTTAGTTCACATTAATACAAATCAATGGTTTATTTCCGATATCTTATGTCAAAATTTTATATTGATAGCTTGAAGCTCCTTGACCCTACAAGTAGATCATTTTTGTCGTATTCTATTTGTTATTGTTCTCTGTATATTGTTTTAGGTACAAAAGTGATTAGAACGAGAGCTAGAACAACACAACAAGAACTTCATCAAATGAGGATTTGAAGGTAGGTCTTCATGAAATTAACTATCTAAGGGGATTTTCTTTGATATTGTTCTTGTTGTGACTAGACCAACTCTAGGGATAGAGGGGTTGCCTCTGTCTGTAGAGGCAACTTGCTTGCATCACAAGTTGGCGACCATACTGAGGATCTGTGTCGTTTGTCTCTTGATTTTATTTTTCTTTGCTTGCTTATTGTCTCGTTTACGTTTTAGGTAGAAATCTCCATACTATGGATTTTTTGACTATTCCTGCTAGTCTTCCCTCTATCATAAGTGATAGTTCTAGCCTTTCCTCAGCTGAATTTTTAATTTTATCCTTTGATTTGGGGTCGTCACTTTTTATTTTATGACAGTTGGGACAATGATCACGTCTGCCCTATTTAATTAGTTGCACTTTCTACTATTTGGTGCAATTAAAATCGCCTGACAGTCGTGACAGGCTTTGAAATAGGCTCGGCGTTGTTGTCTAGTGTAATTCTGTAATGACGTCGTAAAGTTGCTAGTTAAGGGAGTTTGATTTTTCATTGTCAACGCAGGTTGTCATTTTGACGCTCGCAAATATTCCTATAGGCTTCAATTTTGAAGTTTTGTTTGCTGATTGGCTAGTGTGTGCTATCATTCTTAGCTTGTCTTCTACCTATTTGGTGTGTGTCAAATTGTTGTTTTCTAGAATACTTGACTCTTGGTTTCATTCCCTTGATACTTCTCCTTTTGCACTGTGTGACTTGTTCACCTTAGGGTTTCTTGAAGCATTAGCTTTTTCTTGGGTTACTTGTTCGTTTGGACCTTTGAGCTGTGTTTGAAACGATCCCTTTCTTTGTTTGAGGCTTTTCCTTATTGACTTTTCTTTCATCTTCTTGATTGGTATGTGATGTTTGGTTATCAAAATTTTCAAGTCTTGTTTGTTTGGTTTCCTTCCGTCACTTTGGCATATATCACATTGCTTCCCGGTTAGTTAGAAAGATTTCAAGTTTTTGCAAAAAGAAAGATATTCTTTGTTTTAAATCTTTGATTAGTTTTTGAGTGGAATGTGTCTCTCTACTTATTGAATGATTTCATTCAAAAAGGGCTTAAAACAAGCATTGTTTTTATTTTTGCATTCGGTTTCTTGTCATCTATTCGAAAAAACAAAATATCGCATTCATTTTGCATTAGGAAATGAGAACAATCTTTTGCATTAGTAAATTCTTGACATTTAGAAGTTGAAAAGCAAAGGATGTATTTTTCATTTTCTTAATTAGATTGATTTCAAGTTAGTGAAAGACAAAAGAATTTCTCTTTGCTCTTGATTGGTTTGCTTGTGAAATAACGAAAAGTACCATTCTTGCATTTGCTTGCTCATTGCTTTGATTGCTTTGAAATGAACCTCTCACTTTTCTTTAGTTAGTTGTTCATTGAAAAGAATGGTTTCTTTACTCATTTAGTTGCATTCTAGGAGTTTTTGAAGATACATTTGGTAGGGCCTTGAAACTGAGATCTAATTCAAGATAAACTACTAAAATTTATCGAATTAATGTAAAAATGCATTGGAACTTAACGCTCATATATCTATAGGTCTAGGCTAGAGACGTGTTCCAGCATCTTTAAACCTTGTGGTTGTTGATATCACTAAGGTTGGGTGATTCCTCATTTTTTGATTCGATAAGTGCTAGTACAGACTTGTGCTCTCTTTACAGTCGTGTATATGATGGGAGACCCCACTAGGTTGCAATCCTATTGTCCATAGGAAGCCAAGTATGCTGCCTTACGAATCGTAATGCATCAAAAAAAGCAGTCGGGAAGATTAGCTTCCGTACGGGAAGTCCTTGGTCATTTCTCTTTCATTTTAATACCAAGGTTCAATATCAAAGTAATTTTTTTTTTATTTCGTTCATGCTCTTGTGCTTGTTCCTATTTCACAATAGCTTCTACATGATCTAATTTATTAAGAGAAGATTCATCATATATGAGATCTCTACTAATGACGATTTTGTGAGTAGTAGCATCCCACAAACTATATCACTTAACAACATCATGATAACCAACAAAGATGTATTTCTTCAATTTAGGGTCTAATTTAGAGTGTTGATTCTTAGGAGTAAGAGTGTATGCTTCACAACCAAAAATATTTAAATTTGAATAATCATATGGATGAATTGCACGTACATATGTCAAACTTTCATAGTCTATTGCAATGGATGCTAAAAAATTTACTATATAACAAGTAGTAATGCTTCCTTCTCCTCACAACTCTTGCTACAAATTGACATTTCTTGGCATGCTCCTTGCTCTTTCCATAAGAATCATGTTTATGTGTTCTTCCAAACCATTTTGTTGAGGACTGTTAAGCATGGTTAATCCCAACATTCTTGTAGTATTCTTTAAATTCTCAAAAAGTGTACTCTCCATTATATGTTCTTAAACAATTGATTGGTCTTCTAGCTCTCTTATCTATCATTGTTGTGATTTATTTAAAGGTTTTAAAGACATTAATTTTTATTTTTAATACATATACCCACACTTACTATAAAATTCATTTATAAGTGACACAAATTACAATTATCCTATGAAGGAAATAGTAGGGAATGACCCCCAAAAATTAGAATGAATGTAGTTAAGAATATCGTTAGTGTTGTGACTTCCTATTTTCAAATTTTGTCTACATTATTTCTCAAATATACAATTTTTCCATAAACTTGAATTCAAATATTTCAAATTTTAATGTAACTTGTGCCCAATGAATACCTAAAGTAGCTTTTTGCTCATATGATCCAATAAATAATGCCATAAGAAATTCGATTCAACTACCTACTCATATGTCAATGTTTCTTCGTTGATCTGAGTAGTTCCCACTAGATTTTAAAGGTTTTCTATCTTCGTAGTATTCATGACCACTAAAGTGCCCTTAAATAATTTTAGGGCTCCACCTTGAGATTAAAATCACCACCACCAAAATCCAATCCTCCCAAACAAATGATATTTTTTTCATTTCAGTTATATGTCTCACATTTTTTAGTGTTCTCACAATACCATCAAACATTTTGATTTTGACATTCACAATCCAAATAGTTTTAAAGCAAATATGATTACCCATAAGGAAAAATCCAACACCAACAACTTCATATGTTGAAACCAATTTTTATGTGGATACGTGTGATGAGATGCACCATAATATAATAACCAAACTTCATAGTATTTAGGAACACTACAAATTGACAATACTTCATCAATCATACCTCAACCCATTCAACTGTATTTTCTTCCTTGAGTTCAACCTTCATTGGGTTCTTAACTTTTGTAGTATTTATTGAGATTTCGTACATTGTTGCATAACCAACATCTTTGATTTCTCTTTTCCCCTTTTTACTTTAACCTAGATGAACCTCTCAAATTTTCTTCTCTTTCATTGGAACAGACTTTAGCCACTACTACCTCTAGCATGGAGGTTTCAATGTTGATTTCTCCGTAACCTCTTCAAAAAATAAATCTCTAATAACAATGTAAAATTCAAGAGTTTTTGTTGTGTTTAGCATGGAGGTTACAAAAATCATCCCAAGTTTTAAGGAGCGAATAGAACAACATAAATTCCTGATATTCAGTATTGACATTAGAGAACTTTTGAGGTCTAAAATGGGCCTCCTAAGAAAAATGTACAACCAAAATAAACTTTATAAGAACCAATAAGATGTAAGATGATGATGTCAACCATGGGGAATGATTCACCAATTTTGAGTAAAAAAGTAAAAAGATTAAAAAATAATAAAATAATAAAACTATTTTTTCATATTGTATTTTCAAATTATCTCCATAAGATTTTACTTAAATTTTGAGTGGGAGTACTCATTGAATGAAAAATTTAATTTCTCATCCAAGGAGTCGTTATGTGGCATACTTTCAATGGACCCTGCTACACAAAAAATGAGAAATACATGAAAACGATGTGAGCGCAATCACGCTTTCCATGTATTTCTCATTTTGTGTGTAGCAGGGTCTATCAAAAGTATGCAACATGGGTACTCTTTCAATGAGGAATCAAATTCTGCATCCAACAAATGTTCCCACTCGAAATGTGAGTAAACCCATAGGGAGATAAATTGAAAATACGAGTTAAAAAGTAGTTTTTTCTTTTTTCCTTTAAAATTTGATGGTGTAATCTAATCTTATTTTATTATTTCCACTATTATTTTATAATTTCCTTATAAGGCCCATTTTAGACATCAAAAGTACCCTAATTATTTGACATCTATACTTTCCAACTAGAATATAAGAGTATTAAACACATTAATATAATCTACAATATTTGTACCTCTTGTCTTGAAGTTCTCGAGTTACCTCTTTAGATAGATCTAAATTTTCAAGGATTTGGTCATGTAAAAACCTTCCAACTTGGTCCACAAGCCTGGTGTTGTCACTTCTCCAATGATGTTGAATAAAACATCATAAATGAGGCACAATCAAACTACACTGAGGGATATGGAATCTAGGTCTTCCCATTCATCATCAATCATTGACATAGGATTCTTACTACTCAGACCTAATGCCTTATGCAACCCTTGTTTTACTAGTAGATCTCATGTTTTTAACTTCCATAATTCAACAGTATTTTTCAAATTAATCTTTTCAACTTCAATTTTTTCATTATCCATTATTCCTCACACAAAATATCCATCTCAAAAATAATATTTAATGCAACAAGTCACTTTCCAAAAATCCCATTCAAAAACCCTATTTACAAAAGTTATCCTTATTATTTCATAAACCATTCTTAGTTTTTTATTTTATAAACTTTGTTTCAAAAACCCCTTCCTTCATAAACTTCCATTTAGTAAATTTGTTTTTCTTAAAATAAAACATTGTATTTGAAACCCTATAAACCCTATTTGAAATTGGTTTCTGATCTAATTCTTAAAAAATGTAGAAATTTATTAAAAAAATGTTTTACTTGGAAACAACAAAAACTTTTATGAACTAGTGCTTCTTCACATAAATTCACCATGGTTTAAATTTCTATCACAAAAAAACTTCATGGTTTATACTCGAACTACATAAAAAAAATTCTCTGTATTATTTTTAAAACCTACATGACTCCTTATGAAATCTATGCATCTAGGGTTTGATGCCAAAACTTCTTTGTACTTCTCGAATTCCCTCTCTACATTCTCCTCCACCATTCACCTATGGGATCCCTTTCCTCAATCTACTCATCCCCAAAAAATTTTCCCTTTGCAGACTCGTAACTTTCGGTTTTCTCTGCGTAAGAAAAAAATATTATCTAGCTCAGCTCATTTACTAACCATGACATCCTTCAATTCAAATTTTGGCTTCAACTCCTTTTTGTGGAATGCTGACTCTGAGTGGTAATTCATTTTTGTTTCATGTTGGTGACTTTCTCTTCATGCAAGCGGGGCTTCATGACTGGTTTTTTGCGACATGTCCCAAGAATGTTTCATCTACTTATATTTATTGCATGGCTATAACATGGAAAATTGTAAACACCAATGAACTTCCTTGCTAAAAAAACTGATGTTTGAATGGAAAAAAGAAAATTTTACCTAGGGGATCCTTAGCTATGATGCTAATTTTTATTCAAAGTCTATAGATTAAAATATTTCATAAAGAAGCACACACACAAAATTAGACACACTTTTACACAACATTTAGATGGTAAAACCCAAACAAATTGTGAAGGAGACATCCACAAGAAAGGAAATTAGGATTTTATTTATTAGAGAATGTTTTCACATGTTACAAACTGAAAAAATCCTCATCTATCAAAAGCATATATGAAGTAGGTTCTATTACAATAGTTTTTGTAAGTATATTTTTCGTTTGTAAATCCAAAAAACTACAACGATTTTTACTTCAATAAAATTTAACTTACAGTTATATATTCTTGTAACATATTGTTGTCATGTTTTAATTAAAAGAATAATAAAGCATAGTATGTTTAGTTCATTATTGGTATTATGACTTACTATGACGAAAATGTAGTACAAATATTTTTGTTTTACTCAAAATATTTCAACGTTCATGTTAATGAACATAATTTCATATCAAACTTTGTAGAAAGTGTTTTCCCTCAAAATTTCACTAGGTTGTGATGGTGAAAAACCCCGAGGTTACATCTAACCACTTTGGGATTGAAAGTTAGCCCTGCAATCTAGAGAGAGATCTCTCAGCAACTTTGTGACTGTAGGCCACAATAGCAATGGGTCTTTAGTATGTGCAATGGCTAGATTTAACTTATAGGAATGATGGGCTTAGTTGGAAAGAAGGAAAATGGACCATTGGGCATGGAATCTCTGATAGAACTAGAAATTTGCTAAGTATAGGTCATATGAACATATATAAACAAAGAAAATATAGATAGTGGTTTCTTTGATAAGTTAACAATCAAGGCATGGTAGAATATTACAGAGGACAAACCATCAAAAACATCGCACTAAAAAAGTGATTTTTGTAATGACTTTAGATTGAAAAATGAATCATTATCTTAATAGTATGAATTTAAGAATCTGACATTAATTCTAATTCATTCAATATTTATCCAAATACTCAAGACAAACGATCATATGAGTAACTAAGAAGAAGGTAAACACATGTAGAAGTACATACACGAAACCATTTACACATGAATATTTGAAACGACTCATGCACTTATGCTCATAAAAAATTCTATTGATCTCTACAAGTTGCTAGCAATAGATAATGTTTCTATTTTCCTAAAAAAATTGAACCCTTGGTTCCCATTTTACATGTACTTTATAGGGAAAAACATACAAACTTAAGATCCACAATATTAGGGGAAACTTAACTAACAGAATACTACAAAACTTTACATGATTAAAAAAGCAAAGCTTTTCATATTTTATCTTCTTTGAACCTAGTCACAATATTGAAGGAGATAGTTGAAGATTGTGTCAAGTTCTCTGTTTATTCTTTGGAGAAACTCTTGGAGTCAAATCACCCAAACTAGGCTATACGGAGCCTACTTCCTAGATTCTAGATGCTTCCCATACCAAAAAGGAAATAAAAAGTTGTCCCTGGGGTATGTTGGCTTTTAGTCTCTGATATTGATCCTTTCTTCTATTAATCTCCAACCACTAACAACCTTCCTTAATCTTTTGAACCAAAATTAGTTAATTCATGAGTAGCGTTGTTCTGCTCCCAAAATTGTGTAATGCCCACAAAAAGACATCTCAAATCTTGTCCATTTTTGGATAACTTCTTCTTCCTCTCTAAGAGGTTTCATTTTATATTGTTTCATCATTGATATAGTCATTCTCTTTCTCCTCTTTTGAATGGTCTTTGTAGCTTCTAGGGTTTCCTTTCCTTTGTTGGTTTCTTACGTAGGCTTTGTTTTGGATTTCTTTGCAGGTGTTTTATTTTTAGTTCAAGTAGGCCCTACTTCTTCTTCTTCATTAACTAGTATAGGATCTTTATTCTAGGGTTAAATTTAGCTTTGAACATCAACCTTAATTTATTGGTGGGCCTAGTTTGTGTTTTTCTCATATGCTATCTTTCTTGTTCTACCAATTTACAATGCTTGTCCTTTCCCTTTTGTTTTTTAACAAACTATGGATCTCTAGTTGATTCAACTTTTTCCTGATGTCTTTGTGACCTCCTTTGATAAACCCCAACTTCTTTGCCTTTGATTTTTTCTTCTACCAGTTTTGTGATATGAATTTGTTGACTCATTTCAGCTTTGATACATAGGGTTTGTGAAGGTTTCCCCTTTTTTCTTTCCTTATGTTTCTAAGTAAAAGGATGTCTCATAGTTGTCCTTATAGGTTTTGTTATATTCTTTCCACGACTAGCCCCATTAATTAAACTGGGGGGATTTGGGGGGGTCACGGTATCCCCTCTTGTTGTGGGGTTTGAAGGGGGTGGTAGCCCCCCTCTACGAGGTCCAAGGAAATGCCCTAGGGAAATTTTTTTTTGGACCCTATATTAGGTGGTCGGACCTACGTATGGTTTTGTGCATGGATTTCTCACATGGTTTTGGGTGCGATGGTTTTCAATCCATGGTATTTTGTAGATCCGGTCAAGGGAACTATGGTTATGCTCTAATCCAGGTTAATGGATTAGGGTTTATGGATGCTTTGGCGTGTATATATATGTATTGTAACATTGAAAGCAATATAATTAAAAAGCAATCTGGTAGTCCTAGTTTTGGGATCCAGGGGAAAATCTCTATGTATATTTGTTTTATGTGTTATGCTCTCGCCATTGTTTACTTTCTATTTTTATAATTCGTATGCATGTAATTTTTGTACGGGGTTAAAACATATAGGTTTCCTACCTTACTTATTCATTCCATGAGTGTAAGTAATTTTAATTAACCCATGGTGAAAAACATCATAAGGATTTAGAATTGCTTTGGCCCTAACTTTATTAACCATTTTCAACAAAATTTGACGTAAGAAAAAGGGAAAACTCATTTTATTAAAACCAGCTAGATTTATAAGGAACCTCATGAGATAAAGATATATCTTGGAGTATTTGTCCTCGCAAGTAAAAAAAATTTGAATTGTTCTAACAATTTTATCCTATTCAGGATTTAGTAAAGTATGATGGATGCCAATACCCGAACTGGGATTATGTCAGTAATCTTTCATGAATAAATTTAGGTTATCTCCCTACACCATCTTATTTAGAAACCATTTTTCATCATGAACATGTGTCCTTGTTTCCTCTAAAATAGAGTCACCAGTCACCGTGAATTAGATCCCCTAAACCATAGCATATGTACTATCAAAGGTGCCTACAAAATATGAGGTTAACTTCAGATCATATCCACTGAATAGTTAGAGAAAAAGATCCCATCCTGCATCCCTAAAAAGTGATAGTATTTCGCCATAGGCTTGAAACAATGTGGACCCAGTAGGTTCATAATGTCTCAGGTGACCAATTATTCCCATTCTCAGTTTATGCAACACACATTAAAACCCTGATTTGACAACAAGAAGAGAGTGAGTCTATGTTGCGGAAATAACACCACAGTGATATGTTGAAAGCTTACTTGTCAACCACCACTTTGAAACCCTCTAACTTGGCAACCACCACCTTAAGAAGCCTTATCGAACTTTGAAAAATCTTATTGATGTAGATATAACTATTTTTCCAAATGTAACTTCAATAAACCTTCGATTTTAAAAAATTTGATTAAAACATGTTTGGTAACTTCATTTCAAAATATTTTAGGGTTTCCCATTTTGTAGCATTGTTATAGGCACTAAAAAATGATTTCATAGCGTAGCTGTAGGCGTTACAAAATGATTTCATAGCTGATGCAGGAAGAATTGAATTTTCCTGCTATGTTCACTTCCTCGAACTTGCAACCTTAGGAATACTAATAACTCTACCTAAATATGATTACTCAACAAATTAACTATTACAATCAATTAAACACATTCATTAACATATATGCAGATATACTACACAATCCATAACCATGTAAAAATTCCTTTCTGAAACCAAATTCATACGCACATGTTTGGCCTGATTATACATTCATTTAGCCATTGGTTTTACTTGTAGTCTTACAATACCTAAAATAACATATATAAACAAAATAAATTTTCCTATATCCATAAATAAATTCACAAATCACTCATGCTTTCCAAGATAGACTCACTTTTTCCTTGTTGAAAAATCTTGCTTATCCACGGCTTTTCTAAATCCTAAAAGCACCCCAATATTTTCTAAGATTTCTAAACTTTTTATTAACCTAACAACTTTCTAATTGCTACCAATATTTTTTTCTCCTACAACCTCTGATGATTTATTTCCTAAATTGTTCATGCCTTAAAAGGTAGATTTCTTCTTAAAAATGTTATCTACTAAAACTTATCTCTATCTATAGTTTTTTAAGAATAAAGAAATTAAAATTATTTATAATAAGGAAATAAAACTCCTTTTCCATGTTTAAACCCCATAGCTTTATCTCCAAAAAGTTTGATGACTTGGAAGCTGCAATTCTCCTTCATCAATAGCGCTCATGTAGGCACTGAAAAATGATTTTGTAGCTCTCCTATGAAATGAAACATGCATAGCCTTCAGAAATGAAATTTAGTTTGGGTTTCTTTCAACATTTAGATTGGTCATTAATTAACACAAAATCATAGGATACCTCTCTATCCATAAAAAAAATATTGATTTATAACCCAAAGTAAATGAGCCATGCCATGATATAACTAAATTTTTCCAAAGGAGTTTTTATTTTTTTGGAATTGTAACAAATAGTGCTAATAGAAAGAAAAAAATAATTAAAGATTAGTTAAAGAAAAAAAACAACAACAATTTATATTTTCATTTTCATGTGTGAAGAAGATGTATAAATCTTGTACTTTTCAAAAATATTTTGATATAGAACTTAAAAAAAAACATTTGAACATCTCATTAACTAATATATTTCAATATAAACCTCATATAGGTATATATAGAGAGAGTAAAAATTAAACTACAAGAATATTTGAATGTTGATATTTACCAAAAAGAATATTCAATCCGCAAAGAGAAGTAACTAAAGTTAAAAAAATTGGTTAGCTACTAATGAAAGGGAGATGTGTAATTCATTTTATTATTAATAGAAAATCAATATTTAATATTTTAAAAATATTAATAATAATTAAAAAAAGTCAACATAAGTCATAAATACAAAAAAAAAAAAAATCAATGACCAAAGAGAAGAACCAACTAAAGTAAAAAGAAAAATTACTTGCTAATAAGAGGGAGATGTGTAAGTCATTATTAATAAAAAATTAAAATATAACATTAAAAAATTAATAATAATAATAATACAATTCAATGTAAATCGTAAATGTCAAGTTCCACTAGCATAATTGGTTAACGATGGCCTCGTTAGCAAGGCGACCTAGGATCAAACTTCAACGAGCGTGGTTGTGCCCTGTGCCAGGGGGACGATATATGGTAAAATATCCAGTCAACTTAGGTTTGGTGTCACCTAGGATGGTTGTGATCCCCTGGTGACTTTGATGGATTAGAGGGCCATAGGTCATGACTCCTCAAGCCACAGGTCCATCCTAGATGATCATAGTGTTGTAGGGAAAAGTATCCAATACGGAATGACCCTATCCCACTCTAAGGGTGATAGTACCTCAGCAACAATTGAAAGCAGAGCTATCTAAGGTTTCTTCTTTACAAAAGTAAAATAGGGGAGAAAGAGATCCACTAACCGATGTCTTCCGCTAATGATTGATCCAATCTTCTCTCCTTGCTGCTTGCTCCCAGCTCCTTGCTCTTCCACTGGCCCAGCTACACAAAGATCCTGCAAAAAGGCAAGGGAGGGAAACTACAAGAAGCATACATTCATAACTGATTCAAGGATTAGAATAAATCAAATACACAAGTACAACAATACATCATTGAAACACATGCATAGAGAAGAACCTCAAATGCTTTATTAATGGAAGAAGTAAAGTTCTGAGAGTGTTACAACCATAAAAGGCCCAATCCAGCAACACCTCCCAGCAGAAAGAAATCTCCTCTTCACCTCCTTCAAAGCAATCACCCAATAGCTCTAAACTAAAACCAACAGCACTTCCTTGCATTCACAAAATTCCAGCCTCCCTAGACCTCATGAGAGAGCTCTATATATAGGAGATTTGGAGAAAGGATGAGTCAGCTTGAGGCTGGCATGAAGCTGACTAGTGTCCTCTCCCACTTCAGTTATTCTTCAGTTCATGAGTCCACTTGGAGGTTCTTGCTTCCACTTGGAGATCTAGATCCTCTTACTCATCACAAGGCGAATTCCTTGATCCAAGTGTCATTTTGGAAGCTTCCTGGGCATTGACACCTTGATGAATGACTGTGCCACTTGGCCAATCTCGCCCAACACAGGTAGCCTTCATTAGAGTTGACATTCAGCGTAGGTACAGAGTGGAGCAGTTGACATTCAGCGCAGATGCTCAGTGGAGCAGTTGACATGATCCAGAATTAGCTTGTTTTTGAGTGTTTTTAGGTGGAGAACTGATATTTAGTGCTGTGGTTTGCTGACCTTGTTCCTCTAGGGGTAGGAACAACATGTTTAGGGACTTTGGATCCCTCAGATTATTGACATTTCATGCTTCATGCTGTAAGGCACAAAAATTTCTATAACAATTGCCCCCTAAAGTATGAGGTCGTTTATCGGGTGAAATGCTTTATCAGGAGGATCCGAAGTTCATTCAATCGCTGAGAGGTGACCTGTAATAAAATACAATACAATACATTATTTTTCATTCTCCTTTCATGATCTAGCTGAGGCGGGCATTCCATGCTCAGCTTTATAAATTCATTTTGGTACATAGAACAGACGATCGTCTGATGGTAGACTGATAATCCTCTGATGAAATTATCATCCTTTGAATAGGATGATCATCTACTGCAATGATGTACATGACAAATGTCTTTATATTTCCTGAATATATATCGCAGCCCGGATGGATGAAACTAGATCCGGGGTCTTCAAACTCGTTCGATCTTCACTCTAAGTACAAGTCAATCCATGTGAGGAATGCGCTGAAGTCGAACATGGAAAGACATCGCTTGATTACCGGCCAATAATGTAAATTGTTAACGAGCGCGAGAGGAATCACCGATAATGATAATGACCCTCAAGGTACTGCAGTACAATTCACGTGGTGTGAATAAAGGACTTGGCGTCGAACACCACGCAAAATCTTCTGGTCGAAGGTCATTGATGTATACCTGTCGCCGGAAGTGAGAAACTTGCCATTGAGGCATGCAAGCTTCAAAGTACTGAAGGGGTTGTTCCTAGATCAACTTCTTGGATAATGAGCTGAAGTCGACAAGAAGCGATCCGTCAAAGGAGGGCCTTGATTGATCCCACATCAGTGACACGGAACGGAGTTAATGATTTTAGTGGAGGTGAAAACAAAATGTGACATATGATTCAGGGTGGCGATCATGGGCAGATGAAGGATAATGTATGGCAGTGGATGGGACACGGTTGACTCTTTCTGAACGACATCTCTTGAACATATAACGACACTGATGCGATGGATCGGTAGCATTACCCCAAATATGGATGGTTTGGCGAAGACCATGGTGATGAGACCGGTGAATGAAAACAACCCAACCCGATGTGGTACGGAGGAAAAGTGTCATGTTCAAGAGAGACTTGCTACCATTAAAGCTTTGAGGTTCTCCCAATTTTTCCCCAGTCATTTCTGACCAGTACCTCTTTATTTTTTTCAAGCTTGAGGAGGATAACATATGCTTGTTCTATAACCTGCCCTTCGGGCAAGCCCATCGCTATGTTTTAACGAGCCTAGCGATAGGGAAACTCGTTCTCGTCTAAAGACAAGTTTGTCACTATTTAATCATTTTAACGAGTCTAACGACAAGGAAAACTCGGTCCTTTTCATTTTTAGAGAGTCTGAAAAGGTACAGAAAGCTAACTCCAAAATTCTTTTTTCGTCATCTAATCCCTTAAGTCCGAAAAAGTATAAAACAATACAGAAGGGGTGAGCGTTCGGTACTTTTAACGAGCCGAACAAGACAAGCGCTCGATCTTTTTGTGTAATAATCCCTCAGGTCCAAAAAGATTAAAATCTAGAGGAAGGATAGCTCTTCCGGTCACTTTAACGAGCTGGAAGGCCAAAACTCGGCGAACTTTTCATATTTTACGAGTCAGATGAAAAGAGCTCAAAGAAGACTCGTCTTTTGAGGAACGAGTGATAAATAGGGATAGCAGCAGATTCCAGGTACAGGTTGGAATTTTCCAATCACGGCAGTGTCACAAGGATGGCTAGGTGAAATCACTCTTCGCAGCTGTTCCTCAAAATGGGTAAACAATCATATGGAGGTGAACGATCGGCCAAATGACGGTGGAGGTGGCGGGTGCAAACACGACCAAGGCTTTTTATGGCTGATAAAATTATGATCACCAAGGTTATTTACCGAGATACGTTCTTTTTTTAGATAAAAATGAGCTTAAACTCTGGAGGAAACATTGCTCACTGCTTTTATTTATTTTTTAACGAGCATGAAGACCGCGTTAAAACCGCTCGGATCTCGCGTTTATTTTTTAACGAACATGAAATTTATGCTAAAACTGCTCGATATACCAGTCATAAGATAAGAATGTCTCCTGAAAGATTCCATTTTTATAGAGCTTGCGCCTTACCAAAGCTATGCTCCCACTCATCCTTTCTTTATGCAAGTTTGGAAACGACTAATCCCAAAAACAGATAAATAACCGCTCTTAGCTTGCACTCCAAAAGGTTCGCATGCCCCCAGGTATAAAGTACAATTTCAAGGCTACCCCTACTTATCCGATAAAACATTTGTTTTAAAGGGTGAGGCTTACCTCTTTCTGGTTACCCAAAGATTGTTTCGTTAACACCATCAAACAAAAACATTTCCTCGGCACTGTCTCCCATAGTAGACAATGGTGAATGACCTTTGTCAAACACGTGACCTTAACAAAAGAATCCTATTCTAGAACAACCCCTCTTCCATCCACGGACAGGGTATGGACTAGTCATATTCTCTCGCGGAAATTCTACCTTATACCCAGGGTTTCTTCTGCCCGAAGCAGACCAGGATGCATGCCCCCTGGGTTCCAGTCCCATCTTTCCGAATCACTCGCACTCATCGGGAAGGAGGACTGGGGGTGGAGACATTTCTTGAGTGAATAGACCATTCAGGGTTGGTATTTGACTATTTGCGATGCATGATCCCGGAAATGAAAGCTGGTCTACGAGCTTGACCACTCTTCCTTCGTGTGGAAAACACATTACTCTAAAGAGTGAGGAGACTATCGCTCCCATGCAATATATATAGTCTCGTCCAAGGAGTAGGTTATAATCCAAGGGTCCTTGAATGACCATCACGTTCATTTGAACGGTCTTCCCTTTCAATGTAACTGGCACATTGGGGAGGATCCCTAATGGTCGACTGGTTCCTTTATCAAAACCCGAGAGATTTCTTATCTCAGGTAAAAGCGCTGGGGAACCCAGTGCTTTCCAAGCAATAGAGGAAAGGACACTCACAGATGCCCCTTCATCAATGATAGTGCCAGCCATTATCATTCTGTAGATTTGGACAATGATTCTGAATGGTATACTGGCTGGCAACCGGGGTCTGCCTAGTTGATTCCAATCAAAGGATACAACCAGGTTGCTTGGTGGTGGGACCGAATACACGGCCGGATATGACCCTGACGATGTTCCTTCCTGCGATAAAGGAATGGGCACATTGCCCTGATGCTCATCAGAGTCTGTGCTGACGAAAAGAATCTGGATGGTGTCATCCTTATTCTGTTCAGTGTGGGTGTCATTTGAAGATGAATCTTCAGTGACGGTGTCATTTGAAGATGAAACTTCTGAAGGGAGAACTGGGTCAACTACCGTATCGACCTTTGGACTTTCGTCCAGTCTGGATTCAGTAGGTTCATTTTCAGTGACTGACGCTCCAGCCGACCACTTGAGTGGGACAGCTGTATTTTCAACCAACGAAGGACTTGGCACGAGTTTTTTGTATCCAGGAGGAAGTCTTAACGGTGAAACCGGACGATCTTCCAAAAATCTCTTCACTTCGTCTAAGAAGGGACAACGGTGGATGGCGTGATCGCCTTCACACAGTCTGCAGGGGAATCTTACTCCCCCTCTTTGTATTGAACCTTCACTTTCGCTGGTTGACGGTAAGCATTCAACCTGGCTATCAGAGGTTGGTGCTCCCGAATTGTGCGAACGAGGGGACCAGTCCCTTAGTATCCGGGGAATACAGGGACAATCTCTATGGAAATGGTCTCCTCTACATATGACACATGGCGATTTAGGCCCGGTCTGTGCTGTGTGTGGATTTTTGTCAGATGTCTTTTGCTTGCCCCAGTCGCCTTAGGCTCCTTCTTCTTCTTCTCTTTCTTCTTCTTCTCCTTCTTCTCCATGGGAGCTTGGCTTTTGCCAGCTCTACCTTGCGATGACGAAGGATTGGAGGAAGAGTTATAGGAAGTAGAAGGCTGGTGGGCAGCTCTAGACTAATCTAACTGTTGACTCGACTGCGCAGGAACCATGGTGTTCTGAACTACATTGGTTGAGAATAGCCAAATCGACAGGCCAATTGTCAGTCCTGGAAGCGATAAAGTGGCCATATGGGGCACACCAACTTCTCCCCAAGAGGAGAAAGGACTAGGATTTCCATCATGTGGAATTCCTTGGTTGGGGCGTTCCATGCTCTCAACCTATAGATCAACGCGGGAATAAGAGGTGATTATGTTCTGTTTAAAATGAATTTTATAACGACGCTTTAGACACAACTTGCTTTTTCACTTTTTAAGAGTCGAGAAAAAGCTAAAGATGACTCTAGTCTCCTTCGATGTTTTAACGAGCCCGAAGTGACAAATGCTCGGTTGGAATTTTTCAGTTATAGAGTTTGAAAAAGGCCAAAAGAAACTGCTCTGGAGATCTAGGCAGAGGGTGTGCCAAACCTTTCGCGAAACCACAGAATACGTTTTACGGTACGGGTGGTCGATCTTCGTGAATGTTGTGTTCACTGCATCGCGATCAGTAGGGCGGCCGACACGGCTTCCTAAGGATAAAGGCTTTGTTCCTATAGGGGTCTCCCAATATATATGCGACGGTACGTGGGAGCACAAGTCTGTATTGATACTTATCGCTTCACCGTGGAGGAATCACCCAACCACTCAACGCTAAGATATCACGTTTAACGATGCTGGAACACGTCTCTAGCTTAGACCTCTATGTGTTTGTGTTATGTTTCAATGCGTTGTTATGTAAACTCAATTCATTTTAAGTTGATCTTGCTTAGCAGTTTGCCTTTAAGGATCACCACAAGATGTATAAACAACTTCCTAAATGCAGTCTAAGATGATAAGCAAGCTTTTCAATCTTTCAACTTTGAAAATCTTAACTACTGAGGGAAAAGAAAGACATCATCTTTTCACACAGATCATAGAGCACACACTAATGCACTTTTCCCTAAATCAACATGCAAGCTGTCAGAATGCACATGCACAATGCAGGTATTTCTTTTCTCTTTCTTAATGTTGATGTATTACAAAAAGAAAGTTGTTGTATAACTTTGAATTCAATTTCAAGTGAAAGTAAACAAGCTTGTCCAAAATCAAAAGACACCTCAAGATTTACTTGTTTCGACACTAGAAATGTATAAATTCAAACCATATAACGAAAGCAAAAGCTCAATCAGCTATGAACAGCAATCAAACTAACTCTTAAGATCACTACGACACTTATCACAGTTCTGGATCTAAGAGGCCACAGCAAGACTAGTTCGCTTTTCGTTATGGGAAACTGTAACTAAAACAAGAAATACACAAAGAACAATCACAGTTTCTTTATACAACCGAGGCGGAATAGTGGCAAAGAAAGTTGGTTTCAGATAGGTACATTGACTGGTAACAGGCAGCAAAAACAAAGGTGAAAACAGGGCAAGAAACAGCAGGAAACACCAGTAGCACAAGGCAAGACTGGTTCAGCGCAGGCAATACACTGTCAGTTTGACATTCAGCGCAGGTAGCCCCTTCGGGAACTGCACTGAAATGCAGACTGCCTTCACACAACCTGCACTGAAGAACGAAACTTTCGTTTCTCTTGGTTTCCAGGTCACAGATTGCTCAAAAATTCACAGTTTTTGGCCAAATCAGAAGCTATCAGTCAAGTACACACTAAGGGGTAATTAGGAGGATGAAAAGCTATCACTAAGAGCTGTTAAGAGTCCTTGTGGATCAGCTCTTTAAATCATAAACATGCCCAGAAACTGAGCTAGAGTAGCTGCCCTCTACTTTGCATTTGAAAGATCCAAATGCAGTTCGATTCGGTACTCCCTGTGTTTATGAAATGAATAGCAAAAAACACAAACAACCAACAAGATACGATCCCCAGCGGAGTCGCCAATTTGTTGTAGGGAAAAGTATCCAATACGGAATGACCCTATCCCACTCTAAGGGTGATAGTACCTCAGCAACAACTGAAAGCAAAGCTATCTAAGGTTTCTTCTTTACGAAAGTAAAATAGGGGAGAAAGAGATCCACTAACCGATGTCTTCCGCTAATGATTGATCCAATCTTCTCTCCTTGCTGCTTGCTCCCAGCTCCTTGCTCTTCCACTAGCCCAGCTACGCAAAGATCCTGCAAAAAGGCAAGGGAGGGAAACTACTAGAAGCATACATTCATAACTGATTCAAGGATTAGAATAAATCAAATACACAAGTACAACAATACATCATTGAAACACATGCATATAGAAGAACCTCAAATGCTTTATTAATGGAAGAAGTAAAGTTCTGAGAGTGTTACAACCATAAAAGGCCCAATCCAGCAACACCTCCCAGCAGAAAGAAATCTCCTCTTCACCTCCTTCAAAGTAATCACCCAATAGCTCTAACTCAAACCAACAGCACTTCCTTGCATTCACAAAATTCCAGCCTCCCTAGACCTCATGAGAGAGCTCTATATATAGGAGATTTGGAGAAAGGATGAGTCAGCTTGAGGCTGGCATGAAGCTGACTAGTGTCCTCTCCCACTTCAGTTATTCTTCAGTTCTTGAGTCCACTTGGAGGTTCTTGCTTCCACTTGGAGATCTAGATCCTCTTACTCATCACAAGGCGAATTCCTTGATCCAAGTGTCATTTTGGAAGCTTCCTGGGCATTGACACCTTGATGAATGACTGTGCCACTTGGCCAATCTCGCCCAGCGCAGGTAGCCTTCATTAGAGTTGACATTCATCGCAGGTACAGAGTGGAGCAGTTGACATTCAGCGCAGATGCTCAGTGGAGCAGTAGACATGATCCAGAATTAGCTTGTTTTTGAGTGTTTTCAGGTGGAGAACTGATATTTAGTGCTGTGGTTTGCTGACCTTGTTCCTCTAGGGGTAGGAACAATATGTTTAGGGACTTTGGATCCCTCAGATTATTGACATTTCATGCTTCATGCTGTAAGGCACAAAAATGTCTATAACACATAGGCAACTTGACCAAAAAAAATGTAAGTCATAAACAAAATATTTAAATACACAAGGTCATATATATATATATATATATATATATATATATATATATCTCAGGTAGATGTATAATTCATATATTTTTAAAAATATTTTGATATAAAACTTAAAGGGACGTGTAATTATTCAATTCCTAATAGAAAATTTATTTGTAACATTTATAAAATATTGATAGTAATGAAAATGATGATGATGATGATTAACGTCCACTATGACCAATGAGGTATATCGAACCTTAAGAAAGAAAGATATTAATTGAGATTTTTTAATATTTTATTTCTATGATCAAAGAGGAGGGAAAGAAGTGTTCCTAGATAACTATAAATTTGTTGATTTAACAAGTCAAAGAATTTTGTAGTGTGGAAGATGTTTTGGGAATGGGAACTGATGTGAGAAAGAGCTGAGAAATCCAAGAGAAAATTCTTTTCATCTTCAACCCTCTTAGTATCACACAGTTGACAGATTCTTTCATCCCAGGGCATTTCGGGGATAAACCAACACTCAATTTCACTTCGAAGTTAATTTGATATAGTTATTGTCTTTGTAATGTTCATTTTATTCATATAAGTAGACAAGATATAGAGATAACTTTTTTTAATGAGAGTGGATTGATCACCTCCTTATAATCTCTTAGCTTCTTTTTCCCCGCTAGCTCATTATCATCCCAAAATTTGTCCTTAAACTTGGAAGTAATAGTATTTTTAATATTGTCTTTATTGTCCAAGACGATCTCCTCCTTTAACCCTCAATAGTTGAGGCAAGACTAGCATCCTTGTGCCAACCGCACTTGAGATGAAGGTGGGCGTTTTAGCTAATGTTAGAACCAATTTTGCGGAACCTCCTAGTTTCCATGTTGTAAATCTTCATCTTATACATCAGATACCAAAACATAGCCATGCTTTCCATGGGGAAAAGGTTAGCTTCAGTCTAAAGGATAAGATAGGGAGTATCACTTTTAATATTGAGGTTCTAGATTATAAATTTATTTTGGATTGACTCGATCTTCCTCCACGATTCTCTAGATATATTGTAACCCCAAACCTTGCACCCATATAAAATAATGAGGGTGACAATAGTATAAGTGTTAAACAAAATATTTCAACAAGGAGGGTTAAGAAGTTAGTTCAAAAAATAAAAATATATATTGGCTTTAAATATGAGGAAGATGTATAATTCTTGTACTTTTTAGAAATATTTTGAAAGAGAACTTGAATAAAAAATTCATATACTTTTTACAAAGTGGAATCCATGATCAACAACAACTAGCAACAATATCAAAGAAATTCACATTTAACTCTAAACTAGTTGAGCTAAATATTTTAATGTTGACCATAGTAAAATATTTCAATGTCCAAAGAGAATAAGTAATTAAAAGTGAAAAAATTAATTACATCCTCATAAGAGATATATGTGTAATTCATTAAATTCTTAATAGAATATTGAAATATATCATTTCAAAAAAACTCATAACAAAAAAATTGAAGTGTAAGTTATAAATGTAGTATTTCAATATGCAAAAGTGTACATTAAAATATATAATAACTAGGAAAAAAAAATTAATATGGACAATATGTTCCATATAATATTTAAATATCCATATAAAATAAAAATTTTAAATGAAAATCATGTATATATAATATGTTGTTTAAAACGAGGGTTTGTGCGAGCTCCGCGATCTCCCCTATTTTCCTTTGGTTCTAGCCCTTGGGGCCTTGCCCATCATGACAGATCCGTTACAGCATCATGGTGCTCGCTCTTTCAAGGATATCGTCTCTGGTTGGCCGCCAGAACAAGCTTCATTTTTCACTAAATTTGCCTCCATCTTTGCCCTCTGTACGCCACCAGGAGGAAGCTCAGACAAAGAAGAAACTACTCATCCACAACAAAATGAGCTGCCAAAAAGGAACAAAGATGCAGTGAAAAGATCAAACAAGGACAATCACACAGACAACGGAAAGGCCACAAACTCTCCCTTTTCTGGCAATGTCAATCCTTCATTATCTCAGGAGTAGCTACAAGATCAAGGGAAAAATACCAAGAACAATTATAATCCCAAAGCCAAGAGAATCATAGAACTAGAAATCCAAGACCCCAGGGTAGCTAAATACACAAAATGCATGCATGAACACATAGTTATATGCAAGTTCATGGGAATATGGCCAACAAAAAGAGCCCTGAACTAGTGGATTCAGAGCAAGTGGACACCCAGAGGGGAGATCAAACTTCTGCTAGGCTCTAAAGGATTTTTCACAGTCATCTTTGACCTCCTAGAAGAATGACACAAATTTTTTGGAGGACCCCATTGGTACCACTCAGTCGGTTTATACATGAGATTCTGGAGGAAGAACTTCACACAAGAAAAAAAGGATTTCACTAGGGTTCCAGTCTAGGTTCGCCTCTACTCCTTACCAACTGATTATTGGGCTCCTTCATCTTAAAAGGTATAGAAGACCATCTAGAGGAGTACATCAAAATGTATGAAGGCACTAGAATGGGTCACTATGTCTCCTATTGTTATAGACATTTTTTGGCACTGTAACCCCAATCATATATGTCCATAAACCAAGGGCTCCTAAGTCCCTAAAAGTGTTGCTTAACACTCTAAAGAAACAAGGTCAGCTGATTACATCATCTCCCAGAAGTTCTCCATGAAAAACTACTCAGAAATGGTCAAAACTGTATCATACTGATTGCTCAGTGCTGAGGGTGAGATGCATCCCACCTAAATGCACACGGGAGGTGCGATGCATACTGAAAAGTCCTTCTATAGGGTGCGATGGAGGAGAATAGACAAGTGGCAGAGACAGTTTGCGAGGTGGATGATCATGGAATCTTCCAGAAACTTCTCCTGTGACACTTGCCTCTCATAATCGCCCAAGGATGAGTAAGAGATCAATGAGATCTCCAAGTGGAATCAAGAACTATCAGAGAGAAGACAGTAATCAAAAACCTAGAGCTAACTCACACCTCTGGAAATATCTATATATAGATCTCTCATCCCAGAGAACCAGAGGTTGGGGGCTGGAATTTTGTATCTTGTAAGGAACTGCTACTGGTTTCTTGGTGTAACATCATAGTGTTGGGTGATCTAAGCTTTTCATGAGGTGAAGAAGGGCTTTCTTGCTGAGAGGATGACGCTGGGTCAGAGCAATTGGTTGTAATCCTCTTTACTATTCTTGATTATTAATAAATCTATTCAAGTTTCCCTCCACATTCTTGTATGATTGATGATATATGCATTTGTGTGGTCAATATATATATGGTCTTATATTGTTTATGATGGTAGATCTATGTTCTTGGATAGTGTTATGTTGCTTTGATTCTACATGTGCTCTTTGAAGCTGGGTAGATGAGGAAGCGAGTGGCAAAGATCTGTCAGAAGGGAGAGGAATCAAGCAAGGAGCCAAGCGCAAGAGAGAGGTTGGTCTCCTTCTTTCCCCTCTTATCTACTTCTCGTAAAGGAAAATGAAAGTGGTTTTAGTTTCTTTGTTTCTAAGGTAGCTCCCAGCCTTAGTGGGACTAGCAGCTCTGCATAGACACTAGATTTCCCGATAACAAAATGGAAACTCCACCGGGGAGTGAATAGATTGTTTTTTTGTCTATATTTGTTTTCTTTATAAACTTAAAGACAAAGCCTGAAGTCAAGCCAGCTAGACTTCGAACTGCATTTGCTATGCAAGTGCAAAGTAGATCAATGTTGCTTCAGTCTATCTTCGGGTTTTGTTTATGAACTGAACAATCGATTTACAAACTCTCTAATTGCCCTTGTGGTGGCTCTAGTAACCTCCTTAGATCTACCCCTCTGAATTATTTACTGATTACCATTTTCTCGGCTAAAATCCCTGAACTTTGCTGCAAACTGTGATCAAGAACTGGATCAAAAGTCTCGCACTGTACCATCGCACCCTTGTTACACAGTAATTTGTCACCGTTTGTCACCATCCCTGTTACCCCTCACCCGCACACTGGAGGACTCATTCCGGGACCTGTGAGAAGTGACATGACCTGAAACCACTTGCATCATATTTCTCTAAGTATGAGCTTCATTTGCCCTGAAGACATCTCTTGCAAAATATCCATGAAAACAGCTCTTTTTGCATTAGCGCGGGTCCACAGTTCACTGCCCGCGCCAATGAGGGAAATCCTCTAAAAAGGGCGCGCCATTGGCGCTCTGTCTCAGAGTCGCACTCGCGCCAACTGAATTGAGTAAAGTTTTTAACCAATAAGCTCCCGAAGGTTCTCTTCAACCCATTCACCAACTGAATCTATGTTGAGCTAGGATGGTTTGGCTTCGAATCTCCATAGAAGGGATGTCGTTTGCCACCTTTCATGGAAGTTTCCAAGTGATAAAGCCAATCCCATGAATAATGTGGTTGATCCTATCTCTTTCCTCTCTATCTATAAAAGCTTGCCTCTATGCCTCGAGCAAGCTAGTAGTAGTAGTTCTAGTTAGTAATTCCTGTATAGTGATAGAGAGTTTGAAGCTGCAAGAGCCTTCTTTGCACCCATAAGGCCAAATCTAAGTAAGGAGATTCTTGTCACCTAAAGAGAGAGAGGCTTGTTCCTATCCCAACAAGCTTTGCAAGAATTGTGTAGCTTACTACCCAGCCAAAGGAGGATTTGACGTCAGAACAATGGTTTTATTCTTATTTGTTATTTATCAATAATAGATGACTATTATTATGGTTCCACTCTCATTGTATTATGTTTGATGTTGAGTTATATCTTTTCTGACTGATATATAATTGCATCTACTAGATTTTATGATTGTATTCGTGTTGTTCTTTGCATGTGCAGGTGTCCAATCGTGGAAATCGTGGGGATCGTGACCGGCCGAGGCAAAGGAATGAGAGCGACGTCTCTTCTACGGACATTAGCGTTGGAATCCAAGTAGGTTCTCACCATCCACTTTTTATTTGCAATTAGGAACTTGCGTGATAGCATTGTGTGATTGTTGCTAGACCCACTCTGGGCTAGTACGGATTGTCTCTGTCCGCAGAGAGGATTTACCTCCACAACAATTTGGTGACTCCGCTGGGGAGTCTTGTCTCTTTGGTTCTCTCGTTTGATTGCTTAGATAGCTTTCTGGGTTAGATTTCTTGCTGTATCTTGCTTCCTGGTCTGCCTGGATACTGTTTTCAAGCCCTGGATTGCTTGTTTATGTTTTCGATTTAGCAAACTTGATTAGCGCGCTTTTTAGCCTTACAGTCGCGCCAATTGGCGCAAGTTGCTCAAAGACAACCCGTGCCAATCCCTTAAAAGTGCGAGTTGCAGCCTGACAGTCGCGCCAGGCCTGTGAACTTTTCCAGTTTGCTTGTTTGCAGCCTTCCAAGCTTGGGTTTTGTGTCTAGCTACACCTTTTTCAATCACTTGAGTGTGTCAGAGTCTTGTTTGACTGGTTTTGAGTTTTTTTTGGCAAATTATTAATTTGATTTCCTTTGATCATTACTTGGAGGTTTGTCTCAGTCTTTTCACAATTTTGCATCTTTTTTCTTTTGTTTTTGCAAAAAAAATTCCCCCTCATTCGCCGGGGGGGGCTAAATTGTGTATGAGTGTTAATCGCCTTTGA
Organism: Pinus tabuliformis; assembly: GCA_031772625.1. Taxonomy (NCBI): domain Eukaryota; kingdom Viridiplantae; phylum Streptophyta; class Pinopsida; order Pinales; family Pinaceae; genus Pinus; species Pinus tabuliformis. The sequence continues at coordinate 1,280,163,640 of CM062807.1, read as the reverse complement.
GTGTTTTTAGTTTATGATCTTTTGAACTCACACCCATTTTTCTTGATTTCAACTTGATTGGTTCTTAGATTACATTAGAATCATTGTGTGTTTGAGAATTCTCTTGCATAGATCACACTTGCATAATTAGAATTTTCATTTTCAGGATATGAATGAAAAGTGTGCACAGATTACATTTGCATACTTTGGGTGTTTTCCATTTTCCACCGATTTCACATTTTAGCCCTAGGGCATCTAGTGGCTTTGTGCATCGAGCCTTCCTTAGGAGTTTTGGTCTTTTGTTGGTCCAGTCAAATTTTTGGTTACTCCCTTGCACTTGTTCAGTGATTGTTAAACTTTTTATTGCATTATTCGAGTGATTCTCTATTTTTCTCTTGGATTTCACTTGGCTTCATTTTGGGCTTAGATTACATGGCCCATTGAGGTCTTTGAGATCTTCTCTTGGTTCTGAAGGACTGCCTTGATATTTACGGACTTGATTGTATTTTCATTGAGTAAAATTTGTCTTTTTACTCTTTGTTATTGTTTCTCAAAATTTGTTTAGTGCATTTTGCCATCAAAAAAGAAACAAACAATCTCTTTTGCTTTGCATTAGTTAATGGAAAATAAAGCTTTTCATTGTTATTAGCGATTAGTAACTTTAGAGAAAAGTTTTCTTTAATTGCCATTAGCTGCATTAGAGTTATTGTTGATTGTTTTATGGTCATTTCCGTTTGTGTGAAAGCTCTCAACCCTCTCTTAGTTAGCATTCATCGAACGAAATGATATATTTTGGCATATAGTTTGCATTTAGGAAATTGTCAGAAATTACATACGGTAGGACCTGGAAATCGAAACCTAATCAAAGATCAACCGTAAAATGAACTGAATGAACTTAAAAATGCATTGGAACATAATGCTCACTGTTTAGAGGTCTAGGCTAGAGACGTGCTCTGGCGTCGTTAAACCTAGTCACTTTTGTTTCACTTAAGGTTGGGTGATTCCTCCTTCCGTGACGCAACAAGTGGTCTAGCACGGACTTGAGCTCCCACGTACCGTCGATTATATGGGGAGACCCCACTAGGTTATCATCCTTTATCCACAGGAAGCCGTGTCTGCCGCCTTATAAGCCGTAACGCACCGAACACAACATTCGGGAAGATTGATTGCCGTACGGGAAGTCCTTGGTTTTCATATGACTGCCAAGGTGTATATGCAGTTTTACGGATTTTTTTGGTAAACCCTTTTGTGTAGTTCTCCAGAGCAGTCACTTTTGATCCTTTTCAGACTCCTTAAAAGAAAAGGCTCACTTGAGCAGTTTTTCACTTCGGGCTCACAAAACATTCGAAGGCGACTAGAGTCACCTTTTTGTCCTTTTCTCGAATCTTAAAACATGAAAAGCTCAAGTTGTGTCCTTGCGTCTTAAAATTTATTCGGCCGCGATTAACATCACCCGGTTAGATCTTGTTTGCATTAGCTTGAGTAGGCTTCTTTTTGTTTCTCAATGGAAACTTTTCCAGGGTTCACCAACCCAAGGATCCCCTCTGACGGGAACCCTGGTCATTTCTCTCCTTTTGGAAATGTTGGTGCTCCTTATATGGCAACGTTGTCCCTCCCAGGGTTAACTGTTGGGTTGCCGGTTTGGTTGTTCTCAACCTCTTTGGTCCCTGCTGTCTCACCGTCTAGCCAATCCGTCCCTCCACCTGAACAACATCATGTTAATTCTAAAGTGGATCCCTCCCCTTCTAAGCCCACTTCTACAACCTCATCTTCTACTTCACCTGGTGAAAGTCTAGATTCGAGTAGCCAGGTGGCTAAGAAGAAGAAGAAGAAGAAGACGAAGAAGAAGAAGTCTCCTAAGGGAGAGGCTAAAACTGCAGCTAGTCCCTCGAGTACACCTCCCATCGAGCCACCTTCTGCTCCTCCGCGGAAGGTCATGTTTCCTTGTCGATTATGCAAGGAGGACCATCTTCTTTGCGATTGTCCTGGCATTCCCAGGATACTAGAAGTATGGTCTCACGATCCGGGCCGCCCCTCATCCTCCTCTGAAGCTCACGACGATGCTACCTTATCAGCTGGGAATGGTAAGGGAAAAGGGAAGATTCAAATCCCCTGTAGACTTAGTGAAGGCATTCATCCCCTTCACCTTTGTCCACTCATGGATAAAGCCTCCGTTGTCTTGGAAAGTCTTACAGCTCCTTCACGCCAACTTCCCGTTGGTTATCAATGTCTCTCTGTAGCTTCCGATCGTTCCTCTGCTGACAAAGAGATTGATTCATATTCTTCTCTTGTCCGGCCCCCTCTTCCCGAACCCGGCTGTCCCCGGCCTGTTCCAGACCACCCATTGGTCAGAAAGAGTGTCGACTCGAGTCCACCGCTCGCTCACTCTGTTTTGGAAGAGAATCACGCCCATGTTCTTCTCATCTCTTCAGATTCTCCTGAGTCCCGAAATAACTCTCCTAACCCAGCTACTCCTGAAGGTTCTCCTTCGGTTCCTTTAGCACATGGGGGCAATCATACGATTCCCTCACCAAGTAGTCTGGTCACATCTTTTGATTGGAATCGCCTGATCGCCGGTCGCCTTCCATCCCATATGCCTTTCCAGATCACAGTACATGCCTGTGCTAAGGTAGTACCTGGCACTGTTTTGGATGAAGGGGCATCTATCAGTCTTATGCCATACACTACTTGGCAAGCTTTAGGTTCCCCTCAGCTTGGGCCAGTCACTCAAAATTTGTTGGCCTTCGACGGAGGAGCCTGTCCATCTCTAGGAGTTCTCCCGAAGTTACCCATTACTTTGGGAGGCAAAACCATCTATATAGATGTCTTGGTTACCCAAGGTGTTTTAGACTTTAGTCTTCTCCTTGGTCGTGACTATGTTTACGCCATGGGGGCCCTCGTTTCTTCGCTTTTCCATGTGGTTTTCTTTCCGCACGATGGAAGAATTGTGACTATCGATCAAGTGTCATTCATTAGTCCCCCGATGCCTCCTGCGCCATTGTCGTCCCCTCCCAGTTTTCATCCACCAGTTGCATCTCCCCCACCACAGATCAACTACGTGGCCACCTATCCCATGCTTAGATCCAGTGATGTCGTCGTCGTGCATAGTGTCCTAGGGGCATTGGCCCCTGACTTCCAAGATGTTGGCCTTCCACCAGGAGTGGCACTCTTGGGAGCCTCAACTTCCTCTTCATTATGGTGAAGTTCCAATGGAGCATAGTTCGTTTCCCTGTGTCAAGCTCCTTAAACAATGAAACAAAGAGTCTCGACCATAGTTCTTGATCTTGTGTCAAGCTCGTTAAAAAATGAAACAATTTCCCCTTTCCAATTGCGTCTTTCAATTAAGATCTCGTAAAGCTTCATTCCATCCACTTTGTTGAATGCAATGAAGCTTGGGGGGCATGTACCTCATCCTGCGCCATTGCACTGGGGGCATGCCCATTTCCAACAAGCAGTGTCCTTCCTGGTTCAAGCTTGTGTCCCGAGGATAGTTTTGATCTTGTGGCGACCTCGTTAACAAACGAAACAATGTGCCCCGAGGATAGTTTTGATCTTTTGGCGACCTCGTTAAAAAACGAAACAAGGTGGTCTAGCATAGTTCCTGATCTTGTGTCAAGCTCGTTAAAAAGATGAAACAAGGGTTATGAGGATAGTTCTTTTACTGTGTCAACCTCATTAAAAAATGAAACAACTCCTCCTTTTCCAAATCGAGTCTTTGATTAAGATCTCGTAAAATCCAAGTCGATTGTTTCCAAGATCTCGAAAGTGAACCTTCATTCTATCCACTTTGTTGAATGCAATGAAGCTTGGGGGGCATGTACCTCGTTTTGCGTCATTATGCTGGGGGCATGCGAACTTATAACAAGCATAGTTTTTCGTTTCAAGCTTGTGTAAACATGAAACTGAATCCAAGCAAAGTTCTCCATGGTTCAAGCTTGTGTAAAAATGAACCCATACCCATTTTACATCTCGTGATTGCTGTCTTTATCTGCTAAATTCTGCTAGATGAGCCTTGGTTGTTTTCATTCCATCGCCGCCATCTCTTTGGCCGATCATATGCTTTCACTTGGTTGTTTTTCCTTTCCTGAGGAACCGCAGCAATGAGTGGTTTTATTAGCCAGCCTCTTGACCATTACATGTTTTGAGCAGTTCCACCATTACTGGAACCAGTTGCTACCCTTTATACCACTCGTTCCTCTAGGACGAGTCTCCTTTAAGCTCTTTTCTGACTCGCAAAAGATGAAAATATTGCTGAGTATTTTTCCCTTTTTGACTTGTTAAAGAGAATAAAAATGGAGGTCTACTTTTAGCTCCTTTCTGACCGTTTAAAGACGAAAAGATTGCTGAGTTATTCCTCTTGACTCTTTAAATGTAAATAAGAGGCGGTCGTCTTTAAAACTCTTTTTCGACCATATAAAAATGAAAAGATCGTCGGGTCCTTGTCATTTCAGGCTCGTTAATGGTTACGAAACGACGTGATATCGATCGCTTTTTTACTTTTTCAGGTCGATGTTACTATATATGAAAAGTACTCCTCGATCGTAATGGTCGGGCGTTTCTTTCGAGCATTGTTTTATACTTTTTCGGGCTCGGGAGACACAACTTTACGAAAAAGGGCCCCCGTGGAGTTTTCTTTTCTGTTGTCTTTTCAGACTCTCTAAACAGGAAAAGGCGCCGAGTTCTTCCTTTGTCAGACTCGTTAAAACCTAATGACATCGGATTCCGTCGAAATGACGCTCACAAGCATATGCTATCCCCATCAAGCTTGTTAAAAAATCTGGGGTACTCGCCAGAAATGGTGGGGAAAATGGACCCATAATTATTGTCGTGTCGGTAGTATGTCGCTCTTAAACATGGCACTTGTCTGCATTTGTGTCTGGGTGGGGACATCTCATCTTGTTTTACATTAGCCTCCGTGGGTTTGGGTTATCCTATTTGACCTCTCATCTGCTCGTTGCCTTGTCACCATGACCTCTGCTCATTTGATGTCAAATACTGCCAAGTCCACTGTCGTGCTGCCGATATGTTCAAGAGAAGTTGACCTCTGCAGAATTACAACCTCCCTCTGATACCTCACATAATTTTGATTCACCACAACATTCTTCCTCTGTCTCGTGTCAATGATGTGGGCAACCCTATGGCCCACCTTTGATCAAGGTTACTTCCTGTCAACTTCAGCTCATTATCCAGGTAGCTGATCTAGAGACTCCCTTCGGGTGCCTTGGAGCCTGCATGCCTCAATGGCAGGTTCTTCGTATTCGACGAGAGGTTTTCATCATTGGCCTCCAATCGAATGATTCTGCGGGTGTTCGACGCCAGCTCACTTACTCGCACGACGTAGATTTTACCTATAGTACCTTGAGGGCCATTGTCATTATTTGTGGTACCTCTCGCGTCTGTTAACAGTTTTCATCATTGACTGGTAATCAGATGATGTTCATGCATGTTCGACTTCAACCTATGTATTCGCATGCCTGAACTTGTACTCTGTTCGGGTCGAGATGGAGCGCAAGACCCTGGATTTTTTTTGTTGGAATCCAGGCTGCGATTTGTGGCTCATTATGATCATTACATGACTCATTCACTAGATGGATGTGACCATGCCTGAGTCTATTTATCGATCCTCATTGGATGGCTGCGCCCATACCTTGGATCTAGATTATTATGTACTCTGTTATGGATGGTTGCGCCCATACCACATATATCATGTACTTGAGATATCAGTTGTACTTATTTACGCAGGTTCTCCAGCGGCCGTATTTTCAGTTACGCATGTTCTTGTGAATCATTTCACCCCTCTCTCTCTCTCGGGCCTCATGCTTTAGGGGGCATCTGTTACACAGTAATTTGTCACCGTTTGTCACTGTCCCTGTTACCCCTCACCCGCACACTGGAGGACTCATTCCGGGACCTGTGAGAAGTGACATGACCTGAAACCACTTGCATCATATTCCTCTAAGTATGAGATTCATTTTCCCTGAAGACATCTCCTGCAAAATATCCATGAAAACAACTCTTTTTGCATTAGCGCGGGTCCACAGTTCACTACCCACGCCAATGAGGGAAATCCTCTAAAAAGGGCGCGCCATTGGCGCTCTGTCTCAGAGTTGCACTCGCGCCAACCGAATTGAGTAAAGTTTTTAACCAACAAGCTCCCGAAGGTTCTCTTCAACCCATTCACCAACTGAATCTATGTTGAGCTAGGATGGTTTGGCTTCGAATCTCCATAGAAGGGAAGTGGTTTGCCACCTTTCATGGAAGTTTCCAAGTGGTAAAGCCAATCCCATGAATAATGTGGTTGATCCTATCTCTTTCCTCTCTATCTATAAAAGCTTGCCTCTATGCCTTGAGCAAGCTAGTAGTAGTAGTTCTAGTCAGTAATTCCAGTATAGTGATAGAGAGTTTGAAGCTGCAAGAGCCTTCTTTGCACCCATAAGGCCAAATCTAAGTAAGGAGATTCTTGTCACCCAAAGAGAGAGAGGCTTGTTCCTATCCCAACAAACTTTGCAAGACTTGTGTAGCTGACTACCCAGCCAAAGGAGGATTTGACGTCAGAACAATGGTTGTATTCTTCTTTGTTACTTATCAATAATAAATGACTATCATTATGGTTCCACTCTCATTGTATTATGTTTGATGTTGAGTTATATCTTTTCTGACTGATATATAATTGCATCTACTATATTTTATGCTTGTATTCGTGTTGTTCTTTGCATGTGCAGGTGTCCAATCGTGGAGATCGTGGGGATCGTGACCGGCCAAGGCAAAGGAATGAGAGCGACGTCTCTTCTACGTCCAACATTAGCATTGGAATCCAAGTAGGTTCTCACCATCCACTTTTTATTTTCAATTAGGAACTTGCGTGATAGCATTGTGTGATTGTTGCTAGACCTGGTCTAGGCTAGTAGGGATCATCTCTGTCCGCATAGAGGATTTACCTCCACAACAACCCTCTCTTCAAGGATATCAGTATGCATCACACTTCCCGTGTGCTGTATGTGGGATGTATACTGGAATCCCTGTGTAACAGGTGCGCTGATCAGAAAAGGCTAATTTTGCCTCCAGACTTTGGTTTTTCTTCACTTTTTTCAGCTCTATTCAGGAGTTTTGCTGTCTGTAGTCAGTATACCTTTGTTGGAAACCCCCTTCCTTGCCATTATTCCACCTCCATTGTGCAAAGAACTATAAATGTTTTTATGTATTATGAGCCATTTTCAGTTCTCTTTTACAAAGAAGTAGCGTAATTGAACTGTCGTTTCTTGATTTGAAAGTGTCGCAAGTGTCGTTTTCAGTCATAGAAGAGAATTCGATTGTTCTTGATAGTTGATTACACTGTTACTCTTGTATTTGATTTGGATTAGTATTTTTTCAAGTGTCGAAAGCAAGTTTTCAAGTCCAAATAACAAAGTGTCATCATTGTCTTCATTTTGTCTTGAAAAGAAACTTGTTAGTAATGTCACTTTGAAAAATAATTCAGATTTGCGCTTAGCTTTCTTTTAATCATTCACACATTAAGAAGGCTGAAAACAAATACATGCATGTGCATTTTCATTTAGACTGTTTTTTGGTTTGATTTAGGACAGTGCATATAGTGTGTGCTCTCTGCTCTATGTTGAAAGAATATCATCTCTCTTTCTTTAGTAGGTAGGATTTTCATTGCAAAAAGAAGATTAAATGATTGTTTATCATCTTAGATTGGATTTTAGGAATTGTATATCTACATCACGCGGTGAACCTGAAAGGAAAATTTCTTAAGCAAGATCAACTGTAAAATAAATTTAATGAATCTAAAAACGTTTTGGAACCTAACACACAACATTTAGAAGTCTAGGCTAGAGACATATTCCGGTGTCGTAAAGCCTGGTAACTGTTGTTTTCATTTCTGGTTGGGTGATTCCTCTGTGGAGCAATAAAAAGGTGTCTTATGAACTCCTAATTACCTCACATTAATTATCAACCCAGGGACGACTTTTTATTTCAAGAGTGTACTTTGTCTGAGGCGGCTATCTACTTAAGAGCAATGTTCTGCAATATAGTGCTTAAAACCCAAAAAATAGATGAACGCTTGAAAAAGAAATCTAATTGGAACAGCAAGAAACTAAATCATTCATTCAAACAACCATCAATCGAGGATATGGTAGCAATGACTCAGTCCTCTAGAAATTGATGAAGGAAAAGGAATTAGAGTATGGATCATGGATCTGGGAGCATAATAGCGTCTGCCGTGTCTCACGACAGCCTTGATCCTCCTCTCACACCAAAGCAATACATGCAAGTAAATAAATCAGCAGAAAGTAAAACGGAACAGCGAAATGGAAATAGAACAGCAGCAAATGAAACAGCAATCAAAAGAACTAAATCTCGCGAGTCAAAAGTAAACTTGAACCAAACTCACATTTTGCAATGAAATAACAATCTTCAAAAGCAATTTACTTTATGAGGCGATATTCACAAATGAATTATGGAACAACAGTTATCATATATACAAAGCACACTAATATAGTAATCTGAGATGAGAACTATGTTTCCAAATACAACATTACTTCTGGATTCCAATAATCATAACTTCAAATAAATCTTGTGATGGTAACGTTTAATACAAAAGCTCTGTAATAGAAATACCCGATTCAGATTGATACCATGCAATCAATTCTGGAAAAGACTTAATAATATAACGCAAAATCGCCACAAGGAATTCGGAAAGAACATTAATGAATTAATGATCACATAGCATTCATGCATCAGATTACTGAACAATAAAGATAGCAAACCACGCATAAAACAAAAGAAGATACTATACAGTAGTAGCAGCGTATTCCGCCATAGGCTGGGCCCTTAGCCGCTAGCGGATGCTGCGGGATCACTTCAGAATAAGAAGAATGAACAGCAACTCCCAATTCATTTATTAATCAGCCAATTGGAATCATTACAACAGCAAAAGCTACAACATGAATAATCCACCACCGTTGTCCATCATTTCTCTATCATTCTTCCATCATCACGTCTCTCTCCAATCTGCCCCGTCTCTGATCTTGGGTTTCATTAAATAGAGAAAGATCAGAGTATAGATAATTACAATCATGATTTCTCTTACAAATTTAGGTTGATTCTAACCCATTGATCAACAAGAACAAGGCGGATTTAGGTTTGCAGCTAAGATTTGGAGGGCGGCCGCAACAGCAAATCCCAGAAAATCGTGTTCAAAGAACCCTGCGTTTCTCCCTGTACAAGCCGAATTTGGGCAAACTGTTCTTTATGAAGATAATTGGGCCCGTTCTGGACAAAACTCATGTTCCGGATTTTCCAAATTCGTCTTCATTTGCTCAGAATCTTAACCGAAAAACTGTCACTCCTTAAACCAGCGAATTTCTGAGTTGGCTGATTTAAAAATCAAATCTTCAATCTGGAAGTTACTTTGGAGGCTAAGAATGGCGAATGATGTTACAACCAACTTATTAGAACTATCATTGATAAATTAATGCATAATAATCAATTTATTAAAAATAAAAGAGAATAAATAACATTCATCCATGAGAGCATAAATTATTTATAAAATGGATTTAAATGATAAATTATAATAAATGTCATGATGAAGAATGGTGGAAATGGGTGGAATAAACCTTCTCAAGTGAGAATAATCATGGCATATTAACGACCCCACACACCCCCACACTCAATATGTTGCATGTCCTCATGCATCGAAAACTGAATATATTGCATGTCCTCATGCAACCCAAAGACAAAAACCATGTGTTAACCAAGCAATAAAAAATATGTTCCTCTCAGCTCATGAAATGGATAGAACAAATGAATTCTTCCTTCACTTTTAGTAATCTTGATGAAGGCATAACAATTTTTACATTGACATTCAACTATATGTATGAAGTTGCAGCAAAATATGATATAGATAACAGCAAACTTCATTAAGCATTTTCTCAAAACTACAAACCAGATTTTGTTGAAATGTTGCAAGTAAATTTACAATACATGAATGTCTCTATGATCCAAAAATCAAATCGTTTTGATGCACGGATCATGGGATATAAACAAAATGGCTGTAGGTGAGAGTTCATGATTTCCGAAATTTTATGAACCAATATTTCTTGAAATTATCTAGGTATGTGTATTTTAATAGTATGTTTGTGTTTCCTAGAGATCACAAGAATTGAGTTCATAGTTTTTGAAAATATGGGAAATCAATTTCTACACTGAAATTGTATGACTGAAATTGCATGCCTTAAATGAGAAAGGAAATAGGAAACATCCATCATGCGTAGCGATTCCTCCCCCTCTCTGAAAAATTAGCATGTCCTCATGCGATGCGAGAAAACAAATAGAGGTGGTTGCTACCAGCTGTTGAATTCTATGCTTGGTGTAAAACAACATGAAATAAGGGAGGTGTTGAGAGTGGATAAGAATAGCAATGGATGATAAAGAATATGAATGACGTGGGTATAAGAAAGAAATGAATGAAAAGAACACTCCCCCACACTCGAAAATGACATGCTACTGAAAAAAGGGGAAGTGGTAAAGATGTGGAATGAAGGATGACAAATAATGCTCAAAATAGATTTGCATTAGATTCTCCTAAATTTATAATAAATTAGAAAACTATGCAATTTTACCTCAAGTTTTACCTCCAAAAAAATGTGGAATGACATATATGGACTGGCAGTTGTGGAAGCTGATGTAGATAGAGTTGGTGCTGAAAGTGATGCAAAAGGTGGAATCCAGAGAAGCACATCATGTCTGAAGAATTGTTCACGTTCGCGAGCCTCTACTGTGAAGTGCAATAGTGTGGTCATGCTACGAATAGAATTCTGCTCATACTTGTTGTTCTCCTGTAAACAAAGTACTATTTTGCATACAATGTTCTTGAATCCATAGTGTTAGCTTTGAATAGCAACAGATAAAATGCATGCAAAATTGCAATTAGAAAAACTTATGTATACATGCAATAGTAATATGTTGTCAAATCAACAAGGTATGGCAAAGTGTAGTAATCATATCGCATGCAATTCCATAATGCATACATTCCCCCCTCCAATTGAAAAAAAGGGTTCCATAACCATAAAGCATATGAGAGGGGTGGTGCGGACGGCAAGGCAATGGAATGAACAATATATCAATAAGTGAAGCAGAGTACACGTATTAATGATAGGACGGTGAAATTATGGTGATATTGAGAGCAAAGTGTGTAAAGAGAGTTATGAATAAGAGATAGGACGCTTTGGATTGATGATAGTTTATACAAAACGAAAAAGGACAACAATATGCTAAAAAGATGCTTTGCTGATAGTATTCTAGCTGAAAATGATGCGGTTGATCATAAAACAATTGCTCATGCATAAAGGTTCAAAACAGGGAAAAGGTTAAGGAAATAACTTCTCTGATAAAAAGAAAATAAGAAAAGGGTATTATAATAATAATTGACGAAAAGATATAACTTCAATACCATAAGCAGAGCCGCTGCTGCCAGCAGGCGTCCATAGCCTCGGCAGGGTTGCTTTTTAACCCATATGAGCCAGAATCCTCAATTTATAACTAGAGAGTTTCAATGTTGTTCTACAGAAGAGATCAATGTGCTGGCATGGTAACCAGATAACCACACTGCCATTCACTAGGATGTAGCAAAAGTGATCAGGCCGGCTCGTGATGAGACCTCCTGTTCCATGGATAATTTGGCTATCCAATGGATCATAACCCTGGTGTGGTGGCCATAATGGGAATGTCACTTTCTTACAACCTTATGAACATGGTAGGCTGGCTCGTAATGAGACCCCCTATCCTCCATCTGCGAACAAAATTTTGTTGTTATTACATATTTTTATGATAAAAAGAGGGAGGCTCAGTACTCCTTAAGAGCAGGGATGGCGGAAGAAGTGGAACATGTCAATATAAAAAAATATACCCATAATCTCATTTATTATAGATAGAGAAGATTATAACCAGGAAGGGTGGAACCAGCATGGTATTAAGATGATCAATCAGTATCATGTACAGCAGAAAACAATGCAGTAAAGGAATATATAAATAATTGTGTCCCTTTTAAAAAGAATCTATCATCAAAGAGCTGTCCTTTTAAAGATCATAACGTGAATAATATTAACTTTGCTTCAAAAGAAACCATAATTCCTGTCCTCATAAAAGTAGTGTACTTCATGCCATGAAAGAGAATCAAGAGAATGTGGTTGAGCTGAACTATGAATAATCCCACAAGAGAAAGGAAAGGGTTTCCCTCAAAAATATTCCCAAAGTGTTGCTCTTTAGAATGAACAGCAAAAACACTCAAAAAGTGGTGTTCCGTGTAGGGAACATCAAAGAAAATGCACACCAAAAAACAAAAATACACACAGAAAACGCGAAAATGCAAATGTCGTTCCTTTTGAAAGAGAAGAATCCATGCAAGCAAAACTCGAACTGCTGTTCGTTTTGAAAAAGGAACAGCAAAAACACGAACTGCTGTTCCTTTTGAAAAAGGAACAACAAAAACTCAAACTGCTGTTTCTTTTGAAAAAGGAACAGCAAAAAACTCAAACTGCTGTTCCTTTTGAAAAAGGAACAGCAAAAAACTCAAACTGCTGTTCCTTTTTCAAAAGGAACAGCAAAAAACTCAAACTGCTCTTCCTTTTGAAAAAGGAACAACAAAAAACTCAAACTGCTGTTCCTTTTGAAAAAGGAACATCAAAAACTCAAACTGCTGTTCCTTTTGAAAAAGGAACAGCAAAAAACTCAAACTGCTGTTCTTTTTGAAAAAGGAACAACAAAAAACTCAAAGTGTTGTTCCTTTTGAAAAAGGAACAGAAAAAACACACCAAATGCTGTTCCTTTTGAAAAAGGAACAACAAAAACACACCCAACGTGAAAGTGCAGAAGTGCTGTTCCATTTCGAAAAGGAACAGCAAAATGTAAAAGTGCAAAAAGTGCTGTTCCATTTCGAAAAGGAACAACAAAAATGTGAAAGTGCCAAAAAGTGCTGTTCCATTTCGAAAAGGAACAGCAAAATGGAAAAGTGCCAAAAAGTGTTGTTCCATTTCGAAAAGGAACAACATACTGGAAAAGTGCCAAAAAGTGTTGTTCCATTTCGAAAAGGAACAACAAAATGGAAAAGTGCCAAAAAGTGCTGTTCCATTTCGAAAAGGAACAGCAAAATGGAAAAGTGCAAAAAGTGTTGTTCCATTTCGAAAAGGAACAGCAAAATGGAAAAGTGCAAAAAGTGCTGTTCCATTTCGAAAAGGAACAGCAAAATGTGAAAGTGCAAAAAGTGCTGTTCCATTTCGAAAAGGAACAGCAAAATGTAAAAGTGCAAAAAGTGATGTTCCATTTCGAAAAGGAACAGCAAAATCACACAAATGCTGTTCCATTTCGAAAAGGAACAGCAAAAATAGCAAAAACACGCAAAGAATGAATTAGCTGTTCACTGTATTGAAGTTGAGGATGGGTCACAGTTTGAATGAAGCAACACCTGAAACACAAAATATAAAAGAAATTAGAAAAGAAACAACATTTTATTTAAAAAAAATATGTAAATTAAGTTACAACAGCTATGATATTATGTAAAAAAAATGATCTCTTTGAAAAATGTTTTGGCAGCAGTGCCAAAATGTGGAGCGATAAAAAGGTGTCTTATGAACTCCTAATTACCTCACATTAATTATCAACCCAGGGACGACTTTTTATTTCAAGAGTGTACTCTGTCTGAGGCGGCTATCTACTTAAGAGCAATGTTGTGCAATATAGTGCTTAAAACCCAAAAAATAGATGAACGCTTGAAAAAGAAATCTAATTGGAACAACAAGAAACTAAATCATTCATTCAAACAACCATTAATCGAGGATATGGTAGCAATGACTCAGTCCTCTAGAAATTGATGAAGGAAAAGGAATTAGAGTATGGATCATGGATCTGGGAGCATAATAGCGTCTGCCGTGTCTCACGACAGCCTTGATCCTCCTCTCACACCAAAGCAATACATGCAAGTAAATAAATCAACAGAAAGTAAAACGGAACAGCGAAATGGAAATAGAACAGCAGCAAATGAAACAACAATCAAAAGAACTAAATCTCGCGAGTCAAAAGTAAACTTGAACCAAACTCACATTTTGCAATGAAATAACAATCTTCAAAAGCAATTTACTTTATGAGGCGATATTCACAAATGAATTATGGAACAACAGTTATCATATATACAAAGCACACTAATATAGTAATCTGAGATGAGAACTATGTTTCCAAATACAACATTACTTCCGGATTCCGATAATCATAACTTCAAATAAATCTTCTGATGGTAACGTTTAATACAAAAGCTCTGTAATAGAAATACCCGATTCAGATTGATACCATGCAATCAATTCTGGAAAAGACTTAATAATATAATGCAGAATCGCCACAAGGAATTCGGAAAGAACATTAATGAATTAATGATCACATAGCATTCATGCATCAGATTACTGAACAATAAAGATAGCAAACCACGCATAAAACAAAAGAAGATACTATACAGTAGTAGCAGCGTATTCCGCCATAGGCTGGGCCCTTAGCCGCTAGCGGATGCTGCGGGATCACTTCAGAATAAGAAGAATGAATAGCAACTCCCAATTCATTTATTAATCAGCCAATTGGAATCATTACAACAGCAAAAGCTACAGCATGAATAATCCACCACCGTTGTCCATCATTTCTCTATCATTCTTCCATCATCACGTCTTTCTCCAATCTCCCCCGTCTCTGATCTTGGGTTTCATTAAATAGAGAAAGATCAGAGTATAGATAATTACAATCATGATTTCTCTTACAAATTTAGGTTGATTCTAACCCATTGATCAACAAGAACAAGGCGGATTTAGGTTTGCAGCTAAGATTTGGAGGGCGGCCGCAACAGCAAATCCCAGAAATCGTGTTCAAAGAACCCTGCGTTTCTCCCTGTACAAGCCGAATTTGGGCAAACTATTCTTTATGAAGATAATTGGGCCCGTTCGGGACAAAACCCATGTTCCAGATTTTCCAAATTCGTCTTCATTTGCTCAGAATCTTAACCGCAAAACTGTCACTCCTTAAACCAGCGAATTTCTGAGTTGGTTGATTTAAAAATCAAATCTTCAATCTGGAAGTTACTTTGGAGGCTAAGAATGGCGAATGATGTTACAACCAACTTATTAGAACTATCATTGATAAATTAATGCATAATAATCAATTTATTAAAAATAAAAGAGAATAAATAACATTCATCCATGAGAGCATAAATTATTTATAAAATGGATTTAAATGATAAATTATAATAAATGTCATGACGAAGAATGGTGGAAATGGGTGGAATAAACCTTCTCAAGTGAGAATAATCATGGCATATTAACGACCCCACATCCTCCACTTTGAGACGATAAGTGCCAGTACGGACTTGTGCTCCCACGTATCGTCGAGTATATATTGGGAGACCACAATAGGCTATATCCTTTATCCATAGGAAGCTGTGTCTGCTGCCCTATCGATCGCAATGCACTGAACACAGCATTCGGAAGATTGACTGTCGTACCGTAAAAATTGTTCTGCAGTTTTGCGATTAGTTTGGTAATCCCTCTGTCTAGATTTTCAGAGTAGTCTCTTTCATTCCTTTTCAGACTCCTTAAATTAAAAGTTCCATCTGAGCACTTGTCACTTCAAACTCATTAAAAATCGAAGGTGACTAGAGTCATCTTTTGTTTTTTCTCGACTCTTAAAAATTGAAAAAACAAGTTGTGTCAAAGCATCTAAAATTCATTTAATTCAGAAACATATTTCCCCTTGATTTTTAGTTGATCGAGTAATCCGCAATCGTGGAAGAAAGTCAATTGTAACTCCGTCGTTCGCAGAGGCTTATGAGTCAACCGTCTTTATGTCCAGAGTCAAAACTGTTACAGACGAAGCAAACTCGTTTAATCGGTTCAAAATCCCCTGGTAAAGTTAGAACAAGTGTTCTGACACCATCGGAGACTCCGGTTACTCCAAACATTTCTGGTATCCCTACCTCTATAGAAGAAGTTCCATAGCCACCAAAGGACAGTAGAGCTGATCCTAGTGTGAAGGTAAACACTTGTATTACTGAACCGGCTCCATCTAAAGCTGATTCGGAAGGTGTTATTCTCAAAACATTTGTCCTTGCAGAATCTATACCTTCTTCGACACCAGAAATATTTTACGGACCTGACGGTCTACCTCTTCGACCTGGTCTGATTGTTATAGAGGATATTGTGGAGGATCCTCCATCTAGTACTCTATCGCAATTTGGAGTCGGGATCACCCTATATCCTTCTTCATCAGAAATTCGTCTACCGTTATCGGAAGCTCCTATAGAATCGCTAGGAAATATTTTGGATACACTAGAAATGTCTTAACAACCATCGACATCTAAGACTGTGTCATCTGACACAACGACGACAGAACTTCCTGCTGTCACTCCAACAATGTTCATCGGCATACCATCTGTCCCAACTAGCTCTCAATTGCTAGATGGGGCCCACCCAGGGGCTATTTCGATAGTATGGTCTGTTCCAGTTTGTTCATCCGGAATAATATCCGAGAACTCTTATGTTGAGTCTCAGCAAATTGATCCTTCACAGTGTCAATTTGGGCAGTCCAGTCCTCAAGGACAAATCATTCCTTTAAGTATCGGATTACCGCTGTATGGTGGGCAATATATCCTTTCATTGTCTCCTCTGGGAGGACAACCATACGAGAGTTCACAACAAAGTTTAGGTTATGCTGGAATTACATTAGCGATTAGGTGCCGATATTGCCTCAACAACCAAGAGTTGTATACTACATGCAACAATGTTTACCTATGTCAAATATACCAACTACGTTGGCTATTGTGACGGTACACAAGTACAATCATTGCCTATTGTATTCCAACCTCAGGTTTCTTAGGTTGTAATGCAACAGCCTCTTATCCCTGCGACTCAACCACAATCGCCAACTAGTGGAATGACACAGGCCCAAATGGGTACAATTACCCCTCATCTTGGTCAAACAGCCAGTATTGGACAACAGCACATGGCTTTGCAACCATGGCTGGTGCAATATCAACAACTGCAATTCCAACAAGTTTACCAAGGATCTAAGCAACAAATGTTTGCAAATAATGGGTAGCTGTATATTCAAAACGGTCAAAATCAACCATTCTACAATGGTTATGCCCATCAACCTTACCAAAGTTACCAACATCAAATGCATTATGCTGGTATGCAAAGACCAACTGCCCAGGTGATTCCATCTTATCTTAGGTATGCTTTGCCAAACCTGAATCAACAGTTACCCTTCATGACGACTTTAGAGTTACCAGATCTAAATCGGCTAACAAACGATCCAATTGCTTACGCCCCTTGGTGGCCAACGATTCCGCATAAACTTCCATCAGATATTCCTAAATTTAATGGAAATCCGGGTGAAGATCTGTCGAATCATGTGATGACCTTTCATCTGTGGTGTTCATCAAACACCCTAAACGATGATTCGATTATACTTCGCCTTTTTCAGAGAACATTGACTGGTCTGGCAGCAAAATGGTATATCGAATTACCTAGAGCTTCGTTGATAACTTCAGTACCCTAGCCACACCCCTTTTAACCCATTTTCAGTTACCCATAAGGTATGAAACGGGAACAGAACTTCTTACGAATTTCAAGCAAACAACAGCCACTCAGATATCCGATCATATTCATGAGTGGCGACGTCATCGTAGAATGGTAAAAAACGTATGTTCTTGATCAACTTCTAGCTGAATGGTTTATTAAGTCATTATTACCTTCCATTACAGAAGACGTGGCAAAGGGAGGAGTCGTCACTGAAGAGCAAGTTATTGCTTGTGCACAATATTGAGACTTGATTTATACTCAATCTGGCACACTCTACAATAAAATCCCTGACACTCCCAGACCAGAATTTTCCATTCCTCCTCCTCCTAAATCAAACAATGACTCTCATGCCGGCGATGGCATGATTGGTACGATAGACACGAAATCAACAAAGGCTACACCTAAAAAGGCCTGTAAGATTTCTAGTCAAAATGCAAAAGAAGAACTTCTCACCTCGGAAGTAAATGTCGTCTCAACAGAAAAAGGCAAAGAAACCAAGCAACCAAGAGGCAAGAATAAAAACAAAGGGAAGAAGAAGAAACCGGAAGAGTCGTTTCCTAAAAAATATTCTGCAAACCCCTCTGGAAATAGGAAACTGAGTCATCCATGCTTTATATGTGATGAGGACCATTGGACGAGCGATTGTCCACATAAAGCCGAGCTTAAGAAATTCTTCAAGAGTTCAAAAACCTCGGCGGTATTGACAGATACGTTTCCGAATCCAGGAACAAATCTGGTTGCTAGTAATAATCCTTCCCCATCCCAAGTGCTAATGTTGTCTATTTCGAAGTAGCAAAATGATGCTTTGATATCGACAAGGAATAAATATTACGGGAATCCACAAATGTCGAACAACAAGGATAATGATAAACCTAGTAGTTCGACAACAACTTCGACAGAAGTTATGTCACCCATCATCCCTAAGCTAACGATAAAGCTGCCAAAGGGAGTAGTACAAAAGTCGACATTTAATCCTCGTGCCAAAGCAGCACAGCATTATAATATAGTGGAGGATCTGGCCCAATCACGGTCCTCTATGTCGACACTTGAGGTACTGAAAAGTTGCCCCTCCCAAAAGCAGGCTTTATTATCAGCAATAGGTGGGATAGACCCAACGGATTCCAATCTTGTGTCCTTTAATCACAAAGGATATGACCCTCAGTTACCTGCTCAACTAGCTTTCCTTATTCAAGTGAAAGTCCTCAATGAAACTGTTCATCGAACAATTATTGATGAGGGGGCATCTACATGTATTATGTCGATGAGTTGCTGGAAAAATTTAGGCTCACCACCCTTGTTGCAATCATCAAAGATTTTAAAAGCATTTGATGGATGATCATACACTCCATACGGGATTTTAAGTAACTTGCAAGTTGAACTGGGGGGCGAAACAGTAGAAATTGATGTTGAAGTAATCGACGGAAACCTCGATTACAACATCCTACTGGGAAGGCCCTAGATATATGCCATGGCCACAGTTGTGTCGACCTACTTTAGGAAGATTGCATTTCCCTTCCAAGGAGGAATTACAATCGTCTACCAACAAACATTTCTCCCCAATAGTTCACAAGTTACGGGAAGCATTCCAATGATCCATGGAAGCAATCATTCGCTTCAAAATATTGGAGTAGGCCTCCTAAAAGACCCTGCCTTAATGGGTACTTTTGCCCTACCGCCTCCGAGTAATCTGGCAGAAGTGGCCACATTGGAAACCTGCAATATGAAATTTTCTATATCTAATGGATTCGGAAGATTACTAAACATTTTGTCAGCATGGATCATCGCCATTTTAGAAATATTGTAGCAATCAATTTTCTTGGCCTTGGGGGAAAACCCAAATCAATGCTCATTGAGTGTTTGGATAGATAGGTCTAAGGAATATGGCACCTCTTAAGATCCTTGGTCGCATGTACATTCTACAGACAAAGGAATCATTCAATCAATGATGATAGGAGAGGCACCATGGGAAGATTACCACCATCACTCCCATCTTCTAGATTATCATGAATATTATTCCAGAAACCTTAATCATCCTTCAGTTTTTTATTTTCTTTCAAATACTGTAAATATGGTTCTTATCTCGTGTCGACCTCGTTAAAAATTGAAACAAGGAGTCACGAGGATAGTTATTTTACTGTGTCAGCCTCATTAAAAAATGAAATGACTCCCTTTCCAAATCGAGTCTTTGATTACGATCTCGTAAAATCAAA
The DNA here is from genome assembly GCA_031772625.1 of Pinus tabuliformis. NCBI lineage: Eukaryota > Viridiplantae > Streptophyta > Pinopsida > Pinales > Pinaceae > Pinus > Pinus tabuliformis. Next base: position 1,280,143,839 of record CM062807.1, on the reverse strand, counting down.
GTCGAGTCTTTCTAAGATCTCGAAGGTAAACCTTCATTCCAACCACTAAGATGAATGCAATGAAGCTTGGGCGGCATGCACCTCAATTTGCATTATTATGCTGGGGGCATGCAAACTTATCACGAGCAGTGTTACCGGAGGGTTCAAGCTCGTTAAAAAATAAACCCGCCTCGAGCAGTTTTAACACGGAATTCAAGCTCGTTAAAAAATAAACATAAGAAATGAGAAAATGTCCCCCCAGAGTTTAAGCTCATTAAAAAATGAACCAATTTCTGGTAAATAACCATCGTGAATGTATTATCATCAGCCTTTGAAACCTTGGTCGTGTTCTCATCATCACCTCCACTCTATTTTGGCCGATCATTCACCTCCATTTCATTGTTTACCCTTTTTGAGGAGTAGCTGCAAAGAGTGATCCTGTTAGCCATCCTTGTGGCACTACCATGATTGGAAAATTCCAAACCTTACCTGGAAATAGCTGCTACCCAAATTTATCACTCATTCCTCAAAAAAACGAGTCTCCTTTAATCTCTTTTCAACTGACTCGCAAAATATGAAAAGATTACTGAGTAATTGGCCTCTCCAGCTCGTTAAAGTGACCAGAAGTGCTATCCCTCCTTTATATTTTAATCTTTTTGGACCTGAGGGATTATTACACAAAAAGATCAAGCGCTTGTTTTGTTTGGCTCGTTAAAAGTACCGAAAATTCATCCCTTTTGTATTGTTTTATACTTTTTCAGACTCAAGGGATTATATGACAAAAAAGGATTATTGGAGTTTTCTTTACATCCCTTTTCAGACTCTCTAAAATTGAAAAGGACCGAGTTATCTTTGTTGTTAAACTCGTTAAAACTAGATAGCGACAAACTTGTCCATACCGACAAGAACGAGTTTCACTATCGCTAGGCTCGTTAAAACATAGCGATGGGTTTGCCCGAAGGGAAAATTATAGAACAAGCATATGTTATCCTCCTCAAGCTTGACAGAAATAAAGAGGTACTGGTCAGCAATGACTGGGGAAAAATTGAGAATAAACTCAGAGAACCTTTATTGGTAGCAAGTCGCTCTTGAACATGACACTTTCACTCTGCATCCGAATCGGGTTGGGTTGTTCTGTTCACTGGTCATATCGCCATTGGTCCACCACACCATCCACATTTGGGGTTAACGCTACCAATCCATCATGTCAGTGTCGCCGATATGTTCAAGAGAAGTCGCTTAGAGAATTCACCTGTGTCTCATCCACTGCAATACATTTACACTCCATTCTTTCATGACCGCCACCCTGAACCTTGTATCATCAGATCGTTTTCAACTCCATTAAAATCATTTGCTCCGTTCTGTGTCGTAGATGTGGGATTCATTAAGTGTTATAGAAATTTTTGTGCCTTACAGCATTGAGCATGAAATGTCCATAATCCAAGGGATCCAAAGTCCCTAAATGAGTTGTTCCTACCCCTAAATGAACAAGGTCAACCAATGACAGCTTCTCCCAGAAGTTCTCCACCAAAAACAACTCAGAAATGGTCAAATCAGGATCAATTCAATGGCTCCACTAGCTATCTGGGTTGAAATGCAGAGGTTACACTGGCTGGTTGCACTGCAACACAGGTAGGAGCACTACTAGGGTGCGGTGAGCGGGAAATGACAAATGGCAAGTTCATTCAACGAGGTGGAAAGATCCTGGAAGCTTCCAGAATCTTCCTCAATGACACTTGCCTCAATGAATTCGACCAAGTGATGAGTAAGAGGTTCTCAACCTCCAAGTGGAAATAAGAACTGACAGAGAGAAGCCACAAGTCAAAACATGAGCTGACTCATCCTCTCTGCTCACATCTATATATGGATCTCTCACCCAGAGGTTCAGGAGGTTGGAATTTTGTACTTTGCAGAGAATTGTTGTTGGTTTGAGATTGAGATTAGTACATTGGGTGATTTATGCTTTGTTGGAGGAGAGGAAGGGATTATTTTGCTGGGAGGTAGATGCTGGATCGGGACTCATTTGGTTGTATCTCCTCTTGAACCTTGTTATCATATCAATAAAGCTACTTGAGTTTCTCCTATATGCTTGTATTTCAATGATGTTTTGTTATATTTGCATATTTAGTTTATATCTGATCCTAAACTAGTTATGAATGTGAATCTATATCTTTCGTGTAGTTTTCCTCTCTTGTGATCTTGCAGGAACTGGGTGAAGCTGGACCAGTGAAAGAGCAGGCAGCGGGAAGCGAACGAAAGAGAGAGAGATTGGATCGACAAACTAGCGGAAGACACCGGTTAGTTACATCCTTCTTTCTCTATTTGCATCTCATAAAGAAGAATACTCAGATAGTTTTCCTTGTTTGTTGCTAAGGCACTATCTGTTGGAAATAATACTGAGAGGGGGGGGTGAATCAGTATTATCAGATCAGTAAAACCTTTCCAATTTCATACTCAGAAACATATACGCTACTTCAATTAAGTGAACCCGCGTGTACACGCTATTGTGTCTAAAGCAACTAGCGTATATCCAGAGATCTTATAATTCAGTTATCTTTAATCTTCAGTAAATGCATCAGAACATTATTAAGCATATTAACAGTAAACAGGTGCAGTATAACAGAACAGAACATCACACAAGAGCCACACACATGAACACCATGATATAAGGTGGAAACCCAATGTGGGTGAAAACCACCTGCTGCAATTTGTCTCTTTCTTCTTTAATAAGAAACTTCTTTTACAATGTACTGGTGCAGTCCTTTACCAGTACGCAGGCTACAACCTGCAGAGGGCTACAACCCTCTCTCGTTTTCCAACTACTTTTGGAAGGGAGCTACAACCCCCTCAGCTCTTGTACTAGCCGATCTATTTACTAGTACGTAGGTGCTGACCCTACAACCTTCAGGGACCACGTTTCATCAATTTTCAGACTGGATCCAAGAGTACAAAACAGACATTACTACAATACAATCATCAACTTATACTTGCATCATAATTCATTAAACAACCCAATACTGAATCACTGAAACCCTGTCATCAAGAACACAGAACCCAAACCAGAGCCCAAAACTCTGCAACAACCACCAGAATCAACAGCAACCTGAAATATCAAATCTTATTATGCATACGCTGCTTCACTACATCAAAACCGCGTGTATACGCGCTTTCTCCAAAGGCAACCCGCGTGCAGATCTAGAAATAATTACTTATGCCTTCGCTGTCAGATCCGACCCTTGCCAAGCGTCCCGAACAGATAACTCGCAATACTAGATCTTCTCACTTCGTCAAACACCCCTTGCTTGCTCTCCTTTGCCTAATGATCTTCTCCTTATATAGCCTTAGGCCCTTCACAATACCACGGTCCAAAACCATAGTAACACAATACCATCAACCTCAAAACTAGGGATCGACACGCCCGTCGAGACACCATGGTCCAAAACCATAGGCACAACTTCCAAGAAATAACCGCCACGGACCAAAGATAAGTTTTCCACATACACGTGCTTTTACTGAAGCCAACCGGCGTGTACACGCGACTTGGGCTTAATGAACCTGCGTGTATGAACTTCCTTGGCATGCTGTACTAAGATCTGTTCTCTGATTAAGTTGCCATCACCTGTACCAACCTCTGAGCACCTGTACCAACCTCTGAGTGAGTTGTCATCAAGGACAACACTTGAATCATAATGCCAACAATCTCCCCCTTTGGACTTGATGGCAACCACCACACCAAGTCACTCTCCCCCTTTGTCATCAAGGGCAAAGGGCGGACCAAGATATTCTCTTCTTTGGTGTACCTTTTACTGTCCATACTGCTGTCCATACTCCCGCTGAGTACATGCTGAAGTTTCTGATGTGGCTCCCCCTTTGTATATGCCAAGTTGTATCAATCCATCCATGCTCCCCCTTAGCAGATGCAGGTTCTAAGACCAGCCATTCAGATCTGTACCATAAGCATCAGCCTGCAATACTATTCCTTTGATCAAACAACAAGATGTATCATTTAGTTTTATTAGCAACTTCTAACCATAATGCCAACAATGAATTATTTGAATTATATGCTCCCCCTGAGTGTGAGCCAACCATGACTGAACCATTTCCTGAGTCTGTTCTGCTCCCCCTGAGCCTGAGCCAACCATGACTGAACCTGGGTCTGTTCTGCTGCCTTTTCTTCATATACGCGACTTTGCAGCCTGTAACTCGCGTATATACGTGACTTGTCTTCATTATATCAGCGTATGCAGGATGGAATACTGAATTTCATCACTTTCAGATTCCCCTGTGTCTGTTATGTCAGCTGTCTGAATTATGCCACACCTTTCTGTCTCTGTCTTCTTCAGTTCCTGGAACTGTGATGATGTATGGTCCTCTTGTTTTGAATTTTGAAATCTACTCCTGCATTCCCTTACCCTGGTTACTATCTCCAATTGTTCATTTAATTTGGTAACTTCTTCAGTTTCTGCATTCTTCTTTTCATGTGCCATGAGACTTTTAATATCTTTGCTATTATTGGATGAAGCATTCTTCTTTTCACGTGCCATGAGACTTCTAATATCTTCACTATCATTGAATGAACTTGTAATATGGGTATAATAGCTTCTACCATCTTCTTCAAATATCTTTCCTTTGTTATGAGGGCATCTAGCAGCATAGTGACCAACTCTACCACATAGAAAACATTTGAAAGGTAGCTTACCTTTGAACCGTCCAGTTCCCCGTTCAAGATTCTTGACAAAATTTACCTCATCTTCTTCTTCTGACACTTCGAATGCGGCTTCTGGTGGTACCTCTTGTCGCATTTCAAAAGCAGTTAAGATCCCGTGAAGCTGTGACATGGTGATTTTCTGCACATTCTCCTTTTCTTCTATGGCAGATACTTTAGAATCAAATTTAGCAGATAGAGATCTCAAAACCTTTTCAACTAGGACAACTTCCTCAAATTCTTCACCCAGATCCCTCATACAATTCATAATCTCATCCATACGCAGGAAATAATTAGCTACGCTTTCATTATTATGCATCTTAAGAGTTTCATACCGGATTCTGAGAGTTTGAAGCTTTGCTCTTTTTACCTGATCGTCTCCTTCGTAGCTTGTGACGATTTTGTCTCATATTTCCTTAGCTGATTTGAAATGCATGATCTTCATAAATTTTGATTGTGTCAAACTACTCAATAGGACAGTAACAGCTTTGGCATTGAGCTCATATTGCTTTTTCTCTGCTGGATCTGTAGGAGTTGCTGATGGGAATTTGTATCCTCCTTCTACGATTCCCCAAATTTCTGCTCCAAGTGATTGTAGATATGCAGTGGTTCTTATCTTCCAGTGAGTAAAATTGTTCCCGTCAAAGACTGGTGGCCTGATGTGTGCCTCTCTTTCTGGATTAGCCATTCTGATGGATCTTTTCCTTCAAGCGATCAAGCTTCCTCTGAAGGACCTGCTCTGATTCCAATTGTTGGAAATAATACTGAGAGGGGGGGTGAATCAGTATTATCAGATCAGTAAAACCTTTCCAATTTCATACTCAGAAACATATACGCTACTTCAATTAAGTGAACCCGCGTGTACACGCTACTGTGTCTAAAGCAACTAGCGTATATCCAGAGATCTTATAATTCAGTTATCTTTAATCTTCAGTAAATGCATCAGAACATTATTAAGCATATTAACAGTAAACAGGTGCAGTATAACAGAACAGAACATCACACAAGAGCCACACACATGAACACCATGATATAAGGTGGAAACCCAATGTGGGTGAAAACCACCTGCTGCAATTTGTCTCTTTCTTCTTTAATAAGAAACTTCTTTTACAATGTACTGGTGCAGTCCTTTACCAGTACGCAGGCTACAACCTGCAGAGGGCTACAACCCTCTCTCGTTTTCCAACTACTTTTGGAAGGGAGCTACAACCCCCTCAGCTCTTGTACTAGCCGATCTATTTACTGGTACGTAGGTACTGACCCTACAACCTTCAGGGACCACGTTTCATCAATTTTCAGACTGGATCCAAGAGTACAAAACAGACATTACTACAATACAATCATCAACTTATACTTGCATCATAATTCATTAAACAACCCAATACTGAATCACTGAAACCCTGTCATCAAGAACACAGAACCCAAACCAGAGCCCAGAACTCTGCAACAACCACCAGAATCAACAGCAACCTGAAATATCAAATCTTATTATGCATACGCTGCTTCACTGCATCAAAACCGCGTGTATACGCGCTTTCTCCAAAGGCAACCCGCGTGCAGATCTAGAAATAATTACTTATGCCTTCGCTGTCAGATCCGACCCTTGCCAAGCGTCTCGAACAGATAACTCGCAATACTAGATCTTCTCACTTCGTCAGACACCCCTTGCTTGCTCTCCTTTGCCTAATGATCTTCTCCTTATATAGCCTTAGGCCCTTCACAATACCACGGTCCAAAACCATAGTAACACAATACCATCAACCTCAAAACTAGGGATCGACACGCCCGTCGAGACACCATGGTCCAAAACCATAGGCACAACTTCCAAGAAATAACCGCCACGGACCAAAGATAATTTTTCCACATACACGCGCTTTTACTGAAGCCAACCAGCGTGTACATGCGACTTGGGCTTAATGAACCTGCGTGTATGAACTTCCTTGGCATGCTGTACTAAGATCTGTTCTCTGATTAAGTTGCCATCACCTGTACCAACCTCTGAGCACCTGTACCAACCTCTGAGTGAGTTGTCATCAAGGACAACACTTGAATCATAATGCCAACACTATCACCTCTTAGAGTGGGATAGGGGCATTCCGAATTGGATAATTTTCCCAACAACAAATTGGCGACTCCGCTGGGGAGAGTATCTTGTTAGTTTATTTTTGTTTCTATTGCTATTCATTTCATAAACTCAAGAGTGCCGAATCGAACTGGATTTGCTATTTACAAATGCAAAGTAGAGATCAACTACTCTAGTCCTCTCACTGGGCCTGTTTATGATCTGAGAAGCTGATCCACAAGTGCTCTAACAGCCCTTTGTGATAGATCTTAGTCCTCCTATAAATCATCCTCCTAATTGTACCTAATTGATAGCTTTTATCCGGCCAAAATCTGTAGGTCAAACTGCAAACCGTAACCCAGAACCCAGAAACAACTCTCGTTTCTGCTTCAGCGCAGACTCTGTGAAGAGGTTCTTCATTTCAACGTAGGTCCCGTGAAGGCTACCTGCGCTGAATGTCAAATCCTCTGTGTTGGGAGTGCGCTGATCAGTCTTTGCCTTGTGCAGCTGTGGTTCCCTGCTTCCTTTTGCTCAGTTTTATCTCTGTTTTTGCAGCCTATTATCAGTCAGTGTACCTATCTGAAACCCCTTTTCTTTGCCTCAATTCCGCCTCAGTTGTATAAAGAAACTGTATTTGTTCTTTGTGTATTTGTTACATCATTTGTAGTTTCCATTACAAAAGTAAACTAGTCATACTGTCGCCCCTAGATCTAGACCTGTCGTAAGTGTCGTTTTGATCTTAGGAGTGAGTTTGTTTGTTGTTCACAGTTGATTTAGCTTTTACTTTTGTCTTTTGGTTTGAATTTATACATTTCAAGTGTCGAAACAAGTAAATCATAAAGTGTCGTAATCGTCTTTTTGATTTCGAAAAAGGAACTTGTTTTTGTTTTTCACTTGAAATCGAATTCAAATTTGTACAACAGCTTTCTTTTTAGGCATCAATATTAAGAAAGTGAAAACAAATACATGCATATGTGCATTTGCATTTTGACAGTTTGTATGTTGATTTAGGGAAAAGTGCATTGCTGTGTGCTCTATTCTCTTTGAGAAAAGATGGTGTCTTTCTTTTCCCCTTGTAGCTAGGATTTTCATTGTTGAAAAGATATAAAAGCTTGCTTATCATCTTTAGACTGCATTTAGGAATTGTATCATACATCTCGTGGTGATCCAAAAAGGCAAACTTCTAAGAAAGATCAACCTAAAATAAATTGAATGAACTTAACAATGCTTTGTAACATAACGCACAACATAGAGGTCTGGGCTAGAGACGTGTTCCGGCGTCGTAAAACCTGGTCACTGGTCACCTCACTGATGGTTGGGTGATTCCTCCTGAGAGACGATAAGTGCCAGTACGGATTGTGCTCCCGCGTACCGTCGCGTATATATTGGGAGACCCCTATAGGAATAAAACCTTTATCCATAGGAAGTTGTGTCGGCTGCCCTACTGATCGCAATGCACTGAACACAGCATTCAGGAAGATTGACCGCCCGTACCCTAAAAAGTATTCTGCGGTTTTGCGAAAGGTTTGGCACACCCTCTACCTAGAACTCCAGAGCAGTTCCTTTTGGCCTTTTTCAGACTCTATAATGGAAAAAGTCCATCCGAGCATTTGTCACTTCGGGCTCGTTAAAACATCGAAGGAGACTAGAGTCATCTTTAGCTTTTTCTCGACTCTTTAAAATTGAAAAAGCAAGTTGTGTCTAAAGCGTTGTTAAAATTTATTTTAAACGGAACAATCACCCCTTTTTCCTGCGTTGATCTTTAGGTTGAGAAAAATGGAGCCCACCAACCAAGGAATTCCCCTTGGTGGAAATCCTAGTCCTTTCTCCCCTTGGGGAGATGTTCGTGCACCCCATATGGCCACATTGTCGCTTCCAGGACTGACAATTGGCCTGCCAGTCTGGCTCTTCTCAACCAATATCGTTCAGAACACCACTACTCCTGAACAGTTGAATCAACAATTAGACAAGTCCAGAATTTCCCACCAACCTTCTACTTCTTATAATTCTTCCTCTCTTCCTTCCTCTTCGCATGACGGAACTTGTAAATCTAAAAACCAAGTTCCTAAGGAGAAGAAGGAAAAGAAGAAGAAAGAGAAAAAGAAGAAGGAGCCAAAGACAAATAAGGGAAAACAAGTGTCGTCTGATGAAAATCCACACACAACACTAACCAGGCCTAAATCGCCATGTGTCATCTGCAAGGGAGACCACTTTCACAAAGATTGTCCCTGCATCCCTCGGATACTAAGGGACTGGTCTCCCCGTTTGAACAATCCGGTGTCGTCAACCTCTGATAGCCATGTTGAAAGTACACTGTCAACTAGCGAAAGTGAAGTCCCAGGACAGAAAGGGAGGGCTAGACCTCCCTGTAGACTGTGCGAAGGAAACCATGCCCTCCACCGTTGTCCCTTCTTAGACGAGGTCAAAAGAGTCTTGGAAGATCGCCCAGTTTCACCATTGCGACTTCCTCCTGGATATCAAAGACTCTTGCCAAGTCCTTCATTAGTTGAGAATCCAGCTGGTCCACTCAAGTGGTTAGCTGAAGCGTCTATCATTGAAGATAAGCCGACTGAATCCATACCAGACGAAAGTCAAAAGGTCGAGGTGGCAGTTGACCCAGTCTTGCCTTCAGAGGATTTATCTTCGAATGATACAGTCACTGAAGAGGATAAGGATGACACCATCCAGATTCTTTTCATCAACACAGACTTCGACGAACACGGGGGCAATGCACCCATTCCTTTATCGCAGGAAGGAAGTTCGTCAGAGTGTTATCCGGCCGTCTATTCCGTCGCACCACCAAGCAACCTAGTTGTGTCCTTCGATTGGAACCAACTAGGCAGACCCCAATTGCCAGCCAGCATACCATTCAGAATTATCGTTCAAATATACAAAATGGTAATGGCTGGCACCATCATTGATGAGGGGGCATCTGTGAGTATCCTTTCCTCTATTGCTTGGAAAGCGCTTGGTTCGCCAGCGCTTTTGCCTGAAATGAGAAATCTGACAGGCTTCGATAAAGGAACCAGTCGACCTTTAGGGATCCTCCCCAATGTGCCTATCACATTGAAAGGGAAGACCGTTCAAATGAACGTGATGGTCGTTCAAGGACCCTTGGATTATAACCTACTCCTTGGATGAGACTATATATATTGCATGGGAGCCATCGTCTCCTCACTCTTTAGAGTAATGTGTTTTCCGCAAGAAGGAAGAGTGGTCAAGCTCATAGACCAGCTTTCATTTCCCGGATCACGCATCGCAAATAGTCATATACCATCCCTAAATGGTCTCTTCACACAAGAAATGTCTCAACCCACGGTCCGTCCTCCCGATGAGCGCGAGTGATTCGGAAGGATATGACTGGAACCCAGGGGGCATGCGTCCTGGTCTGCTTCGGCAGGAAAACTTTGGGTATAGGGTAGGTTTCCGCGGGAGAATATGACTAGTCTGTACCCCACCCATGCTGGAAGAGGGTTATTCTAGAATAAGATTCTCTTGTCAAAGTTATGTGAGTTGACAGAACTGAGTCAATCACCTTTGTCTATCTCGGTAGACATAGCCAAAGAAGTGTTTTGTTCACTGTGTGAATAGAACAATCTTTGGGTGACCTATAAGAGGTAGGCCTCTCTCGCCAAAACAAATGTTTTATCGGACTAAAGTAGGGGTAACCTTGAAATTGTACTTTATACCTCGGGGCATGCAAACCTTTTGGAGTGCAAGCAAGGGGCGGCTATTTATTTTTTAAATTTTTAGGTCCTCCCTTTAAACCTGTAGGTCTAACCCTTTAAACTCGTAGGATTAGTCGTTTCCGAACTTGCATAACGAAAGGATTCCGGGGCACAGCTTTATGAGGTGCAAGCCCCATAAAAAATGGCATCTTAAATGAGACATTCTTATCTTATGACTGGAATCGAGCAGTTTTAACACATAGTTCATGCTCATTAAAAAATAAACATAAGATCGAGCAATTTTAGCACATAGTTCATGCTCATTAAAAAATAAACATAAGATCGAGCAAGTGTTTCAATCCGCGTTTAAGCTCGTTAAAAAATGAACTACCCGGTAAATAACCACTGCGAATGTAAATTATCAGCCATTAAAGCCTTGGTCGTGTTTGCACTGTCACCTCCACTTTTCCATTGGCCGATCATTCACCTCCATTTGATTGTTTACCTATTTTGAGGAACAGCTGCGAAGAGTGATCTCACTTAGCCATCCTTGTGACACTGCCGTGATTGGAAAATTCCAAACCTTACCTGGAATCAGCTGCTACCCGTTTTATCACTCGTTCCTCAAAAGACGAGTCTTCTTTAAGCTCTTTTCATCTGACTCGTAAAATATGAAAATATTGCTGAGTTTTGGCCTTCCAACTCGTTAAAGCAACCGGAAGTGCTATCCCTCCTCTAGATTTTAATCTTTTTGGACGTGAGGGATTATTGCACAAAAAGATCGAGCGCTTGTGTTGTTCGGCTCGTTAAAACTATCGAAAACCCATCCCTTCTGTATTGTTTTATACTTTTTCGGACTTAAGGGATTAGATGACGAAAAGGGAACTTTGGAGTTATCTTTACGTACCTTTTTAGACTCTCTAAAAATGAATAGCAACAAACTTGTCTTTAGACGAGAACAAGTTTCACTATCGCTAGGCTTGTTAAAACGTAGCGATGGGTTTGCTCGAAGGGCAAATTATAGAACAAGCATATGTTATCCTCCTCAAGCTTGACAAAAATAAAGAGGTACTGGTCAGAAATGGCTGGGGAAAAAATTGGGAGAAACTCAAAGAACTTTTATTGGTAGCAAGTCGCTCTTGAACATGACACTTCCACTCCATGCCTGAGTCGGGTTGGGATGTTTTCATTCACCGGTCACATCACCATGGTCCCGCCAATACCATCCATCTTTGGGGTAAATGCTACCAATCCATCACACAAGTGTCGCCGATATGTTCAAGAGAAGTCATCCAGAAGAGTCAACCATGTCCCATCCACTACCATACATTATCCTTCATCCTTTCATGACCGCCACCCTGAACCATATATCATCAGATCGTTTTCACCTCCATCAAAATCATTTGCTCCGTTCCGTGTCACTGATGTGGGATACATTAAGGCCCTCCTTTGATAGATCGCTTCTTGTCGACATCAGCTCATTATACAAGAAGTTGATCTAGGAACACACCCTTCAATACTTTGAAGCTTGCATGCCTCAATGGCAAGTTTCTCACTTCCGGCGACAGGTATACGTCAATGACCTTCGACCGAAAGATTTTGCGTGGTGTTCGACGCGAAGTCCTTTATTCACACCACGTGAATTGTACTGCAGTACCTTGAGGGTCATTATCATTATCGGTGATTCCTCTCGCGCTTGTTAACAGTTTACATCATTGACTGGTAATCAAGCGAGGTCTTTCCATGTTCGACTTCAGAACATTTCTCAGATGGATCGACTTGTACTTAGAGTGAAGATCGAACGAGATTGAAGACCCCGGATCTAGTTTCATCCATTCGAGCTGCGATATATATTCAGGAAAAATAAAGACATTAACATGTACAACATTGCGGCAGATAATCATCCTACCAAAAGGATGATGATTTCATCAAAATCATCAGTCTACCATCAGACGATTGTCTGTTCTATGTACAGAAAAATGAATTTATAAAGCTGAGCATGGGAATGCCCGCCTCAGCTAGATCATGAAAGCAGTATGAAAAATAATGTATTGTATTGTATCTTATTACAGGTCTCCTCCCAGCATTGGAAGAACTTCGGATCCTCCTAATAGAGCATTTCACCCGATAAACGGCCTCATACTTTAGGGGGCAACTGTTATAGACATTTTTGTGCCTTACAGCATTGAGCATGAAATGTCCATAATCCAAGGGATCCAAAGTCCCTAAATGAGTTGTTCCTACCCCTAAAGGAACAAGGTCAACCAATGACAACGTCTCCCAGAAGTTCTCCACCAAAAACAACTCAGAAATGGTCAAATCAGGATCAATTCAATGGCTCCACTAGCTGTCTGCGCTGAAATGCAGAGGTTACACTGGCTGGTTGCACTGCAACGCAGGTAGGAGCACTACCAGGGTGCGCTGAGTGGGAAATGACAAACGGCAAGTTCATTCAACGAGGTGGAAAGATCCTCGAAGCTTCCAGAATCTTCCTCAATGACACTTGCCTCAATGAATTCGACCAAGTGATGAGTAAGAGGTTCTCAACCTCCAAGTGGAAACAAGAACTGACAGAGAGAAGGCACAAGTCAAAACATGAGCTGACTCATCCTCTCTGCTCACATCTATATATGGATCTCTCACCCAGAGGTTCAAGAGGCTGGAATTTTGTACATTGTAGAGAATTGCTGTTGGTTTGAGATTGAGATTAGTACATTGGGTGATTTATGCTTTGTTGGAGGAGAGGGAGGGATTCTTTTGCTGGGAGGTAGATGCTAGATCGGGACTCATTTGGTTGTATCTCCTCTTGAACCTTGTTATCATATCAATAAAGCTACTTGAGTTTCTCCTATATGCTTGTATTTCAATGATGTTTTGTTATATTTGCATATTTAGTTTATATCTGATCCTAAACTAGTTATGAATGTGAATCTATATCTTTCGTGTAGTTTTCCTCTCTTGTGATCTTGCAGAAACTGGGTGAAGCTGGACCAGTGAAAGAGCAGGCAGCGGGAAGCGAACGAAAGAGAGGGAGATTGGATCGACAAACTAGCGGAAGACACCGGTTAGTTACATCCTTCTTTCTCTATTTGCATTTTATAAAGAAGAATACTCAGATAGTTTTCCTTGTTTGTTGCTAAGGCACTATCACCTCTTAGAGTGGGATAGGGGCATTCCAAATTGGATACTTTTCCCAACAACATTAAGGCCCTACTATGACGGATCGCTTCTTGTCTACATCAGATCATTATCCAGGAAGTTGATCTAGGAACAACCCTTTCAGTACTTTGAAGCTTGCATGCCTCAATGGCGAGTTTCTCACTTCCGGCGACAGGTTTAATCAATGGCCTTCGACCGAAATATTTTGCATGGTGTTCGACAGCAAGTCCCTTTTTCACACCACGTGAATTGTACTGTCGTACCTTGAGGGTCATCATCATTATCAGTGATTCCTCTCGCGCCTGTTAACAGCTTACATCACTGGCTGGTAATCAGGCGATGTCTTTCCATGTTCGACTCTAGAACATCTCTCACATGGATCGACTTGTACTTTGAGTGAAGATCGAACGAGATTGAAGACCCCGGATCTAGTTTCATCCATCTGGGCTGCGATATATACTCAAAAAAATAAAGACATTAAATGTACATCATTTCTGCATAGATAATCATCCAATCTAAGGGATGATGGCTCTACCAGAATCACCAGTCTGCACACAGACGATTGTCTGTCTTATGTACATGAAAATGAATTTATAAAGCTGAGCATGGGAAATTCCTGCCTCAGCTAGATCATGAAAATATTATGAGGATAATGTATTGTATTTTATCTTATTACAGGTCACCTTCCAGCTCGAAAAAACATCGGATCCTCATGATAAAGCATTTCACCTGACATCAAAAGATTAACGACCTCATGCTTTAGGGGGCAACAATTATAGACATTTTTGGGCACTGCAACCCCAATCACATATTTCCATAAACCAAGAGCTCCTAAGTCCCTAAAAGTGTTGCTTAACACTCTAAAGAAACAAGGTCATCTGATTACATCATCTCCCAGAAGTTCTCCATGAAAAACTACTCAGAAATGGTCAAAACTGGATCATACTAATTGCTCAATGTTGAGGGTGAGATGCATCCCACCTAAATGCACATGGGAGGTGTGATGCATATTCAAAACACCTTCTATAGGGTGCGATGGACGAGAATAGACAAGTGGCAGAGATAGTTTGCGAGGTGGATGATCATGGAATCTTCCAGAAACTTCTCCTGTGACACTTGCCTCTCAGAATCACCCAAGGATGAGTAAGAGATCAATGATATCTCCATGTGGAATCAAGAACTATCAGAGAGAAGACACTAATCAAAAACTTAGAGCTGACTCACACCTCTACAAATATCTATATATAGATCTCTCATCCCATAGATCCAAAGGTTGGGGGCTGGAATTTTGTATCTTGTAAGGAAGTGTTGTTGTTTCTTGGTGTAACATCATAGTGTTGGGTGATATAAGCTTTTCATGAGGTGAAGAAGGACTTTCTTATTGAGAGGATGACGCTGGGTTAGAACAATTGGTTGTAATCCTCTTTGCTATTCTTGATTATTAATAAAGCTATTCAAGTTTTCCTCCACATGATTCTACAGGTGCTCTTTGAAGCTGGGTAGACGAGGAAGCAAGTGGCAAAGATCTATCAAATGGGAGAGGAATCAAGCAAGGAGCCAAGCGCAAGACAGAGGTTGGTCTCCTTCTTTCCCCTCTTATCTACTTCTCATAAAGGAAAACGAAAGTGGTTTTAGTTTGTTTGTTTCTAAGGTAGCTACCAGTCTTAGTGGGACTAGCAGCTCTGCATAGACACTAGATTTCCTGATAACACCTATGCCCGAATCCATGTTTACATAGATGACTCTGGGGCTCTACCAGAAGCAATCAAATTAATCTCTAGGCATGAATTCTAGCTGCAAAGTATAGACTATGAAAAAATTCCCTTCTGATGCAGAAAGTGTCACAATCACATGCATCTTTTCTGAGATTGTCCCATGAATAAAACCCCTCAAACACAAGAGCAAGAAAATAAACAAAAAGATAGTGAAGGTTTCACCAAAGTAATCTCTGGGAGCAAGAATAATAGGAAGCAATCTATCCCTAAGAAGAACCTATACAAAGAAGCAAGCCAGAATCAATTCAATGTACTGAACTGTAACCAACAATAAAGGGACCCTAACGAAATGATAGCAGATGAAGCAGGAGAGGATGAAATGCACCCAGAAGATAGTGACCAAGATGGAAGGGACATAGGTAATACCAACAGAGGTCAGGAGCAGTCTCTAGAGCATACAAAATTGCAACTAGCAGAAATGGAGGAAACGCTAGAGGAAAATGCAATAGAAGAATATCTACTGGGGGTAGACCTTGTAACAGGAATGGAAACAAAAAGGAATAAATTCCATATCAAAACAACAATTACAAAAAATCGAAGGACCTTATCTCCTCCAGGAAGAATTGAAACTCAAAGCCCACAATTCAGCACAAGAAAGTACAGCTTGAAAAGGCATTTTAGCTAGCATCCCAGTAGAACGACTCAACCCCAAAGGCTCAAGAAGAAAGTCATGATGAAATACCACCAGTCAGCTCCTTCAAGAACAGGGAGCCAAGATAATAAATTAAGGAAAGGTAAAGGCTCTTTCTCTATAACCATCTCGATGTCAATGAATTTCATATCTTGGAATATTAGGGGACTCAATAGTCTTGGAAAGAAACACATCTTAAAATAGTCTTGTTTGATCATCCCGACATCCTGCTCATTCAAGAAATAAAACTTGACTCGTCTCACCCTCTCCTCCTGCTCTACTCATGCTTCAGGCCTTACAGCTCCCTGGTTAATACGACTATAGGCACAATGAGAGGAATAATGACTTTATGGAAAAATTCCAAATTCGACCTTCTATCTTCACTGTCCACTCACCATTCCTTAACTATGATCTTGAGAATCATAGGCACCAATGAGACCATTAGTATAACCAATGTTTATCTCTTGCACAAGGTGATAGACCGTATCCAAATGATCCAAATCATATCCAATCTCCGCGACCCTCTGTACCACCCCATCAAAATCATAGCTGGTGATTTCAATATGATAACTAACTAATTTGAAAATAAAGGAGGAATCCAGAAGTTAGATAAGGACTCTGAGGCTTTCCTTGCCACCATTGAAAACCTCAACCTCATTAACATTCCAACAAGAAATGGCTTATTCACCCGGAATAACAAAAGAGGAGGAGACCATCAAATAGTCTCCTATTTACATCGTTTCCTTCTTTTTGAGGCTTCCTATCTCACTATAGGAATTTATAGGGTAAGTTCCTCAGACATAACACCACAGGGAACCACTCAAAAACAGATCATAGATCAATACATCAGTATTCTTAACGTGGTTAAAACCATCAAAGAGGGAAACAGTCCACGGCTTGAGCCAACGCAGCCACTTCAGGCAATTTATTAATAAAAGAATGAAAATTTACATAAGATTCTCTAATTAACAGTTACCCTACAAATGACCCTCCATGCTCTTTAAATAGAGTTCATGGACCAATCAGGTGTTAAGCCACGGATCTAGTGTCGGTAATATGAAGGAGAGAATGAACTATCGGATTACTACATATCGTGACCATCGGATTATAAGTTACAAAAGTACATAGTAAAGAATCACACTTTACTTAACTCTATACTAGACCAAGCTATACTTAACTATATCCTATGTGTCGAAATATCCTAACACCCCCCCCCCCCCGCCCCCCAAGAACAACTTGGGATAGGATTGAAGGATGTAAAAATTTGATACAATAGGAGAAGGAAGGAGGCATAGAGCCTATCCCCCCTAGTGACAACTTCCTAAACTCCAACCATAAATCGAAGTTTAGTAAACTTCACCTCTGTGAGATCCTTTGTAAAGATGTCTGCAACTTGATCATTTGTTGAACAATATTACATTTCAAGAACATGGTTATGAATGAGAATTTTGATGAAGTGCATGTGCTATTCAATGTGTTTGGTGCACTGATGTTGGACTGGATATTTGCATAGTTGAATGGAACTTTGATTATCACACCAAAGTGTAGTTAGATTTTGATGCTGAAAGCCAAACTCTGACAGGATCTAACGAAGCCACAAGACTTCCTTACTAGATTCTACAGCAACACCATACTCTGCTTCTGCTAAAGAAAAAGAATTGGAACTTTGTTTCTTGCAAGCCCATGTAATAGGTCCTAAACCAAGAGTGAACACATAACTTGCAGTAGACTTCTGATCATCAGGGTCACCAACCCAATCGGAATCAGTGAAACCAACCAATAGAGGAGATGCTTCTGCACTATAGTGAATCCTGTTAGGTTCCTATACCAATAGGTTTCATTTTTCATGATTGACAGTGGAAGTGTCAAATATGTTCATCTTTGATGATGCAAAGGTTCCATATTTTGTGAAAAGAAAAAAGAAAGTTAAAAAATGTAAAGAAGGTATGCCCTAAAAGAATAATCAAAGGGCAAAAAGAGTAATGTGGTCAAGAAAAATAGAAATGAACCCCAAAGAATGACCAGGAAAGTGGCCACTCAAAATGCCACTACTATCTTATTGGCAGCCTCACAATGTGCAAATACTACTGCTGATCATACTTGATGGGTGAATCCAACAGTTCAATCTGGATCATCTCATGTTTAAATTTCTTGTTATAGAATAGAGAAAGAGTATCCGTCCAAACAGTTCAAGCTTGGCTGATGAATAGCTGGATAGAGAAAGTAAAGGAGCCCAACTGCTTAATCTGGGCCCTTGGAAGAAATAAGGGTACATTTAGATAGGAGGGCAGTCAAAAGAAAAGGGGATAATCAAGGTTTGCAAGTCTAAGTGCACCCATTCAAAAGGAAGAAAAAATGTTAGGTGTATTAGGTTGGGTAGGTAGTTTGAGGTTGCAGAAGCAAGGTTTTGATCACCTAATGTATTATCCAATCAGAGCTCATCTCATCAATGAAAGAAATGTCAAAGCAGTTGTTTAATGGCAGAACTATGGAAGCATGTCTAACACCCTTTCACCCCCCCCTGAAAGTTTCTTACTAATACCTCTTGAGGACCTTGGGATCTGCCCAACAAGTCCTGCTTTCATTCCATTTTTGTAAAACATCAAGTCAAGTTTTGACTTTCTTCAAATGAAAAGAAGCCACATTTCTTGCATAAAACCACTCCTCCACATTCCTTTCACTTTTGATGTCTAAGTTTCATTTTGTAAACTTAGCCTCTCACCTATACTTTAACTCCACAAAATCATATTAACTTCTAATTTTATTATATAGCTCCCTAACCTATGTTCCCACCCCTATTTTTTACAAAGACTATGTAAAACCCCAAAAATATATTAAATATCCCACCCTATAGCACTATAGCTATGTAACATAGTCTTGGGAGATATTAGTCCATTTGGGACTAATATAAACCCTTCCGCGTCCTAACCTGGAGTTAATGTAACCTCTGGTTAAATTAACAACCGTTGCCCACCTCTTCGCTCATTAAACTTTGTTATTACACCCTCCACGTTCATTTTTTAAAGTTTGGTGTTTAAATGTTTATTAAACATTAAACTCCTCCGGTGCGTATAACGCATATAACCCGCTTTCCAAAGGTTTGAACCCCCGCCACATAAATAAATCAATATAATATGCAGCGGGCCCCCATACATTAACCTGCCGCCAGCTTCGCGCTCCGTCGGCCCTCCGATCCGCCCTCCCAGATCCGACGGTCCAGGTTGATTTTGGAGCGCCCCCGACGTACGGGAGTTAGCGTCCGATAGCACGGCGGTTTTTCCATCGTACAAAAGATGCGTGTCTTGTTTTCATTGCATCGGGCCTCCTCTGACACTTACCGCCCCCGTACAGAAGGCGGTCCGATAAAACCATTTACCGCCTTCTGTCTTGGTGCCACGTCCCCGTGACGTCACCTCCGCGTCAACCCGCCGCTGCTCCGTGTCACCGCCACCTCATCTGTCTGCGTCCCCATCCTGCCACCATGTCCTGTGCCACGTCATCGCCCCAGTCAACTGCCACGTCACCTGGCCGTACCAGGGACCCACCGATGACGTCATGCTGACGTCATTATAGAAAAGCGCCAAAAGCGCCAAATATGCCAAAATTTTCATAAAAACACGCGTTTCGACCGTTTTTGTTCATTTTCATTGGACAATTTGGAAGCTCTGTGCATGCCGTTTTACGTCGTTTGTCCGCCCAAGTGCAAATTCGACCACCCAAGCTACTGTTGCCTGCAATTTCGATTCCATTGCTCGCCATTGAACCAGCTCAACACCCTCGGCGCTATAAAAAACCAGGTATTTGCCCAAATTCTACCTGTTTACCCCTGTTTTCGCCGATTTCTCCATTTTAGTTGCTTATAACTCTGCAAATTCCCGAACTAAAGACACTTATGCACCTAAATACTACCAAAATTTACTGAGTAACCCCCTGTTCAAAAGAAACCCTGCGAATCCGCGACCATTTGCAAAATTCACTGTCAAAAATCATCTCTAACTAAGTTTTACCGGGAGAATCTTCATACTGCCCCTGCAGTGACTCCTTTTGCCAATATCCCCTGCAAAAAACTTCATTCATTGGGTTAAAATAATCCCCTTTTCCCTCTGCAATTTGCCCACAGTCTTTAAATCCCTGTGAATTCATCAAAGAAAAGAAAAGCATTTCAAAACTCTGCAAATTGACCTATTTTATGGTAGCCACAGACCTTGAAGGTTATTGCCTCATTTGAACTCATTGTGCAACCCCTTTGCAAAATCCTCAGGAAGCAGTTGGTCTCACTCTGTTACTGCTCTATACTTAACTTCAAATATAAGCACAAGTAAACCTCAAAATGGCCACTCCCACAACTTTAAATATTTCCCCCTTGAGTGCACCACATAGGAACCTGGAATGGCTGCCCCTTGCTGACAGGGATTATCAAATGAAGGAAACAGTGGAACTGACTAACAAATATCACATTGAAACCTTTTGTGAGTTAAGAAAAAGATACAGGAGAAATGTTGATATCCTTGGTATTTGGGAGTCCAACCTGCCAATTTATTATCTCCCACAAGTAAATGTATTCCATGACCTTATCCATCAGTGTTGTCAGAATCATGAGCCCACTCAAAGAGCAGTTTTGGCTCCATCTGGGACTGTTTTGTTTCACATCACCCCTCAAGCCATAAAAAGGATGCTAAACTTTGAGCCAACAAAGCCTCTGGTTCCTCTCTCCATGAAACTTCTGCTTGACTAGGGTGCCAAGCTACCCAGCTCAGAGATCACGAAAATTGCCCAGCTGTTCATGCAACCAGATTTTCAGCCCCGACAGCCTCCTCCTTATTTGCATGTATGGTTTAATGAAACAGGGAGAATGCTGGTATACATTATATCCTGCATCTTAGGATTCAATACCAATGAGTATGTTGATGAGACAGTTCTGGTAATGTTGTCCATGTTTGCTCCACGACAGCGCCCTGCTGTCTAGTATGATTATGCCACCTTCATAGCTGATAAGATTCATGAGAAATTCATGAGCTTGGGGAGAGAAAGGGTGTTCAAAAATACCTCCTATATATATCATTTGCTGCTGTACTACCAGCCTGATAGTTTCCCAGTTTTCCTCAGAAAATTAGATGCCAAGGGGGAGCGAAGGTCTGTAATATTTTGGTCATCAGTCTGCCACCATGTTTATTATTCTTCATATACCTACTGTGAGTTTATTGACCTATTTATACACCTAGCTTCCTTACTGATGATCACTCCTCCTCCTAGACTCACTGATGAGATGCAAAAGATCCTGCAACTTTCCAAAAGCTACAACATTGGTGACTGGTATTTTTACCAAAACCACAGAATAATCAGGATTTATGGCTGTGAATTGGCCCCTTACAGACTGCCCAAATATGTCCCCATGAGACTCTTTGCCTTGGAATACTTCCAGTAATTTGGTAATGCAGATATGATTCATTTCTATGGCAGAAGCAAAAAGGAACAACTCAAGTTTAGGCATCAATTGGGCCCATTTATTTTCAATAAGAGAGAAGAAGCCTGGGTGGAGGCAGACAAAATGTTGAAAAAAATTCTGTTACTAAAAACAAGCTTTTATTGGGCACCATATGACCCCAAACACTTTATAAGCCTTAGAAGAATCAAATACAAACTTGCAGCATATGAACACTTCAATATCCCTCAAATTGAACAACATGCTAATCAACAAGAATGGGTAGAGGGCACTCTAGTTGAAGAATTTTATGAGGAAGAGATAGCAGAAAAAGAAATCAAAGATCTTGAAAAAGTAGTTGACTTGGAATCTTTTGGACAGGTGTTTTTCATAGCCCCTCGGCATCTTGGAGAAGGCACCCCATCTGCCACTGCCTCCCAGCAACCTGCCCAAGTAACTGCCCCACCAGCAACAACAGATAAAGGTAAAGGTGTGCAGCATTCAAAAGAGCAAGTAGAAAATTTGGAACAACAAGAAACGATGGAAGATCGGCCTACTTCTACTGATGAACAAAGTCAATGGCAAGACCCTTCTACTCAAGCAAAGGTGACATAAATCCCAGTATTACAGATACCTGATAATCAGGAAAGGGCAAAGAAAAGGGATAGACAAGAAGAAACCCCTCCAGGGACATCCACCGAGCAGAAAGGGGAAAGAGACAGAGGTTGAATCCTTGTTCAGAAGAGGAAATGCCAGAAGGACAAACAATACAGCAAGTTCCCCCCAGCATGGAGACATCAGCTAGGTCCTTTCAGTAGGAGCAAGAGAGGCAACAAGGGGTGGAGGTAACATCCACCAGCCAATAGAGCCGACAGGGCTCTGACATCAAAAAGGCATTTACTGAGATCAAGAATAGGAATGAGCCAGTGAGGTACCAGCTGTACAATCAATTGTTAAGGATGGCACCCACCAATCAGCAAAGGCTTATGTTAGCCTATGACATCCAGGAAGGCAAAATGACTCTTAGTCATTTCAGACCCAGAATGCAGCAACCCCAATTAGTTGCTGACTATATTAGAACCAATCTGGAAGTGTTCGCCAAAGATATCCATCCGATGGACCAGATTGAATTACACAAGCAGACCGGGGAAATGGTATATTCTACCTTGGCAGATAAAACATTGTTAGCTCAGAGATTGTAAAACTCTTTTCATAATACTTCAGCCCAACTAGAATTGGAGAAGGCTTCATCATAGGCCAAGGACAATAGAATCAAGTCCTTGGAGGAGATCATTATAGAGCTGGGCCATGATCCCACCGATCCCAAGGGTGTGCAAGCTTTGATAAAAAAGAAGGATGAAGACATAGCCACCCTTAGAAGACAAATCAAGTTGCCATCTACATTGCATCCTCAAACTATAGAGGTGGCACAATAAAAGGAAGAGCAGGATGTGGTAGCTTTGCTTATGACCTTGCATAAAAGGTTGGTAGAGACAAAGATTGCCTTGGAGGCATCGTTACAGGGAAGATAGGGAGAGTTGGCCTCTCAGCCAATTCAAACGGCTCATATCTTTACAGTTGCTCCTCCTACGGCCACCACAACAGTCCCTCCCATTACTCCAGCATGAGAAGCAGGTACTTCAAGCTTAGCACCAATTTCAGCAACTACTGCAGCACCTACAGAGCAAGGCACCAGCTTAAGAATGGACAATATGATGAAAGAAATAGAAGCCTTGGAATTGCAAATGGAGGAATTGAAAGAAACCAAAGAAAGGCTAGCTAAAATTGAGGAGAAATATGACAAGTCAAAGCAGGAGGTAGCTGAGAAGACAAGGGAAGTGAAAGCCCTGGAAAAAAGGATAAAGGAGCTAGAGAAAGTGCTCACTTTTGATAGAAATCTAGCTGATATCAAGAAAATTCTGTGTGCCAAGATTGGCCAATCCATTACAGACCAATGGCAATCCATTTAAACCATGCATGAGCAAATGGATTTGATTGGCATAGCTCAATTCAAAAATCAAAAGGCTAGAGCATATTTGGGTAATATGCCTCAACAAGCTAATAGGATGATCCAATTTCTAAACACTCACACCAAGGAGTAGTTGGTAGCATTAGGAATCAGAAATAGGACTGATACTATCTTATTAGTAAAAAGGGTGTTGACCCTAAGGATTTTGTGCAGACCTTGGAAAGAAAGTGCCAAGATATGCAAGCAAAGGTGGATGAGTTCAGAATAAAGATGACAACATTACAGAGCAGAAGGCTACCTAGCCTAGTAACCAGTGCTGGAAGACTACTGTCACATGAGCATTATGCTAACAGGGTAAACAACTATGCTTCAAATCAAATCACAGCTTCCTCAAGCACATCAGAAGAAACAGGGCCTCCATCTGGACAGAGTGTCTTTGATAAATTAGAAAATCTATTCTACATTACACATGAGATAAATCATCTCTTTGAAACCCAGCCAAACTTTTATAGGTACACTGAAGCTGATGAGACATTGATCAAAATACAAAGA
This sequence comes from Pinus tabuliformis, assembly GCA_031772625.1. Taxonomy (NCBI): domain Eukaryota; kingdom Viridiplantae; phylum Streptophyta; class Pinopsida; order Pinales; family Pinaceae; genus Pinus; species Pinus tabuliformis. The sequence goes on along the minus strand of CM062807.1, from coordinate 1,280,119,917 downwards.
CATTAGCTACCTACAGAGGATTGGTGGAGAGGAATGATGGAGACATTTCTCAGGTGATTTTTGATTATTAATTATTTTTGTATGCTACAGATCAGCACATACAGATGTTATGCTCCACCTGTCAAAAGGGAAGAAAAGGCAGTGCAAGGCAGAAACAGAATGATCACTACAACTTAATAAATGCAAAGAAGCCGAGCACCGATGATGAAGACAAAGACAACAACAAGCAATATACCGGTGACAAGACAACACATGCAGAATAAATGCATAGCGGGCAGCCAACTCATTCAGCCCAGAAAGTCAAAACTCCTCTGACAAATTGGGCAACTAGAGCATTCATATTTACTACAACATTTATTCCTTCACCTATTGCTCCTTAAATAGTTGGTAAAGAAAGTTATGAGTTGAAAGCTTATCCTCACGATATTTTGTATCTTTCTTTTGTATAAATACCCCCCACAACATGTATTTGGGGTTGGTAATTTTCATTTCTGAACTGCGTTGTAAGTTATCAAAGCTATATAATACAAAGGTTGCTGGAATTTCACTGTGTTGAAGCTTTTGAATGTGGAAGTGAAGCTCTGGGAGCGCTACAGAATTCTTGCATCTTTTATGGATCAATAAGTCTCTCTTCTCTATGTTTTTATGTTTTCTATGTGTGCAATTTCATATATGTTCCATAAACTTGGTAGCAGAGAAGAGGAATAGCACAAAATTTTCTTGAGGGTACGTTGTGTTCAATCTCAGTTACTATATATGTTTTCTTCAGAATTAATCATAAATAGGAATTCTTAATTGCTCCTATTTGCATTAGTTCTTTCATTCTGAATATTGCTTAGGAATTCTTCATTGCTCCTTAGTAATCTTCATGCACTTTCCCTCTGCCAGCATAATGAAAGATTCTTCAGTGCCTTTCATTCTCTGACTTAATTTCACCATTTCAGATATCAAAATTGATCCTAAATCGACTACCCTGCTCTGTAGCAAACTACTTTTACCCAAAAGAGCACTTCAACACTTCAGCAGTTCATTCACTCTGACTCCATCTACCCAATGGAAGAAACTGTTTTCTACTTGCATTCTTGTTCCACCTGAAATTACCCTCCAACAAATTCAAAACAAAAATTGTGCATAATAGCTAGCCTAAAATAATCCATAAAAAAAGATAAAACTAAAAAGAGAGAGCCCTCTTTGGTTGTAGGTAGGCTAGGACCTGCAACTAAAAGATTGGTTAGTGGTTACCTCGGCCGTATTCCCTTAGGAGCCAGGGAACAACCTGAGTGATAACATCATTGGCGACTCCGCTGGGGAACGAATGGATTTTTCCAATTGTTGTCTATTCCTTAAACTACATATGAAGCCTGAATGTCAGCCACAAAGCCTTTGAAATTGTTCTTGCTTTGCATTTACAGGATTAAATAAAAGCTGCTTCAGTCAATCTTCATTCTAGTTTTAAGCTTTAAACAACTATTCCAAAATTTGACCATTTACCTTCTAATATGAAATATTCCTAGAAAAATACCAAAAACAAATTTGGAAGCTAGCTCCAAAGAAGAAAACTCATTATACCAGGTCAAATCCTGACCCAGATCCTCCAGTTGTTTTTGAAAATCCTAATTTAATCCCAAAGATCCTTAGGAAACAAGAGGAACAAGAAGATCTTGCTGATTCTAGCCCTGAAGCAGTTCAGCAAAGTTATATTCCAACCCCTGCTAAACCTTCAGTCCGTCCTCACACTGCTCCTACTTCCCCTAGTTCTTCATCCACCTCTCAAAGCACCTTCCTTGCACCTCCATCCACTGCACATATTTCAACTCCATTTCCCGCAGTTCCAGTTGTCCCATTTCTTCCTGTTGTCCCATTTGTCCCTATAAATATGGAAAATAGATATGCTCCTTTACAGTTACCTGGAAATCCTGGGGCTATGCCTCAGGATTATCAAAGTAAGATCACTTATTTTGATGGTACAGGTACATATACTTCCCTACAGCATACAAAGAAAATGCAAGACTAGTTTGAGAATTATGAAATTGACAATGATGATGTAAGAATGAAAATTTTTGTCCAAAGTCTAACAGGGGAAGTAAGAACATGGTTTTGAGCACTTGCTGCAAATTCCATAGCCAATCCGGATGCTCTTCACCATACATTTCTCAACAGATGGGAAAAGAAAAAATATCCACTGCATATTTTATCTGAGTATGATACTATAAAAAGAGGCCCAAAAGAAACTGTCCTAGACTATTGTGCAAGATTCAACAATGTTTACAATGCCATTCCTCAAAACCTAAGACCTCCACCTGACTTAGCCTTAATCAAATTCCCGGATGGATTTGATTTTGACATGGCATATCAACTGAGGGAAAGAGCCCCCCCAACCTTAGCAGATATCCAGAATATAGCTATTAGTGTGGAGGCAAACCTAATTGCTAAAAGAAATCGAGCAAGAGCTGAAAGAAGAACAACTTTCAAGGAAGAACCTTCAGCATTTGAACAAAAGCTTAATGCAATCATCAAAGGCATGGACAGTCTTGGGGATAGGGTGGAAACCATCGAAAGAAAGTCATCATGGGAAGGGCAACCAAATACTGCAAGGAACCCAAACTTTAGAAAGAATCAAAATCCAAATGTTGGGAGGGTTGGTCCCGACTAGAACATTCAACCACCCTTTCAAGAAAACTATGCTGAAGCCTCCACATCTAGTGAGCCAACCGAGGACCCTCACATCAACTTGATGGGTTTGGACAGTGAACACCAAGTCTTTCTAACACAAGAAGATCAAGATGCCCATAATTTCAATCAATTTCAAACCAAATCAAGCGAGTCATTCGATTTTAGAGAAAGCTATGATGCAGCAGACTATGAGGTTCATAAACAGTAAAAATTGAGGAGCAGAACCATAGATGTGCCTGAAAATATCAAACCAAAGGATACTAAGCAGCCAAAGAAAGTAAAAGATAAAGAGGCGCTCACAGAATCCTCTGATAAAATAGGCCCTAACCCAAGAGAAGTTACTGTGGAAGATATATCAGATCTACAGCCTACAAAAAATCAGACTTTTACAGGTCCTCCCACAAAAGCAAATCCAAACAGTGTTCCTGAAAATATCTCTAGAAAAGAGGTATTTCAAAACAACATTCAAAATCAAGAGAGCATCATTGAAAATCCAGCTGAAGAAGAAAAGCTTACTTACCACAACACAAAGCTGCAGACAGAAAAACCCTTCAATTTAGAAACAGAAATTGGTAAGATGAAAATAGCTATTCCTCTCTCTGAATTAGCCAAACATGAGATATACAGACAACAAATCAATAGGTCCCTCCAAATACCAGACAATAGGGATGTGGTAAATGTTTTAGATGATCATCCTGAATTACTGTTTGGTCCTGAAGTTAATGGAAAAATAGCAAATGGAGGAGTTCCACCTTTTTATGTCAGTCCAAACATTCATGACAAGGTGTTACACAATGCAATGTTTGATTCAGGAGCCTCCCATAATGTTGGGTCCCTATAATACTAGTGATTACCCCATTACTATTGTAGTTATACCCCTTATTTATATTGTTGTGCCCCTATTACCCCCATGTTGTTATTTCTGTGCCCCATAGAATCCCTCTATTGTTATTTTTATGGCTTTATATTATTATTGTTAGGTCGGCTGGATTATATTGTGACTCCTTAGACTCCTATATATAGAAAGGGGGTTTTGTCATTTGTATCATCCAAGAATTGTTCATTTATGTAATGTAAAGGAGGTTTCCCCCTCGAAGAGGCTGAATTCTAAGGCGTTGATCTATCTTTTCTATCTTTTCTTGAGCTGGTTTCATAACATTTGGTATCAGAGCTTTGGATTCTAGGGTTTCGCTGCTCCAAACAGGTCATTGTGGCATTTTCGCTATACTTTTTTTTCTGTGACGTTTCAGAAGTCGCAAAAAAAAAACCGTTTGAGAAGAAATCACGCTAAACCTTGGTTCCGAATTTCAGAGCTTTTCGTGCGATATTTGTGGAGATATGATCTGAGGAAGTTGGTCTTTTTGCAGACTCCTGAATTACATTCAAAACAGGTGACCTGGGGAAAATCGTCATAACTTTCTCTCTGGGGATTGGATTGAAATTTCGTAAGAAGGTATAGAAAGAGGATGGACTGTAGTTTTGTTTATGAGTGTTTTAGATCCAAAGGTTGAAACAGTAACTCATGGCACATCGTACAAGTTCGCTCTACGGAACTAGTCTAAAAGCAAGTCACTGTGGGAGATTTCACATAACTCTTCCTTGGAGAATCCAATTTGTGTCAGAATTGTGGCATTGGAAAGAGGACATAGAGGGATACTACAGGTCGCAATTTTAGAACTAGATGATCTGAAATTACAGAGATACATCAGATTCATTATCAGGCTTCTATAAAGTGAAAAAAGGTGTGTAGTTTTCTTCAAATTTTTGTGTAAGCTTGGTTTAACGGAATTCAAAGGGAATAGTAAATAATTATTATCAGTAACTGATGCCCCAAGGAAAGAAAATGCAAACACCTAGTAAGGAACATGAAAGCTCTAGCATGACTCATGAAGAAGAGGAAGAAATGCTACATGATATATCAAAATTACAAGAGCAAGTGCAACAAATGTCACGCTCACAAAAGCTAACAGAAGCTAAGATAAATGGCGTGGAATCTAAGATAAATGGTGTGGAATCTATGATAAAGGGCATGGAAGCTAAGATGGATGATTCAAAGAGAGATTTGAAGAGAGACATGGCAGATTTGAAGACACATTTTAAGACAGACATGGCAGATTTGAAGATAGATTTGACAAAATTTTCTACAAGAAATACTTACTAATGGTGAAAAGGTTGTAAAGGAAACTCATGATGTGAAAAAAAGTAATGTTAATCATGATTTCATAGACTCTAATGTTGGATCGAAGACCCACCATATTCCAAAAATCGATATGAGGAAGTTTGATGGCAAGGATCCCGCCACATGGATATTACAGATGGAGCAGTTCTTCGATCTCAATAATGTGCAAAACACACAAAAGGTACGTATGGCAACTGTATATTTGGAACCAAATCAGTTTGTATGGTATCAATGGCTTTGCTCTCGTAAAAAATTTATCACTTGGGCAATTTTTAAGGAAGAATTGATAGCACATTATGAAGATACAAAAAGCAACACTTTTTTTAGCCAATTGATAAGTCTCAAACAAAAGGGTTCAGTAATGGAGCACATTGAGGAGTTCCAAAAATTGAACATAAGGGTAAAAGATATTCCAGAGGAGCATAGGATTGATGTGTTCATAGGGTCTTTAAAGGATAATATCCAACATGATGTTCACCTTTGGGAACCTGATTCATTAGAGAAGGCATTCAGGTTAGCAAGAAAAATGGAAAGCAAAATTATGGCAACCAGGAAGCATACCACTCACAACTATAAAGACGGAAGTTTTTTGCCCCTAGTCTTCCACAACCTATAAGGTTGACACCACAACAATTGGAAGAAAAAAGAGCAAAAGGGCTTTGTTACAGTTGTGATAGCAAATACACTAAAGGTCATAAGTGTGCTGAGAAGAAATTATTCTACATAGATTGTGAAGAGGAAGAAGGAAAGGAGCAAGAAAGGTCAAAAGAAGAAGATATACTCCAGGAACAAAGCCTAGATGAAGAACAAATAAATTCGACCATATCTTGTAATGCATTGGTGGGAATTACCACTCCTCAAACCATCAAGATAGAAGGACAAATCAAGAAGAAAAAGGTAATAGTGTTGATTGATTCAGGAAGCACCCACAATTTTATTCATTGTAGGGTAGCAAAAGAATTGAATTGCTTCCTATATCCAGCACCAGAGTGTCAAGTGATGATTGCAAATGGAGGAACAATAAATTGCTCTGGAAAGTGCCATAATATCAAGCTATCCATGGGAGAATATGTATTGACTAGCCCAATGCTTTCCATTCCAATGGGAGGTGTTGATGTTGTACTAGGAGTCCAATGGCTACAATCCTTGGGTACAATAGCTTTTAATTTTCAAGAACTTTTCATCAAATTTTCTACGGAAGGAAAGGAAGTTGAATTAAGGGGTATTGCAGGGAAACCAGGAAAGATAATCAGCTCTAATGGTATGACAAAGCTTCTAAAAAAGGAGCAAAGAGGTGTAATTGCACAATTATGTTCGCTAGATGTTTCCGCATCGGAATTATCTATTTCTCCAGATATCCCTATGTCCAAAAAAGTGAAATTGAACGTATGGTTGCAGAAATGCTAGAGGCTGGTATAATTCAACCAAGTCAAAGTTCTTTCTCTGCTCCAGTAGTATTGGTGCACAAGAAGGATGGATCATGGCGCATGTGTCCGGATTATAGGGAGCTCAACAAGCTCACTATTAAAGATAAGTTCCCCATTCCTGTCATTGATGAATTACTGGATGAATTGCATGGATCAATTTACTTCACCAAGTTGGATCTTCGTTCGGGATATCATCAAATCAGAATGAAGATTGAAGACATTCTGAAAACGGCATTTAGAACTCATGAGGGTCATTATGAATTTTTGGTCATGCCTTTTGGCCTTACCAATGCACCTTCAACATTTCAAGGTTTGATGAATTCAATTTTCAAACCATTCCTTAGAAAATTTGTGTTAGTATTTTTTGATGATATACTAATCTACAACAAGTCTTGGAAGGATCATGTTGAACATGTTGACAGGGTGCTACAACTATTGGAGGAGAAACAATTATATGCAAAAAGATCCAAATGTTTCTTTGGAGTCCAGGAGGTGGAATATTTGGGTCATATTGTATCTCATGAAGGAGTTAAGGTAGACCCTAGCAAAATTAAAGCCATTAAGGAATGGAAAATCCCCACATCCATAAAGCATCTGCGAGGATTTCTTGGGTTGACAGGGTATTATCGCAAGTTTGTTAAGAATTATGGGAGAATAGCAGCACCTCTAACAACATTATTGAAGAAAGATGCATTTTCATGGACTCCGGAAGCAACAAAGGCCTTTGAACATCTTAAAGAGGCAATGTGCCAAGCACCGGTCTTAGCTACACCGGACTTCACAAAAACCTTTATTGTGGAATGTGATGCTTCAGGAAATGGAATTGGTGTTGTTCTAATGCAAGATGAAAGACCCATTGCTTTTGAAAGTCGTCCAATCAAGGGAAAGTTTTTAAGCAAAGCTATTTATGAGAAGGAAATGTTGGCAATACTCCATGCACTTAAGAAATGGCGACCCTACCTAATGGGAAGACACTTCAAGGTAAAAATGGATCATGATAGCCTTAAATACTTTTTAGAACAAAGATTATCCTCTGAAGAGCAACAAAAGTGGGTCACAAAGATGTTGGGTTATGACTTTGAAATCATCTACAAAAAAGGGAAGCAAAATGTGGTGGCAGATGCACTCTCAAGAAAGGATGAGGATGTGGAAGCATTGTTGTGCGCCATTTCTATTATCCAACCAGATTGGATAAACGAAGCAAGGGAGGAATGGAAGAATGATGAAGAAGTGTGGGCACTTATTCGAAAGCTACAACAAGATTCCAGTACGTCTGATACATTTAGCTGGCAAAATGATTCGTTATGGTACAAAGATCGCTTATACCTCTGTAAGAATTCCCAGCTAAAACAAAAGATTCTTATGGAATTGCACACTTCTCCCTTAGGAGGGCACTCAGGATTTTTAAAAACTTACCACAGGGTTAAGAAGGAATTTTTTTGGGATGGCCTTAAATCAGATATTCAAAAGTTTGTGGGGGAATGTTTGGTTTGCCAACAAAATAAAGTTGAAACAATTAAGACACCGGGTCTATTACAACCTTTATCCATTCCAAGCCAACATTGGGAGGAGGTTTCAATGGATTTTATCACAGGTTTACCCAAGTCTGAGGGAAAGAGTGTCATCATGGTGGTAGTTGACAGACTTACCAAGTATGCACACTTTTGTGCATTATCACATCCATTTAAAGCCAGTACAGTTTCTACTGCATTTATGGAAACAATTCAAAAGCTACATGGAAACCCAAAGATTATTGTAAGTGACAGAGATCCCATTTTCACTGGAAATTTTTGGACAGAATTATTTTCTTGTCTTGGTACTCAGTTAGCTCATAGCTCATCTTATCATCCTCAATCTGATGGGCAAACTGAGATAGTAAACAAATGTTTGGAAGGATATCTTCGTTGCTTTGTATCTGATAAACAAACACAATGGGTCAAATGGTTGCCTCTGGCTGAATGGTGGTATAACACTTCCTTCCATACAACAACAAAAATGACCCCATTTATGGCACTTTATGGGTATCAACCACCATCCATCACATCATATTTAAGAGAAAATTCTAAGGTTCAGGCAGTGGAACATCACATCGAACATCAACAACAAGTCCTCCAACTCTTAAAGGATAACCTCGTGTTGGCACAAAATAGAATGAAACAACAGGCAGATCAACATCGCAGTGAAAGAAGTTTTGATGTAGGTGATTGGGTATTCCTACGGCTACAACCATATAAGCAAATGTCCCTAAAGCAAGCTAAGAAGGATAATAAATTATCACCAAAGTATTATGGTCCGTACAAGGTGTTGCAAAAGATTGGTACTATGGCATACAAATTGGAGCTTCCTGCAGCTTCTCGATTGCACCCAGTTTTCCATGTTTCATGTTTAAAGAAGGTTATAGGCGACAAGCTCCCAGTTCAAACAATATTGCCAGAACTTGAAGAGGAAGGAAAAATTATATTGGAACCGGAAGCAGTCACAGAAACAAGAACTCGACAGCTACGAAATCGATCAATTTCAGAGTATCTTATCAAGTGGAAGAACTTATCCGCTGAAGATTCCACATGGGAGGATGAGAATTTTATGTAGAAGTATCCAGAACTACTCAAGCGTTGAGGACAACACTTTTTTGAAGGAGAGGGGCATGTTGGGTCCCTATAATACTAGTGATTACCCCATTACTATTGTAGTTATACCCCTTATTTATATTGTTGTGCCCCTATTACCCCCATGTTGTTATTTTTGTGCCCCATAGAATCCCTCTATTGTTATTTTTGTGGCTTTATATTATTATTGTTAGGTTGGCTGGATTATATTGTGACTCCTTAGACTCCTATATATAGAAAGGAGGTTTTGTCATTTGTATCATCCAATAATTGTTCATTTATGTAATGTAAAGGCCGTTTCCCCCTCGAAGAGGCTAAATTCTAAGGCGTTGATCTATCTTTTCTATCTTTTCTTGAGCTGGTTTCATAACACATAACCTAATGCATAAATATGTGATGGAAAAACTAGACCTAGACATCACAAGACCCTACAAAGATTTATTCTCATTTGATTCCAGCCAGGTCAGGTGTCTAGGACTAATCAAAGAGCTTTGTGTATCCTTAGTCCAATACCCAACCAAAACAATTTTGATGGATGTGGTGGTAGCTGACATTCCACCCAAATACGGTATGCTTTTATCAAGATCATGGGGTGCAAAACTCCAAGGATCTTTGCAATTAGATGTGTCCTATGCCACTATATCAGTCTTTCGACAGCCAAAAAGATTATACCGTGAAACACTGATGAAATATGTGGTGAGTATTCAAGAAAAGGCCCAAAACTTTCCCATCTATTCAATACATTCTGATATGGATTCATTCATTTTATATAACGCTGACATGTGCCCCAAAACTGATGCCAAATTCTTGATAACAGCACAACCAGAAAGCATGAATAAACAATCTGTTGATCCAAATCAAAAAATTGTCAATATAACCAATGCAATAAAGAAAAACGACATATCATGTGACTCACAAGAACCCAATCTGCCCACTGAACAAATTTCCAAAACTCTCAATGCAAGTCATAACCAAGAAATCTTATGGTACCTAGAGTTTGATGGCTCAGTAAACAAATTAGGAGCAGGGGCAGGGGTTTGGATACACAACATGCAAAATGACCATGCTGAAGGTCATGCATATAGATTAAACTTCAGATGCACAAACAATATGGCCGAGTATGAAGCCCTTTTGCTAGGACTCAAGCTGATCAGAGGACTAGGTGCAACAAAAATTTCAATACTAGGGGATTCTGATCTGATCATACAGCAGATAAAGGGTAATTTTGTTACTAATGATCTTAGGTTGAAGGCTTACAGAGGGGCAGCCATTGAAATACTTAATACTTTCTTAGAATCTCAGATAACCAAAATCCCTAGAAAGCACAATTTACATGCACATAGCTTGGCAACCTTTGCTAGCACTTGCAAGCTTCCTTTTGAGCCCAATCACTGTTTCACTGCCGAAATCAAACACAGACCTATTTTCCCTGATAATGTAAAAAATTGGCAGATCTTTGAAAATGACACACAGATAAATAACTTCCTGACTTTGAAGGAAGAATTCTCCAACATCAACATTGATACAAGCACTGTGGATGATCAACAACAGACAGACAGAATTGAGCAGGATATATCAGCTCAAACAACAAGTATGATTTTGCATCCAACTACTTTTAATGACAAGAATGTACAACAGCTGAAGCAAACAAATTTTGATGAAATAGCTGAGCGAGAAGCTGAAGTAATTGATCTAAAGGACAATTTTATGCCCACGGGCTTAACCCCTTTGGAGGATTTATTCAATTCAAATGACATTTCAAGGAAGCCAAAAATACAACCGCTAAATGCTGAAATTGAGGACTGTAACATCCGAACCACATAAAATCCCAAAATGGTAAAACTCTCCAAAGCATTTCCTGCTAATCAGAAATTGAAATACATTGATTTGTTTAAGGAATTCCAAGATGTGTTTTCCTGGAGTTATGAGGACCTCAAGTCCTATGATACTTCAATTATCCAACATACTATACCTTTGAAAGAAAATCAAAAACTGTTTAAACAAAAGCTTAGAAGGGTGAATCCTGTCCTTCTCCCTCTTATTGAAAAAGAAGTTAAACGAATGTATGAGGCTGGAATCATTGCACCTATCAGGTTCTCAGAGTGGATTTCTAATCTGGTGCCTACTAGAAAGAAAACTGGAGAGATAAGATTGTGTGTTGATTTGAGAAATTTGAGCAAAGTCTCTCTCAAAGACCATTACCCTTTACCAAAAATGGATCATATCCTACAAAGGGTAGTTGGAGCCTCTAGGATCTCATTGTTAGATGGATTCTCAGGATTCAATCAAATTTTAGTACACCCGGATGATCAAGACAAAACTGCCTTTACAACGCCTTGGGGAACCTTCAAATATGTGAAAATACCTTTTGGGCTTAAAAATGCAGGGGCCACTTTTCAAAGAGCAATGGACATAGCCTTTGCCAAAGAAATCCATGATTTCCTAGTCATATACCTTAATGATCTTACTGCCTTTTCAAAATCAGACCAAGAACACTTAGAACACTTGAGGCAATTTTTCCTAATTTGCAGAAAATATGGCATATCATTGAATCCAAAGAAATCACTATTTGGCCTAGAGGAAGGAAAGCTCCTAGGTCACATCATTTCAAAAGATGGCATTAGGATCGACCCGGACAAAATTCAAGCTATCCTTCAAGTGCCTCATCCAAGAAACATCAAAGAACTACAAGCTTTTTTAGGAAAGATCAATTTCCTAAGGAGATTCATTCCCAATTTGGCTGAGCTAATTAGACTGTTGAACAATATGCTGAAGAAAGATTCTAAAGTCAAGTGGACCATGGAAGCCAAACAAGCCTTTGAGGACATCAAAAGAGCTTTGACAAATACACCAGTCCTCACAAGTCCGAGGTTTGATAGAAATTTCATTATTTTTTCCTTTGCATCTGAGCATACAATTGTTGTTGTCCTATTGCAAAAAGATGACCAAGGGTGTGAGAAGCCCATTGCTTTCTTTAGCAAAGCTCTTAGAGATGCTCCCTTAAAATATCAGATCATGGAAAATCAAGCTTATGCCCTGGTAAAGGCCATCAAGGATTTCAGAATTTACATTCTATACTCTCATGTGATTGCCTATGTCCCAAACGCTGTGGTTAAAGACATTTTAACTCAAGAAGGAATTGAAGGCAAGAGGGGCAAATGGATAGCCAATATCTTAGAATATGACATTGAAATCAAGCCTACAAAACTGATAAAAGAATAAGGGCTAGCCAAACTTATGACTGAAACCAATTTCCAAGCCCTTGATATCAATGAACTGGACAACGAACAGGAGATGACGACTCCACAGATCAATCAAGCCTTGTTACAATCCCCTTGGTATGCTGATATATGTTTTGTATTGTTAAACCTGCAAGCTCCTCTAGGGTTGTCCAGAACTAAAAATAGATTCTTGAAAATGAAGGCATCAAAGTTTTGTATTATAGACAGTGCCTTGTTTTGGAAAAATCATGAAGTGATTTTACTTAATTGCCTAACATTGGATGAAACTGACAATGTCCTCAAGGAATTTCATGCAGGTGACTGTGGAGGACACTTATACTGGAAATCAATAGTTGATAAAATCCTAAGGGCTGGACTTTATTGGCCGTCCCTGTTTGCTGATGTGAAAAAATTTGTAATGTGTTGCCATAAATGGCAGATCTTTGAAGGCAAGAGAAAGTTGTTACCTTTACCACTCAAACCTATTTCAACTGAAAGACCATTTCAGCAATGGGGTTTAGACTTCATAGGTGAAATCCACCCTTCATCCTCTGGCCAACACAAGTGGATCTTGACTACCACAGACTATTTTACCAAATGGATAGAAGCCATTCCTTGTAGGCAAGCCAATGACTCCATTATTATGCAATTTTTAGAAACCAACATTTTGTCCATATTTGGCTGTCCAAATAAAATTATTACAGACAATGTTGTTGCTTTCAAATCCAAAAAAAAGATCAGCTTTTGCCACAAATGCCACATGACCTTGGGCCATTCCATAGCCTATTACCCTCAAGGCAATGGCCTAGCTGAGTCCTCCAACAAAAGCCTCATCAACATCATCAAAAAGGTCTTGGAGGAGAACAAAAAGAATTGGCATAAGAAGCTGGTAAATGCACTGTGGGCAGATAGATTGACCACTAAAAGATCTATTGGTACAAGTCCCTATGAATTGGTTTATGGAATGGAGGCAAGATTTCCTTCATCTTTGGGAATCCCTGTGATCAAGTTACTACAAGAAATACAAGCAGAGCCTAATGATATTCAAAGAAGGATCAATCAAACTATTCACTTGCAGCAGACAAGAGAAGAAGTATATCAGAGAACCCAGGTCCTACAAGATAAACTCAAGAAGATCTTTGACAAAAGAACGAAGGCTGAAGACTTCTTCATATGAAACAAAGTGTTGAAATGGGATTCTAGAAACGAGGACAAAGGGAAACATGGCAAGTTTGATTTCCTATGGAAGGGGCCATATATTATTCAAGTTGTACAAGGTAATAACACTTATTCTTTGAGGAGTTTGGATGGCACTAATACTGAAGAAGGCCCCGTCAATGGGAGAATGCTCAAAAATTATTTTGATCTCCTTTGATGAACAAAACACAGCTATATGTTGTACATAAATATTTGTACTTCTGTTATGAAACCAACTCAAGAAAAGATAGAAAAGATAGATCAACGCCTTAGAATTCAGCCTCTTTGAGGGGGCAACCTCCTTTACATTACATAAATGAAAAATTCTATTATGATACAATTGACAAAACCTCCTTTCTATATATAGGAGTCTAAGGAGTCACAATATAATCCAGCCAACCTAACAATAATAATATAAAGCCACAAAAATAACAATAGAGGGATTCTATGGGGCACAGAAATAACAACATGGGGGTAATAGGGGCACAACAATATAAATAAGGGGTATAACTACAATATTAATGGGGTAATCACTAGTATTATACGGACCCAACATGCCCCTCTCCTTCAAAAAAGTGTTGTCCTCAATGCTTGAGTAGTTCTGGATACTTCTGCATAAAATTCTCATCCTCCCATGTGGAATCTTCAGCGGATAAGTTCTTCCACTTGATAAGATACTCTGAAATTGATCGATTTCATAGCTATCGAGTTCTTGTTTCTGTGACTACTTCTGGTTCCAATATAATTTTTCCTTCCTCATCAAGTTCTAGCAATATTGTTTGAACTGAGATCTTGTCGCTTATAACCTTCTTTAAACATGAAACATGGAAAACTAGGTGCAATCAAGAAGCTACAGGAAGCTCCAATTTGTATGCCATAGTACCAATCTTTTGCAACACCTTGTACGGACCATAATACTTTGGTGATAATTTATTATCCTTCTTAGCTTACTTTAGGGACATTTGCTTATATGGTTGTAGCCGTAGGAATACCCAATCACCTACATGAAAACTTCTTTCACTATGATGTTGATCTGCCTGTTGTTTCATTCTATTTTGTGCCAACACGAGGTTATCCTTTAAGAGTTGGAGGACTTGTTGTTGATGTTTGATGTGATGTTCCACTACCTGAACCTTAGAATTTTCTCTTAAATATGATGTGATGGATGGTGGTTGATACCCATAAAGTGCCATAAATGGGGTCATTTTTTTTGCTGTATGGAAGGAAGTGTTATACCACCATTCAGCTAGAGGCAACCATTTGACCCATTGTGTCTATTTATCAGATACAAAGCAATGAAGATATCCTTCCAAACATTTGTTTACTATCTCAATTTGCCCATCAGATTGAAGATGATAAGATGAGCTATGAGCTAACTAGGTACCAAGACAAGAAAATAATTCTGTCCAAAAATTTTCAGTGAAAATGGGATCTCTGTCACTTACAATAATATTTGGGTTTCCATGTAGCTTTTGAATTGTTTCCATAAATGCAGTAGAAACTATACTGGCTTTAAATGGATGTGATAATGCACAAAAGTGTGCATACTTGGTAAGTCTGTCAACTACCACCATGATGACACTCTTTCCCTCAGACTTGGGTAAACTTGTGATAAAATCCATTGAAACCTCCTCCCAATGTTGGCTTGGAATGGATAAAAGTTGTAATAGACCTGGTGTCTTAATTGTTTCAATTTTATTTTGTTGGCAAACCAAACATTTCGCCACAAACTTTTGAATATTTGATTTAAGGCCATCCCAAAAAAATTCCTTCTTAACCCTGTGGTAAGTTTTTAAAAATCCTAAGTGCCCTCCTAAGGGAGAAGTGTGTAATTCCATCAGAATCTTTTGTTTTAGCTGGGAATTCTTACAGAGGTATAAGCAATATTTGTACCATAATGAATCATTTTGCTAGCAAAATGTATTAGACGTACTTGAATCTTGTTGTAGCTTTCGAATAAGTGCCCACACTTCTTCATCATTCTTGCATTCCTTGCTTGCTTCGTTTATCCAATCTGGTTGAATAATAGAAATGGCGCACAACAATGCTTCCACATCCTCATACTTTCTTGAGAGTGCATCTGCCACCACATTTTGCTTCCCTTTTTTGTAGATGATTTCAAAGTCATAACCCCACATCTTTGTGACCCACTTTTGTTGCTCTTCAGAGGATAATCTTTGTTCTAAAAAGTATTTAAGGGTATCATTATCCGTTTTTACCTTGAAGTGTCTTCCCATTAGGTAGGGTCGCCATTTCTTAAGTGCATGGAGTATTGCCAACATTTCCTTCTCATAAATAGCTTTTCTTAAAAACTTTCCCTTGATTGGACGACTTTCAAAAGCAATGGGTCTTTCATCTTGCATTAGAACAGCACCAATTCCATTTCCTCAAGCATCACGTTCCACAATAAAGTTTTTTGTGAAGTCCGGTGTAGCTAAGACCGGTGCTTGGCACATTGCTTCTTTAAGATGTTCAAAGGCCTTTGTTGCTTTTGGAGTCCATGAAAATGCATCTTTCTTCAATAATGTTGTTAGAGGTGCTGCTATTCTCCCATAATTCTTAACAAACTTGCGATAATACCCTGTCAACCCAAGAAATCCTCGCAGATGCTTTATGGATGTGGGGATTTTCCATTCCTTAATGGCTTTAATTTTGCTAGGGTCTACCTTAACTCCTTCATGAGATACAATATGACCCAAATATTCCACCTCCTGGACTCCAAAGAAACATTTGGATCTTTTTGCATATAATTGTTTCTCCTCCAATGGTTGTAGCACCCTGTCAACATGTTCAACATGATCCTTCCAAGACTCGCTGTAGATTAGTATATCATCAAAAAATACTAACACAAATTTTCTAAGGAATGATTTGAAAATTGAATTCATCAGACCTTGAAATGTTGAAGGTGCATTAGTAAGGCCAAAAGGCATGACCAAAAATTCATAATGACCGTCATGAGTTCTAAATGTCGTTTTCAGAATGTCTTCAATATTCATTCAGATTTGATGATATCCTGAACGAAGATCCAACTTGGTGAAGTAAATTGATCCATGCAATTCATCTAGTAATTCATCAATGACAGGAATGGGGAACTTATCTTTAATAGTGAGCTTGTTGAGCTCACTATAATCTGGACACATGTGCCATGATCCATCCTTCTTATGCACCAATACTACTGGAGCAAAGAAAGAACTTTGACTTGGTTGAATTATACCAGCCTCTAGCATTTCTGCAACCATACGTTCAATTTCACTTTTTTGGACATAGGGATATTTGTATGGCCTGATGTTTGGAGGAACACTTCCTGGAATCAGACGAATATCATGATCCTGATTACGCATAGTGGGAGACCTTTGGGAGTCTCAAATACCTTGGAATGATTGTCCCGAACTTTTTGGAGATCTGGGGAAATAGATGATTCCGATGTGGAAACATCTAGTGAACATAATTGTGAAATTACACCTCTTTGATCCTTTTTTAGAAGCTTTGTCATACCATTAGAGCTGATTATCTTTCCTGGTTTCCCTGCAATACCCCTTAATTCAACTTCCTTTCCTTTCGTAGAAAATTTGATGAAAAGTTCTTGAAAATTAAAAGCTATTGTACCCAAGGATTGTAGCCATTGGACTCCTAGTACAACATCAGCACCTCCCATTGGAATGGAAAGCATTGGGCTAGTCAATACATATTCTCCCATGGATAGCTTGATATTATGGAACCTTCCAGAGCAATTTATTGTTCCTCCATTTGTAATCATCACTTGACACTATGGTGCTAGATATAGGAAGCAATTCAATTCTTTTGCTACCCTACAATGAATAAAATTGTGGGTGCTTCCTGAATCAATCAACACTATTACCTTTTTTTTCTTGATTTGTCCTTCTATCTTGATGGTTTGAGGAGTGGTAATTCCTGCCAATGCATTACAATATATGGTCGGATTTATTTTTTCTTCATCTAGGCTTTGTTCCTGGAGTATATCTTCTTCTTTTGACCTTTCTTGCTCCTTTTCTTCTTCCTCTTCACAATCTATGTAGAATAATTTCTTCTCAGCACACTTATGACCTTTAGTGTATTCGCTATCACAACTGTAACAAAGCCCTTTTACTCTTTTTTCTTCTAATCGTTGTGGTGTCAACCTTATAGGTTGTGGAAGACTAGGGGCAACAACACTTCCATCTTTATAGCTGTGAGTGGTATGCTTCCTGGTTGCCATAATTTTGCTTTCCATTTTTCTTGCTAACCTGAATGCCTTCTCTAATGAATCAGGTTCCCAAAGGCGAACATCATGTTGGATATTATCCTTTAAAGACCCTATGAACACATCAATCCTATGCTCCTCTGGGATATCTTTTACCCTTATGTTCAATTTTTGGAACTCCTCAATGTGCTCCATTACTGAACCCTTTTGTTTGAGACTTATCAATTGGCTAAAAAAAGTGTTGCTTTTTGTATCTTCATAATGTGCTATCAATTCTTCCGTAAAAATTGCCCAAGTGATAAATTGTTTACGAGAGCAAAGCCATTGATACCATACAAACTGATTTGGTTCCAAATATACATTTGCCATACGTACCTTTTGTGTGTTTTGCACATTATTGAGATCGAAGAACTGCTCCATCTGTAATATCCATGTGGCGGGATCCTTGCCATCAAACTTCCTCATATCAATTTTTGCAATATGTTGGGTATTCGATCCAACATTAGAGTCTATGGAATCATGATTAACATTACTCTTTTTCACATCATGAGTTTCCTTTACAACCTTTTTACCATTAGTAAGTATTTCTTGTAGAAAATTTGTCAAATCTGTCTTCAAATCTACCATGTCTCTCTTCAAATCTATCTTTGAATCATCCATCTTAGCTTCCATTCCCTTTATCTTAGATTCCACGCCATTTATCTTAGCTTCTGTTAGCTTTTGTGAGCATGACATTTGTTGCACTTGTTCTTGTAATTTTGTTATATCATGTAGAATTTCTTCCTCTTCTTCATGACTCATGCTAGAGATTTCAGGTTCCTTACTAGGTGTTTGCATTTTCTTTCCTCGGGGCATCAGTTACCGATAATAATGCTTTACTATTCCCTTTGAATTCCGTTAAACCAAGCTTACACAAAAATTTAAAAAAAAACTACACACCTTTTTTTCACTTTATAGAAGCTTGATATTGAATCTGATGTATCTCTGTAATTTTAGATGATCTAGTTCTGAAATTGTGATCTGTAGTAGCCTTCTTTGTCCTCTTTCCAATGCCACAAGTCTGACCCAAATTGGATTCTCCAAGGAAGAGTTATGTGAAATCTCCCACAGTGACTTGCTTTTAGACTAATTCAGTAGAGCGAACTTGTACGACGTGCCACAAGTCATTGGTTCAATATTTCGATCTAAAACACACATACAAGAAACTACAGTCCGTCCTCTTTCTATACCTTCTGACGAAATTTCAATCCAATCCCCAGAGAGAAAGTCATGACGATTTTCCCCAGGTCACCTGTTTTGAAGGTAATTCAGGAGTCTGCAAAAAGACGAACTTCCTCAGATCATATCTCCGCAAATATCGCGCGAAACATTTTGAAATTCGGATCCGAGGTTCAGCGCGATTTCTTCTCAAATGGGTTTTCTTTGTGACTTCTGAAATGTCACAGAAAAAAATTTATAGCAAAAATTCCACGATGACCTGTTTGGAGCAGCGAAACCCTAGAATCCAAAGCTCTGATACCAAATGTTATGAAACCAGCTCAAGAAAAGATAGATCAACGCCTTAGAATTCAGCCTCTTCGAGGGGACAACCTCCTTTACATTACATAAATGAAAAATTCTTTTATGATACAAATGACAAAACCTCCTTTCTATATATAGGAGTCTAAGGAGTCACAATATAATCCAGCCGACCTAACAATAATAATATAAAGCCACAAAAATAACAATAGAGGGATTCTATGGGGCATAGAAATAACAACATGGGGGTAATAGGGGCACAACAATATAAATAAGGTGTATAAATACAATATTAATGGGGTAATCACTAGTACAAAGGAGTGTATACACGTAGGTTAATAGACCAAAAGGAGCGTATAACATACACACTCACTTTAACAGAAGGAAAGGCACGTATATCTTGGAAAACTAAGTTTTGGTCTGAGGTATTTGGTCCATCATATTTTGATCCATGGTATTGGTCTAAGGTATCTAGTCCAAGGTATTGACCCCACGTATTTGGTCCAAGGTATTGGTCCTAAGTGGTTTTGGTCCATGGTATTGAGAAAGGCCTAAAACTATAAAAGGAGGAGAAAATCATTAGGTCAAGTGTGAAAGTATTGAATATCTGATGAAGTGTAAGATCCAATATGTAGGTTATGGGTTTGTGATGCTTTGCTTGATCTGAACTAAGGATGCACCTATGTGGATGATGATGGATGATGGATCGGGATCTTAAGGCTTGGAATGTATTATCATTATGTGGTTTGATCATGGATAGACTAGATCTGAATACTAATGCATGTTTTATTCTAAAAATGTTATGATCTCGGTATGACTAAGTTCTGTGAAGTTGTTTTAGTATTTGCATATCTATATGCGGGTTCTCTCTGGTAAAAGTGCATATAGACGCTTGTTCGGTTGATCAGAGTAGCGTATACATTATGAAATTTGATATCTGAATTTGTAGATGGTTCTAGTGGTTGTTGCAGAGTTCTAGGTTCTTCTTTGTGTTCTAGTGACTATGTGATTCAGTTTTGGGTGATTTAGAGATTGATGATTGGTTAATGCAATGGTTGTATTGCGGTGGTGATCGATTTTGAGATTCAATGTTATTGATGGGTCCAGTATGAAAATTGGATGAAACATGGCCTTTCAGATTGTGGTGTTGTGTTCCAGGAGTATCTAGTCTGAAAATTTATGAAACGTGGCCCCTGGAGGACGAGTGAAGGTTGTAGCCTTCAGCAGGGTGGCACCTACATACTAGTAAATATATTGGCTAGTACAAGAGCGAGGGGGTTGTAGCTCTCTTCCAGTAGAATCTGGAGAATGAGAGAAGGTTGTAGCCTTATGTAGGTGGGTGCCTGCGTATTGGTATGCGTTTGCGCCAATATAATATTGTAAACAAGTTTTTATTATATGAAAGGAAGACAGTAGTAGGTGGTTTTTGTCCCACATTGGGTTTCCACTTTATATCTTGGTGTTCATGTGTGTGATGATTTGTTCTATTTTTACTACACCTGGTTACTGTTTATATCGTTAATGAAGTTCTGATGCACTAATTAAATATCAACATATGATGAATTAACTAAATCAAAAGTTTGCTGGATATACGCTAGTTGCATTAAACATAGTTGCATGTACACGCAAGTTCCCTTAACTGAAGTAGCATATATTAATATGATTATGGAAATGAGAAATTGTTGATTTTCTTATATTGATTCACCCCCCCCCCCAGTATTATTTCCAACAATTGGTATCAGAGCAAGTCCTTTGGTAGAAGCTTGATCGCTTGAAGGAGATCCGTAGAAACAATGGGAAAGAAGCTAAAGAAGAAAGCACCTCAGAAGAAGAACACAGCTCAAAGGAATGGTGACAACAGGAGAGACAATGGGTCATTAGATGGAAGAAAGGATTCAAATTCCAAATCACCTCAACATGAACAAGCAAATGAAGCATCAGATAAAATCATAGATCAACAAGATTTATTTAACAAAAGGGAGAGTGTCATCAAAGAAGAAGTTATCAAATTAAAATCTCAACTGGAGTGTGCCTTCATAGTACGTCAAATGCTACAGGATGAAGTGATATCATTAAAAAATAAGCAGAATGAAGAACTACCTCAAGAAAATAAAGAACAAGAAAATGAGATACTCAAGTTAAGGCAACAAGTGGAGGAAGGAAGAAAGGCTGAAGAAACCTTCAAAAAGTAATATCTGGAAAAGGAAGAACAACATCAGGTTGAGGTAAATTAGAAGAAAAAGATAAACTGTAACGATTTCAAGACAATACTAAGATTTTGGATGATATTCTTAGTAGTCAAAGATCTCCTGCTATCAAAACTGGTCTTAATTTTTAAGAATCTATTGAAGGTAAATCTAGCTCACAGTGTGAGGCAAGGAACTCTAATGAAAAACCTGAAAGTCTCAACCAGGAGATAAGAGGTCAACCCCATCAACAACCAAGGAAAGAAATCCTTCAAAGAAAATCTTTTACTCCAAACTATGGAAGTAATAAACGGTTATTTCCTCCAATGAATAATGTTGAATGTTTCATATGTCATAATTTTGGACATGTTGCAGCCAGATGCAAAAGTAGAATGGTTCAAGACCATCACACAAAAAGATCATCATGTTCTAGGTACTTTAAGGGATATTGTTTTGCTTGCAATATGTTTGGTCACAAAGCCATTGATTGCTATAGAAGGAATATGAAACATGCAAGATGTTATGCATGTAACAAGCTTGGACATATAGCAAAGGAATGCAAGAGAAGTTTTCGAGCACCATACTAAAAGGAGAAAATGTCATCACAGTCAAAGATATGGAAGAAGAAAGAAGTACAACCACAAAGATGTGGCATAGTAGAGTATAGACTCAAAGGGAGCTGAAATTGTGAAACTTCAGTGTTCTAAATCTCATACGCAAGTTTCATGAAGACAAGTCACGTATATACACAAGTTCGAAGCTGCACAGTGGCGTATCTGTTGGTTTGAGGAAAAGAAGTGGGACAAACTCAGGAAAAGGGGTCTGATATGATTCAGTCAATTATTTGCTCTGGTTGATGATGGTTACAATCTGATAATGATGTGTGGAAATGGGTTGGTAGTCAAAAGATGTTATTTAGAAGTTCTTTTGATCCTCTCCAGTTAACTTGATGTATATTTGATTGATGATGATACCTTGATACTTCTTGCTGATATATGCATGATCAGATCTGACAGTAAACAGATGGAACTAGTTCAGGGGGAGCATATGCTTCGAATAATTCATTGTTGGCATTATGGTTAAAAGTATTTGGTGATGATGCTTATGTGGCTAAATGATACATCTTGCTATGATACTTGGGGTCACATTGTTGGTATTCAGATCAGATTCATGGATGATCACTTGAGTGGCATGTTATTGTTGGTTGGCCAAGAGAATGGTATTGCAGGTTACAGGTCTAGATGCTGGTGATAGATTCTTATGGTGCAGATCATATATGGTGTATGATAGTTGTTGATGACTATCATGGTCTTGTTTAGATTGCTGGTCATTGTTATAAAAGTCATGTATATCATTTGATGTAAAGGTCATGCAAAGACCTAATTTATAACCCCACTTTATATGGGAAGGATGATGTAATAATTTCTATTTTAGTCATGTATAAACATTTGGTATATCCCCACTTGGTTTGGTGGATGAGTCAAAAATGGTGTATCCCCACTTGGTTGGGAGATCGATGTATGTATGAGTCATTGGTGAACGAAGGTCATACTCACTTAGTGGAGTTGTAGAGTCATGTTATTCTTTTGAAAAATATTTTTTTGCAGACTCTGCATGTGCTCAAGGGGAGCATGGACGGATTGGTACATATTAGCATGTACAAAGGGGGAGCTCAATTAGAGATTTTAGCATGTACTCGGGGGGAGTATGAACATCATAATGTATATCAAAGGGAGAGAATATCTTGGTCTGCCCTTTGCCCTTGATGTCAAAAGTGGAGAGTGACTTGGTGTGGTTGTTGCCATCAAGTCCAAAGGGGGAGATTGTTGGCATTATGATACAGGTGTTGTTCTTGATGGAAACTCACTCAGATGTCAGATCATAGTGCAACAGGTCAATAGAAAAGAATTAATGATCAAATAGAGGTATACGCATGTTCATCTAGATAAAGGAGCGTATACAAGCGGGTTAACAAACCAAAAGGAGCGTATAACGTACACACACACTTTCACAGAAGGAAAGGCACGTATATCTTGGAAAACTAAGTTTTGGTCTGAGGTATTTGGTCCATCGTATTTTGATCCATGGTATTGGTCCAAGCTATCTAGTCTGATGCATTGACCGTAGGTATTTGGTCCAAGGTATTGGTCCTAAGTGGTTTTGGTCCATGGTATTGAGAAAGGCCTAAAACTATAAAAGGAGGAGAAAATCATTAGGCCAAGTGTGTAAGTATTGAATATTTGATGAAGTGTGAGATCCAATATGCAGGTTATGGGTTTGTGATGCTTTTCTTGATCTCAACTAAGGATGCAACTATGTGGATGATGATGGATGATGGATTGGGATATTAAGGCTTGGAATGTATTATCATTATGTGGTTTGATCATGTATAGACTAGATCTAAATACTGACGCATGTTTTATTCTAAAAATGTTATGATCTGGGTATGACTGAGTTCTGTGAAGTTGTTAAGTTAGTATTTGCAGATTTGTATGCGGGTTCGCTTTGGTAAAAGTGCTTATACACACTGGTTCGGTTCATCAGAGTAGTGTATACATTATGAAATTTGATATCTGAATTTGCAGATGGTTCTAGTGGTTGTTGTAGATTTCTGGGTTCTGCTCTGTGTTCTAGTGACTGTCTGATTCAGTTATGGGTGATTCAGAGATTGATGATTGGTTAATGCAATGGTTGTATTGCAATGGTGATATATTTTGAGCTTCAATGTTGTTGATGGGTCTAGCATGAAAAGTGGATGAAACATGGCCTTTCATATTATGGTGTTGTGTTCCAGGAGTATCCAGTCTGAAAATTTATGAAATGTGGTCCCTGGAGGACGAGTGAAGGTTGTAGCCTTCAGTAGGCTAGTGCCTACATACAAGTAAATATATTGGCTAGTACAAGAGCTAGAGGTTGTATCTCCCTTCCAGTAGAAGATAGAGAACAAGAGAAGGTTGTAGCCTTCTACAGGTGGGTGCTTGCATACTGGTATGAGTCTGCACTAGTACAATATTGTAAATAGGTTTTTCTTATATCAAAGGAAGACAGTAGTAGGTGGTTTTTGTCCCACATTAGGTTTCCACCTTATATCTTGGTGTTCATGTGAGTGATGACCTGTTCTATTTTTACTGCACCTGGTTACTATTTATATGGTTAATGAAGTTCTGATGCACTAATTAAAGATCAACATATGATGAATTAACTGAATCATAAGTTTGATGGATATACGCTAGTTTCATTAAACACAGTTACATGTACATGCGAATTCCCTTAAGTAAAGTAGCGTATATGAATTTGATTATGGAAATGAAAAAATGTTGATTTTCTAATACTGATTCACCCCCCCCCCCCTCAGTATTATTTCCAACAGCTCTGTGAGGATAAAATTGTAGTGACACATCCCAATTCAAATAGATGAGGAAGGGCCATCTCACATATCCCCTCCAAGTCCAAAAGATGACTATCTGCAAGACTATGAGGAAGAGGTTGCCCGAGTACTGGAGAATATGGGGAATTTCAGTGAAGGGAGCAATCCGAGAATTCTAAATGGAAAAGTGATTCCACTAACCAGTCCGCCCCTACTGGCAGTCCTGGTCAAGATGAAACCCTATTGTTTATTGATAATTTGGAAGAACAGAGGGAGCCATTTCCTTCTATGGAGAAGCCCCTTGAAGTAGAAGTACATCCAGAGGAAACCATTATGGAGGGAAATCAAGTAGAAGCTACTGGTACACTAGAACCCCTAACTAAGGAAACCCTGGAAGGTGAGAAAATCAATCAGGGAGCATAATTTTTATGAATTCCCCAGAGGACGAGGCCCATATTGAAGAAGACACTGAAAATAATAATTTCTCAAGAGACACCATTCCATTGGGGTCTCCTGAGAGGGAAGCTCATGAAGGTAGAGACCTGGAAGGTGAAAATACACCAGGAGACACGATTCCATTAGAACCCCATCTTGATGTTGACACAATTCCATCTGATCATGAGCCTGGATTAAATACAGTTGTACCACTGCTGGTCAGAAACCTCATGAAAAAGAAAAAATACAAGGAAACACTTAGGAAGTTGCTTAAAAAGTATAGGAAGCAAAAGAAAACAGTTAAGCAACTAAAAGATTGGTTGAAGGAAGCAGTCATAGTTAGAAAATTGAAAGTAGAGTTGGAGACCATAGGGACCCAAACAAAGCACTGCTCTCGGGAATATGTTGAAACCCAGACTGAGGCCCTTTTGGTCTATTCAAAGAAACCCAAATAGAGCCATGCCTTTTAGAAGACAGTGAAATGCAAACAGAAGATCCTTTTGTTTTCCCACAGGAAACCCAAATGGACTTCCCTACTATTGATGTTGTTGTTCAAATTGATACTGAAGAAAACAACCAAGCTGATTGTTGCATGATTTGAGAAGCGACTAAGTTTGTTGTTCACACTGACCCAATGGAAACACAAGACAATGAGGTCCAAACACAAGATACACCTGACTACATTCCCCTGGTAACGGAAGCGATCATTAGGAAATTACAGAATGCACTAGTCAAGACTCAACAGGAATTGACTCGGCATAAAGAGAAAGTAGTGCCCCTGCAAGTACACCAAGAATTACGAAAGAAACTTGAGGCACTCATGGTCATAGAGGATGAGACTTTCACTAATTCTAAGGATGAACAAAATAAATTTGAAAATGCACAGGTCAAGTTACAGAAGGATAAGTAAAAAATGGAGACTATTTTCTCTCTTTATTTAGATTCCTTGTAATGCTGATCTCCTACCACCAACTATGCACTATTCCTACTAGAAAGATACCTCCTATTAAAGGCTAAAGCTATTAAAGCTGGCAAGTTAATGGAAATTAAGACCACTCGAGACTTTCTCAAGTGTTTCAAAGAACAGAATGAATAGGTACAACACCTCTTGTGTGAATTGTACATGCATAATTTCTTCTTAGAGGATGACTTAGACAACAATCCTAGCCCCTTCATGGGGGCATCCAATTCCAATATTTTCTTTCCTTTTCCACTAACAAGATCAAATGGGATAAAGCCCATAATAATTTTAGAAAGCGAGAATATGGCATAGAATTATGGGTTAGGGGAGAACCTACAAAACCCCTGCACCTCTCTATCCAACACCAGTAGTTCATGAAACAAACGGGTGTTGTGGATCAATTAGCACCGTTTCACATAGACATCATGCAGGCAGGGAAGGAGTACTTCCAGGAAATCAAGGAAGAAGCTTTGTCTACAGCCAGACATAAATGGGAAGCCTCCAACAATAATATCAGGAACAAAGAGCCATTTGGATTCAAGAACTACAAAGCTTCCTCCACTCGCTTACACAAATATAGCAACATGGTCATGAGCATGGGCCCTAAGTGGATGGGGTTCTGATATAGAAGTCCAACTATATGGTATCCTCTAGATGGGTACCGCAGTGATTATAACTTGTCAAACCATCAAGTGAGCCAGGCTTTTGCAGTGCTAAAAAAGAAAAATGGTTTCAGGCTGTAAAAGGAGGAAGTGTATCTTGCTTGTTTCTTAATACAACTACACCTTAACCATCTGATTGCATTAGGACATGCAATAAGGTAAGCAGGGGAGTTTGTTGGGTTGATGAAAAGGTATGTTTTCTCCTCGTAAATAGCCTAATTAAGCATTTGTATTCACATGTTTATCTTCATTTTATGGATAAAAATAGAGGAAACAACAGCAGAAGATGGGTAAAATCAATTAGTAAAAACTTAGATAAATATGGGCACAAAAAACTGACTTTCACTATATTTATATGCAGGGACGTGGATTGGACGATTGTTGTTCAATTGATAGAACAACAACAACTAGTAAAAGAAAAAAGACAACATCTTGAGTATGGAAGACAACAAAATACTAGGAGGACCAATGCTATTTTATGATGAAATCAAATCGAGTGTTTTGAAATCCTCAGTATCCCCTGATCCTGAGGATTCGCTTCTATATATTTACTTTTCCAAATGTTATATAAAGCCATAAGGTGAACTGAACAACTAGTTAGGAATTCACAGATTATAACTATTCTTTTTGGACATATAATACTTTGATCTCGGTGATACTGTAACTATGTTATTGATTTTAATGAAGAATATTGCATTTAATTCATAATCGTATTATGAATATCTAACAGCGGGGACTTCTAGAGACTTTTGGCCCAGTCAATAGAAGATCTAATTCTTCAATTGTGTTATAATCATTTATGTTTATTCTTAAATGTTTATTATTATTAGTTTTTAAAGTTAGTATCATTCTGATTTCTGTGAGGATCGATGATTCTGATTTGCATTTTTTGTTTAGTCAAGACTCTAGATGTAGGTGTGTGTTATATATGTGTGATGCTCTTTATTGAATTGGTTATGTTAACTCCAACATTAGATTATCGTTCATTCTAAGTGACATTATCATAGATTTCAAAGCTAGAGTTGATTTCTTTCCATGAGATGTTTTATATGGTTATTTGTTGTTCAATGGTTATATCTTTCCTTCATGTTAAATGAGTTAGTTTCAATACCAATTAGATTTCCAAGTGTGATTCTTTTGATTTGCATTCTCATTCAATTGCTTGTAGAATAGATTAAGTATTTTTGAAAGTGTGTTATGAATCCCTTTTAGATTTGTTTGGATTGAATTTAGAGAAATAGACATTAACAATTGCAACGATTCCATCTCATTTCATTATAAGCTGACCTCTGAATTCACTGCATATACAATGCTGACACTCTTGAAATAAAAACACTTGCCCTGGGTTGATGATTAATGTAGGTATTAAGATTTCTTGTAAGAAGACATCTTAGTGCACCAACACCCATGCCTCTGCCCCCCCTACAACTCACCAACAATTTGCAAATGATACTCTTCTCATTGGCCTCCCATCCATCAAAGAGGATGCCTCTTTCATGTCCATCTTAACTGACTTCTATTCCACTTCGGTCACCTCCATCAATCCCCTTAAATCCAAGTTGTTTTTCTTTAACAGTCTACATACCATTTGTAGGAACATCATTAGAATCCTGACCATCCCTATTAGCTCTCTCCCCTACACCTACCTCGGCATTCCCCTCACTGATAGGTCTCTCACTTGGGCCACTTGGGAGAACCTGCTAAACAAATTGGAGAAAATATTGGCCCATTGGACCTTTAGATCACTAAATTTGGTTGGTCGTCTCATCCTAGTTAAATCTGTCCTTCAGGCCATCCCACTTTACATGTACTCAGCTCTCACGGCCCCAAAATTGATTTCAAACAAAATCAAGAACCTTCAAAGGAAATGGAGAGGTGTTGAGGTCAAACAAAAATGGGCTCTTGTAGCATGGGATAAAATCTACAAGACAGAAAAAGATGGTGGCCTTGGTCTTAGAGACATAGACCTCCTGCGAAAGGCACTTGGAGCTAAAAAATTATGGAGATGGATAGCCAACCCCAACTCGCCTTGGGGTACCCTCTGGAATTCAAAGTACACTCCCTCCTTAATGCAAGACAAAATCATCAAGCTCAATGGAAACATCAAAGGTTTTTTCATCTGGAATCAAGCATGGGGGAACAGGGACATCATCCAAAGACATAGTTTTTGGTAAATAGGCAGTGGAAACAAGGCTCTTTTTTGGGAGGATGCCTAACCACAAAGGCCAGAAATTGATCAAAATCACTATCAACATATCAAGGCTGAAATACAAAACAAAAGAAAAATAAAAAGTCAACTAGTACTAGGGAAAAAGTGAAGAAAATGAGGCATGGAGAAATTAGATCAATCAAGAGGAATGGACTCCCCATATGAACCCCCAAACCTGGTCGGACCTCTCCATAGAGTTACAAAAAATACAAATCCACCTTGAATTTTCTGAGGATAAGCTCAAATGAGGGAAAAACTCCGTAGGACACTTCATCTTAAGTGAAACCTATAGATAAATAGTAAATCAATATGACCAAATCCAACCAGATCCGAAATGGAATGCAATATGGGATAGGAAGCACTGGCCAAAAATATCCATCTTCCTTTGGTTAGTCATACACAGAAATTTTTTAACGTGGGATAATATTAGAAGAAAAGGCTTTATAGGCCACTTGAGATCCCCCCTCTGCCAGCAAGATGGAGAAACCCCCAATCATCTGTTAAAAGTTTGTCCTTTCGCATCCAATGTTTGGAATTGGATTTCCTTGGTCTTTAAAAGCTTTGATCGAGACCTAGCTTCCATTCAAAATACCATTGTGAACTAGAGAACGATATTTCCCCCCGTCCTCTAGTTAACTGCAGATAGAATTTACTTCCTGGTTTGAGTTTTTGGGCTCTGTGGAAGGAACGCAACGCGAGAATATTTCGCGGCCTCTCCATCCAAGAGGAATTCATTATCGCGAATATCAAAAGTGAGATTTGCGAAAGAGTAACCTCACTACCCACTCAGACTGTCAAAGCTCCTCCCACTCTTTGTGAAGTGAGAATTCTCTCAATGATAGATCTCCTTCCTATAAAGGTTTTCGAAGTTACTCCCCTCCCTAGGCATGATAATAAAAGTAACACGTGGCAGTTACCAAGCAGGGAACTTTCAAGCTCAACTACAATGGTACAATGATCTAGGAGGATCTCATCAGTAGGTTGCACAGTGTTCAGTCATTGACAATGTTCAAATTATCCTCAACTTGCAGTTCATGAGCAACATTCAGTCTTTATCAGTAGTTTTGATTCAATTTTTTGGTTCATGATTTGTCATGTAGTGTTGATGTTTCCTTGTGACAAATATGTGTAACGGGTTTATGTAAAAGTGTAAGTCTTTGACACTAAATACTAAACCTAAGTCATTATATAAACCTATGTTGAAACCTAATGACTAAAACCTAGCCCTAAAAATCTATGGTGAAAGACATGTAATTCAAACCTAAACACCTAAACCTGAGTCTAAACCCACTCTCAGACCTTTGTAAAACATTACAAAACAAATAAAATAGTTAGCTGCACTCTCAAACTGTAGTGGAACCATGTGCATGTGAGAAGATAGTTTAAAGAGTGGAGGTGACAATCTTTAACCATGGAAGATATGGTAACAATAACTGTGATCATGTGCACAACAGTTTAAACGGGTGGAAGTTACAGTGACCATGGCGGGCAGGTTCTAAACTGAGTGGAGGTTGTAAACAATGACAGTGCATGTGAACACACCGCAACCATAGACAGGAACCGCAGGAGGGTAGCAACACATGTGGTAGCCTTCCAGTCGACCGCTAGGGAATGCAGCCTAATCACATGGCAACTAGCTGTTCAACCTGCCGTTTGATAACCGCCAACGGTTCGGAGGATAGACCATAGTCTATTTTGGGTTTTTATTTGTTTTTTTAAGTAGTTTCTAATTTGACCACCATGTAAACCTATCCCTAAGGTGTCAAGCTATGACAAGACCAAGACCCTTGAACCCCAAAGTCAGCACATGCATTCTAAATTTGGGAAGCAGAGGTTAGAATGTATTTGTAGGGTTATAAAGCCAGAGTTTGGCTCATTTAAGAGGGATAGAGTGGTTTTGAGTTTTGTAAGTAGATTCAGGGGGATATAGGCTGTTTTTATTTTAAGTGTAACAAGAGCATCAGGAGTCAGAATTGGGAACCGAGATAGGTGTTGGAAAACTAATTCATAGAGATTTCCTGTGATGGTGACCAGAAGTGCTGGCATGCACAATCATTTTGGTCAATTTTCTGTGTAATCGATCTACTTGGATTGAATCATAATAAAGTGGTTTCCCATCTTAAAAGCAAACCCAGAGACGTAGTCCATCAGGGACAAACTTATATTTCTCATCTATCGTAAATTCATCCCTGTTCAATTGATTCTCACTGTTAAAGAACTTTAAGTTGACATTCAGTTCACTGTTCGCATTAATAAATTCTACTTCAGTTTAACATATGATCATTTTAGATCATATAATTTGGTATCAAAGCAGGTTGTGTTTGTAGAATTTGTAAGTGAATGTTAAGCAGGTCAAAGTCGCAACATGGAGAAGGAATCCTTGAGAAGATTGCTCCAGAGATTGGAAAGTGAAGAGTCGCTCATAAGTCAACCATGACAGGATCTGATGGAGGTGAAAATATAGAAACTAAGATCAACAAGGAACAATTTCAGCAAGCATTCTTGAGTATGCAACAGATGTTAGGAGAACTTTACGAAGATAAGAAGGTGAGAGATGGAGCTTCTTCTTCAAAGACATTGAAGAAGGACAAAGGTAAAGGAAAGGATGATAAACCTTCTTCACCTCCATCATCTCCATCATCATCATCTTCTTCTTCTTCTTCCATTGTAGAAGCTGAAATAGAAAAGAAACACAAGAAAACATCCCTTTTGAAACTTGATGTAAAATTTGAGTTACCTATTTATGATGGAAAAATGAATCCTAAAAAGTTAGATAACTGGATTAAGCAGTTAGAAGTGTATTGCCATATTCAGAACATTTCTATTGATAAAATGAAAATTTAGTTAGCTACACTTAGAATGGGGGAACAACTTTAATCTGGTGGGAAAGTAAAACTTAGATAGATGTAAAGTAGAAAGTTAAAGTCATCTCTTCATGCCGTAAGTTTTTAAAAGCTCTTAGGAAACAATTCTATCCTTTAGGATACATGCATCAAGTTGTTATTGATTGGAAGCACTTGAGGCAAGGTAAAGGGAAGAGTGTTCAAGAGTTTACTTAGGAGTTCAGAAAGAAAGCATTGGTGCTTGGTATTTCATTGGATACACGTCAAAATTTATTAAAATACATCGGCAGTTTACATTCATATTTGCAGCATACATTATTGATGTTTAATCCTGATGATTTTGATGAAGTGTGTTTTCAAGCCATACATATTGAATCAGGTGGCAGACCATTCAAGTTTTTACTGCAATCATCCAAAGAGTTGGAAATCAAGGATTCCAATGATAGTGAAGGGAAGAACAATTCAAAGAGAAATAAATCAGTGATAGCTCAGAAGGAAAGACCTACTTGTTCTCATTGCCAGAGAATCAGTCCTGATGAATCTCGGTGTTGGAAACTTCATCCAAAACTTAAGCCCAAAAAGTTCCTTAAGGAGAAGGATGAAAAGAAGGCAATTGTAGTAGTCCAGCAAGATCTAGGTTCTGATTCACGTGATGAAAGGAGGATAATTTTCATTGTTTCGATAGGTAAAACTTCTTACATTGGTTCAAGTTCGAATACTATTGCATCTTCATCAAATATAAATCCTTCAAATGAAGATAAAAGAGTTGAACTATTTAACATAAGGATAACTTCTAAGCACACAAAGATAGATACAATGTTTGATAGTGGATCAAAGGAAAATTTAATATCTGAATATTTAGTTAAGAACTTGGGTTTGGAGACACGGAATCACCCAAGACCTTACCCATTAGGATGGCTAAATAAATAAACTTAGATAAAATTCATAGAACAGTGTCGATTAAAATTTTCCATTACAGATAATTACATTGATGAAGTGGAATTAGATGTGGTTCCAGTAGACATATGCAGAGTTGTCTTAGGAAGTCCTTATGTTTATGATCGTGATGCAGTATTTTATAGGAGAGAGAATAAATATCACCTTAAGAAAGATTGGGTTGAATTTATTGTTAGGGCACATCAAAGTAAAAATTACTTGAATCTAGTTGTTACTAATCATATGAAGCAATTAATAAGTTCAAATAAGAGATTTGTAATCATGTGTGTAAAGGAAAAACATAAGAATCAACATGATGTTTTTTCAACTTATGAGTCTCAGATTAAAGATAGTTTAATGAAAGAGGTATAGAATTTTTTAGTTCTATTTAAAGAAACCAAACATCTTACTCATAAGCAGGGAATACAACATGAGTTACAATTGATGCCTAAATCTCCTCTTCCTAATGTTAGAACAAATCAATTCAGTCCAAGTTTGGAAGTTACTAGTTACTGGGATGCAGGTCACTATTGTGGAAAGTTAGTGTTAAATTTCTCTTGTATTGTGTCATAATTTCATGTTTCAAACAATTTGGAAGCCTCTTTTCAAGTGGAGTGGAAGCCCATTTGTTTTCATATCAAAGCCTTTTCTAAAGAAGTGTCAAAGTATCCAATACATCTAAAGGAAACTTATGCATTAGGGGAAAGTGCTAATCAATGGAAACATGATTTAATGAATGAAGAAATAGTTATTCAAATAAATCATCCAACATTTCAATACTTTCAAAATAAAACTAAGTTGCAACAGTTTTCACGTTACAGTTTGATGAGTTTATTGCAAGAATTTCACTTAGTACTCAAGAATCGGGAAAGTATATCAAATCAAGTAGCTGGTATGATGTCTAGAATGTTTCTATTATTCTGCAAAATAGATTTTCAGTACATGTCAATAGTATTGAACAATATTCTATAGAGACTGTTTTCAAATATGTTTATGTATCACTAATTCATGGTACTTCATGAAAATAAGTCAATTGTGATGTTCATAACAGGTTGTTTTACCGTCTTCGCAAGTTGTGTATACTACAAATGGATGGTACAGTTCACATATTCAAAATGTGCCATGATCAGCATCATCAGGGTCATCACTTCCAATTGGTTGATCGAATGTATTGGTAGATAATCACGGCAAGGTGGAAAGTGAGGGAGCTGTACCCTCACCTTCTATCTGTCCACTGAAACTTTTAGGGTCCAAAGGATTTCAAGTGGAGAGGATTTATCTAGGAGGATCTCATTAGTAGGTTGAATAGTGTTCAGTCATTGACAGTGTTCAGATCATCGTCAACATGTAGTTCATGAGTGTTGTTGGGAAAAGTATCCAATTCGGAATGCCCCTATCCCACTCTAAGAGGTGATAGTGCCTTAGCAACAAACAAGGAAAACTATCTGAGTATTCTTCTTTATGAGATGTAAATAGAGAAAGAAGGATGTAACTAACCGGTGTCTTCCGCTAGTTTGTCGATCCAATCACTCTCTCTTTTGTTCACTTCCCGCTGCCTGCTCTTTCACTGGTCCAGCTTCACCCAGTTCCTGCAAGATCACAAGAGAGGAAAACTACACAAAATACATAGATTCACATTCATAACTAGTTTAGGATCAGATATAAACTAAATATGCAAATATAACAAAACATCATTGAAATACAAGCATATAGGAGAAACTCAAATAGCTTTATTGATATGATAACAAGGTTCAAGAGGAGATACAACCAAATGAGTCCCGATCCAGCATCTACCTCCCAGCAAAAGAATCCCTTCCTCTCCTCCAACAAAGCATAAATCACCCAATGTACTAATCTCAATCTCAAACCAACAACAATTCTCTGCAAAGTACAAAATTCCAGCCTCCTGAACCTCTGGGTGAGAGATCCATATATAGATGTAAGTAGAGAGGATGATTCAGCTTATGTTTTGACTTGTGGCTTCTCTCTGTCAGTTCTTGCTTCCACTTGGAGGTTGAGAACCTCTTACTCATCACTAGTCGAATTCATTGAGGCAAGTGTCATTGAGGAAGATTCTAGAAGCTTCCAGGGTCTTTCCACCTCGTTGAATGAGCTTTCCATTTGTCATTTCCCGCTCAGCGCACCCTGGTAGTGCTTCTACCTGCGTTGCAGTGCACCTAGCCAGTGTAACCTCTGCATTTCAGCGTAGACAGCTAGTGGAGCCTCTGAATTGATCCTGAATTGACTGTTTCTGAGTTGTTTTTGGTGGAGAACTTCTGGGAGAAGCTGTCATTGGTTGACCTTGTTCCTTTAGGGGTAGGAACAACTCATTTAGGGACTTTGGATACCTTGGATTATGGACATTTCATGCTCAATGCTGTAAGGCACAAAAATGTCTATAACAGTTGCCCCCTAAAGTATGAGGTCGTTTATCGGGAGAAATGCTTTATTAGGAGGATCCGAAGTTCTTCCAATGTTGGGAGGAGACCTGTAATAAGATACAATACAATACATTATTTTTCATGCTTCTTTCATGATCTAGATGAGGCGGGTATTCCCATGCTCAGCTTTATAAATTCATTTTTCTGTACATAGAACAGACAATCGTTTGATGGTAGACTGATGATTTTGATGAAATCATCATCCTTTTTGGTAGGATGATTATCTGCTGCAATGTTGTACATGTCAATGTCTTTATTTTTCCTGAATATATATCGCAGCCCAGATGGATGAAACTAGATCCGGGGTCTTCAATCTCGTTCGATCTTCACTCTAAGTACAAGTCGATCCATGTGAGAAATGTTCTGAAGTCGAACATGGAAAGACATCACTTAATTACCAGTCAATGATGTAAACTGTTAACAAGCGCGAGAGGAATCACCGATAATGATAATGACCCTCAAGGTACTACAGTACAATTCACGTGGTGTGAATAAAGGACTTGGCGTCGAACACCACGCAAAATCTTTCGGTCGAAGGTCATTGATGTATACCTGTCGCCGGAAGTCAGAAACTTGCCATTGAGGCGTGCAAGCTTCAAAGTACTAAAGGGGTTGTTCCTAGATCAACTTCTTTGATAATGAGTTGATGTCGACAAGAAGTGATCCGTCAAAGGAGGGCCTTAATGTATCCCACATCAGTGACATGGAACGGAGCAAATGATTTTGATGGAGGTGAAAACGATCTGATGATATATGGTTCAGGGTGGCGGTCATGAAAGGATGAAGGATAATGTATGGTAGTGGATGGGACACGGTTGACTTCTCTGGATGACTTCTCTTGAACATATCGGCGACACTTGTGTGATGGATTGGTAGCATTTAACCCAAAGATGGATGGTATGGCGAGACCATGGTGATGTGACCGGTGAATGAAACAACCCAACCCGACTCAGGCACGGAGTGGAAGTGTCATGTTCAAGAGCGACTTGCTACCATTAAAAGTTCTTTGAGTTTCTTCCCAATTTTTCCCCAGTCATTTCTGACCAGTACCTCTTTATTTTTGTCAAGCTTGAGGAGGATAACATATGCTTGTTCTATAATTCTCCCTTCGGGCAAACCGATCGCTATGTTTTAACGAGCCTAGCGATAGTGAAACTCGTTCTCGTCTAAAGACAAGTTTGTCGCTATTAATGCTTTTTAACGAGTCTAACGACAAAGATAACCTGGTCCTTTTCAATTTTAGAGAGTTTGAAAAGGTACGTAAAGATAACTCCAAAGTTCCTTTTTCGTCATCTAATCCCTTAAGTCTGAAAAAGTATAAAACAATACAGAAGGGATGAGTTTTCGATAGTTTTAACGAGCCGAACAAAACAAGCGCTCGATCTTTTTGTGCAATAATCCCTCAGGTCCAAAAAGATTAAAATTTAGAGGAGGGATAGCACTTCCGGTCGCTTTAACGAGCTGGAAGGCCAAAACTCGGCAATCTTTTCATATTTTACGAGTCAAATGAAAAGAGCTTAAAGAAGACTCGTCTTTTGAGGAACGAGTGATAAAACGGGTAGCAGCTGATTCCAGGTAAGGGTTGGAATTTTCCAATCACGGCAGTGTCACAAGGATGGCTAGTGAAATCACTTTTCGCAGCTGTTCCTCAAAATGGGTAAACAATCAAATGGAGGTGAATGATCGTCCAATGGAAAAGTGGAGGTGACGGTGCAAACACGACCAAGGCTTTAATGGCTGATAATGTTACATTCACGGTGGTTATTTACCGGGTAGTTCATTTTTTAACGAGCTTAAACGCGGATTGAAACACTTGCTCGATCTTATGTTTATTTTTTAATGAGCATGAACTATGTGCTAAAACTGCTCGATTATCCAGTCATATGATCAGAATGTCTCATAAGAAAAAACCGGCAAGCTTTCGAGTGTTGCCCCACATCCTTTCTTTATGCAAGTTAGGAAACGACTAATCCAAAAAACGGATAAATAATCGCTCTTTGCTTGCACTCCAAAAGGTTTGCATGCCCCTAGCTATAAAACAGAGTTTCAAAGTTACCTCTACTTCACTTCCGCCAAAACATTTGTTTTACCGAGAGAGGCCTACCTCTTTCAGGTTACCCAAAGATTGTTCTATTTACAACGTAAACAGAACACTTCTTCGGCGATGTTGCTCGAAACCAACAAAGGTGAGTGACGATGCCCGCCAACTCACATAACTTTGACAAGAGAATCTTATTCTAGAACAACCCCTCTTCCATCACAGACGGGGTATGGACTAGTCATATTCTCCCGCGGAAACCTACCCTATACCCAAAGTTTTCCTGCCAAAGCAGACCAGGACGCATGCCCCCTGGGTTCCAGTCATATCCTTCCAAATTACTCGCGCTCATTGGGAGGACGGACCGTGGGTTGAGACATTTCTTGTGTGAAGAGACCATTTAGGGATGGTATGTGACTATTTGCGATGCGTGATCCGGGAAATGAAAGCTGGTCCACGAGCTTGACCACTCTTCCTTCATGCAGAAAACACATTACTCTAAAGAGTGAGGAGACGATGGCTCCCATGCAATATATATAGTCTCGTCCAAGGAGTAGGTTATAATCCAAGGGTCCTTGAATGACCATCACGTTCATTTGAACGGTCTTCCCTTTCAATGTGATAGGCACATTGGGGAGGATCCCTAAAGGTCGACTGGTTCCTTTATCGAAGCCTGTCAGATTTCTCATTTCAGGCAAAAGCGTTGGCGAACCAAGCGCTTTCCAAGCAATAGAGGAAAGGATACTCACAGATGCCCCCTCATCAATGATGGTGCCAGCCATTACCATTCTGTATATTTGAACGATAATTTTGAATGGTATGCTGGCTGGCAACCGGGGTCTGCCTAGTTGGTTCCAGTCGAAGGATACAACTAGGTTGCTTGGTGGTGGGACCGAGTAGACGGTCGGATATCGCTCTGACGAACTTCCTTCCTGCGATAAAGGAATGGGTGCATTGCCCCCGTGTTCGTCAGAGTCTGTGTTGATGAAAAGAATCTGGATGGTGTCATCCTTATCCTCTTCAGTGATTGTATCATTCGAAGATAAATCCTCTGAA
Organism: Pinus tabuliformis; assembly: GCA_031772625.1. Taxonomy (NCBI): domain Eukaryota; kingdom Viridiplantae; phylum Streptophyta; class Pinopsida; order Pinales; family Pinaceae; genus Pinus; species Pinus tabuliformis. The sequence continues at coordinate 1,280,081,761 of CM062807.1, read as the reverse complement.
GGCAAGACGGGGTCAACTGCCACCTCGACCCTTTGACTTTCGTCTGGTATGGATTCAGTCGGTTTATCCTCAATGATAGACGCTTCAGCTGACCACTTGAGTGGGCCAGCTGGATTCTCAACTAACGAAGGACTTGGCAAGAGTTTTTGATATCCAGGAGGAAGTCGTAACGGTGAGACCGGACGATCTTCCAAGACTCTTTTAGCCTCGTCTAAGAAGGGACAACGGTGGAGGGCATGGTTGCCTTCGCACAGTCTACAGGGAGGTCTAGCCCTCCCTTTCTATCCTGGAACTTCACTTTCGCTAGTTGACGGTGTACTTTCAACATGGCTATCAGAGGTTGACGACACCGGATTGTGCAAACGGGGAGACCAGTCCCTTAGTATCCGAGGGATGCAGGGAAAATCTCTATGAAAGTGGTCTCCCTTGCAGATGACACATGGCGATTTAGGCTTGGTCAGTGCTGTGTGTGGATTTTCATCAGATGACACTTGTTTTCCCTTATTTGCCTTTGGATCCTTCTTCTTTTTCTCTTTCTTCTTCTTTTCCTTCTTCTCCTTAGGAACTTGGTTTTTAGTTTTACCAGTCCCGTCACGCGAAGAGGGAGGAAGAGAGGAAGAATTATAGGAAGCAGAAGGTTGGTGGGAAATTCTGGACTCGTCTAATTGTTGATTCGACTGTTCAGGAATAGTGGTGTTCTGAATGACATTGGTTGAGAAGATCCAGACCGGCAGGCCAATTGTCAGTCCTGGAAGCGACAATGTGGCCATATGGGGCACACCAACATCTCCCCATGAGGAGAAGGGACTAGGATTTCCACCAAGGGGAATTCCTTGGTTGGTGGGCTCCATTTTCTCAACCTAAAGATCAACGCAGGAAAAAGGGGTGATTGTTCCGTTTAAAATAATTTTAACGACGCTTAGACACAATTTGCTTTTTCAATTTTAAAGAGTCGAAAAAAAGCTAAAGATGACTCTAGTCTCCTTCGATGTTTTAACGAGCCCGAAGTGACAAATGCTTGGATGGACTTTTTCTGTTATAGAGTTTGAAAAAGACCAAAAGGAACTGCTCTGGAGTTCTAGGTAGAGGGTGTGCCAAACTTTTCCCAAAACCGCAGAATACTTTTTAGGGTACGAGCGGTCAATCTTCCTGAATGTTGTGTTCAGTGCATTGCGATCAGTAGGGCGGCCGACACGGCTTCCTAGGGATAAAGATTATATTCCTATAGGGGTCTCCCAATATATACGCGACGGTACATGGGAGCACAATCCGTACTGGCACTTATCATCTCTCAGGAGGAATCACCCAACCATCAGTGAGGCAACCAGTGACCAGGTTTTACGACGCCGGAACACGTCTCTAGCCTAGACCTCTATGTTGTGCGTTATGTTACAAAGCGTTGTTAAGTTCATTCAATTTATTTTAGGTTGATCTTTCTTAGAAGTTTGCCTTTTTGGATCACCACGAGATGTATGATACAATTCCTAAATGCAGTCTAAAAATGATAAACAAGCTTTTATATCTTTTCAACAATGAAAATCCTAGCTACAAGGGGAAAAGAAAGACACCATCTTTACTCAAAGAGCATAGAGCACACAGTAATGAACTTTTTCCTAAATCAACATACAAACTGTCAAAATGCAAATGCACATATGCATGTATTTGCTTTCACTTTCTTAATATTGATGCCTAAAAAGAAAGCTGTTGTACAAATTTGAATTCGATTTCAAGTGAAAACACAAACAAGTTCTTTTTCAAAATCAAAAAGACGATTACGACACTTTATGATTTACTTGTTTCGACACTTTGAAATGCATAAATTCAAACCAAAAGACAAAAGTAAAAGCTAAATCAACTGTGAACAGCAAAAAAACTCACTCCTAAGATCAAAACGACACTTACGACAGGTCTAGATCTAGGGGCGACAGTATGACTAGTTTACTTTTGTAATGGGAAACTGCAAATGATGTAACAAATACACAAAGAACAGATACAGTTTCTTTATACAACCGAGGCAGAATTGAGGCAAAGAAAAGGGGTTTCAGATAGGTACACTGACTGATAACAGGCTACAAAAACAGAGATAAAACTGAGCAAAAGGAAGCAGGGAACCACAACTGCACAAGGCAAAGACTGATCAGCGCACCCTCAACACTGAGAAACTGAATTTCAGCGTAGGTAGCCTTCACGGGACCTGCGTTGAAATGCAGAACCTCTTCACAGAGTCTGCGCTGAAGCAGAAACAAGAGTTGTTTCTGGGTTCTGGGTTACGGTTTGTAGTTTAATCTACAGTTTTTGGCCGGATAAAAGCTATCAATTAGGTACAATTAGGAGGATGATTTATAGGAGGACTAAGATCTATCACAAAGGGCTGTTAGAGCACTTGTGGATCAGCTGTTCAGATCATAAACAAGCCCAATGAGTGGACTAGAGTAGCTGATCTCTACTTTGCATTTGTAAATGGCAAATGCAGTTCGATTCGGCACTCTTGAGTTTATGAAATGAATAGCAATAGAAACACAAATAAACTAACAAGATACTTTCCCCAGCGGAGTCGCCATTTTGTTGTTGGGAAAAGTATCCAATTCGGAATGCCCCTATCCCACTCTAAGAGGTGATAGTGCCTTAGCAACAAACAAGGAAAACTATCTGAATATTCTTCTTTATGAGATGTAAATAGAGAAAGAAGGATGTAACTAACCGGTGTCTTCCGCTAGTTTGTCGATCCAATCACTCTCTCTTTTGTTCACTTCCCGCTGCCTGCTCTTTCACTGGTCCAGCTTCACCCAGTTCCTGCAAGATCACAAGAGAGGAAAACTACACAAAAGACATAGATTCACATTCATAACTAGTTTAGGATCAGATATAAACTAAATATGCAAATATAACAAAACATCATTGAAATACAAGCATATAGGAGAAACTCAAATAGCTTTATTGATATGATAACAAGGTTCAAGATCAGATACAAACAAATGAGTCCCGATCCAACATCTACCTCCCAGCAAAGTAATCCCTTCCTCTCCTCCAACAAAGCATAAATCACCCAATGTACTAATCTCAATCTCAAACCAACAGCAATTCTCTGCAAAGTACAAAATTCTAGCCTCCTGAACCTCTGGGTGAGAGATCCATATATAGATGTAAGCAGAGAGGATGATTCAGCTTATGTTTTGACTTGTGGCTTCTCTCTGTCAGTTCTTGCTTCCACTTGGAGGTTGAGAACCTCTTACTCATCACTAGTCGAATTCATTGAGGCAAGTGTCATTGAGGAAGATTCTAGAAGCTTCCAGGGTCTTTCCACCTCGTTGAATGAGCTTTCCATTTGTCATTTCCCGCTCAGCGCACCCTGGTAGTGCTTCTACCTGTGTTGCAGTGCACCTAGCCAGTGTAACCTCTGCATTTTAGCGTAGACAGCTAGTGGAGCCTCTGAATTGATCCTGAATTGATTGTTTCTGAGTTGTTTCTGGTGGAGAACTTCTGGGAGAAGCTGTCATTGGTTGACCTTGTTCCTTTAGGGGTAGGAACAACTCATTTAGGGACTTTGGATCCCTTGGATTATGGACATTTCATGCTCAATGCTGTAAGGCACAAAAATGTCTATAACAATGAGAAGCGTTTAGTCTTCATCAGTAGTGTTGATTCAGTGTTTTGGTTCATGATTCGTCATGTAGTGTTGATGTTGCTTTGTGACAAAGATGTGTAATGGGTTTATGTAAAAGTGTAAGTCTTTGACACTAAAGACTAAACCTAAGTCATTATATAAACCTATGCTAAAACCTAATGACTAAAACCTAGCCCTAAAAAGCTATGGTGAAAAACATGTAATTCAAACCTAAACACCTAAACCTAAGTCTAAACCCACTCTTGGACCTTTATAAAACATTACAAAACAAATAAAATAGTTAACTGTGCTCTCAAACCGCAACGGAACCTTGTGCATGTGAGCAGATAGTTTAACGAGCAAAGGTGACAAGCTCTAACCATGGCAGATATGGTAACAATAACTGTGATCATGTGCACAACAATTTAAATGGCCGGAAGTTACAGTGACCGTGACAGACAAGCTATAAACTGAGCGGAGGCTGTAAACAGTGACAACACATGTGAACACACTGCAAGCATAGACCAGAACCGCCAGAGGGTAACAACACATGTGGCAGCCTGCCAGTCGACCATCACGGAATGTAGCCTAGTCACATGGCAACCGGCTATTCATCGCGCCATTTGATAACTGAAAATGATTTGGAGGATAGACCATAGTCTATTTTGGGTTTTTATTTGTTTTTTTAAGTAATTTCTAACTCTACCACCATGTAAACCTATCCCTAAAGTGTCAAGCTATGACAAGACCAAGACCCTTGAATCCTAAAGTCAGTAGAGGTTAGAGTGTATTTTGACAGCAGAGGTTAGAGTTTGGCTCATTTAAGAGGGATAAAGTGGTTTTGAGTTTTGTATGCATATTCTGGAGGATATAGGTTGTTTTGTTTTTATTGTAACAAGAGCATTGGGAGTCAGAATTGGGAACCGAGATAGGCGTTGAAAAGCTAATTCAGAGAGATTTCTTGTGACACTCACAAGAAGTGCCTGCGTGCATAATCAGCCTAGTGAATTTACTATGTAATTAACCTCCTTATATTCAATCCTAATAAAATAGTTGCCCATCTTGAAAGCTGACCCGAAGACATAGTCCATCAGGGATGCACTTTGTAATAAATCTTGCTATCTGTTATCGCTATGTTTTTGTTGCTTTTCACTTCTATTTACATCTTGCTTATGTTTCTTATTTGTCGTAAATTCATCCCTTTTCAATCAATTCTCATGGTTAAAGCACTTTAAGTTAACATTCAGTTAATTGTTGGCATTAATAAATTCTACTTCAGTTTAACATATGATCATTTCAGATCACACAACTAAAGGGAATCCATGCCCAACAGGTTTTGGAGGGGTCTTCAGAAACTCTGAAGGTAAGACAATCTAGATTTATGAGGGAAATATAGCTTCAACTACCAAAAATGCTACAGAAATTCATGCCTTGGAACATGGCATCGCCATAACGAACTGCCTCAACCTTAGTCCTCTAATAGTTCAAGGAGATTCCCCACTAGCTACCCAAATTGGAAAAAAACTTCAACAGGGTATCGAGGTGGAAAAGATCTCAAAAAATTTGTGCCTAAACAAAATAATACAATGAATCAAGCAGGTAATTGACATCATGACAGGCCTTCACTTTCAAGCAATTAGAAGGAAAGGAAATAAATTTGCAGACAGACTAGTGAATGAGGGTACAACTGGTACCCTTCTCCTAAATTCTTGAGCGTGTTAGGATTTGGAGGATGGGGAACTCCTCTAGTAATTGACATCTATCAATGAAGAAGAAAACAAATTTAATGAACAATAATTGTTTGAGTACTTTTCATCATTATAAGATGGATTCTCTGCTCAATGAGAAGGACAGGTGGAGGGCATTTGAGTATGGTCCCTTCCTTGGATCACCTGTCTCCATAGCCTGCTATGCCACCTCCCATCTCCCTTGTTTGAATGTTAAATCTAAGTCTCATCCTCCTAGCTCTACCATTACTCCCTGGCCCCTCCTCAGATCTCCACATGCTTTCCTTTCCCACCCCGTCTCCCTCATCCTAGTCTCTCTCCTCCTCCTAGCATCTATAAATTCACCCCTCCCCCTTCTCCCCCTCATTCTTCTCACTGCCATCTCCTCCTCTGTTCACCACTCATTCTTTGCTTCCCCATATATTCTCGCCCCTCGATTTTTCTCATGGCTCCAAGGATTGACTCCACCTCTAGTCTCAATAGGGTAGGTGTGCATGATCGCACAGCCTCCCGTTGGCAGTCCTTGGGACCTACCCCTACCACTCGCGCAAATACCGATGCTAGGCACGCTACTTTGTGCTTCTCGGTGGCAGTTAACTCAGAGACTCAGTAGTGAATTTCAAATTTAGAGGCCGACGCCAACACTCTCCACAAAGAGGTCACCACAGAGGAGGTTGGTGCAGAATTTGCTTTGATTCTAAAGCCTAATCTCACCCAAGTGCGAGAAAACCTCTTCGCACATTCAATAGAAACATGGTGGCAAATGAAGACCATCATGCGTCTTGCTATGTAGGAACAATAGGAGCGTTCGAAGACTTTAGAAACCAATATTGACTGGCTCACCAAAATGTTTCTAGTGTATGTTGAAGCCATCCATCATTACATATTTATCACTCGGGATGCTCTGAATTACACTGTCATTAAGAAGAATTCTACTATTAAGGCTCATTCTACCATTGAAGGAACCCCGAGCATAAAGAAGAGGACCTTGAGGACTCCACGAGTCGTCAGGTTATCACCACACAATAGGAGGGAAGCTCACAGGAGACTCGCATTCGCGTGGATGAGGATCAGGTCACCACCAACCACAAGTGATGCAATCGGTTTCCTTCTTATTTATCTTCACTAGTGTATGTTCTTCCACCTCCATGAAAGTCTATCTGTCACGGAGGCTCATAATCTCTACATGGTCAGTTGCCACAAGGCATTCTTCTCCCTTCTTGGCAACTAATTTCCTGATTTTGAATGGTTGTAATGAGAGCACCTCATGGCTCCTCTTTTGTACTTTGTTCCCTCTTCTGTCTGGTGCGCACTATAATTACAGCCTATGCTATGTCTAGTACTATCTTTTTAGAAGGGTCATGTGTTGAGTACTTTCCCGCACAACCCTATTTTGTAATCTGTCAGTTTATCAAGTAATACACTATCTTATTTACAAAAAAAAAATGTGGTTTAAAACTAAAAATAACTATGTATATTAAATTAATTTAAGAGAATGAATTTTATAGTTAGAATAATTAAGTTTTATCACTATTCTAAATTTTGGCTAACTTATTAGGTATGGTATATTTTTTGTCAATTTTTTTTTAAATATAGCAAATTTTATTGGATTTGCAACTTTTAGTTGTTTAGTCTATACAATTTAAGTGTTAAGTGGATTTTTAAGTTGTTGAATCTATTTGTGCATTCAAAAATGGAATTTGAATAATGAAAATTAACCATGATACACACACACACGTAACCAATATACATCCATTTCAATCACAAACCTATCAAGCATAAAGAGTGATTAGATTTCTTGAGGTATGAATATTTCTTATTAAAGTTTAGCACTCTAAATGATTTTTCACCTCAAGAGATTTGATCCTTCTCAGTGCTCGATATATTTGTTGTTACCTTGGATCTATACTAGTATAAAACTAACACGACCACATTTATTAATGTGGTTGATATACATTGATAGGCCTTATTTTCCACTTTTATACACTGACCTATGAAAATGAGTCCACTAGTATTAAATTTATTCTTAAATTTCAATATTGAACCTAATATTAAAATTACATACTATATATTTAGTATAATTTCATAAAAGATTAATGTAACTCACGATACATAATTTACATAAAAAATGAATATAATTATATATAGAGGTAGTCTAACTTATAGGTGAAATGACATTTTTTTGGTTAATTTTAACCAAAATTCAGCATAGATTCTTAAAATCTTGAGTTTAAATTGTTTAATATGTAGAATTCAAGTGCCCCAGTGATATTTCAAAGTGTTGAATCCATTTATGCATTCAAAAATATATTTTAAATAACAAAAATCAAATTATTTCTTAAAATTGTATGGCTAGATTATGGTGAAAAAGGTTATTTTGTGTATAGGTTAGACTATACCTTATATATATGGCACAATTAAAGATATTTATTACACTTATTAACTTTTAATGGCATTTTTGGTATTTAGTTTTACAAATCCACATAACACATTTAAAAGAAAGACAACTTCGCAAGAACTTTACTTGGATAGTAATACAAAATATATTAAACCCTTATATAAACCTTATTTAAGATATCAAATTATTTTAAACTCTAATATTTAATTTAAGACTCAACATTATAAAATATTTTGTAGAGCGATAAATATTTTAAACCCTAATATTCTTTTTAAAACTCAACATTATAACAACTATTGCAAAGCATAAATATATTCAACAATTTTTTTTAATAATCATAAAAATTTAGTTGAATAGTATTTTATAATAAATAATTAAATAGTTTACACGTTCATATATGTCCATACATTATTCCTTAATAATAATATAGGAAATGATATTTTGATATATTCGTTAAATATTCCTTCTTAATATATATGCTAGTTACTTAAACATTAATGGGAAGATACTTGTTAGGTTCCTAAGTTAGCATCATTTCTCCATGGTGAATCGAGTGCTCAATCAGGTGCCCATGAGACTTCTTGATGAGTTGGGTGCATGCCCCAAGTCGCACAAGGGTGACGGGTGTGGGGGCACAGACACTCTATAGCATAGGGTGCCCACTTAACTTGGTAAGGGGAACACATGATTTGGTGGACTCGTGCCCACAGATGCGCCCACACCAAGGTAGGGCGCCTAGGTGCTATGGCAGGCAAGACATAGTAGGAATGTTAGTGCGATCGCGACGGGTGAGTGGGGGCGCAACAGGCAAGTGCTAGGAATGGTGACAAAGGTATGCGACAAGGTAGTGATCAGCAAGTAGTAATCTAGGTAGCATGGAAGGTGAAGCGCCAGGTAGGGGCATGCCTGCCGAGCAAGGTGGCACCCCCACAACCGTAGAGAAGTCAAACTAAGGGGCATGCCCACATGGCATGGGGCGCCCAAAAAACTTGAATGGGCAGCTCCGTGATAGAAGGGTAGTTTTCCCATGAAAAAGAAAGAGGTTAGATGTGTATAAATAAAAGAAGAGGCATTCGAACAAGGAGGCATCCAATCAATCAAAGAGCAAGTCACATAGGAAAGTCTGTGATATCATAGGGTTGGAAAAAGTTTGTGATATCGTAGGGTTCGTAAGACTACAATATCACAAAGTTAGTTCTAAGGCAATGCGAGCATGAAGTAGCAGAAAAGGGCGATGTGCCCGCCCTGTGCAGGAAAGTTTGGGTAACTTATGTTTGGGTATTTATACAGTGGCCAACTAGTGAGCACCCATGTTGCAACTTTAAACAAAATTATTTTGTATTATGAATAGAGTGTTGCGACTCTGTTGTGCTAGCCTCTCATTAATGTAAAAATTCAAAAACTAATAAAAGAAGAAGTGTCTTGAAATTTGTTGCCACATGGAGTTTGTTTCTTTATTGTTGATATCACATGGTGACATGGTTATGTTTATGTTATGGTTTTTCCACATAAAACTTAACAAATATAATGAAGAAGTTGTAATAAATATAGCACTAGGTGTAAGCATAGTCTAGAAGTTAAGTAATTTTAAGTTGTTCTTAAAACTGTAATGAACCTTGCCAGTTCCTCACGCCAATGACAATGCAACCACAATGAGGCCTTGATAGAAGGGATCAAAGCCAGTGTGACAGAGACTAGGTACATATAGAGAATAGTGTTCTTAATGCAAAGAAGGGTTGGTTGGATAGTTTGGGTTTTGTGGACCTAAAGACTCATGGAAGGTTCATCCAAGCATTGGTGGACATAGTGGCCATGCATAATTTTATGAATATGAGTCTAGCAAAGGAAGTTGGGTTGTATCTTGTTATCCTCTACAATGTCCCAGGCTGAGGAGGAGGTCAAAAGAGGCAACTTCAAACCACTTGCAGTTTAGCAGCTAGCCTTACTAAACCAAAGAGGAATATCTCTAAGGATTTCTCAGTTAATGAATGGAAGAGAAATGGACTTTAGGTTGGATATGATAGTTTAGGTTTGAGTTTTTGAAAATTTAGGGTTTTTAGGTTGCTGGCCCAGAGATGAGAAAGAGAAATTAGGTTAAGGTCTCAAAGGTTTGTAGTAGTAGGCATAAAGAGGAGAAAGATAAAAATGTCTTGTGATGGATTTAAGATTTTGGTCAATGTAGAATAGGGTCTGAAAGCTTAGGAAATCATAATGACCATGTATTACCACGAATTGATTAATCTAGAAGAAGAAATACACAAACATGATTTTCCACATAAACAGAGCTTTGAATCTAAAGAATTATGCCTATATAATTGTAAGGAAAATCACCGAGGAAAGAAAAACATGTTAAGAGAGATGAATCCATTCATAAGAAACTGATATTGAAGGAAAATAACACCACAAACTCACTGCACAAGTATTCTTAAAAAATAGCTGCAACTGCTCCTTGATTAAGTGTATGAAAGCATAAGATATAAGTCCTCTCCTCTGAAGTCCAACCCCTCTCTCTCAATGAGAAATGATACATATAGACTATAATAAACCACTTCCCCACCTTTAGGGGTTGAATCCCTAAGTGTTGGAACAGTTCCCAAGAATCTCTCAACCAACAAGAGGGAGTGAGAAGTTAAAAAAAAACTCTTCTGTTATACTTTGATTTGTGTTTTTCTTCATTTATGAGGCATAATTAAGCAAAAAAAAACCTATCATGCTAATTTATTCCATAATTACATAATCAAGACTCTAAAATATCAAAATTACATAAAAAAACCAAGATCTGGCTAAAATAACCTGAGAAAGACTATTATAGGTATAAGTGCAACGCATTTAACCATAAGCTCAACACACTCATTTATAAGCACATCACCATCTTGCAGTAGGAGTCTAGAAGATTTTCTGAAGTCACATTTGAAATCTGAGAGATCAGTCAACTCGAATTTCCTATCTAATTTCCACAACAACTTGAATTTTTGAAAATGACCCATGGGAGGGCCTTCAAAAATTGATTCTCCCATCGTGTCTCTATAAGTGCAGTGCCTACTTCAGAATAGTGGCAGAAAGTGACTTTTTGACCTATTTTTTGGCTTTTTATCTCAATTTATCTTTCAAAAAGCTTGAAAACATGGTTATCTGATAAGTATAGGTGATTATCTATCCAAGAATACAACTTTTTTGTCATTTGGAGGTCTGTAGAGAAAGCATAGTGACACGGAACTGCGCTTATAGTTGGGTCAAAATTCTGGGTTTTCCTGCAAAAGTAGGGCTCACAGATGGACATATATCTCCCTAACCATAAATATTTTTGGAAACCTAAAAGAGGTTTTTGTATATAACGATGTTTTTTAAGGACAAACTCTCTCATTTTCTGGATATGCATTTTCATTTTCTCGTAATCCATGCCACCAAATCATGACTAAAACAAGAAAGTAACTTGAATTTCTTTTATTTTATGACATATGTCTTCAATAAAGTTTCATATCTCCCAATATATGATACCTATGTAACAATGGTAGGAGGCTTCTTTCCTTGGTATATTATTGACAAAAACCTCTTCCACTTTTGTCAATTTCATCTCCATTTGGTCAGAAACACACTTCGACAAAAAACAGTCCTTGTGTGCTGCAAATGACCACTTGATGAGTTTGTGAGGCACTGATCTCTTTGATGTTATATGGGTCAACTCTTCGGACATTTCCTCTACTATGCCTCATTTTTTCATAGGTTTTAGATTCCATGTCAACACCTATCTTTTAGGATAGAAACTTGGGTTTTTCTTGTAGGAAAAATAGGGGAATTTTGAAGGCTGTGAGGAAGTGTTATGCTCTTAACCTACAAGACGATACCAGAATACCAAATATTCAAAGAAATATACCCAGAACATAGAACAAGAAAAATAACAACAAGTATTTTATTATTCAGAAAGCAATGTTCACTTGCCTCTTCGAGGGGGCAACCTCCAATAGAGCTGATCTCACTTACAAAATAAGACACGATGCTCCTCGAGGGGAGTCTCTATCCTTTATATAGGATTCATACATGAAATACCATGGGGAAATACCATGGTTCTTATTAATACCATCTATCTAATACCATGGCCCATTTGCAACTAACAATGGTCTGTTCATTAAATGCGGGTCAACCACTTACAATTATTAATATGGGCTTTATTGATTCTTTACTTAACTATAACTATGACTCGATCCTATTACATAAATAAGAGGGTTAGGATTGGACCCTAACATGCCCTCCCCCATAAGAATAGCCTTGTCCTCAAGGCTGAAGCTATGGAAACTATTGAAGGATAGTGGTTGATTCCCAGGTTGCATCTTCCAGAGAGGTGTCTTTCCACTTGACAAGGACTTCCTTGATCATGTAGCCACGCAGGTGCTGTTCTCGTGTGTCAAGAACCTGTTCAGGTTGGGGCTAGATTGACCCTTCTTCATCCACTTCAGGTAGACTGGTTTTAATTTTGCAATGGTTCCCAATCACTTTCTTAAGGTATAAGACATGGAAGACTTGATGGATTTTTGTTGTGGGTGGCAAAGCTAGCTTGTAGGCGACTTCTCCAATGCGCTGAAGTACTTGATATGGTTAGTAGAATTTTGGAGAATTTCTGACAACCCTTGTCTTTGAGTGATGTTTGCTTATATGGTTGCAGCATAAAAATACCTGATCCCCTTCTTGAAATTGGTGTTCTGAGCGATGTTTATCTGCCTGTTGCTTCATTCGGTTTTGGGCTCGATGAAGATTCTCTCTAAGGTGGGCCAGCATGGTTGTGTGGTTCTGTAGGAGTTGATCCACTGCTTGTACCTTCGAGCATCCCTTGATATAAGAAGTAGGGGAAGGAGGGAGTTGACTAGAAACTGCTTCATATGGAGTCATTTTGGTGGTGGCATGATAGTTGGTGTTATACCACCATTCGGCTAGAGGTAACCACTATACCCAGAGATGTTGCTTTTCTGAAGTGAAACACCTAAGGTAGGTCTCCAAACATTTGTTGACTACTTCAGTTTGACCATCCGTTTGTGGATGATAGGAAGTACTGAATTGTAGTTAAGTACCTTGTAGCCGGAAGAGTTCCTGCCAAAAGTTACTGGTGAAGATCAAGTCACGATCAGACACAATGGAAGTGGGCATGCCATGCAATTTGAAGATTTGATCCATGAAAGATTGAGCAACCAAAGTAGGTGTAAAAGGGTGGGGTAGGGCACAAAAATGAGAATACTTAGAAGGTCTCTCCTCAAACACCATGATGACTGACTTATTTCCTAACTTTGGAAGACTTGTAATGAAATCCATAGAAACCTCCATCCAGATTGAGGCCGGGATGGGCAATGGCTGTAATGTGCCTGGGGCTTTGACTGTTTCTCCTTTGTGGCGTTGATAGACATTGCATTCAGCTACAAAAGTAAGAATGTCCTTTTTCATGCCTATCCAAAAAAATGATCTTCGAGTGCAAGCATATGTCTTCTGAAAGCCTGAATTTCCTACAATGGGAGATGAGTGCAACTCCGCCAAAATGCGGCTTTTGAGCGTGGATGTTGGTGATATTACGACTCTATCCTTGTAGCGAAGAATCTCATCCTGCCACGAGTAGCTCGCTATGGAATTTGGATCCATATGCAATTGATTAATGAGTTGGGAGAGCCGGGGATGTGAAAACCATTCCTTGTGAGCCTCTTCAATCCATTCTGGATTGGGAAGGGAAATTGCGAGCAGGGTACTTTCCTCCTCAAATTGATGGGATAATGAATCTGCTACAATATTTTCGTGCCCTTTCTTGTAATTTATCTCATAATCATATCCCAGCATTTTGGTGAGCCATTTATTTTGTTCTGGTGAGGATAGGTGTTGCTCCAAAAAATATTTAAGGCTTTGATGGTCTGTGTGGATTTGGAAATGTCACCCCAATAAGTATGGTCGCCAGGTATCTACTACATGTAAGATGGCCATCATCTCCTTCTCATAGGTAGATTGTCCCAGATTCTTCCCACTTAGTTGTTGGCTTGTGAAGGCCAAGGGTCAACCTTCCTGGATTAAGATCACCCCAATACCCATACCAGAAGCATCATATTCAATAAAAAATTGGTGAAGTCGGGTAGTGCTAAGACTGGAGTGGAACACATGGCATGTTTAAGAGCTGTAAAGGCCTATTGTGCTTCATCATTCCAGAGGAATGAATTTTTCTTGAGGAGTTGAGTGAGGGGCCTAGCAATGTGACCATAATTAAGGACAAATTTGCAATAGTAGCCTGTGAGACCCAAAAATCCTCTCAAGCTCTTCAACGTCTTTGGTTGAGGCCAATCCTGCATTGCTTGGATCTTTTTGGGGTCCACCCTGACACATTCACGTCCCACAATGTGGCCCAAATACTCAACTTCTTCCATGCCAAAATATCACTTGGACATCTTGACAAATAATTTATGCTTGCGGAGCATTTGCAAGATCAGATCTACATGCTGAAGATGTGTGGCCGAGGTGTGACTGTAGATGAGGATGTCATCAAAGAAAACAAGGACAAATTTTCTTAGATATGTTTTGAGCAGGTGATTCATAAGGCTCTGAAAAGTGGATGGGGCATTACAAAGGCGAAATGGCATGACCAGGAACTCATAATGACCTTCATGAGTTCAGAAATCAGTGTTTGGAATGTCTACTTCTTTCATGCGAATTTGGTGGTAGCCCGAGTGAAGGTCTAGCTTAGTAAAGAATTAAGCCCCATTTAGTTCATCCAGCAAATCATCAACAACTGGGATGGGAAATTTATCTTTGACTGTCAGCTTATTAAGGGCCCTGAAGTCTAGACACATATGCCATTCCCCATCTTTCTTGAGCACCATGACCACCAGCAATGAATAAGGACTAATGCTGGGATGAATGACGCCTACTTCCAAGAGTTCCTTGATTATTTTTTCAATTTAATTCTTTTGGGAAAATGGATATCTATATGGGCACACATTTGGTGGCTGGGCCCCTCGGACCAAAGTAATTCTATGATCATGTTCCCCTCTCGAGGGTGGAAGCTCATGAGGCTTGTCAAAGACAGGCAGATGGTTGTTTATGATCTGTTGCATCTCAAGATGAATATGAAGAGAATTGGGTTTGAAGGCCTGGATGGCATTAAATTGGGCTATAACTCCATGGTGGCCCTTTTTTAACAATTTTTCCATCTGATGTGAGTTGATGATAGAGGGAACTCCCTCCTGGAGTCCGTGGAGGGTATGTGTGTGGTTGTTCTGCTTAAAGCTCATATATAACTCCTGTAAATCCATTGTGATTGGGCCAAGTGTGCGAAGCCATTCAGCACCTAGGACAATGTCGCACCCTCCCATGTGTATGGAAAACATGTGGGTCTTTAATTGATAATCCCCCATTGGAAGTTTGACATTTTCACAGTGGCCTTCACATTTCATTGTCCCCACATCAACAATTTGGACTTAGAAGCTAGAAACTGCTCGGACAAAACAATGCACTGCTTATATGACTCTTTGATGGATAAAATTATGTGTAGTTCCACTATCAATCAAGAATACTACTAGGCGATGCTTAATAAAACCTCAAGAATACTACTAGGCGATGCTTAATAAAACCTCAAGAATACTACTAGGCGATGCTTAATAAAACCTCTAATTTTGAGATTTTGGGGAGAAGAAATCCCTGCCAAAGCATGTAGCATTATAACTAGTTCTTCAGGTACATTTTCCTACTGATTGTCCTCTTCTTCCTCCTCTGGTTCCTCAAGTGGTGGGGCTTCCTCCAATGAACTGTGATCAGTAGCATAAATTTGAAAGAATTTGGGCTCCTTGCATTTATGCCCAGGGGAGTATTTCTCATCACAGTTGTAACAAAATCCTTGCTTTCTTCTTTCCGCCATTTCTATTGGTGACACCTTTTGAAGCTTGAGTGTTTGGGTAGTGCTTTGAGCCTGTGTGGGGTGACCCTTGGCGATGAAATTTGGGTGATTGGACTGGGCCGCTAACACACGTTCTACTTCACGAGCTATCCTGCAAGCATGCAACCATGAGATAGGGTGGTGCAGTCGGACGTGGGCTTATGTGGCTTCTTTGAGACCACTAAAAAAACATTCCACGTAGAACTCTTCGTGTAGACCTCTAGTGCAGAAAGCTAAGGCTTCAAAGTCTATAATATATTTTTTAATTGTTCCTGTCTATCGGAGCTTAGTGAGACGACCCAAAAAATAAGATTCATGGTCCAAGTGATCCGTAAGAGCTTTTTTGAATGTCTGCCAAGTCAAGGGCCTTCCATAGCAACGTCAATGCCATTTCCACCATTGTCATCTTTCATTGTCCAAGTACACGATACCCACACTAAGCTGAGTCGCATCATCCAGGATGTAATTCAGTGTGAAATATTGCTCCATTTGTGCCATCCATGCAGCTGGGTGAGAGCCATCAAATTTATACATGTCCAGCTTGGGTGGTCATGGATGGGATTGTTGGTGGGTGCGAAAGAGGTGAAGAGACTGGCTAGACTCGCCCTCAATGTTTTCATTGCCAATATATGCCTCCGCGCATTCCTCCACCTTGCCCTTCGAGAGTGTTTCATTTAATTTATTCAGCTGCAACATGACATCTTTCAATTGTGATTCCAGGGATTCAATCCTCTCATTGGCCATAACTTGAGCTCTAGTTTGTACCATGCACTGATTTGATGTACTTGAAATTTGGGACCGCCAAAATTTTTTGCCACTAACAATTGAATGGTACCACCTTGCTCAGCTCGTCAACCTGATTCTTATGGGATAAGTCACCAATAAGCATCGCAGGGGGCCTCAGACTTTTTCTTTTTTTTTACTCCGAATGGAGTTTTACTCCTTGCTTAGGAATACTGTAGTAGCCAAATCCCAGAAATGTCAATGCTTCCCAAAGTCCTGCGAAAAGCATGCCCAGGTATAGCAACCCACACACTTAGTCAGATCTGAATGGAAGATCTGATTGTTGTAACATCTACAGAGCCCAAACTACTATATCTGGATGGCGGATCTAATGGATCTAAGAGATCTGAATGGCTGATCTGATAGATCTAAATGATGGAACTGATTGTTGCTGCGGATCTGATGGGTCTAATAGATCTAAATGGCTGATCTGATAGATCTAAATGGCAGAACTGATTACTGCTGCTATGACAAAACCCCACTTGTGAGATTTGATCTAGCAAAGATTATGCGTGATCCAGAGACAGAGAAGGGAACTGTGGTCTCCAGGAGTGTCAAGTGCTACAGATCGCAATATACATAAGGGTTTGAGAGTAGTACTCGGCCCAATTTTTCAGGGCACTAACCAAGGAGGATCAACCGTAACCTTAGTTGTACAACCTGACTACCCTATCGTACACGCGAGTAATCTCTCCGAGTGTTGTTCTCGGTGTACTATAGTAGCAAGACGGTTGATGGTTTATCTATGGTGAGGTTTCAAGGGAGCTAGGGGGCTTCCAATATACCCAGAGGGTACTTGGAAGACAGTCCATGCGCGGTTTTGTCTAATGCGCTACTACTCGAAGGGGTACCCACAGGGGTTACAAGGGAGTCCAACAAGCATGACCACCTCTTTTATTTCCTGCGTGCATGCCTCCCCAAATCCGCAAGTTTATGCGCTCAACGATAGATCTCGTGGTTTAAAGACGTCGGAACACGTCCCTAGCTAAAAAAATATTTGCTAAAAATTGGAGATCCCACTGCCCCTGGAAAGAGCTCTAATGCCACTTGTTATGCTCTTAACCTTCAAAACGATACCAAAATACCAAATATGCAAAGAAATATACCCAGAACATAGAACAAGAGAAACAAAAAAAAGTATTTTATTATTCAGAAAGAAATGTTCACTTGCCCCTTTGAGCGGGCAACCTCCAATAGAGTTGAGCTCACTTACAAAATAAGACACGATGCTCCTAGAGGGGAGTCTCTTTCCTTTATATAGGATTCATACATGCAATACCATAGGAAAATACCATGGTTCTTATTAATACCATCTATCTAATACCATGGCCCATTTGCAACTAACTGTGGTCCCTTCATTAAATGTGAGTTAACCACTTACAATTATTAATATCGGCTTTATTTAATCTTTACTTAACTATAACTATGACACGATCCTATTACATAAATAAGGGGGTTAGGGTTGGACCGTAACAGGAAGTTTAGGGAAATAAGGCGGATAGGGAAATGGAAAAATTCTAGGAAAATTTGGAGGGATAGTGGGGGAGCTAAGGGAGCTAAGGAAAGTGGAAATTTAGTATTTGAGTGAGGGGAAGGGTTTCAAACAAGGGAAAAATCCAATGGTTTAGAAAGTGTGTTCTGTCTATGGTTTAGGTGAAAATGATGGAATTTGAGGATGGTTTTGATAAAGGGTGTTTAGGAAGGTGTAATTAGGATAGAAAAAAGTGTATGAATAGTTTTATGCAACTTTTAGCAGCAATTTGACCTAGAAATGATTAAAACCTTGAAGGTTGTATTCAAAACCCTAGAAGATGGACATGAAGCATAACAAGCACAGTTGAGAGAATTGAGAGAGCATTGAGCCTTATGATAAACCACAAACCTATACTAGCAGAAGTACAATGTGAAAATGATGAAGGAAACCACTGCAAGGAGCTTACAACCTTGGAGAGATGATGGAGAAACTGCTTGGTATATGCATAGTAAAGCAAAGTTATTTGCGTAGTACCAATGGAGAACTGGACTTATGGATGTAGAAAACTCTCCTTTTCTGATAATCTCACATGGATTAGATGAATTTTGAGTGTTGGAAAGTGAAATTACCAGATGGGGAGTGAATGAGAGTGAGTGATGGCCTTTTATAAGTTGAGAAAATCAATTTTGTCCTTTGCAAATGGTAGTGGACCTGCCATAACAATTATAACTTGGACTTAACACTTTGTAACTTCATGATCTTTATGATGGCATTTCATTTAAGAAAATAAAATAAAAAGAATGATTTAAAAAACCTTGACTACCAATTTGATCTCTACTATTCCTCATAAAATGAATGTTAATTGTAAAAAGACCAATCTTTCAGAAATTTAACCTATTGACCTAGTGTTGACTTAACATAGGCTTATTAGGTGAATTATGAACATAGTGACTATGGGACTCTTCTAAAAATGATTTGACTTGACCAAGATAGTGTCCTTTGTGTTGGGTGTGGAGCTTGATTATCTTTTGTATTCAAAGGTATCGCCGCATTGGACCCCAGTTCGTAATGGGCGGCAACGCCACCCATAAAATATTCGCTGCAGGGGGGGTCCAGGGGGGGCAGCTATGACCTTTGGGAGCCCCCCCCCCCCCCCCTAGTGGGGGGATTGGGAGGCAGCACCCCCGAAGCTAAGAATAGATGTAAAATTTCCTTGTAAAATGTTGTAATTTCGTAGTCAATCTGGGTCGTCCATTAGGTGAGATCTGACAGTAGAAGTTATGTTTAATTTAGGGTTTTTTGCCCTAGAAGGCAACCCCTCACTATATATGAGGGAATTGTATTGCGTCTATGCATATATTTATTCAGAGTGAGGAAGAGAGAGGAGATTGAGAACAAAGAGGGAATTACAGTGGATCTACTGTAGGTTGTATCTCTTCAGTTTGCTAGATAATATAAAAAGAAGGACTGGCTGTTTCTCCGTGGACATAGCCAAAACTGGGTGAACCATGTATATCTGTGTCTCTCTTGTTTTATGCATTTTCTGTGTTTTATATTTTTGGAATATTTTATGTGTTCCATTGCTCTATAATATATAATTCTATAACAACTGGTATCAGAGCCAAAGGTCTTTTTGGCTAATAAACTTGTAGGAGAGAAGGGCTCATGGTTTGAGTGGGAGAAATGGCAGAAGATGGTAGGTTTAGGGTCAAAAAATTTAACAGCGAAAACTGCCAGTTGTGGAAGATGCAGATGGACGATTATTTGTACCAGAGAGATCTATACCAACCATTGATCGGAAAGACAGAGAAGCTGACGAGTATGACAGACATAGAATGGGATATTCTCGACAGAGAAGCACTTGGAATAATACAGTTGTTCCTAGCAGCGTCGGTAGTGTTTAATATTTCAAAGGAAAACGAGTATGACAAACATAGAATGGGATATTCTCGACAGAGAAGCACTTGGAACAATACAGCTGTTCCTAGCAGCGTCGGTAGTGTTTAATATTTCAAAGGAAATGACAACAAAGGGTTTAGTTTCAACATTGGCCAAACTATATGAAAAAACCTCGGCCTCAAATAAGGTATTTCTTATGAAGCGTTTATTTAATATGAAGATGTCAGAAGGTGGATCTGTTGTCGATCATTTAAATGAGTTTAATACAGTTACCAGTGAGTTAAGTTCTATAGGGGTAACTTTTGATGACAAAGTTAGGGCTCTGTTATTTCTGTGCTCATTTCCAGGAAGTTGGAATGGTTTAGTTATGGCCATTAGTAACTCTGTCTTTGGATCTAGTACTTTAAAGTTTGATGATGTTGGCAGTGAAATCCTTAGTGAGGAAATGTGATGGAAAAGCTCCGATGAGACGTCACGTAATGCTTTGACTATAGAGACTAGGGGCAGAAAAATGGAAAGAGGAAAGAGCCTTGGATATCATAATAAGTCAAGAAAAGGCAGATCCAAGTCTAGATTAGGGAAAGTGTGCTAGAAATGCGAGAAGAAAGCACACCCAGAGAAAGACTGCAAGTCTCGAAAGGGAAAAGAAGGAGACACGCAACAAGAAAATAATCATGAAGTGAATGTAACAGGTGATGTGTTACAAGATGCTTTGATTCTTTCATTAGAAAATATTATTGATGCCTAGGTGGTAGATTCAGGGGCCTCATTCCATGCCACACCTGATAGGAAACATTTTTATGATTATGTTCAAGGAGATTTTGGACAGGTTCAATTGGGTGATGATAAACAATGTAAAATCATTGGAAATGGTATAGTTTTTATAAAACAACCAAAGGGAAATGAGTGGCTATTGAAGGAGGTAAGGCATGTTCCAGATCTAAAGAAAAATCTACTTTCAACAAGGCAGTTGGGAGGTGAAGGTTGCGTAACTACTTCACAGATAAAACCTGGAAGGTCACTAAAGGATTCCTGGTAATAGCAAAAGGAGGAAAGGTTGGCACCTTGTATTTATGCAATGGTATTTCTAATTTTGTTAATGCTTTAACCTCTATACGAGAAGATACGGCATTGTGGCATCATAGGCTCGGGCACATGAGTGAGAAGGGGATGCAGATTCTTCACTCAAGAAATTTGTTGCCAGGTTTGAAGCTTGTTGATTTAAAATTCTGTGAGAATTTTGTTTATGGAAAACAGAAGAGAGTCAGATTCCTTAGAGTTGGGAAAGAAACGAAGAGAGAAAAATTAGAGCTTGTGCATACAAATGTATGGGGACCTGCTCAGGTATCATCTCTTGGTGGCTCTCGTTATTATGTTACTTGTATTGATGATGCAACCAGAAAAACCTGGATTGATTGTATTCGAAATAAACCTAGATTGAAGTTTGTTAGATTAGACAATGGAGGTGAATATTGCAGCAAAGAGTTTGATAGTTACTGTTCAGAGAATGGTTTTCGTAGAGAGAAGATAGTTCCATGAACACCACAAGAAAATGGTGTGTCAGAAAGGATGAATAGGACAATCATGGAATGTACAAGGTGCATGAGATTGCATGCAAGATTGCCTTTACAATTTTGGGCAGATGCTATAGATACTGCCGCTTATCTAATAAACAGAGGGCCTTCAAGTTCCTTGGATGGTGGTATTCCAGAGGAGGCATGGATAGGTAAATATGTAAACTACTCTTTTTTAAAGACTTTTGGTTGTGAAGCATTTGTCCACATTAATAAAGAAAATAGAACAAAGCTTGAAGCAAAATCAAAGAAATGTACCTTTATTAGATATGGTGTTAATGATTTTGGTTATCACTTTTATGATTATGAAAAGCACAAAATCATTAGGAGCAGAGATGTCATATTCAATGAAAAGGTTTTGTATAAGGATCAGCTATAGGAAAAGAAATAGGAAAAATAAAAGAGAGAATACAAAGTGCTTGATGAGATCACAGGAAAAGTGATGGTGCCTGAAAATCATAATGATCAACAGCTAGAACAACAACCACAACAGCAACAAGCACCTCAAACACCTGAAAGTGGTGTTAGAAGATCTACCAGGATAAGTGGACCCCCTGAACGATACTCTCCTTCACTATATTATGTATTGTTGACTGATTTTGGTGAACCAGAATGCTATGAAGAAGCAATGCAGGTAGAAACTAGGAAGAAGTGGGAGCAAGACATGAAAGAAGAGATGGAGTCCTTAGCACATAACCAGACTTGGGACTTAGTCAAGTTTCCTACAGGTAAAACAACATTGCAGAATAAATGGGTTTACAAGTTGAAGGAAGAAGATGGAGGTAGAAAAAGGTATAAGGCTAGACTTGTGATGAAAGGGTTTGCACATAAAAAGGGTATAGACTTTGATGAGATATTTTCTCTTGTTGTTAAAATGACTTCAATCAGAACTATTTTAAGTCTAGTAGCAGCTGAAGATTTTCATCTTGAGCAGTTAGATGTAAAGACAACCTTTCTCCATGGGGATTTGGAGTAAGAGATATATATGCAGCAGCCACAAGGATATGAGGTAAAAGGGAAGGAGAAACTAGTGTGCAAGTTGAAGAAGAGCCTGTATGGCTTAAAACAGGCTCCAAGGTAGTGGTATCTAAAATTTTACAGGTTTATGTCTGAACAAGGTTATACTAGATGTCACTCTGATCATTGTGTTTATCTCAAAAGGAAAAATGATGGCAGCTATATTATATTGTTATTGTATGTAGATGACATGCTTGTTGTAGGTTCTAACATGTAGGAAATAAATGCGCTCAAAATAAAATTGGCAAACTCATTTGCAATGAAGAAATTGGGTGCTGAAAAGAAAATCCTTGGTATGAGAATAACTAGAGATAGGAAGAATCGCAAATTAACATTGTCTCAAATTGAGTACGTACAAAAGGTGTTGAAAAGGTTTAATATACAGAATGCAAAACCACTTAGTATACCTTTGGCTATCCATTTCAAATTAAGTAAGGAGGAGTGTCCCAAGACTCAGGAAGAAATGGCTCATATGTCTAAAGTTCCATATGCATCAACAGTTGGAAGCTTAATGTATGTAATGTTCTGCACAAGGCTTGATATTGCACATGCAGTGGGAGTTGTAAGCAGGTACATGAACAATTCAGGAAAAGAACATTAGGCCTCATATTTCACATGCAGTGGGAGTTGTAAGTAGGTACATGAACAATCCAAGAAAAGAACATTAGATGGCAGTGAAGTGGATTCTCAGGTATTTGAGAGGTACCACAAATCAAGCATTATGCTTCGGTGGTTCAAACATTGTTCTACAAGGATATGTTGATGCAGATATGGCGGGTGATAGAGATAACATGAGAAGCACAATAGTGTATGTGTTTACTGTAGGTGGAAAAGCTGCCAATTAGGTCTCAAAACTGCAAAGTATTGTTGCACTCTCAACAATAGAAGCAAAGTATGTTGTTACTACAGAGGCTAGTAAAGAAATGATTTGGTTACAAAGGTTTCTAGATGAATTGGGTAAGAAGCAGGAGTTGGGAAAGTTATACAGTGATAGCAAGAGTGCCATACATCTTGCAAAGAACTTTGCATTTCATTCCAAGACTAAATATATACAACTCAAGTGCCATTTCATACGGTTAGCGTTGGAATATGGACAGCTGAAGCTGGAAAAGATACACACTAGCTAGAATCCTGCAGATATGTTAAC
This sequence comes from Pinus tabuliformis, assembly GCA_031772625.1. NCBI lineage: Eukaryota > Viridiplantae > Streptophyta > Pinopsida > Pinales > Pinaceae > Pinus > Pinus tabuliformis. Next base: position 1,280,058,244 of record CM062807.1, on the reverse strand, counting down.
AAAATTTGTAACCAAGGAGAAACTGAGAATTTGCTTAGTTTCAAATGGTCTTCAAAGATGATGAAGAAGATGAGAAACAACCAGATCCAAAGTGGAGTCATTGTCCAACAAATGAAGCAGCGGTGGAGTTGCTATGATTAGTCTCCAAGTGGGATATTGTTGGGTGTGGAGCCTGATTATCTTTTGTATTCAAAGGTATTGACCCATTGGACCCTAATTCATTGCCACCCATAAAATATTTGTTGCAGGGGTGGTCCAGGGGGGTAGCTGCGACCTTTCGGAGCTCACCCCCCTAGCGGGGGGATCGGGGGTAGTGCCCTCGAAGCTAAGAATAGATTTAAAATTGTCTTGTAAAGTGTTGTAATTTTGTAGTCAATCTGGGCCATTCATTAGGCAAATATCTCACGGTAGAAGTTATGTTTAATTTATGGTTTTTTGCCCTAGAAGGCAACCCCTCAATATATATGAGGGAATTGTATTGTGTCTATGCATATTTGTATTCTAAATGAGGAAGAGAGAGGAGATTGAGAGCGAAGAGGGAATTACAACAGATCTATTGTAGGTTGTATCTCTTCAGTTTTTTGGATAATATAAAAAGAAGGACTGGACGTTTCTCCATGGACGTAGCCCAAATTGGGTGAACCACATATATCTTTGTCTCTCTTGTTTTATGCACTTTCTGTGTTTATATCTCTGCAATATTTTATATGTTCCATTGCTCTGTAATATATAATTCTCTAACACTTTGACCATGAGACTGAAAGGAATAGTAGAGACTGACCTTCATAACCGATGACCAAATTTTTTATTGAAAAACTCATTGAAACTATAGACAATTGACCTGAAACCCTAAAAATAACTATGTAAGAGCACATTTGATCATCAGTGACTGACATGATTGACAGGAACTAACATTGGCTCCATCGAGGGATGGAAGCTCCTTGGAGGTGTCAAGAACATCGTAGACCAAGTAGCCTTATTCATTGGGTATGGAGTCAGAAATAAAAATACCAAACTCAAACTAAAAACGGTCTGACTATTTAACTTTACTATAAAAAACACACTGACTAAACTTAGTTATGGTAGGAGACCATGGGGATTTTAGGGCCTTCACCTCGGGCTTAAAATCCTATTGATAATCACCCACCTACTAAAGATATATATATACAATCATGTGTAATGATCCCTCTAGTGTAACCAATCTAGAAAATGGCTACTTACCTGAATCATGTTCACACTTTCCTTGAGCAAGTAGAAGAAACAAAATATCAGCCACTCCAAGTGTCCACTAAACATATGTACATGATACATAAATACAATAAAATTCATCTCCCTTGATGACTGAAGAAAATTAGTAAAAGGATCCTCAATAATCTAAAATGTTACCATGTCTTGAAAGTCAGCAATAATAAAAGCACACCCTCCATTGTCTAATGAAATTTTTTTGTCAGGATCAATATGTTCATTAAGTTTTTCATTCTCATCAAGAAAAATGGAAGTTTTTTCTTGAAAATCTGAGTTTGAGGCAACCATATCATCAATAGAAAAGATGTGCACATCCATAGGATCCGGGACAATATCCTCTTCCTAAAAATACTCCTTATTTTCTTTACCTAGAGGAAGATTATCATGTGCATGAGGCTCTAAAACAACCTCTACTTTATCATTTCTCTCCTCTTCATCATCTTCCTGCAATGTTTGATGACTATTCTCTGCCATAATTACATTGTCAAAAACTTCTGCACATGCTAGTTCAAAATTAGGATTTGTACGAATCTACTCTTGGAATAGTGTTTTAGATCCTTGTTCATGCATTTCATCATAAACCTCATCTTGGTCTTTACAAACCTGATCTTGAAATGAAAACCCAAAGAAAGAATAATATGAAACAACAAATGAATGACTATCTTCATACCTTGCATTCAAAGTCTGACAAATCTGCTGCAAAGATTCATCAAACTCGTAGGATGGAGCATGACTATCATTCATAAGCATCATTTCTTCATTAAAAGGGATGAATGTTCTCTTTTTCTTCTTTTATAGCACCATTTACAACTCTTGGTAGATTTGATGCTCTGGTGATGGCCTAGGGAAACCCTTCCTTCCAGATTTGGTCCAAAATCTAGAAACAATTTTTTATTTCCTATACATTACTTTTCCCTATGATAAAAGCATGTAAACACCGGTCAGCATATACCCAACCCATGTACATATGTTAAAAAAATTAAAAATAAAAATTTTCCTTAATTTCGGGTGGGGTTCATGAGTTTTACCTCTTACTCACCTCCTATAGCCCGTGGCTCAACTCTTTCCCAGCTGAAAAAAATAATTTGGAGAAGTATAAATAAACCTCCATGGGAACACCTTAGAAGAGAAGAGAGGAGATATTGATATTATATTTGATTGGTCCCTGATCGAGTCTAATGAAATCCGTGTGCCTCCTACACTCCCCAAAGCTTTAGGAACCCTTGTTTCCTCTTTTGAGATATCCTCCATCCTTCTTGAGATATCCTTGTGTATGATGATGGAGGAAAATTGCTGAGGTTGAGAAAGGACGGTTCCGCTTAGAGCTGGAGGAAGACCGAGGTTGTAGTTTTCCACCTTTCTTGTAGCTTACATCAGTAAAGAAATGTTGTTATGTTCCTGATATTAATCATGTTTCTGCATTGATATATATTGTGATTTTTTTATAAATCTTATATTAATGCATAATTGTTCATTCATTTATATGATTCAATGTATATATCATGAATATTATTTACATTTCTACTGTTGTATATGCTTCTCTTGAATAATTTATAGGTTTTAAAGGCATCAGGAGAAGCAGAGGCTTTGCACCCTGCGAGATCTACCCAAACATAGGATCTCTCGGTAAGGACGCTTCTTCCCAGTTCAGTAGAATAAGGATTTAGATTGTTTGTTTGAGCATTTCTTAATATTGTTTTCCCTCTGCTCTGTTGGGGTTTTCAACCCAAAACCCTAGGGTGTTCTCACTCGAAACAAAATTGGTGACTCCAATGGGGATAACATTCTTGTTATTCCTAGTTTGGGTTGTTTTTTCTCAATCAGGGTTTGTTTTCTTGATTTCTTGGTTTTAAAATGTTATTTCACTTATTAGCTTCCCAGGCATCAAGTCTGATCTTCTGGATCAAGACTTGATCTTTGTTTCTTCTTAATTGAGCCTTCTATATGATTTTTTATTGGGCTACAGTCACGTATACATGCAATTTTCCTCAAACCAACTCGCGTATACACAAGTTTCTTGAGTTAGAAATGCATGTGCATGCCTCTGTGTCTTTACACAGTCACATATACAACTTTTTGAATTGTTTTTTCAAATATTTTTTCCCAGTTAGGTCTATTTCCTAGTGATTTCTATTGTTTTATGGTCATCCACTGTTTGAAGAACTCTGTTCTCTTACAAGTTTTCTTTTTCAAATCTCCTTCTCAGTGAAAATCCTAGTTGGCCTAGGATTCCTTTTTGAGCAAGTGTTTGGTTTGTATCTTGGGTTCAAGGTTTTTGTGTGAAGTCCTTGGATGTTTTGGTTTTCCAGAGCAAGAAACTGATTTTGATTGCGTTTGTAACCCAGATTTCAAGTTGTCTTGCTTTGCTTTTCCTTTCGATTGGCCTTGTTGCTTTTCGTGCTTTTCGAGTGTCTCTTTGGAAATTTTGAAAGTTTTTCTTTCTTGACATTTGTCGGTTTGCTGAAGTATTTTACTGTTGTTTGGATCAGTTTGTGCGAGTTTGTAGTCCTTCTTGTTTCAATTTTCATTTATTATTGACTTTTATAACTTGCAAGGTATAAGGACTCCTTGTGCTTCTTTTTTATCTTTCGAATTTAGTAGTGCTTTTTGTGACCTCAAAAGTTTCTTTAGTTTCCTTAAAAGAAAAAAAGACAAAAAAAGTTGCTTTTGCTTTTCTTTTTTTCATGATTTTGGTTTTTTGGTTTGTTTTGTTTTGTTTCTAAGGAATTTTGATCTTTTTCAATTTGTTTTGCTTGGTTTTAAGGGAAGTTTGTTATTAAATTTGTTCCCTCTTTATTGTCAAGTTGGCTTATCGATCTTATAAAGAAACACATTTTCTTCTTGTATGAACATTCATGCACCATCATTATAGTTTTCATTGTATGCATTTTAGTATTTTTGTAAGATTTTTAGTGTGTGGAGTGTTTTTTATGGAATTTTTTTTTTTTGCTTGTACAAGTTTATTCATAGAACTCTATAGAAATACCTTTTCATTGAAGAAAAATAACTACATGCATATAGTTAAGTTTATATTGGTTTCTTGTGCATCAAAACATCATAAGTTTCACTCTCGTTTTACCCACGAATTAAAGAACAACCTCTTTAAAATCAAGTGATTTAATAAAAAGATCTAGAACCTTTTAATTTTTCATTAACAAACACTAACAAGTTTAGATTCATTAGGGCCTTGGAATACGTGAGTGGAGAGTTAACTCTCCAAGGCCGCTCAAATTATCAAACATAGAAGTTGAATAATGAGCGAAATCCAATATTGTTAGAAAGACTGGAAAGCTTCGTGACTGGGAGTCAAGCACAAGGGATAGTGAAGACAAGAAAGAGAAATACCCCCTCTCCTACTTGTTGGACCCCGCCTCACGACTATTCCACATAGAAACTGGTGCCCATAGTTGCCTTTTCTAGGGATCACATTGGTGGTTGTAGAGGGGAATCTCATGACACTTGAGGCAGACGTTGCATTACATTCATTAGTACTTCTTAAGGGGTACACTTGTGAAGCTTGGGTACTTGCACTGGAAAAGGATTTTGTCTAGAGGTCAGCATAATTATTTCTCTCACCTTCGTTGGTAGGCCTAGGACATCATCATCCTACACTATCTTTGGAAGGTCCCTTACTTCACTTTCTTTTATTTTGGTGTCCGGTCCTCATCACTCGGAGCGGAAATACTTGGAAGTTGCCTTATTGGTTGCACCTTTAGGGACTTTATAGTCAAGTGATATTTTCTCTTTGGATTTACTTGGCTTTAGGTGGATTTGTTTTCTCACTTTTGGACCTTAGATTCTAAGTGACTGACCTACCACTTGACTAATCTTGAAAGGCTTTTGATCTTTATTTTGAAAGTTGTGGAGTTGCCTCCTTAAGGTCAAAGGTTTTGATTGTGCGTCTCTCTTCCTTGGAAAGTCATTTGTACATTACCTCTTTTGATCCTTCTAGTCCTCATGATTTCTTTGAGTTTTATTTGCCTTCACAAGAGGATTTTTGAAGCCATTAGTTTTAACTACCAAAGGAGTCCTTGGCCTGAGCCCCACGAGGGTTTGTCCTAAAGAACTATTATGTGTAAGCTGCGAGGCTACATGGTTCCCTATACCATATTGTACATATAAGGTGCGCATTCTCAATTTTTTTATTCTATAAACACAAGATTTTATTTGAAGTTTATATATGGGATGTATTAACTCATAAATTCACAATGCAGGTGAAGAACCTAACCTATATGTCAGTTTCGAGAACCAATACCATATTGTAACATAGCACTCATTTATTATTTTTAAGGCTTCATAAATATGAAAAGAACAAAAGAATTATATATCCCAAAAAGAGTGGGAACGAGACATTATTTCCATATTTGATGGGAGCTAGAGTCAGTTGTGTCACCCTTGAACAAAACACTCAAAAAATAAGTCTTTCCTCTATTGGGATGAGCTTTAGTTTGGCTTTGAGAGCCCTAACCTTGTTATCGAGTCAATAATCCTCTGATTGGTTATCTCTTCCAATCATATGGAGAGTTTTCTTATGCCTCCTGCATGACAAACTTATACAAAGTTATCATATGCTGCCATGTACTTACAATTGAGTCGTTCTTTTGTTCAAGGGAAGTAAAGTTGAGTCAGCCTCTCTGTAGTGTCTCTTGACCTATTTTTCAATCAGCCATCCATAGTTTTCAAAGTCATGTTTGTTATCACATCAGTTATTTGGTCCTTTGCTCATGCTGGTTTGAGAAGGTCTCAAGTGACTTCTTGATGGGTTTCTTTCTCTTATCTACTACGAAAAATTACTCTAAGAGCAGATCTAGAGCCACACCCTGACCCTATTTTCATTATTGATAGATCAACTTGTGCTTAGCATCGATCAATATCACGGGTCTTTGACTGAGTGCTTTCCCTTATGTTGTACATCAACATTCATTATCACACATTGGGATTCATGCACTACCTTGGTTTCCATTTGACCCTATTGGTGGATTCCTATCCTTTGTGCCAACTCTCATTATTGGTTGGTTTAGACGGTTTCTATCATGTGCTAGCTACATCTTGTGTACACCAGAAACGTGCTTCGGTTGGGTTACTACATCTTTATTCATCCAATTCCTTCCACATTATTGTCATACGAGTTACACTCACACTAGATTGATGAAGGATGCATTAATGCCTTCTTTCTAGTGGATCTTTTCACATTGACTTCATCTCATTGCTCTGGGAAAGAGATCTAGAGTCCATTTGGCAGTACCTTAGGGTTTGCAGTCATCAGTGGTAGATTCCTTCGCTATCGAAAGTGGGAAAACATCATTGTCTCCTGACTGATAGATTCTTCCAAGTGTTCGACTACAGCTCATTTATTCCCACTTGTTAGATTGTACTAGGTAGCTTGGCTCTCATCATGATTATTGGTGAGTAGTCTCACGTTTGTTAATGGTATACATCAATGACTGGTAATAAAATGATTTCTCACATGGTCGACTTGAGATCATTTATTCCCATTGTGTAGAAATGTACCATGATGGTCTATGGAGACCTTAGGTTTGCATCAACATTTCTTGGTTCATTTGTCAGTTTCTCTTGTTTCTGTTATTTGACACCATCCACCTTATATGTTGCAGCTCTTTACACCCACATCCTATATGTTGGCACTCGAGTTGCAGTGTAGTACCATTTATTCCACCATTTGACTTGGTACTTTTTGGATAACCTTTATGACTTTGTTGATCACCTTCATACTTCAACATCATTGATCAGTTCTTTATATGTGATATTCATACATGTACTTATTTGGATATGATCGGACGATCCATTATGTATTTTCAGTTCCTTTATACTTATGCATATTTTATCTGCTTTTGTACTTGACATGCAGACATGATTTACTATCTCTAAGCATGGGTATGCCCACCTCAGACAACAGTTTCTTTCTGATCTCTTTCACTGGCTTGGCAGACTAAATTTTGGTGAACTCCTCCTTGGTCTCAGCATGATTCCTTCTATACACTTAATATATTTCAGCCATCATGTACCCCTTTTGACCTCATATATTAGGGGGTATCTGTTATAGCACCATCTACCATTCTTGGTAGATATGATGCTCTCATTATGGCCTAGGGAAACCCTTCCTTCTAGACTTGGTCCAAAATCTAAAAAATAATGTTTTATTTTCTAGATGCTACTTTTCCCTGTGATAAAATAATGTACACGCGGGTCAGCATATACCCAATCCACGTAAATGTATTAAAACACTTAAAAATAATAAATTGCCTTAATTTTAGGTGAAGATCATGGGTTTTACCTATTACTCACCTCTTATATCCCATGGCCCAACTGTTTCTCAACTGAAAAAACTGATTTGGAGAAGTACAAATAAACCTCCATGGGAAGGCCTTAGAAGATAAGAGAGGAGATATTGATATTATAGTTGATTGATCCCTGATCAAGTCCGATGAAATCCCTCTACCTCCTACACTCCCCAAAGCTTTAGGAAACCCTTGTTTACTCTTTTTAGATATCCTTCATCATTCTTGAGATATCTTTGTGTATGATTATGGAGGAAAATCATTGAGGCCAGGAAAGGATGGATCCAGAGGATGGTTTTTCTTGGAGGTGGAGGAAGACTCAGGTTGTATTTTTCCACCTTTCTTGTAGCTTACATCAATCAAGAAATGTTGCTTTGTTCATGATATTAATCATGTTTATGCATTGATCTATATTGTGATTTGTTTATAAATATTATATTAATGTGTAATTATTCATTTGTTTATATGATCCAACGTATATATCATAAATATGCTTTACGTTTCTACTATTGTATATGCTTCGCTTGAATAATTTATAGGTTTTAAAGGCATCGGGAGAAGAAAAGGGTTTGCACCCTACGAGATCTACCTAAACATAAGACCTCCGGTAATGACACTTCTTCCTAGTTTAGTAGAATAAGCATTTATATTGTTTGTCTGATCATTTCTTGATGCTTTTTTCCCTCCACTCTGTTGGGGTTTTCGACCCAAGACCCTAGGGCGTTCTCACCTAAAACAACTTCTGAAATATCTACAACCTTTTTAATGTCACCATTGGAGTCCTCCTCAGTTTCACTTTCATTGAAGGGAGAAAAGAGCTATTCTTCTTGGCGATGGAAAGGGTTCTCATATAAATCCTCCAATTTATCTTCATCCATGAACTCTTCATCACCATAAACACTTTCCAAATGATGAATAAAACCTTGAAAATTCTTGCAACAATCTTTTACCAACCCTAAAGATGGATTTTCTTCTTTAACATTTTCATAAAACATCATATGAAAATCAGCAAGTGAATAAATACAACCAGGTGGCAAACCTTCATACCATGATCTTGCTTATTCCTCCAAGGTGGCCAGGACCATCTTCATCACACGATCTTTAGGAAACTGAATTTGCAACCTATTTACATGCATGTGAAATTTGACGAAGTGAAGAGCAACATTGTCTCCTTTCTCCTCTTTGAACTTTGGAAAATAAGTCTACCAATCTACACAAGGCATGAGGATTGGAAAACTTGGAATATGAGCATGATTTAAGGGAGTATACATTGCAGATTTAGGATTCATTTTGCAGTATTGAAGTTGTCAATTCAGTCACAAATGGAGTACTTTGAACTTGCATGGCACTGATTAGAGTTGCCAGGTGGGATACTTCAGCCTTCTCGTGTCTGATCATTGTCCACCATCAGCAATCAGATCGGATCCTTGTCATTCTTTCCCAATGAAGATATGTCACTCGTTTTCCTGGAAACGACGCCAAAATGTTATCCTCTACAATCTCCCAGGCTGAGGAGGAGATCGAAAGAGGTAACTTCAAACCACTTGTAGTTCAACAACTAGCCCTGCTAAACCAGAGAGGGATCTCTCTAAGAATTTCTCAGTCAATGACTGGAAGACAAATGGATTTTAGGCTATATAGTTTAGGTTTTATTTTTTGAAAATTTAGGGTTTTTAGGTTACTGGACTAGAGATGAGAAAGCGAAATTAGGTTAAGGTTTCAAAGTTTTGCAGCCGCAGACATAAAGAGGAGCAAGATAACAATGTATTGTGATGGATTTAATGTTTTGGTCAATGTAGAGTATGGTCTGAAGGCTTGCCAAATCATAATGAGAATGTATTACCATGAATTCATTAATCTAGAAGAATAAATACACAAACATGATTTTCCACATAAACAGAACTTTGAATATAAATAATTATTCATATATAACTGTAAGGAAAATCACTGAGGAAAGAAAAACGTGTTAAGGGAGATGAATTCATTCATAAGAAACTGATCTAGAAGGAAAATAGCACCACAAACTCACTGCACAAGTATTCCTATAAAAATCGTTGCAACTACTGCTTGATTAACTCTATGAAAGCATAAGATATAAGTCCCTCCTCTGAATTCCAACTCCTCTCTCTAAATGACAAATGATACATATAGACTAGAATAAACTACTTCCCCACCTTCAGGGGCCAAATCCCTAACTAGTGGAATAGTTCCCAAGAATCTCTCAACCAACAAGAGGGAGTGAGAAGGTCAAAAACAAGCTCTTCTCTTAGACTTTGATTTGAGTTTTGCTTCATTTACGAGGCCTAATTAAGCACAAAACAACCTATCATGCTAATTTATTCCATAATTACATCATCAAGACTTTAAAATATCAAAATTACATCACAAAACCAAGATCTAGCGAAAATAAGTTGAGAGAAACTACTACAGGTATAAGCGCAACATATTTAGTGATAAGCGCAACACACTCAGTCATAAGCGCATCACCATCTTGCAGGAGGATTGTGGAAGCCTTTCCGAAGTCAAATTTGAAATATGAGAGAACGGTCAACTAGAATTTCCTGTCTCGTTTATAGAACAACTTTAATTGTTGAAAATTACCCATGGGAAGACCTTCAAAAATTGATTCTCCCATGGTGTCTCTATAAGCGCAACTCCCGCTTTAGAATAGTGGCCAAAAGTGATTTTTTGACTTGTTTTTTGGATTTTTCTCCCAATTTATCTTTCACAAAGCTTGAAAAAGTAGTTATCTGATAATTATATGTTATTATCTATCTAGGAATACAACTATTTTGTCATTTGGAGGTATGTAGAGAAAGTGTAGAGCCAAGGCGCTGCACTTATAGCTAGGTCAAAATTCTGGGTTTTTTCGCAAACATAAGACTCCAATAAGGAGATATATCTCCCTAACCATATATAGTTTTGTAAATATAAGAGGGGTTTTTGTATATAAGGATGTTTTGAAGAAATACATCTCTATTGTTTTGGAAATTCATTTTCGTTTACTTGTAATTCGTGCCACAAAATCATGACTAAAACAGGAAATTAACTTGATTTTTTTTATTTTCTGACATAGCTCTTCAAGAAAATTTCATATCTCCAAATATATGATACCTGTGTAAAAAATGAAGGATTTTTTTGTCCCTTGGCATATTAATGGCAAAAACCTCTTCCACGTTTTTCAATTTCATCTCCATTTGGTCAGAAACACACTTTGAAGAAAATCATCCCTGTGTGCTGCAAATGACCTCTTGATGAGTTTATGAGGCACTGATCTCTTTGATGTTAGATGGCTCAAATCTTCATACATGTCCTCAACTATGCCTTATTTTTCCAGTGGTTTCATATTCCATGTCAACACCTTGCTCTTAGGATAAAAACTAGGGTTTTTCTTGTAGGAAAAACAGGGGATTTTTGAAGGTTGTGAGGAAGTTTAGGGAAATGAGGAGGATAGGGAAATGGAAAAATTATAGGAAAATTTGGAGGGATATTGAGGGAGGTTAGGCAGCTAAGGAAAGTGGAAATTTAGTATGTGGGTGAGGGGAAGGGTCTCAAACAAGAAAAACATAGTCCAATGGTTTAGAAAGTGTGGTATGTCTAGGATTTAGGTGAAAATGATGGAATTTGAGGATGGTTTTGATAGAGGGTGTTTAGGAAGGTGTAATTAGGATATAAAAAAGGTGTATGAACAATTTTATACAAGTTTTAGAAGAAATTTTACATAAAAATGATGAAAACCTTGAAGACTTTATTCAAAACCCTAGAAGATGGACATGAAGCATAACAAACACAATTGAGAGAATTGAGAGAGGATTGAGCCTTATGATAAACCACCAACATATATTAGCAGTAGTACAATGTGAAAATTATGACGAAAACCACTGCAAGGAGCTCACAACCTTGGAGAGATGATGGAGCAACTGCCTGGTATATGTGTAGTAGAATGGTGTTATTTGTGCAGCACCAATGGAGAACTCGACATATGGATGCAGAAAACTCTCCTTATCTGACAATCTCGCCTGGATTAGATGAAGTTTCAATGTTGGAAAGTGAAATGATCATATGGAGAGTGAATGAGAGTGAGTGATGGCCTTTTATAAGTTGAGAAAAGTGATTTTTTCCTTTGCAAATGGTAGTGGACCCACCATAAAAATTATAACTTGGAGTTGACACTTTGCAGCTTCATTATCTTTATGATGGTATTTCATTTAAGAAAATGAAATAAAAAACATGATTTAAAAAACCTTTATTACCAAGTTGATCTATACTATTCCTCATAAAATGAATTTTAATGGTAAAAAGACCAATCTTTCAGAAATTTAACCTATTGACCTAGTGATGACCTAACATAGGTGTATTACGTGAATTACGAACATGGTGACTATGGGATTCTTCTAACAATGATTTGACTTGACCAAGATAGTGTTCTTTGACCATGAGACAGAAAGGAATAGTAGAGAATGACCTACATAACCGGTGACGAAATCTTTTATTGAAAAACTCTTTGAAAGTTTAAAAATTTGACCTAAAACCATAAAAATAACAATGTAAGAGCACATTTGATCATCGTTTACTGACATGACTAAGAAAAACTAACATTTGCTCCAGCTGGGGATGGCAGCTCCTTGGAGGTTTCAAGAACACCATATACCGGGTAACCTTATTCGTTGGGCACATAGACAAGAATAAAAAGACAGAACTCAAACTAAAACCTGACTGACTATCTGAATTTACTATAAAAAACATACTGACTGAACATACTTATGGCAGTAGACCATAAGGATCTGAGGGCATTCACCTCGGGCTTCAAATCCTGATGATAACCTCCCACCTACTAAAGATATATATATATACAATCATGTGTAAGGATCCCTCCAGTGTAACCAATCTAGCAAATGGCTACTTACTTGAATCTTGTTCACACTTTCCTTGAGCAGGCAGAAAAATCAAAAGATAGGCCACTCCAAGTGTCCACTTAACATATGTACATGATCCATAAAGAATAAAATTCATCTCCCTTGATGACTGAAGAAAATTAGTAAAAGGATCTTGAATAATATGAAATGTTACCCTGTCTTGAAAGTCAGCAGAAATACAAGCACACCCTTCATTTTCCAATGAAAAATGTTTGTCAGGATGAATATGTTCATTAAGCTTTTCATTCACATTAGGAAAAGGGGAAGTTTGTTCTTGAAAATTTTCATTTGAGGCAACCATATCATTAATATCAAATATTTGCACATCCATAGGATCTGGGACAATCTCCTCTTCTTCAAAAAACTCATTTTCTTTACCTGGAGGAAGATCATCATGTGCGTGAGGCTCTAAAAAAACCTCTCATTTATCGTTGTTGTCCTCTTCATCATCTGCCTATAATGTTTGATGACTATTCTCTTCCATAATTACATTGTCTGGAAATTCCACACATGCTATTTCAAAATTATGATTTGCATGAATCTTCCCTCGGAATAGTGTTTCAGATCCTTGTTCATGCATTTCATCAAATGACTCATCTTGATCTCCACAAACCTGATATTGAAATAAAAACCTAGAGAAAGATCAATCTAAAACAACAATTTTAAACAACAAATGAATGGCTATCTTCATACCTTTCATTAAAATACTAACAAATATGTTGCAAAGATTCATCAAACTCGTAGGATGGAACATGACTATCATTCATAAGAATAATTTATTCATTAAAACAGGGTTGAACATTCCCCTGTTGTTATAGACATTTTTGTGCCTTACAAAATTGAGCATGAAATTTCCATAATCCAAGGGATCCAAAGTCCCTAAAAGAGTTGTTCCTGCCCCTAAAGGAACAAGGTCAACCAATGACAGCTTCTCCCAGAAGTTCTCCACCAAAAACCACTCAGAAACAGTCAATTCAGGATCAATTCAGATGCTCTACTAGCTGCCTGCGTTGCAATGCACCCCAGTACACTAGCTAGGTGCATTGCAACACACCTAAATGCACTACCAGGGTGCGTTGAGCAGGAAATGACAAATGACAATCTCATTCAACGAGGTGGAAATACCATGGAAGCTTCTAGAATCTTCTCCAATGACACTTGCCTCAATGAATTCGACTAGTGATGAGTAAGAGGCTCTCAACCTCCAAGTGGAAGCAAGAACTGACAGAGAGAAGCCACAAGTCAAAACATAAGCTGACTCATCCTCTCTGCTTACATCTATATATGGATCCCTACCCCAGAGATCCAGGAGGCTGGAATTTTGTACTTGGCAGAGAATTGTTGTTGGTTTGAGATTGAGATTAGTACATTGGGTGATTTATGCTTTGTTGGAGGAGAGGAAGGGATTCCTTTGCTGGGAGGTAGATGCTGGATCGGAACTCACTTGGTTGTATCTCCTCTTGGACTTTCTTATCATATCAATAAAACTATTTGAGTTTCTCCTATATGCTTGTATATCAATGATGCTTTGTTATATTTTCATATTTAGTTTATATCTGATCCTAAACTAGTTATGAATGTAAATCTATGTCTTTTGTGTAGTTTTCCTCTCTTGTGATCTTGCAGGAACTTGGTGAAGCTGGACCAGTGAAGGAGCAGGCAGCGGGAAGCAAACAAAGGAGAGAATGATTGGATCGACAAACTAGCAGAAGACACCGGTTAGTTACATCCTTCTTCTCCATTTACATTTCATAAAGAAGAATACGAAAATAGTTTTCCTTGTTTGTTGCTAAGGCACTATCACACCTTAGAGTGGGATAGGGGCATTCCGAATGGATACTTTTCCCAACAACAAATTGGCGACTCTGCTGGGGATCGTATCTTGTTAGTTTATTTGTGTTTCTATTGTTGTTCATCTCATAAACTCAGGAGTGCCGAATCGAACTGCATTTGCCATTTTCAAATGCAAAGTAGAGATCTGCCACTTTAGTCCATTCGCTGGGCCTGTTTATGATCTGAACAGCTGATCCACAAATGCTTTAACAACCCTTTGTGATAGATCTTAGTCCTCCTTTAAATCATCCCTCTAATTGTACCTTATTGATAGCTTTTATCCGGCCAAAAACCGTAGATTAAACTGCAAACCGTGACCCAGAACCCAAAGACAATTCTCGTTTCTGCTTTAGTGCAGGCTCTGTGAAGAGGTTCTGCATTTCAACGCAGGTCCCGAGAGGGCTACTTGCACTGAAATTCAGTTTCTTTGTGCTGGGGGTGCGCTGATCAGCCTTTGCCTTGTGCAGCTGTGGTTCTCTGCTTCTTTTGCTCAGTTTTCTCTCTGATTTTTGCAGCCTGTTATCAGTGTGTGTACCTATCTGAAAACCCCTTTTCTCTGCCTCAATTCTGCCTCAGTTGTATAAAGAAACTGTATTTGTTTTTGTGTATTTGTTACATCATTTGCAGTTTCCCATTACAAAAGTAAACTAGTCATACTGTCGCCCTTAGATCTAGACCTGTCATAAGTGTCGTTTTGATCTTATGAGTGAGTTTGTTTGCTGTTCACAGTTGATTACACTTTTACTTTTGTCTTTTGGTTTGAATTTATGAATTTCTAGTGTCAAAACAAGTATTTACTTCAAAATCATAAAGTGTCGTAATCGTCTTTGTTGATTTCGAAAGAAGCTTGTTTGTGTTTTCACTTGAAATTGAATTCAAATTTGTACAACAGCTTTCTTTTTAGGCATCAATATTAAGAAAGTGAAAACAAATACATGCATATGTGCATTTGCATTTTGACAGTTTGTATGTGTTGATTTAGGAAAAGTGCATTTACAGTGTGCTCTATGCTCTTTGAGAAAAGATTGTGTCTTTCTTTTCCCCTTGTAGCTAGGATTTTCATTGTTGAAAAGATATAAAAGCTTGCTTATCATCTTTAGACTGCATTTAGTAATTGTATCATACATCTCGTGGTGATCCAAAAAGGCAAACTTCTAAGAAATATCAACCTAAAATAAATTGAATGAACTTAACAACGCTTTGTAACTTAACGCACAACATAGAGGTCTAGGCTAGAGACGTGTTCCGGCGTCGTAAAACCTGGTCACTGGTCGCCTCACTGATGGTTGGGTGATTCCTCCTGAGAGACGATAAGTGCCAGTACGGATTTTGCTCCCACGTACCGTCGAGTATATATTGGGAGACCCCTATAGGCATAAAACCTTTATCCATAGGAAGCTGTGTCGGCCGCCCTACTGATCGCAATGCACTGAACACAGCATTCGGGAAGATTGACCGCCCGTACCCTAAAAAGTATTCTGCGGTTTTGCGATTGGTTTGGCACACCCTCTACCTAGAACGCTAGAGCAGTCCCTTTCGTTCCTTTTCAGACTCATTAACGGAAAAGGTCCATCTGAGCACTTGTCACTTCAGGCTCATTAAAAAACGAAGGAGACTAGAGTCATCTTTTTCTTTTTCTCGACTCTTTAAAATTGAAAAATCAAGTTGTGTCTAAGCGTCGTTAAAATTTATTTTAAATGGAATAATCATACCCTTTTTCCCGCATTGATCTTTAGGTTGAGAAAATGGAGCCCACCAACCAAGGAATTCCCCTTGGTGGAAATCCTAGTCCCTTCTCCTCTTGGGGAGATGTTGGTGCGCCCCATATGGCCACATTGTCGCTTCCAGGACTGACAATTGGCCTTCCGGTCTGGCTCTTCTCAACCAATGTCGTTAAGAACACCACTATTCCTGAACAGTCGAATCAGTAATTAGACGAGTCCAGAATTTCCCACCAACCTTCTACTTCCTCTAATTCTTCCTCTCTTCCTTCCTCTTCGCGTGACGGGACTGGTAAAGCTAAAAACCATGTTCCTAAGGAGAAGAAGGAAAAGAAGAAGAAAGAGAAAAAGAAGAAGGAGCCAAAGGCAAATAAGGGAAAATAAGTGTCGTCTAATGAAAATCCACACACAACACTGACCAGGCCTAAATCACCATGTGTCATTTGTAGAGGAGACCACTTTCACAGAGATTGTCCTTGCATCCCTCGGATACTAAGGGACTGGTCTCCTCATTTGCACAATCCGGTGTCGTCAACCTCTGATTGCCATTTTGAAAGTACACCGTCAACTAGCGAAAGTGAAGTCCCAGGACAAAAAGGGAGGGCTAGACCTCCCTATAGACTGTGTGAAGGCAACCATGCCCTCCACCGTTGTCCCTTCTTAGACGAGGCTAAAAGAGTCTTGGAAGATCGTCCGGTTTCACCATTACGACTTCCTCCTGGATATAAAAAACTCTTGCCAAGTCCTTCGTTAGTTGAGAATCCAGTAGACCCGCTCAAGTGGTCAGCTGAAGCACTGGTCATTGAAGATGAACCTACTGAATCCATACCCGACGAAAGTCAAAAGGTCGAGGCGGCAGTTGACCCGGTCTTGCCTTCAGAGGTTTTATCTTCGAATGATACAGTCATTGAAGAGGATAAAGATGACACCATCCAAATCCTCTTCACCAACACAGACTCCGACGAACACAGGGGCAATCCACCCATTCCTTTATCGCAGGAAGGAAGTTCGTCAGAGCGATATCCGGCCGTCTACTCGGTCCCACCACCAAGCAACCTAGTTGTATCCTTCGACTGGAACCAACTAGGTAGACCCCGGTTACCAGCAAGCATACCATTCCGAATTATCGTTCAAATATACAGAATGGTCATGGCTGGCACCATCATTTATGAGGGGGCATCTGTGAGTATCCTTTCCTCTATTGCTTGGAAAGCGCTTGGTTCGCCATCGCTTTTGCCTGAGATGAGAAATCTGTCAGGCTTCGATAAAGTAACCAGTCAACCTTTAGGGATCCTCCCCAATGTGCCCATAACATTGAAAGGGAAGACCGTTCAAATGAACGTGATGGTCGTTCAAGGACCCTTGGATTATAACCTACTCCTTGGACGAGACTATATATATTGCATGGGAGCCATCGTCTCCTCACTCTTTAGAGTAATGTGTTTTCCGCACGAAGGAAGAGTGGTCAAGCTTGTGGACCAGCTTTCATTTCCCGGATCGCGCATCGCAAATAGTCATATACCATCCCTAAATGGTCTCTTCATGCAAGAAATGTCTCAACCCACAGTCCGTCCTCCCGATGAGCGTGAGTAATTGAGAGGGATATGACTGGAACCCAGGGGGCATGCGTCCTGGTCTGCTTCGGCAGGGAAACTTTGGGTATAGGGTAGGTTTCCGCGGGAGAATATGACTAGTCCGTACCCCGTCCGTGATTGGAAGAGGGGTTGTTCTAGAATAAGATTCTTTTGTCAAAGTTATGTGTTTGACAGAACAGAGTCACTCACCTTTGTTCATCTCGGTGGACATTGCCGAAGAAATTTTTGTTCGCTACGCGAATGAGACAAATCTTTGGTAACTTGAAAGAGGTAGGCCTCTCTCGGTAAAAAAAATGTTTTGGCGGAAGCGAAGTAGGGGTAACCTTGAAATCATACTTTATACCTGGGGGCATGCAAACCTTTTGGAGTGCAAGCAAGGAACGACTAATTATTTTTTAAATTTTTAGGTCCTCCCTTTAAACCTGTAGGTCTAACCCTTTAAACTCGTAGGATTAGTCGTTTCCGAACTTGCATAACAAAAGGATTCAGGGCAAAGCTTTGTAAGGTGCAAGCTCCATAAAAAATGGAATCTTAAAATGAGACATTCTTATCATATGACTGGAATCGAGCAGTTTTAGCACATAGTTCATGCTCGTTAAAAAATAAACATAAGATCGAGCAAGTGTTTCAATCCGCGTTTAAGCTCGTTAAAAAATGAACTACCCTCCGGTAAATAACCATCGTGAATGTAACATTATCAGCCATTAAAGCCTTGGTCGTGTTTGCACCGTCACCTCCACTTTTCCATTGGCCGATCATTCACCTCCATTTGATTGTTTACCCTTTTTGAGGAACAGCTGCGAAGAGTGATTTCACTAGCCATCCTTGTGACACTGTCGTGATTGGAAAATTCCAACCCTTACCTGGAATCAGTTGCTACCCGTTTATCACTCGTTCCTCAAAAGACGAGTCTTCTTTAAGCTCTTTTCATCTGACTCGTAAAATATGAAAAGATTGCCGAGTTTTGGCCTTCCAGCTCGTTAAAGCGACCGGAAGTGCTATCCCTCCTCTAGATTTTAATCTTTTTGGACTTGAGGGATTATTGCACAAAAAGATCGAGCGCTTGTTTTGTTCGGCTCGTTAAAACTATCGAAAATTCATCCCTTCTGTATTGTTTTATACTTTTTCGGACTTAAGGGATTAGATGACGAAAAAGGAGCTTTGGAGTTATCTTTACGTACCTTTTCAGACTCTGTAAAAATAAAAAGGACCGAGTTATATTTGTCGTTAGACTCGTTAAAAAGATTAATAGCGACAAACTTGTCTTTAGACGAGAACGAGTTTCACTATCGCTAGGCTCGTTAAAACATAGCGATGGGTTTGCCCGAAGGGCAAATTATAGAACAAGCATATGTTATCCTCCTCAAGCTTGACAAAAATAAAGAGGTACTGGTCAGAAATGACTGGGGAAAATTGGGAAGAAACTCAAAGAACTTTTATTGGTAGCAAGTCGCTCTTGAACATGACACTTCCACTCCGTGCCTGAGTCGGGTTGGGTTGTTTCATTCACCGGTCACATCACCATGGTCTCGCCATACCATCCATCTTTGGGGTAAATGCTACCAATCCATCACGTAAGTGTCGCCGATATGTTCAAGAGAAGTCATCCAGAGAAGTCAACCGTGTCCCATCCACTACCATACATTATCCTTCATTCTTTCATGACCGCCACCCTGAACCATATATCATCAGATCGTTTTCACCTCCATCAAAATCATTTGCTCCGTTCCGTGTCACTGATGTGGGATACATTAAGGCCCTCCTTTGACAGATCGCTTCTTGTCGACATCGGCTCATTATCCAAGAAGTTGATCTAGGAACACCCCCTTCAGTACTTTGAAGCTTGCATACCTCAATGGAAAGTTTCTCACTTCCGGCGACAGGTATACATCAATGACCTTTGACCGAAAGATTTTGTGTGGTGTTCGACGCCAAGTCCTTTATTCACACCACGTGAATTGTACTGCAGTACCTTGAGGGTCATTATCATTATCGGTGATTCCTCTCGCGCTTGTTAACAGTTTACATCATTGACTGGTAATCAAGCAATGTCTTTCCATGTTCGACTTGAGAACATTTCTCACATGGATCGACTTGTACTTAGAGTGAAGATCGGACGAGATTGAAGACCCCGGATCTAGTTTCATCCATCCAGGTTGCGATATATATTCAGGAAAAATAAAGACATTGACATGTACAACATTGCAGCACAGATAATCATCCTACAAAAAGGATGATGATTTCATCAAAATCATCAGTCTACCATCAGACGATTGTCTGTTCTATGTACAAAAAAATGAATTTATAAAGCTGAGCATGGGAATGCCCGCCTCAGCTAGATCATGAAAACAGTATGAAAAATAATGTATTGTATTGTATCTCATTATAGGTCTCCTCCCAACATTGAAAGAACTTCGGATCCTCCTAATAAAGCATTTCACCCGATAAACGACCTCATACTTTAGGGGGCAACTGTTATAGACATTTTTGTGCCTCATAGCATTGAGCATGAAATGTCCATAATCCAAGGGATCCAAAGTCCCTAAAAGAGTTTTTCCTGCCCCTTAAGGAACAAGGTCAACCAATGACAGCTTCTCCCAGAAGTTCTCCACCAAAAACCACTCAGAAACAGTCAATTCAGGATCAATTCAGATGCTCTACTAGCTGCTTGCGTTGCAATGCACCCCAGTACACTATCTAGGTGCGTTGCAACGCAACTAAATGCACTACCAGGGTGAGCTGAGCGGGAAATGACAAATGGCAAGCTCATTCAACGAGGTGGAAAGACCATGGAAGCTTCCAGAATCTTCTCCAATGACACTTGCCTCAATGAATTCGACTAGTGATGAGTAAGAGGCTCTCAACCTCCAAGTGGAAGCAAGAACTGACAGAGAGAAGCCACAAGTCAAAACATAAGCTGACTCATCCTCTCTGCTTACATCTATATATGGATCCCTACCCCAGAGATCCAGGAGGCTGGAATTTTGTACTTGGCATAGAATTGTTGTTGGTTTGAGATTGAGATTAGTACATTGGGTGATTTATGCTTTGTTGGAGGAGAGGAAGGGATTCCTTTGCTGGGAAGTAGATGCTGGATCGGAACTCACTTGGTTGTATCTCCTCTTTGACTTTCTTATCATATCTATAAAACTATTTGAGTTTCTCCTATATGCTTGTATATCAATGATGCTTTGTTATATTTGCATATTTAGTTTATATCTGATCCTAAACTAGTTATGAATGTAAATATATGTCTTTTGTGTAGTTTTCCTCTCTTGTGATCTTGCAGGAACTTGGTGAAGCTGGACCAGTGAAGGAGCAGGCAGCGGGAAGCGAACAAAGGAGAGAATGATTGGATCGACAAACTAGCGGAAGACACCGGTTAGTTACATCCTTCTTCTCCATTTACATTTCATAAAGAAGAATACGAAAATAGTTTTCCTTGTTTGTTGCTAAGGCACTAGCACACCTTAGAGTGGGATAGGGGCATTCCGAATGGATACTTTTCCCAACAACACCTGTTCTTCTAAAATGTCTACAACCCTTTTAATTTCATCATTAGAGTCCTTCTTAGTTTCAATTTCATCCAAGGAAGAAAACACCTGTTCTTCTTTGTGATAGAGAGGGTTCTCATATAAAGCCTCCAGGATCTCTTCATCCATGAACTTTTCATCACCATAAGCACTTTCCAGATGATGAATAAAACCTTGAAAATGCTTGCAACAATCTTTTGACATCAGTGAAGATGGATGTTCTTCTTTAAAATTTTCATAAAACATCATATGAATATCAGCAAGTGAATAAATACAACCGGGTGGTTGTTAGGAACGAGTCCCTCAGGGCCAATTTTGGGTTTAAAAGCCCAAGTTTTATGGCTAAAGGCCAAAGTTTTTTGTAAATAATGTAAAGTCTCCACATTTTGTGGCCGTAGAGCTCGAAGATGTAAATACTTACTAAGGGTTTTCCACCCTTCTTTTGTATAAGTCATATCGATTTTAGAGATCTACCCATGGTTTGTGAACCATGGGATTGTATAAAAAGAGAGTCTTACAAGCGTCTAAGGTTGGTAAGTAATAAGATTTGGAAGAGTTATGAGTAATTTTATGGGTCTGTGAGAGCTAAGAGTGAAGAGTCTTAGCATAGGAAGAGGCTCTGCAACTGAGTGCACAGACCCCTGCAACTATGTGCGCAGGGTACTCAGACTCTATACTCGAAATCTGGATTATCAATAAAGAGAACTATTTTGCAATTATCTGTGTATGCATTATTTTACTTTTGCTATGAATGTTGCGATTATGTTATATTGAATACTTGAGTATGAATTAATGTTATATTGATGCACAAATCTATGTATATTACTTTGTCATATGAATGCAAGTAGGAATATCTGTTTACTTGAAGATAACCGTAATGCATGTTAAAGTAACGAATAATTAAGAGAATCTGACTAGATAGAGAAGTAAGAGTAATTACAGAGGCATGTAAGTACTTGATCTATCTATTTAGGGTCTACGAAGGATGATCAAAGAATTTAACGGAGTCCTCGAGGATGAATAAGAGGAAAGCTTTAATAAGCCCTAAAGGTCTTATCGATCTACGCGAAGGAAGGTTAGGGCATCACAACCATCTCACGGTGTCGAAACCTGGTTCCTGCATTCCACCATAGTGCTTTGGGTGAGACTTTACTCTGCGCTCTGTGGATTGATGCCGAAAGGGCCAATAATGTAGGGATTTTCTTGCCTACTTAACGTTGAACTTGTGTCAGGGCCCATTAAGCCAACAAATGGTTTCGTTGCTAGGATCGGGATATGCATAAGGAGATGTGTGATGTCGCATCATTGGAATCCAACTAAGAACAAGATTGAAGACTGTTTGGATAGGAAGATCCATGAATTCGCGGTGCAAGAAAATAGGAATCCACAATTGACAAAAGAATAGTGGTTCGATAGATATTTGTACATAGAGATACATGAAATCTTATTATGTTCCTTCCCAGTTGAATTATATAAGTGGATCGTTAAGTTGGTGGACAGCTAAGGGAGGTGGAGACTTGACGGTCTGATTGTCTGGACCCTGGAGTTAGTGCGGAAATTGGAAGCCTCTAAAGATAATATCGCACGCGCTATCGATCATTGGCTTGACCGTATCATAGGATGGCTTGTGACAAAATTTGCGGTCGATACCTCGGTCAGTTACAACGAAGCAGACTGTCGCTACTTCAAAGGACCGCGAGGTAATTATTTTAAATCATTAAATACTCAGATTAAGATGCTCTTGTGTGAAAAGTAGGTTATGCAGTTACCTTGATGTTTGGGGCTATGCGAAGTGGAAGGAATTTCAGGGACGAAGGAAGAAAAGGGCCTAAATATAGCCCACTAATTGAGCTTTCTCTAAGTGACAACGATGGAACAACACAGGCTTCTCTGTTGAGCTCTATTTAGCTAATAAGACAGGGATTCCCACGAATACCTACACCTCCTCCATCCTCACCTCATCAACCCACACCACCTCGATCCTCACCTCCACTACTTACCCGGTCACCCACACCGCTTCCACCTCCACCACTGTTCAACATGGCAAACTCCATAAAGCTACCTGTGTTCAAGGGTGTAGGAAATGAATATTTAGACGAGTTTTGGTTCGTCACAAAGACTGTATGGGAACGTTGGTTATTTCTTTGCATGACCACGCTCTAACTTGGTACATTAAATATTGCACTTATAATCCGATGTCAACATTGGTAGATATCTAGACTACGATGAATAAGGAATTTAGTAGACCTAAGTCTGAGGTGCAATCAATTATGGGATTCAAGGAGATCATGATGAATCCAGGAGAGACACCCTATGATTTGGATCAAATATTGAAGTGTATGATCTGTGAAGCCAAAATGAATCTGAATGATGCGCAGCACTGCGAATGGTTTGTGGCCTCACTCCTGCCTCATATAAGGGTTTCGCTATCACAACAGAAGATCGGGACCCACGCGGAAGCTCTGGAAATCACGATGAGATTGCATGAGACACTAATGCAGGATGTTAATCTAGGGGTTCAGGAGATTTATGCATAGTTGTAGAAACTTTGCCTCGAAATGCAAAGTATGAAGAAAGACTGAACAACTCGGCTAGAGGCGCACAAAGAAGTGTGGTGCCTAAAGTACAAAAGTGAGGGGCATGACAAAGATCATTGTCCTATCTTCACAAATTATGTTGCATCAAGGGGACCAATGCCTCTGAGCCTGGAAGCTATAGTAGGGCCAAGTGCAGGGCCCACAATATGGTGTGCTAGCTGTGAGATAGCTGGGAAACATGCGACAAACAATTTCCATTTGCTGCAGAAATTTGTACAGACACTGCAACAACTCTTCTGCAACTTTTGTCAATCTATGGGTCATGATGAGCGCAATTGCTAGAGTTAAGAATTAATGATGGACAAGGCACCTGCATACATGGTGCAAGCAGAAACACGGCCTCCAGACCAAGCCACTGGAGGAGCACAAGGCAAGTATCAGGGGCACGGACAAGGCCAAGGTGGAGGAGGACCTGGTAGAGGTCGAGGGAAAGTTATTAGTTACAATTGTGGAGGACAAGGACACTATGTATGACACTGCCTGAATCCGATGCAACTCTCATGCCACTATTGTACTCAATTTGACCATGCAACAAAGGATTTCCTTATATTATTAGCTAAGATACGTGATAAGGGGGCGTAGCCTCAAAAACTGACTCAGAACCTGCAGATAATGAGGGTTGAGCCTCGCGAGGAAGAACCTAAGGTAAATATTGTGCTATGGAGTGGAGCAACGACTGGTGAGGATAAGAGGAAGCAGCCTGAAGAAGGTGAGTGGGTCGGCAAAGCACCATAAAAGGAGATTGGGTTTGATCTAGAATGTGCAAAAGAAACATTTATGGAAGCGAAGAAAAGTTTCAGTGAGGCCTATACCTTTGGGAGTCAAGAGAAGCTAGCTAAAGAAATGGACCCGTCCATGATTACCACGTTCTTAGAGACCTGCATGAAATTGCTCTGCGATAGGAAGGCTTTGAAGGGACTATAGGAGATGATCAATAGGTGCGCTGGTAAGGAAACCTCTACCAACGGACCGTGCATAGTTAGAAAGCTTGGTAAGCATAATGTAAGGACTAGACGTGAGATGAGACTCACCACGCAGATAGGAGAATACGAAACGGACCAAGTTATTTTGGAGCTAGGGTCTGACACGAATGTTTTGCCTAAGCAGATGCGGGAGCGAATGGGGAGACCTGCGCTGCAGTGGTCTTCGATTCAGTTAAGAATGTAAAATAAAAAAAATATCATCCCAATGGGGAGGTTGTATGGGGTTACAGTTGATATCGAAGGTGCAAGTGCACTAGCTGATTTTGAAGTGATAGAAATTGTGGATGACAACAATCCCTACCCCGCGCTCCTTGGGATCGATTGGGCCACTGACATGAATGGGGTAATCAATATGAAGAAGCGGAAGATAATATTTGAGAAGCAATCGCTCTGCATAGTGGTGCCGCTGGACCCTGCAGAAGGACTGTGCTATACCAAACCAGTTTGCGATTATGAAAGTGATGATGATTTGGACCATATTTACAAGATAACAGTGCAAGATCAAGATTGGGTGAATTCGTGATCCGGATTTAAACAGGAATGCAACAGATTATAGATATAACAATAAATACAAAGATGCATTAGAAATAACACTTCATTTCATTCATATCAAATACTAAAATATGCTTACAAATAGAATGGAAAGAAGACTAACTCGGGCGATGGTAGCTTCTCTTTGAGAAGAGATGTGGCAGCTACATGCCTCAGAACTATGTTACAATGAGGCTCAAAGGCCTATTTATGATTGAGAAATAATGGAAAACCATAAACATCCAAAAAACTAACCCTAGGAGATGAAGCACCAAAATTGTGGGCCCCGTTTGGGTAAATTGGTACATCAACTTCCTAACGTCATAACTTTGGCATACAATCTCTGTTTGGCTATCATAATACCTCATTTCGAAGATCATGAAGGGAAGGTTGAAAACAAAACTAGTATGCTAATTTAAATTGTTTCTGGTCTCTTAGTTTCCCCTAAAAACATCGTTTACGGCCTCAAAACGGTTCCGGAAGATCAGGAGCCAAAAAATTGCCAAAAACAGTAAACTATGCTACAATTAAGGAAACCGAAAAACTGAAAGAGACAGTGTTGGGGGTCCAAGTGGAATAGGAAGGTGGCCATCAATATCCACCTAGATCAATTTGACAGCAAGAGGATGGATTGCATGGCACCGCAAGAGCTCCTACACATCAGATACAGATGAAGAACTGAAGCACTGGCAGAATCGACTGCATGAAGTATCTACATTGCACTGTAATATGATGACCAAGTCATTGCACTATGTATCATTAGAGGTAAGAAATCTACCTTACTATGATGGGTTAACTGATGTTGATCACTTTTTGGATGCATTTGAAAGGGAAGTACCAGAGAAGAATAGCTTCGAGGCATTAGATTAGGCGATGCACTACGCCCGCCAGATGGTGGGGTACGCACAAGGATAGCTTTGATGATTGGCACGAATATAAAAGGATGATGAGGGTACACTTTGGACATCCGAAGGTACGATTAATAGAAAAATATGATGGGAGAAATGATCCATGCAACCACTTGGCCAAATGGACTGCAGTATATAGAGGGAAGCCTCAGCTGGAGTGGGTCCATCTGTTTTGTCATACCTTAGATGTTACACCAATGAATTAGTACTTGGAGACAAAACTCTGCCATGGCACCGAACAATGGGATATTTTGCGCCAAGGATTTTTTATGATGTTCGGTTTTGAGGATGGATTTGAATCTATCGATGAAGCATTGTAGGAGGTTAAAACAAGAATTTTTAGAATACCATGGGATCCTCTAGATTTGATTTAACCTAATTGGACTACCTAGCTGAGCCACGTGCTGGAGTGCTACAATGTAACAGAAGAAGAAGAAGATGAAGACCTAAGCAAGATTAATATTTCATAGACTAAAGGTCACCGCAAAGTTGAAGGACTGTAGCTAGAGAACCCCGACATAACTAAGCCGCTAAAAACTAGATAGGTTAACATTGGCATGGAGGCAAAGCCGAAGTTTTCAAAGACTGGGGACTACTAGGATGATGCGATAGTAGATACGGTCACTGAACTACTCAGCGAATATCAATATCTATTTCCCATGAAGTTTTCAGATCTAAAAGGGATAATAGGGGACCTGGGTGTCATGAAGATCACCCTAAAACCGAACACGGATCCTATGAAGCAAAGACCTTACCACCTCAATCGGAAGTACAAAGAAATGGTCTTCTTAGAGTTAGACAAGATACTGGTAGCAGGTATTATTAAACCGCTGGAACAATCTGATTGGGTGAGCCCAATAGTGGTTCAGGAAAAGAAGCAGAAGGAAGAAATAAGGATATGCATAGATCTCAGGAAGTTAAATGATTCCTACGTACATGATCCCTTCCCAACTTTGTTCACTGATGAGGTCCTGGATAATTTTGGTGGCCAAGAAGCATATTCGTTCACTAATGGGTTCTCTGGGTACCATCAGATCAAGATCGCACCAAATGATAGAAGTAAGACAACCTTTGCCACTGAATGGGGATGCTTCTAGTATACAATGATGCCTTTTGGGCTAAAGAATGCATTGGCGACCTTTTCACGCATAGTCATCATGGCGTTGAAGGATTTCATTCATAAATTTATGGAAGTATACTTTGATGATTGGACAGTGTTTGGACTGGTAAAGCACCATGTGGAAAGTCTGCGCTTGATGTTAGATACATGCCGAAGGTACTAGATCGTGCTCAATCTGAAGAAATGTTTGTTTTGTGTCCCTTTTAGGATCTTGTTGGGCCATGTGGTATGTAGACAGGGCTTGATGGTAGACCGAGCAAAGATTGTAGTCATAGTCAATTTGGAGGCGCCAAGGAGTGTGAAACAGTTGTGCACAACATTGGGGCATATAGAATACTATAGGAAATTCATCAAGAGTTATGCCCAGATCACCATCCCAATGGAAAAACTACTAAATAAGGATGTTACATTCTATTGGAATGAATAATGCCAGAAGAGCTTGGGTGTGCTAAAGGAGAAAATGGTCACCGCGCCAATCCTAGTCTTCTCGGATTGGAAGAAGGAATTTCATGTGCATGTGAACGCGTCATGTATTGCGCTGGGAGTATTACTGACACAAGCCGGTGGAGGGGACTTGGATCACCCTATAACGTTCGCAAGTAGGAAGCTATCCAAAGTTGAGAAAAATTATTCCACAACAGAGTGCGAAGGATTAGCTATGGTGTACACACTCTAGAAGTTTAGGCATTATTTGTTGGGTGGATATTTAAAGATGTATATAGACCAGTATGCATTGAAATACCTGGTCAACAAGCCTGTGCCAGGGGGAAAGATATGCAGGTGGTTGTTGTTGTTCAAGGAGTATGATTTTGAAGTTATTGTGAAACCAGGACGATTGAATGTGGACCTCATCATCTGTCGCGCATTGAAACTAGCAAAGAGCCTACTAATTTGGAGGAAGGACAGCTTGACACACAACTCTTTGTAGCACGCATCGTGGACAACCACTTTGAAGATATTATACTTCCTAACGAAAGGTAAAGCTCTAGAAGGATATACAAGCCAACAGAAGAAGGAACTAGAGGTGCGAGCGACATAATTTTCTATCATTACAAGGAACTTGTACAAAATGGGATCAGATGAAATATTACAACATTATGTGTCACAGTTTCAATGAAACAGTATCCTCACTGAGGCTCATGGTGGAGCCGTGGGAAGTCATTATGAAGGAAAATCAACAACGCAAAATATTCTACATGTTGGGTTGTGGTGGCCGACCTTGCATAAGGATTCAAAAGCATATTGTAGGGCATGCAACACATGCCAAAGGACGGGAAGACCCTTGCGGAGGGATGAGCTGTCACCGAATCCGCAGATATCGCTACAGCCCTTCGAGAAGTGGGCGATTGACTTTGTGGGATCAATTCAGCGTCAAGGGAAGAAGACAGGTGTGTGGAACATCATGGGTAGCTAACCAGATGGGCGAAGGCACAACCTATGAAGGACTGTACAAGCGTGACAGTAGCCAAATTCATCCTTGAGTACATGCTGACAAGGTTTGGTTTTCCAGAAGATTTAATGACAAATCGTGGTGCGCACTTTCTTAATGAGATGCTTAGCATGATGACAGAGGAATTTTAGGTTTACCATTAGAAGAGCACGCCATATGATCCACAGGCTAATGGGACGGTGGAAGCATTTAATAAAATATTGGAGAGCGTACTAACAAAGGTTTGTAATGCTAAAAGAAACAACTGGATGTTCAGGTGCCTGCAGTGTTATGTGCTTATAGAATGACTTGCAAGAAGTTGACTAGACAAACACCATTCACACTGGTTTATGGAGTGGAAACTGTAATTCTGATGGAGTACATTGTACCTAGTCAGTGCATAGCGACATTCACAGGAATGGCATATCACATAGCCTTGGAAGAAAGGCTCACACAGTTAACAAAGCTTGAGGAGGATAGATTTCTAGCTGGATTCCATCAACAAGTTGAAAAGGAGCGTGAAAAGGAATAACACGATCGACACATCAATTTGCACACCTTCAAGGTAAATGATTTCATTCTATTATATGATAGCAAGTTTGATAAATTCCCCAGAAAATTTTGGATGCATTCACTGGGGCCCTATGTCATCAAGGAGATTACCAATGGTGGAGAAGTTCAGTTGGTAAAGTTGAATGGTGAGCTACTCCCAGGGAGAGTGAATGGTAGCCAATTGAAGCCATACGCTGGCGATCCAACTAGATGACTACATGGTGGAAGCACAGTCTTATCACTCCAGGCAGCTGAAAAGAAGCGTGGGACTATAAACTACACTGCCCAGGTTGGGGAGCTGCATGATTGGGGAACTGCGTGGAATGAAGGAATGTCATAGTGTCAGCAAAACACGTGGGGAGTTGTGCTATGCAAGAAGGGACGTCACAAGGTAGCTAGAAAGTGACCATTATGGGCACTGTTCATGACTTGATAGTGGGAAAATGGCTAAATGGACTGGGGGGTGGCATTTAAGACGGAATTTAAGGGTAATATCTGTGAAAATATACCACCAATCCAGCATTTATGAATGAATTTTGGGGGGAACGGTCGGATTTGAATTCAAAAATGCCTATAAATTACAGGTGGCTGCCCAACGAAAAACACTTGGCATTTTGAGAATTGAGGTGTTGAGCTCTCAGGTGCGTATGAACCGTGAGTACTTTGAAGCTTTAATAATGAGTTTAGTGTTTGATAAGTTTCCAAAGGAAACGCAGGAGTTGTGGTCTAGTATCATGTCGACACTCACAGAAACCGCGATCGCTAGAGAAGCAATGGAAACAGAGGGAACTACCCCAGAAGTAGCAATGGTAGTTGAGGGAGCTTCCCCAGATGTTGTGAGTGTCGAAGTACCAGCAGAAGTACCTAAATCACTAAGGTCGCCCAGGCCAAGGCCTACGCTGACCAAAGATGGTCCAAAAACAAATAAAGATAAGCAAAAAGCACCATAGCTGGAGCATGCATCACCCAAAAAGCACCCACATAAGTAAAATTCAACTGTGTAGGAGAAGGGCAAGCTAATTAACCTAGAGCTTGAAGAGGATGTTGAAGAAATCCATATGGATGAGGAAGACATTGACATGGGGGTAGAGGACATTGACGTTGAGGGGTCTGACCCTATCTCTAAACTGCCTGAGTACATTCCTCCATGCAGAGGCAAGACAAAGGTTCCGAAGGACATTGATGAAAGCAAGGTCACGCTGCATACACCCTTGCTGCTGGAAAAAATCATCTTTGAAGGACCACGCATGGGGTGCATCCCCCATTTAAAATTGGAGGATTAGGATTTGGATGATATGGAGTGCTTTCCCCACTTAGCAACAGATCAACTCATGCACCGCGTCTTCTATAAAGACTCTGGTGTGACCACGCTGGAGCCAAGAAAGTGGGTAAAAGGGGTGGATAAGGTTGGTCTGTTAAACATGTTGTGGGTACCACATTACAACCACATGCCCATAACCATGATAGTGATTAAGAAGCTACTGTGCTTAGTGCACGATGGGTGCCTGTGGCTAGAGGAGCCAATACCGATCACTGACATGCTGATCCATAGGATCACTCAGCTGCCGCATGCAGGAGAAAATTCGGCCATGGAATTTGGTGGAAAGACAGGTGAGTGCGACCTCGCCGAAGCAATGAAGGATAAATTTAAGCTCACTAAGAAGCTGCGTGACTACTCCATCACTAGCATAACCAACCTCACAGTCAATGTAGCCACTCAGATTGTGGGTAGAAAGCTTATGAGGAAGTGTCACGCAGATGAAGTATCAGCACCAGTAGTGTCATTAGCGGCCCAATGGGCAGAGGGCATACAGTTCAACTGGGCGTGCCACCTCTACAGCGAGTTCCTCATGAACTGTAGAGAGCCACAAGATCAAAGAAAAATGTTTCATTATGCATGGTTGTTGTTGTCCATAGTGTTGGTCGCATGGGAGTTACTATAGAATAGTCAGTTTCCTATGGTCACGTAGGGCCTACTAGAAGCGGTGAAGTTCGCTTCACTCTAGGCTAAAAAGGACCCCCAAAAGGTCAAGGACAGCAAGGTCTTTTGGATCTTGATGGAGATGAATATGTCGTGCGCGGGATCCCCCAAGAGAAGTTTTGGGGCTTAGATTCCAAGTTTTGGTCAAAAGTTGTATCCCCGATGTAAAGACTCCACATTTTGTGGGCGCAGAGCACATATTTTGTAAAAGGGTCATAGGGTTGTCCACCATCAATTTTTTAATGTAATGTTAGCTGTAGAGATCTATCCACGGTTCGCGGACCATAATATTGTATAAATAGAGCGCGACTCTAAGTAGTTAAGGGATCTACTAATCATGATGATAAGGATGAAGAGTTGAGTCATATCTGAAGTGTAAAGTCTAGTTTTGGGTCATAGAGTAGGAGAAGGCTTTGTAGCTAAGTGCGTAGAGGCCTAGTAGTTTGCAGCTGAGTGTGCGGATCCCTGCAGCTGAGTGCGTAGGGCGAGTCGAGTCTGTAACAGTTAGAGAATTAATAAAGAGAAGTTTCATATCCATTCTAAGTACTTATTTCATGTTTTATGCATTTGTTACATTGAATATACATTGCACTTTTAATTCTTACATGATGCACGAATATGTATGAATGTGTTGACTAAGTGGATATAAGATAGAATATCTATTTATGCGAAGTTAACTAACAACTGTAAGAAGATAAGTAAGATACACGGTGTAGTTTGGGGAAATAGTGCAGGTTTCTTCCATAGCTACACGAAAGCATCTCAGCCCCTGGTTATGGCTATGCGAAAGGTGATTATAACAGATCGCGAAGGTATTGAAGGTTAGAACAGTTCACGAAGTTACCTACACGTAGGTAGGCATAGTTGGACTAAATCGACACCACAGAAATCTCAAGGGTGCAGAAACCTGGTTCCAACATCCCCCCATACTGCTTCAGGTGAGACTTTAGTCTGTGCTCTATGGGCTAATGCCGAAAGGGCCAGTAGTGTAGGGATTTGTTTGGCTAAATAACTATGAACCTGGTTTAGGGCCCCACAAGCCAACAAAATATCCACATGGCCATCAACCGCAAGCTGCGGTTATCAATGATAGTTTTTGATCAACTGGTAGAGTGTGTGGAGTTCAAGGCTGTGGAGTACTGAATAAGGTATGTTTTTATCGTTTATTTTGTCATATTTGCTTTAAAACTCATAACCTCTTTGCATCATGAACTAGGTAGATAATAAGAAATGATGATCGAATCTAAAGGATTTAGATGCAACACAAAACAGCTAATAATTGCCATTTTCTTATGTAGGAAAAGGAGAAAACAGAAGATTGTCATCCCAAAGGAAAATACAAGACAAATTTAACTGCTATCCCTCTAGCAGGAAACCGCATGTAAACAAGACAATCCAAATTGGAGTGTATCAACCAGGGAAGGGAAAAATAGATATCAAATCGGCACAAGAAAACAAATGGATAACTGGGAATTAACATTCTGGTGAATCCCTCAAGATCCTTTGATCCTGAGGGATCGCTATGTTAACTATTTTTGCATCATTGATATCTCCGCTTGGTTGTTATAAGAAGGGGCGGCACTGCTAGCCCAGGGGATGACCTGTTGTTATATTTATGTAATTCTCCTTTGTGTTTGAAACTTTGATCATCGACTCTCATTGAGAAGTGATCCATTGTAACTCTATTTTGATGTTTTAATATAAATCTGGTTGTTGTTACATCTTTGATTCTGGAGTAATCTCAAGCAGTGTGTCCCTGGAGGCTAAGGGCGCGGCCCTGATGGAACACTTGCTCCTATACCATTATCTCTAATTTGTGTGTGGTCTTCATTGTTAGCTCTGTTCGGTAATCTGATGTGTTTTGCTATTTTACTTTACGGTTCCATTATATTTCGTTTATGTTCAACTTAGTAATGTTGTTCTCTATGACAGGAATGTTGTATTGTTCATTCTGACTTTGTAATGGATTTTTTTCCTTTAACCATTAATATAGCATTGTTGTTCCTTACAAAATGCTATTGTTGTTCAATTACAGAGTAACTATGTTGTAACATTCATAAGTTGTTATTACTGTATTCATCTATGGTTTACACTTAATCACGATTGTTGTTCCGCTGGCATTGTTGTTCCATTATGAATTACAATCGTTATTTTTATAACTGAGATTGATACTTGTTGTATCGAAGTCAGACTACTGTTTCTTTAATATTAAGCGTGTCGTGTGTGTTATTTATCTTGGTTCATTGGACATTTGTATTTGACTCTAGTTGCTATTCTTTATTTCATTTCTAATTAGTTGTCGTTCTATTTCCGTTTGCTGTTTGATTTATCTTTAGAGTAAACATTGTTATCTGATTCCTATAGGATACAATTGATGCATTTATTTCTGTAGACTAAGGTTTTTCTGTTCAATCTTATTTATAAGAACTAGCTGTTGTTCCATTTTCTAGTTGTGTTAGGATATTCTGACACATAGGAAATAGTTAAGTATAACTTGGTCTAGTGTAGAGTTAGGTAAAGTGTGTTTCTTTACTATGTACATTTTGTAACTTACAATCCGACGGTCACGATATGTAGTGACCGACAGTTCATTCTCTCCTCGGTATTACTGACACTTGATCCGTGGCTTAACACTCGATTGGTCCATGATCTCTATTTAAAGAGCATGGAGGGTCATTTGTAGGGTAACCATCCATGAGAGAAGCTTATGTAAATTTTCATTCTTTTATTAATAAATTTCCTAAAGTGGCCACATTGGCTCAAGCCGTGGACTGTTTCCCTCTTTGAGGGTTTTAACAACGTCAAAAATACTGGTGTATTGATCTGTGATCTGTTTGTGAGTGGTGTCCTTTGGTGTTCTGTCTGAGGAACTTACCCTGTAAATTCTTACATGGTATCAGAGGTATTTGAGGGTCGCGTCTATTGCTGATCCAAATCTGAAGCTGGTAGAACTGCATCCGACTGTCGTTTCCTAGATCTATTGATTTTGACTACTTTCAGGCTGAGAGGACTGCTCTATTGTGTTAGGAGCATCTGTTCCAGTGAGGAACCCCTTTCGTTTCACGCGAAAAGGTTTCCGGTAGCCCTAGCTACGTCATTTTTAAGATCTGGAGGTATACAGTGTTTATTTGCAGTTTACAGTTATTTTCTCTCTGTTTATTTCGGTATATTTAGATTTTTTTTTAATTTCCGGATCTATACCTTTCATTTCTACGTATGCTCTTTGCCCATGACTCTATGCGATCTGGGCAAATCAGAAACAGAAAGGAAGGAATTTTCTCATGCGTGTGCTCTTTTCCGCTGCGCCTTCGTGTGATCTCGGAATATCAGAAACATTGAGGAAAATATTTAGTTTCCGGCTAAAGCTAACATCAAGCCATAAGACTTGTTTGTGTTTGTATGTCCGTGTTTGGGTTTTGTGCTCTTTTTTTGTTTTGTAGGGAAAAAGAGCTTTCTCAAGCAAGCATGCAACCCAAAGCTTCAGTGACTAAAAAACACACACCCCCCCCGCTCTCTCTCAAACTTTTAGTTTAGCTCACTTGGTCCAAAGCTAATTTATGAGAGTAGAGGTCTTGAGTTCAAGTCTCCTTTTTGTGGAGGCGGATTTTTCATTTCTACACATTCCTGCACTTCGTCGGCATCTTCATCAACTTTTCTTCAAAAAGCCATAACTTCTTCATCCGGAAGCCGTTTTCAGAGCCATTTTTTTTTAACCAGCCTAATTGTTCGAGATCTTTCCATTGGAACACTTAGTTTCAGCATCTATAGCTTCAGTTTCTTTTAAAATGGAAAGTCCATGCCAAGTTATTCTTGACAGCACCAACTACCTCCAATGATGGTCCTACATTGCGGATTTACTTAGAAGTAAAGGTCTCTACAGAATAGCCTCAAGCCAAGAAACCAAACCGAAAGATGAAGATAAGGCAGCTAAATGGGAAAGTAGGCAAGATCAAGCACGTGGGTTGATAGCGATGTCTATTTCTCTAGATCTTAGATTCCATATTGCAGAACTTGATACTCCCGAGGAAGCAATGAAACAGATCACTAAAGTTTTTGGAATTAAAAATGAACTTAAAGCCCATCAACTCGAAAATGAGTTGCTTACATTGGACCCCAATAATTTTTCTTGCATTGAAGATTTTTTGTCCAAGTTCAAGACCCTTAGACTTCTCTTGGAAGGTGTTAAGGTTAAGAAAGAAGATAGTAACCTTACCTATTCCATTCTTACTAAGTTGGGACCAGCATATTCTGTGTTTGTTTCCACCTTCCATTCTACAAGAGAAGCCTTCATTTCCCAAGGACAAGCCTACAAGTCCCCTTCCTTTGATTCCTTTTGTGATTCTTTAATAAGAGAACAAGAAAAACTCTTACACCTTGGCATTCTTCATCTTGGAAACTCTTCTAATAAAGCGTTAGCCGCCCAACAGCAACCAAATTCAAAGAATCCTAAGAAGTTGTATCCTAAAAGGAATGGTCCTAAACCAAACAAGGTCCTAAGCAATTTCAGCCTCACAATGAAAAATCATTTCAACAAAATGATAAGACAAATAAAAACAAAGGGAAGAAGACTGATAGACATTGCAACTTTTGTAATCGAGATGGCCACTTAGAATCCAAATCGCTTTAAGAAGATGGAAGCCTTGGAAGCAGCAATGAAGAAGCATAACACCCATTTGGAGCACTCTTCAACTTCAACTTCATCTTCAGGGATAACACTTTCTGCATGTCGTTGTCAAGCATCTAGGTCTGGCTATGCACTAAATGTATCTTCTTCTTCTCATTCTCATGAGTGGCTCATTGATTCTGGAGATTCTTATCACATGGCCAAAAACAAAGCCATGTTTTCTTCCTTAAATGATTGTAACACCAAAAATATATATGTTGGTGATGATAGATCTCTTAGTGTTGTAGGGACTGGAATTGTTCATATAGAAAATGGTCAATTTAATGATGTATTATGTGTTCCAACCTTATCCTGCAACCTTCTATCTGTATATTAGACAACTCATTCAGGTGAAGGTAAAATCTTTGAATTTTCACCTCACGATGTTGTAATTAAGGACCTAAGAGATCCTAGACAGATTTTAGCTACTGGAATTGCTGATGATTCTACAAGGTTGTATAAGTTTCACAACTTTGGGTCATCAAATCTTCCCTCGGTATTTGTTGCTCATAATGATGAAGTGAGCAAACTTTGGCATGAGTGATTTGGTCACTTAAACTATCGCTCTCTTCAGAATTTATGTAAAGAAAATATGGTGACAGGTCTTCCAATGGTATCTTGCAGAGATGGTGTTTGTTCCGGATGTTTATTCGGAAAACATCATCAGGATAGTTTTGAAAAACGTGCCTCTTGGCACGCCTCAGCCCCTTTACAGCTTGTGCATAGTGATTTATGTGATCCACTTCCAGTTGTTTCATTCTCTGGCTACAAGTATTTCTTAACTTTCATTGATGATTTCTCCAGACGCACTTGGGTATACTTCTTAAAACTCAAGAGTGAAGTATTTAACATGTTCTTGGCCTTTAAGGCCTTTGTTGAAAAACAATCTGGACATCAAATTCTTAAGCTAAGATTTGATAATGGCAGAGAATATGTTAACAACAAATTTATCAACTTTTGCACTGAGAATGGAATTCAAATGCAACATATTGTTCCATATAATCCACAACAAAATGGTGTAGCTAAAAGGAAGAATCGCACCTTAAAGGAAATGGCTAATTGTATGCTTCAATCTAAAGGACTTAGTCTTAATTATTGGGCAGAAGCAATTAACTGTGCAGATTACATAATAAATCACACTCCTACTAAGGTTTTAAAGAATATCTCTCCAGAAGAAGCATGGAGCTCAAATAAACCAGATGTAAGTCACTTTCGTGTTTTTGGAAGTGAAGCATGGGCCCATATTCCAGATGAGAAACATAAAGCTTTAGAACCTAAGAGTGAAAAATGTATTTTTGTTGGATATTCTGAAGATGTCAAAGGATATAGACTTATTCCACTTAAGTCCAAAAATGTTATCATTAGAAGAGATGTAAAGTTTGCTGAAAATATATCAGCCTACGAGCCTAGTTCGGCAGATGTGCCATCTCTCCTTATCTCTTCTACTTTTGAAAATGTTTCTTCTTTAGATGATGAAAGAAAGGATGAAAATCCTCCCCCACCTTCTCAGGATCCTCCTTCAGCTCCTTAGCTTCCAAAATGGCTTCTTGCTACTCGGGATGCAACAGGTGATCTTGCTAGTGATCCTACAGATCAGCGACGTACACGTTCTCAGTTTGATAGAGCCTCTTCTTTACTGGCTCAAGCTTCAATGAATTATGATCCTAACACCTTTGCAGAAGCTTTAGGCCATCCAGATTTGGAAACAGCGATGAATGAAGAATATCATTCATTATTGGCAAATGATACATGGGATCTTGTTCCTCTACCAAAGGGACGAAAACTTGTTAGATGCAAATGGGTTTACAGAACCAAGTATGGACCAGATGGGAAAGTTGATAAACATAAAGCTCGTCTTGTTGCTAAGGGTTTTTCACAAGTTGAAGGCATTGACTACATTGAAACCTTCTCCCCTATTTCCAAAATGAACTCTATCCGCCTTGTTCTTTCCCTTGCTGCCTCTTTCAAATGGGAATTCCATCAGATGGATGTTAAATCTACCTTCTTGCATGGGGACTTGCATGAAGAAATCTATATGGAACAACCTATTGGCTTTATACAAACTGAATCTAGCCTTGTATGTCGGCTTAATAAATCCCTTTATGGTCTCAAGCAAGCTCCTCAAGCTTGGTATGCCAAAATGGATAACTTTCTTTTAGAAAATGGCTTTTCTAGGTGTCATTCTGACAATACTGTCTACACCAAGAAAGTGGGCAAGTCTCTTATCATTCTTATTCTTTATGTTGATGATCTTATCCTAACTGGTAGTGATCCCAACCTTATAAACCATGTGAAGTCTAGCCTTAAAAGGAATTTTGAAATGACAGACTTAGGACACTTACATTATTTTCTTGGTCTTCAAGTCTTGCAATCCAAGGAAGGTATTTCCCTTTCCCAGTCCAAGTATGCCTGTGATATTCTACGCCATTTTCACATGGAAGACTGTAAGCCAGCCCCTTCTCCCTTTTAGTTTGGAGTCAAACTTTCAGTCACTTGTACTTCTCCTGAAGTTGATGCTACCTTATACCGTCAACTTGTAGGAAAGCTTTTGTATCTAACCCATACTCGTCCTGACCTTTCCTTTGTCGTTGGCCTTGTTGCTCGGTTTATGCAAAACCCACATGAAAGTCATTGGAAAACAGCTAAAATAATACTTCATTATGTTCGAGGTACAGTTCAGTTTGGGATTCATTACAGTGCCGAAGCAACTCCTCTATTGTTTGGTTTCACTGATTCCGATTGGGCTTTTGACCCTGATGATTGGAAGTCTACTGCAGGTTATGTGTTCACTCTTGGTTCAGGACCTATTACATGGGCTTGCAAGAAACAAGGTGCCATTTCTCTTTCTTCAGTAGAAGCAGAGTATCGTGGTGCTGTAGAAGCCAGTAAGGAAGACTTGTGGCTTCATCAGAGCCTGTCAGAGTTTGGCTTTCAGCAACAACATCTGACTACACTTTGGTGTGATAATCAAAGTGCCATTCAACTATGCAAAGATCCAGTCCAACATCAGCACAGCAAACACATTGAACTGCACATGCCCTTCATCAGAAAGCTCATTCATGACCATGTTCTTGAAGTGCAATATTGTTCAATAGATGATCAAGTTGCAGACATCTTTACAAAGGTTCTCACAGAGGCGAAGTTTACTAAACTTTGATTTATGGTTGGAGTTCAGGAAGTTGTCACTAAGGGGGGAAAGGCTCTAGTGCCTCCTTCATTCTCCTATTGTGTCATATTTGTAAATCCTTCAATCCTATCCTAGTTTATTCTTAAGGGGGGATCTTAGGATATTCCGACACATAGGAAATAGTTAAGTATAACTTGGTCTAGTGTAGAGTTAGGTAAAGTGTGTTTCTTTACTATGTACATTTTGTAACTTACAATCTGACGGTCACGATATGTAGTGATCCGCCGATTCATTCTCTCCTCGGTATTACCGACACTTGATCCATGGCTTAACACCTAATTGGTCTATGATCTCTATTTAAAGATCATGGAGGGTTGTTTGTAGGGTAACCGTCCATGAGAGAAGCTTATGTAAATTTTCATTCTTTTATTAATAAATTGCCTGAAGTGGCCGCGGTTGCTCAGGCCGTGGACTATTTCCCTCTTTGAGGGTTTTAACCACGTCAAAAATACTGGTTTATTGATCTGTGATTTGTTTGTGAGCAGTGTCCTTTGGTGTTCTATCTGAGGAACTTACCCTGTAAATTCCTACAAGTTGCTGTTCCATTTCCTGTTATTTGTATTATCATTGCTTTGGTGTGCAGAATGATCTAAAACTATAGTGAGCATTGACATTTGTTGTCTAGTTCCCAGGTTGATGATCTTTTCTTTGATTATCTTTAGTTATATCAGTTTACAAAGGGATGAGTTACCATTATTGTACCCTTGACTGATAAATTGCTATAGTTTTCTAAGTGTATGATTTTAGTTTTAAGGTGTTTTTCTATAAGTAGTTCTTGTTTCAAGCATTCGTTTACTCTTGTATTCAGAGCACTATACTACTATCATTACTCTAACAAATGACCACCTCAAACTAAGTACACTCTTTGAGATAACAAATTGTTCCTAGATTGATAAGTTAATGTAGGGTAAATAGAGGTGAAAAAGACCCTTTTACTGCTCGACATTTTGGCACCGTTGCTAGGGAAGAGTGTAGCCATTTGTTTCTTTTCCAGAGTGATGTAAGAACCTACTAGGAGAGAGCTGGGTTTTAAAAATGGAAGGTAAGAACCTGCGTACGGAGCATGTAATAGCCCTGCTCCCCTGCCCACTTTCCTGTATACTTGTTGCTGTTTTCTTTGGGTAGAAATTAGCATTGATTTGTGTGCATGACTAAGCAGAAAAAGCCTGAAAGGAACCCTAAACCTCTACCCAAGCCTGACAAAGCTAAGGGGTCGATGACCCTTGGTCGATCAACCTTTAAAGACGAAATCCTTAAGAAAGTAGAATCTCAGCCTTCAATAGGACCTAGAAAAGTTACTTCTAGAGAGCCTACTAGCTCCCTTCAGGTGATAGGATCACCATCTGTAGCCTTTGCTGAAGTGCATAGTCAAACCGAAGAGAAAGATTTTCATGAAATTGAAAATTCTAGCCCAAAATCATTGCAAGAATGGAACCTTAGCAACCTTTGTGAAGGGAGAGGAGAAACAGGAGAAACTGAAGAACCAAGATCTCCTCTTGGGATAATTCAGCCATTAAGTAGCCCAGATAAGGGAAGCGCTACAAAAATCATTTATAACAAAGTTGAAGAAACTCAAGAACCAGAATCCCCCCAGACATTAGGCACTCTCATCATCCTAGATAAAAGAAGTGATGTTAAGGCCATTCATGTTAGATCCATTCCCCCTCAACAACCTAGGAATACCCTCCTAGATATCCCAGAAGGCTAATGGCATATATTTGACCAAATGGCCCAGAACCAGCCAAACACCCAAACCTCTACACTATAATACCCCATTGTGGATACTGCAGCTAATGCACCTATGAAAGCAATTCCTCTCCAACATATCCCTACATTCCATGGCCTTACATCAAAAGATCTGGATGCATTCTTATTTGAATTTGATGTGTTTTGTAGAGGATATGACTATACCACTGATCCCCAAAAACTAAAATTATTTCCCTCTACATTAAAAGGGGCTACTTTAAGATGGTTTATGGGATTGGGTGGTGGTGTTATAAACAACTGGGATCAAATGAAAGAGTATTTTCTAAAAAAATATCAAGATTATTGTAGGTCTATAGAATTAAAAGATGAAATATTTTAGATGGTAGCTAGACCGAATGAAACAGTAGAAGAGTATGTTGAATGTTTCCAGTATAATATTCAAAGATCTCCTTATGCGTCATTCCCTTACCTGATAATGTATTAAAAATAGCGTTAATTAGGGAATGAAGGAACAATGGATTGAAACACTAAATATTATGGGAAAAGGAGATATTTATTAGGAAAATTTTACTGACATTATTAATCTATGTATCAGGAGCTCAAGAGGCAGCACAAGACTAAAAACAATGAAACATGACAAGTTTACAAGAGATAACAGAATTTCTGTAGAAGGAGTAGCTCATGCAGAAATTGGAAATTTATTAGAAAATTTTAAAACTAACATATTGGGGACACTAACAACACAAATTGATATTATGCAGGCCAAACAAAAGCAAGCAGAGGAAGAACAGAATTTGGCAATCTTCTGTCCTATACGCAGAAAGAAACACATCTATAAGGAGTGTCCATTAGATGCAGTCCAAGTTTGCATCATTTGTACAAAAGACCACTCTACAGAGAACTATCCCTCACTTCCTAGATTGAAAGCAGTATACAAGGAAGCAGAAGAAGACCAAGAACTAGTGTACCTACTCAATCAACGCCCTCAATGGCAGCCGCGACAATCAGGTATGTTCTCAGACCCAGCTTCTTCTTTTCAGCCTCCGCAATATCATGCTCAACAATATAATACAATGTAGCAAAATCAACCTCCCTTCCCGAATTGGTCACAGCAACCATTTCCTTCATCATGTCCATGGCCGAATCAAGAAAGTCAACCCAATTGGCCAATTTTTCCCTATACCCCACCATATTGGAAAAACAATGTATATCCAGCATAATGGTCCCCTCCTACTTCACAGAGTCAAGCCTAGTAGACAAACTAGCAAAGACCGATGAATCAGCCAGTAGGAACCATTCCGCTCCCTCAACCTACACTGCTAGCATTACAACAAAACCCCCAGTCTAACTTAAGACCGCAACTCCCAGCCCAACCCAACCCTAATCCGAATAACAGACCAGTCCAATCTATTCAAATAATTGAAACACCAGAGATAGGGACCAATCTAAGGGAGTGTAATGAACTTCAATTAAGATCGAGGCGCATCATTGAAACAGAGGGAGATAAAACTGCTCATGTTGAAAATCAGTTACCTATAGAACAACCGCCACAAAAGCAGGATGTGACCAGACAACAAATTCATGATCAAGCAACCACATCTTCTCCCCCATTCCCAGAATGATTAATTATACCTCGATCTATACAACATCCTAATTTTGACATTCTGGGAGAATTAAAAAATATGTATATAAAAATCCCACTCCTCCAAGCCATCCAAAACATCCCAATATATGCAAAGACCATCAAAGAGCTATTTATAAAGAAACCAAGGAGGAAAATAACAAATAACCCAACAGTCCAAGTAGTTGGCACCCTATCTGACCTATTATTAGAAAGAGAAACACTCGTTAAATATGAAGACCCAGGAAATCCAATAGTAACCGTGCAGATCAATGGACAAACCTTCTCAAATGCGTTAGTTGATCTAGAAGCTGCAATCAATATCTTAACAACCACCACTTGTCAAAAACTAGGCATTACATCAGTAGAACCGACCTCCACTTTATTAGAACTGGCTGACCGATCCATGGTTAGGCCAGAAGGCACACTACATGATGTCATGGTATCCGTTGATTCCTGGGAGTATCCTGCCGATTTTCTAATAATAAACCCCAAAAACCGACTTGATGGACATCCATTGATTTTAGGCAGACCTTGGCTTGCAAGTGCTGATGCTTATATTAGCTATCGACAAGGTAGTATGACCATAACTAGGGGGGCTAATATCAAGAATCTAGCTTTATATCCTCCAGCACAGCTAAGTGTCACAATAATAAAAACTAATAAACATCCTGTATCATACCTCACCTAAAATATTAGATCTCCATTAACCATAGAAGAGGCCCTTGATTTCAAAGACCAAATAGAATATGATGCCATCAACAATTTTATTAGCCAAGCTGAATCCAGATCCCACATACAATGTCACATGAAAGAATCAACATTTGATAATGAATTAGAAGAAGATCCTCTTAAATATACTCATGATCAAACAATACCTACTACCTCTATCTCAAATAGCAAAATTGTAGAAATTGAGCCAGGAAAGACTTTAAACATTAATGCCAACCTAACTTCTGAACAAGAAAAGAAGCTCATCCAACTACTAAGGAAATACAAAGAAGCATTTGCATGGGACTGTCCTAACATGAAAGGAATTGATGCCTAGTTATGTACACACCACATTTACATAGAGAAATATGCGAGACCTATTCGCCAACCACAAAGGAGACTTAACCCTCATCTAAAAGACATTGTAAAAGCTGAACTTCAAAAACTTTTAGATGTAAACTTCATCTACCCTATCTCCAATAGTAAATGGGTCTCTCCACTTGTTGTGGTACCAAAGAAGAATGGAAAGTGGAGGATTTGTGTAGATTATAGAGAGCTAAATAAGGCAACACAAAAAGACCACTTTCCCCTTCCATTCATTGACCAAGTATTAGGCACTTTGGCAGGAAAGAAATTCTTTTCATAGATGGCTTTAGTGGATAGAATTTGATTCAGATTGCCCGTGAAGACCAAGACAAAACCACTTTTACTTGTCCTTGGGGAACATTTGCCTACAGAGTTCTACCTTTTGGCTTATGCAATGCCCTGCCACATTTCAAAGGGCTATCCTTAGCATCTTTTCAAATTTAATAAATGAAGGGCTCGAAGTATACATGGATGATTTTACACCATACGGAGATGATTTTGACCCAGCATTGGACACACTAGAACAAGTGCTGCAGCACTGCATTGCCACCAGGCTTTGTTTGAGCCATGAAAAATGCTATATGATGATAACTGAAGGACTTATTCTAGGCCATTATATCTTAGCAGTTGGCATACAAGTAGACCCAACCAAAATTCAAATAATTTTGCTAATTACCACTCCTACCACACAAACAAAGGTACGCAGTTTTCTTGGATTTTCTGTTTATTATAGAATATTTATAAAACATTTTTCGCATATTATTGCACCTCTATATGCACTGATAGGTAATGTTGACTTTATTTGGACAAAGAAACGTGACCGTGCTTTCCAAGATCTGAAAAATCTTGTGTCAAAAGCCCCAGTCCTTAGAGGTCCAAATTGGTACCTGCCATTTCAAATTTCATCAGATGCTTCAGATACAGCTATTGGAGCAGTCCTTGAGCAGGAAGAAGATAAAAAACCATATGTAATTTATTATATTAGGAAGAATTTATCTCCTACTGAATTGAACTATACTGTTACTGAAAAGGAATTTTTAGTTGTAATACATGCTGTCAATAAGTTCAGGCATTACATTACTGAATATCCTGTTATCTTGTATACATATCACTCTGCCATAAAATACTTAGCAAATAAACCAATTGCAAATGGTAGAATAACTAGATGGTTGATTTTATTGTAGGAATTTGATATCACAATTAAGGACTG
This sequence comes from Pinus tabuliformis, assembly GCA_031772625.1. Taxonomy (NCBI): domain Eukaryota; kingdom Viridiplantae; phylum Streptophyta; class Pinopsida; order Pinales; family Pinaceae; genus Pinus; species Pinus tabuliformis. The sequence goes on along the minus strand of CM062807.1, from coordinate 1,280,013,536 downwards.
ACCTGGAAAAGAAAATCTTGTAGCTGACTTTCTCTCGTGAATGCCAAAACCAGTGGACGCGGCAGCAGTTGAATATCAATTTCCAGATGACCATTTGTTTGTTGTCACTGTTAAAACACCCTGGTATGCTAATGTTGCAAATTATTTAGCAGTAGGAAAATTACCGAAACATCTGACCGCCAATGAACGAAAACAAATTTTCCAGTGAAGTACTCGATTTTCTTGGATTGGGGGCTACCTGTTCCTTACAAGGGCAGATATGCACATTAGGCGATGCATCCATGAAGATGAAATTTTTGACATTTTGAAAGCTTGTCATGACGGACTGTGTGGCGGACATTTCGCTGATTGAAGAACTGGACACAAGGTGCTGAAAATAGGGTATTATTGGCCCACGATCTTCAAAGATGCAAAGAAGTTCATTCAAGCTTGTGACAGCTGCAAAAGAGCAGGACGCCCTGGACAGTCCGACAAAATGCCCCTAAATCCACAGCTAGTTATTGAACCATTCAAGCGATGGGCCCTCAATTTTGTTGGTCCAATTAACCCATCATCGAACCAGAAAACATATATTTTGGTAGCAATAGAATATGTCACCAAATGGGTTGAAGTAGAGGCATTACCGAGAGCTACAGAGGATTCTGTCATACAGTTCCTGTTCCATATATTTGTCCAATATGGGCTTCCAAGAGATATAATTACAGATGGTGGACCACAGTTTTCTAGTAACAAGACTATTGCAATACTAAAAAACTATCATATCCAACATAAAATTACTACTCCATACCACCCACAGGAAAATGGTCAAGTAGAAAGCAGCAATAAAATAATAGAAGCAATCCTAACAAAAACCATTGCATCACATAGACGCGATTGGGCTGCAAGATTACCAGAAGCCTTATGGGCTTACAAAACAACATGGAGAATCACTACTGGCTATTCACCATACCAACTAGTATTTGGAAAGGAACCCATATTCCCGATAGAATTCGAGATACAAACATTGCGAACAGCACAAGAAGTCGGTTTAGATCTAAACGAGGCACAGATTAATAGATTACAGCAGATCGATGAGCTAGATGAAATGAAGCTCTCTGTCCTTCAACACACTACATTGATCCAACATCAGTGAGCCAAATGCCATGACGCTCTCATTAAAAAGAAAGTCTTCTGCGAAGGAGATTGGGCGCTCCTATACGATTCCAGGTTTCAGGATTTTCCCAGGAAGCTTCAGACTCGTTGGCTGGGGCCATATGAAATCCAGAAGGTACATGATAATGGCACCCTTACTCTAATTACCATAGATGGATCTGGACATACCTTCAAGGAAAACAGCCACCGAGTTTGACTATACCACAAACCACTTACTCGAGAATCCTTCTACCAACAACTCCGCGAAGACTCTGACATGCAAATTTTGGAGGAGGAAGAGAAATCTTCCTCACCTCTAGTTCATTAAGTGATTCACCTTTTCTTACATTCTATACATAATTCCTTTGTTTTGTTAGCATAAATTATTCTCTATACATATTTTTTTTGTATTTGCACTTTGTTGTTCCTTTTAGGAAGAAACAACATTCTCACCGCCTTGTTGTTCCTTTTTCAAGGAACATCACCTCTGCATTTTGCTATTCCTTTTTGAAGGATCAGCAGTTCCATCATTTTTGTTGTTCCTTTTAGAAGGAACAAAATCTTCACCATTTTGTTGTTCCTTTTTCCAAAAGAACAACACTTGCATTTTTCTGCTGTTCCTTTTTCCAAAGGCATAGCACTGTCATTTTTGTTGTTCCTTTTCTGAAGGAACAACACTTGTGAGCACTTTTGTTTTTCTGTTGTTCCTTTTTCCAAAGGAACAACACTTTCGGTTTGCTGTTCATTTTCCGAAGGAACAACACTTTTTTTTTAGCTGTTCCTTTTTCACTTTCATTTTGTTGTTCCTTTTCCAAAGGAACAACACTTTTGTTTTTTTGCTGTTCCTTTTTTCTGAAGGAACAACACTCTCGTTTTTTCTGTTCCTTTTCCAAAGTAACAACACTTTTGGTTTCTGCTGTTCCTTTTTTTCTGAAGTAACAACACTTGTATTTTTTGCTATTCCTTTTCCAAAGGAACAACACTTGCGTTTTTCTGTTGTTCCTTTTTTTGAAGGAACAACACTTGTATTTTTTGTTGTTCCTTTTCCAAAGGAACAACACTTGCATTTTTCTGCTGTTCCTTTTTCCGGAGGAACAACACTTGTATTTTCTGTCTTCCACAGGAACAACACTTGTATTTTCTGTTGTTCCTTTTCCAAAGGAACAACACTTGTATTTTTTTGCTCTTCCTTTTTGAAATGACAACATTTTCGTATTCCTTTTACTTATGCTTGTTCTCCTTACTATTCCAATTAAAAGACAGTTGTTGTTCCTCTCAATATACAACAGTTTTGAGTCTTTTGGAGTACAGCTATACACTTATGCAATGGATACAAAACTAAAGCATACTGAAATCAACGAATTACGTAAAATCGTTATTTTTACAAGAAATTGCTTTGAATTGATAGGAGGAAAGAGGAAAGGACACAATTATTCATCACTTTGCTGTCATTATTCTACTAATACTGATATGATTGGTTATCTTTATCATGGTGGTTCTTTTTAAATTCCCATAATCTTTTTTGATCATTATTAAGGAATAAGAACAAAGGGTATATTTTTCTATTGATATGTTAAGACTTCTTCCACCATTCCTACTCTTAAGGAGTGTTGAACCACCCTTTGTGTATAAATAGGAAAGTACTTTATAACATAGAAAAAAAAAGAGAAAAATGTTTATATGATTTGCTAATATGGATTGTCAAATGAAGGATAGGGGGTCTCATCAAGAGCCAATCAACCATGATCATAAGGAAGAAAGTGAAGTGGCATTCCCACTATGGCCACCACACCAGGGATATGATCCAAGAGGCACATCAGAAAAAGTAAAGAGTCCTTGCAATAGGATGTCTCATCACAAGTCTTTCTACCCACCTTTCACTCCTTCCTGGTGAATGGCATTATGGTTTAACTGATTACCAAGCCAGCATAATGACCTCCATTTTGAAATTGCACAACACTTCCTAAGCATACACAAAGGATCATGGTTCCATGGGTGAAACAAACAACTCTATCAAGGTTATGGACTCTTGTGGGCAACAGAGCTCTGTTAATGGTATTGAAGTCACATTTCTTATACACCAATAGCAATCATCAAGACCATTCTTTATCTTATGTCTTTGTAATAGGTCAAATGAGATTATGTATATAACTTCCCCGAACCTTTAAACAAATGAAAATCTATTATAACCAATCATGAAGGAAAAGTTGATAATGACCACATCAGAATTTTTTTGCACATCAGCTGTCATATCCTCCTAGCCTCGCATCGTATCACGACATTCTCTTATTTGTTAAGTGATTCTATTATACACCTCAATTTTGGAAACCTGCTCCTTTTGTAAACATGGCATCTCGGTATACGCTATTCCTTTATGACTCTGTACCATGGTAGTTCGCCATGCCGCTCCCTCATTTGATGGCCAAGGATGGTCTATCATATTGTAGGGGAGAAGCAGGTGACCTCATAATTTGCTGGTATACATGTCAGACTATTATTCGGAAAATTTTGACTTGGGAATAGCAAGGATTAACGGTATGTCGTTTTCCAATTTGCATGGCTTGTTGTTCCTAAGCTATTTCCGTATTATGCTCTGCAGCAATTAGTAAGTGACTCAGGATTTGAATGAGCTTGTTGTTTCATTATTTTCTCTGTATTTCTAACAGTGTGAACAGCCTAATCTTCCATTTCCATCTCTACATTTTTATAGTGTGCTAAAACATGGGAGGAAGGTCAATTCGGAGAGAACCACAAGTATTGACAGTTTCTGATGCTGCACAGGAAATCCTGACAAGGGCAGGATGGCTAGTTTATCTCAATCGTTTACAAGAATCCAACGAGATCGTAGCAATAGAATTCTTGCAGAACTTGCAAGAATATCACTCCACGGTAAGAGGGAGACACATAACAGTCACCGATGACATAATTGCAGAGGTCTCCGGACTACCAGCCATTGGACCTGTGTGGACTATAAAGAAGGAGAGACTTCGAAAAATCATAAAAATCTTCTAAGATGAAGGCCAGAACCTAAAAGTAAGAGGAAAGGGAGTTCTACCAGTAGCATTAGGAGAGTCGTGGGCAGAATTGGCGAAGATCATCTAGAGCTACATCACTTGTGAAGGCAAGAAAGATGTCGTAAGACCACCGCACCTTAAACTTTTATCCGTATTAAAACAGAAATGCTCTGTGAATTTGTCTGCAATTTTAAATTCTTTACTACATGATGTTGCCTGAAGCATGAAAAAATCATGACACGTAGAATCGGTAGTAAGTCACCATGGGCTGACACGACTGATAGTTAGCTACAGTCTTGCTCAACAACAGAGCAGTTGGGAAGAACTAATTGCCACGATAGATGGGGGACTGACTCTACCAGCCCCAAAATGAAAACATGCTACCAGTACATTGAATAGACCATTGGAAAGGAGGAAATCAGTTAGATTGGCATGGATCAGAGGGAGGCTGGAAAATTCCCAAGGGAATACCAGCTAACTGGTGGAGATACATGATTCAAGGGATGAGAAACCCCTGCAATTGGAAGGAGAGGAGAACGAGAAAGAGATAGAGGAGAATGAGAAAGAGATGGAGGAAAATGAGGAAGGAGAAATAGAGGAAGAGACTGAGCAGTTTGGGCAGGCAGAGGAAGAGATAAAGGAATGCGAAGAGAGCCCGTTGCAAAATCCATTGCAAGAGGATGAATTGGCCCAAATTCTGGCTAATATGGGAAAATATTCTCAACCTCTCAACCCACTAGACCTCCATATCGAAGAAGAACCAAAGGAGCATTCTGCTCTGGACAAAAATGCATCCGAAGAATTGTGTGGCGAGGAAGAAGAAGAAGAGAATCATTCTGTTCATGATGAAAGTATATCTGGAGAGAAAAGTGATGAAGATATAGAATAGGAACAATATATTCCCAGCCATACTACACTAGAAGAGTTTCATGGAGAAGAAAGGGTGGAAAAAGAAGTCACCCAGGAAATAACAAAACCAACCAGGGTTTTTACTCCTGAGCAACCCAATCAGAAAAGTAAAGGGGCACCCCATGAAGAAAACTAGGGAATTGTCCAAGACAACAGTCCAGGCCCAAGTAAACAGACAACTTTTCCTTCTAAGAAAATAGGAGAAATTAAAATATTATGAAAAGAACAACAAAGACTGCTGAATGTGATAGCACGACTTCAATAACAAATCAGGGTTTTAAAAATGAGAAAGAGAGAAAAAAGGGCCTCAGGGGTAAGAAATGCAACCACTCCGGCAAGACCCCCCAAGAAAAAGCTTAGGAGGACTCAAGTCTAGCCTGCTGTTCAAAACCAAAAGGAATAGCATTCATTTGTTGCCCATGTTGAAGTACAAACAGATGATATATCAGCCTGTGACAAAGAAGTTCAGACAGAGGCACAATCCTCTGAAGAAACTCGAACCATAGTTACGGAACGATGCAATAAGAAGATTCAAGTGAACCTCCCGCCTACAACTACCATGTGGGACAGTGATCCGAGGACAGTAACCCTACGAGAGGGTTTGATGCAAGCTCAACAAGCAGTATAAAAACTTACAGAACGAACGGTTTCTCAAGAAAAGTATGAAGAATTACAACGACAGCTAAGGAATGTCAATTTACCCGAAAGCCAGGATTTTGAAGGATGGCGAAAGGAAGAAGAAAGAGTCGAAAAGGTAACTCATAGGTTAGATGTAGTTATCAAATAGATGGATACCTTATGCTCTTTGTACACTGAAGTCCTAGCATGTAGAGCCCCTCCTAAGAATTATGCCTTGTTTTTAATGGAACGATATTTGCAATTGAAGATTAAAGCTGTCAAAGCAGGAGCCCCTATACAAATTAATACTATTGATAATTTTATAAATTGATGTGAGCACTATGGAGTAAAGGTTCAAAGATTATTGTGTGAATTCTATCTGCATAACCTTGTGTTAGAGCAAGAGACAGAGCAGAACCCAGGCTTGGGGATATCCAATTGCAGGCATTTATTTCGTTTAGAGTTAATCAAATCAAATGGATTAAAGCCTATAATTCCTTCCAAAGATAGGAAAATGGATTAGACTTATGGGTAAGAGCTGAGCGTAGAGATCCATTATAGTTGTGGAATAAACATAGGAACCTCATGAGGACTCTAGGCGTGATTAAAGCATTAGGACCCATTCATACATCAATCAATCGGAAAGGGATAAAATACTTTTTTACCATTAAGGACCTTGCCATTGTAGTTGCTAAATTTCGATATCAGATTTCTAATCCGAATATCCAACTCAGGGAACCATTTAATTATGAGAACTTTAAGTTAGCCGATGATCGCTTGAGCCTCTATGGTGATCTTATTTTGAGAAAAGGGCAATCTTGGTTAGGTTGTAGGTTCCGCAGTCAGTTATTTGGCACCCTGCACCTGGATACCAAGCCTTGTATGAGATGCTTGAGGGTCAGATAGGACATATTTTTGAACACCTAGCTAGGCATCATGGCTGTAGACCACCACATGAGATCCCGTCTCCGGCCTAATCTCTCACCGCCTTACATGTCAGCTACAATGTTTTCATGAGGGCATGAAAAAGGGTAAGCAGGGGGGTGTGTGTAGTACTGAAGAAGGTATCTTTTTAGTGTTTATTTTGTCATCTTTGCTTTAAAACTCATAACCTCTTTGCATCATGAACTAGGTAGATAATAAGAAATGATGACCAAATCTAAAGGATTTAGATGCAACGCAAAACAACTAATAATTGACATTTTCTTATGTATGAAAAGGAGAAAATGGAAGATTGTCGTCCCAAAGGAAAGGACAAGACAAAGTTAACTGTTGTCCCTCTAGCAGGAAACCACATGCAAACAAGATGGTCCAAATTGGAGCATATCAGCAAGGGAAGGGAAAAAGAGATATCAAATAAGTGCAAGAGAACAAATGGATAACTGGTAATTAACAGTTTGGTAAATCCCTTGGGATCCTTTGATCCTGAGGGATCGCTATCTTAACTATTTTTGCATCATTGATATCTCCACTCGGCTGTTATAAGAAGGGGCAGCACTGCTAGCCCGGGGGACGACCTGTTGTTATTTTTATGTAATTCTCCTTTGTATTTGAAACTTTGATCATCGACTCTTGTTGAGAAGTGATCCATTGTAGCTCTGTTTTGATGTTTTAATATAAATCTGGTTGTCGTTCCATCTTTGATTCTAGAGTAATCTCAAGCGGTGTGTCCCTGGAGGCTAAGGGCTTGGCCCTGGTGGAACACTTGCTCCTGTACCATTATCTCTAATTTGTGTGTGGTTTTCATTGTTAGCTCTGTTCGGTAATATGATGTGTTTTGCTATTTTACATTACGGTTCTGTTATATTTCGTTTATGTTCAACTGAGTAATGTTGTTCTCTGTGACAGGAATGATGTATTTTTCTTTCTGACTTTGTAACACATTGCTATTCCTTTAACCATTGATATAACATTGTTGTTCCTTATAGAATGTTATTGTTGTTCAATTACAGAGTAACCATGTTGTAACATTCATAAGTTGGTATTACTGTATTCATCTATGGTTTACACTTAATCGCGATTGTTGTTCAACTGGCGTTGTTGTTCCATTACGAATTACAATCGTTATTCTTTATAACTAAGATTGATACTTGTTGTATCGAAGTCAGATTACTGTTTCTTTAATATTAAGTGTGTCGTGTGTGTTATTTATCTTGGTTCATTGTACATTTATATTTGACTCTAGTTGTTGTTCTATATTTCATTTCTGATTAGTTGTCGTTCTATTTCCATTTGCTGTCTGATTTATCTTTAGAGTAAAGATTGTTATCTGATTCCTGTAGGATGCAATTGTTGCATTTATTTCCGTAGACTAAGGTTTTGTTGTTCAATCTTATTTATAAGAACTAGTTGTTGTTCCATTTTCTAGTTGTTGTTCCATTTCCTGTTATTTGTATTATCATTGCTTTGGTGTGTAGAACGATCTGAGACTGTAGTGAGCATTGACATTTGTTGTCTAGTTCCCAGGTTGATGATCTTTTCCTTGATTATCTTTAGTTACATCAGTTTACAGAGGGATGAGTTGCTGTTACTCTACCCTTGACTGATAAATTGCTATAGTTTTCCATGTGTATGATTTGAGTTTTAAGGTGTTTTTCTATAAGTAGTTCTTGCTTCAAGCATCCGTTTACTCTTGTATTCACAGCGCTATACTACTAGCATTACTCTGACAAATGACCGCCTCAAACTGAGTATACTCTTTGAGATAACAAATTGTTCCTAGATTGATAAGTTAATGTAGGGTAAATAGAGGTGAAAAAGACCCTTTTTACTGCTCGACAAAGGTTAACTTCCACCATGTCTCCATGCACACACGAAAGGATCCTGAGCAAAAGTGGTGTTGGGTTGTTGGGGCCTGACCTAGGTTCAGAAGTGATTTAGCCAAACAAATCGTTAAACTACCGTCCCTTTCGGTAACAGCCCATGGTGAGCAGACTGAGGTCTTATCCGAGGTAGTGTGGGAGGGTGCTGGAACCAGGTTTCCACACCCTAGGGATGTCTTGATGAAGTCTGGCAAGTTTGCGAACCAAACCTGTGCGCTTGCGCTGCTTCGCGCAGATGTCTGTCCTTCGGAACTTCTGCAACTACTTCCGCATAGCTATCTATGTAAAGAGCGCGAAGAGGTGCTATCTAGATATTTATTCCATACTATGATTTTATTATAGATCTTAACTTAATTATGTGGGCCCAATATTCTCATTAATCATTCAACATTCATAACAAGTGCACGCAATCATAAACTGTAAAGAGATGCATAGATATAATAGAGGCATAGGCATAGAATATTCCGAAATCAACTTATCTTTTATTAGTTCTCTGTCCCAGTATAATGCGAACTCCACCCTGCGCACTGAGCTGCAAGGGTCCGTGCACACAACTACAGACTCTACCAGGCCTCTGCGCACTCAGCTGCAGAGCCTCTTCTTACTACTACAACCCAAGACTCGGGCTTACAGACTCATAGCTAATTCATCATCCAAAAACCCATATGACTTCTCAAAGATAAGATTTCCTTTACACTTAGAGCCTCTCTCTATGACTGTTGTATGGTAGGCCGACATACCATACATTACATTATATTATTTTAGGGCAGACAACCCTAGACTCTCGCGCTCCACATTCACATTTCGCCGGGTCTTTACATTACACTTGACCAAAATCTGGGCTTCAAGCCCCAAAAACATACTATGGGGATCCGTTACCCAATAGGCCCCCAACACAATCATTACAACTCGTCCCAAGTCACTCTGTTGGCACGATGATCTTTGTGTGAAGTCCATCCAGCAACTTCTATGCTTCTCTTAAATTTGCCACACATTCTTCCGTTGTTCGCTCTATCAGTTGTGTGTGAACCTCTGATGCATCGTTGTCAAGTGAAATTCCTTGTCTAAGTGCATATATGCCTTACATCAGTGCCAACTTTCCCTCGATCTTGGCAGTGACCATGAATGCTTCCTCAAGCCAAGGTTGGATGTGTGCTTTAAGCACTGCTTCTTTCTAACCCGTGACGTCCACCTATTCCTTTAGATCCTGGGCCTCCCTCATCTTGGCTAGTCGCTGAGAAAGGGAAACTGTCTATGCGGTCCCCTAGACATTGTCATAGGCCTATTGTAACTTCCACGCTTCTATCTCTAAATGTTGTAGCGTTGGGTCTTCCTGCACTGAAGTGAGGGTGAAGAGTGATTGATCTAACAAGCCCATGCACTCTTTTATGGCACGCTATATTGCTTCCAATCCCAATTGAATGGCGCGGTGGAGGTGCTCTCTGACTTTTGTGGGTGTAGAGGGTTGCGCCTTTAGCCGCATTTCTGCAATCTACAGGTTGACATCTAGCTGGATCCTTGATGCTTCCCCCTTTGCCTCGCAGAATCCACTAGCCAATTTGTGGATCCGCATACCTACTGGTAAGTCTGTTGCAATCTCTAGCTCAAGGACGCAGCAACATGCTTCCTCGACGAATTGCTCCAACTGTTGAGTCTGTGCTACCGCTTCATCGCATTGGAGGCTCAGTTCCTCGATGTTGATTCACTGTTCACTAAGCATCTATACTGCGTGTCCTTCCCTAGCGAGAAGCTCTATCGTTGCTCCATCCTACAGCTGGTATAATATCTCTCGCGGAAAAGCAGCTAAGTTTAGGCCAAGTCCCTTGAGCCAACCTATGGCGACTCTGTCCTCCATGTTGTCCTTTTTTAGTGCTCCTTCCAGTAGCACAACGATATTAGCCATTTTGGCTCGTAGCAACTACTCATTTGATGATGTACCCATAGCCCCATAGATGGCTACCATTCCCTGCTGTGGGAGCTGCACCTGAAGTTCCTAGAGTTGCACCCTGAGCACCCCCAACACATTCTGCTGCTCTGTCATTTCTTCCTAGAGTGCCTCCCTGGTGACTTCGCGAACTATGTCACCGATGTTGTATAGGTCACCCTCAATCAGTGTAATAGGTTCCCCATCTAATTTGGAATCCTTGGTCTTTTTGTTGGGCCCTGTATGTTCCATACTGTGTGGCTGCTTTAGCTGTGTTGAATGATGTGTGTGGGTCCGCGCCTGCCGTCATGTCATCTGTCCCTTGTCCTGTGGTAAGGTCTAGGCCTCTTCCTTCTTGCGTCATGGTTGCCTTAAATGCTAGTGCTGCTGATGACTTTTTTTGCGGCGACCTTCACTGCTTCACGGGAAGCCCGTACTTCTTCAACTAGCTTCTCATTTCGCTTCTTTTGTGTTAGCAGCTTGGCAGCATCCTTCTGTCTTTGAATCATCGTCTCATCAGGTGTTGACAGATCTGGTGTGCACTATTATAGTGGTGATGAGTCGAGCACCATGAAAACATCATCATCAATTGTGATGAATGAGAGTGTGGCCCATTTCTGCTCTGAATCCTTTCGTGCCCTCATATACACATTGTGCATAACTGCTTTAAAGTCTGCAAAGCTCTACAGACTATCATATACTGTGGGGGATAGGCATAACCATTTGTTGATCCACATCTGTAGGCTTGCCTCCATGAGTATCCAAGAGATATTGATCTTGCAAATGCACGTGGCATGCCTTGTCGCCTAGAGTGACATGTATTTTGGTGCCTCTGGAAAGTCCTGGTAAAGGGGAGGAAACTGACTATCCTCAGGCAATTCTCCTGCAACCAACAAGATGGATAAGAGCAACTATGCATAGTGGAAGGTCTTACGCTGCTCCTGAGCCTCCTTGCAGTTCTTCAGGAACTCTTCGCAGAGGAACTGCACCCAGTTGAACTGTACCCCCTCGGTGCATTGCTCGGCCAGCACGATGACCGTTGTTGGTACCTTGTTGCTGCAACATTTTCTCATCACTTTTCCTGCCAGTAGCTGAGTGGCTATGCACACTGCTTTGTCTTGAATGCTAGTAATCACATAACCCCTCTGCTTCTTCTCTAACTTGTATTTCTTTTTCATGGCTTCTACGAGTGCCATGTCTTCACTTTGGCCAGCTATTTCCGCGGGGTCCCTTCCCATGTAGGGAAGGTTTGAAATCCTATGAATTAGCTCCACCATAATGGGAATCGACTCCTCCAACCACAAGTACGCCTCATGCACTAGGAAAAGCAGTTACCTGATGACGAATATCATTTTTGGTGCCCGGTGAAAGTGTGGAATCTGTAGTAGGTGGAGTAGCCTGGCCTCCTCCACACCGCGCAGCCATTTCCATGGGTGCAACGCTGTAACTACCCCCTCCTTGCCTTGTTTCATAAGTTGGCTAGTCTCCAGATTTGGGAACTTTTCACCGTCTGCAAGGTCCTAATATTCAAATTTCATCGTGGGTACACGGCCCAGGGCTGAACCCTGAAATAGAATTCTCTCTAGGAGGAGTTGAGTTTCAAGTGCGTACTTAATAGTATCCACATCCTTGCATACTTTTGCCTTCCCTTTCCATGGGGGGACATATTTGGGCAGTTTTGCCATAGCGCACATTGGCTGAATGTCTTATGCCACTTCCTCATCTAGTTCAATCTCTTCTACCAAGGCTTGAAGATCCTCCTCCTCATCATCTGTCTCAATATTAACCATCTCTCCCTTTTCTTCCATAGAAATTTTACCGAACTGCGGATTTCGTGGAGACATACGGACCGGTCCTACTACCTGTGGGTGCTTTTTGGGCCTTGGTGTCTGGGGCAATTTAGGGATTTCTGGTGCATCAACTACCAATGGCATAGAGATCTGCATGGCTCCCTTGGTTGTTGACATTATTCTAATCAGGGAATCCTGTGTCTCCTTTGGCAATGTTTCAAACCAAGGACTTGCTCTCACAACCTCCAAATTCATCAGGTTCATACCCACTTGATAACACAACAACTGAATTCTCAAAATGCCAAGGGTTGTTTAGTGGAGAGCCACTTGTGATTTATAGGCCCTTTTGAATTCAAATTCAACCGCTCTCCCCACATTCGGTTCATTAATGCGAGAATGGCAGCAGATAGTCCCAAATCTAGTTCTGGCTTTGTGTCTTATTTGCCCACCTTGTTGCCTTAAATTGGACATCTTTTCATGAACAGTGACACCAATGGTCACTTTTTGGCCTACTCGCGCGGCGGCGCAACCCCTTGTGTATGAACGTGACCCGTGCATCATACTGATCCTGCGCGCAACTTCTGTATTTCGCAGCTCCCATACAGACTCTTTTATAGTCCCGTGCTATCTTTCAACTTCTTGGAGCACTGAGATTGTGCTTCCTCTGGATAGTTAGGTGGTCGTACTACTGGTGCAAAGCGTCAAGTCACCTTCAAACCCGGTCCGCAAGCCTTCCTTTGTTACCCTTGCACCAGTCAGCACCTTGCATTCTTCCTTATGCGATGCGCTTCCTTGGTTATTTTATCTGATAAGGTGCAGTCGCAGCCATGGTAGTATAGCCAAAAACTCTCGACGACAATATTCTAGTGTGGTGGTAGGGCTGCCCATACGTGGCCCCGTCCTTCTGTTGACGTGTAATTCTTGCGAGATTTTGGTTTCCAGTTTTCTAATATCCTCATCCATTAATATGATTTTTTGCTTCAGTCGTACCCAATCTTCTTCGAGTTCGTGAAGCTTAAGGTTCCCTCGCTGAATGGCTTCTTGAATATGCATATGTTCATCCTCACACGGCTGCATAATCTCTTTGCTCTGGTCCTCACGTGCTGTCACAATTATGGGAGTTATTGCATGAAGATTCTTTCCCAAAGCTACAGCCTCGACTCTACTCATCATCTTCGGAATCATTTCCGCTCTCAGGTTCTTGCACATGGTCCTATAGGCCCATCGGACCTCTAGCATGCGTAGGTCCCAATCAGTTCGTCCTACCTGGTAAACTCTATTCATGATTTTGCATAGCTTTGTGAATGCTCCGACGTGGAATATTTGTGGTGTGCGTCGCTTTTCCTACTACCGCATCGGGTTTCGATTTTCAATCCTTAGTCTGGGATGTTCTTGCACACATATTGTGTCATCTTGGCTGCCTGGCTCTTGTTTGATGCTGGGGACTTCCAAACCATAAGCGCATCCTTCTTCTACATTCGTGCTAGTTTCCAATAGTCTTCTGATGTGTACTCCACCATCGTGTGGGTGTCTTGTGCAATGCCTAGTCCAACGCACTGTACCGTTGCTATTCCAGTACCGCGCTTTCAAATTTGTCTAAGAATTCATCCACCGCTATTACCCCATCATATGTTGGCAGTTCCCTTGCTTCTGTCGTCACCAACAGCAGTGATCTAATAATCATGTTGCAATTTAGCATTGTCACTTCATGCAACTAGTTCTGCTAGCCTTCTACTTCTTCATCTGAATCCGAAGTATGGGAACTGTCACGTTCCCATGAGATTCTTCCATCTACAGTCAATTTCACCTAATCCTGGTCTTGCACTGTTATCTGGTAAATGCAATCTAGCTCATCGTCACACAAAGGTTCAGTGTAGTGCGCTCCTTCGACTGGATCTAGCAAAACTACTACGTGTAGGGACTTTTTCTCGAATATCATGTTCCGCTTCTTCAATTTGATGACTCCATTCATAACAGTGGCCTAGTTTATTCCTAGCAACGCAGGATAAGGATTGATGTCATAAAAAGTCTCTATCACTTCAAAGTCTGTCTGCATGCTCGTGCCTTCGATATCACCTGTTACCCCTTTCAACCTCCCCATGGGAAAAACCTTCTGTTGTTTCATCGTTCATAATTGAATAGGGGACCACTAAAATGCGGGCCTACCCATGCGTTCCCATGTCTACTTTGGTAACACATTTTTGCCTGAACCTAGGTCTAGGATTACCTGATCCATTTCATATTCGCCAATCTGCGTCGTTAACCTCATTTCTCTCCTGATGCACAATGTATGCTTTCCTAGTTTCTGGACTACGTGCGGTTCACCCGACCTTGCACACCTAGTGATCCACTCTTGTAGTCCTTTAACTGCCATATTGTCACACAACAGCTTCATGCATGTCTCTAAAAAGGTAGTAAGCATAGAAGGATCCATTCCTAGCTCTGGTTGATCCTTACTACCTGAAGTAGAGGCCTCCATGAAGCTCTTCTTAGCTTCCATAAACATCTCCTTTGCACGTTCCAAGTCAAACTCAAATTCCTTTGTAGGAGCCTTGTGAACCCATGTATCTTCCTCAAGCTGCTTCCCCTTATCTTCCTCTATGGTCACACCGCTTCTGAGCATCATGTTCACGTTGGGGTCTTCTTCGCATGGTTCAAGCCTCATCATTTGGATATTCTGAGTCAGAGTAGGCTAAAGGACTCCTTTCTCGCGCATCTGTGCAATCGACGTAGGGCAATCTACTGCTTCATGATCGAACTAAGCACAGTATGAATAAGATACTCTCGTCGGGTTGGTACAATCGTGGGTTTAGTGCCCCGCTTCTTCGCAATTGTAACAAATTAACTGTCTACGACCCCTTCCTGGTCCCATTCCTCCTCGTCCTCGACCTCGGCCCTGAAATCCAGTGCACGCCATCCCCATGGCTGGGTCGAGGCCTTGCATTTATGTCTGCATTCTATATGCTAGGGTCTGCTCCATCATTAACTCGTAGCTGTGACAAGTACGCTCGTCGTGACCCACTGATCTACAAAAATTACAAAACAGTTGTTGGGGAGTCTATGTATACTTCTACAACAAATGACAACTATTCGTCGTGTGCTTTCTTCCTATCTGACAGATTGCACACCGTAGCCTGGGTGCCGCACTGGACCCTGCCTGTGCCTCTGGTCTCAACGACATTGGTCCCCCTCTTGCCAAGTAGTTCATGAACACTATACAATGGGCTTTGTCATGGCCCTGGCCTTTGCATTTTATGCACCACACTTCTTCGCATGCCTCTGGCCATGGTGCCCTATCCTACTTCAAACTCTGCATCTCCAAGCATATATTATGTAGTTGCACGTGGATTTGTTGGACTCCCAACCCCAGATCCTGTATCGGTGTTTCATGCAACCTCATCACCATTTCCAACACTTCGACCTGGGTTGAAAGCTTCTATTGTGACAATGCCATCCTCAAGTGTGGTGTTAAAGATGCCAAAAACCATGTGTGATGTTGCGCATCCATTAGCGTCATATAGCCTCGCAGATCATACTCTTCAGCCTCTGATCTAGATCCCAGGGGGTCTCACCTAGAAGCATCGCGATTTATTTAAATCTAATGATTAACTGTGTCTCTGATTTCGGCTGGCTAAATTCTCTGTTCAGCGCATTCTAGATCTCCGCTATTCCTACATTTGGGTGATCGTTAGACTGCTTGATATACCATGTCAATGCATGATCCTATAGCACGCTCAGTAATGTATCCTTCTTAATGTTGTTGTCCGTGACCCCTTGTGCTTCCCACACTACTCTTACCACGAACCAGAACTGGTTCAGATCCTCATTCCCTACTCCTCTTAATATGGGTAGCTTGATTGCGCTCACCATGCTAAACTGTGGGTTTGGTGGAGGTGGGGTGGGTGAAGATGAAGGTGAAGTAGGTGATGGCGTAAGTGGAGGTGATAACTGCGGAATGCGCTTTCTTATCAAATTGACTGCACTTCTTGGAGAAACTTGAGCAAGCTCTTCCTTGCTCTCTCGCAAAGGTGAAATTAAGGGATTGTTTCCTATTCCCTCGGTACCTTTGTAGATCTTTCCTCTCCGCTTTGTTCCAAACATTAATGTATTCGCATAACTCGCTTTTCACATAACAACATCTTAATCCAAGTATTCAATGATTTAATGTACTTATGTCATGGTCCCTTAAGAAAATGTCGTTCTACTTCGCTATAGATCACGGTCGTGTCTACCGCGAACTCAGTGATAAATCGCCCTATTATCTGGTCAAGCCAATGGTCCACAGCTCACACAATATTATCTTCTAATCTCTCTATTCTGCACACTAATTCTGGAGTCCACACTATCGATTGATTGAGCTTGTACCTTCCCTAGCTGTCGGCTAACCTCATGATCCACTCATATAGTTAAGAAGGGAAGGACGCAAAGAAAATCTCGTGGATTCCTATATATACGTAGCGATCCAGCCACCTCTTCTCGGATATCTGCAAAGTTTTGTTTTCTTGTGTCATGACCTCGTGAAGCTTCTTGTCCAACCACTCTTCAATTTCCTCCTTCATAGGGATTCAGTGGCACGACATCAGACATCCCTTAGGAAGATCCTGGTCCTGGCAATGGAACCATTTGTTGGCTTGTTGGGGCCTGATCCAGGTTCAAAAGTGATTTAGCCAAACAAATCCCGAAACTACCAGCCCTTTTAGCAATAGTCCGCGGTGCGTGGACTGAGGTTTCACCCGAGGTAGTATGGGAGGGTGTTGGAACCAGGTTTCTACACCCTAGGGATGTATTGATGAAGTCTGGGAAGTTCGCGAACAAAACCTGCACGCTTGCACTACTCCACGCAGTCGTCTGTCCTTCACAACTTGTGCAACTACCTCCATGTAGCTCTATAAAGAGCGCGAAGAGGTGTTTTCTAGATCTTTATTCCTTACTATGCTTTTGTTATAGATCTTAACTTAATTGTGTGGGCCCAATATTCTCATTAATCATTCAACATTCATAACAAGTGTGCGTAATCATAAACTATAAATAGATGCATAGATATAACAGAAGCAAAGACACAGAATATTCCAAAATCAACTTATCTTTTACTAGTTCTCTATGCTAGTACAATCACAACTCTGGCCTGCGCAATCAGCTGCAAGGGTCCACGCACATAGTTGTGGACTCTACCAGGCCTCTGTGCACTTAGCTGCAGAGCCTCTTCTTACTACTACAACCCAAGACTTAGACTTATAGTCTTAGAGCTAATTCATCATCCAAAAACCCATATGACTTCTCAAAGCTAAGACTACCTTTACACTTAGACCCTTCCTCTATTTATACAATCCCATGGTCCACGGACCATGGGTAGGCCGACATACCATACATTACATTATATTATTTTAGGGAAGACAACCCTAGACTCTTGTGCTTTGTATCCACATTTTGTGGGGTCTTTACATTACACTTGACCAAAATCCGGGCTTCAAGCACCAAAAAATACTATGGGGGGGTCCGCTGCCCAACAAGTGGTATGACCTTCCATACTTGAACACAGACGATGCAATCGCAGCAATCCTTGACCATTGGTTGGTAGATTGGTGCACTGCTTCAGACTTGACAGCTGGGTTGAACAAGTCTGTAACGAAGCGAAAAAATGAAGAGGCCAGGCTAAATTTGGAACAATTTTCCGAGAAAGGGAAGAAGGAGGATGAGGAGAAAATGAAGGTAGAGCACGCTTCCACGAAGCAAACAAGAGGACAGGAAGAAGAGGAGGAGCATGGCTCTGACAGGAGCGAAAAGTCGCCTTCCCTGGAGACAGAGGAGGAAGAGCAGAAATCAAAGTAGGGAGGAGTGGACCCAAAGACTACTCCATTCTAGATTAAGCACACTAGGGAATAGGAGAAAGTAGGGTCACAGAAGAAGTCCAAGGCCAGCAAGACTTCCCTCGACCCAATCACCTTGACTGAAGGTGATCTGAATGACATTGGTGATGCAGTAAGGGATGCAACCACGAAACTACTACAACATTTCAAGCAGCAGTAGTAACAGGCGTACGGCACCATTCAAATGGGTTTGCACGAGCTGAAGATCCAAGAATTGCAGGTACATATGAGTGTGCGACAGAACAACACAGTGTCAACTAGTTTGGCGCCTAGAACCTTAGAAGCAACAAGGATGGGGCACACACTGGATCCCCGAGCAATAGTGATGCTTGATGGAGTGCTGACTATAGAAGCAAAAGATGACAAGGCCATTGTCAGTGCCCTCAAGGGGTTTGGACTTAATTTGGCCATGCTTCTAAGTGAAGCCCTTCATGCTTTGTAGGATGGTGTGATTGTAGAACTTCATGCCCATGAACAGTGCATGCTACACATTATCAGTGAGCAGAGGGTGAACAACGCTCAAATGACTGCATAGAAGAACTCCACTATTGATCTCTTTAAGGCCATCACGGACAAGAATGAGGGCACAACCAAAGTCGTGGTTGAGGCATGTAGGTCTGTCCCAGAATTGGAAGTCCTTGAAGATGTGCCAGTGGATGTGAGAATTCACAAGCTCACAACCAGAGTGTGTGACATGAGAACAAAGTTGGCAAAGGTTAAGTTTGAACTGGACCTTAATATTGTAGAACTTGAGTTGAAGGCCCAAAATTCATCTCCACCAGAAGCTAGAGAGTAATGCGAGGCAGCTGTTAATGACGTCATTGCATCCATAGATAGCGCAGTAAAGGATTTCATTGCACTCTTTTAGCAATTGCTCGAAGTAGTCACTAGCTTATAGGAGGACCCCAATGTGCAGAGGCTAGAAAAAGAGGTGTGGGAGCTGCAACAGTGACATGACGAGGTAAAAGTTACGGCACGCACCATCACCATTACCCAAAGGCTAGTGAAACTACAACAAGCAAAGGCACTGAAAGAGCAGTTGGATGCAGCACATCACAGGGAAGAATTATTGAAGGCTTGATTGAAGCCCTGGCGAGAGAAGGCATATGTTCTCACGAACACCATTGAAGGCAAACTGGCTAGTCTGTAGGAAACACAAGAAAAGGTATAGGTATATGTGCAATAGCTCCAAATCTCACTCTTGATGTTTGTGATGACGCACTCATGGCCGAGGGCAACCCCTCCTTACAGACATGGTCCAAATACTTAAAAAACAATGTTTTACTCCCTATACGCAACATTGTCCTAAGCTAAACGCGTGTGTACGCGGGTCTGTGTATACCCAACCCATGTATATGTCTTAAAACACTTAAAAAAATTAAATATCCTTAATTTCTGGTGAATATCATGGGTTTTAGCTGTTGATTACCTATTAGTGCCCATGGCCCAACTGTTCCCAATGAATTCCCAACTAAAAAACTACTTTGGGAGAAGTATAAAAAGGCTTCAATGGGAAGGCCTAAAGGAGGAGAGAAGAGAGAGAAAAATCACTCTGTTGAGATTATCCCTGATTAGGTCTGAAGATCCTTATGCCTCCAGCACTTCCCCCATTACAAGAAACCGTTGTTTCCTTGACTTATGATGTCTTTCCATTAGTTGAGATATCCTTGAGTGAGTTATGGAAGGAGCTTGTTGAAGGCTTGAGATTGGATGAATCCGGAGGATAGTTTCACTTGGAGCCTGCGAAAGGAAGACTCAGGTGAAATCATTCCTTACTGTATTTTAGTTATCTATAATAAAAGAAACACTTATCTTGTTCCTAATATGAATCTTCTTCATGCTTATGATATTAATGTTATGATTTACATATGAATGGTTGTTTCAATTGTATAACTAACTTTCAATATGCTATGAAGTTGATTTCCTTATGATGCTTGGTCCATATACTGCTATTCTTTCTTGAATTGATTGTTTTGCAGGTTGAAGGATTGAAAGGAACTCCAAGAGGGTTTGGACCCTGGCTAGATCTACCCAAACGAAGGACCCCTAGGTGCACCTCTTTTCATGTAGTTTGTTTATATTAGCATCATGGCTATATGGAATGCTTTTTTTTCTTTGTAGATAACCCCCGCTCTACTAGGGTATTGACCCAAGACCCTAGGGGACTTTGTCCCTAAACAAAATTGGTGACTCCACTGGGGACAACAGTATTGTTGTTCCTAGTTTGGGTTTATTCAAGACAATCAGGGCTTAGCTGGTTATTTACCTTCTGTGACTAGGTAGTTTGTTCCTGTAGGAACTTGAACTGTAAGTTTGATCAGTTTCTTCAGACTTTTTTTTGTTTTTTCTTGTGATCTTTTATATATGCATATTGGTCAGGTTACAGTCGTGTATGTATGCAAGTTTCACCATATAAACCCGCATATACACAGGTTTCTCTAGACTGAATGGCATATACACGCAACTGTGTACTGACACAGTCGCGTATACCCTAAAATTTCAAGATTTTTCAATTTTTTGTTTTTGAAGATCTATCTATTGGTCTAAATCTTTCCTGAACAGTTACTTTCCTGTGTTATTATTTATTTTTATAGCAAGTTCATGATTTCAAACTCTCTCTGATTGTGGAAAGTGTTGGTATTATTTTGTTTTGTTGCAAGCGTCATCATTGTTTAAGCACACAAGATTTCTTTCTGAGAATCTTGGTTGTTCTGGTCTTCCAAGGCAGAAAGATTG
Source organism: Pinus tabuliformis (assembly GCA_031772625.1). Classification (NCBI taxonomy): domain Eukaryota; kingdom Viridiplantae; phylum Streptophyta; class Pinopsida; order Pinales; family Pinaceae; genus Pinus; species Pinus tabuliformis. The sequence continues at coordinate 1,279,992,725 of CM062807.1, read as the reverse complement.
ACCTCAATCTTTGTGGAAAATCTTGTTTTGGTGATCTTTTTGTTTGTGTGTCAAAACTACATCTTTGTGGCCATTTACTATTCTTGCTTTCTGAAAGTTGTTGTGTGATGATTTTGAGAATTGTCTTTCTTGATCTTGTGATCATTGTCACCAAGCTCTTTTTGTTGCTTTTTTATTGTTAAGAGCATCCTGAAACACAATTTTTGTTGAGTTTTCACCTGTTTGGTGTTGTTAACCTACAAAGTGTTTTGTTGCCTATTCTTCGATCATAAAGTTTTAGTCTTATTTAGAGCACTTTTGAAAAGTCATTTTTGTTTTTGCTTTTGAAGAAAACTTCTTGAAAACTTGGTTATTTCTTTCTTTGACCTTGTTTTGATTTAGTTTCTTTTTTACGAGTGAAAGTGCATTTTTGTTTGTCTTGAAATTTGGTTTTAGTGTTTGGACAAAAATGAGAATTAGCAACTTATATTCTATCTAAACATCTTAAGTGGCTAATTAGATTTGATAAGCAAGTTACTTTCGTTCTTTGATTTAGAGTAGTCTTAAGTTTACATCAGCATGTACTCATTTCATTAGGATAAATTTGTGCATTTCTTAGGGCATCCATAGTTTTGTTAATTTTTTTGAGTGTGAAGCTTGAGTAAAATAAAAGAAAAGAAAAATTTATTGCTTTCTTATAAGTTCCTCAGAACCTAGTAGAAATTTCTTTCATCAAAGAACAAAACGAGTGCATTTGCATATAGTTTGGTTTTTATTAATTTATTTTGCGTCAGAACACCACAAGTTTCATTTCCACTTATCCCTTGACTTAAGAATAGCCCATTTAAAAACAAGTGCTAATTAAAATACACTAGAACTTTTATAATTGTCAATTTAGACACACCAACAAGTTTTAGGATATTTTAGGCACTTGTATTAGGCGTGTGGAGATAAAACTCTCCAAGGCCATTTAAACTGTCAAACGTAGGAGTCTGAATAGTGAGTGAAAATCCAATAGCATTAGGAAGATTAGGAAAGCTCTGGATCTGGGAGTTAAGAACGAGAATTTTTGAAGATAAGGAAGAGAGATACCCCCTCTCCTACTTATCAGATCTTACCTCAAGACTATTCTGCCTGGCTTCTGACACAAGTTGGTAACCTTAGTTGCTTCTCCTAGGGATCTACATAGGTGGTTGTGGAGGGGAATCCCAAGGCACCCGAGGTTGACGTCGTATCACTCTCAACGGTACTACTAGAGGGCACCCTTGCGAAGCATGGGGGCTTGCACCGGCGTAGGCTGTTGTTAGGAGGTCAGCGTAACTTCCTCTGTTACCTTGATGGTAGGGCTGGGTCAACATTATCCTAGACTATCTTTGGAAGGCCCCTTACTCCACTTTCTTTTATTTTTGTCTCCGATCCTCATCACCTGGAGTGGAAATACTTGAAATTTGTTTGACTGGCTGACTTCTTTTAGGGACTTTATAGTTGAGTGCTCTTTGCTCTTTGTATATAGTTTGCTTTAGGTATTTTTTTCTAGTCACTTATTGGACTTTGTATCCTGAGTGACTGACTTACCACTCCGCTGATCTTGAAAGGCTTTTTGTCGTTCTTTCGAAAGTTGTGGAGTTGCCTCCTCAAGGGAAAAGGTTTTGATTGTGTATCTATCTTCCTTGAAAAGTCATTTCTACATTCCCGTAAGGGAAGGGTCTGCGAATCAGTTAGATATGGCCAATATTCCTATGGAAACCAACCAAGGTACCCTCCCAAAAGGGGATCCTTGTGCTTTTCCTTTCTTTGGAAACATTGGTACTCCCTTGATGGCCACTTTGAATATTCATAGATTGAATGTTGGACTACCAATTTGGCTGTGGTCCACTCTGAATATTCCAAATTCTCTTGAAGCTTCTCAGATGAATGCTTTATTTCAGGGGCGTCACATGGGTGTTAATTTTTCATCTTCTTTTAAAGAGAAATCTAGGATCCATTTTTCTCCTCCTTCTTGTAATAAGGAATCCAAAAAGAGGAGAAAGAGGAAGATGAAGAAGAAGAATACTTCTATCCATTCATCAACAACCTCTGCTAGTCATGTTGAAGATGAGCCTTCAACCACTGAAAGTCATGCTGGAGGCACATGTCTAGTCACTACAAGTAATACTAGCACTTCATCGTCAACCTCTACTAGTCATGTTGAAGATGAGCCTTCAGCTGCTGCAAGTCATGCTGGGGGCACAAGTCTAGTCACTGCAAGTCATACTAGCACCTCATCATCAACCTCTGCTAGTCATGTTGGAGATGAGCCTTCAGCCGCTGCCAATCATGCTAGAGGCATGAGTCTAGTCACTGCGAGTCATACTAGCAAAGAGTCACCGACCTCTACGAGTCATGTTTAGGACTCTCCACAAACCACTGCTAGTCATGTTGGTGGAATGGAGGTTGATAAGAAACTTGGACGTAGAAGCTTTAAACCTAAGTTCCCTTGTAAAATATGCAAGGGAGACCATCTTACTCATTTATGCCCTGGTATCTCAGAGGAACAAAGGATATGGTCCAACTCTGAAAGTTCTTCTACTCCTACATCTGATATGGTTTCTTGTCAATCCCATCAACCATTGTTTGATAATGTGGTAGAGCCAGTGCAATATTGGGTTGATTACACTCCTCTTTTGGGGGGTGAAGTGCCTAACAAAAGAGTCTATTTGATCTCATGTATAGAGTCTTCTGGTATAGGGGGCATTCCAGTTTCTTCAAATGTTCCCCCATCCAAGCTCTAGGAGTGTTTCCTTTGATTGGGATAGCCTTGTCGAGCCTCGTCTTCCTTCTGCTGCACGTTTCCAAATATATGTTAGAGTTAATTCCACAAACATTTATCGATGTATGGTGGATGAAGGATCCTCTGCAAGTATTATATCCTCTTTGACTTGGAAAGCTTTGGGTTCCCCAAAGTTGTTGACAACTCAGAGTCAGTTGTTAGCCTACGTTAGAAGACCTGGTGAATCTATGGTGTTCCTCCTCAATTGCCTATCACTTTAGGTGGGAAGACTATCTTAATCGATATGATGGTGGTTGATATCCCTTTAGAATTTAATATGCTACTTGGGTGTGATTATGTCTATGTTATGAATGTTGCAGTGTCTTCACTCTTTCAAGTAATGTTCTTTCCTCATGAAGGGAATATTGTCACTATTGATTAGCTTGCATATGATAATTAAAACCCTAATTCGACCTTACTGCAAAATACCCCTTGGTTTGTTCCAAGTGTTCAAGTAGACTCTACCCTGCCATGGGTGAATTATGTGGCATTGAATCCTCAATGTTCAAATGCTTCTGAGAATAATCCTTTGACTTATTATTCTCCTTCTTGGGACTTGGTCCCGGCAGTTGACCGAGAGATTCTTCCTATAGGGACATGGGACCCCTTAATTCCCTCTTTTGATCCTTGTAGTTCTCATGATTTCTTAGAACTTGATTTTCCTTCACAGGAGGAACTCTTTGAAGCCATGAGTTTTGACTACCAAAGGAGTCCTTGGCCTAATCCCTATAAGTGGTTTGGCTAGAAGAAGTATTATACATAAGCCGCAATGTTGTGTGGTTCCCTGTACCATATTGTATATATAAGGTACACATTTTCAAGTTTTTCATTCTATAACACAAGATTTTATATGAAGTTTATATGTGGGATGTATTAACTTCTTGTTTAGTGTTCCTATTTATGTTTACGGGACTTCTAAGTTTTCTCCTTTGGAAATTTATGGTTGATCCGTTCTGACAGGTATTGGTTCTCGAAACTGGCATATAGGTTAGGTTTTTCTGCCTGCATTGTGCACTTATTAGTTTCCTTTCCCATTTTAGCCTTAGGATTGACCCCACCAAGTTATGATGCAGAACCTTCTCACTGCTTAGAAGTATCATGACTTGTGTGGTAGAGCCTACCTTATCATGGGTGCCCTAGTTAGTACCTTGTTGTCACTTGGCACTCATGTTGATTTTTTGTCCCTAGGCTCGACAGTCCTCTTTAGTCCTACCATGACTTATGCGATGAAGACTCATTTCTCTTGGCTTCTTCACTTCATTCTGGCCTTATACCCTAGAGGCTCCTTTGTGTTGAGTCATACTACTGCATTGCATTTTGACCTTTTTGCACCTTTTGGCCTTGAGCTAACTTCACATGAACTCATGTTTAAGACAACTTTTGACCATGATGACTGCAAAATAAAACTTGCATTCCCTTGACTTTTGAAACTTGACACACATTGACCCATGGAAGGAACACACCTTTGAGTGTCGTTGACCAGTTTTCACCTCCCTGCATTGAGCATAGGATTGTTCCAATCCCAGGAACTAGATCATCTATTTCACCGACACTCATTCCTTCCACTATAATATAGCATTCTTTTATTCTTTTTCTAGCTTAAAGAAAAAGACAAAACAGTTACATATTCCAAAAAGAGTGGGAATTGGACAATATTTCCTCTCATTGTTGGTAGCTAGAGTCGGTCATGTCACCCTTGAACAAAGCACTCAAAACAAATTCTCCTCCTTTTGGGTGGGATTTAGTTTGACTTAGGTACGCCTTAACCTTGTTTTTAAGTAAGTTCTCCCTCGATTGGTTATCTCTTCCAATCATATGGAGGGTTCATTCGTGCCTCCTGCATGACGAACTTATACAGAGTCATCATATGCTGCCAGATACTCACATTGCGTCATGCTTTTGTTCAAGGGAAGTTAGCCTGAGTCAGCCTCTCTGCGGTGTCTCTTGACTCATTTTTCAATCGACCATCCTTGGTTGTCAGTGTCTTGTCCATCATCACATCATTTATATTGGTCCTTTACTCATGCCGACTTGAGAAGGTCTCCATTGACTTCTTGCTGGTGGGTCTTGTCCTTATCAATGATGACATCTTGCTCTGAGGACAGGCCTAGAGCCGCACCCTGGCCCTATTTCCATTATTGATAGGTCACCCTTGTGCTCAACATCGATCAGTATCATGGGTTTTTGACTTTGTGTTTTCCCTTGTGTTCGACATCAGCTTACACTATCACACATTTGGATTCGTGTAGTACCTTGGTTTCCATTTGACCCTATTGGTGGATACCTCACCTATGTGTCAGCTTTCATTATTGGTTGGTTCATAGGATTTCTGTCGTGTGCTATCCACATCTTGTGTATGCCAAAAACGTGCTTCGGTCGAGTTACTACATATTTTTGAATTTTTGACCGGAGAACCCACAGTAATGGAATTTTTACACCAACGTTTCGAATCCCAAATGGGATCCATCATCAGGGGTTTACTACATATTTTTTCGTCTGATTCCTTCCACATTATTGGCTTATAGGTTACACTCATGCTAGATTGATGAATGATGCCTTAATGCATTCCTTCTAGCGGATCTTTCCCTATCAACTATGACTCATTGCTCCGGGGCAAAGATCTAGAGTCCATTTGGCAGTACCATGGGGTTTACAGTCATTAGTGGTAGATCCTTCGCTATCGATAGTGGGAAACCATCATTGTCTCCTGATTGATAGATTCTTACAGGTGTTCAACTCCAGCTCATCTATTCACATTTGTTAGATTGTACTGGGTACCTTGACACTCATTATCATTATTGGTGATTAGTCTTGCATTTGTTAATGGTATACATCAATGACCGGTAACCAAACGATTTCTCACATGGTCGACTTCAGACCATTTATTCCCACAGTGTAGAAATGTACCACAGCATTTGGTGAAGACCTTAGGTTGCTTCAGCATTCATTGGTTCGCTTGACAGTTCCTCTTGTTGCTGCTAGTTGATACCACTCCACCTTATATGTTGTAGTCATTCATGGTGACATTCTATATGCTGGCACCTGAGTTTGGAGTTGTCGACTGGATAAATCGTTCTTGCAGACAAGATCGATCTCCCTAGTATCTACAGATATCTAGCGACAAGCAAAACAAGCAAATTCTATCTTTCTCTAAATATTGCAATTTATAAATAAAAGCCAAGAGATGTTTTAGACCCTACCTCAAGTCCAACGCTAGTTTGTGGCAGACACACTCCGACCGTCCAAATGAGTTTCCTTTTAAAGAACCTGCAAACACAAACAAGAACACATCAAATAACACCTGCATAGCCAATATAATAAACCATATTTTCATGATGATCAAGGAATTCATCAAATAAACCATAGAAGATAGCTTATTGAGAAAAATGAACTTGATTGTATTAACTTTAAACAAAGAAGAACTTTACAACCTTAGTGCCCTGATGCTGTGCAAGCTCCTCCCAGGGTCCAGCAAGAATCTCCTCTACTTTGACAAGTTTCACTCTCTTCCCAAAGAGATCAAAAGGTATGTAATCTCTCCTCTCAAGCTCAATTAGGAAGTCTAAATTCCAACAACATTTACCCTAAAAAATATTCAGCTTTCAACCTCCCCAACAACCAGCCCAATGCCTCAATTTATACTGTAGAGGAGGGAAGTTACCAAGTCCACCTTCAAAGGGATAGAGTCCTCCTTCAAAGGGATAAGCTCCTCTCATCAAGGGGTTAGCTCGTTTAGTTATAGGATGCATGAACCAACTAGGAGTGAACTTGCCACCTCAAAATTCCTTCTAGAAGCATCCAGAATTAATCCAAAGTGAGTTTTTAGTAATAAACTTGCGCCTTTTTAACTTTTACAGGGGTCCGCACCCACTCCTTTAGAGACAGAGCAGGTAGGTCCGCAGGTAACATGACTAGGGGTGTGGGACTACAGGTAATGGTAAGAGAAAGTGCGGAACCAAAGTTTTATAGATTTTCAAAGGCTTTCTCTCATTTTAAGGCTTTGACATGAAGAGATGAGGTTTGAGACTTGCATAGGAGGACATTATGAGTGATGATAGACTCACAATGACTGCAAAAAGTCATAGTGACAATATTTTGTGTAACAACAGCGTAGTACTCCATCATGTTCATTTGGTAATTTTTGGACCAGTCTTTGATATCAGTGGTCCGCCTCATCCTTCAACATCATTGACATTCTTATATGTGATATTCAAACATGTACTTGTTCGACCATGATCAGATGACCCATTATGTATTTTCCAGTCTTTTATACTTGTATACTTAGTGGATCCGCTTGTACTTGATATGCAGACATGCTTTACTTTCTCCGAGCATGGGTATGCCTGCCTCAGACAGTGTTTCTTTCTTATCTCCTTTTATGGCTTGGCAGGCTAAACTCTGGTGAAGTCCTTCTCAGTTTTTGATAGGTTTCCTTTCCATGCACTTACGTAATACATTTCAGCCATCATGTACCCCTTCTGACCTCATATATTAGGGGGAATCTATTATAGCTCCAAATCTCAATCTTGATTTTTGTGATGTGCACTGATGGCCTAGGGCAACCCCTCCTTCCAGACCTAGTCCAAATACTTAAATAACAATGTTTTACTCCCTATACGCAACATTGCCCTGAGCAAAATGCATGTGTATGTGGGTCTGTGTATACCCAACCCACGTATATGTCTTAAAAAACTTAATTTCGGACAGCGATCACGGGTTTTACTTGTTGATTACCTATTAGTGCCCGTGGCCCAACTATTCCCAACTAATCCCCAACTAAAAAACTACTTTAGAAGAAGTATAAAAATGCTTCAATGGGAAGGCCTAAAGGAGGAGAGAAGAGAGAGAAAAATCACTCTGCTGAGATTATCCCTGATCAGGTCTAAATATCCTTGTGCTTCCAACAGTTCCCCCATTACAGGAAACCCTTATTTCCTTGAGTTATGATGTCTTTCCATTAGTTTAGATATCCTTGAGTGAGTTATGGAAGGAGCTTGTTGAAGGCTTGAGATTGGACGAATCTGGAGGATAGTTCCGCTTGGAGCCTGTGAAAGGAAGACTCAGGTGAAATCATTCCTTGCTGTATTTTAGTTATCTATAATATAAAAAACACTTCTCTTGTTCCTGATATGAATCTTCTTCATGCTTATGATATCAATGTTATGATTTATATATGAATGGTTGTTTCAATTGTATAACTAACTTTCAATATGCTATGAAGTTGATTTCCTTATGATGCCTGGTGCATATACTACTATGCTTACTTGAATTGATTGTTTACAGGTTGAAGGATTGAAAGGAACCCCAAGAGGGTTTGGACCCTGGCTGAATCTACTCAAATGAAGGACCCCCAAGTACCCCTCTTTTTGCATAGTTTGTTTATATTAGCATCATGGCTGTCTGGAATGCTTGTTTTTCTTTGTAGATAACCCCTGCTCTACTAGGGTTTTGACCTAAGACCCTAGGGGACTTTGTCTCTAAACAATATGGTGCAAGGCTAGCAACAGAGAAGTTGGTTGATCAAATGAAGAAGACGGAAACATAGTGCATCGTCGAAGTCGCAGTGGTACAAGTGGAGTGGGAGGTATTCGTGACAAGATCTTCGCATCAGGAGAGTGACTTGAGGGTGAGTCACCAGATTTGTGTTTGGGGCTTGTTAGGAATGTCTCCCCTGGGGTCCATTTTTGGGTTAAAAGCCCAAGTTTTGGGGCTAAAGGCCCAAGTTTTGTGTAAGGAATGTAAAGTCTCCACATTTTGTGGCCAAGGAGCACGAAGATGTAAAGAGTTACTAAGGGTTTTTCGCCCTTCGTTTGTATAAGTCATGTTAGCTTTAGAGATCTACCCATGGTCCGCGGACCATGGGATTGTATAAAAAGGGAGTTTTAGAAGAGTCTAAGGTAGATAAGTAATAAGTTTTGGAAGATTTTTGAGTAGTTATGGGTCTGTGAGAGCTAAGAGTGAAGAGTCTTAGCGTAGGAAGAGGCTCTACAGCTAAGTGAGCAGAGGCCAAGGCTAGAAGTTTGCAGCTGAGTGCACGGACCCCTGTAGCTGTGTGCACAGGGTACTTAGAGCCTGTACTAGAAATATGGATTATCAATAAAGAGAAGTATTTTGCAATTACCTATGTATTCGTTATTTTAATTCTGTTATGAATGTTGTGATTATGTTATATTGATGCGTGAATCTATGTATATTAATTTGTCATATGAACACAAGTAGGAATATATGTTTACATGAAGATAACTGTAATGCATGTTAAAGTAACCAATAATTAAGTGAATCTGAGTAGATACATAAGTAAGAGTAATTACAGAGGTGCGTAAGTCACATATCTATTTATTTACGGTCTGCGAAGGATGATCCAAGACTTTTGTGGAGGCCTCGAGGATGAATAAGAGGAGTGCTTTGATAAGCCCTAAAAGGGCTTATCAATATGTATAAAGGAAGGTTAGGGCATCACAATCATCTCAGGTTGCAGAAACCTTGTTCCGGCATCCCCCCATTCTGCTTCGGGTGGGACTTGAGTCCACACTCCGCAGGTTGATGCCAAAAGGGCCAGTAGTGTAAGGATTTGCTTGGCTGCTTAATGTTGAACCTGGGTTAGGGCCAATGAAGCCAATAGTGGAAAACCTTCATACCATAATCTTTCTTGTTCCTCCAAGGTGGCCATGAATGTCTTCATCAGACAATCTTTATGAAACTGAATCTACAACCTATGTACAGGCATGTTAAATTTGACCAAGTGAAGAGGAGCATGCTCTCCTTTCTCCTCCTTGAAATTTGTAAAATAAATATGTCAATACACACAAGGCATATGGGTTGGAAAACCTGGAATATGAGCACAATTTAAGGGAGTATACCTTGTAGATCTGGGATTCATATTGCAGCAGTGAATTCACTAATTCAGTCACAAATGGAGTACTTTGAACTTGCATGAAACTAATTGGAGTTTCTAGGTGGGATGCTTCAGCCTTCCTGTGTCTGATCACTATCCATGATCAATAATCAGATATGATCCTTTTCATTCTTTCCCAAGGAAGATATGTCACTCGTTTCCTGGGTAATGGTGCAAAAACGTTATCCTCTACAATGTCCCAAGCTGAGGAGGAGATCGAAAGAGGTAACTTCAAACCACTTGCATTTCAATAGCTAGCCCTGCTAAACCAGAGAGGGATATCTCTAAGGATTTCTTAGTAAATTATTTGAAGAGAAATGGATTTTAGGCTAGATTTAATAGTTTAGGTTTGAGATTTTGAAAATTTAGGGTTTTTAGGTTGGTGGACCAGAGATGAGAGAGAGAAATTAGGTTAAGGTCCAAAATATTTGCAGTAGCAGGCATAAGGAGGAGCAAGATAACAATGTCTTGTGATTGATTTAAGATTTTGATCAATGTAGACTAGGGTCTGAAAGCTTAATATATCATAATTAGCATGTATTACCATGAATTCATTAATCTAGAAGAAGAAATAGACAAACAAGATTTTCCACATAAACAGAGCTTTGAATCTAAAGAATTATGCCTATATAAGTATAAGGGAAGGAACTAAGGAAAGAAAAACATGTTAAGAGAGATGATTTCATTCATAAGAAACTGATATAGAAGGAAAATAGCACCATAAACTCACTGCACAAGTATTCCTGAAAAATAGTTGCAACTGCTCCTTCATTACCTCTATGAAAGCATAAGATATAAGTCCTCTCCTTTGAATTCCAACCCCTCCCTCTCAATGAGAAATGATACATATAGAATAGAATAAACCACTTTCCCACCTTCAGGGGTCAGATCCCTAAGTGGTGGAATAGTTCCCAAGAATCTCTCAACCAACAAGATGGAGTGAGAAGGTAAAAATCAAACTGTTCTCTTAAACTTTGATTTGAGTTTTGCTTAATTTATGAGGCCCAGTAAAGCATAAAAAAAACCTATCATGTTAATTTATCCCATAATTACATTAGCAAGATTTTAAAATATCCAAATTACATCACAAAACCAAGATCTGGCGAAAATAAGCTGAGAAAGACTGCTACAAGTATAAGCGCAACACATTTAGCCATAAGCGCAACGCACTTAGTCATAAGCGCAACACCATCTTGCAGGAGGATTTTGGAAGCCTTTCTAAAGTCAAATTTCAAATATGAGAGAACAGTCAACTAGAGTTTCTTGTTTAATTTCTAGAACAACTTTAATTTTTGAAAATGACCCATGGGGAGGCTTCAAAAATTGATTCTCCCAAGGTGTCTCTATAAGCGCAGCGCCTGCTTTAGAATAGTGGCAGAAAGTGACTTTTTGACCTATTTTTTGGCTTTTTCTCCCAATTTATCTTTCAAAAATCTTGAAAAGGTGGTTATCTGATACATATATGTGATTATCTATACAAGCATAAAACGGTTTTCATCATTTGGAGGTCTGTAGAGAAAGCTAGTTGGGTCAAAATTCTAGGTTTTTCTGCAAACATAGGGCTCAAATATGGAGATCTATATACCTAACCATAAATAACTTTGGAAACCTAAGAGAGGATTTTATATATAAGGAAGTTTTGAAGAAACACCTCTCTAATTTTCTGGAAATTCATTTTCATTTGCTCGAAATCCGTGCCACAACATCGTGACTAAAACATGAAATTAATTTTTTATTTTCTGACATAGGTCTTCAAGAAAGTTGCATATCTCCAAATATATGATACCTGTGTAAAGCCTGAAGGATTTTTTTGTCCCTTGGTATATTATTGACAAAAACTTCTTCAAATTGTTTCAAGTTCATCTCCATTTGGTTAGAAACACACTTTGAAGAAAAACCGTCCCTGTGTGTCGCAAAGGACCTCTTGATGAGTTTGTGAGGCATTGATCTCTTTGATGTTAGATGGATCAACTCCTCATACATGTCCTCCATTATGCCTCCCTTTTTCAAAGGTTTCAGATTCCATGTCAACACCTAGCTCTTAGGATAGAAACTAGGGTTTTCCTTGTAGGAAAAATAGGGGATTTTTGAAGGTTGTGAGGAAGTTTAGGGAAATGAGGGGGATAGGGAAATGGAAAATAGGAAACTTTCGAGGGATATTGAGGGAGGTTATGGAGCTAAGGAAAGTGGAAATTTAGTATTTGGGTGAGGGGAAGGGTTTCAAACAATAGAAACACAGTCCAATGGTTTAGGGTTCTGTCTAGGGTTCAGGTGAAAATGATGGAATTTGAGGATGGTTTTGATAGAGGGTGTTTAGGAAGGTGTAATTAGGATAGAAAAAAGTGTATGAATAGTTGTATGCAAGTTTTAGCAGCAATTTGACATAAAAATGATTAAAACCTTAAAGAATTTATTCAAAACCCTAAAAGATGGACATGAAGCATAACAAGAACAATTGAGAGAATTAAGAGAGGATTGAGCCTTATGATAAACCACCAACCTATATTAGTAGCAATACAATGTGAAAATGATGAAGGAAACCATTGTAGGGATCTCACAACCTTGGAGAGATGATGGAGCAACTACCTGGTATATGCGTAGTAGAACATAGTTATTTGCGCAGCACCAATGGAGAACTCAACTTATGGATGCAGAAAACTCTCCTTCTTTGACAATCTCGCATGGATTAGATGAAGTTTGAGTGTTGGAAAGTGAGATGAGTAGATGGAGAGTGAATGAGAGGGAGTGATGGCCTTTTATAAGTTGAGAAAATTGATTTTTTCCTTTGCAAATGGTAGTGGACCCACCATAACAATTATAACTTGGACTTAACATTTTGTAGCCTCATCATCTTTATGAAAGATGGAGACTCAGTGATAGAGCATCTGAATGCATTTAATACTGTGGTATGTCAATTATCATCTATTGATATCAAAATTTTAGATGAAGATAAGTGCATTAGTTTTTTGTGTTCTCTACCAGATTCGTGGGATAGTCTAGTTATTGTAATAGGTAGCAGTGCAATTGCCTCACAGTTTGATGAAACAGTCTCATCCTTATTGATGTAGGAGATGAGATGGAAAAATATGGAGAGCCAGAATGGTGATTCCTTGTCTGTACGAGGATGGTACCACAATAGAAATAAAAATATGTCATCTAGTGGGAGATTTAAATCTAGAGGGAGATCTAAATATCTCGGAAAACCTGTGAAGGTGGTGTGCTGGAAATGTGGAAGGGAAGGGCACTACAAAAGGGACTGTAAATCTAAAGCTCCTAACAAAGGAAAGGGATTTGATGATGCTCCTTTTGTAGAGGTGAAAACCACCTTAGATGAAGGTGGGGCTGTGTACTTGGCTTCTTCAAGTACACATGTAGATCATGAGGCATGTTTGATTGAATTAGGTGCATCCTTTCACTTCACTCCCCATAGAGAGTGGTTTTGCGAGTATGAGAAATATGATGGTGGTGATGTCTTCTTAGGGGATGATAGGAATGCTAGTTTTGTGGAGGTAAATCCCCTCTGCGGACAGAGGCAATCCCTACTAGCCTAAATGGGGTCTAGCAACAATCAAACAATGCTAACACGCAGGTTCCTAATTACAAATCAAAGAGCGATGATGAGGGCCTACCTGGATTCCAACGCTAGTACTTGTAGAAGATTCGTCTCTCCCGTTCCTTTGCTCCAGCTGGTCACTGTCCCCACGATCCTCGTGAACAGACACCTGCACATGAAAAGAACCACACAAACGCAAGCATAAAATCCAATAGACGCAACTATATATCAGTCAGAAAGGATATAACTCAATCATCATTACAAAGACAATAAGAGTGGAACCATAATGATAGTCGTCTATTATTGATAAACAAAGAAGAATACAACCATAGTTCTGATGTCAAATCCTCCTTTGGCTGGGTGATCAGCAGCACATGCCTTGCAAAGCTTGTTGGGAATGGGGAACAAGCCTCTCTCTCCTTGGTTACTTGGATAAGAATCTCCTCACTTTAGATTTAGCCTCATGGGAATGAATAAAGCTCCTTGTAGCATGAACTTGGCAATTCTCAAACTTTGAGACTTAGAATTTGGAACTTGGAGACTCTCACTTGTCAAAGGCAAAAGGACAAGATTTTATAGATAAAGGGGAAGGAGTTAGGGTCATCCACAAGATTCATGGGATTGGCTTTATCACTAAGAAGCTTCCATGAGAGGTGGAGAACTACTTCCCTTCTATGGAGATTCGAAGCCAAACAGATCCAACTCAATATAGATTCAGTTCATGAATGGGTTAGGAAGAACCTTCGTAAGTTTGTTTGTTAAAAAATTTACCCAACTGGGCTGGTGCGAGTGTGACTCTGAGACAGAGCGCCAGCTGGCGTGCCCTCTTTGGAGGATTTCCCCCATTGGCACGAGTGATAAATAGTGGAATCATGCCAATGGAAAAAGGGCTATTTTTATGGGTATTTTGCGGAAGGTGTCTTCAGGGCATATGAAGTACATACTCAAGGGGATACAATGCAAGTGTTTTCAGGTTATGTCACTTCTCACAGGTCCCGGAATACGTCCTCCAATGTGCGGGAGAAGGGGTAACAGGGACGGTGACAAATTACTGTGTAACAGATGCCCCCTAAAGCATGAGGCCCGAGAGAGAGAGAAGGGTGAAATTCTTTACAAGAACATGGCCAACTGAAAACACTGGCGCCGAAGAACCTGCATGAAGAAGTACAATTGATATCTCAGGTACATGATGTATGTGGTATGGGCGCAGCCATCCATAGCAGAGTACATAAAAATCCAGATCCAAGGTATGGGTGCAGCAATCCAATAAGGATCGATAAGTAGACTCAGGCATGGTCGCAACCATCCAGTGAACTAGTCATGTAATGATCATAATAATCCACAAAATCGCACCCTGGATCCCAACAGACAAAATCCAGGGTCTTGCGCTCCATCTCTACCTGAACAAAGTACAAGTTCAAGCATGCGAATATGGGAGTCGAAGTCAAACATGCAAGAACATCGTCTGATTACCAGTCAATAATGAAAACTGTTAACAGGCACGAGAGGTACCACCAATAATGAAAATGGTCCTCAAGGTACTATAGGTACAATCTACGGTGTGCGAATCACTGAGCCGGCGTCGAACACCCGTAGAATCATTCGATCGGAGGCCAATGATGAAAACCTCGCGTCGAACACGAAGAAATTTCCATTGAGGCATGCAGGCTCCAAGGCACCTGAAGGGAGTCTCTAGGTCAACTTCCTGGATAATGAGCTAAAGTTGACAGGGAGTGACCTTGATCGAAGGTGGGCCATAATGTTTCCCACATCATCGACACGAGACATAGAATGATAAGATGTTTTGTGTGAAGTATTAGAGGGAGGTTGAGTATTCTGCAGAGGTCAACTTCTCTTGAACATATTGGCGGCACGACAGTGGACTTGGCAGTATTTGACATCAAATGATCAAGGGTCATGGTGACAAGGCAATGAGCAGATGAGAGGCCAAATAGGATAACCCAAACCCATGGAGGCAAGCATAAAAACAAGATGAGATGTCCCCACCTAGACATGAATGCAGACAAGTGCCATGTTCAAGAGCGACATACTGCCGACACGACAATAATTGTGGTTCCATTTTCCCCACCATTTCTGGCGAGTACCCCAGTTATTTTTATCAACAAGCTTGATGGGGATAGCATATGCTTGTGAGCGTCATTTCGACGGAATCCAATGTCATCAAGTTTTAACGAGCCTGACAGAGGAAAAACTTGGCGTCTTTTCATGTTTAGAGAGTTTGAAAAGACAGTAGAAAAGTAAACTCCAGGGGGGTCCTTTTTCGTAAATTTGTGTCTCTCGAGCCTGAAAAAGTATAAAACAATGCTCGAAAGAACCGCCTGATCATTACAATCGAGGAGTACTTTTCATAAGTAGTGATTTCAATCTGAAAAAGTAAAAAAGCGACCGAAATCACATCGTTTCGTAACCGTTAACGAGCCTGAAACGACAAGGGGCTCGACAAACTGTTCATCTTTACACAGTTGGAAAAGAGTTTAAAGACGACCGCCTCTTATTTACGTTTAACGAGTCAAGAGGAAAAGCTCGGCAATCTTTTCGTCTTAAACGGTCAGAAAAGAGCTGAAAGCAAACCTCCATTTTTATTCTCTTTAACGAGTCAAAAAGGGAAAATACTCGGAAATCTTTTCATATTTTACGAGTCAGAAAAGAGCTTAAAGGTGACTCATCCTAGAGGAACGAGTGGTATAAAGGGTAGCAACTGGTTCCGGCAATGGTGGAACTGCTCAAAACATGTAATGGTCAAGAGGCTGGCTAATAAAACCACTCATCACTGCGGTTCCTCAGGAAAAGAAAAACAATCATGTGAAAGCATATGATCAGCCAAAGAGATGGTGGCAATGGAATGAAACAACCAAGGCTCATCTAGCAGAATTTAGCAGATAAAGACAACAATCACGAGATGTAAAATGGGCGTGGGTTCATTTTCACACAAGCTTGAACCATGGAGAACTCTGCTTGGATTTGGTTTCATGTTTACACAAGCTTGAAACGAAAAACTATGCTTGTTATAAGTTCTCATGCCCCCAACATAATGATGCAAAATGAGGTACATGCCCCCCAAGCTTCATGGCATTCAACAAAGTGGATGGAATGAAGGTTCACTCTTGAGATCTATGAAAGACTCGACTTGTATTTTACGATCTTAATCAAAGACTCGATTTGGAAAAGGAGGAGTTGTTTCATTTTTTAATGAGGTTGACATAGGAAAAGAACTATCCTCATAACCCTTATTTCATTTTTTAACGAGGTTGACACAAGATCAAAACTATCCTCGGGACACATTGTGTCATTTTTTAACGAGGTCGCCACAAGATGAAAACTATCCTCGGACACCTTGTTTCATGTTTTAACAAGGTCGTCACAAGATAAAAACTAACCTCGGGACCCTTGTTTCATTTTTTAACGAGCTTGACACAAGACAAGGAACTGTGCTCCAGACCCAGTTTCATTTTTTAAGGAGCTTGACATAGGAAAGTGAACTATGCTCCAACCAGACCTAGTTTCATTTTTTAAGGAGCTTGACACAGGAAAGGAACTATGCTCCGGCCAGACCTAGTTTCATTTTTTAAGTTGCTTGACATAGGAAAAGAACTATGCTTCGAACGATCTTCATCATAATGAATAGGAAGTCGTCACTTCCAAGAATGGCACTCTCGATGGAAGGAAAACATCTTGGAAGTCAGGACCCAATGCCCCCAGGACATTATGCACGACGGCATCATCATGGGATACAGGCATGGGTAGGTAGCCACGTAGTTGACCTGCAGTGGGGCTGACACAACCGTTGGGTAAAAACTAGGAGGGGGTGGCAGCTGCGCAGGAGGCACCGAGGGACTAGAGAACGATAATTGATCTATAGTCACGATTCTTCTATTGTGTGGAAAGCAAACCACACAGAAAAGCAAAGAGACAAGGGCCCCCATGGCATAAACATAGTCACGGCCAAGGAGAAGACTGAAATCTAAAGAACCTTGGACAACCGGCACGTCCATATAGACGGTTTTTCCTCCAAAAGTAATAGGAAATTTTTGGAGGACCCCTAGAGGTTGACTGGTTCCCCCGTCAAATGCTAATAGATTTTGTGCGACCGGCCCAAGCCGCGGGGAACCTAAAGCTTGCCAAGTAGTGGATGGCATAAGACTGGCAGACGCATCTTCATCCAAAACAGTGCTAGGTACTACCTTATCATAGGCAAGTACAGTAATCTGGAAAGGCACATGGGATGGAAGGTGGAAAGTAGTCAGGTGACTCCAGTCGAAGGAGATGGCCAAACTACTTGGTGGGGGAATCGTATGATTGCCCCCATGCTCTATAGGAACCGAAGAAGGACTTTCAGGAGCAGCTGGGATAGGAGAGTCATTTCTGGACTCAGGAGAATCTGAGGAGATGAGAAGAACATGGGCATGATGCTCTTCCAAAACAGAGTGATCGACGGGTGGTGAACTCAAGTTGATACTCTCTCCGACCAATGGTTGGTCTGGAGCGGGCTTGGCACAGCCAGGTTCAGAAGGAGGAGGACCGACAAGAGAAGAATCTAAGTCGATCTCTTTGTCCACAGGGATGGGGTCAGAAGAGAGCTTCTGATAACCAACAGGAAGTTGGGGTGAAGAAGCTGTAAGACTTTCCAAAATAGTGGAAGCTTTATCCATAAGAGGACAAAGGTGAAGGGGATGATTTCCCTCACATAGTCTACAGGGGATTTGAATCTTCCCTTTCTTTTGAATGTTGTCAGTTGATAAGGTGGCATCGCCATGAACTTTAGAGGATGATGAGGGATGAGCCGGATCATGAGACCATACTTCAAGGATCCTGGGAATGCCAGGACAATCACGAAGAAGGTGGTCATCCTTGCACAATCTACAAGGAAATTTGACCTTCCGCAAAGGAGCAGAAGGTGGTTCGACTTGAGCTGTACAACCTGTCGCTTATGGGACTTCTTCTTCTTTGTCTTCTTCTTCTTCTTCTTAGCCACCTGGTTACTTGAATCCAGACTTTCACTAGGCGAAGTAGAAGATGAGGATGCAGAAACAGGCGAAGAAGGGGAGACGTCCACCTTAGAATCAACATGATGTTATTCGGGTGGAGGAACTGATTGACTAGCAGTTGAGACGGTAGGGACCAGAGAGGTTGAGAACAACCAAACAGGCAACCCAACAGTTAACCCAGGAAGGGATAACGTTGCCATGTAAGGAGCACCAACATTTCCGAAAGGAGGGAAATGACCAGGATTCCCATCAGAGGGGATGCCTGGGTTGGTAAACTCCGGAAAAGTTGCCATCACAAATGAGAAAGAACCCTACTCAAACTAATGCCAACAAGATCTAACCGGGCAAATGTGAATCATGGCCGAATAAATTTTAAGATGCAAGGACATAACTTGACCTTTTCATTTTTTAAGAGTCGAGAAAAGGACAAAGGATGACTCTAGTCGCCTTCGAATGTTTAATGAGCCTGAAGTGACAAGTGCTCAGACGAGCGTTTTCTTGTAGGGAGTCTGCAAAGGATCAAAAGTGACTACTCTAAAGAGCTAGGCAAAAATGTTTACCAAACAAATCCGTAAAATTGCATATACACCTTGGGAGTCATATGAAAACCAAGGACTTTCCGTACGGCAGTCAATCTTCCCGAATGCTGTGTTCGGTGCGTTATGGCTTGTAAGGTGGCAAACATGGCTTCCTATGGATGAAGGATGATAACCTAGTGGGGTCTCCCCATATACTCGACAGTACATGGGAGCTCAAATCCGTGCTATACCACTATTGCGTCACAGAAGGAGGAATCACCCAACCTTGAGTGAAACAAAAGTGACTAGGTTTAACGACGCCGGAGCACCTCTCTAGCCTAGACCTCTAAATGTGTGCGTTATGTTCCAATGCGTTGTTAGATTAATTCAGTTCATTTTAAAGTTGATCTTGTATTATGTTTCAGTTTTCAGGCCTTACCATATATAATCTCTCAAAAATTCCTAAATGCAAACTATATGCCAAAATATGTCATTTCATTCTATGAATGCTAATTACGAGAGGGTTTGACAGCTTTCATGCAAACGAAATGATCACAAAACAACAAAGAACTTCCCTAATCCAGCTAATGGAAATTAACGAACTTTTCTTTAAGATCACTAATCACTAATCAAAATGAAAAGTTCTAATTGTCATTAACTAATACAAAGCAAAAGAGATTTTTTCTTTTGTTGATGGCAGAGTGCATTAAACAAACTTTGAGAAACGATGAAAAGAAAATTCTATTCAATACAAGCACATTCAGTTCCCTAAATCACAAATCAGAACTCCAAAGAACAAGAAAGATCCCAAAGACACCAATGAGCCGTGTAATCTAGGCTCAAAGTGAGATGAAGCGGAATTCAAGTGAATATAAAGCAAGTCACCCAAGTAATGCAAAAAAACGATTTGCAACCACCAAACAAGTGCAAGGGAGTAATCAAAGAATCGACTGGACCACTGGAAGATCAAAACACCTGAGTAAGGCTTGACACACAAAGCCACTAGATGCCCTAGGGCTAGAAATGTGAAATCGATGGAAAAAAGCAAACACCCAAAGGGTAACGATCAAAGCCAGTAAAATCACACACCAACACACTCAAGTAGTCTAAAAAAGGTACCTAGAAAAAAAACCAAGCTCAAAGGGCTCACAACTAAGAAAAATTCAAAAGTTCCCAGGCCTCGCGTGACTGTCAGGCCGAAAAAAGCGCCTTTTTGGTATTGGCGCGGGTTGTCAATGTGTAACATGCGCCAACTGGCGCGACTGTAATGCTATAAAACAACGCCAGCCGAGTTTTCTATGGAAAAATAAAAACAAATGAGCCAAAGCTAAGTCAACAGTACCCAGGTACACCAAGGGGCAAGAAGCAATACAGGGATTCAACCCAAAAAGCTAATCAAGTAGGAGAACCCAAGAAACAACCAAGAAACAAGGCAAGTTCCAAGCTGTTTAGCTCATAAACCAAACTGGAGATGGAATGAAGTGGCGTTGATCTACTTTGCTAATGTGGAGCAATAGCGTTTCGAAGGCTATCTGGCCGTACTTCAGACTCCGTCCAAAGTTTACAAATCAAACAACAAGACAAAACAAACAACAAGGAAAAAAGCCAACTCCCCAGCGGAGTCGCCAAATTGTTGTGGAGGTAAATCCCCTTTGCAGATAGAGGCGATCCCTACTAGCCCAAATGGTGTCTAACAACAATCAAACAATGCTAACACGCAGGTTCCTAATTGCAAATCAAAGACCTAAGATGAGGGCCTACCTGGACTCCAACGCTAGTACTTGTAGAAGAGTCGTCGCTCCCGTTCCTTTGCTCTGGCAGGTCACAATCCCCACGATCCTCGTGAACAGACACCTGCACATGCAAAGAACGACACAAACACAAGCATAAAATCCAATAGACGCAACTAGATATCAGTCAGAAAGGATATAACTTAATCATCATTACAAAGACAATAAGAGTGGAACCATAATGATAGTCGTCTATTATTGATAAACAAAGAAGAATACAACCATAGTTCTGACATCAAATCCTCCTTTAGCTAGGTGATCAGCAGCACATGCCTCGCAAAGCTTGTTGGGAATGGGGAACAAGCCTCTCTCTCCTTGGTTACTTGGATAATAATCTCCTCACTTTAGATTTAGCCTCATGGGAATGAATAAAGCTCCTTGTAGCATGAACTTGGAAATTCTCAGACTTTGAGACTTAGAATTTGGAACTTGGAGACTCTCACTTGTCAAAGGAAAAATGACAAGCTTTTATAGATAGAGGGGAAGGAGTTAGGGTCATCCACAAGATTCATGGGATTGGCTTTATCACTAAGAAGCTTCCATGAGAGGTGGAGAACTACTTCCCTTCTATGGAGATTTGAAGCCAAACAAACCCAACTAAATATAGATTCAGTTCATGAGTGGGTTAGGAAGAACCTTTGTAAGTTTGTTTGTTAAAAACTTTACCCAATTGGGCTGGCGCGAGTGCGACTCTGAGACAGAGTGCCAGCTGGCGCGCCCTCTTTGGAGGATTTCCCCCATTGGCACGAGTGATAAATAGTGGAACCGCGCCAATGGAAAAAGGGCTATTTTTATGGGTATTTTGCAGAAGGTGTCTTCAGGGCATATGAAGTACATACTCAAGGGGATACAATGCAAGTGTTTTTAGGTTATGTCACTTCTCAGAGGTCCCGGAATAAGTCCTCCAATGTGCGGGAGAAGGGGTAACAGGGACAGTGACAAATTACTGTAACAAATTAGTGGGTTAACATTTTGTAGCCTCATCATCTTTATGAAAGATGGAGACTCAGTGACAGAGCATCTGAATGCGTTTAATACTGTGGTATGTAAATTATCGTCTATTGATATGAAAATTTTAGATGAAGATAAGCTCATTAGTTTGTTGTTTTCTCTACCAGATTCGTGGGATAGTCTAGTTATTGTAATAGGTAGCAGTGCAACTGCCTTGTAGTTTGATGAAACAGTCTCATCCTTATTGACGGAGGAGATGAGATGGAAAAATATGGAGATCCAGAATGGTGATTGCTTGTCTGTACGAGGATGGTCCCACAACAAAAATAAAAATAAGTCATCAAGTGGGAGATTTAAATCTAGAGGGAGATCGAAATATCTGGGAAACCCTGTGAAGGTGGTGTGCTGGAAATGTGGAAAGGAAGGGCACTACAAAAGGGACTGTAAATCTAAAGCTCCTGACAAAGGAGAGGGATTTGATGATGCTCCTTCTGTAGAGGTGAAAACTACCTCAGATTTAGGTGGGGATGTGTACTTGGCTTCTTAAAGTACACATGTAGATCATGAGTCATGGTTGATTGAATTAGGTGCATCCTTTCACTTCACTCCCCATAGAGAGTGGTTCTGCGAGTATGAGAAATACGATGGTGGTGATGTCTTATTAGGGGATGATAGGAATGCTAGAGTCGTTGGTCGCGGAAAAGTAAAGTTGAAGTTGCAAGGTGGAAGGGTTAGAACACTTTCGGGTGTTCTGTATATTCATGCATTGGCCAGAAATATGATTTTTGTAAGTAAGCTAGATGATGCAGGTGTAAAAACAATGTTTGAGAAGGATACCTGCAAGATGGTTTGAGGAGCACTGGTATTGATGTGGGGAGTTCGAATTGGAACTCTGTACAAGCTGCAAGGTAGCACTATTGTTGATGGGTGCAACAGTTTTGTGGCTCCTGAAAGAGGAGCAGAAAATCTAGTGGTCTTTGGAGAGAAGACCATGTTGTGGCATCAAAGGCTTGGACATATTGGAGAGAAGGGCCTTCATATACTTCATGGTAAAGGTATGGTAGAAGGTATGAGTAATAGCTCTCTGGATTTTGATTTCTGTGAAAGTTGTGTATATGGGAAGCACAATCGGGTGAGTTTCCCCTCTGGTGGTAAGAGAGTGAAACAGATATTAGAGCTTGTGCACAGTGATTTATTCAGATCTGTGAAGGTTTCATCACTAGGTAAGTCTGTGTACTATGTATCATTTATAGATGACTTCTCAAGGAATACATGGATATATTTCCTTAAGAAGAAATCTGAAGTCTTTGATAGGTTTAAAGAATTTAAGGGTCTTGTGGAAAACCAAATAGAGAAGAAGATAAAGGTGTTGAGGACAGATAATGGTGGAGAGTTTTGCAGTAAGGAATTTAAAGAATTCTGTAAGAAGTGTGGTATAGCACGGTAGAAGACTACTCCATATAAACCTCAGCAAAATGGAGTTGTAAAAAAAATGCATAAGACGTTGATGGAAAGGGCAAGAAGCATGCTCAGTGGTGCCGGGTTAAGACAAGAATTCTGGGTAGAGGCAGTGGAGATAGCATATTACCTAGTCAACAGATCACCTTCATTAGCGTTGGAGGATAAGACTCCACAAGAGGTATGGACTGGTAAGAAACCCTCACTTTCACATCTAAGGGTATTTGGATGTGATGCATATGTACATGTTCCAAAGGAAAAACGAACCAAGTTGGATAGTAAATCTGAAAAGTGCATCTTTATTGGGTATAAGGATGGTTTAAAGTGTTATAAGCTTTGGAACCCAGTAAGAAGGGAGGTTGTGTACAGCCGAGATATGGTGTTCAGAGAGGTGAAATATGTTATTAAACATGAAGTCCAACCAAAGGAACCCGAGAAGATAGAGTTTGAGCTAAAGGAGAAAGAATCAGACTCTACAACAGAGGAGGAATTAGATGATGAAGAGACGAAAACTCCAAGTGTGAGAAGATCAGTTCGAGAAAGAAGGCAGTCAGAAAGGTATAGCCCATTTGCTTTCTGTTCTAATTTTTATTTATCTATTATTTATGATGATCCCATAACTGTGAAGGAAGTAGTAGATTCCGAGGATCGAAAACTCTAGAAAGAGGCCATGGTTGATGAAATGGCATCTTTGAACAAAAATGAGGCTTGGGATCTGGTGGAGTTGTTGGCTGGAAGGAAACCCATTGGTAGCAAATGGGTGTTCAAGAAGAAGAAAAATGTAGAAGGAAATGTGGAGAAATACAAAGCTCGGTTGGTAGCAAACGATTATTCCCAAGTGCCGGGAAATGATTTTGGTGATATTTTTTCTCTTGTTGCCAAGGTAACTTCTGTTAGATTAAGTCTATCTGTTGCTGCTGCTTTTGATTTTGAGGTAGAATATATGGATGTGAAGACAACATTTCTTCACGGGGATCTAGAAGAGGAGATATACATGAAGCAACCTAAAGGCTTTGCGGTGAAAGGTAAGAAAGAACTAGTATGCAAATTAGAGAAGTCTCTATATGGATTAAAATAGTCACCAAGGATGTGGTATCAGAAATTTGATACATTTATACGGGAACTTGGCTTCACCCGAAGAAAAGGAGATCACTGTGTGTATTTCAAATTAATTGGTGATCATGTTATTTATCTGGCCTTGTATGTGGATGATATGTTCCTGGTTGGAAATGACAAAGAAATTATCTAGGATTTGAAGACCCATTTGTCCTCCAAATTCGACATGAAAGATCTTGGTGCTACAAACTATATTTTGGGCATGGAAATTAAAATAGATCAGACAAAGAGGAAGCTCTAGTTAAACAAGAGGAAGTATGTTGAGACAATATTGCATAGGTTTAATATGCAGGATAGTAAACCGGTAAAGGTTCCTATTCCTATAGGTGTAAAGTTATCTATTGAACAGTGTCCCAAGACACAAGAAGAGGAAGAGGACATGTCTCATGTTCCATATGCAAATGCAATCGGTAGCCTGATGTATGCGATGGTCTATACTAGACCAGACATTGCACATGCAGTGGGAGTATTGAGAAGGTTTATGTCAAAACCAGGGAAGGAGCACTGGACAACAGTGAAGATGGTTTTTAAGTATTTGCTTGGCACTAGTGATTATGGTTTGTGCTACCAAGGAAGACCGAGATTAGACAGAGTGTTGGATATTCATGGCTTTTTTGATGCAGACTGGGCTAGACATCTAGATCAGAGAATTTCTACAAGTGGGTATTTGTTTAACCTATTTGGAGGTGTAGTCAATTGGATGAGTAAGAAATAATCTATAGTGGCACTATCAACTACATAGGCAGAATACATGGTAGCCACTCATGCAAGTAAGGAAGAACTTTGGTTGCAAAGATTGTGTTCAAGTATGGGGTTAGTACAGGGAGCTATAAGGATAGACTATGATAGCCAAAGTGAAATTTTCTTGGCAAAGAACCCTGCATATCATTCAAAGACAAAGCACATTGATGTTCAGTATCACTTTGTGAGGGATATGATAGAAGACAAAAAGGTGTTGCTGGTAAAGGTGGACACTTTGAAGAATACTGCAGATGCATTGACAAAATCTATGAGCTCTGAGAAGTTCTCTTGGTGTAGAGAAACAATGGGCGTTGCAGGGCTAGATAAATTACTAAGCTCTCTTGTGGCCCCCTGTGGAAAGAAAACAAGAAGTGGGAGAATGTTGGGTTGTGTTATATTCTTTTCACAACTAGCCCACATAGTTAACTGGGGGGTCAAAAGGGGGGCGGAGTCCCCCGTTCACTGCACTGATTGCATAGCCAGGGGAGTCACAGGGGGTTTGAGGGGTGTAGGTAACCCCACTCCAGAAAATTTTGGTTTTGGATCCTATGTTAGGTTGGGCGGACCTACCTATGGTTTTGTGCATGAGTTTCGCACATGGTTTTGGATGCGATGGTTTTTTGGTACATGGTTTTGGACGCGATGGTTTTCGGTCCATGGTATTAGATGCTTCAGCATGTATAAATCTGATTTATAACATTGAAAGGAAAATAATGTAAAATCAAGCTGGTAGTCTCGCTTTTCGGATCCAGGGCTGTTATAGACATATTTGGGCACTTCAACCCAAATCACATATGTCGATAAACCAAGGGTTCTTCAACCCCTAAAATTTTGTTTCATACCCTAAAGGATCATGGTCAACTGATTACATCATTTCCCAAAAGTTCCACCTGAAAAACCACTCAGAACTGGCCAAAATTGGACCATACTGACTGCTCCATGGTCAAGGTGCGATGCATATTGGCTGCTACACTAGCCAGGTATGATACATACTAAAAGAGCCTTCTGTGGGGTGTGATGAGCGAGAATAGACAAATGGCAAAGATAGTTTGCTAAGTGGATTCCCAAGGAATCTTTTAGAAACTTCTCATATGACACTTGCCTCTCTAAATTCGCCTAGGGATGAGTAAGAGATCAAAGAAATATCCAAATGGAACCAAGAACTATCAGTGGAATGAAACTAATCAGAAACCCAAAGCTGACTCACACCCTTGCAAGACATCTATAAATGGATCCCTCATCTGAGAGATCTAGGGACTGGAATTTTGTAATTTGTAAGGAAGTGTCGTTGGTTTATCTGTGAGAAGAGACATTGTATTGTTGGGTGATCTTGCTTTTCATTAGGTGAAGAGGGTTTCTATGCTGGGAGGATGATGCTGGATCAGACAACCTGGTTGTAATCCTCTCTTCTACTATTAATAAAGTTCTTTGAGTTTTCCTCCATATAATCGTGTATTTGTGAATCTTATTGTTTATGAATGCAATTGTATGGTCAATGTATTTCTGCTTCTGCATTGTTTATGATGTTTTAGATCAAGATTCTTTGATGGTTTTCTATTACTTTGACTCCATAGGTACTCTCTAAAGTGAGACAAGTAGGAGAGGAGTGGCGAATTCTATCAAAGGAGAGAGAAATCAAGCAAGGATTCAATCGGAAGATCTAGGTGGGTCTCCTTTGCTTCTCTCTTATCTATTACACTTAAAGGAAATCTCGAATTGCTTTGATTGTTTGTTTCTAAGATAACTACCCAGCTTAGTGGGACTAGTAGTTCGAATTGACACTAGTTTTCCAGAAACAAGGGGAAAATATCTGTGTATATGTGTTTTATGCGTTATGCTCTCGCATTGTTTATTTTCTATGTTTTAGAATTCGTATGCAGGTAAAATTTGTATGGGTTCAAAACCTACAACGAAGACCCTAAACAATTTTGGTTTGTTGTAGGAGATGTGTGGACAGCACAACAGGTTGCCAATAACAATATTAAGAAAGAAAAATTGGTTACAGTCTTGCAGGACCGTGCATTAACATGGTATATCAAGTATTGCACTGGTAACCCCAACGTGTCACTAGCAGATACCCAGATAGCTTTGAGTAAGGAGATCAATAGGCCTAACTCATAGGTGCAGTCAGTAATTGAATTTAAGGAGCTTCGAATGAGAATCAATGAGATGCCTTGGGACTTTGATAAGATGTTGAAGTGCTAGATCCAATAGGCTAATATGAAAATCTCAGATACCCAGCATCGTGACTAGTTTATAGCATCAATTTTTCCACATTTAAGAATACCTATGTCGCAGGAGCAGATCTCAATGCAAGCAGAAGCCTTGGAGATCGTGATGAGGCTGCCCGTATCACCTATTCCATATATGACCCTTAGGGTGCAATAGATTCATTTGGAGCTGGAGAGTCTGAAGAAAGGAAGGGAAGCTCAGCCGAAGGTGAGCATTGAGATTTGGTGTGTACAGTGTAAAATCTAGGGACATGATAAGGATCATTTCCCGGTCATTAGGAACTATATCATAGGGAATGACCTGTTCCCCTAAAACCAGAGAGAAATGTTAGAATGAGCATGGGATTTGCGTTGTGGTACACTATTTGTCAAGTTATAGGACAACATGCTACGGATAACTGCCATCTATTTCAGAAGTTTGTACAAACCCCTCAAAAGTTATTTTGCAATTTTTGTAAGTCAGTAGGGCACAATGAACGCCATTGTAGAAGTTATTAGTTGATGATGGACAGGACCCATACCTATAGAATTCACGCAGAAATATTTCCTCAGGATCAAAGCACAGGAGTAGCACATGGAGGATTCCAAGGGCGAGGACAAGGAAGAGGCGCTAGACCAGGACAAAGGAATGGGTAGGTAATTTGCTATAATTGTGGTGAAGCAGGGCACTTCATGCACTATTGTCCAAATCCCATGCATCCCTCATGTCAGTATTGTCAACAATTTGATAATGTCATAGAGGAATGTCTGGTCCTTATGGAAAATATGAAAGAAAAGAAGGCGTAACCTCAGCAGCCTACACAGAACATTTAGATGATGAGGGATGAGCCCCGCGAAGAGGATCCAAATGTAAACATTGTGTTAAGAAGTGGTATAACAACTAGCGCAGATAAAGGTAAGCAACTTGAGGAAGAGGGATGGGTATGTAAGGCTACCAAGAAGGAAGTCGACTTTGATTTGAATCATGCTAAAGAAATGTTCTTGGAAGCAAAGAAGAACTTCGTTGAGGCCTCACCTCAAGAAGTCAAGAGAAAATGCTTGATACTAATGCGACTCAAGAAGTAGATCCTTCAATAGAAGCTACCCTTCTAAAGACTTGTATGAAGCTTTTGTGCGATCAAAAATATGTTGAAGGGTTTCAAGACTTAATACACAAGTGTAATAACAAGGAAACGACTCCTACGGAGCAACGCACATTTAGAAATATTGGTAAGCATAAGGCACGAATAGGGCATGCGATGAGGTTAATCGCGCAGATCGGTGAATATGAAATGGACTAGGTAATCTTGGATCTAGGGTCTAATGTGAATGTCTTGCCTAAGTGAACATGGGAGAGGATTGGGAGACCTGTGCTGCAGTGGTCTCCTATTTAGTTGTGCATGGAAAATCAACATAAAATTATTCTGATGGGGCGCTTATATGATGTAACAGTGGACATTGAGGGTGTGAGCGCATTGAATGACTTTGAAGTCATCGAAATATTGGATGAATGTAACCCATACCCCATGCTACTAGGAATCGACTGAGCTATTGATATGAATGGAGTAATTAACTTGAAGAAGTGAAATATGTCCTTTGAGAAGAAGTCACTCAGGGTGATAATACCATTAGACCTTGCAAAAGGAATGCATTACACTGAACTTGTGCGCGACTATGCATAAAGTGATGATGATCTTGATCAAATATACAAGATAATAATGCGAGATGAGGATTAGATCAATCCTATAGTAGATGGATGAATCGTGTGGGACAGGGATAGCTCTTGCACCTCAAATTTAGATTAAGAGCTTGAAAATTGGATGAACAGGCTGCATGAAGTATCTACACTCTGCTGCAACATGATGACCAAGTCGTTGAGGTGTGTCTTTGTCGAGGTAAGGAATCTTCCACATTGCAATGATTTGATTGATGTGGAACTATTTCTTGATGAATTTGAAAAGGAAGTACCAAAATAAAATCGATTCCAAGCACAAGAATTGGCATTGCGTGCTACACCTGCACATTGGTGGAGTGCGCAAAAGGAGAACTTTATTGGATGGAAAGAATACCAAAGGATGATGAAGTTCAGATTTGGGTATGCTAATACAAGGATGACAGAGAAATACAGTGGGAAGGATGATCTTCATGATCATTTAGCATGATAGACTAAGGCCTGGGGAAGAGAACCACAACCAGAGTGGGTGCATATATTCTGTTATATGCTAGATACAATCCCAATCAACTGGTATTTGGAAACACAACTTCATCATGGGACTGCAGAATGGGACATTTTAAGAGAAATTTTTCTATTAACTTTCAGCTTTGAGGATGCCTTTGAGAGTATTGATAAAGCATTGCAAGAAATAAAAGTAGCTATATTCAGAACATCGAAGGAACCAGTAGAATGGAATCAACAGGGTTGGACCACACAATTGTGCCATGCACTAGAATGCTATAATGTCACTGTTTAAGAAGAGGATGACCTACAGAATATTACCATCCCTGCGACCAAAGGACAACGTGACGTCAAAGGACTGAATATGGAAAACCCAGATGTATCAGAGCCTCTAAGAACTCGAGAGGTAAACATTGGGTCTGAAGAAGAACCCAATTTTGCGAAGGTAGGAGATTATTGGGCTGAAGATACGTTTAATAAGGTAGTCAAGATGTTGTGCGAGTATCAAGACTTATTTCCAATGAAGTTTTTAGATTTGAAAGGGATTTTCAGAGATTTAGGCATTATGAATATTACATTGAAACCGGATACGAAGCCTATTAAGTAGCGACCTTATCGATTTAATCAAAATTATAAGGAAAAGGTGCACCTAGAATTGGATAAGATGTTGGAAGCTGGAATTATTGAGCCTATAGAAGAATCGATTGGGTAAGGCCAATGGTCGCCAAAGAAAAGAAGCAGAAGGGAAAAATCCACATATGCGTATATTTGTGGAAGTTGAATGATGCCTGTGTGCATGACCCATTTCTGACACTGTTTACTGACAAATTATTAGAGAAGGTCGGTGGACATGAAGCGTATTCATTTACTGATGGATTTTTGGGTTATCAACAAATAAATATCGTGCTAAAGGATAGAAGAAAAACAACCTTCATGACAGAGTGGGGTTGCTTCCAATATACAGTTATGTCATTTAGATTGAAGGACGTGCCTACTATCTTTTCCTAGGTAGTGATCGCGAAATTCAAGGAATTTATTCATAAGTTCCTCGAAGTATATTTCAATGATTGCACTATGTTGGGGTTGGTGAAGTGCCATGTTGTGATTTTTCACCTCATGTTGGATACATGTCAACGATATCAGATTGCGCTAAACTTGAAAAGTGTATATTCTATGTGCCTTTTGGGATTTTTGTTGACCACATTGTCTATAAGGAGGGATTGATGGTGGAAACTATGAAGATCGTCATTATTGTAAATTTGGAAACCCTTAGGAATGTGAAACAACTGCGCGCGATGTTGGGGCACATTGGGTAGTACATAAAGTTCATCAAGGCATATGTCTAGATAACCACGCCGATGGAAAAGTTGTTAAATAACGATGTGATGTTTTGCTGGGATGAAGCCTATCAGTGCAGCTTGGATGTCTTGAAGGAAAAGATGGTGACAACGCTTGTCTTGGTGTTTCTCAACTAGAAAAAGGAGTTTCACGTGCATGTTTATGCCTCCTGTATTGCACTAGGAGCAGTATTGACCAAGGTAGGAGAGGGAGAGATTGATCATCCGATAGCTTTCACGAGAAGAAACTTATCCAAATATGAGAATAATTACTCCACCACAAAGTGTGAAGGGTCATAGATGGTCTACGCGCTGCAGCAATTTAGGCATTATTTGTTGGGCAAACACTTTAAAATGTACACAGATCACTCCACACTGAAGTACTTGGTCAATAAACATTTGTTGGGGGGGAATATCTGTCGATGGTTGCTATTGTTCCAGGAGTATTGTTATAGCTCCAAATCTCACTCTTGATGTTTGTGATGCTGCACTCATGGCCTAGGGAAACCCCTCCTTCCAGACCTGGTACCAATATTTAAAAAACAGTGTTTTACTCCCTATACGCGACATTGCCCTAAGCTAAACGTGTGTGTACATGGGTCTGTGTATACCCAACCCGCGTATATGTCTTAAAACACTTAAAAAAATTAAATATCCTTAATTTTGGGTGGAGATCACGGGTTTTACCTGTTGATTACCTATTAGTGCCCGTGGCCCAACTGTTCCCAACAAATTCCCAACTAAAAAACTACTTTGGGAGAAGTTTAAAAGGCTTCAATGGCAAGGCCTAAGGGAGGAGAAGAGATAGAGAAAGATCACTCTGCTGAGATTATCCTTGACTAGGTCTAAAGATCCTTGTGCTTCCAGCATTTCCCCCATTATAGGAAACCCTTGTTTCCTTGTGTTATGATGTCTTTCTACTACTTGAGATATCTTGGAGTTATTCATGGAAGGAGTTTGCTGAAGGCTTGAGACTGGACGAATTCGGAGGACGGTTTCGCTTGGAGCCTGCTAAAGGAAGACTCGGGTGAAATCATTCCTTTCTGTACTTTAGTTACCTATAATAAAAGAAAAACTTGTCTTGTTCCTGATATAAATCTTCTTCATGTTTATGATATCAATGTTATGATTCACATATGAATGGTTGTTTCAATTGTATAACTAACTACCTTCCAGTATGCTATGAAGATGATTTCTTTATGATGCTTGGTTAATATACTATTGTACATTCTGGAATTGATTGTTTTCCAGGTTGAAGGACTAAAAGGAACTCCAAGAGAGTTTGGACCCTAGCTGGATCTTCCCAAACGAAGGAACCCCAGGTGAACCCCTCTTCGCATAGTTTGTTTATATTAGCATCATGGTTGTGTGGAATGTGTGTTTTTCTTTGTAGATAACCTCTAATCTGCTAGGGTATCAACCCAAGACCCTAGGGGAATTTATCCCTTAACAGAATTGCTGACTCCACTGGGGACAATAGTATTGATGTTCCTAGTTTGGGTTTGTTCAAGCCAATCAGAGCTCAGCTTTTTATTTTCTTGTTGTTATTGTGTAGTCTGTTCCTATAGGAACTTGAATTGTAAGTTTGATCAGTTTCTTCATACTGTTTTTTTTTCTTGTAATCTTTTATATACGTTGTTTTTCCAGTTTATAGAAGCGTATATACGCATGTTTCCTTAAGTCAACCCGCGCATACGCAGGTTTCCTTAGGCTGAATAGTGTATACACGCAACTGTACATCAACACAGCCGTGTATACCCTAAAATCTTCAAGCTTTTACAAATGTTTATGTTTCTGAAGATCTGTCTGCTAGTCTAAATCAGTCCTAAACAATTACTTTTCTGTGTCAATGTTTATTTTTACAGCAAGTAAATTATTTCAAACTCTCTCCGGTTGTGGAAAGTGTTGGTGTTGATTTGTTTTGTTTTGTTGCAAGCGTCATCCTTTTTGTTTAAACACACAAGATTTCTTGCTAGGAATCTGTTGTGGTCACCAACAACCCCCCTCTTTGATTGGTATTAGCAATAACACCAAGCAAATGGGGACCCTTAACAAAAATCCAAAAAAACATTTTATCAAAATTTTTGTATTTTAACTCCCTAAAGCTGTATCACATCGCGAGAAGAGAGTGAGACGTTTTCCTATGCGCATAATAAGCTGCGAAGAAGCGACGCGAAATTCATCGCATCGCTTATATTGTGAAGCGCTCTTAAATGAAAAACTTAAGGAATTGCCGACGACCGATATGCGACGTCACATATCGCAACATCGCGTAAGCAGCACACAATGATTGATGATTAAAGTGCGATCTGCGATTTGTGATCTGCGATGAATGCGACCATCAATTCTTGTGATGACACATCTTGACGACGCAATCCTCGACGCTGCAATGCGAGTCGCAGAAATCACTCGTCGCAAAATTTCCTCGACACAGTGTTCAAGGAAAGCTGTCTGTAGACCAAAATTGGGCGCGCGCCTTAAAAGAAATTAATGATTGTATGCCAAAGTATCGAAGAAGGATTGTGTTGTGTTTTTCGAAGAGTCGGTTCATTATGAGTGTCATGATTATGCATTCATTAGAGCTTAGAGATTTCATGTCAATCTTTTCGTCATTACTCTTTTCCATTACGTAAACTGTAAGACAGCGACTAATATAAAGCAATGTGCAGGAAACATCTAAGGAAAAGGGGAAAGTGTCAATACTCGGAGAACAGAGAAGAGATGACTTCGCAAATGAATGCCGCATGCAGCAGGATTGCGGATTCCAGAGTATCACTCAACAGATACTGATGGCAATAGACTATCCAAGACTCAGAGTCAAAGGCGCACAAAAGTAGCATGTTTACAAAAGATCCTGAAGCTTAGACTGGGTAAAGCAAAAAGAAAAATGCTAAAGAGGGAAAATGCACCAGAAAAGCCTGGAACAAAGAATGGAAGCAGTTTTCAATACAGAAAATTGTTCAGAGAGCAAAGTCCCTAACTTATTCAGTCATTCGCAAGGCCGGAAACCGAAATAGCAACAGAAAAATCAGTTTGAGAGAAATTTGGGTTATTACCAAGTATACACATAGTGAATACACCAAGCCAGAGGAAAATATCTTCTAGTTTGTCAGAAAGCGGTGCCAACTCTTGTTATTTCAATTTTTGTAGCTCAAACGAAAGGAGAAGACAACCAGATGACTCTTCACAGGCGAATGTTGCATTGCTTACAACACTAAGGAGCAAATACAGAAACGGTTAGAAATTAGATTCAATTTTTAGAAATAAATTTGCTTTAGTAGAAGGGCAGTCATTTGAAACCGTGTCCTAAATTTATGTAATAAAGATTAATTAGTTAGCAGTATTTAAACCCTTCTCAGGAATTTGGAGAAGGGTCCGGAAATTTGTCAAAAAACTTGTCCTCAGAACATGCACTTTTGCACCTGTTAGAGTCGGTCTAGTAGCCCTCCACCAGAGATCAAAACTCTTTGCATTTCATAATTAGATGTCTCATCAGTGTGATCATGTTGCATCCCGTTAGGCATGCCATAACCCTGGTGGAGAAGCTTATGTCTTTTATTACCCTCTTGTTTGGCACTGCTGGATCATGTTTTCTTGAGTAAATAAAATCTTCACAAGGTCATTTCCCTGTTTTAAATGTCAAGGTCTTAGGTCTAGGGTTGAGTCAAGCTTTGTCTTGAGATGTCATAAAGGACCAGCAGGCCAGAGGGATGTCCATCATAAAGCATCATTTTAATAACTCTTATCATTGTACAGCTAATTTTTACCTTGTTTTCAAAAACCCTGTTTTTGAAGACAAAGGTCATTATCTCATTTTTGTAAAAATTTGTAAAAAGTTCAAATTCTCCGAAAGTTGGCATGCAGCCTTGGTCTCCTTTGCCAATACATCTCAGAAGCTATCCCTGCAAAAATTTTCAAGAGAAATCATCATTTCAACCAATTTATTTTGAAAAAAGGAAACCAGAAGTCAACAACAATTAATTCAAAAAAGTGTCATTTCGAAAACATTATAAAGTGGGTTTTGGGAAATTAAATTCAAAAGTGAGCCTATAAAAGCCCCTCCCTCCTCATTGGTAACTCATTTGCCTCTCAAGACTTCAAGAGAATACTTGTCAAGTCGATTTCAAAGTTCATTGGGCGAATTGGGCAATTACAGCGGCGCACTACGCATCAGAGGAGGCGCGCTACACGTTGGGGGCGCGCTACGCATCAGCGCGCATTTTCCAGTGCAAATTAACTCAGGTGCTACGCGTTGGAGGTGTGCTATGCATCAAGCTGGGCGCGCTACACGTAGGGTTTCTTGCTCAGGAAATCGCCAGCAAGCCACCAAAACTACTTCTCTCTCAAAATCTTTTTAGGTAGGCCTCTAATCCATGGTGATTTTGGTTTGGGTAAGATGAATGAGCAATGAACATGCAAAAAAAATGCCATGCTAATATGGAGTAAAAACCCTACCTTTCTATGTCAAAAATTAAAAATGTAAATGTGCTAGGGTTTCATTGAAATTTGTTGCCCAAGGTTACCCATTTTCCATTCCTCTTTCCCCATATTTTCATCACCATTTTCCTTGGAATTTTTCCATGTAATCATGTAATTTCCCTATTAAAAATCATTAAAATCCCTAAACCCTACTAATTCCTCAAACCCTATGTAAATTTCCTAAACCCTACTTCCCATTAAAATCCCACAAATTATGATTGTATATGTTCCATGTTCCTTTCCTAAAATTTCCTTTCACATTTGTTTTCCCTAATCCCCTCAATGTTCCCTTTTCCCTAACATTTCCCATGTGTGTTTGTCCCCTTGGTAACAGCATTTAAACAAGTCAAAACAACAGTTCAGTGGGTGCACAGTCAGCATTATTTTTCAGTCACTTGCCTCCAAAACCATGTCAGAAACTGAAACAGATTATGAGCAAAGTGATGACCGTGAAACAACACCAGAGGTAGAGGTGCCAAGGAGGCATCATAGGGGTGGTAAAGGTGGTCATCATGTCAGGGAGGAGCCCACCTCTTTGGCTTATCTACAAGCTTGTCCACTTGCAGTGACATGTTTCTGATACTAATCATGTTATGAATATTGCGAGAGAATCTCCCAAATTCAACACCACAGGGAATTGGTCCGCTTGTTTGTCCTACATTTGCACAATGGGCATGTGAATCTTGCAGGAGTGGACTTCACATTGTCACCCGAGATTGTTGCTCAAGCAACAGGGATACCCAATATTGGAGAAGAGTGGAACAAGCGCCAGCAGTTGGACAGATTTCATTATGAGCCATATATCAAACCTGTATATATGAGGCACCTAACTGTTGTTTTTCCCTTCAGATTCTTAAGAGATGAGTATGCACCTTTGATGAGGATCATCATTCGCTATTTCACTTGCGAGGGCAGATTTTCACGTTTATATTCGTACCATATCCGTTTGTTGATGCATTTCACACGGGTACGAATGATGAACATTCCATTCTTCATGTGCCGAAATATAGAGAGGATGGTGCCCTTGGTGCAAAGAAAGAGCCCAACACAGCAACACAAGAGCATCTATCACTATGCACTGATCAAGAGTGTGGTCATGTATCGGTTGGCACAACAGGGTATTCCATGGGAGGATTTCATTTCTCGTGACTTGTTCACAGTGCCACAGCCACCTCCTGAGGTTGTCTGTGATGAGGGAGGGCCTTCACAACAGTTTGACATTCCAGAGCCCGAGCATGTCAGTTCCCCTCCATTTGTTACATATCAGAGAGGCCACAGGGCCTTATTTGCATCTGCACGGCGAGTATTATCTTCACACCAGGTGAAAGGGGTCTCGCCTTCTTCATCAGCATAGCGAGTGTTATCTCCACCTCATGTGGAAGGGGCCTCGCTTTCGATAGCAGCACAGGTACCGGAGAGAGGAAAGCAGCCCATGATTGAGGAGGGACTGTCAGGTGATCCAGACATTGACATTATTGACCTTGACATCAGTTCTCTTAGCTCGGAGCTAAAGGAGATCATTCAGCAAAAAAAGGATGAAAATCGCTTGTTGCAACAGAAGTTGGAAATGGAAAATTGGACAATCACCTACTTAGAGCAGCGCAACAAGCAACTAGAGGATGAGCACACTCTTGATGAGCTGCGGAGGATCCATGAAGACCGCAACTTGGCTCGCAAGAGACCTGGTGATTTGACACCCATTGAGCGAGAGGCTATGCTCATCCGGGTCAATACTCATTTGGAGAAGTTGCTGGCCAAGGCAAACAGGGAAAAGGACATGCTCCGACACATGAAGAATCACTATTGGGCTCGAATGCATGTGTGTAAAGCAAGAATGAAGGTACTCAAAGGACGATTGGCCAAGGCACTAAAACGGAGAAAAAGGCCCGATCCCCTTAATATTTTGGCTAAGGCTTCCTTGAAGGAGCATGGCACTAAATGACACACCTTCAGCTCAAATTTTAGAGAATTTGGAGCAATTTTGGTCATTTTTGAATTTTTTTGGTCAAAAAACAGGTTTTTGCCCTCAACGCGTAGCGCGCCGCGCGCTACCCTGAAGATGGGCAAGTCCATTTCTTAAAAAATCAGCATTTTGGGATTTGTCATGACAAATTACACTTGCTGAGCAATTTCCAAGACATTTCATCAGGTTTTGAGCCCTCAGAAGGTCAAAAAACATGCAAAAAATGACTTTCTGCCACTTTTTGGACACACAGGAAGCAGTCTTGGGAGATTGCAAGTTTGGAGGGGCAAATGGACACCAAATTGAGAAATTCCACTTGGGTTGGAAAGTAGACATCCAGAAATTTACAACAAGTGTACTTTTACCTCATTTGGATGCCGGGAAGTTCCTCAAAAGTTGGATCAAAGGCGCGCTACGCGTAGAGAATTGGGGCGCTACACATCAGGGAAATTTGCCAGATTTTCACCTATAGCTCAGCAAAACGCAGATTTGACTAGTTTTGACTTTTTGGAGTGATTTTTCATCCTCCTTGATGTAATTGATGTGATTTTATGATGTCATGGCACTTATTTGTCTCTTCTAGAAGATTCATTCATAAAAAAGTCAAAAATTTAATGAATGAATTGGTTTCCTAGCTTATAGAGGCAAGTTGTTTTGACTGCCTAGATTTTAGTGCTCAGTTTAGAATTGGTTGAAACAACTCCTAGAAGGATGAGCTCGACCCCTAGAGGCAAGGAAAGGTGTTAGCTTGCCTATATTATGTATTTTCTTAGTCATTTTCATGGTTGGACTCTTGAGGGATAAGCTTAGACTGTTTTACACTTTGTATCTCTGCAATTTTGGCAAAGGAAAGACCAGGGTTTTGCAGCCCTCTTTGGGATTCCTGTGGTTACTTGTGTTGATGGTGTGCTTCTCTTATGTACTTGTAAGTTTTATTATGTGTATCATTTTCTCACTTTTCCTTCTGCAAATTAGGCAAATGAAGTGATAAGGTAGAATTCATGATTACTATGCTCTGCCTTTAAGTTTGCTTAATATCAATGTTTGCATCTATTTAAGGAGAACTCATGGTGATTTCTTGCTCTCCTTAGCTCCTCACCAGTCATTCCTATCCACCCAACTCTTTCAAAGGCATCAAGACAGTCTCCTACCTTGCCCCAAAAAGACCTCTGCAAAAGTTGTGTCCCATCCCCGCACCCAAAATTGCTTTCCCCCTGTTTTCCACCAAAACCCTAAAAATCTGAAATCAAACCTTCTCTATCCGTTTACTAGCCTAAAATCAGTGTTCTTTATTGGTTATCTCT
Source organism: Pinus tabuliformis (assembly GCA_031772625.1). Lineage (NCBI taxonomy): Eukaryota > Viridiplantae > Streptophyta > Pinopsida > Pinales > Pinaceae > Pinus > Pinus tabuliformis. The sequence continues at coordinate 1,279,954,440 of CM062807.1, read as the reverse complement.
GCCCTTTGAAGATCTTTGCCGAGATAGACATGGAGAGAGCCCTCTCCTATCCTTGTAGGGCTAGCTACGAGCCTAAGTGGTTTGATGTTGCCTTGGATTTTGCCTACTTCAGCCTGAGGCCAGATTCGAGCGCTAACAGCACCCTCAGAGGGGGTTTTTGATGAATGGATGGATCGAGATTTATTAATGTTTGCATTTAATGTCTGCTACTAATGTTGCACTTTTGTACTCTTAGTAGATGTTAGAACAAGTAGAGATAAATCGTTATTGCTTGAAGCTTATGAGTGGAACCAGTCATAAATGGTACTTTTATCTCTTGACCGATTTCTTCTTATATTCTTAAAGTGATATGCAGTTTTCAGTTGTTTATATGTTAATGCATGAATGTGTGGGTTACCATTTGGCACTTCTGTATGGTGGAGTCATTTATTTGTGCTTGATATATGAATAACTTATTATGCGATATGCTGTTCACAACTGTTTTGCTTAACTTTTTATGCAGAATGGTTTATCTTAATTGATTTCTATTCTTATGATAGTTGAATGATCTTTATTACCAGTTATTGTTCGAAATCTCTTTAGATCACATAACAGAAGAAATACACCCCGGGTTAGCGTAGATTAGATGTGTTGTTTCTCATTAGATTACAATAGCATAGAGTTAGTTTAGAAGTTTGAATTAAATTAGCTTAAAATAATCCTAGATCAGCATCATCCAACTCTACACACACACACCCCCCTTAGATTGGGAAACTGGTCCCATTATTCCCAGTCGGACCCGCTATACCAAACGGATAAGGAGCTGCCAACCAAGGTCCAGACCGGGTGGGTATCCCCTTTGTTGTCGACCCGATTTTCGGGGCTTCAACATATTTGGTGCTAGAAGGAGGGCCCGAACTATGAATGGCACCTAAATCAAAATCTAAATACCATTCTGAGAGTAAATCGCCCTCATCAACTCCCTCGACTTCCCCAGTACGTTTAAATCCAGAGTTAGAAGTCGCTCGAGTATCAACTGCTGCTACATACCCTAATATTTCAGACCAATTTATCATTGAACCCCCTGAAGTTCAAACTCTGATTCGCAAACTCCAGGGATTTTCTATTTTTACCCAGAAGTCTGATAAATCTCAAAGCAGCGTGACTTCGCAGTACAATCCTGCTCATCCCCTGACCAGATTAAAGAGTGAAAAATTTGGCATCCAGCCAACTGAATTCCCTCTCCCCACCAGGAAAAGAGCAAGGAAAACACCACCAGAGTCTGACAGTGAGACTCTTTCATCTACGTCGTCCATTTCAACTCCCTCACCGCGAAGTCAGCCACCCACATCTTCATTCCAAATCACTCATCCATCTTCCACAACCCCTCCTCTTCAATCATCAAAGATCATAATATCTTCATCTTCCCAGCATCAGGGATCATCCTCTGCACTTTCATTTACTAGCAGCTCAACGATGGCCCAGTCTCCATGGAACAATCCTGGGGCAGTTTTAATGCCTCCACCCTTGAGCCCAATACCAGCCCATCCTGAGAAATGGCTACCCAAATTCAATCTAGAAGCAGGAATGCTAGCTGAAGAGCATATTAATAATTTCATGCTTTCTGTTAATCTCAACGGAGTTACCAACGAGGATGTTGTCGTCCAGCTTTTTCCCTACACAATGCAAGGAACAACCAGGTCATGGTACTTTTCATTACCTTCCAGGTCTATCACAAGTTGGGACATTTTTCAAAGTCAATTCCTTACCAAGTTTGGTGATGACAGATCAATGGCGACGTTAATCAATGACCTATCCAATCTTAAAGCCGAGGCTAGAGAACCCATCAAAGATTTCAATTTACGGTTCAATAAAATCCTCAACAAAATTCCCGCTGCTTCCCAGCCTAGCGAAGAAGTGAGATGTGAATGGTATATTACGGCCTTACCATCGAACTTGGCAATCTTCGTGGATAGGGAAAATAAGACAACCTTAGTTGAAAACTTGACAGAGGCGATAGTAGTAGAGAAATGCATAGTAGCCCTGGAAAAAAGATCTGTGATAGAGGAACGCAAATATAAGAAAATCTCCTACAAGGAAGACCCCAAGAAGAAACAATCGAAAGATACTTTCGATTTGGAAGGATTACAAAAAGTGTTAAAAACCATGTCCAATGAGATGATTGACATAAAAAAACAAGTAGCAGAAACTTCTTCGAAAAATCCCTACAGAGCTTTTAAAAGAAATCTTTCAATGGAGGTGAAACCACCCAACGCTATCTCAAACGTTGAATCCGAAGAAGAAGAAGAAGAAGAGAATACCACTGAAGGGCAGACCGATGACGAAGAAGTTGTGGAACTACAAGGAATGTGGGATTTCATCCTCCCGCAAGAAGAAGATCAAGAAGCGTTTCCGGTTTGCACACTAAGCAAAAATCAACTTGATCCTCCCCAAACTACCCCTAAGCTGAAGGGCGCAAGCCCTGCAGCAAAAGATAAAGTCGCAACAAAGAAAACAACCGCTAAAGCGACTCAATCTAGCCCAGTCCAATCAGATCAAACACCTCCATCAAGAACACTGATTGTGTCGGATGAAATGGAGTACAACATTATTGATGACATGAAAAAGAATAGGGCTAATATCACTCTTTATGAGTTGAGCAAATTGAAACATCAACAGAAGATAATGATGAAATATTACATGTTGTGCCTACTACATCTTTGCCTACAGCTGTAGCTTCCCAGAACACGGGAAAACCTCCAACCAACATGATCAATAAGGTTGACCCAAATGACATCGCCTTGATTGGAGGAAGATCAAGGTCTCACACTCCCCCTTTTCTTCTCACTTATGAAATTTTCAACAAAAACGTGCACAATTGTTTAGTAGATTCTGGTGCTTCAACGAATATTTTACCCAGATCAATATGTGCCAAGTTGAATGTTCAACCGCAAAAATCCGCAGTGCGCATAGTTCATCTTGATCGGTCTCAAGTCGAAGTGATTGGTGAACTTAATCAAGTGACCATAAGATTGTCATCTAACCCGAAGGTATGTCAGGTTATTGACATTCCAGTAGCTGATATCCCTGAATTCTATGGCTTAATTCTTAGCAGGGATTGGTCCAAAAAACTCCATGGATACTTTTCAACTGACTGGTCGACATGTGGTTACCCTACAATGGTAAACCGAATCAAATAAAGGTTGAACGAGAGTTACACCAGAAGTACATAGTGACGAAATTGGAGGGAGAAAATGAAGCAATAGCATACAACAACAGTATCATAGGAAATTACTTGGTAGATTCTTTCCTCGGCAATTTCAATGCTCATACCTCACCTTACTTAGAAAATTCAGTTTTGTCCCAAGTCGAAAATTTTTCCCAAACTGATAATTCGAAGTGTGTTAAATTTTTAGAAAAACCTGTAAATACATCTTTGTTTTGGAAATTATATTTTGATGGCTCTAAATCTAATGAGGGAGCAGGAGCAAGATGTGTTCTGATTAGCCCAGACAGAAATAAGACCATGCTTACGTGCATACTTGAATTCGATTGCATAAACAATACAGCGGAATACGAGGCCTTGGTGCAAGGCCTATACAAAGCAATTGGGTTGAACATTAAGTACCTTAAGGTCTTCAGAGACTCTAAGATTGTCGTCAAACAGGTACGTAACACCATACATTGCCTATCAGGTCATTTGAAGCACTATCAATCTTTAGTACAAGATTTGACTGCACATTTCATAGCATTCAATATTTCATCAATCCCAAGACTCCAAAATATGAGCGCAGACTGTGGAGCACTGGAAAGGTATGTTTTTGACGAACAATTTAGTGACTTTTCAGTAACAATTATAACCCTCTCTGCATAATGAACTTAAATAAATAAAGAATTTTAATAGAATGTGTGAGAATTAGTATGGAAAGCGTAATCGCTGATAATTGTCATTTTTCTATGCAGGGAAAGGTGGAAACAAAGATCTGCCGTCCAAAACGGAAAGACAAAGGAGGAATAATTATTGTCCCTCTAGAAGGAAACCGGATGCAAACGAGATCGAAGCAGAATGACCCAGGGAAGAAAGAAGGGTTACCAATTCGGCGGAACAGGGAAAGAAAAGCAAAGGATTAACGGCTTGGCGAATCCCTCAGGATCTTTGATCCTGAGGGATCGCTGTTTTGCTTATTTTTGTTACCTAGATACCTCCGCCGTTAATTCTATAAAAAGGAACAGCACTGTTAAGCAGAAGGACTTTTTTTATTTAATCTTAAGATTCAGACTAAACTTTGATCATCGACTCTCACTGAGACTTGGTTTGTTGTACGTTTATTGATGCGTTAATATAAAAGACTTGGTGTTTATCTCATCTCTGCATCTGGAGTAATCTAAGGCGGTGTACCGTTGGAAGCTAAGGGCCCGACTCTGAAGGACACTTGCTTTTGTATCATTATAATTTGATTTCTACGTGATTTGCTTATCTCTATTGTTCAGCAATCTGACATACTTTTTATATGCTATTCCATGCTCTATTCCGACTAATCCATTAATGGTTTCTTCAGGAGATTAATATAGTGACTCTGTATCATATGAGTGAATCCTTTCAGAGTTGATTGCATGTTATCAGTCTAAGCCAGCTATTTCTGTTACAGAGCATTTGTACTGAATATTACTGTTATTGGGTTCGTGTGAAATCCCACTCGTTGGAATCCGGAAGTAATGTTGTTCTATTTGGAAACATAGTCATATCTTCTTTAACCATCACATTGCTATATTAGTGTGGTGTGTGAGTATATGGTTGATGCTTTTTGTTCCATAATTTATCAGTAAAGTATATTTCATCCAATTTTCTTTAAGAGAGAAGATTGCTATTTGATTGCAGAATGTGAGTTTAGTTCAATGGAGCAAGTTTAGTTCTGACTCGCAAGATCTAGTTTATTGGATTGCCGTTCCATTTACTGCTGTTCCATTTCATATTTGTTGTTCCATTTTCTGTTTGTTGTTCCATTTTACTTTCTGCCGTTCCATTTACTTGCAATTGCTGCTTTGGTGTGAGAGAAGGTCTAAGGCTGTAGAGAGCCTCAGCTGTCGCTGCCTAGCTCCCAGACCTATGGTCCATGCTCTACTTTTCTTTCCATCAGTTTCTAGAGGGATGGGTTATCGCTTCCGCACCCTTGACTGATAAGTTGCCTTGTGTGATTTTATGCCTTTAAAGTAGTCTAGTCTAGCATCCATTTACCCTTCTATTTTCTGAACACTGTACTACTAAGCATTACTCTAACGAATAGCCTCGGATTGAGATACTCTTTGCAATAACAAAGCATTCCTGGATTGACTTATTAATGTGGCATAACTAGAGGTGAAAGAGACCCTTGTTACAGCTCTACATTTTGGCGCCGTTGCTGGGGAAAGAGTATAGCCATTTGTCTTTTATAGAGTAGTGTACGAGTCTGCTAGGGGAGAGTTGGATTTTAAAAACGGAAGGTAAGAACCTGCATACGGAGCATGTAAAAGCCCTGCTCCACCGTCCGCTTTCCTGGCAGAATTGTGGGTTGAATAGAATTTGGTAGTTTATAGAGTGCATGACTAAGCAGAAAAAGCCAGAAAAATTTATCAAACCTCCATTCAAACCCGAAAAATCCAAAGGGCCGGTGACCCTTGGCCGAACAACCTTCATAGACGAAATCTATAAGAAAACTGAATCTCAGCCATTAGTAGGGCTCAGGAAAACCAATTCTAAACAGCCTACTAGTTCCCTTCAGGCCGCAGGATCACCATCTGTAGCCTTCGCTGAGGTGCATAGTCAGACTAATGAACAGGACTTTCAAGAAATTGAAAATTCTATTCCAGAACGACTGCAGGAAGGGAATCTAAGCAATCTTTGTGAAGGAGAAGGGGAAACAGGGGAAGTTGAGGAGCCAAGATCTCCTCCTAGGATAATTCAGCCATTAAAAAGCCCAGATAAAGGGAGCACTACAAAAATCATTGTTGAAGGGATTCAATCTCCTCAAGCAACAAGGACTCTCATTATTCCAGACGAAGGAAGTGCTATTAAAACAATCCCTGTTAAGGCCGTTCCTTCTCCGCCTAGGAATACCCTCCTAGAAATCCCAGAAGGTTACTGGCACATATTCGATCCCATGGCACAGAATCAGCCAAACACTCAAACTTCTACATTACAATATCCTATAGTGGATTCCGCAGCAAATGCTCCTATGAAAGCAATTCCCCTCCAACACATTCCTACATTTCACGGACTTACATCAGAGGACCTTGATGCATTCTTATTTCAATTTGATGTGTTATGCAGGGGATATGATTACACCACTGACCCCCAGAAATTAAAATTGTTCCCCTCCACCTTGAAAGGGGCAGCTTTAAGATGGTTTATGGGTTTAGGTGGTGGAGTTATAAATAACTGGGAGCAAATGAAGGAATGTTTTCTAAAGAAATATCAAGATTACTGTAGGTCTAGAGAACTAAAAGATGAAATATTTCAGATGATAGCTAGACCAAACGAAACATTAGAAGAATATGTAGAACGCTTTCAGTATAATCTACAAAGATCTCCATATGCATCACTACCTCTGCCTGATAATGTGTTAAAAACAGCATTGATCAGAGGCATGAAGGAACAATGGATTGAAACATTAAATATCATGGGAAAAGGGGATATTTATCAAGAGAATTTTTCTGACATCATCGACTTATGTATTAGGAGCTCGAGAGGTAGCACAAGGACAAAACCAGTAGAATATGATCAGTTTGTCAGAGATAACAAAATATCAACAGAAGGAGTAACACGTGTAGAACTTGGGAATTTATTAGAAAATTTTAAAACTGATATTCTAGGGACATTAACTACACAACTTGATATTGTGCAGGCTAAACAGAAGCAGATGGAGGCAGAACAAAATTTGGCGATCTTCTGCCCCCGATGTAGAAGAAAACATAGTCATAAGGAATGTCCACTGGATGCAGTTCAAACATGTGCTATCTGTAAAAAAGACCACCTTACTGAGAGCTGCCCCTCACTTCCTGGATTGAAGGCAGTATATAAGGAAGCAGAAGAAGAGCCAAAATCAACATACTTCATTAACCAACATCACCAATGGCAACCAAGGCAATCTGGTATGTTTTCAGACCCAACTTCTTCTTTCCAGCCTCCGCAGTATAATACTCAGCAATATAGTATGTGGCAAAACCAATCTCAACCCCCATTTCCGAACTGGTCATCACAACCCTTTCCTTCTCCAAATCCGTGGATGAATCAGACAAGCCAATGTGGTTGGCCGAATTTTCCCTACGCTCCACCATATTGGCAGAATAACCCATATCCTCCACAATGGACCCCCCCTACTTCACAAGGTTCACCTTGGCAGACAAACTGGCCAAAATCGACATATCAGCCAACAGGAACTATTCCGCTCCCTCAACTGACTCTGCCAGCTTTACAACAAAATCCCCAGTCTAATCTGAGACCGCAACTCCCAGCCCAACCCAATCCCAATCCAAATAATAGATCGGTCCAATCCCTCCAAATCATAGAATCATCAGAAATCAGACCTGATCTGAGGGAGTGCAATGATCTTCAGTTAAGATCTGGACGTATAATAGAAACAGAGGGAGATAAAACAGTTCACATTGAAGATCAGTTACCAACAGAACAACCGTTACAACAAGAGGGTGTAAATAAGGAGCAGACTCATCAGAAAGCAAGTACATCCTCCCCTCCCTTCCCAGAACGATTAGTCATACCACGACCTGTACAATATCCAGACTTTGATATTCTGGGAGAGTTACAAAATCTGTACATAAGAACTCCTTTCCTCCAAGCTATTCAAGACATCCCTATATATGCAAAAAATATAAAAGAATTTTGCATAAAAAAACCAAGGAGGAATGCAACCACTAACCCAAGAGTCCAGGTAGTCGGCACTTTATCTGACCTGTTATCAGGAACACCCATTAAATATGAAGATCCGGGAAATCCAATCGTAACTGTTCAAATCTATGGTCAGACCCTGACTAATGCTTTAGTTGATCTAGGAGCTGCAATTAATATTTTGACAACTTCTACTTGCAAAAAGCTCGGCATTACATCAGTAGAACCCACTTCTACTTTGTTAGAATTAGCCGACCGATCTGTAGTTCGACCGGAAGGTACTCTATACGATGTCATGGTTTCTATAGATTCTTGGGAATACCCAACCGATTTCCTGGTAATTAATCCAAAAACCCGACTGGATGGACACCCGCTAATTTTAGGTAGACCTTGGCTTGCTACCACCGACACTTACATTGGTTGCCAGCAGGGAAACATGACCATAACCAGAGGACCAGATATTAAAAATCTAGTCCTATACCCTCCAGCACAGCCAAGTCTGTCAATGATAAAAACTAACCAGCACCTTGTATCATATCTTACTGACAATATCAGATCACCATTGACCATACAGAAGGCCCTGGACTTTAAAGACCAAACAGAAGACGATGCTATCAATAACTTCATTAGTCAAACTGAATCTAGACCTCACACACAGTGTTTCATGATAGAAGCTGCATTCGATAGCGAACTAGAAGAAGATCCCTTGAAAGACACACATGACCAAACGATACCTGTGACTTCTGTTGCCAATAGTAAAGTAGTGGAAATTGAACCGGGAAAAACTCTAAACATCAATGCCAACCTTACACTGGACCAAGAAATAAAACTCATCCATCTGTTATGGAAGTATCAAGAAGCATTTGCGTGGGATTACCCTGATATGAAAGGGATTGATCCCCAATTATGCACCCACCATATTGATATAGAAAAATATGCAAGACCTGTCCGTCAACCGCAAAGAAGACTCAACCCTCATTTAAAAGATGTTGTAAAAGCTGAACTTCAGAAACTTTTAGATGTTAATTTTATTTACCCTATTTCTGATAGTAAATGGGTCTCTCCGCTTGTGGTTGTACCCAAGAAGAATGGGAAATGGAGGATTTGTGTGGATTATAGGGAGTTAAACAAAGCCACACAAAAATATCACTTCCCTCTCCCATTCATAGACCAAGTATTGGACACTTTAGCAGGAAAGAAATTCTTTTCTTTCCTGGATGGCTTCAGTGGATACAATCAGATTCAAATTGCCCCTGAGGACCAGGATAAGACTACCTTTACTTGTCCTTGGGGAACGTTTGCATATAGGGTTCTACCCTTTGGCCTATGTAATGCTCCTGCCACATTCCAAAGGGCTGTTCTTAGCATCTTTGCAGATTTAATAAATGATGGACTTGAAGTGTATATGGATGACTTTACACCATATGGAGATGATTTTGACCCAGCTCTAGATACTCTAGAAAAAGTCCTACAGTGTTGCATTGCTACCAGGCTTTGCTTAAGCCACGAAAAATGTTATATGATGATGACTGAAGGGCTTATTCTAGGACAATTTGTCTCAGCAGCCGGCATTCAGGTAGATCTGGCCAAAATTCAAATACTTTTTCTTATCCCCACCCCCACTACTCAAACAGAGGTACGCAGCTTTCTTGGATTTTCTGGGTATTATAGACGATTCATAGAACATTATTCACACATTGCTGCACCTCTATATACACTAACTGGTAATGTTGATTTCATGTGGACAGAAAAATGTGACCGCGCTTTCTAGGAATTAAAGAAGCTTGTATCAACAGCTCCAGTCCTTCGAGGACCAGACTGGAATTTACCATTCCAAATCTCGTCTGATGCATCAAATACAGCAATTGGTGCAGTCCTTGGGCAAGAAGAGGATAAAAAACCATATGCTATTTATTATATCAGCAAAAATTTATCCCCTGCTGAATTGAATTACACTGTTACTGAAAAAGAATTCCTCGCTGTAATACATGCTGTCAATAAGTTTAGACATTATATTACAGGCTATCCCGTTGTTTTATATACAGATCATTCTGCTATTAAATATTTAGCAAATAAGCCTGTTACAAATGCTAGAATAACTAGATGGTTGATCTTATTGCAGGAGTTCGATATCACAATCAAGGATCGACCCGGCAAGGAAAACCCTGTAGCTGATTTTCTCTCTCGAATACCAAAATCAATTGAGGCAGCAGCAGTGGAAGACCAATTTCCGGATGAGCACCTGTTTGCCATTGCTGTTCAAACACCCTGGTATGCTGATGTTGCCAATTACCTTGTAGTAGGTAAGCTACCACAACACTTAACCCCTAATGAACGTAAGCATATTTTTCAGAAGAGCACTCGATTTTCGTGGATCGGGGGACAATTGTTCCACACAAGGGCAGACATGCAAATTAGGAGATGTATTCGAGAAGATGAAATTTTCGACATCTTAAAAGCCTGTCATGACGGACCATGTGGGGGACACTTTGCTGAAAAAAGAACAACACATAAAGTATTGCAGACAGGATACTACTGGCCTACAATTTTTAAGGATGCAAAGAAATTTGTCCAAGCCTGTGACAGCTGCCAGCGAGCAGGACGACCTGGTCAAGCCGACGAAATGCCTTTGAGGCCACAATTAGTCATTGAACCATTCGAACGATGGGCTCTTGATTTCGTTGGACCCATCAACCCATCATCAAACCAGAGAACATATATCTTGGTAGCCACAGAATATGTCACTAAATGGGTTGAGGCCGAAGTGTTGCCTAGAGCTACAGAAGATTCTGTAATACAGTTTCTGTTCCATTTGTTTGTACATTATGGCCTTCCGAGAGAAATAATTACAGATGGAGGACCACAATTTTCTGGAAACAAATTAGCTGCAACACTTAACAATTATCACATCCAGCATAAAATTACTACCCCATATCACCCGCAGGCGAATGGGCAAGTAGAAAGTAGCAATAAGGTAATAGAATCAATTTTAACAAAAACCATTGCTTCACATAGGCGTGATTGGGCCGCCCGACTACCTGAAGCACTCTGGGCTTACAGAACCACATGGAGAAGTACCACTGGTTATTCACCCTATCAATTAGTGTTTGGAAAACAACCTATTTTCCCCATAGAATTCGAAATCCAAACGTTACGAACTGCACAGGAAGTTGGCCTAGATTTAAGTGAGGCACAAATTAATCGATTACAGCAGATTAATGAATTGGACGAAATAAGGCTCTCTGCATTACAAAATACAACACTTATTCAACAACAGCGAGCTAAATGGCATGATGCACTCATCAAGAACAAAGTCTTTCACGAAGGGGACTGGGCTCTGTTATATGACTCTCGGTTTCAGGATTTCCCTGGGAAACTGCAGACTCGTTGGTTGGGACCATACGAAATCCAGAAAGTACATGATAATGGGACCCTTACTCTGATCACAATTGATGGTTCTGGATATGCATTCAAGGTAAATGGCCACCGAGTTCGTCTCTATCGCAGGCCACTCACTCGGGAATCCTTCTGTCAGCAGCTACGTCAAGACACTGACATGGAAATTTTAGGAGAGGAAGTAAAATCTTCCTCACCTATAATTCAGTAAGGAACACATTTTTTTTATGACTTGTACATAAGTTCTTGTATATACGTTTTCTTAACATTTCTTTGATCTTTCTTTTTTAATTTTGCTTTTTACATTCAGCGTGTCTTTGCTGTTCCTTTTTCAAAAGGAACAACATTTGCTTGTTTTTGTGTTTTTGTTGTTCCTTTTCAAAAGGAACAACATTTCTGAGTTTTTGTTGTTCCTTTTCAAAAGGAACAGCATTTGTGAGTTTTTGCTGTTCCTTTTCAAAAGGAACAGCATTTGTGAGTTTGTGTTGTTCCTTTTCAAAAGGAATAGCATTTCTGGGTTTTTGTTATTCCTTTTCAAAATGAACAACATTTGTGAGTTTTTGTTGTTCCTTTTCAAAAGGAACAGCATTTGTGAGTTTTTTCTGTTCCTTTTCAAAAGGAACAGCATTTCTGGGTTTTTGTTGTTCCTTTTCAAAAGGAACATCATTTGTGAGTTTTTGCTATTCCTTTTCAAAAGGAACAACATTTGTGAGTTTTTGCTGTTCCTTTTCAAAAGGAACAACATTTGTGAGTTTTTGTTGTTCCTTTTCAAAAGGAACAACATTTGTGAGTTTTTGTTGTTCCTTTTCAAAAGGAACAGCAGTTGAGAATTTTTGTTGTTCCTTTTTCAAAGGAGACAACACTCATGATCTTCGGTTGTTCCTTCTCAAAGAACGGCATCTCAACTATTTGTTTTGCATGGATTCTTCTCTCCTGTTCCTTTTTCAAAAAGAACACCATAGCCATGTTTTTTCTCTCTGTGATGATTCATATTGAGGATGCTTTTAGCCATGTTCTCTCCAGTCTTTAAGATACAGCTATGCACTTATGCAATGAACATAAATTACGACATACCGAAGTCAGCAGATCATAAGATCGCTATCTTTATAGAGCCTAGTATTGATAAGAGGACAAGAGGAGGGACATACTTACCTCTCATCTCTGTTGTCATTGACTTATTCCCATTGTTTTGATTGGTTATCTTTATCATGGCGATTTCCTTAAAACTTTTCTTTGATTATTACTTAGGGATAAGAGCAGAGGATTCATATCTTCCTTTTGGGATGATAGGACTTCTTCCACCATTCCCAATCTTAAGGAGTGCTGAACCACCCTTATGTGTAAATAAATAAGAAAAAAGTGTTTTGCAAAAAAAAAAAAAAAAAAAAAATGAATATGGATTGTCAAATGCAGGATAGGGGGTTTCATCACGAGCCATCCTACCATGATCATCAGGTTGGAAGCGAAGTGGCATTCCCAGTATGGCCACCACACCAGGGATATGGTCCAAAAGGTACACTAAATAAACAGATCTTGGAACAGGGGGTCTCATCACGAGCCGACCTGTCCACGTTTCGCACCTTCCTTGTGAATGGCATTATGGCTACCTTGTTACCAAGCCAGCATAATGGCCTGCATTTTGACAAAATACTTTTTATACACAAAAAGGATCATGGTTCCAGGGGTGAAATAAACAACTCTGCCAAGGTTATGAACACCTGTCGGCAGCAGAGCTCTATTAATGGTATCGAAGTCATAATGGTTACACCAACAGGGATGATATTAATACTTCTTTGTCTCTTATATCCTATAAATAATTCATATTTCATGTCCCAATAAATATATCGCATGAACACTCATTACCACCAATCATGGCAACGGAACTGACAATGACCTTTGGAGACTTCGTACGATTGACAGACGTCCCATCCCCCGGCCTCGCATCATATTACGCAGGCTCTTATGTAAAATGCGATCTGCCTTTTTGCCTCGATTTCAGTATTTCGTTGTCCATCTAAAACATGGCGTAATTTTATATGCTGTTCCTTTATGACTGGTTACACGATGGCTGCTGCTCCTCTATTTGACGGCTGGGGCAGCCTCTCACATCGCGGGGGGGGGGAAGGTAATCTCATTACTCCACAAGTTACGTGTCAGCACACCATTCGAGGTAGATAGTGTACGAAGGTATGGCATGGTTTAATGGTATGATAATTCTATTTTATGCAAAGTTGCCATCCACAATCCATTTTTGTTGCATACTCTGTTTTTTTCGCGACGATCACCTTCTCTGCGTCTCAAAACAGCACAGGCAGTTGCTGTTCCATTGGAAATACTTAGTGGAACCATGGGAGGAAAGGCAATCCGAAGCGAACCTCAGGAATTGACAGTCTCTGCTGCTGTCCGGGAGATCCTGGAAAAGGCTGGATGGCTGAATTATTTCAGTCGCCTACAAGAATCAAATGAGACAGTGGCGTTGGAATTTCTGCAAAACTTGCAGGAGGACTACTCCATAGTAAGAGAAAGGCGGATAGCGGTCACTGATGATGTAATTGTAGAAGTCTCAGGACTACCAGCCACCAGACCTGTATGGACACTGAGGAAAGAAAGACTACAAAAGATTATGGAGATTTTTCAGGATGAAGGCCAAAGCTTGACAATGAAGGGGAAGGAAGTTCTGCCAGCAACGTTAGGAGAACCCTGGACCGAATTAGAAAAGATAGTATAGAGCTACATTACTTGCAAAGGAAGGAAAGACGTGGTAAGACCACGCCATCTTAAACTCTTAGCTGTTTTGAAAGAAAAATGTTCTGTAAATCTACCTGCACTTTTAAATTCACTATTGCATGATGCGGCCCGAAGCCTGAAAACGGCACAGAACGTAGAAGCAGTTGTTAGCCACCATGGATTGATTCGATTGATAGTGAGCCATAGTCTCACTCAATAGCAGAGCAGCTGGGAGGATCTCATTGCATTGATTGAGGGGGGATTGGCTGCACCATCCCCAAAACCTAAACATTCATCTAGCACACTGGAACGATCAGAGACACGCAGAGAATTGGCAGCAGGAAAACGTGTTGCTCCAAAACGTAAGCATTCTTCAAGTACACCGAAGCGACCAGAAAAATGCAGAGAAATGATAGCAGAAAAACCTGTTGCTTGTACACCTGAACAACCTGAGAAACCAAGAAAATTAGCCCGGCTAGCTCGAATACGAGGGAGGCTGGAAAAGATTCGGGAAAGCACCAGCCAACCAATTGAGATTATAGACGAACCTCTAGAACCAGAAGGTGGACCTGCTGAGCACTATAGCCCGGCTCCGACAGCAAATTCGGATTCTGAAAGCCAATCTGAGGATACAAAGGAACACCAGGAAAAGAAAAAGGGCCACTGCAACAAAATCCCGTAGGACAAGAAGACGAAGGACTTACAGCCGCCCTATTGGTCAAAACCCTGCTAGAAGACCTACTGCTGTTCCAAATGACGTTGAAGAACAAACTACTGTTCCAAACAATGTTGAATAACAGACCGCTGTTCCAATTGACACTGAAGAACAGACGGCCGTTCCAAACAACGTTGAGGAACAGACTGTTGTTCCAATTGACACTAAAGAATGGACTTCCTTTCCAATTAAGACAGAGGGACAGGATGGTGTTCCATTGACAGGGTAACCACAACAACCTTTCATCCGTGTTAAGAAAGAAAAAGAGAATAAAGAGATCCAAACAGAGGCACCACCCTCGGGGGTAATTCGGGTTCTGAAATCCAAACAGTATAACAAAAAGGTTCAGGTAAAACTCCCGGCCTCTAGGTGTTACACTAAAAAATGTCACCATGGCTATGTACAGTTAATATGGCTCTATCAATAGTCATGCTATCCTCCTGGGCAACTCTTAAGCCTCTGCTCTCCATGTCAAACTCCAAAAGAGAGAGAAAGTCTTTATAAATGTATTTATCTCTGGGTACGCAGGTTCTCTCAACCTTGCCTGCGGGTACGCACCTAATGTTCACAATAACTGTGTACTTGGACGCTCTGTATGTAAAGGGGCAGGTGCGTACTCCTGTAAAGGTTAAAATGCGCAAGTTTCATCTTTAAAAAGTTACTTGTGGTCATTTCTAGAGCATTCTAGAAGGTTGTTTGATGAGTATTGAGCACCTCCAGATGGTTCATGTACCCATATGAAAGAGGAACTTATCCCATCAAGAGAGGAGCTATCCCACCCAAAGAGGGGATTATCCCATTGATGGTGGACCTGATTAACTTCCTCTTGAGCACTATAAATACAGGCATTGGGCCAGAAGGAGGGGAGGTTGAAAGCTAAACATTTCTAAGGGTAGATGCTGCAGAAATTAGGACTCCCATTTAGAAGCTTGTGAGGAGAGATTGTCATCTTTGCTTGTTCTATTTGGAAGTGGGTGAGCTTTGTCAAAGTAAAGGAGAACTCTTGATGGACCCTAGGAGGGACTTGCACAACACCAAGGCTCAGGTTGTAATTGTTCCTTTTGTTTCCTATTAATGCAAATGAGTCCATTCTTCTCAATAGCTTGTTATTTATGAGTTGTTTCATATACTCATTGGTCTATATGTTAAATATGTTTTATCTTATGAGATTATCAAGTGCTATTTAATCGTTTGATTGTTAGTGGATGCAGGTTTCGAAGTGAAGGAGGAGCTCATCCGGATCGGCGAGGCTGGACTACTACAACAACGTTGGACTACAGGTAGGATCTAAACACTTGATTTCTTGTATAGTAAATGCATGTTTAGAGAAGGATTGCTCTTGTTTGTCTTGTTTGTCACTAGAGAGTCTTAGGCTCCTAGGGAGGTTGATTTGTGTCCGCACCATCGACTCTTTCCGCCTGACAAAATGGCGACTCCGTTGGGGAATCCATTGATGAGAAAGTTTTGTTCCTTTGTATGCAACTTTGATCTGAGAAAAGTCATTTATTTTCTGGTTTTTGGCTCTGTGACTTTGTATTTGGGTGGGTTAGCTTAGGGTTAGATTGAATTTAGTTTTTCTTGGTTTTTTCAGTAGTACGCACCCTCTGGGTATTGTACAGTGCGTACTTGTACGCACTGTTTTTGTGTGCACAGAGCGGGCCCGCACCTGGCTTAACAGGTTGCCTGCGTACCCTGCTAAAAATTAAGAAATTTCCATTTTTTGCATTTTTTCTCTTAAATTTTGCTTTTTCTTAGATTTTACTGCCCAGATCCATTAGTCTCTTGTCAAAGATCTTCACCTGAACTTGTTTCGATAGCATTGAGTGTTTTAGTGGATTTCATAGAACTTTAAGCCCTAGGGTTTGATTTTTGGGTAGGTCCTGTAGTGACTTTGGCGGTAGAAGTTGTCAAGCCTTAGATATCTCTGGTTTTGTCAGCCTTCTTAGAAGTCGGACCTGTCATAAAGTCTACCTGTGAGAGCAACTTACCTTTGAGTGGTCTCTTTGGAAAATTTCGAAGTGCTTGTTGATTGAGTATTGAATTCCATTTTACGAAAAGAACAAAAAGATTTGAGTTTTGTTTTGACTGGTCTTTTGATTCTGCATTAGCTGGTCCTTGACTTGATTGTGGTCAAGTAAAACAACCTAGAATCATCCTTGTAGGCTTTTGCCTCGTTAGGTTTGCTTTAGAGTAAATTTTCTTTTGATTTTCTTGTGAGTCAAGTTTTTCATAGATTTTATAGCTTTTGAGATTGATTTTCATTAAAATAGATTTATATGCTTTATTAGATAAGAGAAAATACAAAAACATCTCCTTTGAAAAGTTTTGATTCAAGTAGCTTTGAGGGGTTTTGAAAGAAAAAGAATTTTTCGTGCACGTAAGGAGTGGTCATGTTTGTATGCTTGGAAAGATAAAGAGAATTGTTTCTTTGATTGTCTTTAGTAAGAAAGTTGTTTTCTATAAAATTTGCATTTTCCAACTCTCTTAGTTAGGAGTTTCATCGAAAGAGAAAAGTAGTGTAAATCATCCTAAGTGCATCTTTGTAGTGGTTTGAGTTGAGTCTACACACCATTGGTTTCATTTCCGCTACCTTTCGTCTTAAGGAAACCATAAAATTAACGCTTAAAGTAAAATCAACGTAGTAACTTTTATTTACTAAGGCTCTGAAACACCAATTTAGATCAGGCTAGTGTCTTGGAGTAGGAGAGTAATTAACTCTCCAAGACAACAAAACCAAACAAGTAGCTTATCTTGTGATAGAATAAATCCAATTGTCTCATTTGTACTCTGGGAAAGCTCCTCTTAAAGGAGAAGCACGAGCTCGTGTCCGAACCAGTGAGGGGATCAATCCTCCCTCGTTGGGAACGACGCCAGACATGCACGTATTACAAACGGTAAACCTCGGATTAACCATTGTCGAGGAGCCAGGGGTCACTTGTCGGTAAACCTTGGATTATTGTCAAGGAACCGGCAAGGGGATTGAGCTTGATACTCTACCCTTGCGTGCTGTCGGAGTGTAGACTGTTCCCCCAGGTGCATTTGTTGCGGTTGGTAACCTTAGTGACCATTATCTTTAGGATTCTACCGAGGTGACGGTGGAGGGAAGATCCCACTATACCTGGAGCAGACGTCGGCTAGACTCACTTGGATTTTCCGGGGGGTTCACTTCACTCGAGACGGTTAAAGTGGAGGAACTTGTGCCGGTCTATTCATTAAGCAGGTTGTCGGGGTAACTGTTCCACCCGCCACTTCTGTACTGAATCCGGCGATGTTGGGTTTCATCTCCAACTAGCGTTTTCGGTCTGGAAGGCTACTGTTTGTGCTTGGTTTGACGCCCTAGATTCTTTAGGCGTGTGATTCAAATTTGTTTGGTTCTCTAGAGACTTTAGGTCATTTGATTTGATATTTTACTTTGTTTTCGTGTGTAGTAGTTAAAAGTTTTTAGCTGTGGCGGAATTACCGAGACAGTCCCGTAGACTTCGGGGCCAGTCTCCTGAAGTTGTTTTTGTGGCTGAATTGTTGAGAAGATCCCGTAGACTTTGGGGTGAACCTCCTCGAGACGACCCTAGTAATCTAGAAGGTTTGAAAGTCCTCGTAACTCCTCCTAGTGGCAGTAGAGTAGGTTCACCTGAAGAAGGAGAGTCTTCGTTGGTAGTCCATCCAGATTACCAAGGTTTAGAGACAGGTTACAATCCTGAAGCTGTTGCAGTTTCCGAGCTTACTGGTAGTTTTTCATCTACTAGTGATATAGGCGAAGAACCTGAAATATCTGAGCCTGTTACTCCAACTTCTAGTGTTCCTGATTCACCTAGGATTGAAAGAGTCATAACCGAGAATCTTCCTTCTGGTTTGATAGCTATTGAAGAACTTACTCCAGAAGAAGAAGTACGCCCTATTCTTGAAGATCAACCTACTCTTGACTTAAGAGAGCGTGAATCTATCTTTTACAGTCCACCTAGGAGTACTACTTGGTATCTTTCGTTAACTAATTATCTTGACAACTCAGGGATAAGTTTTTCTCCACCTCGTACTCCTTATCCACCCGGAGGTATTTATACTCCTGTAAATATGTCTAGTTCGTCGTCCGTGTCTACTCCATCTCCTGAAACTTTCTTGTATGGTGGTCCTTCTGTTCCTACTGGGTATCAATCACTTTCTGGTACCTTTGCGGGAGCATCTCCTCAACCCATTGATCATGGGTTATTAGCTGGAAACAATGGTAATATACCATTGGGTGTAGGAGACATTTACATGATGTCAGGTTCAGTTCCCGTTTCCCAACCTCAAGGTGGTCAATTTCCGCCTGGGGGGCAGCCTCAATTAACGCCTGGGGGGCAACCTCAAGGTACACAAATTGTGTCTGGGGGGCAACCTCAAGGTCAGTATGTACCTATGGTGCAATACATGCCTCAAGGCCAACCCCAGCCTCAATATGTACCCCAGGGTCAACCTCAGTATCAATATTTACCTCAAGGGTATCAACCCCAAGGGTATCAACCTCAAGGGTATCAACCTCAAGGTCAAGGTCAACCCCAGTATCCGTATTTACCTCAAGGTTATCAACCTCAAGGTCAATACTCGGGTCAAGGTTATCAACCACCTCAAGGTCAGTCATATGTTCAAGGTATGGGAACTGCACCTTTCAATTTTCAATCCTATCCTCAATCCAGTTATGGATCTCAGTATCCTCAACCTGTTATGGGTCAATACCCCGGAATGATAGTGTGGAATCCCTCACAAGGTCAACAGGTGTTGTAGCCAAGTATACAGTCGTTACCTCAAACTGGACAACCTGTAGTTTCTGGTCCACCCCAGCAACCGCAACCTGTCCAGTCAAGTGTTCAAACTTCTGTAACTTCGGTAGTTACTCAGCTGCCAATCGCACCTAGTACTCCATCTCAAACGGCTGCTGCAACTACCGCAACATCTACCACACTTACTTCTGGAGTATCGACAGCTCCGGTTTCTACTGTCTCTGCAACCACCCCTCAGACATCTGTACCGTTGTCTGGATCCACGATTCAAACCACGGTCCAGATGCCTGTAGGGCAACCTGGTTTAAGTACTGTTGTAACAAGTCAACCACAATATACGTATCAACAACACCAGGGACAGTACCAATACGGGCCTGCTGTCCAACAACCGGTTTACCAGTATCAACCGTATCCTGGGTATACTTATCAACAACCTCAGCAACCCCAGTACGGTCCGGTTAATCCTGGTTTTCCAGGAGGATATAATATCCCGAATGCGATTCCTGTTCCAAGTTATCCTAGATATCCTTCTCCTGGGGCTGGTCTTTTGACCCAGAGTTTTAGAGATCCTAACCGGCAATTGCCGTTTATTGCAACTTTGGATTTACCCGACTTGACGCGCCTAACGAACGATCCAATAAATTATCTTTCGTTCTGGCCGCCAATGCCAAATAAGTTGCCCAGCGATATACCCAAGTTCGAAGGTAAGTCTGGAGAGGATCCATCAAATCACGTGATGACTTACCACCTCTGGTGTGCTTCAAATTCTATCTCGGATGATTCGATCCGCTTACGTCTTTTCCAGCGTACACTCATTGGTCTCGCGGCCAAGTGGTACATTGAGTTACCACGGGCCTCTTTTTACAATTTCAGCCAGTTAGCTACCTCGTTCTTAACTCACTTTCAGTTGCCAGTCAGATACGATAACGGCACGGAGTTATTAACTTCACTAAAACAATCGACGTCCACGTATATTTCTGATCACATTCATGAGTGGAGACGTCGAAGAAGGTTAGTGAAAGTTTTTATCCCGGACCAAATCTTAGCTGAATGGTTTGTCAAATCATTATTACCGAAGATTACTGAAGATGTAGCTAAGGCCGGAGTAGTTACTGAGGAGCAAGTCATTGCTCAAGCCCAGTATCTTGACTTAGTTTATACTCAGTCGGGTACATTACACGAGAAGATCCCAGATCTTCCAAAATCGAATCAAATCGCTGCTGCTCTTTCGGGATCTCATGCTGCTGATGGTATGATTGGTACGGTGAACACAAAGAGCAAGAAGAAATCTTCCGAGAATTCTACTACTCCTATAATCACCTTGCCTGATTCCCCAACAGGAGAGTCTTCTCCTGAACTTTCCGCCGATATTCATGTTGTGGAGTCATCTACGGCCAAATCAAAAAACGGTGGAAAGAAGAAAGGAAAGAAGAAGGCTAAAGCTGACAAGGCTCCGAAGGAGAAAACAGAAAATTCGGAAACCAATGACGAAAAGCGCAAACCTCGATATCCTTGTCTTATTTGTGAAGAAGATCATTTTACAAGAGATTGCCCGCATCGGGCCGAGGTTGCGAAAATAGTCAAAGGTTCTTCCACTCCTGCTGTGTTGAAAGATCCTTTTCCAAAGCAGGAGAGTAAGATGATAGGTTCTTCCTCGACTGCCAGTGAAGAACCCATTTTGATGATGTCTCATGTAAGGATTGCGACCCGGTCGCAAGATTATGGTAGTAAGAATCCTGTTGATGGTAAAGAAGCAGAATCTTCTCATTCTAATCCATCAACCTTAGCTCCTGGTTCAGATCCACTACAGATCGAAAAACCTAACCCGGACTTAGTAATCAAACCGCCCGCCAAGGGTGTACTTCGGAGGTCTGCTTTCAATCCACATGCGAGAGCAGCCCAGAATTACAACATTGTTTAGGACTTAGCTGTTTCACCCTCAGCAATGTCGGCTTTAGAGGTGCTGCAATCATGCCCAGCACAACAAAAATTACTTTTGTCGGCTATAGGAGCTGTTGATATTCAGGACCCGAACCTGATAATCTTCGATCTAGAAAATAGTACACCGCGTCTCCCTCATCAGATGGCTTTCCAGATTCCAGTGATAGTAAAAAACAGGCCTATTCATCGGACTGTAATTGATGAAGGAGCTTCTACGTGTATTATGTCGATTCAGTGTTGGAGATCGCTTGGTTCTCCTTCACTGAACCAATCCCCGACCATCCTTAAGGCCTTTGATGGCCGTGGGTTCCGCCCGTTTGGTATTCTACAGGAATTGCCTATAGGGGTAGAAGGTAAAACCGTTAGTCTGGATGTGGAAGTGGTTGATGCCCCTCTAGACTACAACCTTCTTTTGGGTCGAAGTTGGTCATATGCTATGACAGCAGTCGTGTCATCGGTCTTCAGAGTAATCAAGTTTCCACATAATGGCAAGATCGTGACAATTGATCAGCTGACATACTTTTCATCCGACCCAGCCTCTTCAGAGAGTATCCAGCATGTCGGTAAAACGACAATCCCTTATAGGGACATTGGCGTAGGTTTAGTTAAAGATTCCGGTTTACTGGCAACTTTTCCTTTTCCTTCGATCAATGTAGACCCTTCGTTTGCATCAATTCATATGATTACATCAGACACCATTATTTACGACGATCCTTGGATTGTCCCATCTGAATCTGAGATAGACTCATTCGGTAATGCTATGCCTTTGAGTCCATATGAGATTGCTTATGAAGTCGTCGTGTCTTTTACCGACTCACTTTCAACCCAAATCGACCAAATGAATGTGGTCAGTGAGGAATCACTTTTCACACCAACCTCGGAACGGATAGCATTTCCCGAAGTCGTGTCATCTGACGAGCAACTTCGCGAAATCCTAAGTGTAGATGATCTACCATGGGAAGATCTTCATCATAGATCTTCGTTTTTACCTGAGGGCGATGTCTTTGAAAATGATTTTTCATTAATCTTTACCGCTGAATATGTCAAAGAAGCTCAGAATCCAACGAAACATCCTGATTCAGAGTTGAATCTAGGGAATATTTCTCGTACTATTCCCATTGACATTTCAGTGAAGCTCGGAATTGTTGAGAACATTCATATAGGTGCCTCGTGTACAGATGAGGAAATTCAAAGTTACAAGGCCCTATTCCAAGAATTTCGCGACGTGTTTGCCTGGTCCTACGAGGAAATGCCAGGAATCGATCCCGCTATTGTTGTCCATGAAATCAAGACCTACCCGGATGCTAAACCCGTCCGGCAACGGTTGCGTCAGATTCACCCTCGAAAAGCAGAAGTCGAAAAGCTGTTGAAAGCAGGTTTCATTTATCCGATCCCGTTAACGGATTGGGTATCGAATATTGTTCCGGTTAACAAGAAACAGGGAACAATAAGAATCTGTATCGACTATAGGGATATCAATCGAGTTTGTCCAAAAGACAACTATCCTACGCCCTATATCGATCAAATAATTGATGATTGTGCCGGAAGTGAAATGTTTTCCTTTATGGATGGTTTTTCGGGCTATAATCAAATCAATATTCTACCTGCCGATCAACCAAAAACGGCATTCATTTGTCCATGGGGGACATTTGCTTATTGCAAATTACCTTTTGGGCTTAAGAATGCCGGAGCCACTTTTCAACGGGCGATGTCTTATGCATTTCATGACATCAAACACATTGTGCAACCGTACCTCGATGACTTGCCTGCTCATTCTTTACATCGAGCTGATCACCTTGTCCACTTACGAGCAATCTTTATGAGGTGTAGGCATTATCGTATTCGGTTGAATCCGCACAAGTGTGTATTTTGTATAGAGGCGGGTCGATTGCTGGGATTTGTTGTTTCAAAAGCCGGCATTCGCGTTGATCCCTCGAAGGTCGAAGCTATCATCAAATTGCCTCCTCCTTCGAGCTTGCGCCAACTCCAAAGTTTGCAAGGGAAAGCAAACTTTTTACGCCGATTCATTCCAAATTATGCGAGGTCACTAAAGGTTTTACACGGTTGTTGAAACAGAACGCTCAATTCTTTTGGGACGAGATTGCCCAACAATCTTTTGATGCACTTAAGCACGCGTTGACCCATGCACCGTTGTTGCATCCTCCCAACTACAACCAGGACTACTTCTTATACCTCGCGGCTTCGCATTACACTATTGGAATGGTGTTAGTCCAAGAAGATGAATTCGGAACGGAACATGTGATATATTATCTTAGTAGGACATTAAACCCTACTGAGCTAAAATATTCGCATGTGGAGAAATTGGCCCTGGCAGCTGTTCAAGCTGTCCAGCGTTTTCGTCACTACATTCTTCTCCGTAAAACTATAGTTATTTCGGATTGTAACCCTATGATTTATATTTTGACTAAACAACTGCTAGGGGGCAAGTACTCTAAATGGATTGTTATCCTGCAAGAGTTCGACTTGGAGTTTGAGAAGTCCAAGTCTAAGAAATCTTTAGCTTTTGCGGAATTGATGTGTGATTTCCCGCATGCTGACATGGAAACTGTGGCAGAGGAGTCCATTGCAGACGAATCTTTGTTTCTTATCAGTACTTTAGATCCGTGGTATGGGGATATCATCATCTATCTCCAGACCCAAACCTTTCGACCTGAAGCTTCAAAGTCAGAGCGTCGAAAAATTCGATTCCAGTCCCAGCAATACAAAATTATTGGAGATACACTTTATCGCCGGGGGGCAGACTTGGTTTTTCGACGTTGTTTAACTCACGAAGAGGCTGAGAGAGTTTTGAATGATTGTCACTCTAGAGCGTGTGGCGGTCATATGTCTGGGTATGCCACAGCTCAGAAGGTGTTGCGTGCTGGCTATTTCTGGCCGTCCATGTTTAAAGATTGCATCATTACAGTCTGAAAATGCCACAACTGTCAAGTGTTTGATCGCAAGATGCGCGCACCACCTGCTCCTCTCCACCCTATAATTGCCGTTGGTCCTTTCGCCAAATGGGGTATCGATTTTATAACTTGTAACCCTCACTCGGCCGGGGGGCATGCGTATATCATCCTCGCGGTTGATTATTTTACTAAATGGGCCGAGGCGATGCCTACATTCGATGCGAGTGGCAAAACAGCTGCAGTTTTCGTATTCAATCACATTATAACTAGGTTCGGTGTCCCGCAAGCGATTATCACTAACCATGGGAGCCATTTTCGAAACATCATGATGACTGAGCTTACAAGCCAGCTTGGTTTGCGCCACGATATCTCTACTCCTTATTATCCACAAGCCAACGGTTTGGTTGAGTCTATCAATAAAGTTCTCGTTATCATGATTCGACGAATCATTGGCATTCATCGGTCGAATTGGCACAACATGTTATTTTCAGCGCTATGGGCATATCGAACTTCAGTGAAAACATCAACAGGGTTCACTCCTTTCCAGCTAGTTTATGGCTTGGAAGCCGTGTTACCCATTGAATGTGAAATCCCATCACTTCAAATGGTTGTCGAATTACTCCCAGCTACTTCCGAAGAGGAGAAACGTTTATTATACTTAGCTCAATTAGATGAGACTCGACGTAACACTGCATTGGCAATCGAGACTCACGCGATGCGAATGAAAGCTCAGTATGATAGAAATGTGACCCCTCGAAGTTTTTCGGAAGGAGACCTAGTGTTATTATATGATCAAGATAACGATAAGCTAGGTGCTGGAAAATTCGTTCCTATGTGGCATGGACCCTACATTGTAAAGCGAAAGCTAGCAAAAGGGGCCTATGAGATAGTAGATTTCGATGGGGACTCTTTGGGTAAACCCAGAAATGGACTTTACCTAAAGAGGTATTATGCTTAAATGGTGGGTATGGAGAATTTCAGTTAGATTAGGTTTTCTTTCTAGCTAGTATGTTTGTTAGTTTAGATGGTGTGCTTAGCTTAGATAGTGTGTTTTTGTCGTTATTCTGGCTTATCTTGGTTTTACTCTTGATATTGCAGATGTCGACATCTCTCCAAACGTACATTGGATTTGCTGATGGTGCTTGTCGTAGTACACGGAATATCTCTTCCGCAGCTTGGGTTATCTATTCACCCTCTGACGAGTTAGTTTCTATGCATGGGGTGAGCCTCGGTCAAACAACGAACAACATTGCAGAATACATTGCAGTGGTTGAATTATTGTCTGAATCTATTTTATTCGGAATTCGACGTTTGATAGTGAGGTTAGATTCTGAACTCATTGTATTACAACTTAATAGAGTATATGCCATTAGAAATCCTGTGTTATTAAGGTTGTTTTTGAGAGTGCGTCTCTTGGAACGTGAATTTGATTACATTGAATATCAGCATATTCCAAGGTCTTTAAATACATTAGCAGATGCAATTGCTTCTCGAATGTTGGACAGACATTTGCGATAATCATGCAAGTAAATTTAAAAACATTTCATCACATATGTTAAACAAGATAAGCCGGTAATAATGATATATATATATAGATAGGAGTGTGTCAAAAAATATACATCGTCTTCGATCATAGGTTGAAAAACACCTTATGATCGGCAAAATGATAAGTACAAAAAACCAAAAATGACATATGTGTCTACAAAGTGACTAGCCAATCACTGGTGGTGCTCTCTATACGAGACCACTGCCCGCGCTACCCTACACAGGAACCCTCTGATAGGTCCTGGGACTGCAACCACATAGCGCTGAAGTCGAATAGGAATGTCATCTATGGTGGTCTCTGGTATATCCGCCGTCAGACGCTCTAGATCCTGTTCCAGCTCGACTAAGGCCTCTGCGGCCGCATCCTGTGGGGCGGGTGCTGGTACAGCTGGTACTCTTCTCTCAAAAGCCCGGAGATTGGCCGGACACCGTGGACCTACATCTGCATTTTAAAAATTTGCCACTGTCAGTTTTGAGACGATATATATAAAAAACAAAAAAAAATAGATAACTTAAAAACTTGTGAAAAATAAAGTACCTCTGTCATCCCATTGTTCTCCCTGTGGAAGAACCATGTCTGGATCATTCCGAAAATGCATTCCGGCATAAGGAAAATCCTGAATAGCAAAGACCTAGCCCTCTAGCCAGTGAAAGTAACCATCAGGAAATCGAACCACTATCGTGCCCTCATCAGGATGTCGGGCCATCACTGTAACCCATCTTGTCAACTTAGGCTCCTGAGGAGCCCCAACTGGAACAGTAAGCTGCTGAGGGATCAACATGGGAACTCTCTCTAGGGAAAAGCTCACAACCAAAGGCCCATACCCAAAGGTCTTTAGTTTCCCGGTCTTTACCCTAGTTAGTTGGGCCTTCATGTTGGCCAGCACAGCTTCGCACCAGTTGAAAATGGTGCCTTGGTAGCAATCTATCGCTATCCGCATTTGGGACCCAGTGGCAATATGCAAGGCGGCTGCGCCGCAAAGTCTGGTAACAGTGAAAGCTATCACCATAAGTTCAGGTCGGGATATGTACTTGATTTCTATCCCCTTCTCCTGGTTTTGGTTGTTGCACCACTCTAGCCGGAGGCTAGCAAGGGATTGGCCACCCGGCCTAGTCCCGGAGAGAGTCAGTTGCTCGCCCCTGTTGGGCAAACCAGTGAGAAAATATACATCAGAGGGCTCTATCTCGAGCTTGTGCTCTCCGATGTAAAAACATTGTTCCTGGACGTTCCACCTTTCAACCAGCCACTCAAGGAATGTCACTTGGCCCCTCATGCCAGCTATGGCCCAGTATTTGTATAGTCCGCATGCCTTCAAAGCATCAATGGAGGTTTGATGATTGATTGCGTCTAAATCAACGTCCTCGTGCTCTCTTTCACGCCAATCAAGCATGGTGTGCTCCCTGCACATCATAAAACATCAGTTAGGATCCATGAAAGTTAAAAATTTTGGTCTATTTTTGAGGTATGACGGTTTCATTTTGTGTTTTGCGGGGTACGCACCCCGGCCTTTAGGGACAGAGCGCCCGGACGCAGGTTCCCTTAAGGCCAGGTGCGTACACCCCGTAATTTTCCCATTGGGAAAATATCGGGGTACGGATGTCAGCAGTGCATGACCTGCGTACCCCGAAAGGCGCATTTTGAAACCCCAAATGCCCCAAAAAAATCAAAGAAAAGCTTAAAACTAGATTCTAAATGGATGGAAAACAAGAGAGGGGTGTTGTAGAATACCTGGTGAAACGGTGTTCGATTCTAACGGTTGGATTCTCCGCAATCTCCACAGGAAGTTTCTTGCCAAAAGCCCTTTTCTCAACCTCAACAGTAAAATGGTAAAAATGACATGGTAAGAAGTCTTTTTATAGGTTTTTTGGGTAAATAAATGCTAGATTTGTTTATTTTTCACCATGAAAGGATATTTTCAATGTATTTTTGCCCATCTCAAACAGGTATGAGTAATGTGTTGTTTCTGTGCAGGACAAAGGGACCATAGGGTAAATTATCATTTTTCACGTCAGAGTCATCTTTTAAGCTCTTTTCTGACTCCGAAAACATGAAAAGATTGCCGAGCGTTTCTTTTACACTCGTTAAAACGGAATTAAAAGACGGTCCCCTTATAGCCCTTTTCTGACCGTAAAAACAGGAAAAGTTTGTCGGGTTTTTGTCGTTTCAAACTCGATACTGGAAATAAAACGACGTGTCCTTGATCGCTTTTTACTTTTCAGGTCAGTGACACTAATCATGAAAGTACTCCTTGGTCGCAAGATCAAGCGGTTCTCCCAGGTATTATTTTATACTTTTTCGGGCTTGGGGGACACAAATTTACGAAAAAGTTCAACCTGGAGTCTTCTTAAGTTTTTCAGACTCTCTAAAATTGAAAAACGCCGAGTTTCTCCTATACTGGGCTCGTTAAAATTTCACAGTAAAGGACCTGTTCAATTACAAACAGGAACGAACCACTCCTTCCTAGGGTTCGAATCAAAACTAGGTTGGACTCGTTCGAAGGATGAGCTTATAATCAAGCATATGTTATCCTCCTCAAGCTTGTTAAAAATAAAGAGGTACTT
This sequence comes from Pinus tabuliformis, assembly GCA_031772625.1. NCBI lineage: Eukaryota > Viridiplantae > Streptophyta > Pinopsida > Pinales > Pinaceae > Pinus > Pinus tabuliformis. The sequence goes on along the minus strand of CM062807.1, from coordinate 1,279,926,027 downwards.
GCCAGAAATGGTGGGGGGAAAGAGAGAAGAATGAACCTATTTGTTATCTTTTGTCTCAGAAGAAACTTTATTACCACTCTTGGACACGACACTTTTCATTCACCTGGGTTGGGAAATCCTTTACCTCACAGTTGATCAAACCACATTGAAAGTCTTCAGTCGGGTTCCGGGGATTAACTTTGAGTCATTTGTCACCAAGCCATCTGTTGTGTCATTATGTGTTCAAGAGGTCTGCAAACAAAACTTTCATCTGCGAAATACTTGTCATCCATTTTGACCATCCTTGAGTGAGTCCTTACAGCAATATTTCTTCAACTTGAACTATGATTTCGTGTTGCGGGCTTGCCTGCAACGAGTCGCTCTCTATCGACATCAGCACATTATCTAGAAAGTTGACTTAGAAATCGTCAGTACCTTGAAGTCTGCATGCATCAATGGCAGGTTTCTCGCCTTTGACGTCAGTTTACATCATTGACTTTCGATCGAAGGATTTCGTGAAATGTTCGACATCAACTCATTCATTCACATCTCATGGATTGTATTGGGTACTTTGAGAACCATTGACATTACTGGTGGTTTCTCTCACACTTGTTAACAGTTTACATCATCGACTGGTAATCAAGTGGTTTCTACCATGTTCGACATCAACTCATTTATTCGCATGGTTAGAATCGTACCAATTCGAGAAGCAGAAAAGAAGACCCTGGATCTAGTTTCCACCATCCAGGCTGCGAGGAGTTTTGTATTCATTATCTAAGTAGACTAATCATAAACAGATGGCTGCATCCATACTGTGTCTACAAAAAGTCTATGATTATGATGTACTACAAGATCATTCCTATATCAGAGTAGTTAGTCTGTTAGTTAAAGTTTTGATCTGAGTATGGGAATGCCTACCTCAGCGATGATATAATCTTATACATGTATTTTATGTTGAAAATTTCAGGTTCTGACCAGGCTCTCCACGAGATAATCCTTGAAATGATAAAGCGCTTCACCCTTCCTAGATTTACAAAACCCTAATCTACTACAGGCTTCACACTTTAGGGGGCAATCTGTTACACTAAAAAATGTCACCATGGCTATGTACAGTTAATATGGCTCTATCAACAGTCATGCTATCCTCCTGGGCAAGTCTTAAGCCTCTGCTCTCCATGTCAAACTCCAAAAGAGAGAGAAAGTCTTTATAAATGTATTTATCTCTGGGTACGCAGGTTCTCTCAACCTTGCCTGCGGGTACGCACCTAATGTTCACAATAACTGCGTACTTGGACGCTCTGTATGTAAAGGGGCAGGTGCGTACTCATGTAAAGGTTAAAATGCGCAAGTTTCATCTTTAAAAAGTTACTTATGGTCATTTCTAGAGCATTCTAGAAGGTTGTTTGATGAGTATTGAGCGCCTCCAGATGGTTCATGTACCCCTATGAAAGAGGAACTTATCCCATCAAGAGAGGAGCTATCCCACCCAAAGAGGGTATTATCCCATTGATGGTGGACCTGATTAACTTCCTCTTGAGCACTATAAATACAAGCATTGGGCCAGAAGGAGGGGAGGTTGAAAGCTAAACATTTCTAAGGGTAGATGCTGCAGGAATTAGGACTCCCATTTAGAAGCTTGTGAGGAGAGATTGTCATCTTTGCTTGTTCTATTTGGAAGTGGGTGAGCTTTGTCAAAGTAAAGGAGAACTCTTGATGGACCCTGGGAGGGACTTGCACAACACCAAGGCTCAGGTTGTAATTGTTCCTTTTGTTTCCTATTAATGCAAATGATTCCATTCTTCTCAATAGCTTGTTATTTATGAGTTGTTTCATATACTCCTTGTTCTATATGTTAAATATGTTTTATCTTATGAGATTATCAAGTGCTATTTAATCGTTTGATTGTTAGTGGATGCAGGTTTCGAAGTGAAGGAGGAGCTCATCCAGATCGGCGAGGCTGGACTACTACAACAACGTTGGACTACAGGTAGGATCTAAACACTTGATTTCTTGTATAGTAAATGCATGTTTAGAGAAGGATCGCTCTTGTTTGTCTTGTTTGTCACTAGAGAGTCTTAGGCTCCTAGGGAGGTTGATTTGTGTCCGCACCATCGACTCTTTCCGCCTGACACTAGGGCTCTATGGAAAAAGGATCCGAAAACAAGAACCTTGCACAAGATGATGAAGCAAGCTCAGCAAGGAACTGAACAGCTGAGAGAACAAACAGTCCCTTGAGAGAAGTATGAAGATTTGCAACAGCAACTTTGGGATATGAGTCAGTCCGAGAGCCAGGCCTTCGAAGGCTGGCAAAAGGAGCAAGAAAAGGTTGCCAAGGTAACTCGTCGATTAGATATTGTTGTTAGGCAGATGGACACTGTGTGTTCTTTGTATAATGATGTTCTGGCCTGTAGGGCCCCTGCTAAAAATTATGCTTTATTTTTGCTTGAACAATATTTACGATTAAAGATAAAAGCTGTCAGGGCAGGTGCCCCTATACAAATCAATACTGTTAATTATTTTATAGATTGTTGCAATCATTATGAAATTAAGGTTCAAAGATTATTGTGTGAATTTTACTTGCATAACCTCGTGCTAGACCAGGAAACTGATTTAAATCCTGGCCCTTTTGTTGGGGACATACAATTGCAAGCCTTCGTTTCATTCGGGGTTAATCAACTAAAATGGCTCAGGGCTTGTAACACTTTTCAGAGACAGGAAAATAGCCCAGACATGTGGGTAAGAGCCAAGCCTAGAGACCCAGTGTTGTTATGGAGAGCACATAGGAACCTTATGAGAACCCCGGGTGTTATGGAGACATTAGGACCCATGCACGAGGACCTAATCCGACAAAGTCCGGAATATTTTCTGACTATTAAAGACCTCGCCATTAATGCTGCAAAATTCTGATACCGGATTTCTAACCCAAACATCCAGCTCAGGGAACCGTTCAAATACGAAAATTTTGAGCTGGCCTCTAGTCGATTGAACCTTTATGGCGAGCGTATTTTGCAAGCAGGGCCATCCTGGTTAGGGTATCGATTTCGTAGTCCAATTATGTGGCACCCTGCACCCAGATATCAGGCCTTGTATGAAATGCCTGAAGGTCAAAAAAATCAGTTCTTTGATGATCTAGTTGCTCATCATGGTTGTAGGCCTCCACACGAGGTTCCCTCTCCAGCCTATTCTCTTACCGCCTTGCATGTCAACTATAATGTTTTCATGAGGGCATGAAACAGGGTAAGCAGGGGGGTGTGTGGAGCACTGGAAAGGTATGTTTTTGACGAACAATTTAGTGACTTTTCAGTAACAATTGTAACCCTTTCTGCATAATGAACTTAAAGAAATAAAGAATTTTAATAGAATGTGTGAGAATTAGTATGGAAAGCGTAATCGCTGATAATTGTCATTTTTCTATGCAGGGAAAGGTGGAAACGAAGATCTGTCGTCCAAAACGGAAAGACAAAGGAGGAATAACTGCTGTCCCTCTAGAAGGAAACCGGATGCAAACGAGATCGAACAGATCGAAGCAGAATGACCCAGGGAAGAAAGAAGGGTTACCAATTCGGCGGAACAGGGAAAGAAAAGCAAAGGATTAACGGCTTGGCGAATCCCTCAGGATCTTTGATCCTGAGGGATCGCTGTTTTGCTTATTTTTGTTACCTAGATACCTCCGCCGTTACTTTTATAAAAAGGAACAGCACCGTTAAGCAGGAGGACTTTTTTTTATGTAATCTTAAGATTCAGACTAAACTTTGATCATTGACTCTCACTGAGACTTGGTTTTCTGTACGTTTATTGATGCATTAATATAAAAGACTTGGTGTTTATCTCATCTCTGTGTCTGGAGTAATCTAAGGCGGTGTACCGTTGGAAGCTAAGGGCCCGGCTCCGAAGGACACTTGCTTTTGTATCATTATAATTTGATTTCTGCGTGATTTGCTTATCTCTATTGTTCAGCAATCTGACATACTTTTTATATGCTATTCCATGCTCTATTCCGACTAATCCATTAATGGTTTCTTCAGGAGATTAATATAGTGACTCTGTATCATATGAGTAAATCCTTTCAGAGCTAATTGCATGTTATCAGTCTAAGCCAGCTATTTCTGTTACAGAGCATTTGTACTGAATATTACTGTTATTTGGTTCGTGTGAAATCCCACTCGTTGGAATCCGGAAGTAATGTTGTTCTATTTGGAAACATAGTCATATCTTCTTTAACCATCAGATTGCTATATTAGTGTGGTGTGTGAGTATATGGTTGATGCTTGTTGTTCCATAATTTATCAGTAAAGTATATTTCATCCAATTTGCTTTAAGAGAGAAGATTGCTATTTGATTGCAGAATGTGAGTTTAGTTCAATGGAGCAAGTTTAGTTCTGACTCGCTAGATCTAGTTTATTGGATTGACGTTCCATTTACTGATGTTCCATTTCAGATTTGTTGTTCCATTTCCTGTTTGTTGTTCCATTTTACTTTCTGCCGTTCCATTTACTCGCAATTGCTGCTTTGGTGTGAGAGAAGGTCTAAGGCTGTAAAGAGCCTCAGCTGTCGCTGCCTAGCTCCTAGACCTATGGTCCATGCTCTACTTTTCTTTCCATCAGTTTCTAGAGGGATGGGTTATCGCTTCCGCACCCTTGACTGATAAGTTGCCTTGTGTGATTTTATGCCTTTAAAGTAGTCTAGTCTAGCATCCATTTACCCTTGTATTTTCTGAACACTGTACTACTAAGCATTACTCTGACGAATAGCCTCGGATTGAGATACTCTTTGCAATAACAAAGCGTTCTCGGATTGACTTATTAATGTGGCATAACTAGAGGTGAAAGAGACCCTTGTTACAGCTCTACACAGACCTGTTAGCTAACGTGGCATCTAGACTTATTCCTTCCAAAGATTTTAGTCCAGATAGATTCTCAATAGAATTAATTTTTAGACCATCCATCCTTGACAACATTACAAAATGGAGAGTTTTCAATGACGATCCAGACATTGTAAATTTCCTCACTTCTGAAGGATCCTACTCAAATCAAATAATTGACGAAGACCATCATGATCACCAAATACAACAAAACAGCATTGATAATGTTATACCTAAATTGGTGGTTAAGTTAGAAGACTTATATGATTTGAAAAGTCGGTTTAAAAGGTCTACCAATTCTAAGCTCTACAGTTCGACTCTGAACTACGAATTAGTAAACCTAGGAACCGATGAGAAACCACAAAACGTTAATCTAGGCCACGGCCTAGCCCCTGATAAAAAATTATTATATATCCGTCTTTTGAGACAATACAAAAATGTTTTTGCCTGGAATTACGATGAGCTGAAGACATACGACACTTCTATCATTCAACATACTATCCCTATGATTGACAATGAAAAACATGTCCAACAGAAACTCAGAAAAATCCACCCCAATTTAGAAAATCAGATAAAAACTGAGCTAAATAAGTTATTGAGAGCCAGAATAATTTTCCCCATCAGACATTCCAAATGGGTCTCCAATATGGTACCCGTTAGAAAGAAAAACGGAGATATTAGAATTTGTATCGATTTCCGGAATCTCAACAAAGCCTATCAAAAAGACAATTCTCCCCTCCCACCTATGGAGCAGATATTACAGGCAGTAGCAGGCTCAGAATTAATGTCTTTTTTGGATGGATTTTCAGGATACAATCAAGTGCTGGTACATCCCGATGATCAGTTAAAAACCACATTCCGAACTAAATGGGGCACATACACATATCGGAAGATGCCATTTGGTTTGATCAATGCCGACACTACATTTTAGAGAGCCATGGACATCACATTCAAAGGTTTAGTCAATAAATCTGTAGTGATTTACCTGGATGATATAACAGTGTACTCCAAGAAGCGAAGCGACCATCTCAAAGACTTGAAGCAAATCTTTCAACGATGTTTAAGGTATGGGATTTCACTTAACCCGAAGAAATCTTTTTTCGCATTAAGTGAAGGAAAACTTCTAGGATTCATAGTGTCAAAATTTGGTATTCACATTGAACCTGACAGAATCAAAGAAATTTCTGAAATATCCATGCCTCATAGCAAAAAAGCCATGCAATCTTTCCTTGGTCAAACCAATTTTGTGAAGAGATTTGTCCCATATTTCTTACATATTGTTTCTCCTTTGCAAAATATGATTAAAAAGAATTCAAATTTTAAATGGGGTCAAGATGAGCATGAAGCATTCAACTTGATCAAACAAGCTATCATTAATGCTCCATCTTTATCGACCCCGAATTTTTCAGAATCTTTTATCTTATACACGTTTGCCTCAGAGAAATCTTATGTCATGATTCTAACTCAAGCAAATCAAGAGAAAGCGAAAGCTCCAATCACATTTTTTAGCTCGAATTTACAAGGTGCTGAACTCAACTATTCAAACGTGGAGAAACAGGCATATGCTGTTTTCAAAGCGATCAAATATTTCAGACCTTTCTTACTTAAAGCCCATACTAAGGTCATAGTACCGTTTCCAGCGGTAAGAAACCTTCTGATACAGAAGGATGTAGGCGAAAAACGAGCAAATTGGATCACCGCTTTACAAGAATACGATCTTGAGATCAAACCAGCAAACATTATAAGAGGTCAAGGCTTCTGCAAAATGTTGGCTGGAGCATCGCAAATTCCTGAGAATTCATCTAAAGAGGTACATACGTATGAGGTAAGCCTAAACGATGCAGAATCATTATATGCTGACACCATTTATTATCTTAAGAACGGGTATGCTCCATCACACATGGATCACACCAAGAAAAGAGCTCTGAGATTGAAAGCTAAACAATACCAGCTCATAAATGGTGTTCTGTTTAAAAGGAATTACGATTATGTGCTTCTTAGGTGTCTTGAGAAAACTGACGCCAAAAAGGTTTTGCAGGAACTTCATGATGGACCAGCAGGCGGACACTATGCTGGAGATGCTACTGCACATAAAGTCTTACGTGCAGGATATTATTGGCCCACGTTGTTCAAAGACTCACACAGTTACGTGAGGAAATGCCAAGTCTGCCAGACTGCTGCAGGGAAACAAAAGAAACTGTCCATGCCACTACATCCGGTAAACATCGAGCAACCATTCAGTCAGTGGGGCTTGGACATAATAGGTGAGATCGTTCCTCACTCTTCTAAGCAGCATAGGTACATCCTTACGGCAACAGATTATTTTACTAAATGGGTAGAAGCAGTTCCTCTCAAGACATCTAATTCTAAAAACATTATTGAATTCATAGATCAATTTATAATCACTAGGTTTGGATTGCCAACGGCCTTAATGTTTGATAATGCTTCATACTTTTCTGGAAATACAATGACTGAGTTTGCACTTAAAAGAGGGTTCAAACTGAAATATTCGGCCAACTACTATCCGCAAGGTAATGGATTGGTTGAATCAACAAACAAAAACCTGATCAGGATTATTAAAAGAACAGTCGACCAAAACCAAAAGAATTGGCACAAAGCATTGGTAAATGCTTTATGGGCAGATAGAATAACGAAGAAAGCTTCAATCGGCACTTCTCCCTTTAATTTAGTTTATGGGAAAGAAGTGGTTCTTCCAACTCACTTAGTCATCCCCTCTTTGTCTTTGGTACAACACATCGATGAGGTATCTACCTCCTCCATACAACTAAGACAAATGGAAATAATTAAATTAGAAGAACGACGAGAACAAGCTAAGAAAACCCATGCTCATCACCAAGCGCTGATAAAATCCTCTTTTGACTCAAGCATAATGACCAGAAAGAAATTTTAGATGGGAGATTTAGTTTTGAAATGGGATAAGGCTCATGAAGAAAAGGGCAAACATACGAAATTTCAGAAACTGTGGCTTGGTCCTTTTCAGATTGTAGAAGTCATAGGCCCATTGACGTTTGTGTTGCAGGATTTAGCAGGTAGAAGAGATTCTTTGCCTGTTAATGGACAGATTCTTAAAATATATTTTCCATAGAAGATCACTCTTCTATTTTTGTAGGATAGTTTTAGTTTTTATTTGTTTTTCTCTTTCTTATAAATAAAACCAGTTGTAGATGGTCACTAAAAGGGTTCATGAAAAAGACACCAACTCTCTATCAGATTTTGAGCTTCTCGCTTGTACAAGTAGCAAAAAATTTTCGAAAAATCTGATCTTTGTTATTGACAGGTAGAGTTAACTTTAGCCTATACATGATACTAGTTTCAACTTCAAAAATGTGATGAAAGCAACCTTTGGTAAGAAATTGTTTTATATCAGCACAATGAAAGGTATCAATAATAAAATAAATATTCTCTGTAAGGCTGCTGTTTTCAAACTCTATTATTGTCGTCCAGATCTTTCTTGAGGAAAAACAATGACTTCCTCCCTGCTAAAGGAAATCACAACGTTCAGAGGAACAATCCGAGAAAACACTGTATCTCAAAGAATAAGAGGTCTCATCACGAGTCGGCTTATCATGATCACAGATATTGTAACTTGCTGACTTTGCCAATACTGTCTACCAAAACAGGGCAACGACTCAAGATTGTTGCAATCAAAAGACAAGGGGTCTCATCACGAGCCAGCTTGTTCAGCAAAAGTGTAAATCAAGTGAATGACTGTGTCATAATTTGGCCACCAAACCAAGACATTGTTCTTTAGAGAATAAAAAAGGAAAAAGTGTCAAAAAAGGGTTTTTCTCTGAAAAGTTGTAAATAACCTCAAGCAGGATAAAGGATCATTGCTAGGTAACAGGTAACCTTGTCGAGACAATGGATGCTTGTGGGCAGCAGAGGCTCTACCTACGACAAATGAGCATATTTTAAAAGCCAGCACGCAGAGAAGACCTTATTTTATCTTTAAATGACCAAGTAATGTCTGGTTTGAATACAAGAACTAAGCATGAGGAAACAAACAATTGGAATATGAAAAGGTTGAGACAAAGTATCATTGATAGGATAAGGCGTAATATACTCTATCTATCCATAACAAAATTTAGACATATGAAAATTTTTCTGCTTCGGAAGTTAAAATTCAATATAGAAAAACAGAGATAACTGGTTCTTCACAGTGAATCGCCATTGTTGTGGTCACCAACAACCCCCCTCTTTGATTGGTATTAGCAATAACACCAAGCAAATGGGGACCCTTAACAAAAATCCAAAAAAACATTTTATCAAAATTTTTGTATTTTAACTCCCTAAAGCTGTATCGCATCACGAGAAGAGAGTGAGACGTTTTCCTATGCGCATAATAAGCTGCGAAGAAGCGACGCGAAATTCATCGCATCGCTTATATTGTGAAGCGCTCTTAAATGAAAAACTTAAGGAATCGCCGACGGCCGATATGCGACGTCGCATATCGCAACATCGCGTAAGCAGCACACAATGATTGATGATTAAAGTGCGATCTGCGATATTACGATCTGTGATTTGCGATCTGCGATGAATGCAATCATCAATTCCTATGATGACACATCTTGATGACACAATCCTCGACACTGCGATGTGAGTCGCAGAAATCACTCATCGCAAAATGTCCTCAACACAGTGTTCAAGGAAAGCTGTCCGTAGACCAAAATTGGGCACGCGACTTAAAAGAAATTAATGATTGTACGCCAAAGTATCCAAGAAGGATTGTGTTGTGTTTTTCAAAGAGTCAGTTCATTATGAGTGTCATGATTATGCATTCATTAGAGCTTAGAGCTTTCATGTCAATCTTTTCGTCATTACTCTTTTCCTTTGCGTAAACTGTAAGACAACGACTAACATAAAGCAATGTGCAGGAAACATCTAAGGAAAAGGGGAAAGCATCAATACTCGGAGAATAGAGAAGAGATGCCTTCGCAAACGAATGCCGCATGCAGTAGGACACCGGATTCCAGAGTATCACTCAACAGATACTGATGGCAATAGACTATCCAAGACTCAGAGTCAAAGGCGCACAAAAGCAGCATGTTTACAAAAGATCCTGAAGCTTAGACTGGGTAAAGCAAAAAGAAAAACGCTAAAGAGGGAAAACGCACCAGAAAAGCCTGGAACAAAGAACGGAAGCAGTTTTCAATACAGAAAATTGTTCAAAGAGCAAAGTCCCTAACTTATTCAGTCATTCGCAAGGCCGGAAACCGAAATAGCAACAACAAAATCAGTTTGAGAGAAATTTGGGTTATTACAAAGTATGCACACAATGAATACACCAAGCCAGAGGAAAATATCTTCTAGTTTGTCAGAAAGCGGTGCCAGCTCTTGTTATTTCTATTTTCGTATCTCAAACGAAAGGAGAAGACAACTAGCCGACTCTTCCCAGGCGAATGTTTCATTGCTTACAGCACTAAGGAGCAAATACAGAAACGGTTAGAAATTAGATTCAATTTTTAGAAATAAATTTTCTTTAGTAGAAGGGCGGTCATTTGAAACCGTGTCCTAAATTTATGTAATTAAGATTAATTAGTTAGCAGTATTTAAACCCTTCTCAGGCATTTGGAGAAGGGTCTAGAAATTTGTCAAAAAACTTGTCCTCAGAACATGCACTTTTTCACCCTCGGAGGGGGTTTTTTATGAATGGATGGATCGAGTTTTATTAATGTTTGCATTTAATATCTGCTACTGATGTTGCACTTTTGTACTCTTAGTAGATGTTATAACAAGTAGAGATAAATCGTTATTGCTTGAAGCTTATGAGTGGAACCAGTCATAAATGGTACTTTTATCTCTTGACCAATTTCTGCTTATATTCTTAAAGTGATATGCAGTTTTCAGTTGTTTATATGTTAATGCATGAATGTGTGGGTTACCATTTGGCACTTCTGTATGGTGGAGTCATTTATTTGTGCTTGATATATGAATAACTTATTATGCGATATGTTGTTCACAACTGTTTTGCTTAACTTTTTATGCAGAATGGTTTATCTTAATTGATTTCTATTCTTATGATAGCTGAATGATCTTTATTACCAATTATTGTTCGAAATCTCTTTAGATCGCATAATAGAATAAATACACCCCGGGTTAGCGTAGATTAGATGTGTTGTTTCTCATTAGATTACAGTAGCATAGAGTTAGTTTAGAAGTTTGAATTAAATTAGCTTAAAATACTCCTAGATCAGCATCATCCAACTCTACACACACACCCCCCCCCTTAGATTGGGAAATTGGTCCCATTATCCCCAGTCGGACCCGCTATACCAAATGGATAAGGAGCTGCCAACCAAGGTCCGGACCGGGTGGGTATCCCCTTTGTTGTCGACCCGATTTTCGGGGCTTCAACAGAATCTTGGCTACTCTGGTCTTTCGAGGTAGAAAGGTTGATTTCAATCTTTGTGTCAAATCTTGTTTTGGTGACTTTTTTTTTTGCGTGTCAAAACTACATCTTTGAGACCATCTGCTTTTCTTACTTTCTAAAAGTTGTTGATTCACACTTTCTGGAAAGTTGTCTTTTGATCTTTTGGTCTTTATTGCCAAGCTCTAATTGCTACTTTTTGATTGTTAAGAGCATCTTGAAACACATTTTTGTTGAGTTTTCACCCATTTTGTGTTGTCAACTTACAAAGTGTTTTGTTGCTGATTCTTCAATCATAAAGTTTCAGTATTGTTTAGAGCACTTTTGAAAAGTCACTTTTGTTTTTGCTTTTGAAGAAAACTTCTTGAAAACCTAGTTTTTGCTTTCTTTGGCCTTGTTTGAATTTAGTTTCCTTTTTCTGAATGAAAGTGCATTTTTGTTTGTCTTGAAACTTGCTTTTAGTGTTTGGACGAAAATGAGCATTGGCAACTTATATTCTATCTAAACATCTTAAGTGGAAAATTAAAATCGATAAACAATTTACTTTCATTTCTTGATTTAGAGTAGTCTTAAATTTTGCATCAGCATGTACTCATTGCATTAGGATAGATTTGTGCATATTTTTAGGACATCCATAGTTTTATTAATTTTTGTGAGTGTTAAGCTTGAGTAAAAGAAAAGAAAAGAAAAAATTGTTGCTTTCTTTGAGGTTCCTCTGAACCTAGTTGAAATTTCTTTCATCGAAGAACAAAACGAGTGCATTTGCATATAGTTTGGTTTTTATTAATTTCTTTTGCGTCAAAACACCACAAGTTTCATTTCCACTTATCCCCTGACTTAAAGAACAAGCCATTTAAAAACAAGCACTAATTAAAATACACTAAAACGTTTTTATAATTGTCAAGTTAGACACACCGACAAGTTTTAGGATATTTTAGGGCCTTGGATTAGGCGAGTGGAGAGAAAACTCTCCAAGGCCATTTAAACTATCAAACATAGGAGTTTGAATAGTGAGTGAAAATACAATAGCGTTAGCGAGACCAGGTGAGCTCCGGATCTGGGAGTTAAGCACGAGGGTTTTTGAAGATAAGTAAGAGAGATACCCCCTCTCCTACTGGTCGGATCTTACCTCAAGACTATTCCACCTGGCTTCTGACACGAGTTGTTAACCTTAGTTGCTTCTCCTAGGGATCTACATAGGTGGCTGCAAAGGGGAATCTCGTGGCACCTAAGGTCGACGTTGTATCACTCTCAATGGTACTACTGGAGGGCACCCTTGCGAAGCTTGGGGGCTTGCACCAGTGTAGGCTATTGTTAGGAGGTTAGCATAACTTCCTCTGTTACCTTTGCTAGTAGGACTAGGCCATCATTATCCCAGATTATCTTTGGAAGGCCCCTTTACTTCACTTTCTTGTATTTTTTTGCCCGGTCCTCATCACCCAGAGCGGAAATACTTGAAATTTGTTTGACTAGCTGACATATTTTAGGGACTTTTTAGTGTGTGCTATGTGCTCCTAGTTGGCCTAGCTTTCATTTTCTCTTGAGTCTTTAATTAGATCTTAATAAAAAAATCAAAGTGGATGATTGATCACCTAGACAGTCTCGAAGACTTCGTGGTCTTTCACCACCAAGTTTAGAGCCTTCTCCTAGAAGGCATAGAGGTAATACTGCCGGTGGGTTTCATCCTGTGGCAGCTGACGAATCGGGGATTGATCCTCCTCTTGGGAGAATTAGTGTTCAAGACAGGCCTGGTACTTCCATAGAACAAGAGAGGAACACTCCAGTTCTTTCTCGAGTTCTCTTTCAATCGGAAAATAACATAGAGGTAGAAGAACTCCCAGAGTCGCTAGCGGCTCTAAATTCTCCGCTACCTTCTAGCTATCCAGAAGTATTACAATATGTTGGGACTCCGACGCATAGACCGTTAAGTACTGGTCATATTATGCACTTACATTCGATGGCCACTACTGGAAGCATGGCTTCTACCACAAGTGCTAAAACTATGTAGACTCCAACATCAGTACAAGGGGGAGGAACTATTTCCATGTCCTTTGCATCTTTATTTGGGTCTTTTGCTATCACATCCTTAGTTGGGTCTACTTCCATTCCTTCTACGAGTGGAAATTCCCAAGCCATTGCTTTTAGTTCTGGATTCTTCCCATTTGGCACCCATTCATAGGGTATTCTGTCAGTTCTGTTTAGTGCCTCCACATCCATGATGGGTGGGTCGGCTTCATTTCAGAGCTTTTGTTTTTGAAATGGTCATATACCTCACTCCAACCTATTACCGGGAAAAGTGTCTATTTAGAACTGCTCTATCCCATTAAGGTGTGACAGCTGCCTTAGAAACAAACAGAGAAAAACTACTTTTGTATTTCCTTTATGAACTATAAATAGAGAGGAATAGAAAGAACCCACCTGTGTCTTGCGCTAATCCTTTGATCCAATCCCTCTCTTCTTTGACAGCTTCTAGCTACCTGTTCCCTTACTTGCCCAGCTTCACCAAGTACCTGTAAGATCACAGAAGAAGAACAATATAGAAAGACATGGATCTATATTCATAAACAACTTAGGATCAGATTTAAGTTAACCATACAAATGTAACAAGCATCAATGATACAAAAGCATGGAGGAAAAACTCAAATAGTTTTTATTGATAAACAAGAAGATCGAGGAGGAGTTACAACCGATGGTTCCTGACCCAGCATCAACCTGCCAGCAAAGAAGCCCCTTTTCACCTCCAGCAAAGCATAGATCACCCAATACCTTGATGTTTGTCTCAAAACCAACAGCAATTCCTTACAATGTGCAAAATTCCAGCCTCCAGATCTCTGGGATGAGGGATCCATATATAGATATGTGTAAGGAGGATGAGTCATCTTGTGATTTGATTAGTGTCTTCTCTCTGCCAGTTCTTGCTTCCACTTGGAGACTGAAGGCCTCTTACTCATCCTTGGTCGAATTCAGTGAGGCAAGTGTCATAGGAGAAGATTCTGGAAGCTTCCATTGTCTCTCCACCTCGCGGAATGACACTGCCATTTGTCATTTCTCGCCCAACGCACCCTCATAGTGAATTTATGTGCATTGCAATGCACCTAGCCAGTGTATTTAGGTGCAATGCAACGCACCTAGCCAGTGGAGCAGCTGAAATGATCCTGTTTTGACTTATTCTGAGCAGTTTCTGGTGGAGAACTTCTGGGAGAAGCTGTAATTTGTTGACCTTGTTCCTCTAGGGGTTAGAACAACACTTTTACGGACTTAGGAGCCCTTGGTTTATGGACATTTCATTCTTGGAGTCGTAAGGCACAAAAATGTCTATAACAGTTGCCCCCTAAAGTATGAGGCGTTAACCTTTTGGTGTCGGGTGAAATGCTTTATTATGAGGATCCGAAGTTCTTTCAATGCTGGGAGGAGACCTGTAATAAGATACAATACAATAAATTATCTTCATACTGTTTTCATGATCTAGCTGAGGCGGGCATTCCCATTCTCAGCTTTATAAATTCATTTTTATGTACATAGGACAGAAAATCGTCTGATTGTAGACTGATGATTCTGATAGAGCCATCATCCCTTTTGGTAGGATGATTATCTGTGTTGCAATGTTGTACATTTAATGTCTTTATTTCCCTGGATATATATCGCAGCCCAGATGGATGAAACTAGATCCGGGGTCTTCAATCTCTTCTGATCTTCACTCGAAGTACAAGTCGATCCATGTGAGAAATGTTCTAGATTCGATCATGGAAAGACATCGCTTGATTACCAGTCAATGATGTAAACTGTTAACAAGCGCGAGAGGAATCACCGATAATGATAACGATCCTCAAGGTACTGTAGTACAATTCACGTGGTGTGAATAAAGGACTTGGTGTTGAACACCACGCAAAATCTTTCGGTCGAAGGTCATTGATGTAAACCTGTCGCCGGAAGTGAGAAACGTGCCATTGAGGCATGCAAGCTTCAAAGTACTGAATGGGGTGTTCCTAGACCAACTTCTTGGATAATGAGCTGATGTCGACAAGAAGTGATCCATCACAGGAGGGCCTTAATGAATCCCACATCAATGACACAGAACGGAGCAAATGATTTTGATGGAGGTGAAAACGATCTAATGATATACGGTTCAGGGTGGCGGTCATGAAAGAATGGAGTATAATGTATGGTAGTGGGTGGGACACAGGTGGCTTCTCTGGATGACTTCTCTTGAACATGTCGGCGACACTGATGTGATGGATTGGTATCATTAACCCCAAATGTGGATGGTATGGTGTGACCATGGCGATGTGACCGGTGAATGAAACAACCCAACCCGACTCGGACACGGAGTGGAAGTGTCATGTTCAAGAGCGACTTGCTACCAATAAAGATTCTTTGAGTTTTCTTCCCAATTTTTCCCCAGTCATTGCTGACCAGTACCTCTTTATTTTTGTCAAGCTTGAGGAGGATAACATATGCTTGTTCTATAATTTTCCCTTTGGGAAAACCCATCGCTATGTTTTAATGAGCCTAGCGATAGTGAAACTCGTTCTCGTCTAAAGACAAGTTTGTCACTATTAATCTTTTTAACGAGTTTAACAAAAAAGATAACTCGGTCCTTTTCATTTTTAGAGAGTCTGAAAAGGTACGTAAAGGTAACTCAAAAATTCCTTTTTCGTCATCTAATCCCTTAAGTCCGAAAAAGTATAAAACAATACAGAAGGGATGAATTTTTGATAGTTTTAACGAGCCGAACAAAACAAGCGCTCGATCTTTTTGTGCAATAATCCCTCAGGTCCAAAAAGATTAAAATCTAGAGGAGGGATAGCACTTCCTGTCCCTTTAACGAGATGGAAGGCTAAGGACTCAACAATCTTTTCATATTTTACGAGTCAGTTGAAAAGAGCTTAAAGAAGACTCGTCTTTTGAGGAACGAGTGATCAAACGGGTAGCAGCTGATTCCAGGTAAGATTTGGAATTTTCCAATCACGGGAGTGTCACAAGGATGGCTAGTGAAATCACTCTTCGCAGCTGTTCCTCAAAATGAGTAAACAATCAAGTGGAGTTGAATGATCGGCAATGAAAAAGTGGAGGTGACGGTGCAAACATAACCAAGGCTTTAATGGCTGAAGTACCACATTCACGGTGGTCATTTACCGGGGAATAGTTCATTTTTTAACGAGCTTAAACGCGGGTGGAAACATTTGCTCGGTGCGGGTTTATTTTTTAACGAGCTTGAACCTTGCGGTAACACTGATCGATTAATCCAGTCGTATGACAAGAATGTCCCATATAAAACGGTAATTTTTAGAGTTTTGCCCCACATCCTTTCTTTATGCAAGTTAGGAAACGACTAATCCAAAAAACAGATAAATAATCGCTCTTTGCTTGCACTCCAAAAGGTTTGCATGCCCCCAAGTATAAAACAGAGTTTCAAGGTTGCCTCTACTTCTCTCCGCCAAAACATTTGTTTTACCGAGAGAGGCCTACCTCTTACAGGTTACCCAAAGACTGTTCTATTCACAGCGTAAACAAAACACTTCTTTGGCAATGTCTACCGAAATAAACAAAGGTGAACAGATAGTATAGTGTGACCATCCCTGACATAACTTTGACAAAAGGATCTTGTTCCAGTCCAACTCCCTCTTCCACTCACGGACGGGAGTACAGAGGTCATATTCTCTCACGGAAACCTACCTTATACCCGAAGTTTTCCTACCGAAGCAGACCAGGATGCATGCCCCCTGGGTTTCAGTCATATCCCTCTGAATTACTCGCGCTCATCGGGAGGACAGACTGGAGATTGAGACATTTCTTGCGTGAAAAGACCATTCAGGGATGGTATATGACTATTTGCTCTGTATGATCCGGGAAATGAAAGCTGGTCCACGAGCTTGACCACTCTTCCTTCGTGCGGAAAACACATTACTCTAAAGAGTGAGGAGACAATTGCCCCCATGCAATAAATATAGTCTCATCCAAGGAGTAGATTGTAATCCAGGGGTCCTTGAACTACCATTACGTTCATGCGAACTGTTTTCCTTCTCAATGTTATGGGCACATCGGGAAGGATCCCTAAAGGTCGACTGGTTCCTTTATCAAAGCCTATCAGATTTCTCATCTCAGGCAAAAGCGATGGTGAACCAAGCGCTTTCCAAGCAGTTGAGGAAAGGATACTCATAGAAGCCCCCTCATCTATGATGGTACCAGCCATAACCATTCTATATATTTGAACGATAATTCGGAATGGTACGCTTGCTGGTAAATGGGGTCTGCCTAGTTGATTCCAGTCGAAGGAGACAACTAGGTTGCTTGGAGGTGGGACCGAATAGACGGCCGGGTACGGCTCTGACGAACTTCCTTCTTGCGGTGAAGGAATGGGTAAATTGCCCCCTTGTTCGTCGAAGTCTGTGTTTATGAAGAGAATTTGGACGGTGTCATCCTTGTTCTCTTCAGTGACTGTATCATTTGAAGATGAAACCTCTAAAGGCAAGACCGGGTCAACTGCCGCCTCAACCTTTTGACTTTTGTCTAGTATGGATCCAGATGGTTTATCTTCAATGATAGGTGCTTCAGCTGACCACCTGAGCGGGCCAGCCGGATTTTCAACTAGTGACGGACTCGGCAAGAGTTTTTTATATCTAGGAGGAAGTCGTAACGGTGAAACCGGACGATCATCCAAAACTCTTTTAGCTTCGTCTAAGAAGGGACAACGGTGGACGGCATGATCACCTTCACACAGTTTACAAGGAAATCTACATTTCCCTTTTTGTCCTAGGGCTTCACTTTCACTAGTTGATGGTGTGCTTTCAACATGATCATCAGAGGTTGACGACACCGGTTTGTGCAAACGAGGAGACTAGTCCCTTAATATCCGAGGAATGCAAGGACAATCTCTGTGAAAGTGTTCTCCTTTGAAAATGACACATGGCGATTTAGGCCTGGTCGGTGCAGTGTGTGGATTTTCGTTAGACGACACTCGTTTTCCCCCATTCGCCTTTGGCTCCTTCTTCTTCTTCTCTTTCTTCCTCTTTTCTTTCTTCTCCTTAGGAACTTGACTTTTGGCTTTACCAGCCCCATCAAGCGAAGAGAAAGGAGGAGAGGAAGAATTAGAGGAAGTAGAAGGCTGGTGGGCAACTCTGGATTCGTCTAATTGCTGATTCGATTGTTCAAGAATAGTGGTGTTCTGAACGACAGAGGTTGAGAAGAGCCATACTGGCAAACCAATTGTCAGCCCTGGAAGCGACAATGTGGCCATATGGGGCACACCAACATCTCCCCAAGAGGAGAAGGGACTAGGATTTCCTCCAAGGGGAATTCCTTGGTTGGTAGACTCCATTTTCTCAACCCAAGATCAACGTGGGAAAGGGTAATGAATATTCCATTTAAAATAAATTTTTATACGCTTTGACACAACTTGTTTTTTCAGTTTTTAAGAGTCGAGAAAAAACAAAAGAGGACTCTAGTCTCCTTCGATTTTTAATGAGCCTGAAGTGACAAGTGCTCAGATGGACCTTTTCCGTTAAGGAGTCTGAAAAGGAACGAAAGGGACTGCTCTCGAGGTCTAGGTAGAGGGAGTACCAAACCAATCACAAAACTGCAGAATACTTTTTATGGTACGACAGTCAATCTTCCCGAATGCTGTGTTCAATGCATTGCGATCGGTAGGGCGGCAGACACGGCTTCCTATGGATAAAGGATTTAAGCCTATAGGGGTCTCCCAAAATATACTCGACGGTACATGGGAGCACAAGTCTGTACTGGCACTTATCGTCTCAAAGTGGAGGAATCACCCAACCATCGGTGAGGACAACAGTTACCAGGCTTTACGATGCCAGAATACGTCTCTAGCCTAGACCTCTAAATGTTGTGCGTTAAGTTCCAAAGCGTTGTTAGATTCATTGAATTTATTTTAAGTTGATCTTGCTTATGAAGTTTGCCTTTTGGGTTCACCACGAGATGTAGATGTAATTCCTAAAATGCAATCTAAAAGATGATAAAAAAACTTTTATCTCTTTTGTGCAATGAAAATCCTAGCTACTAGAGGAAAAGAAAGACACAATCTTTTCACAAAGAGCAAAGAGCACACTGTAAATGCACTTTCCTAAATCAAGCCAAACAGACTGTCTATATGCAAATGCACATGCATGTATTTGTTTTCGACTTTCATAGTATTGATGCTAAAAAGAAAGTTGATGTACAAATCTGAATTTGTTTTCAAGCGACAAACACAAACAAGTTTCTTTTTCGAAATCAAAAGATAGAGACGATTACGACACTTTACGATTTTGAAATGAATACTCGTTTTTGACACTAGAAAATCACAAATTCAGACCAAAGGCAATAGTAAAAGTATAATCTACCATCAACAGTAATCAAACTTTCTCCTATGATTGAAATCGACACTTGCGACAGATGTAAATCAAAGGACAACAGTACGACTATTCTACTTTTGCAATGGAAAACTGTAAACGACTCAACCAACACACAAAAGCATCTACAGTTATTTTGTACAAAGGAGGTGAAATAACAACAATGAAGGGGTTTTAAACAGACATATACTGATCACAGGCTGCAAAATTCAGAGACAGAACTGGAAAGAATGAAGCACAAGAACCACAGCTGCACAGGGCTAGTCTGATTAGCGCACCTGTAACACAGAGAAACTGGATTGCATCGCAGGTTGCCCTTTCGGGAAGTGCGCTGAAATTCAGGATCTCTTAACAATACCTGCGCTGGGCCATAAACGATAATCTGTCTGGGTTATGGGTCACAGCTTGCAGTTCAGTCTTTGGTTTTTGGTCGAGTAAAAGTAATCAGTAATGCACAATCAGGGGTAGATCTAAGGAGGGTCTAAGAGCTATCACAAGGGCAATCATATAGTTTCTGAATCAACTGTTCAAATCATAAACAAATCCAGTGAATGGATTGAAGCAGCAGATGTCTACTTTGCATTTGTTATGGAAAATGCAGTTCGAATGCTACTTATAAGTTTATGAAACAAACAACAAAGAGATACACAAACAAAATAATTAGACATTCTCCCCAGCGGAGTCGCCATTTTGTTACCGGGAAAAGTGTCTACTTAGAACTGCTCTATCCCACTAAGATGTGACAGTTGCCTTAGAAACAAACAGAGAAAAACTACTTTTGTATTTCCTTTATGAACTACAAATAGAGAGGAATAGAAAGAACCAACCTGTGTCTTGCGCTAATCCTTTGATCCAATCCCTCTCTTCTTTGACAGCTTCCAGCTACCTGTTCCCTTACTTGCCCAGCTTCACCAAGTACCTGTAAGATCACAGAAGAATAACACTATACAAAGACATGGATCTATATTCATAAACAACTTAGGATCAGATTTAAGTTAACCATACAAATGTAACAAGCATCAATGATACAAAAGCATGGAGGAAAAACTCAAATAGTTTTTATTGATAAACAAGAAGATCCAGGAGGAGTTACAACCGATGGTTCCTGACCCAGCATCAACCTCCCAGCAAAGAAGCCCCTCTTCACCTCCGACAAAGCATAGATCACCCAATACCTTGATGTTTGTCTCAAAACCAATAACAATTCCTTACAATGTGCAAAATTCCAGCCTCCGGATCTCTGGGATGAGGGATCCATATATAGATATGTGTAAGGAGGATGAGTCAGCTTGTGATTTGATTAGTGTCTTCTCTCTGTGAGTTCTTGCTTCCACTTGGAGACTGAAGGCCTCTTACTCATCCTTTGGTCGAATTCAGTGAGGCAAGTGTCATAGGAGAAGATTCTGGAAGCTTCCATTGTCTCTCCACCTCGCGGAATGACACTGCCATTTGTCATTTCTCGCCCAACGCACCCTCATAGTGCATTTAGGTGCGTTGCAACGCACCTAGCCAGTGTATTTAGGTGCAATGCAACGCACCTAGCCAGTGGAGCAGCTGAAATGATCCTGTTTTGACTTATTCTGAGTCGTTTCTGGTGGAGAACTTCTGGGAGAAGCTGTAATTTGTTGACCTTGTTCCTTTAGGGGTCAGAACAACACTTTTAGGGACTTAGGAGCCCTTGGTTTATGGACATTTCATGCTTGGAGTCGTAAGGCACAAAAATGTCTATAACACAACCTGACAATAGGATCTATGCCTTTTTCTTCTACAGGACAAAGCAATAATCCTTTTCAAGGTTGGACTAACCCTGCGGTCAGTGGCATGGGAACTGGGAATGCATTTTTTGGCCAACAAGGGAATAGGTCGTACTCCACAGTTAGTTCGTTTCGCAGTATTCCTCCCTTAGCTTCTACTTGGAATCCTTATCAGGGGTTATTGACTCCTTATAATCCTTTAGGAAGGAGCTTTGCTAACTATGGAAGTTTTTCAGCCGGAGTTGGTCAAACTCCAATTTTTGCTGGATCACAAGGTCCGCCCTTTGGTTCAACTGGTTCTGTTGGTTACTTCGAGCAGCCTGGTGCCTTTCAAAATCTAGGCCAATCTTTTCAGAACTTTGGGAGCTCCGCCCAGTCTGGATGGAATCCCCAAGGTCCTCCTAGGCTTCCTTTTCTGGCAAAATTGAACTTGCCAGATCTCACAAAATTAACAAACGATCCAATCAAATACAATCTAGCATGGTCTTCGGTCCCAACCAAACTCCCTTCGGACATTCCAAAGTTCAAGGGAAAGGGTGGTGAAGACCCGAGAGACCATGTAACCACATTCCATTTGTGGTGCTCATCAAAATCCCTTATTGATGACTCGATTAGGTTGAGACCTTTTCAACACACCTTGACTGGTAATGCCGCCAAGTGGTATATAGAGTTTCTAGGGGGAAACTTTACATCTTTCACCGACTTAGCTAATATTTTCTTAAATCATTTCCAGTTTCCCATCCATTATGATGCTGAAACTGAACTTTTGGCCAATTTTCGTCAGGATATGGAAACTCACATTTCTGATCACATTCAAGAATGGAGATGGAGAATGAGGCTCATTAAAGTTGAAATTCCTCTGGAATACCATCTCAAATGGTTTTTTAAATCATTACAACCTAAAATCTCTAAGGATATCTCCCTGTCTGAAGTCTATTATGAGGAGCAAGCTATTTTTAGGGCCCAACAATTAGAATTGATTTATTCTCAGTCTGGGATTCTACAAAAAATCTTTCCTGATGCTCCCGGGACTAAGGTTGATATAGCCAAGTCGAAGCCAGGTCCCCAGGTGGATGGTATCTTTGGATCGGTAGACACAAATGCGGTGAACCTATTGAGCCAATTGTAGCAATTGTCTTTACAAATTGCTCCTAACAACCAGGTCACATCATCTAACCCTGGATCTTCCCAACCCTCTTTAGATAATGTTGTCCAATCTCCCAACCCCAAAGGAAATCAAAATTCCAATGGGAAAAAGAAAGGACGAGGTAAGAAAAAGAATCAAGATGGGAAGGTTGACGCAAATAAATCTAGCAATAATGTTAGTGATGGTATAAATGAGTCTAGAAAGAAGGTCAAGTTTCCATGCAAGCTATGCAATGCAGACCATTTAACTCATCTCTACCCAAAGATTTAAGATGCTCAATGCTTATTAGGGCAGCAAGGGACTTCTAGCTCTCAAGATGTATTAACCAACCCTTTTCCCCAAGGGCAGCAACTACTTGCTAACGCGAATTCAGACCCTGGTAACTTTGCTGGGGGCAACCAGGAAGGGGAAAAATCATCAAATGTTTTCATGATGGGTTCTAATGTCCATGTGGCAAGTCGGTCACGTGAATATGGTGAAGCAGAAACTTTCAAGGACAAAACTGCTCTCGGAAATACCGACCTTCATATTGAGCAACTCCCTGTCAAGACTATACCACAGATACTGAAAGGTTCCGCTAAGCATGTGACTATTAATCCAAATGCTAGGGCCGCCCAGAATTACTCCATCATTGAGGATCTGGCTCAGAGTCTATGCGCTATGTCCACTTTAGAGGTTCTCTAGTCGTGTCTAGCTCAACCAACTGCTTTGCTTTCGGTGATAGGGGTATTTGATCCAACTAACTCATTAGTGCTCACTTTCAACATGTTAAATGTCAAAAAGTGACTCCCTCATCACATGGCTTTTCAAATAAAGTCTACATACCGGAAAATTAACATTTTTCGTACCGTTATTAATGAAGGAGCTTCCACATGTGTCATGTCAATGTCATGCTGGAAGGCTATTGAATCACCTTTGGCTGTTCCTTCACCTACCCTCCTGACTGCATTTGATGGTCATTCTCATAGACTGCATGGGATTATCCCAACCTTTCCCATATGTGTTGGGGGGAAGGTCATCAATATCAAAGTAGAATTCATTGACGCCAACCTAGATTACAATCTCCTCTTAGGAAGGAATTGGGTATATGAAATGGATGTCGTTGTTTCGACTCTGTTTCGTGTCATTTGCTTTCCTCATGAAGGGAAAATTGTTAAGGTTGATCAGTTGGATTACTCTCCAGCCGATACTAGGGAAACTTCGGATTCTACTATTCCTTTAGTGGATAACCCTTGTCCGCCTACTAAGAATCTAGGAGTTGGGATGTATTCTTCATTGATGGGTACCTTTGATTTTCCCTCTCCTATCGCTAGAATCAATGTTGTTTCATCATTCAAGGAGTTCTCATGAGAAGAGTTCTTCCAAACTCATTATTTTTTAGACCCTTAGACCTCACCTTCACTTACGACCACATTAGTTGAAGGACAAGTTGGTGGAATGGCATTCCCTATGTCTACAGTAGAGCTTAGATATTAGTCTATCGTTAACTCTAAAGATAACCATTCTACTCATTTCTTTGAGGAGGAGTTAGATGGTGATGTGACCCCAGCCTGGACCCTGGATTCTACCTCCGCTATGGACTGCTTATATACAGTTTTACCTTCTGAAGAAGCAATACTAGAAGTAATGATGGGTGTATATCGACCTTGGGAAGACTTACACCATTGTTCATATTTTCTTCCTCCATTGCAGGAAGTAGAATCTAGGTTCTCCAAGCTCTTTACTAGTGATGTTTGTATGGTATCAAATCCTTTGGCTCCAGCACACTTTCGTGCGGAAGGGAATATGTCGGTGATTTCAAAAATGATATCTATAAACATTTCTAGGAACCCTAACATGATCGAGAATCTCTTCATCGGAGCCGAATGTTCCCCTGAAGAATTTCAAATTTACACTGACCTTTTAAAGGAATTTCGAGATGTATTTTCTTGGTCATATGAAGAAATGCCTGGCACTAATCCATCCACAGTTCAACATGAGATCAAGACGTATGAAAACGCCAAACCAGTTTGTCAAAGGCTTCGACCGATTAATCCTAGGAAAGCAGCAACCATTAAAGATGAAGTAGAGAAGCTGCTCAAGGAGGGTTTCATATACCTTGTTCCTCTTACTGATTAGGTTTCTAATCCAGTCCCTGTGGATAAAAAGCAAGGAACAATCCGAGTATGCATTGAATTTAGGGACGTAAACAAGGCTTGTCCCAAAGATAATTACCCCACACAGTTCATTGATCAGATTATTGATGAGTGTGCGGGTAACGAGGTTTTCTCCTTCATGGATGGTTTTTCCGATTATAATCAAATCTCTATCCATCCGTAAGATCAGCATAAGATAGCTTTTATATGTCTCTGGGGCACCTTTGTGTACAGAAAGATGACTTTTGGTCTTAAAAATGTTGGAGCTACCTCCAGCGGGCCATGTCATATGATTTCCACGACATTAAAGATATCATTGAAGCATACTTGGACGATTTAGCTACTCGTTCTCGAAAGAGAACTGATCACCCTAGTCATCCTCGATTGGTTTTTGAGTGATGTCATTTTGACAAGATCCATTTGAATCCCAATAAGTGCATTTTCACACTTACATCAGGTCGATTATTAGGGTTCACTGTGTCAAATGAAGGGATTAGGGTTGATCCCTTCAAGCTAGAGGCAATAATTCAGTTGCCTCCCTCGTCCTCAATTCGGCAACTTCGAAGTCTTCAAGGGAAGGCTAATTTCTTAAGATGGTTTATAGCAAATTATGTCGAGATCACTAAAGGGTTTATGCGTTTGCTATGGAAAGGAGTTCCATTTGTATGGGACGACTTTGCGCAGCGGTCGTTTGATGCCTTGAAAAAGGCATTAGTCTCTGCCCCGCTTTTGAGTCCACCAGATTATGGTAGGGACTTCCTTTTATATCTCGCTTCAGCAGAATCAACCATATGTATGGTTCTCATTCAGGAAGATGATGCTCTCATAGAGCATGTGATTTATTATTTGAGCTGAGGCTTGATATGTCCTAAACTTCGCTATTCTCTTGTTGAGAAGTTGGCCTCGGCAGCTGTCCATGCTGTCCAGTGGCTCCGTCATTATATCTTGCTACGCAAAACTTTTGTCTTAGCGGCAGTCAATCCATTTCAATTTGTCCTCAATAGAAGAGTGATTGGGGGAAAATATAATCGATGGATAGTCATTTTACAAGAATTTGATCTCAAGTTCTTGTCTGCCAAGTCTAAGAAATCCATGGTTTTTGCCGAGTTAATTTCTGGGCTACCTTGTGGAGAGGATACTATTTATGAGGAAAGTTTTCCCGACGAACATTTATTCCTCATCTCTTCACTCAAACCTTGGTATGGAGATATCATTATCTATCTCCAGACTTTTAAGTTTCCCTCTACTTTCTCTAAGGATGAACGTCGAAAATTACGTCACCTGGCCAAGAATTATGTCATTATTGGTGATACATTATATCATTGAGGGGTTGATTCAATCCTTCGACGCTGCTTAACCCTAGAGGAAGCAGAGTCAATGCTTAATGACTACCACAGTGGAGCTTGTGGTGGTCATCTATCAGGGCTTGCTACAACTCAGCGTATCTTGCATGCCGCTATTGTTGGACTTCACTCTTCAAAGATTTTGTTGAAGTGATCAAACGTTGTCACCCCTGTCAAATCTATACTTAGAAGATGCACGCACATCCAGCTCCTCTTTTTCCTGTTGTCACTGTTAGTCCTTTTACTAAGTGGGGTATTGATTTTACAACTTGTAATCTACCTTCAGCAGTGAATCACAAGTACATTATCGTGGTTGTGGACTACTTCACGAAGTGGGTTGAGGCCATGCCTACTTATAAAAACGATAGTGAAATAGCAGCATTGTTCCTTTTTAATAGTATTATCTCAAGGTTCAGTATCTCGAGAGAGATTGCACTAACCATGGAAGTCATTTCCAGAATCAACTAATGTTTGAATTGGCTCTCAAATTGGGTTTCTGGCAGAAACATTCGTCTCCTTATTATCCCCAAGCCAATGGACAATTCTAGGTAGTGAACAAAACCCTTAAGATGATCCTACAAAGGATGATTGACAAAAATCAATCCAATTGGCATCTTATGTTGTATCTGGCTCTTTGGGCATACCAAACCTCCGTAAAGACTGCTACAGGTTTTACACCTTTTCAGTTAGTTTATGGGATGGAATCTATCTTTCCTATCAAATGTGAAATTCCATCTCTTAAATTAGTTGTTGAGCTCCTTCCAAAGACTTCTAGTCTCGAATAGCGCCTCCTTCATTTGGAACATCTCGATTAGGAGCGTCGAGATGCCGCCACAATCAATGAGGCTCATAAGAAAAGTGTTAAAAATCAGTACGATAAATTTGTCCATCCTCAAGTTTTTTCTGAAGGCGACATTGTCTTGGTCTATGACCAAGATAAGGACACCTTGGGGGCAGGCAAGTTCAAGCCTATGTGGTACGGTCCCTTCATAATTAAACGAGTTTTAGAAAAAGACACATATGAGTTAATCAATTTTGAAGGAAACAAGTTGGCAGAGCCCCGAAACGGTCTCTACCTCAGGAAGTACTTTGCTTAAGTAGCAGCTAGGCAATGGCTTCTTTGTACATTTTTTATATTTGTACATATCTCATCGAGATTTTTTGATATAGACACTTTTTGGGCTGCTATGGCAAGTGTTGAAGGATGACTTGGTCTATTTTGGATTCGTCGATGGTGCTAGTTGGCACACTCGGAACCTCGCTTCCGTAGCTTGGGTACTCTACTATCCAACTGGTCAGTTGATGGTGTCAAGGGGAGTATGCATTGGTCCTGCTTCAAATAATATGGCTGAGTATACTGTCATCATTAATTTACTATCTGAAGCAATTTGTTATGAAATCAATTCGTTGGTGGTTTATCTTGATTCACAATTGATAGTGTCACAATTGAATAACATTTATCAGGTAAGGGATCCATGTTTATATCTCCAGTATTTAAGGGTGAGGTTGTTGCAAAGATCATTTAATTACATCAATTATTTGCACATTCCAAGATCTCATAATTGGTTAGCTGATTCTATCGCTAATCAAGCATTAGACTAGCACATCAATCATTCATCACAATAAAAGTAAACATCAAAATGTTGAACTGTATATATATATCATAAAACATCTCAAGTGTACATAAGTGTGTCCAAAATAATATACAAAATTGGGACTCAAATTCCCATAATCATGTCCAGTACATCTAATGTCCCAGCTCAGGATGAGTGGCTAAGTAAGCAACTACTGCATTGGCCACACACCTAAGAGTGCGAACCCAGTCTCGTGCATGCCAACCATGACGCTCCATATCTATAGGGAGATCCTCTACAGCCGCCATTGGTACTCAGTGAGTTAGTCTCACCAAGTGTCGTTGAACTGTGTGTAGAAGTCGCTCTGTATCTGCAGCTGCCTCTTCGGCCCCTCGACCGTGACGTCCATGCCATGGGAACCCATCTGGTCGCACCGGCCCAATATCTGGAACATGATCATCATATTAGTCATTTGAATCCTATCAAAAATATTTTTTCAAAATTCATTATTATATTTGAAAAATCACAAAAAAAATTATAAAAAATAAAAAACACTTACCTATGTCGCCCCATGTTGCGGTCGGTGGTAATACTAGATCGAGATCTCCTCAGAAGTCCAACCCAGCATAAGGGTAGTCATCTATGGCAATGATCTATTGCTCCCACCAGGAGAAGAAGTCATCGTCAAATGCAGTCCGTGGAATGTCCCCACCTCCTAGACGTTTCATCAAGTCAACCCACCTGCCCATACGTGGATCTCGTGGGGTGCTGATCAAAACCGGTACTCTAGGACGAAGTGCAGGGACCCTCTCAAAGAAGAAAGAGCACAAATAGTTCCATATCCGATGTTTTTCATCTGCCCTTTCTTGATGGAAGTTAGCTGGCTTTTCAGGCTGGCCAAAAGAGGAGTACACCAGTCAAATACGATGGTGAGACAATCTACTACCAAGCTCATGGCTAACCGTGATGCCTGGTGCAGAGAAGCTGATCCGTTCACACTAGCTATAGTGAATAGGATTATCCTCAGCGATAAAATCTCCACATGTTTGATTGGAATTTGACTTCCAATATTTTCTGGATGTCCTGGGCAATATATATGTACGTTGTCATTGATCGAGAGACTACCTCGTGACCTGGCTCTAAAATTTACTACCTCTCCCCTTCGGGAAAGGCCTGTGATGAAATAAATGTCTTCCACTTCTATCTTGAGTGGCATCTGGTCAATCATAAATGAATCATCTTCAATGCTCCAGTAGTGAATGAGCATTTCAATCAGGCGAGTGTTTTCTTTCATATTTGGCATTTTAAAGAATTTTAGCAAACCGCATCCCGGTAAGGCATCCAAAGCATTAGGATCGTTCATAACCTCATCATCCACTAAGGTATGCTCTCTTTCTCTCCAAGTGACTAGCATCCTGAAGAAAAAATGAATTTAGACCGTTAGTTTTTTTGTTTGAAATGTTCGCGGCATATACACAGGTCCATTTTACACACAGTCGCATGTAGGGCCTGTGTATATGCGAGTTTCATATATCCAACCCACGTATATGCCACAGCGAAATCTTGACAAAAATTCAACGATAAAAATTAAATTAAAAATTCTAAAACTGGTCACAATTGAATGCAAGACAAGTTTAAGGGTTACCTAGTGATTTTGGAAGGATCTGAACAGTTGAATTTGGCGTATGGAAAAGTTTGCTCCTTTTGCTCCACTCCTTTGCTCTCAAAATCAAATGGTGAAAATGGTGAGTCCAAAAAATATTTTATAGGCTTTGAAAATGCAAATTTTTTTCAAAACTTGATTTGTTTGGTCTCCTGTAATTTTTAACTTGGGAGCTTGGAATGTCGATAATGGTTTGATTTTCAGGACATTTTGGACGCTTTTTCGACAGTTTTGAGACGGTTCCATGACTGCTAACCCGTCATGGTAGGTATCGTTTTGTCACTAGCATAGAGGTTAGGGAAGCCATTTTTCCATTGCATTATGCATACTAGCCTCCATTTGTCGCTATACTTGCCATAGGGTTGATCCCATCATGTTATGGTTATTAAACCACCTTCACTCACCGATTATTTAAATCATGACACAATGGTAAAGCCATCCTTTTCATGGGCATTGTAGTTAGCACCTCACTGACATTTGTTGCCCATGCTGCTTCAATCCGAGTAAGCTCAGGAGTCCTCTGTAGTCCCGCCATGACTTAGGCAATGAAGACTCATTCCTCTTTGCTTCCTTGCTTCATTCTGGCCTTATACCCTAGAGGCTCCTTTGTGTTGAGTTGTACTACTGCATTGCATTTTGACCATTTGCACCTTTTTGGCCTTGAGACAGCTTCACTTGGACTCGTGTTTAAGACAACTTTTTACCATGACTACTGCAAAATTCAACTTGCATGCCCTTGAATTCTGCAACTTGACACACCTTGACCCATGGAAGGAACACACCTTTGAGTGTCTTTGACCAGTTTTCACCTCCCTGCATTCAGCATAGGATTGTTCCAATCCCAGGAACTAGATCATCTATTTCATTAACACTCTTTCCTTCCACTATACTATAGCATTATTTTATTCTTTTTCCAGCATAAAGAAAAAGACAAAAAAAAAATTATATATTCCAAAAAGAGCGGGAACGGGACAATATTTCCACTTATTGTTGGCAGCTAGACTCAGTCATGTCACCCTTGAACAAAGAACTCAAAACAAAGCCTCCTCTGTTTGGGCGGGATTTAGTTTGACTTAGGTACGCCTTAACCTTGTTATTGAGTCAGTTATCCCCCGATTGGTTATCTCTTCCAATCATATGGATGCCTCGTTCGTGCCTCCTGTATGACAAAATTATACAGAGTCATCATATGCTCCCACATAGTCACATTGAGTGGTGCTTTTTTTTAAGGGAAGCTAGCCTGAGTCAGCCTCTTTACGGTGTCTCTTGACTCATTTTTTAGTCGGCCATTCTTGGTTGTCAGTATATTGTCTATCATCACATCAGCTATATTGGTCCTTTACTTGTGCCAGTTTGAGAAGGTCCCCATTGACTTCTTGCTAGCGAGTCTTGTCCTTATCGATGACGACATCTTGCTCTGAGGATAGGCCTAGAGATGCACCATGAACCTCTTTTCATTATTGATAGGTCACCTTGTGCTCAGCATCGATCAGTATCATTGGTATTTGACTGAGTGGTTTCCCTTATGTTCTACATCAGCTTACATTATCACATATTGGGATTCGTGTAGTACCTTGGTTTCCAATTGACCCTCTTAGTGGATACCTCGCCTGTGTGTCAGCTTTCATTATTGGTTGGTTCAAAGGGTTTCTGTCGTGTGCTAGCCACATCTTGTGTACACCGGAACATGCTTCGGTCGGGTTACTACATCTTTTTTTGTCTGAGTCCCTCCACATTATTGGCCTACAGGTTACACTCACGCTAGATTGATGAAGGATCCCTTAATGCCTTCCTTCTAGTGGATCTTTCCCTATCGACTATGACTCCTTGCTCTCGGGAAAAGATCTAGAGTCCATTTGGCAGTACCTTGGGGTTTGCAGTCATTACTGGCAGATCCTTCGCTATCGATAGTGGGAAACCATCATTGTCTCCTGATTGATAGATTCTTATAGGTGTTCAACTTCAGTTCATCTATTCACACTTGTTAGATTGTACTAGGTACCTTGATGCTCATTATCATTATCGGTGAGTAGTCTCACATTTGTTAACGGTATACATCGATGACAGGTAATCAAACGAGTTCTCACATGGTCAACCTTAGATCATTTATTCCCATGACGTAGAAATGTACCACAACGGTCAGTGAAGACCTCAGGTTGCATCAGCGTTCATTGGTCCACTTGACAGTTTCTCCTATTGCTGCTAGTTGATATCACTCCACCTTATATGTTGCAGTCATTCACGGCAACATTTTATATGCTGGTACTTGAGTTTTCAGTGTAGTACCATCTTATTCCATCATGTTCATTTGGTACATTTTGAGATCAGTCTTTGATATCAATGATCCGTTTCATCCTTCAACATCATTGACATTCTTATATGTGATATTCAGACGTGTACTTGTTCGATCATGATCAGATGATCCATTATGTACTTTCCAGTGTTTATACTTGTATACTTATTGGATCCACTTGTACTTGATATGTGGACATGCTTTACTTTCTTTGAGCATGGGTATGCCCATCTCAGACAGTGTTTCTTTCCGATCTCCTTTTGTGGCTTGGCAGGCTGAACTCTGGTGAAGTCCTTCTCAGTTTTTGACATATTTCCTTTCCATGTACTTGCTTAATACATTTTGGCCATCATGTACCCCTTCTGATCTCATATATTAGGGGGCATTTATTATAGCTCCAAATCTCACTCTTGATGTTTGTGACGCTGCACTCATGGCCTAGGGCAACCCTTCCTTCTAGACCTGGTCCCAATATTTAAAAAACAATGTTTTACTCCCTATACGTGACATTGCCCTGAGCTAAACGTGTGTGTACGCCGGTCTGTGTATACCCAACTTGCGTATATGTCTTAAAACACTTTAAAAAATTAAATCTCCTTAATTTCAGGTGGATATCATGGGTTTTAATTTTTGATTACCTATTAGTGCCCATGGCCCAACTGTTCCCAACGAATCCCCAACTAAAAAACTACTTTCGAAGAAGTATAAAAGACTTCAATGGGAAGGCCTAAGGGAGGAGACGAGATAGAGAAATATCACTCTGTTGAGATTATCCTTGACCAGGTCTGAATATCCTTGTGCTTCCAGCACTTCCCCCATTACAGGAAACCCTTGTTTCCTTGTGTTATGATGTCTTTCTACTACTTGAGATATCTTGGAGTTAGTCATGGAAGGAGTTTGTTGAAGACTTGAGACTGGATGAATCCGGAGGAGGTTCTACTTGGAGCCTATGAAAGGAAGACTCAGGTGAAATCATTCCTTTCTGTACTTTAGTTATCTATAATAAAAGAAACACTTGTCTTGTTCTTGATATAAATCTTCTTCATGTTTATGATATGAATGTTATGATTCACATATGAATGGTTGTTTTAATTGTATAACTAACTATCTTTCAGTATGCTATGAAGATGATTTCTTTATGATGCTTGGTCAATATACTGTTGTACTTTCTAGAATT
Organism: Pinus tabuliformis; assembly: GCA_031772625.1. NCBI lineage: Eukaryota > Viridiplantae > Streptophyta > Pinopsida > Pinales > Pinaceae > Pinus > Pinus tabuliformis. Next base: position 1,279,893,362 of record CM062807.1, on the reverse strand, counting down.
GATTGTTTTGTAGGTTGAAGGACTAAGAGGAACTCCAAGAGAGTTTGTACCCTAGCTGGATCTTCCCAAACGAAGGACACCTAGGTGCACACCTCTTCACGTAGTTTGTTTATATTAGCATCATGGCTACGTGGAATGTGTGTTTCTTTGTAGATAACCTGTGATTTGCTAGGGTATCAACCCAAGACCCTAGGGGAATTTATCCCATAACAAGTATGACTTCGAGGTAATCACGAAGCCTAGAAGTTTAATTGCTAGCCTAGACCATCTATTAGGGATTGAAATAGGCAAAGAACCTAGTAGCTTGGAGGAAGGACTGCCAGATGTGTAGCTATTTGCGATGCGGATCACGGAAAACCATTTCGATGACATTATTTAGTTTTTAATGACCGGAATAACTTCGAAAGGTTATACCACTCAACGAAAGGAGTTAGTACTTCACACCACAGAATTTTCAGTAATTACAGGTCATTTCTATAAGATGGGGTCAGATGAGATATTATGAAGGTATGTTCCAGAGTTTGAATGCTTGAGTATTTTTGCTGAAGCCCACGGGGGAGTGGCAGGAGGTCACTATGCAGGGAAAGTGACCACACAAAATATTTTGTGTGTTGGGTTATGGTGGCCAACATTACACAAGGATTCTAAGGCATATTGCAAGGCATGCGATGCTTGCCAAATGATGGAGTAGCCTTCATGAAGGGATGAATTGCCTTTAAATCCCAAAGATTCGTTGCGGGTATTTGAGAAATGGGCCATTATTTTATAGGTCCCATACACCCACTAGGAAAAAATACGGGCGGGTAGTATATTATTACTACGACAGAGTATTTAACAAGATGGGCGGAAGTGCAGCTAGTGAGGGACTGTACAGTTGCTACTGCTGAAACGTTTCTCTTTGAGTATGTATTAACATGGTTTGGATGTCCTAATATTTTGATGAGTGATAGGGGTACACATTTTTTGAATGAAATGATTAGCGCGATATTGGAATAATTTCAGGTATACCATTAGAAGAGTACATCCTATCACCCACAGGAAAACAACACGGTAGAAGCTTTTAATAAGATTTTGGAGCATGCATTAACCAAGGTGCGAAACATGCGGAATAATGACTGGGACATGCACATACTAGTTGTGTTATGGGCTTATAGGATGACCTACAAGAAGTTAATAGGATAAATGCCATTTAGGTTGGTCTATGGAATTGAAGCAATCATGCCGATGGAGTATATTATGCCCAGTTTAAGGATTGTAGCCTTGATGGTGATGGCAGACCACAAGACCTTTGAAGAACGACTCGCACAGATCATGGAGATAGAAGAAGACCACTTACAAGATTTCATCAATAAGTGCAAAAGGAATGCGAGAATCATGGCACAATCAACATATTAAGTTGCGCACATTCAAGGTAGATGATTTGGTGTTGTTATATGATAGCAAGTTTACGAAGTTTCCAGGAAAATTTCAAATGCATTGGTTGGTGCCATAATTTATTAAGGAGATCTGTTGGGAACGGGATTCCCCAAAGGATAGTTATGGGGCTAAAGGGCCATATTTTGGTCAAATTTTGTAAGAAACTTGTAAAGACTCTGCATTTTTTGGCCGCGGAGCACATAGGTGTTATAAGTCATAAAGGGTTGTCCACCCTTAGTTTTTTAAAGTAATTCGGCTGTAAGAGATCTACCCATGGTCTGCGGACCATGGGATTGTATAAAAAGAGCTAAGCTCTAAGTATTTTTGGAGACACACAATGTAAAAGAGTAATAACTCTGAAGTAAGAAGTCTAAGTTTTGGGTCGTAGCGTAGGTAGAAGATCTACAACTGAATGCATAGAGGCCTAGGGTGGAAGTTCGCAGCTGAGTGCGAGGAACCCTACAGCTGTGTGCGTAGGGTGAATAGAGTCTGTAATCACTTGGAAGAGATTAATAAAGAGAAGTATTCTGCAACTTCTATGTCTTTGCTATGATTAATGCATCTTATCATTTTATGTCTGAATTTCCTTTATAATGCTTATGCGATGTGCGAATGTGTCTGAATATATTGGATAACCGAACAGATATAAGAATATCTGTTTACAGGGTGCTAACTGCAAGTAACTATTAAGATAAGAAAGACACTTGGAATAATCTAGGAATCTGTATGGTACGTTTCGTTGGCAGTGTGAAAGGGTATAGATTAAGGGTTAGGGCTACGCGAAGGACAGTTGAACCCTTTCACAGAGGTACTGAAGGATATAAAGGAAGGCTTGTCTGCCAAAACCTAGAGCAAAGTGACCCGTGCAAAGGCAGGAAGAAAGGGAATAAAACAACATCATGACCATCTCAAGGTGCAGAAACTTGGTTCCAGCATCCCCCATACTGCTTTGGCTAAGACTTCGGTTCGCGCTTTGCAGGTTGATGCCGAAAGGGCCAGTAGTGTAGGGATTTGTTTGGCTAACTAACATTGAACCTAGGTTAGGCCCCCTTGAGCCAAAAAATGGTTCCGTTGCCTGGACTAGAATATGCATAAGAGATGTGCAATGTCGTATCACTGGAATCCGAATATGAAAGAGATTGGAGACTAGTTGGATAGGAAGATCCATGAATTCGCAGCACAAGAGAAATCAAACTCACAACTAACAAAGGAACACTAGATGGACAGGTACCTGTATACAGAGATCCATGAGATATTTTTCCACTCCTTTCTGATTGAGTTATACGAGTGGATCACAAAGCTAGCAGATAGCCAAGGAAGGTGGAAACTTGACAGTACTATTGTTGTACCCCAGAGCCAGTGCAAATGTTGGAAGCATCAAAGGATACGATTGCCCACGCTGTCGATAATTGGCTCGATTGCATCATGGGAGGATTTGTAACTAAATTTGTGGTCGACACCTGAATCAGCTACAACGAGGCGGAGCAACGCTTATTCAAAGGACCACGAGGTAAGTACGTGAAATCTTTGAATACCTGGACTAAAATGTTATTGTGTGAAAAATGGGTTATGCAACTACCTTGATGTTTGGGGCTACGTGAAGTGGATAAACTTATAGAAACAAAGGAAAAAGGGTCTTGAATATAGTCCATTGATTTCAACTCCGTGAGGTGACGAAGAGGGAATAGCGCAGGTTTCTCTGCAAAGTGTTATTCAATTACTAAGGCCAGGGTTCCCGCAAATACCACCTCCACCCACACCACCTCCAACTTCACCACCATCACCTATGAATTCACTCATACCACCTCCACCTTCACCACAATTCAGTATGGAAAATTTAGTGAAGTTGCCTTTGTTCAAAGGCTTGAAGAATGAGGACTCAGACCAATTATGGTTCATTGTAAAAGCTGTATGGGAAGCTCAGGGCATTATAGATGACAACATGATGAAGGTGGCATTGGTTAGTGCTTTGTAGGATTGCACACTAACCTGGTATATCAAGTACGCTAATGATAACTCGAATACTGGAGTGGCAGACATCCAGACAACATTGAATAGAGAATTTAGTAGGCCTAAATCTAAAGCACAGTGTATTGTAGGGTTCAAATAAATCATGATGAAACTAGGTGAGACACCTTGGGAACTCAACCAAAGGTTTAAGTGTACAATCCGCCAAGCTAACATGAACCTAACGGATTAATAACATCGTGAGTGGTTTGTGGCTTCACTCCTGTCACACTTAAGGGTTGCGTTGTCATAGCAGAAGATAACAACTCAGTGTTATAGACATATTTGGGCACTGCAACCCCAAACTCATATGTGCATAAACCAAGGGCTCTTTAACCCTTAAACGTGTTGTTTCATACCCTAAAGGATCATGGTCAACTGATTACATCATTTCCCAGAAGTTCCACCTAAAAAACCACTTAGAACTAGCCAAAACTAGACCATACTGACTGCTCCATGGTCAAGGCATGATGCATACTGGCTGCTACACTAGCCAGGTGCAACACATACTGAAAAGGCCTTATATAGGGTGCTATGAGCGAGAATAGACAAATGGAAGAGAAAGTTTGCTAAGTGGAAGCTCATGGAATCTTCCAAAAACTTCTCCCAACACACTTGCCTCTCTGAATTCGCCTAGGGATGAGTAAGGGATCAATGAAATCTCCAATTCGAACCAACCCAGAGCTGACTCACACCCTTGCAATACATCTATAAATGGATCCCTCATCTGAGAGATCTGGAGGTTGGAATTTTGTATTTTGTAAGGAAGTGTTGTTGGTTTATATGCAAGAAGAGACATTGTATTGTTGGGTGATCTTGCTTTTCACGAGGTGAAGAGGGCTTTGATGGTGGGAGGATGATGCTAGATCAGACAGCTGGGTTGTAATCCTCTCTTCTACTATTAATAAAGTTCTTTGAGTTTTCCTCCATATAATCATGTATTTGTGAATCTTGTTATTTGTGAATGTAATTGTATGGTCAATGTATTTCTGATTCTGCATTGTTTATGATATTATAGATCGATATGCTTTGATTGTGTTTTGTTACTTTGACTCTACAGGTATTCTCTGGAGTGGGAAAAGTAGGAGAGGAGTGGCAAGCTCTATCAAGGGAGAGAGAAATCAAGAAAGGAGCCAAGCGAAAGATCTAGGTTGGTCCTCTTTGCTTCTCTCTTAACTATCATACATAAAGGAAATTGCAAATTGCTTTGATTGTTTGTTTCTAAGATAGCTACCTGTCTTAGTGGGACTAGCAGATCGAAAAGACACTAGTTTTCCTAGAAACAAAATGGTGACTCCGCGGGGGAGCGAATAGTTTGTTTGTTTGTTATTGTCGTTTGCTTTATAAACTAAAGACGAAGCTTGAAGTTAGCCAGATAGCCTTTGAACTGCCTTTGCTATGCAATTGAAAAGTAGTTGAATGCTGCTTCAGTCAATCTTCGGGTTAGTTTATGAACTTAACATCTGACTTACAAGCATTCTAAGCACACTTGTGGTAGCTCAATAACCTCATAATATCATACCCCTATACTTCGTTCTTTACTATTCATAATACCTCAGCCTTAATCCCTGAACTCAGTTGCAAAGTTGACCAAAAACCCAGCTCAATTTCGCTCCCTGGCCCATCGCACTATCTATCAGTTGAAAGTATGCATCACACCTCTCGTGTGTAGCAGGTGAGATGCGTCCCTATTTCTCTGAAGAACAGGGGTGATGATTGAGTGATCTCATTTCTCTCTTTTAAATTTGGCTTTTGTCCTTGTTTTTTAGCTCTTTTTGATGGTGTTGCTGCATATGATCAGTATCTCATTGCTGAGGCCTCATTCTTTTACATATTTCAGCCTCCATTGATTAGGATTTCTAAATGTTTTTATGTATTTTTCCATCATTTACAGTCCTTCTTTGTCAAAGTAGCTTAATCGAACTGTCGTTTTGATGCAAGAAAAGTGTCGTAACTGTGATTTTGAGTCAAAAAGAAGAGTGTTGTTAAGTCTTCCTCTTCTAGATAGTCGACTGTACTTTCATCGTTGTATTTGATTTGAATTGTTAATATTTGAAGTGTCGAAAGCAGTTTTCTATTCGAAATTCAAAAGTGCCATTTTAGTCTTCCTTTCATTTTTTGAAAAGAAATTGTTGAAATCTCGCTTTGAAGAAAAATAGTTCAGATCTATACTTAGTTTTCCTTTTTGGCATTCTCACATTAAGGAAACAGAAAACAAATACATGCATTTGCATTTTCATTTAGACTATGTGCGAAAATGATTTAGGAAAAGTGCATTTAGTGTGTGCTCTTTGCTCTCTGTTGAAAGAATCGTAATCTTCTTTCCTTAGTAGCTAGGATTTTCATTGCTAAAAGAAAATAAATGATTGTTTATCATTTTAGATTGCATATTTAGGAATTTTACATCTACATCACACGGTGAACCTTGAAAGACAAACTTCTAAGCAAGATCAACTCTAAAATAAATCTCAATGAACATAAAAATGCTTTGGAACCTAATGCAACAGATCTAGAAGTCTAGGCTAGAGACGCGTTATGGCATCGTAAAACCTGGTAACTGTCATTTTCATCGAAGGTTGGGTGATTCCTTCTCTTTGATACGATAAGTGCTAGTACGGACTTGTGCTCCCCGTACCGTTGAGTATATATTGGGAGACCACAATAGGCTGATATCCTTTATCCATATGTTGTGTCTGCCACCCTATCGATTGCAATTCACTGAACACAACATTCAAGAAGATTAACTGTCATACATAAGTCCTTGGTAATTCCTCTTTAATCTATCACCAAGGTGTATTTTGCAGTTTTGTGATTGGTTTGGTAATCCCTCTCTCTAGATTTCTAGAATAGTCACTTTCATTTCTTTTCGACTCCTTAAAAGAAAAGGGCCATCTGAGCACTTGTCACTTTAGGCTCATTAAAAATCGAAGGCTACTAGAGTCACCTTTAGCTTTTTCTCGACTCTTAAAAATTGAAAAAGCAAAGTTGTGTCAAAGCGTCATTAAAATTTATTTAATACGGAACACCTGTTTCCCCTTAATTTTGAGTTGATCAAGTAATCCACAATTGTGGAATAAAGTCAATCAAAACCTCGTCATTCATGGAGACTAGTGAGTCATCCATCTTTGACTCCAAAGACAAAACCATTTTAGGAAAAACAGTCTCGTTTAACTGAGTCCAATTCACCTAATTTATTTGAAACTTGCGTTTCAACATCATCAGAGACTACAGTTACTCCGATCATTTCTGGTACATCTGCCTTTACAGAAGAAACTCTGTGGTTACAAGAGGACATTAGAACTAATCCTAGTGTAACGGTAGACACTTTTATACCTGATATAACTCCATCTAGAGTTGAACCAGAGACTGAAGTTCACTTACCTGAACATCTGGAAGTTGAGTTCCAGAATTCAAAAGGTGTCACCCCTCCAGTATCTGTTACTGCAGAAGCCATACCTTCTTCATCTCCAGAAATATTTTACAGACCTGATGGTCTACCTCTTCCACCTGGACTGATTTCCATAGAAGAGATAGTAGAGGATCTTCCATCCAGTACTCCATTGCATTTTGGAACTAGGATCCACTTATATCCTTCTAATCCTGAACTTAGTTCTCTTAATAATCTTTCATCGCAAGTTCCTCTCGAAACACTAGGAAATATTTTGGATAGACTAAATATGTCTGAGCAACCATCAACATCTAGGACTGTGTTAACTGACACGACTACGACAGAGCTTCCTGTTGCCATTCCTACAATGTATGCTGGTATACCATTTGTCCCGGCTAGTTATCAACCACCAGCTGGAGTCCACTCAGGGACTATTTCGACGACATGGTCTGTTCCTATTTCTTCATCTAGAATCTCATCTGGTATTTCTTATGTTGAAACTCAATAAATTGATCCTATATGTCAGTATAAATTTAAGCAGTCCAGTCTTCAAGACCAATCTATCCTTTAAGCACTGGATTTCCACCATATGGGGGGCAGTATGCCTTTTCATTGTTCCCTCCTGGAGAACAACCATATGAGAGCTTACAACAAAATTCAGGTCAAACTGGAATTACATCCAGCGGTTGGATACCAATACTACCTCAACAACCAAGGGTTGTATATTCAATGCAACAAGTCCAACCTGTGTCGAATATTCCCACTACACCTGCTATTGTGACTATATTGCAAGTACAGGCACTACCTGTTGTGTGTCAACCTCAAGTCTCTGAGGTTGCAATACAATAGCCTCTTGTCTTTGTGGCTCAATCACAACCTGAGGTTAGTGCCTCCTTACCTGGAATGACTCAAGATCAAATAGGTACTATCACTCCGCATCTTGGTCAATCATCTAGTATTGGGCAATGACAAATGGTCCAACAACCATGGTTGGTACAATATCAACAACCGCAATTCTAGTAAGCTTACCAAGGACCTAAGCAATAAGGCTTTGTAGGTAACGGGCAACCACATTTTCAAAACGGTTATCAACAACCATACTATAACGGTTATGCCCATCAACCTTATCAAAGTTATCAGCATCAGATACATTATGCTGGTATCAAAGACCCACTGCTCAAGCGATCCCCTCTTATCCTTGGTATGCTTCACCAAACCTAAATCAATAATTACCTTTTGTAGCAACTCTAGAATTACCATATCTGAACCGACTGATGAATGATCCAATTGCTTATGCCCCTTGGTGGCTAGCGATTCCTCATAAACTTCCCTCTGATATTCCTAAATTCAATGGAAATCCAGGTGAAGATCCATCAAATCATGTAATGACCTTTCATTTGTGGTGCTCATCTAACACCCTGAATGATGATTCGATTAGGCTTCGCCTTTTTCAATGAACGCTAACTAGTCCAGCAGCAAAATGGTATATTGAATTGCCTAGAGCTTCATTTGATAATTTTAGCACCCTCACCACAACTTTTCTAACCCACTTTCAGTTACCCATAAGGTATGAAGTAGGAAAAAAACTCCTTACCAACTTTAAATAGACAACAACCACTCAAATATTTGATCATATTCATGAGTGGCGATGTCATCGTTGAATGGTAAAGATGTATGTTCCTGATCAGCTTTTAGCTGAATGGTTTATAAAGTCATTATCGCCCTCTATAACAGAGGATCTGGCTAAGGGAGGAGTTGTCACTGAAGAGAAAATCATTGCTTGTGCACAATATTTATACTTGATCTATTCTTAATCTGGCATGCTCTACGACAAAATTCTTGATGTTCCTAGACCAAAATTTTTCGTTCCTCCCCCTCCTAAATCAAATAGGGACTCTCATGCCAGCGATGGCATGATCGGTACCACAAGCACGAAAACCGCAAAGGCTACATCTAAAAATTCCCTTGCAGTTTCTAGTCAAAAAGAAAATGAAAAACCTCTTGCCTCGGAGGTTAATGCCATGTCATCTAACAATGGTAAAGAACCAAAGCAACCAGGGGGCAAGAAGAAAAGGAAAACCAAAAAGAAGAAACATGAAGATTCAACTCCTGACAAATCTTCTGGAAACCCTACTGGGCGAAAGAAACCTAATCAACCATGTTTCATATGTGATGAGGACCATTATACGAGAGATTGTCCATGTCGAGTTGAGGTCACGAAATTTTTAAAGACTTCAAATACCTCAATGGTATTGACTGATCCGTTTCCAAACCCAGAAACTAATCTGGTTGATATTGATCATGCTTCCCCATCCCAAGTTCTTATGCTAAGCATCTCGAAATAGAAAAATGATGCTTTGATATCAACAAGGAATAAAGATTATGGAAATCCACAGTGGTCGAACAACAAGGCTATAGATCAACCCAGTAGTTCGACAACAACTTCGCCAGAAGTTGTTCCACACATCATTCCTGAATTAACTATAAAACTGCTAAAAGGAGTAGTACATAAATCAACATTTAATCCTCGTGCCCAAGCAGCACAAAATTATAATATAGTGGAGGATCTGGCCCAATGGCCATTTGCTATGTCAACACTTGAAGTACTGCAGAATTGCCCCTCCCAAAAGTAGGCTTTGTTATCAGTGATAGGTGGGATTGATCCGGTGGATTCCAATCTGGTGGCCTTTAATCATAAAGGATACGAACCTCAGTTACCGACCCAAATCGCTTTCCTTATACAGGTAAAAGCCCTCAAAAAAACTGTTCATTGAACAATTATTGATGAGGGGGCATCTACCTATATTATGTCAATGAGTTACTGGAAAACTTTAGGCTCGCCACCCTTGTCACGATCATTAATGACATTAAATGCTTTCGATGGAAGAACATACATGTCGTATGGGATATTAAGTAACTTGCAAGTTGAACAGGGGGGCAAGACAATAGAAATTGAAGTCGAGGTCATTGATGGAACCTTGAATACAATATCCTACTGGGCAGGCCTTGGATTTATGCTATGGCTGTTGTTGTGTCAACGTATTTTAGAAAGATTTCATTTCCATTTCAAGGAGGAATTACAATAATTGACCCACTAACATTTTTCCCCAATAGTTCGCAAGTTACTAGAAGCATTCCATTGATCCATGGAAGTTCCCAATCGCTTCAAAATATCGGAGTAGGTCTCCTAAAAGACCCTTCCTTAATGGGTACTTTTGTACTCCCTCCAAGTAATCTAGCAGAAGTGGCCACAGTGGAAACTTGTCACATTAAGAAGAACTCTAACCATTTTGATAGTATGGATCATCACTAGGTGTTGCCCCCAGGCCCTATAGAATTTTTGTAGCAATCAGTTTTTGGGCATGGGTGGTAAACCCAAATCAACACTCAGCAAGTGTTTGGATAGATAGGTCTATAGAGAATGGCACCTCTTCCGATCTTTGGTCTCATGTACATTCTATAGATGAAGGAATAATTCAGTCAATGATGATAGGAGAGGCACCATGGGAAGATCACTACCATCATTCCCAACTTCAAGATAACAATGAAGATTATTCTAGTGACCTTAATCATCCTTCAATTTTTTATTTTCTATCAAATACTGTAAATACGGTGGATTCCAAGCGAATTCTGTCCAATATTGAAGAAACTATCACCATTAATATATTGACCAAACCTAATGTTGTAGAGAATACACATGTTGGAAAATCTTGTTCTCCTTCAGAATTGGAAATATATTGCGCTCTCTTTCGTAAATTCAGAGATGTATTTGCATGGTCATATGAAGAAATGCCAGGCATTGACTCAAGTATCGTTGAACATGAAATAAAGATGTATCCAAATGTCAAACCACTAAGACAACGGCTTTGATCGGTTCACCCGAAGAAAGCTGATGCCATTAAGGCAGAAGTTGAAATTTTTTTGCATGTTGGTTTCATTTACACTGTTCCTCTCACTTATTAGGTATCGAATATTGTTCCCGTGATGAAAAAGCAAGGAACGATTAGTGTGCGTCGACTATAGGGATGTAAATCAAGCTTGTCCAAAGGATAAATATCCTACACCCTTTATCATCTAGATAATTGATGAATGTGCCAGATGCGAAATCTTTTCATTTATGGATGGATTTTCCGAATACAATCAAATCAATATCCACCCACAGGACCAGTCAAAGACTACATTTAAATGTCCATGGGGAAAATTCGCATACCGTAAACTACCTTTCTGGTTTGAAGAACGTAGGGGAAACCTTTCAGAGGGCAATGAATTACACCTTCCAAGACATCAAGCACATCGTTCAACCATATCTCGATGATCTACCAGCTCATTCACGAAAGAGGATCGATCACCCGCAGCATTTGAGAGCTATATTTCTATGTTGTTGACACTACAAAATGCAACTCAATCCACACAAGTGTGTGTTTTGTGTTGGTTCTGGTCGGTTACTTAGTTTCATAGCTTCTAAGGATGGAATTCGACTCGACCCATGTAAGGTTCAGGCAATCATCGACATGCCTCCACCTTCAAATTTGCTTCAGATTTAGAAACTCCAACGGAAAGCAAACTTTCTAAGGAGGTCCATTCCAAATTACGCTGAACTTGCTAAAGGTTATACGCGTCTTTTGAAAAATGAAGTACCCTTCAACTGGGATCAGGTTGCACAAGCTTCCTTTGATGCTTTAAAAGGTTCCCTAGTAAAATCATCATTAATGTATGCTCCTAACTATCAAAAAGATTTTAACCTATATCTCGCCACTATAGATACAACTATCGTCGTGGTTTTAGTACAAGAGGACAATGGAATAGAACATCCTATGTATTATTTAAGCCACAACTTAAATGATACAAAAAGAAAGTACTCCTATGTTGAAAAGCTAGCTTTAGCAGTTGTTCAAGGAGTACAGAGATTTCGACACTATATACTCTTTTGCAATACTACCATTTTTTCAGATTGCAACCCTATGACCTACATTTTGTCACATCAATTTCCAGGGGGCAACTATTCCAAATGGATATCCATTTTGCAAGAGTTTGATATGGAATTCACCAAATCCAAATCAAATAAATCTCTAGTCTTCGCGAAGTTACTTTGTGACCTACCATCACCGTCCAACGATTTAAGATCTAAAGCATCAGTCGTGGATGAAACTATGTTTCTGATATCATCAAGCAACTCGTGGTACGGAGATATAGTAATCTATCTCCAAACCCAAACCTTTAGGCCTAACACCTCTCACTCGGAACAATGATGTATTCGATACTAAGTAAAAGACTACATGATCGTCAGTGATACACTTTACCATTGTTGTGTCGATACAGTTCTGCGAAGGTGCCTCACGCATGAGGAGGCTAAAAAAGTCCTAAATGACTGTCATTCAGGCGCATGTGGGGGGCATCTATCTGGTTATGCTACTACAAAAAAGATCTTATGAGCTGGTTACTTTTGGCCCACTATATTCAAAGATTTCATAATTACAGTCAGAAGTTGCCATGCTTGTCAGATTTTTGATCACAAAATGAGATTACCACCTGCACTGCTGCATCTATTAGTTGTTGTTGGGCCATTCACTAAATGGGGCATAGATTTCATGACATGTAACCCCACCTCAGTCGGGGGGCATGGGTATATCATAGTCGTTGTCGACTATTTTACAAAATGGGCGAAGGCGATGCCTACATTAAATATCAGTGGTGAAACAACTACTCTTTCCTTTTTCAATCATGTAGACTCTAGGTTCGGTGTTCTGTAGGCTATAGTCACAGATCATGGATCAAATTTTCACAATCACATGATGGCTGAATTGACTGCCAAATTAGGACTATCCCATGATAGTTCTACTCCATATTATCCGCAGGCTAACGGACAGGTTGAAGCGATTAGCAAAGTCCTTAAGCACATGCTGCAGAGAATGATTGAAGTCCACAAATGAAATTGACATTTGATCTTGTACTCAGCTCTGTGGGCATATAGGACATTGGTGAGAAATGTGACTGGATTTACATCATTTCAGTTGGTGTATGGTCTAGAAGTTGTCTTACCAATTCAGTGTGAAATTTCATCTCTCAAGCTCGCAATCGATTTACTTCCCGAAACTTCAGAGGAAGAGGCTCGTTTCTTGGAACTAATCCACTTGGATGAAACCAGTCGTGATGCTACGCTGGCTAATGAAGCACATAAGAAACGTGTCAAAGCACAATCTGACAAGAATTTCAAGCCTCGTGTCTTCTCGGAAGGTGACCTGGTCTTGCACTATGATCAAGACTATGATAAATTAGGAGTAGGTAAGTTCGAACCATTATGGATGGGCCCCTACATTGTTAAATGAGTATTAACGAAAGGAGCCTATGAGCTGGTAGATTACGATGGGATTCCATTGTTGCAACCCTGAAACGGGTTGTATCTTAAACGTTACTATGCTTTATCAAGTGTAGTAATCTCTTTGTAGATATGCTTTTGTTACATTTTTGTTTTCGTCAAGAGTTGTCATTTTGGTTTGGTAATCCACTTTGCATTTGTTGCAGATGTTGGACCTTTTGGAATCATTCGTTGGGTATGCTAATGGAGCTAGTTGTAGTATGCGGAACCTATCTTCTGCAGCATGGGACATTTTTGCTCCAAGCGACGAGTTGGTGAGTTTCAGGGGGATATGTATTGGTCGATCAATGAACAACATCACTGAGTATAGCGCGTTGATTGAGCTTCTCTCTGATGCCATTTCACATGGCATATGATGACTTGTTGTCAGGCTAGATTCACAGCTCATTATTCTACAACTTACAGGCATCTATTCCGTTCGAAACCTAGCTATTTATCGTATGTTCCTAAGAGTCAGGATTTTGGAAAGACAGTTTGATTCCATTCAATATCAACATATTTCTAGAAACTTAAACACATTAACTGATTCATTAGCAAATTATGTGTTAGATAGACATTTGCAGCATTTGTAAAGAAAAGCATTTCACATTAACATTTGCATCTGGATCACATAACTTAACCAAAATAAAACTCCAAAAATAAAAAATATATAACTGTTTATAGTTTTTACAAAATGTTTTATGTCAAGACAAAATCGTTCACACGACCAAAAAACTCAAAAATGAATGCAGAAAAGCATCCTAGACTAATGATGCTAGTGATAACATGTCACCGCCTATGCAATCATACGTAAGAGCCTAGTCCATCGACTTGGCATGCTAGTAGTGTGGCGCTGTAGCCTTAGAGGTAACTTGTCGGTCCTCACATCCTGAATACCAAGAGTGAGACCCTCGATCTGATCCTGTAGCACTCCAAGGGTCTCCGCTATGTCTAGATCACGAAGGACAACCCTCCCTACAACCTCTCCTACTGGAACGTCAGCTGCTACTCTTGCGCAAGCCGCTGGTCGCATCGGCCCTACATCTACACAAGTATATGGGTTCAATTAGTCTTGATAACATTTAAAAACACAAAAACATTATAAAACTGATAAACAAAAATGTGGTCAAACCATTTTTACCTATCACACTCCATTGCTCACCAGCCGGTAACAGCAAATCCGGGTCGCCTCGGAAATCCATTATGACATATAAATACTGCGCAAATACCATCTCCTCATGGTCGAACCACTCAAAGAAGGCATCAAAGAAAGAAATATGTGACTGAACAGCATGTTTTTCCATGACATCAACCAACCTCTGCATTCGTGGTTCACTCGACACTGGCAATCCTAGTGAAATGTACTGAGGCTGCATAAGTGGAATCCTCTCCAAGGAAAAAGTAGTCAAAATGGAACCATAGTGAAAGTTCTTGGATCTTCCAATTCTTTACCTTGGAGAGATGTTCTTTTATCACGGGAAGTACCACCTTGCACCAGTTGAATACCTTTGGTTCCAAGCATTCTAGGGCATACTGCACATAAGATCTGTTTGCCAAATGAAGAGCCGAGCTACTAGCCAATCTAGCAAAGGTGAATAAAATGCTCCTTAGGGACTGATTAATGACATCCCAGATATTGATATTTCTACCTCTGCTAGGCTGAGATCCATCTCTCCAAAACTGATGGATATAATCTCTCACAGATTCACCCCCACGGGCGCATCCCGACAATGAAAGAGGGGCACCATGCCTTGATAACCCTGTCAAAAAGTAGATATCCTCGATTGTTAGTGGAATAGATTTGCCTCTAATCTGGAATACCTGGCTGATCGGATCCCAAGCATCAAGAAAATACTACAACAAACTGATTTGTTGCCTCATGCTAGATATACAGAAGAATTTGAGCAAACCATAGTTTCACAATGCATTAAACAGTACCCTGATCATGTAAGGCAATCATGTCCTCTTCTTCATGTTCACGTTCATACCATGTAATGGCCATCTTGATCCAAAAAATATTTGAGTCATAGAAAAAGGACGAATTACGATCGTAATTTGAGCAAAAATAGGGAAAAATTTCATGAAAAAATCATTGTGTAAAGTTTCCTTTCTGTGCCCATCGCACCCTGCCTGTTAGCAAGGTGAGATGAATACTGACTGGCCAGTGTCCAACTTAGTTTGCATTGCACTTTTCGATGCAGGCTAGGTGCGATGGATGGAGAACGAGTTATTCAAATTCCAGGGGCCTAGAAGCAAGGAAAAAATTGCTCAAAATTAGAAAAGAATGGAATGAAAATGAAGAGCTCAGGGTTGGCTTCTACCTGGTCCTGACGGCATGGAGAATAGTCCACCGGATCTCACGAAATTAGCTGATGAAATTTGAGGGGGAAAACTACTCCAGAGCTCCAAAATCCCAAATTCAAAAAGAAATGGTAAAAATGAGAGGTAAAACTACTTTTTATGTTACTATTCACGTACTTCAAGTAAAATGTTAGTTTTAATTCATTTTTCAGCCATGTATATGTATTTATAATCAATTTGATGGAGCAATTGAGTAGGTTGAACGACCGAAGAAAGAATCTAATGTGTTAAATGGTAAATTGAACATCTGAGACCACTATCATGAGCACTGTTTCCACAAGGTTCAAGCTCACTAAAAAATAAACCCGCCTATGAGAATAGTTTCTCCTAGTTCAAGCTCATTAAAAAATGAATCCACCTGCAGTAAATAACCTTTGTGATTTCCCTGTTATCAGCCTTTTGAACCTTGGCCGATCATACACTTCCACTTGACTGTTTACCCTTTTCAGGAAAAGCTGCAATGAGTGGTCTTGTTAGCCACCCTCTTCACAATGCCATGTTTCAAGAAGTTCCAAACTTACCTGGAACCAGTTGCTACCCGAAAACACCACTCGTTCCTAAAAAATGAGTATCTTTTAAACTCTTTTTAGACTCGTTAAATATAAAATGATTGTCGAGCTATTGGTCTTTCTAGCTCGTTAAAGTAAGGGGAAGGGCCATCCCTCCTATACATTTTAATCTTTTTGGACCTGAGGGATTATTAAAGAATAAGATTAAGCGCTTCTCTTTTTCGCCTCGCTAAAGCGATCAAAAAGTCATCCCTTTCATATTATTTTATACTTTTTCAGACTTAAGGGATTATGCTACGAAAAAGGAATGCTACAGTTTCCTTTTTGTCCCTTTTTAAACTCTCTAAACATGAAAAGGACTGAGTTATCTTTGTCGTTAAACTCATTAAAATAATAGCGACAAACTTTTCCATCCAGACAAGAAAGAGTTTCACTATCGCTAGGCTCGCTAAAATATAGCGACAAGTTTGCCTGAAGGGCAAATTATAGAACAAGCATATGTTATCCTCCTTAAGCTTGAAAAAAATAAAGAGGTACTAGTCAACAATGACTGGGGAAAAAGGGAAGAAAACTTGAAGAATTTTATTGGTAGTAGGTCACTCTTGAACATGACACTTTCACTCCATCACCATGATTGAGTCGGTCTGGGTTATTCCATTCACTGGTCATATCACCATTCGTCCTCCGTACCATCCATCTTTTGGGGTTAAAGCTACCAATCCATCTTAGTGTCGCCAACATGTTCAAGAGAAGTTATTCAAAGAATTTACCATCCAGCTAACGCCTCATCCACTACAATACTTTTGCCCTTCATTTTTCATGACAGTCATTCCTGAACCTTGTATCGTCAGATCATTTTCACCTCTAGAAAAATCATTTTCTCCATTTCGTGTCGTAGGTGTGGGATACATCAAGGCCCTCCTAAAATGGGTCACTTCTTGTCGACATTAGCTCATTATCCAAGAAGTTGACTTAGAAACAACCCTTTTCAGTACTTCGAATCTTGCATGTCTCAATGGTAGGTTTCTCACTTCGAGCGACATGTTTACATCAATGACCTTCAAACGAAAGATTTTGCATGGTATTCGACATCGGCTCATACATTTAGACCACGTGAATTGTAATGTAGTACCTTTAGGGTCATTATCATTATCGATGACCCCTCTTGCACTTGTTAACAACTTACATTATTGGCTGGTAATCAGGTGATGTCTTTCCATGTTCAACTTCAGAACATCTTTTCACATGGATCGACTTGTACATTGGGCGAAGATTGAACAAGTTTGAAGACCCCAGATCTAGTTTCATCCATCTGGGCTGGGATATATTCAGGAAAATCAAGACATCAATTGTACACAGAAGCTGCACAGATAGTCATCTAAGCCAGGGAATATGACTCTTCATGCGAAGAATCACCAGTCTGTAACAGCGGACGATTGTATGTCCTATGTACATGAAAATGAATTTATAAAGCTGAATATGGGAATGCCTGCCTCAGCTAGATCATGAAAATAATATGATGATAATGTATTGTATTGTATCTTATACAGGCCACCTTCCAGTTTGAAGACCTCAGATCCTCATGATAAAGCATTTCACTCGACATCAAAAGATTTACAACCTCATAGATTTAGGGGGCAACTGTTATAGACATATTTCGGCACTACAACCCCAAACTCACATGTCCATAAACCAAGGGCTCTTTAACCCATAAAAGTGTTGTTTCATACCCTAAAGGATCATGGTCAACTGATTACATCATTTCCTAGAAGTTCCACCTGAAAAACCACTCAGAATTGACCAAAACTGGACCATACTGATTGATCCATGGTCAAGGTGCGATGCACACTGGCTACTACACTAGCCAAGTCTAATGCATACTAAAAAAGCCTTTTGTAGGGTGCGATGAGTAAGAATAGACAAATGGCAGAGATAGTTTGCTAAGTGTAAGCTCATGGAATCTTCTAGAAACTTCTCCGAGGAAACTTGCCTCTCTGAATTTGCCCAGGGATGAGTAAGGGATCAATGAGACATCCAAGTGGAACCAAGAAATATCAGTGGAATGACACTAATAAAAAACCCAGAGGTGACTCACACCGTTGCAAGACATCTATAAATGCATCCCTCATCTGAGAGATCTAGAGGCTGGAATTTTGTATTTTGTAAGGAAGTGTTGTTGGTTTATCTACGTGAAGAGACATTGTATTGTTGGGTGATCTTTCTTTTCATGAGGTGAAGAGGGCTTTGATGCTAGATCAGATAGCTGGGTTGTAATCCTCTCTTCTACTATTAATAAAGTTCTTTGAGTTTTCCTCCATACAATCATGTATTTGTGAATCTTGTTATTTGTGAATGTGATTGTATGGTCAATGCATTTCTGATTCTGCATTGTTTATGATATTATAGATCGAGATGCTTTGATGGTGTTTTGTTACTTTGAATCTACTGGTATTCTCTGAAGCGAGACAAGTAGGAGAGGAGTGGAAAGCTCTGTCAAGGGAGAGAGAAATCAAGAAAGGAGCCAAGCAGAAGATCCAGGTTGGTCCCCTTTGCTTCTCTATTATCTATCATACATAAAGGAAATCACAAATTGCTTTGATTGTTTGTTTCTAAGATAGCTAACCATCTTAGTGGGACTAGTAGATAAAAAAGACACTAGTTTTCCTGGAAACACTTAGGCAGAGGCCTTGGAGATCATAATGAGGCTACATGAAACACCAGTGCAAGATCCAAATCTGGGGGTTC
This sequence comes from Pinus tabuliformis, assembly GCA_031772625.1. Lineage (NCBI taxonomy): Eukaryota > Viridiplantae > Streptophyta > Pinopsida > Pinales > Pinaceae > Pinus > Pinus tabuliformis. Next base: position 1,279,874,581 of record CM062807.1, on the reverse strand, counting down.
AGAAGATCCATGCAGAGTTGAAAAATCTTTGCCTTGAGATGCAAAGCTTGAAATAGGATAGAATAATTTGACTAGAGGTGTGAAAAGAGGTATGGTGTTTAAAATGCAAGAGTCAAGGATATGAAAAATACCATTGTTCGGTCTTTGTGAACTACCTTATAGGAGGAGGACCAATGCCTTTGAGGACAGAAGCTCAAGCAGGACCAAGCGTGGGGCCTGCATTATGGTGCGTTATCTGTCAGGTAGTAGGAAAACATGCCACAAATAACTGTCACTTGTTGCAGAAGTATGTGCAGACACCGCAACAATTTTTCTGCAATTTTTGTAGGTTGGTAGGGCATGATGAGCATAATTGTAGAAGTTATGAACTAATGATGGATAAAACTCCCTCCTATAGGGTTCAGACCGAAAAGCGGCCCCCTAACTAGAGCGCAGGGATGGTGCGAATAGGATTTCAGGGGCACAAACGAGGCCGATGTGGAGGAGGACCTGGCAGAGGTTGAGGATAGTTTATCTACTACAATTGCGGAGGAACAAGACACTATGCCCATGATTACACTAACCCAACACGTCCATCGTGCAAGTATTTCACTCTGTTTGATCATGAAAAGGAAGAATATCATATATTAATAGATAGGATATGTGACAAAGTGGCACTATCACCTCCGCTGACTCAAAACCAACAGATGATGATGTCTGAGCCATGTGAATAGGATTCAAACGTGAATATAGTGCTCTGAAGTGAAATCACAACAGGAGGTGATAAGGGGAAATAGCCAGGAGACAGTGCATGGGTTTGCAAAGCTCCAGCAAAGGAAACTAAGTTTGATTTGAAGTGTGCACATGAAACCTGCATGGAAGCAAAGAAGAGCTTTGCTGAGGCCTCCACCTCAAGAAGCAAGGATAAGCCTAATCAGGAGATGGACCCTTCTATGCTTACAACCTTCTTGGAGACATGCATGAAGCGATTGCGTGATAGCAAGGCTGTGAAGGGGCTGCACGATCTCATAAATAGATGTGCCAAAAACACCCTGACTGATCCGTGCGTAGTGTGAAAGATAGGTAAGCATAAAACAAGGATGGGATGAGAGATGAGACTGACCGCGTAGATAGGAGAGTATGAGATGGATCAGGTTATCCTAGACTTGGTGTCAGATGCGAACGTACTACCTAAACAATCTTGGGAACGGATGGGGAGACCCACGTTACAATGGTCTTCGATTCAGCTAAGGATGGCGAATCAGCAAAAGATCATCCCCATGGGGCGGCTACAGGGGGTGACTATGGATATTGAAGGTGCGAGCATGCTGGCTGATTTTGAAGTAATAGAAATTGTGGATGACAGCAACCCATATCTTGCACTCCTTAGAATTGATTGGGCTACTGAAATGAACGGGGTAATCAACCTAAAGAAGTGGAATATGATATTTGAGAAGAAATCGCTCTGCGTAATAGTACCCCTAGATCCTGCTTAAGGTTCACGTTATACTGAAACAATCTGTGATTATGAGAGTGTTGATGATCTGGATTGTATCTATAAGATAATAGTAAGAGAAAAAGATTGGGTGAATCCAACAACGGATGAACGAATTACACAGGATCACGAGAGTTCAAGCACTTCAAACTTTGATGGACTAGATCGCTGGCAGAATTCGTTACATGAAGTAACTACCTTGGGCTATAACATGATGACCTGGTCGTTGCACTGTGTGTCATCAGAGGTAAGAAATTTTCCTACCTATGATGGTCTAAATGATATAGATATTTTTATGAATGCATTTGAGAGGTAGGTACCAGAAAGGCAACGCTTCTAGGCGTGGGGCTGGGCACTACGTGCTACGCCCATAAGCTGGTGGGGTATGCACAAGGGAAGCTTTGATGATTGCGGTGAATGTAGGAGAATGATGAGAAATCGCTTTGGGAAGCCGAAGATGCAAATGATAGACAAGTATGATGGGTAGGATTACCAGCACGCACACTTGGCCAAGTGGGCCCAAGTTTATGGAGAGAAGCCCCAACCTGAATGGGTGCACTTGTTCTATCATATCTTTGATATTTTCCTAATGAACTAATATGTAGAAACCGAGCTCCGCCATGGGACAAGCGAATGAGATATCCTGTGTGAAGGATTCATGATGACATTCAGTTTTGAAGATGGGTTGGACAATATTGATGAAGCACTACAAGAGGTGAAAGAAGCATTCTTTAGGATACCGCCGGATCCTTTAGACCTGATGCATCTTGAATGGGCTACTCAGCTGAGTCACAGGCTAGAATGCTATAATGTAACCGCTGAAGAAGAAGATGAGGATCCTCAAAAAATTAAAATCCTTGAGATAGAAGGTCACCACAAGGTTGAAGTATCGCAGGTTGAGAATTCAGATATAATCGCGCCACTGAAAATGAAACAAGTAAACATTGGTACAGAGGCAAAGCCTAAATTCATGAAGATTGGAGATTACTGGGATGACACAATGATGGATAAGGTTTCTGAATTGCTCCACGAATACCAGGATTTATTCCCTACCAAGTTTATGGACCTGAGAGGGATAATTGGGGACCTAGGTATGATGAAGATCGTGTTGAAGCCTAATGCGAAGCCCGTTAAGCAAATGCCTTACCATCTCAATCCAAATATAAGGAAAAGGTTTGCTTAGAGCTAGACAAGATGCTCGTGGTAGGCATTATGGAGCCTGTGGAAGAATCTAACTGGGTAATCCCAATGTTGGTTCAAAAGAAGAAGCATAGGGATGAAATAAGTATATGCGTGGATCTCAGAAAGTTGAATGACATGTGCATACATGATCCTTTCCCAACTCTGTTAACTGATGAAGTGTTGGACAATGTAGGTGGCCAAGAAGCATATTTCTTTACTGATGGGATCTCGAGGTACCACCAAATCAAATCACACTGGAAGATAGGAGCAAGAGAACCTTCACAACTAAATGGGATTATTTTCAGTACACTGTAATGCCATTTCGATTGAATAATGCACTTGCAATTTTCTCGCGTGTAATAATTGTTGCGTTTAAGGAGTTTATTCATAAGTTCATGGAAGTATACTTTGATGATTGGATTGTATTTGGGCTGGTGAAACACCATGTAGCAAGTTTGCGCCTGATTCTGGATACCTATCGAAGATACCAGATCGCGCTCAATCTGAAGAAGTGCTTTTTTTGTGTTCTTTTTCGGACCCTACTGGGTCATCTAGTTTGCAGACAAGGATTGATGGTAGATCTTGCAAAGATCGCAGTGATACTAAACTTGGAAGCACCGAGGAGCGTGAAACAACTGCATGCTACCCTGGGACATATGGGATATTACAGAAAGTTTATCAAAGGCTACGCCCAGATCATTGCACCTATGGAGAAATTGTTAAAGAAGGATGTCACATTTTGCTAGAACGAAGACTGTAAGAAGAGTCTAGATGTATTGAAATAAGAGATGGTCACTACGCCAATCCTAATCTTCCCGGATTGGAAGAAGGAGTTTCATGTACATGTCGATGCATCATGTATAGCACTAGGAGAAGTACTAACACAAGCTGGTGGAGAATACCTAGAACACCCTATCGTGTTTGCAAGAAGAAGGTTATCTAAAGTAGAGAAGAACTATTCCACTACCGAGCGCCAAGGATTAGCTATGGTATATGCACTCCGGAGGTTTAGGCATTACTTGCTGGGAGGCCATTTTAAGATGTACACAGATCATTCTGCACTGAAGTACCTGGTCAATAAGATTATGTTGGGGGGGAGAATCTACAGATGGTTGTTATTATTCTAGGAGTATGAATTTGAAGTTATTGTGAAGCCTGAACGACTGAACAGGGGACTAGACCATTTGTCGCGCATCGAAACAGGAGAAGGACCCACTAATTTGGAGGAAGGATTGCCTGACACAAATCTATTTGCAGTGCGCATCGCGGATGGAAATTTTGGCGATATAATACACCTCCTAATGACAGGAGCTACCCTGGAAGGATACACTATCCAACAACAGAAGGAATTAGTGGTGTGCATGCAGATTTCTTTGTCATAGCCAGGAATCTATACAAAATGGGGTTTGATGAGATATAACGATGATATGTACCTGAGTTTGAAAGAAGTAGCATCCTCATGGACGCTCATGGGAGTGCCACGGGAGGACATTATGTAGGGAGAGTGACCGCACAAAAGATTTTATGTGCAGGGTTGTGGTGGCCAACCCTCCATCAGGACTCAAAAGCATATTGCAAGGCATGTGATGTATGTAAAAGGACTAGCAGGCCATCGTGGAGGGATGATATTCCTTTGAATCCTTAGATGACGTTGCAACCCTTTGAGAAATGGGCAATAGATTTTGTGGGACCCATTCAACCCCAAGGAAAGACAAGAGCAAGATACATTATCATTGCAATGGAGTATTTGACTCATTGGGGAGAGGCAGAACCTGTGAAGGATTGCACAGGCATGTCTACTACGAAGTTCCTATTTGAGAACGTACTAATGTGATTTGGCTGTCCAAATATCTTGATGCGTGATTGCGGTATGCACTTTTTGAATGAGACAATCAGCGCGCTAACGGAGGAATTTCAAGTATATCACCATAAGAGCACACCTTATCACCCACAGGCTAATGGGACGGTGGAAGCATTCAATAAAGTGTTGGAGAATGCACTGACCAATGTTTGTAATGCTCAACAAAGTGATTGGAACCTACGCATACCTGCAGTACTGTGGGCTTATCGAATGAAATGCAAAAATTTTATTGGACAAAATACCTTTCAGCTTGTTTATGGCATTGAAGCAGTGATGCCTATGGAATATATTGTGTCTAGTCTATGCATAGCAGTGCTCATAGCTATGATGGATCATGGAGCCCTAGAGGAAAGGCTCGTATAATTGGATGAACTTGAGGAAGAGATATTTCTAGTTGGATTTCACCAACAGGTCCAAAAGCAACGTGAAAAGGCATGGCATGATCAACATATTAAGCTATGCACCTTTAAGGTAAATGACCTGGTTTTGTTATATGATAGTAAGTTTGATAAATTTACAAGAAAGTTCAGGATGCACTGGTTAGGGCCTTATGTTAGTAAGGAGATTACCGATAGAGGAGCGGTACATCTGGTCAAATTCAATGGAGATCCCTTCCCAGGAAAGGTGAATGGCAGTTGATTGAAGCCATACACTGGCAGTTCGACCATGTGACTAGATGAAGGTAGCACAATCTTAGTACTCCAGGCAACTGAAAGGAGGTGCGAGACTATAAACTACAATTCCCGAGTTGGGGAGCTGCGTGATTGGAGGATGGTGTGAAGTAAGGAAGTGTCACAGGGTTCACGACAGCGTGAAGGAGCTAGGCTACCCAGGGCGAAATCACACAGGCCGGCCGGAAAGTGACTGTTAAAATCATTGTTAATGAGTTGATGGTTGAAATGCAGCTAAATTGAGCTGGTGACCGCCATTTAAGACGCAATTTATGGCTCATATCCTTCAAAATCTGCCACCAATCTAGCATTAACGGATCAAATTTGGGGGGAATGGTCAGATTTGAATTCAGAATGCCCTATAGTGGATGTCTAGAGAAAAACACTTGGCATTTTGAGAATTGCATTGTTGAGCTCTCAAGCACCCATGAACCAAGAATTATTTGAGGCTTTCAAGGAGACTCCTGGATTTGCAAACTTGCCAGATATGATGCGAGCACTGTTAGAAAGAGTTATGTCAGCACCCACAGAAATTATACATACCGAGAAAGTAGTAGAGAAGGTGGCACAAGAAATGGAAATAGAGGCAAACATAGCTGCTCTAGAAGTGGCCGAAGTATTGGCGGAGGTCCCTAAATTGCTAAGGACGCCGAGACCAAAGTCGACCCTGACCAAGGAAACTGTGAAGGACAAGAAGGGAAAGCAGCCTGCCATTGCGTGCATCACCAAGAAGAAACCCACCAAAGCCTACTTCAAAGGAGAAGGGAAAAGCCATAAACTTAGAACCAGAGGAAGAAGACATTGAAGACATCCTGCTGGACGATGAGGATGTAGGAGTTGAAGTCGAGGAGGTTGAAGCCCAGGGCGCGGACCCTACTACTCAGTTGTCAGAGTATGTCCCTTCGTGCAAGCCTAAGTCCAAGGTGCCGAAGGACATTGACGAAAGTAAGACTCACCTGCAAACCCCTCTGCTACCAGATGAAATAGTTTTCAACATTCCGCGCTTGGCACGAGTGCTGCTACTGAAACTTGAATATTGGGACTTGGTGGACCATGAGAAGTTCCCACACCTGGCGACTGAGCAGATGATGTGCTACATCATTAACAATAATTTGAGGATGACCACATTGGAGCCATGGAGGTGGCTCAAGGGAGTAGAAAATGTAGGGTTGCTTAACCTGCTCTGGGTGTCGTACTACAACTGCATCCCGGTAACAATTTTGGTCATCAAGCAGTTGTTGTGATTGGTATATGATGGGTGTCTATGCCTGGAGGAGTCAATACCCCTCACAGATAGATTGATCCATTGGATAACATGATCCCATATATAGGAGAGAATCCAGCGATGATCTTTAGTAGAAAAGGTGGCGAACAGGCTCTCATAGAATCAACGAAAGAAAAATTTAAGCTGGTGAAGAAGCCACGTGGATACGCTATATCTAGTATCTGTGACCCCACTATGAAGGTAGTCACATAGATATTAGTGGGGAAGGTGATGAGGAAGTGTCGCACTGATGAGGTGTCAGTGCCTCTTGTCACTCTCGCAACGCAGTGCACTAAAGGAGTCTAGTTCAACTGGTCAGACTACCTTTGCAGAGAGTTCTTGGCGAACTACTGTGAAGCACAAGAGCTCAGCAAGATGTTCCATTACACGTGGCTCTTGTTGTCAATTATGCTAGTAGTGTGGGAGCTACCAGAGGTTAGCCAGTTCCCTTCGGTCATGCCAGAACTCTCTAAAGCAATGAAGTATGCTTTGTCGTGGGCGACCAATGACTCGTAGCGATTCAAGGATAGAAAGATCTTTTGGATCTTGATGCAAATGAACATTCGGATGGCCATCAATCATAAGCTATGATTATTTCCTATGGTGTACGCCAACTCATAGGGCTACACTGAATTTAAGGCAGACTTCCATTGGGTATCCATTAGGGTGCGCAAGGAACCTGCGCAGAAATGGCATGAATTTTCGTATCTAGCAATGAATGATGCCATTGATACAGTGCTTGATCAATGGCCACCAGAGTGGCATTCTACTATAAATTTGGTAGTGGGTGGAAGAAATTCTGCGACGCAGAAGAAAGAGGAGGGGGCCAACCTTAAGATGACAAAGCTGGCCGAGAAGAGGAAAAAGGAGGCTGCTGATAAGGCTCAGGCGGAGTGCAAGGCGATGAAGCAGGTAGGTGGGACAGAGCGAGGCTCTAATAAAGGCGCGAGGTCACCTTCGCCTGAGACCGAGGAGGAAACATATGAAAAACAATATGCGGACCCTCAGGAGACATCTGCCTGCATCAAGTGCCCAAGAGAGCTGGAGAAAGGAGGGCCCAAGAAGAAATCAAAGGCGACCAAGACCTCGTTGGACCCCATCATGTTAATGGAGGGCGATTTACATGATATCGGATACAAAGTGAGGGATGTCACTATAGAGGCCCTGCAATAGTTTGAACAACAGTAGTAGATCATCTTAGGGTCCATTCAGATAGGGTTACAAGATCTACAGACCCGTGCGTCGTAGGCTAGCACGGTGTCTACCAGCCTAGCTATCGGCAGTTCAGAGGCTGCCGATATGCTCCGCACGAAGACTTCTAGTGCGATAGTGCTATCGGATGGAGCACTCACCATAGAGAATGAGGATGACAGGCCCACTTTCAACGCCCTAAAGGGAGTAGGGATGAACCTGGTAGCGCTCCCGTGTGAAGCACTCCACCTCTTGTAGGATGGAGTAATTGCAAAACTGAGGGCCCGAAAGCACCGTGCCCTCTAGGTGATCAGTGAAAAATAGATCAATAACGAGCAGATTGCCCTACAGATAAATGCTACCATCGCCATTGAGGAGGCATGTAGAATGGTCCTAGAGTTGGCCATTCTAGAGGAAGAGCTAGTCGAGGTACGCATATGCAAGTTGGCCACAGGGTTGCGCGAGACTCAGACTGAGATGGTGCAGGTTTAGTTGGAGTTGAACTTGAAAATTACAGAGTTATAGTTGAGTGCCCAACCTTCAACTCTGCCAGAAGTAAAGGAACAACAGGCAAGCACTGTCACAGAAATAGTAGCGCTGGTGGACAGTGCAGTAGCAGACTGCACGCAGCTGTTTGAGCAATCATTTGAGGTCTTGACAAGCTTGCAGGAGGACTCCAATCTATAGAGGCTAGAGACGGAAGCACATGAGCTACAACAACACTATGATGAAGTTAAGGGAACAACGTGAACCGTCGCACCGACATAGAGACTAGCCAAGTTTCAGGAGGCCAAGCAGCTGAAGGAACAGGTGGACGTAGCACTGCACAAGGAAGAAGTGTTCAAGGTGAGACTAAAGCCCTGGCTAGATGAGGCTTACATAGTAACAGGGAATATCAAAGGCAAGCTTGCGAATCTACAGGAAACACAACAAAAGTTTCAGGCTGACAACGCAGGAGTAGTAATCGAGAAGATAGTGGAAGACACGAAGTAGGCATCAGCTCAGTGCATGGCCGAGGTTGCAGTCATACGATTCGAGCTGGAAGGTCTTCGTGAAAATATAATTTTTCCTATTGAGTGACTCAAGGGTGAGTCACGATGTTTTTGTTGGGGGCATGTTGGGAACGTGATCCCCCAAAGGACAGTTTTGGGGCTAAAAGCCCATGTTCTGGTCAAATTTTGCAAGAAAATTTTAAAGACTCCACATTTTGTGGTCATAGAGCACGTAGGTGTTATAAGTTATAAAGGGTTGTCCGCCCTTAGTTTTGTAAAGTAAAGTCAGCAATAAGAGATGTAACCATGGTCCACAGACCATGGGATTGTATAAAAAGAGCTAAGTTGTAAGTAGTTTTGGAGACACACAATGTAAAAGAGCGATAGCTCTGAAGTAGGAAGTCTAAGTTTTGGGTCATAGCGTAGGTAGAGGCTCTATAGCTGAGTGCACAGAGCCCTAGGGTGGAAGTCCGCAATTGAGTGCACGAACGACCCTTGCAGCTGTGTGCGTAGGGTGAATAGAGTCTGTAATCGCCTGGAAGAGATTAATAAGAGAAGTATTCTGCAATTTCTGTGTCTTTGTTCTGATTAATGAATCTTATCATTTTATGTACGAATTTCCTTTATAATGCTTATGTGATGTGCGAATGTGTATGATTATATCGGATAACTAAACACATATAAGAATATCTGTTTATGTGGTGCTAACTATGAGTAACTATTAAGATAAGAAAGACACTTGGACTAATCTCGGAATCTACACAGTACGCTTCCTTGGCAGCGTGAAAGGGTATAGATCTAGGGTTAGGGATGCACGAAGGACAGTCGAACCCTTTCACAGAGGTACTGAACGGTGGAGAAGAAGGCTTGTCTACCAAACCCTAGAGTGAAGTGACCTACACAAAGGCAGGAATAAAGGGAATAAAATGACATCACAACCATCTCAGGGTGTGGAAACTTGGTTCCAACATCCCCCTATACTGCTTCAAGTGAGACTTCAGTCTGTGCTCCACGTGTTGATGCTAAAAGGGCCAATATTGTAGGGATTTATTTGGCTAACTATCACTGAACCTGGGTTAGGCCCCCTCAAGACAACAAGATCACAGATGGTGCTGCAGTTCAACTCGTGAAGTTGAATGGGGAACCATTTCCTAGAAAAGTGAACGGAAGTCGGCTAAAGTTGTACACATGGGATGCTACCCCTGGGCGATGAATATATGGTAGAAGGAAAGTCTTAGTAATATAGGAAGCTAAAAGGGATTGTGGGACTATAAACTATGTTGCCTGATGAGGTGAAGCACATGACATAAAGGCTGCATGATGGATGACAGGGGTGTGACAGGTGAAGTTGTGCTACATGAGCTGCGCCATAGAGGATGGTGCCACATAGATGGGTCCATAGGTAATTGTTAAGGTTACTATTCATGATTTGATGGCTAAGACACAGTTAAGGGGAGTGGGTAGGTGCTATTTATTGCAAAAAATATTTGAGGATCTACTACCAAAGGGGAATTTATTATCAGAATTTTGGGGGAACAATCGGATTTGAATTGAAAAATCCCTATATATATTGCATGGTGGACCATCGAAGAACACTTTGCATTCTGAGACTAGTCTATGCAATTTGTTGTCTAAAGTTTATGAGTCGACAATTTTGGGAGGATTTCATGGCAAGCCCAGCATTTTCTTCCTTACCTTTGTGGAACCAGAAAGTTATTCTCCAACAAATGTCTTATACCAACCCCATCGAAGACCTAATTTCAAAAGTTGTTGTGTTTGATGTGCTAGGCCCTAAAAGTTCATGCATGGAAGCTACAACCCTTGCACTTACCATGTCGAGGTCGCCAATGCCAAAGAAATATTACGTGAAACAAAAGCAACCAGCCACAAAAGAAAAGAAATCTATCATGAAAGAGAAGCAACCAACTGCTAAAGAGAAGCAGAAGAAGCCATTTCTAGTGAGATCGTCACCGAGGAAGAATCTAGAGGTGTGACAAAAGGAGAAGAAAGACAACCAGCCAGAGCAAGTGGTCAACTTAGAAGAGGAGTACCAAGGTGTAGAGGAAGTGGATGCCGAAGAGATCGAGCCTATCTCCTGACTTCCTGAGTATATACCTCCATGAAAGGGAAAGGTCCAAGTTCCTAAGGATATGGATTTAGGGAAATTTTTAGTCTCCACACCCTTGTTGCCTGAACAGGTGGAATTTGAAGGTCCTACATTAGCGTGCATTACTATACCGAAGATTGAATATTGGGACCTCGCAAACCACAAGAAGTTCCCACATTTGGCGAACAACAAGTACACGACTAAAATATATTATGAAGAGATGGGGGTTACACACTTTGAACCCATGAAGTGGGTTAGAGGCATTGAGAAGGCCAGCTTGTTAAACATGATGTGCATACCTCATTATCATCTCTAAACTATAAACATGATCTGTGTGCGCCAGTTGTTGGCGCTAGTGCATGATGGGTGTCTATGGCTTGGGCAACCCATTCCAATAACAAACATGTTGATCCATAGGATAACAAAGTTTCCTCATAAGGGAGTGAACCCCACCAAGGAGTTTGGAGGGAAAATCAGGGAGAAAGAATTGGCTGACAAAATGAAGAAAGAGTATGGCCTTGTTAAAAATTCACGTGGATACTCTATCCGCTCAATTCAAGACTAGGCAGTGAAGTTTGCTACCTAGATTCTTGCAGGAAAGATCATGAGAAAGTGTCACGCGGATGAAGTTCTGGCGCCGATAGTGTTTCTTGCAGCGCAGTGCATGAAGGTTGTTCAGTATAATTGGGCCAAGTATCTATGCTAGGAATTCCTTGTGAACTACCGATAAGCTCAGGAGGAGGACAAGCCATTCCATTATGCATGGATTTTGTTATCTATTATTCTAGTCTCTTGGAGATTGCCGAAGGATAGTCAATTGCCTCCACAAAAGGAAGATTTACCTGAGGTAGCACTCTTCACCTCGTTGTGGTCAACAAAGGATCTGGGACGGATCAAGGAATAATTTTTTTTTGGATTTTGGCAAACATGGACCTCCATGGTGATCAGTCAGAGGCCAAGGTTTTCCCCAACCTTATTCGCGCAGCTGTCAACCTATGCGTAGTTCAAGGCCAAATTTCACAATGTGTCCATTAGAGCGTGAAAGGATCCAAAACAAACATGGCACTTGTTTCCCTATCTAGTATCTGAGATCAACATTTAGGAGGTTGTGGGGTATTGGCTAGCAGAGTGGTGCAAACCCACGGGGAGTGATGTAGGCACTAACAAAGGTGCGGAGAGATATACTGCACAGAAATGTAAGGAGGCTCTTTAGAAGGATTTACAAGCTCTCACTAAGTAGAAGAAAAAGGAAGCCAATGGTAAGACAAGCATGAAGGAAGAGTAGGCAGTGAAGGAGAGCATTGTTAAAGAGAAGACTGAGAAGGAACAACATTATATAGAATAAAGAAACAAATCAGCTTCACAACAAACCAATGAGCACGAACTATCAGAGAAGGGAGGAGGTGGTGGTGAGGAGCAGCGCACTCCTTTCATTTTTAAGATACACGTCAAAGACATGGGTAAGAGCAGATGGATGGACAATGGAAAAAGCATAAGTCTGATAATCAAAAACATATCAATCCAATGGTGATGACAGAGGAAGATCTCGATGAGATCGAAGACAAGGTGAGGGACACGAGAACGAAGTGTTGCAGTAGTTTGAGCAACAATATATGTAGATGTTGGGGAGTGTCCAAAAGGATCTACGTGAGCTGCAAGCGAGAATTGGGAAAGTGAGTGGAGCACTAGCGAGCCTGACATAGGGAAGTATCATAGTGATGGAGCTAGAATGGACCCTAGACCTCAGAGTCATTCCATTGCCAAAAGGATCAATCCGTGTAGAATCAGATGAGGATCGCATTGTGATTAGCACAGTGAAGGATATGGGCCTAAATTTGGCCATGCTTCTACTCCAGACCCTCCATGCACTGCATCAGGAGTGTCATAAGAATTGAGGATCAGGGAACAACGCGACCTCACTAACGTCAGTGAATTTAAGGTCAAACAACGAACAATTGTTCTCACAGAAAACTGAGGTGCTAAAGGAAAAGGAGGAGTTGTAAACACAACATTAGAGCCTGGAAATAATGATTGCGCAATCCTACAAGTCAGTGCCTAAATTAAACATCCTAGAGGATGCAGAGGTCTTAGCCAAAGTAAGGAAATTAGATGTTGCAGTACTTGTAATGAAGGAGGAATTCGGCAAGGTTAGCTTTGATTTTTAGATGAAAATAGTAGAACTGCAATAGTAGAGTTGCAATTTGGTAGGCTGAAGGCCATATTGCAGCCATAGCTAGAGGAAGATTGTCAACTTACTCTATCACTTCAGGAGAAGCTCAAGGGGCTACAATAGATGCAAAGAAAAATGTGCCTCGCAGTAGAAGTACCAACAACAGAGAAATTGGTCGAAGAGGTACAACAGGAAATGACATATAGTGTTGTTGAAGCGACAGTGATGCAGTTTGGGCTCGGTGGTCTTCACAGTAAGATCGCGGTACCAGCTAAGTCACTTGAGGGCGAGTCACGATCTTTGTGTTGGGGGCATGTTGGGTTAGGGTCCCTAGGGTCATTTTTGGGGTTAGTTAACCTAAATTTTGTACATTTTTTTGTAAATATGTAAAGTCTCTGTGATATGTGGGTGTGAAGCACGCAGATAGATAGGTGTCAAAGGGGTCTTAGCCCCTTTTTTGGATAGATAATTAAGTCAGTTTTGAGGCTTACCCATGGTCTACAGACCATGGTATTGTATGAAGAAAATCTATAAATATTTGAGTCATAGTGAGTCTTAGAGATAACTTTTGATAGAGAATTGGATATGCTGAAAGGTTTTTGTTGTCTTGGGCAAGTGCTAAGGCAAGAAGGCTCTGCTTCCTGTGCTAGGTGAAGAAGGGAAGGCTATTGCAGCTGAGTGTGCAGGACGCTTGGCTAGAGTCCGCAGCTGAGTGTGTGGACCCCTACATATGAGTGTACAGGGTAGAAGAATCTGTAATCTGAACATTGAAGATCAATAAAGACAACTTTTGAAGAATTACAATGTATTTATGTTGAATCTATTTATGTTATATTATGTCACTCAATGATATGCCTTTCTGAAATAATGAATGAATGTTGCACGAAGTCACTGAATCTCTCATATTAATGCATGATTTAAGTAGTTATCCCATTTTGCGAAGATAATAGTTAATTCTGCTATGCTTTCTGGAAAATTGAATACATTTGTGCAAAATCAGATCTAGGGTTGTTTATTGATGCACTAAATTAGACAAATTGTCTAGTTAAGGTTCACAAAGACTAATTATAGACCTTCGCGAAGGTCTAGAAGCCCTTTTCACTTAGATACAGTGACAGGCCCTAGGAAGATATAGATCTGCACGAAGGCAGATCTGAAGCTGTGCAGAATTAGAAACCACTTATCACATATCCCTGGATGCTGAAACCTAGTTCTAGCATCACCCTATACTACTTCGGGTGAGACTGCAGCCTGGGCTATGTAGGTTATTGCCGAAAGGGCCAGAAGTTGAGGGTTTTGTTGGTTGGCATGAACAACTCTGAACCTAGGTCAGGCCCCCTTAAGCCAACATGAGGTATGGAAAATTTGAGTTCCTTGTCATGCCATTTGGATTCGTTCGTAGTGGTGTACCTGAATGATATCGTAGTTTACAGTGAAAACATGGAGGATCATAAGAGGCACTTGGTGTTGGTAATTGAGGCATTGAGGAAGAATTGATTGCTCTTGAAGAATTCAAAGTGCATGTTTACCCAATCTAAGATTTCCTTCCTTGGACACTTGATAGGTCAAGGATACATACATATGGAGCCTAGTAAGGTTCGTGTGATAGAGGTTTGGGAGGAACCAAAGAATGTCCATGAGATGAGAGTTTTCTTAGGGATGGTGAACTACCAATGAAATTTTGTAGAGGGTTATTCGAAGGTAAATGCATCACTGACAATTGTTGAAGAAGGACAAGTGATGGAATTGGATCGAGAGATATTATGAAGCATTTGAAGATTTGAAGAAGAGGATGGTTACAACAATGATACTTAAGTTGTATGACTTTGAGTGACCATTTGAGGTGCACACAGATGCTTTTGATTTTGCAATAAAGAGCGACGGTATCCAGTTCATGAGAAGGAGATGATTGTGATCATCCATTGTTTGTAGGTATTGCGACACTACTTGATTGGGAAGCCATTTTTTGTCAATACTCACAATGTTGCAGCAATTTACTTTACATCCCAATCGAAGTTGTCATCCAAGTAGACTCATTGGAGATACTTCTTGGGAGAATTTGACATGACTATTGAGTACAAGTCGGGTATACTCAATGTTGTCACGTATGCCCTTAGCAAGAAGGCACAGTTAGCTATGATTTAGGAGGAAGAAGTGCATGCTAAACCGAGTGAAAGATAAGTTCGTATGACTGAGGAGTTGTACAGTAGAATTTGTGCAAGTCTAGAGACAGATACTCAAGTGAAAAGCATTGTGAAGTAGGAGAAGGAAGGAAAGATGAGGAAGTTTTTCATGTCACTACAAGAAAAAAGGACATTGGTGAGGAGCGAAAAATGTCACCATAAGCTCATTGGTGACAGTCAAAAGAGCCTTCGTCACCAAAAAATGAATGTCACCAAAGGTGGCGTCACAAAAAGTATAGGTGTTGTAGTGACATTCAAAGTCCATCACCAATAATGATTTATAATGATGGATGGTGACCATTACCATTTCATATGAGCAATGGTGATGGACCATAGCCTCTGTCACCAAAAACTGAATGTCACCAAAGGTGGCATCACCAAAAATATAGGTGTTGTAGTGACATTCAAAGTCCGTCACCAATAATGATTTATAATGACAGATAGCGACCATCACCATTCCATATGAGCAATGGTGACAGACCATAGCCTCCGTCACCAAAGGTGGCATCGCCAAAAGTATAAGTGTTATGGTGACATTCAAAGTCCACCACGAATATTGATTATAACAATGGATAGTGATCGTCACCATTTCATATGAACAATGATTTATTGTGATGGACCTTTCATGGTTGTCACTATTGGTACATATATATGGTGACGTTCGTTGACCGTTACCAAAAGCCACATTGTCAGAAGTATAGATGTTGTAGTGACATTCAAGTTCCATCAAGAATAATGACTATAATGATGGATAACGACAATCACCATTTCATATCAACAACAATGATTTATGGTTATAGACCTTTGAGGGTCATCAAAATTGATACGTATATATGGTGGCATTCGTTGACCATCACCATTTCATATTTTGGTGAGGATCGAAAAATTTCACCAAAGCTCATTGGTGATGGTCAAAAAAAACTCTATCACCAAAAATTGATCGTCGTCATTCCATATGGATGTCAGGGCACGATGGAATCGAACCACCAACCTCCTGCTTGTAAAGAAGGTGCTCTTCCATTGAGCTAGCACCCTTTAAACAATTAGACTTTTAAAAATTAGATCTTGAAACTTCATAAATTGTAAATTATACAACTTTCAATAAATTAAAGTCTTGAAAATATTTTACTAAACAAGCAAAGCAACATCGAATTTGCAGGTCCCTACATAATGGTTATGGAAGTTATGAAAAGTGGGTGGAGAGAAAAATAATTATGTATAAGAGAATCAATATGTTCAGTTGAATACTCAATTAGAAGTGAAACTTTGAAGACATTTATAATCTATAAATGACCTATAACTAGCAAATCCACCAAATATTGCAGAGGAAATGTCATAAGTGGATAGCATGGAAGAAGAACATTGATGAAGACAGATGCAATATGTTATAGGTTGAGTGAAAGAAAACTCTCAATGTTGTTTGGTGTTTAGATATCTAAATGATATCTAAACTTCTGTGAAAATGTAACATGGATCTCCAAAACCATGAACGACATATGATAAATAAATAAATAAATAAATAAATAAATAAATAAATATATATATATATATATATATATATATATATATATATAGATATATAGATATATAGATATATATATATATATATATCCCCTTTATATAAACCAACATACAATTTGGAATTTCATAAGTCCGCACTCAAAACATGACAACAACCAACAAATAGAAGAAATTGACTTAGACAGAAAGCAATAGCTCCACCTTCATTCTTGATTCATTTCTATTTATTTGAATTTTACTCTTGACATTCTCTATTTGACAATGAATCAAAATCATCACTAATATTAAATTCATCCAACACGGACTTTGGCTATCCCACTAACATTTGCATTTTTGTTACCATGCCTGAAAAACATGGAGTTTCTTGTCGATAGTAGAATAAGATGTGTGTTTGCTACTCAAGAACACATTTCTTATTAACCATTGTTACCTGACAGAAACCAAAGAGACAACACAATATCAGTGTACACAAAATCCCCTACCAAAATTTAATCATAACTTAGGAAAGAAGTCTAAAAAATGTTCTTAATTAATAAACTTTATATTTGAAAACATTGTTTCTTTAGATTTAAAAAAGACTATGTTGTACAACACTTCTATCTATTTATCCAAGAAATTATATCATAGCATATGTCACATAGTAGCACCCTACAGTACCTAAAGTAAAAAGAAAAATTTGCTCAAGAAAAGAATTTAGAAAAGAGCTTTGAAAACTATAAGTTTGTCATCATCCAAGTTGTGCAGGCTATGCAAGTAGCCATTATATCAGAATGGTTGATGTTTAAGCCTTAATAGTTATTGTGACAATCACAATGAGTTAATCAATATAGCATCTAATTATGTATTCCAGTGTGTAATATTATAGCGACAACAAGGTTTATTTCCCAATATTTGATCTATCATCAGGCAATGATTTTTATGGTGTTGGGACTATCATACTATATTATGGTTCTTATAATATATTTACATTTAGTAACTCTAACTATATTAAATATGAATGTTATGTAGTAGTGCAGAGTGGCAATTATAGGGTAGAACTTTGACCCACACTCTAGGATTATGAAAATCATCCATAGCTCCAGCAAGTGTAGGAAAACTTGTTGATGATATTTCTATTACAAATTTGGGCCTTGTTCAATGCTTTTTCGCATCACTTATTTTCAGATCCGAAAAAACACAAATAAACCTTAATACTATGCACATTGTTCCACTTTTAAATGCCACAACAAAGTATATAAAGCCAATATTAAAATATGCAATATCATGTTTCAGAAATAAAAATATTTGAATATGTTATTTAGACAAAAATAAATCCATATAATTATGAAAAACAATGAAATCATATCTATAGATTTCCTGCAAATGTTTTCATTGAACATAAATAGAATTGTAGACCACATTTATTGAAATCATGTTGGGCAAATTACTCGTCAAACTGGTCCTAATTTGTAGTGGTTTTTTGAATAATCAATAATCGTTTGAACCATCATATTATCTGATTTGTGCATTTAAATAAGGGGAATTATTATTTCATAAATCAACGAATATTCCAACATTGTTATGAAATTCAATTTACCATGTGTTTTATTGAAACCCTAACTTAGGGTTGCATACCAAGTGCAATACCAAGAAAGGGATACTACACAAAGATCCCTTTTTCTCATATTCTATCAAATTCATTCGAAGCATTACCATGTTTTGGGAAATTTATTTTACTATATTAATTTCATTCACATGATTATTGTGCTTTTAGAAATCAGAATATTTCAATATCTAATTTAGATAGAAACACATAAATAAAGTTATGACAAACAATGGAAGGATCTCTTTTTTCCTACAAATTATTTCTTCTGAAACAAAATTGTTGGGCACATTTATTGAAACCATGTTGAGCATATTAGAGTGTCTACAATAATGTAAATCACCCATCAAAGGATCCATGTTTTTTACATTCTATTGGATTCATTAGTAGCATTACCATTTTTTGGAAAATATGTTTTATTATATTAATTTCATTTGTAGGATCACTATGTTTTTAGGCATGTGAGAATCTTTGCGAAAATGTTGTATTGCAAAAGAGTTTTATAGATTATATTGCTAAGTATAGATTGGTTGATAAGTATATCTTATTGGAATATTCTATAGCCTACTATAGGAAGGAGACTAGTTACCCTATTGGGATCTTCTGTGCCTACACCACTTTTATAGGCTAGTATTTCTATTTAATCCTTTTATTAACCTACTATTAAGATGAGCCCTATTGTGATATCCATCTATTTTCTTTATACTCATGAGCACTTTTTCCTCAAGACAACAAAACACATTCTTGGAGGAACCCTATAGATTAGATACTCTCCTTAGCTAGGGTAGAGCTAGAGGCTTGCAGTATTTGGCTCTTCTATTTCTACTATAGTATAGTATTCTAGTAGAGAGTTAGCTCATATGGGCTTACTCTTTCTATAAGTTTCATTACTCTACTAAATAATTCATTAGCTCTATTCAAAATCACAACAAGAAAGGAAGCACTTAGTTTTACTCAAGTGTATTAAGGGAATACAAGCAAGTAGTCAAAACAAGGGGGTTTTGGTCAATATTTTTGCCACTCGGAAACATAGATGAGGAATCTATCAAGAAACCTACACATTGGATTTTTTATGTAGTAAACCATCGTAAATGAAGCTGTTTATACTTATTGGAAGGTTCGTAGGGGCTTGGAAGCAATTAGATTGTTTAGAAGTAATCATTCTACGTAATCCAAGTAAATTTCAAAAATTTACTCGATAGTGTTCGGTTTATTTCCTCCATAGGTCCTTCCTACAACAAGATAGGAAGATACTAACGGAAGGCTTCTAGGTAATGTGTTTGCCAAGGTAAGGTTAGGTGGGCCTAGGTGATTATTTCTTTCAGAATTATGGGCTTTCACATTCAATTAGGGGAAAATTTATACTCTGTAAGCACATACCATATGTGTGCACAGGAACGAGATGAACTAAGGTAAATTATATTCATTAACTGACTAAGGTATATAAGCCTTGCGAGAATAACACCTTGGACAAGACAAAATCAAAGACATTACAATATTCAGGGGTGTGTCGTGGGGTGAGACGTCATGATAGAATTTCTTTTCTGTAAATTCATCATCCATATACTTGCTCCTATCTATATTAAGGAACACATAGACAACATTAAGGAAGGCATAACGACCCGTATCTTTTCAATCCTTTAGATAGATTAGAAGGTAGATTTTCCTGATTCACTGTGGAATCGAGATATTACTATTTTCATTCTCGCCTAGGAAAGCACTCACTTAAATATCATATTGCAAGGTAGAGAATACGCATACAATAAGAATTACTTCTAGATATAAGAACATATTATAGATCTCAACCCATCCTTATTAACTAAGGTGGAGAATCCTAGGGATTAGTTATGAGGTGCCCCTCTTTCCTAAATATATATAAATGCATATTGAAATATAAAGGTCAGGCCTTCGAGGTAACCACACTTATATATATATCTATATATATATATCTATCTATATATATCTATATATATATATATATATAGATATATAGATATATATAGATATAGGAAAGGGAGGTCAGCCATTACCTCCTCTATTTTCTACTTCTTGGATAATATAACAATATGATACCTCTAGGTAGTGTCTCCAGTTGCGAAGGGTTATTCCTAGAGGTGGGGACCTTTATTAATGGATTCCCTTATTGTGGAGTGTGTACCTTCTCCTATTCATATTCCTCTTGTAGACCGAGCGCCTTCTCCTATTTTGTATTCCTCCTATCCTATTGGTATTATTAATGAGTGATTCAAGGGGTCTCGAGAGGTAAGGGCAAAGGGCAGACTTACTAACATAGTATAAAGGATAGCCCTAATTGAAATGAGGAGTGTTTGCAGACTCACTAACACACTCATATATATATTAGAAAGGATAGAATTAGATTGAGGAGATCTTAGCATTAGCGCCTTACTCTATATAAGTTTACTCCATCCTTAAGACCTTGATATATATATATATATCTATATCTATATATCTATATATATATATATAGATATATATATATATATATATATATATATATTATATATATATATATCTATATATATATATATATATATTATATATATATATATATATATATATATATATATATATATATATATATATATATATATATATATATATATATATATATATATATATATATATATATATACATATACTTTATTCCCTAACATAGGATAGGCTAGCCCCTTATTAATTACCTATAATTAAGGCTCTATACTTGGACATTTTTAGTCCCTAGTTCTTCATAGGGTTATGTAGACTTATTAAGTGCCTCTATAAGCGAGAGTTTCTCCTAGTTTAGATGGTATTACTTTACAATCCTTAAGGAAAGGAAAGGAAGCATTAAGCCGTCTTGACCAATAGGAGAGGAAGATAAACTTGTTTTGGGGGAGAGTGTTGTGTGTCCTTTGGAGTGGACTTAGCAATGTCTTTCTTGTCTAGGATCTGACAATCATCTTCATGGTGGGTGTCAACCTTATGATAATATCACTACAGCTTGGGATCAATTCCATAAGTTGGGGCCTAGACTTTTTGTCTAGGGGAAGAAGAATCATGTTGGGATCATTTCTTGACATTCTCCTGCCGAAGAGCATGACACTTGGTAATTATGTGAAAGGTTGGAATTTGGATTCCTTTTTACCCATCAAAAATTTTGTTTTGAAATTTTGGGTCTTTAAACTTCCAGTCAAAGAACATTATGCCAAAAATTTTACCCTTCATGAATGATGTTTCAGTAATAAATTAACCCTTCACCAATCATGCTTGAAAAAAATGAAAAAAAAAACTCCAAACATTAACAATCTCAATGTATTGATGAGCTATCGATCATAGCTCTTTTCCTTGAATGACTATGTGCTTGTTAGGCTTCATTTGTGTATTTTCTTTTAAAAAAAGACTGCTCACAGTGTGTATGAGGTTGCTCTAGTATGTGTTTGGAGCTTTAGGGGTTTTAAACTTGGGATCTATTATGGACAAAGCTGTCGAATGAGATTCACTTTAGATTTAATGAGATTTTCACTTTAGATTTAATGAGATTTTCACATAATATGTTGCTGGAAACATAGTCGTGACGAGAATACACTTGAGGAGGCCTTGAAAACCTTTCTTGGTTGTTAACAGATAGCTTGAACATATCTGGGAGGTGGTGGGTTAGTATCTTGGAAGGGTAGGGAGGCAAATTCCACTCATGATCTTTTTTTCGAAAAAGATCAAAATAGATTTTTCATTTTAAATTGATTTGATCTATCTAGTGGAAATTTTATGATGGTTATTTATTTTCCTTTAATTTTATATAATTTCTTGATTTGTAAGAGAGACTTAGAAAATAGTTATACTTAGAAAAATAATTTTCTAAATATAACACCATTTTTTTTTATGCCAACTGTCTTAAATTAGAAAATGCTACTATTCCAATCTTCCTCATAAAAATCTCATATTCAGACATCCAACAAGCTATAGTGAAAAAAATAAGTAGTGAAATTAAATAAATTGTCTAAATTAACCGCTCTAAATCTCACCAGGGCAGCTAATTACTTACCCATCACATTTTTTGTTTAAGATTAACGTTTCAAAAAAGTTCCTCACCCTCATTTAACTCCACATGCAAAAAATTCAAGCCTTGACCGAAGGAACCAAAAATTGGAACCCTTACATTCCACATGCAAAAAATCTAGGCCTTGACAAAAATAACCAAAAATTGGCATCCTTTAACAAGTCATAATAAGTTTTCAGAAAAAAAATAGTGTCAAAAATACATTTGGTAGGTTTCAGCAGACATCATGAAAAATGGTCGATTAAAAAATTTAACTACAACATGCCATAGGACGGGAAAAATGTCCATCAAATTCCAACCCTTGTTATGTGAGTCTCATGTTTATAGTACACGTATCACTTTTCCCACTTGGGAGAAGTGGATCAATCATTAGTGTTAGCTGTTACATGATAACTTGTTGAGGTGACAACCTTTGAGATCAGCTGAGCCTCGGACAAGGTGAAGACCCACACATTTATTCTTTGAGGAGCCATGTAAGGTGCAGGAGCAAGCTCTTTCTTAGTGGATTGGGAGGTAAGAGGCTGTGAAACATTCTGAGGGAGGTTATAAGAATCTCCCAGGAGGGTTATAAGGTTCCTAAAATTCATGTCGTAGGTCTTTGAAATAAGCCTCAATGTGTGAAATGAGTTGGTCACATGTCTGACATGTGGGGTCATGTTGCATGTGCACTTATGTAGAAATTCCTAATGTAGATCACCTGATAATGCAATAGACTAAAGCAAAATACTTAATCTACTTCTACAACCAATTTAGCGGAAGCTTAATCGAACATGAGAAACATCAATAAGAACACATATAACTGATAAGAAGGAATCAATCACACATAGCATAGAAGACATAACCCGAGGAAAGCCTCAGCCTAAAACCCCAACTTTGTATTATCATACAAGTGGAAATATAGCCAGTATTACAAAAAGAATCAGCTCAAAAGATATCATGCTCTCTATGCAATACCTCTACTGCTCATAGATAGTCAAAGGCCTCTATCTAACCTCTAGTCTACCCTCCAAGCCTCCTATTTCTTTGCGCAATTTTGATTGGGGTCCAGTGCAACCACTTGTGTGAATTGGCTCTTCACACACTCACTAACCTCTGATCCAACTACGCAGTCCTAAAGGAGATAAATCCTCATCATGGATGAGCTTCCTTTATAGGAAAAATATTCATCAAACTGATAGGACACTGTCCCTTCTTTGATCTCAACTGGGTCTCTTTCTGAACTGACATGCATGAGTTATTCATGAGAGAATCTTCAGTTATCTGAAGTGCAGCACTTATATGCAAGCATGCATTAACTAACTGAATTTACTTAATTTAAACAAACTGTTTAACTCAAATATAACTGGACTTGACTCAATTAATTGAGCCAACTAATTACTACTCAAATTAGAGCTCATCCTTATCTCTTTAACTAAAGGTTAAATTCCTCAATTAATGGAGAAATTGTTGCATGTGCTCACATAGACTTCAAGTTTGATTTTCCTTAACTAATTAACTCAAGATGAATTAATTAATTAACTTTCAAACTACTGTTAATATCAAATTCGAATTTTACTTCCTATTTTTAGTCCAGGGACTGAATAAAATAGGAATCCATCCTGAACTGCTAAAAATAGCAATTCTATTTTTAGCAGTTCCATTTTTCATTCCCTATTGCACAATCCAGCACTGGTACACAAACTGTTATTTTTATCACTTCTATTTTTAGTATTTCTTGCTGCCATTTTTCAACACTTCCTCTCAACAAGAAAGGCTTCAACTCAAACCTGATCTTGTACCTGTGGAATTTTCTCCATGCAACACTTCTATCAAGTGTGGTTGCTCCAGCAACTCTCAGAACAAAAAACTCCCCACTGACCTCTCCGTTGGGCTAGAAACATACTCTGATGCTAAATTTGTACCTGCTGCTAACAAGTGCTCCCTCTTTGACCTCTAAGTTGTTGCAACACTCCATGCATCTTGCAACGTTGCACACCTCTCTGTGCCATCCTACACTGGTACAACACTCCTGTGCCTCTCGCATTATTGCAGCCTCCTAGCTCTACATAGTCCTGGGACTCCTTCACTGTAGCTCTCTCTGCCGCTCCATCTGCATCTGTCTCTACCCAATCAATCAGTCCTGCTACTCCTCATCGGAGCTCCTATAGCAAGGTTGAATCAAAGAGGTTGGGTACCTCAAGGATCCTGCCCCTCCTCCTCGAGATGATCACTCCACGTCGCCCCACCTCCTACCAGAAGTATGGCTGCATGTGATCCCTCTACCCACCTAGCTCAAATTTCCCCCCTACTAGAGGTCTCTACATGAGTAGATGTCTCTACTTGATCTCTTCTCAGCTTCTCTAATTGTGGCTACTCCACAACCTCCTAAAGTTGCTTCACCAATTGTGGCTCCTCCACAATTTTCTGAGACTTCTTTTGGCGCTGCATATTGAGAGGTAGTCTACTCTCCCTCTCAACCACCAAGTATCTAACCTTTTCCTTGATCCTCAAGGGTTTGCATGCATCTTGTACCTCAAGTGCATACAAGTTCTTGGCTAGCACACCAATTTGTTTCCACTTTCCCCCCATCACGATTTGTTTTTGGAAAAAGAGATGATTTTAAATCAGCGATATCTCCCTCATTCGAACTCTAATTCAACCGATTTGTTTTTTGAATTTGGGTCTTTTTCCGCAAGGAATCCAAATCGGCTATTTGTTTCTAAAAATTTTGTATAGAAATTTTCAAATCTGCTCTACAAACTCTCGGCCCAAAACTCAAAACTTTGAAATCTCCTCTCAGTATATATTTCTCTCCTTTGATCACCTTTGCTCTGATACCATTTAGAAATTCCTACTATAGATCACCTAATAATACAATAGACTAAAGCAAAATACCTGATCTACTTCTACAACCAATTTAGCAGAAGCTTAATCGAACATGAGCAACATCAATAAGAACACATATAACTGATAAGAAGGAATCAATCACACATAACACAGAAGATATAACTCAGGGAAAGCCTCAGCCTAAAACCCTAACTTTGTATTATCATACAAGTGGAAATATAGCCAGTATTACAAAAAGAATCAGCTCAAAAGCTATCCTGCTTTCTCTGCAATACCTCTGCTGCTCATAGACAGTCAAAGGCCTCTATCTAACCTCTAGTTTTCCCTCCAAGCCTCCTATTTCTTTGTGCAATTCTGATTGGGTTCCAGTGCAACCACTTGTGTGAATTGGCCTCTTCACAAACTCACTAACCTCTGATCCAACTACACAGTCCTGAAGGAGATAATTCCTTCATAGGAAAAATATTCATCCAACTAATAGTACACTGTCCCTTCTTTGATCTCAACAAGGTCTCTGTCTGAACTAACATGCATGAGTTATTCATGAGAGAATCTTCAATTATCTGAAGTGCAACAGTTATATGCAAGCATGCATTAACTAACTGAACTTATTTAATTTAAACAAACTGTTTAAATCAAATATAACTGGACTTGACTCAGTTAACTGAGCCAACTAATTAATACTCAAATTATAACTCATCCTTATCTCTTTAACTGAAGGTTAAATTCCTCAATTAATGGAGAAACTGTTGCATGTCCCCACATGGACTTCAAGTTTGATTTTCCTTAACTAATTAACTCAAGATGAATTAATTAATTAATTTTCAAATTATTGTTAATATCAACTTCGAATTTTACATCCTATTTTTAGTCCAGGGACTGACTAAAATAGGAATCCACCCTGAACTGCTAAAAATAGCAATTCTATTTTTATCACTTCCATTTTTCATTCCCTGTTGCACAATCCAGCACTGGTACCCAAACTGCTATTTTTAGCACTGATATTTTTAGCACTTCTATTTTTAGCATTTCTTGTTGCCATTTTTCAACAACTTGCATAAGAGACATTGAAAGTTCTTGTTCACTTGTCTTGAGTAAGGGAACATGGTCCTATGGTACACTTGGCTCATACTAGTGACATATGTCAAGTTGGAAGAAGGCGCTAGAAAACCTCCAGGATGCACTTGGTTCATGGTAAAAAAGGAGAGGGTCATTTGTTTCAAGGTTGGGGTTACAACGTTGAAGGAAACACTTTACTATAAGGTTGAATTGGGTATCCCTGGACCAACTAAAGAATGCAATAAAGTGGTGAATGAACTGAATCAATATTCGTGAGTTAATCAAATGCACTCTTTGGCATTTATTAAGGATTATCAAATGCGCTCTTTGGCATCTGTTAATGATTGTGACCTCTGGGAGAAAATGAAGAATGAATTAGCTTTTGCAAAATTGATTAAAATGAAGAAGCATTTCTTTCTTTCTTCTTTCTCCACTCCCATGTGACCAGCCAGTAGGTCCCCACATTGATTCACTCAGGATTTAAACCATGATAGAGATTTATTAGATATTGGCTGCCATGGGGGTCCTTTCTAGCTGACCAACTAACCTCCCACAGTGGCTACATATATTGACTTCATTGTATGTATTTTTAAAGTTGACAACAGTTCAAACTTCACTAAAAGGAACATGCAACTGAGTCCATGAAGCAGAAAACACAGTCAATATGCATGGGAAGGGAAGGGAGGTCCCTTCATTTCCAAAATCAGAGCTCAGCAAGGATATACATGGATTCGCAATTTGTCCTCAACACTTGTATAGATACATAGAGTACATGGAAATTTACGAGGAAGAGGAAGAGAAGAGATAAAAAAGATGGAAGAATTTCTTAGAGACTTGCGTTAATTCCACCCAAGAACCTCCCTCAGATATGGTAGCAAGTGAACAACATGGCAAGGCATTTAATAAAGTTAGAAGCTAGTCCCAATTAAGGCATTCGCTTGTAGCCTTAGAACGATTCTTGAGTTTTGAAAAGAGTAGAACAACAACCTTGATAGCACATAAGGATGCCGACCATGAGATCAATGATCGTTCATACATTAAACTTGACAGTTGAAACAGATCAAAATCTGGTATTTCAGAAGATGATTCAAATGAAGGATTTTATGATGTGGAGTAGTCATATTCTATCTTTGATGCATTCTTAGTTAATAGTTCAAATCATAGTTACCAAGTTCGAATCTAGATTCAATTCGATACAGAAAAAATTCGACTATGTAAAATTCAATAAGAAAAAAATTCGAGAGTATGTATCTTATGAGTATTAAAAAAATCTTTTAAATAAATTTTCAAAAATCGAAATTAAAAATTTTATTATTCGAAAACTCATACTCCTAAAAAATTGTTTTCAATCATATTAATGAAGTTGCAAATAAAATTAGATATTGAGATTAGTATAAATAATTCATTCTCATTAAAATCGGATGAGATGGAATTGGGAATTATTTCTACATGAATAAGAAAAAAATAACATCTCTCAAACCATTAGAGATTTTCTTGTTAATCAATCAATAAATAGTAGTTAAATAGATCGTTTCCTAATGATAGGGTATGAAGGATTTCGTAATAACTAGCAATAACAAATAGATCTAGAGTGATCTGTCCAAAAAATCTAAAAAATATATAAGTTATTTCCCTACAAAAATTCTGAGAGGCAAGAAATTGGATTCCAACAAATCTTATTACAAAAAAAAATTGATTACTATTCATCATACTTCCCTACTCAATAATGCTATATAAACAATATATATTAAAAAAAATACTCTAATTTATAAAATAATTTCCACAAAACTTTTAAATATTTCACTCTCACATTAAATTTTAATTACCAAGCTACTCTATTTCATTTTTTACCTTATGTTTACCAATTTTTTTTATTTAAATACTCATCCTTTCACTTTGATAGTGACTTCTTTTCTAAACTACTTTGTTCTTTCCTTCTTCCATATTGTCGAGCTCCATACATTGGTTACCAGTCGAAATTATGTTTAGTCAATGGGATATCCTTAAATGCTAATCAAAAGCCACAATGACAGTTGTTATCAAATATTTCATTTCCTCTAATCAATTAAACATGGGTGACAGGGAAATTTTACCGACCATTCGGACTCGCAATTTTCAAATCGTTGGATTTTCAATTTTCAGATGAATCTATGACTGGTCGTGATGGAGGATTGTAAATATTCTGAGATGGGAAGGCTCCTATAGACCATCCTTCGAGTATTACGATCCCAACCAAGAAGGTCGCGCACTCGAACAGGAATAGGCTCTAGATCTCAATTTGATCACGATGGAGGATAAATGGTCATGAAAATTACTAGTTGCAAAAAAATATAACATATTTATTCAATGACCGTACTGAATTGAATTTTAGCATATTATTGACCGAATCAAATCGAACAGCCGAATTTCCCAATTCTTCAGCCTGATTCGGCCGAATTTGGAAACTATGGTTCAAATAGTGATTATGCTACGAATTCATTCAGACTTGGAAGAGAATCATATACTTGGAGAGAAGAATTGGAATGCCTAGTACAAGAAGGTGTTCCTATGGCTATGATAGGAGAGCTTTGGCAAGCTTTTGTGGGAACAAAATCTCGACGTAGAGAAGATGGAAATTACAGTGCATTGCTTGAACAAGGAAGAGATTTAAAGGAGGAGAGCAATGGGATTCCCAACAATGCGAAGAACTGCAGTCTTCCTAAAACAATCGTGATTGATAAATGGACCAACCAGATAGAGAAAGATTTGCCTCGAACATTTCTAGGTCATCCAGCAATGGGTGAAGATGGCCAAAATGCCTTGCAGCAACTTCTCTCTGCATATGCATGCCACAATCCATCTATTGGATAATGTTAGGCAATGAATTTCTATGTTGGGTTGTTGTTGTTGCAGAATCTATATATGCATATTTTCATGTCAGCAGTCTAATGAAAAACAAGAAGCAAGAGATATGTTCCTTGTGTTCTTACGGAAATTAGAATTGACTTTCTTCCAAATTGAAAGTATCATTCGATTAGACTATTTTGTTGGTACTAACAATTTTGTAATGGCAATAGATGGGTGGCATTTTTCACCCATTCAGGTTGGTTGGTGAGCCTAGTGATAGAAGACTATCTAGCTTAGTAGTGATGGAGTGGCTAGGCGAGAAAGATACCTAGGTGAGCTGCCAATCATCTCTATCATCTAACTACCATTTTATGTACCGGGGTTTGATGAATCCACTTCCTCGCCCTCTTTCTCATTACAGGGCACTTCCACCTTGATTTACTGGTGCTTCTTTCTCACTCTATTAGTGCTTTTCTTTCACTTTGGGTAATATTTTAGTATTTGGTTGGGCCGCTTAGCCTTGACTCAACTTCCTAGTCGCACTCTCTACCACTTCCATACTCCCTGCATCCAGCATGGATTGGCATATCGGGATTGATGAGGCTAGGTCCAAATATGGGTCAATTTTTTCTGCAATAAATAACTTTCAGGGCCTGGCACCTAAGCTAAAAGAGTTGTGTGTTATATGACACATCCGTTGATCTTGATGTGTGTTTCTAGAGTCAACTTTCTACATAAGAAAAGATGAAAAATGCAGATTCAGTGTGGGCATACCTTGGCATAGCCTTCTGCGATCTAGGTGAGAGGAATCATGATATTTTCGTCGATTAGGTTCAGCCAAATATGTAGGAAACAACTTGGAGGCAGTGGGAACAATGGTATTTCCTCCTAGAGAAATAGCCAAAGCGATCCAAGAACTCTTAGCCAACACTATAATTACTTGATTCACCAGAATCCTCGTCTTCAATATTGACAACATGCTAGGCAAGATCATCTTGCATATTAAGAAGCATTTTCATAAGAACGGAAAAAGGCCTGCCAATGAACTGAGGGAACTTGGGCATTATTTAGGGGGTGCACTCCCAAGCCTCTACGAGGGTAATAATGAACTCCATGACAAGTTTTTGAGTTCCCTCTTCTGGAGTCTCCACCTCAGTGATCTGTAGCATGCTTCCTCCCACTTTAATAATCTTCCAGTGGAGGAATGGTGGCTCAATGCCCACCAACTCGATAAACATCTGGAAAGCCTATTGGACCATGGCCTCCTTGTTCCCTGTTGAATTGATGAGAGTCATGGGAGGGATTAGGTTGTAGCTGAATATCATATGGTCTTGTGATGTCTTGATCATCTGGAAGAAGTTGGACATGGTCGCAAGGGCAGTGATTCAAAGTTGGTCATGGTCGCTAGGGCATTGCTAATGGTGGCCATATGTATGTATCATACCATGTGATTTTCTACCTCATGAGAATCACAGCCATAGCTCGGATTTCGACAAGAAAGTGTGATTGATGGACATGAACGAGCTTCACCTAGGTGCTTCTCTTGGACATCAACGAGCTTCATCCAGGTGCTTCTCCTTGCAGA
The DNA here is from genome assembly GCA_031772625.1 of Pinus tabuliformis. Taxonomy (NCBI): domain Eukaryota; kingdom Viridiplantae; phylum Streptophyta; class Pinopsida; order Pinales; family Pinaceae; genus Pinus; species Pinus tabuliformis. Next base: position 1,279,844,030 of record CM062807.1, on the reverse strand, counting down.
TGTTGAACAACACTTCGGCATGTCTGGGCTCATGAGGTGCATTATCAACACTGAATATAGAAGAAGAGGTTTTTTATAAACATCTCCTCCAGGCTTAAATCCATATGTTAAGTTCCTGCTTAAATCTATTTAAATTTTTACTCCAACCACTTTAATTTTCATGAAATATATATGTTAAGTTCCCGCTTAAATCTATTTAACTTTTTAATCCAACGGCTTTAATTTTCATTTTCTTTGTTTTGGGTTGGTTTTGGTTTTTTTTTTCATTTTCTTGGTTTCAGTTTGGTTTTGGTTTTTTGGGTTGGTTTTGGTTTTCGTGGGTTGATTGTGTAAGCCCTAAAAATTTTCTCCATTCCACATCAAATGGGTTGGAGGGTCGCTCTAGGGAAAGTGGTAAAATTGGACTATTATTTTTAATTTAAATTAAGATTTTTGATAAACTATTGATTAAAGTAAGATTAAAGTGAGTGGAGATTATAGTATTGAATTAATAATTTTTAATTAAAATTTATAAATAAGATAAATAAAAGTAAATTGTTTAAAATGATTAGTGGTAATTTATGTTCATGGACATAGAATAAATTTTATGACATGGTGTATTGTTAAAACACTTAGTGGTGTTAAGGTCACTAATTAGAAATTATGTAGGCAAAAATCTAGTCATGTTAAGTTTTACTGTGGCCCAACTCAGGTGTGATCGCCTCATGATTCTAATGGTTTATATGCCCCTAGGTCTTGATTAATCAGGCCAAAAGTTAAGTGTGTAGTCATCAAAAGACTTACACAACTTAGAAAACCAAAAAATATTAGTGATGATTTATAAAGAAATCAATTTCACTTTTTTAGATATCTTTTGATTTTCAATAGTTAATCCACCTTTTTATTTTAAAAAATAAAAATATTCAATCAATTAAAAACCATTCTTGATTATGTTTTCAACTTAAAAGTATTTTTAATTTCTATATTGCAAATTTTGTTTCATTGTCAAGCATTTAAATGGTATTTCCAATTGTGTTTAGTGTTCAATTTAACATAGTAGAATGAAATATGATTGATCTCTTAGGAGCACAAGAGACCATGATTATGTGAAATATATGATAAACAATGTTATTAGAATATGTGAAAAATATAAACTAATATGCAGAAAAATCATAAGGGGTTAGGCTTCCTTACTCACGTACAATGTAATAATCCTCCTATAAAGGATAAGAAAGGTATTTACATCTCCACAAATACATATAACAAAAGGAAATGAGTGAAATGAGGGAAAAGATAAATATAACTAGGATATAAAAGATGCCTTTGGTCTTTGGTAAAAGGATATCAATCTCACACCTCACAAACACGGTTGAAGCCTTCCTTTGAGGTGATAATTTAAGGAGAGGGTCAAACAAAGTGTGAAGAAAGTATGCTTCTCAACACTCAGATAAGCATGTGAGTGCAACATGTCACAATAGGCTTGAATATTACTCTTCGACTACTTATAAGCTTTGAAAATAGAATGCAACTTGTTGGCATAGGTTGGGTATCTATGAAACCCATCATAGAGTGTCTTACTATGATAAACCATCAAATATCCATGGTGTGTGGACACTACATAAACAACATGAATGATTGGCTCATAGGGTCCATTTGGTGTAGCAATTCATCAATGAAAGCTACTTCACCCATGGGATAGAAGTAAAAACTAATAGTTTCAAATGTAGGAATAATGGCATCGTAGATAATATTGTTTCCATAAAGAAGAGAACCAAAAATAGGCTCATGAATATTATCAATATCTATGGGAGATGTTGCAATCAAAGCAATAATAAATACAAAATTTGTGGTCAATAGGATAGGGAGATCCTCCTAACTCCTTTCCCTAAGTAAACAAAAGTTTCATCAGCTGCCAAAAAATCCAGTTGTGCATTGTTTACCATGGTTCACCACTTGAAACCATCTCTTGCCATATATAGGCAACCCATTCACCCTCACAATAATGGCTTCTTAAACAGGAATGTGTTCCCCCAAAGCTAAGGAATTCCAAAAGGACCTTTCAAACTTCATGGAAACCTTGTCATCGAATCGCTAAATTTTTAGAAGTAAACCAGCTAGTCAGCCTCTCAAAAAATTTGCATGGCTTCGAGATGACTATGGAGGCACCAGAAACCGATGAGTCTCATGCATTTTCAGTAGGAAAATGTGGTGGTTCATTTGGCACAACATAAGGGGAGGGGGTTTATTGGGGTTCTAGTTGGTGAACGATCATGCTCCAATAAGGTATGGTGACCAGATATTCAAATCCAATACCCAAAGCACCAACATCAGGTATCAAGCTAGAAACTTTGCCCTACATCAATTATTGTTGTGGCTTGTGGGAGGACAATTTAGGTAGCTGAGCAACACCAATTCGTGGTGGCATAGGAGAGGATAATGGTAGCCAAAATCCTGAAGAAGCCATCCATTATTGTTGTGGCTTGTGGAAGGACAATTTGGGGATTTGAGCAACACAAATTCATGATGACACTTGGAGAAGAGGCTCATGTAAGCTAAAATTTTAAAGAAGCCACAATTTTTGGTACAGTGGATAAGCCTTCACGTACCTGTTTCCCACTCTATACTGATTATTTTCACAAGACTTGGCAAACTCCACATTGATTCTTGCGAATAAAATCAAGCCACTTGTTGAGTATGCCACTTATATCAAGACACTATTGAGATTCAAGACACTTATTGAGGATGATGAATCTCAACAATGTCCTAAGGAAAAACCTTTTAATAGAACACTTATCAACGTAAACATATTGTTTTATCAAGTTGAACAACTATAACCCATGAATCCAATGCCTTAATAGTTATTTCCCACATCATTTTCTTGTTGTTACGAAGACTTAAGGATATCTGTGAGAATACCCTAGAAATTACAAAAAGACAAATGATCAAAGTCAAAGAAGAATAAGTTAACACCATGGTGACATTAACCATCAAAGTCAGAGAAGAATAATGTACCACCATGATGTCATTAACCATCAAGTATCAATGCATAAATAAGCAAGCACACACCTTGTTACTCTTGTCCACAACTGGGCCCATTGTAGAGGTAATGCTTCCAATAGTAGTTATAGTTGTAGTAACCAAGTTTTTGTTTGTGTCATATAAGTGAGCTCTCAATGCTCAAAATAGATCCATTGTCATAAATAGTGACGCAAAAAATAACATTAAATTATGACGATATATTTTTGCAATCCCACTGTACCAATATTGGATTGTCTATCTTAGAATAATTCACCTACTTTTATGGTCATTTTTTGATCATTAACAAAATTATTTTCATTCTATTAACATTTAGGATAAAAGAAATGATATATTGCAAGAAATATTGAAAGTTAACTATAAAATTACAAAAGTTGAACCAAATTGCAGGACTTTTAAGCCCACAAATTAAAGTGGATGTCCTACCTTTTCTTGTAGGTTGAATGTGTTTATTTCCTTATTCAAGAATTTTGTTATAAAACTCTATTGATTCAAGTCATACATAATAAACTAATAAAATATATCTTTAGATTTTCTCCTTTTAAATATCAAGGAACTTGGATTATAGGAAACGTTTTCCACACCTTCCAATCAAAACTGCCTAAATTTTTCATTAAATTTGGTGTAATATTTCCACTTATATCTTTGCATCGAAAAATTTTAGAACCAGATCCACTTAAAACTAAAGAAAAATTTAAAAATTGTATGGTCTTCTTAGGAGTTTCCACTGAACCTGTTGAAAGTAACATTGAAAAGACGAAAAAATGAACACCACTTTTTAAAAATCAACAGGTTAGAATCAAATAAAGTAAACATTATAAGCTAGAATCAACCCACCTCAAACAAATTTTTCTCATACTTTGTATCAAGGGTACTTATGAGTGTTGGGTTTACATCTACCAGAAATCTTTTAATATCCGTCAATGCAAAGATTTAATTTTTGTGAAATATCTAAACTTATCTTTTAACACAAGATGATGACACACCTTCTCAAAATAAAAATCTCATGAACATAGTACTTGGACCAGAAAACACATGTAAAACTCCAATAAGCTTGATCATTGAATTTTTTGTAGCTGCAGCACTAGATTACAATCCAACATCCTATTTTTGAGAAAATTAGTCTTTCTATGAAATGTTAACCCTCTAGGTTTGGTAGCTAACCTAGAAACAACAATTAAAACAATTCACTATTTTTCCTATGAACGACAAATAAGAGAAAGATTATAAGGAGCCAACCTGTAACTTCTGCTTGATTCCTCGCTTGATCCCTCTCTCCTTTGACTGATCTCGCTGCTCCTCCCTGTACTTAACACACTTGGAGAGTACCTGTGTAATCACAGAAACAAAGACCCGTCAAAGCATAATGATCCATAATTCATAAATAACATAGAATCGAAAGTATGATAAACATATGAATGCATTGACAGATTACACAAACATAGGGGAAAAATCTTGAAAAGCTTTATTAATAGAAAGAAGGATTACAACCCATAAGTTCGATCCAGCACCATCCTTCCAGCTTCAAACCTTCTTCACCTCATGAACAACAAGAGATTCCAACATTACCACAATACTTAGCCTCAATACTAAAACCATCAACACCTCCTTACAACTCAGAATTATTCAGCCTCTAGATCCCTTGGATGAGTGATCCATTTATAGATGAGTGAAGGAGGTTGGGTCATCAATGATGATGATGAATGCCTTTCTATTTTTAGGAATTGGTTCCATGAAAGAGGGAGATAGGAGGTTGATGTTTCCTAATTCCTTTAGTCATCCTTGGGTGAACTCAGAGGGGCAGGTGGCACTGGAGAAGCTTCTAGAGGTTTCCATGAATAACTGATTCTTCAAAATCTCCTAGAACTTTGCCTAAGCTCATTCATCCCACCCTAAAGAGGGCCTAAGTGTGATGCATAGTACTTAGTCAGTGTAGTACCTGCCATTCATTGCAGCCTAATGAAGGGCTTCCTGCAATGATCTCTTTAGAGACACTTTTTGGATGAATTTTGTGATGGAACTTCTTTGAGAGTGAGGCATTCATATGACTAATTTCTTTAGGTGATGAAACAACTATATTAGGGGTTGATGAACCCTAATAACATCGACATTTAAGTTGTGTTTTGATGTTCCCAAATAAACCTGTAACAGTTGCCCTCTAAAGCATGAGGTCGTAAATATCTATGTCAGGTGAAATGCTTTATCGTGAGGACCAGAAGTTTTGAAATAGAAGGTGACCCGTATCAATTACAATACAATACATCATGATAATCTGATTTTTCTCATGAACTAGCTAAGGGACGCATTCCCATGCTCAGCTTGTAAACTTTCATTACATGTACATAGATCAGATAGTCATCTACAAATATAGACTTATGATTCTACAGATATAGATTTGTGATCCATGATTAGGATGATCATCTATGTAAAGCCTTTGTACATTTGATTTGGTACTCCTGAATATATCGCAGCCTGGATGGATGAATCTAGATCCAGGGTCTTCAATCTTGTTCAATCTTCACTCAATGTACAAGTCTAACCATGTGAATAGATGTTCTAAGGTCGAACATGGAGAGACATCACCTAGTTACCAGCCAATGATGTAAGCCGTTAACAAGCATGAGAGGGATCACCGATAATGATGATGATCCTCAAGGTACTACAATACATTTCGCATGGTGTGAATAAGTGATTTGATGTCGAAAACCATGCAAAATATTTCGTTCGAAGGCCATTGATGTCAACCTATTTCCAGAAGCAAGAAACTTGCCATTGATGTATGCAAGCTTCAAAGCACTGAAAAGGTGTCTCTAAGTCAACTTCTTGGATGATGAGCTGATGTTGAAAGGAAGTGACTCATCATAGGAGGGCCTTGATGTATCCCACATCTACGACATGAAACGAAGTAAATGACTTTCGAGATGAGAATCGACTGATGACACGAAGTTCAGGAATGGCGGGTATGAAAATGAAGGTTTATAGTATTGCAACAGATGAAGTTTTAACTGGATGACTTCTCTTGAACATATCGAAGACACTGAGATGAATTGGTAGTGTTGACCCAAAACAAAGTAATGGATGGTGTGATAGACCAATGGTATGATAACCGTCAAACGGAAAGACCCAACCCAGCTTAGTCACGGAGATGAAGTGAAAGTGTCATGTTCAAGAGCGACTCGCTACCATAAGTTTTTAAGACATTTTCCATTTTCCCCAGTCATTGCTGACCAATACCTCTTTATTTTTATCAAGCTTGAGGAGGATAACATATGCTTTTTATATAATTCACCCTTCGATCAAACCCATCGTTATTTGATGTTTTAACGAGTCTAGCGACAGTGAAACTCGATCTTGTCTAGATGGAAAAGTTTGTCGCTATTATGATATTTTAATGAGTTTAATGACAAAGATAACTCAGTCCTTTTCATGTTTAGAGAGTTTGAAAAGGGACAAAAAGAAAACTCTATAAGTTCTTTTTCGTAAAATAATCCCTCAGGTCCAAAAAAGGATAAAATAATACAAGAGAGATGTCATTTCCAATACTTTAACGAGCTGGAATAGACAGGCACTCGACAATATTTTCTTTTTTAGAGAGTCTGAAAAGAGTTTAAAGAAGACTTTATGGCTTCTTTTCATTTTAAATCAAAGCTCAAAAAGAAAACAAAAAGTTTTCTTTGTGGTCAAAGATGTTCAATTCACAATTAGTACATCGGATTCTGTTTTCAGTCATGCATCCTGCTCAAAACTCCACGAAAGATGATTAAAAATACATGTTCATGGAAAAAAATGAATAAATAACCAACATTTACTTGATTTACATGTAAAATTAAATATAAAAACAAGTTTTGGTGATTCATTTTAACCATTTCATTTTTATGATTGGATTTGGAGCTCTAGAGAAGTTTTTTACCTCAAATTTCACCATCTAATTGCAAAGGATTCTATGGATTATTTCTCATGCCATCAGGACTAGGTAGGAGCTATCCCAATGCTCTTTCATTCTATTCCATTCTTTTTCAGTTTTGAGTAAAATTTATTAGTTTTTCAAGCCCCTAGGGTTTCAACTTTTGTTTTCTAGATCATCGCACCCTTTCCCTATCGAAAAGTGTGATGCATTTCAGGCTCCTAATAGGTAGTCTACCATTCATAGCACTGTCTCTTAAGGGTAAGTGCGATGGGTGCAAAAAACTAAATTTAAATAGTTTTTTTTCCTCAAATTTTTAACTGATTGTTTCCCAAGTTGAATCCTAATTTATCTAATGATTGTGTTTTAGATATCTGTTGGATCAAAATGGTCATTATATGGCAATAAAAAGAACATGAGGAACAAGATATGATTGCTTTAAATGACTAGGGCACAGTTGATGCCTTAAAGGACTGTGGGTTACTGAAGTTCTTTCGCTTATCGAGCATGCAGCAATAAATGGAACTCCTACATTATCTTGTTCGTGCTTGGGACCCTACTGACTAGGTTTTTCACATTAGGGGGAAAAAAATCCCATTTACCATCTAGGATGATTACTTTCTGATGGGTTTATTGAGGTGGGGTGCCCCCATTTCACTATTAGGATCCACAAGAGGAGGTGAATCAGTGAGGGATTATATTCGTCAGTTCTGCCAGGAAGGATCTCAACCCAGAAAAGATGGAAAGATTCATATCCGAGATGTTAGTGATCGACCTTTGAGAACTTTCCTATTTACCCTCACTAGATTGGCTGGTAGTGCGGCTTTACATTTAGCAAACAAATCTTATATGTAGTGTGCCTTAGAATTCCTAGAACCAAAGGTATTCAACTAGTGTGAGGCAATTCTTCCATCTATGAGAGAACAATTGACCAAGGTGAAGGATGGAAAGACAAAAAAAATTGGTTATGGGTCAATATTGATTTCCTTTGCCTTGGAAAGAATCTCGCTTATGCAACCACAACACATTTCTCTGGGAGTACTTGGACCTAGAGACCCACGGATGCAGCGGTGGGTAGATCTCATGGCTAGGCATGCTGGCCAGTCACTGATCTCATTTTCCTCCGCTTTCTTTGAGTGGTTCGACCGTCAGGAGATGGATTTCGCGGAATATCCATATGCTGGAATGGACTTCCGCGGTGATCCATATCTGGTATTGCTAGTTGGGGCGCAGTGGAGTGCTATTGGTAAATTGATTCGACCACACTTTTCTTTTTAAGTTTTCACTTTTCTTTTTTTTTTATTGTTACCAAGACTAAATAAAGTCATATATGTACATAGATGTTGGACCCATTCGACCTGTGGTACACTCACGGGAAGCAGGTGTGCCAGTGGAGAGAGCTGTCGGGAGAGCAGTACTCAGAGATTTGGACATAGTAGAGACCTTGGCTCAGCTACAGGATCACATAGAGGGTTTAACCCTCGGTATTCCAGATGTCCATATTAATGAGTTATCCATGGGATTGCAACACCATATCACTAGTGTGCCGAGTCATTAGACAAGGCTCCTGCGTCTGATAGCACAGGTTGTGACTTGTTATCATCAGCAACACTAGTCTAATATATTTTATGCATTCATTTTTGAGTTTTTGGGTCAGATGACTGATTTTGTCTTGGAAACAAACTATTTGCAAAAAATTATATACAACTATCTATTTGAATTTCAGATTTTTAGTGAGGTTAAGTGATGAAATCCTTTTCGAACGATGATATGATCTGAAAACCGCTTTCTTTACATATGTTGAAAATGTCTATTTAACACATAGTTTGCTAGAGAGTCAGTTAATGTGTTTAAATTCCTGGAAATATGTTGATATTTAATGAATTCAAAATGTCTTTCCAAAATTCAAACTCTTAGGAACATGCAATGAATAGCTGGGTTTCAGACAGAATAGACGCCAGTAAGCTATAGAATGACAAGTTGTGAATCTAGCCTAACAATGATTCGGCATATGCCATGTGAAATGGAATTAGAGAGGATTTCAATCAACGCACTATAATTAGCGATATTGTTTGTTGGTCGACCAATACATATCCCCCTGAAACTCACTAACTGACCACTTGGAGCAAAGATTGCCGATGCTGCAGAAGATAAGTTCTGCATACTATGACTAGCTTCGTCGGCATACCCAACAAATGGTTCCGAAAAGTTTGACATCTACAGCAAATGTGAAGTGGATTACCTAACCAAATCGAAACTCTAAAAGAAAACTAACACACAAAAATGTAATCCAAGCAAATGTACAATGAGTTTTACTACACTCAATTAAGCATAGTAACATTTAAGATACAACCCATTTCAGGGCTGTGAAAATGGAATCCCATCATAATCGACTAAGTCATAGGCTCCTTTTGTTAACACACATTTAACAACATAGGGGCCCATCCATAATGGTTCAAACTTCCCTGCTCCTAGTTTGTCAGAATCTTGATCATAAAGCAAGACCAGGTCACCTTCTGAGAAGACACAAGGTTTAACATTCTTGTCATATTATGCCTTGATGTGTTTCTTATGTGCTTTGTTAGCAAATGTGGCATCATGACAAGTTTCATCCAGATGGATTAATTCTAAGAAACGTGCTTCTTCTTCAGAAGTATCGGGTAGCAGGTCCATTGCGAGCTTGAGGGATGAGATTTTACATTGGATTGGTAAGACTGCTTCCAAACCATACACCAATTGAAAAGGTATAAATCCAGTTGCATTTCTCACCAAGGTCCAATATGCCCACAAAGTTGAGTACAAGATTAAATTCCAATACCATTTATGGACTCCAATCATTCTTTGCAACATGCACTTAAGGACTTTGTTCATTGCCTCAACCTATCTGTTAGCTTGCGGATAATATGGAGTAGAACTATTGTGAGACAGTCCTAATTTGGTAGTTAATTCGATCATCATGTGATTGCAAAAATGCGATCCATGATCTATGACTATATCTTGTGGCACATCGAACCTGGAAACCACATGGTTAAAAAAAGAGAGCAGCTGTTTCGCCATTGTTGTTCAATGTAGGCATCACCTCGGCCCAGTTGGTAAAATAGTCAACAACGATTATAATATACCCATGCCCTCAGGCCGAGGTGGGGTTACATGTCATAAAATCAATGCCCCATTTTGTGAATGGACCAACAACAACGACTGGATGCAGTGGTGCAGGTGGTAATATGGTTTTACGATCAAAAATATGACAAGCATGGCACCTTCTGAGAGCAAGAATGCAATCTTTGAATGTAGATGGCTAGAAGTAACCAACTCGTAGGATCTTTTGTGCAGTTGTGTAACCAGATAAATTCCCCCCACAAGCACCTGAGTGGCATTCATTCAAAGCTTTCTCAGCCTCCTCATGAGTAAGGCACCTACATAAGATCGTATCGACACCAGAATGATAAAGTGTATCACCAATGATCAGATAATCTTTGGCTTGGTATCAAGTACGTCGCTGTTGAGAGCGAGAGGTATTACGCTGAAAATCTTGGGTTTGGAGATAGACCAGTATATCTCCATACCATGGACCACTTGACGAAATCAGAAATGGAGAGTAATCCAAGACTAATTCTTCAGATGTTAAATAATTGGAGAATGAGGGAAGATCGCAAAGTAGATCAGAAAAGATGAGAGATTTCTTTGATTTGGATTTGATGAATTCCAAATCAAACTCCTGCAAGATAACTATCCATTTAGAATATTTTCACCCCAACAATTGATGTGAGAAGTTGTATGTCATAGGGTTGCAATCTGATATGATGGTAGTTTTGCGAAGGAAGATGTAATGACGAAATCTCTACACAACTTGAACGGCTGCTAAAGCTAACTTTTGAACATATGAATATTTACTTTCTGTATCATTAAGATTGAGACTCAAATAATATATAGGATATTCAATTCAACTTTCATCTTGCCCTAAAACCATACCAATGGTTGTATCTGCAATGGAGAGATACAGGTAAAAGTCTTTTTGATAGTTTGGGGGCATACATTAATGATGCTTTAATTATGGAATCTTTGAGAGCATCAAAAGAAGCTTGCACAACTTGGTCCCAATGGAAGGGTATCCCTTTCTTCAATAGACGTGTATAACCTTTAGCTAATTAGGCATAGTTTGGAATGAACCTCCTTAGAAATTTTTCCTTCCCTTGAAGTCTTTGTATCTGTAACAAATTTGAAGGTGGAGGCATGTCAAGAATTGCCTGAACCTTTATTGGATCAAGTCGAATTCGTCTTTCGAAACTACAAATTTGATCAAAATTGACTAGAGCCAACACAAAACACACACTTGTGCTGATTGAGTCGTATTTTGTAGTGTCAACAGCGTAAAAATATTGCTCTCAAATGTTGCGGGTGATTAGTCCGTTTTCGCGAATGAGCAGGTAGATCATCAAGATAGGGTTGAACAATATGTTTGATGTCATGGAAGGCATAATTCATTGCCCTCTGAAATGTAGCCCCTGCATTCTTCAAACCAAAGGGTAACTTTCGATATGTGAATGTGCCCCACGGAAATATAAAGGCAGTTTTTGATTGGTCCTGTGGGCGGATATTGATTTGATTGTAGCCGGAAAAACCTTCCATGAAACAACGACAGCCATCCATAGCATATACCCAAGGCCTTCCTAGTAAAATTTTGTAATCAAGGAGCCTGTTAATGACCTCGACCTCAACATTTACTATTTTACCCCCTAGTTCAACTTGCAGGTTAATCAAAATCCCATACGGAGTGTATGTTCTTCCATCGAAAGCTTTTAATGTAGTTGGTGATCGTGACAAGGGTGGTGAACCAAGAGTTTTCCAGCAGCTCATAAACATAATGCAAGTAGATGCCCCCTCATCAATAATAGTTCGGTGAACATTTTTATTAAGAGCTTTTACTTGTATTAGGAAATCTAATTGTGTTGATAACTGTGGTGTATATCCCATATGATTAAAAACCACAAGATTTGAATCTGTAGGATCTATTCCACCTATTGCTGACAATAAATCTTGTTTCTGGGAGGGACAATTTTGCAACACCTCAAGTGTTGACATATCGGAAGGTGATTGAGCTAGATCTTCCACCATATTATAGTTTTGAGCTGCTTGAGCATGAGGATTGAATGTCGATTTGTGTACAACTCCCTTCAGTGGCTTTATTGTTAATTCAAGTATGATTGATGGAACAACTTCTAGTGAAGTCAAGGTCGAAGTACTAGGTTGATCAGTAGCCTGGTTATTCGACAACAACTGATTTCCATAATCTTAATTCCTTGTTGACACCAAAACATCATTTTGCGTATTTGCGATAGACAACATGAGTACTTGGGATGTGGAAGCATTATCAGTTGCAACCAAATGTGTTTCTGGGGTTGGAAACAGATCTGTCAACACTACTGAGGTATTCAAAGCCTTTAAAAGTTTAGAGACCTCATATCTATGTTGACAATCTCTTGTAAAACACTCATCATTACATATCAGACATGGATATTGAGGTTTCCTAGCCGAAGTAGGGGCTTCAGATGATTTGTCAGGAGTGGAATTCTCCTATTTCTTCTTGTTATTCTTTCCCTTTTTCTTACCTCCTGGTTTCTTTGGATTTTTTCCTTTGTCAAATGACACAGCATTAATCCTCGAGGCAAGAGTGTTTTCTGATTTATCTGAATTTTGATTGGAAATAGAAATATTTTGACCAGATGGTCCTCTTTCTGTCTGTGTGCTTGAGGAACTGATCACGCCGTCGCCAGCATGAGATTCCCTACTCAATTTTGGAGGTGGTGGAATAGTGAAGGCTAGTCTAGGTGCATGAGGAATTTTATCATAGAGCATGTCTAATTATGTGTAAATCAAATCCAAATGTTGGGCACGAGCAATAACTTGCTCTTCTGTGACAACTCCTCCCTTTGCCACATCCTTAGTGATTGATGGCAGCAAGGAATTTATGAACCACTCGACTAAAAGCTAATCAAGGACATACATCTTAACCATTTGATGATGACGCCACCACTCATGAATATGATCTGCTATATGAGTGGAGGTAGTCTAGTTAGAGTTGGTCAAGAGTTCTGTTCTAGTTTCGTACCTAATAGGTACTTGGAAGTGGGTCAAAAAGGTAGTGGCTAGAATGGTGAAATTATCAAAAGAAGCTCTAGGTAATTCAATATACCATTTAGCAGCTGGACCAGTAAGCGTTCTTTGGAAAAGACGAAGTCTGATCGAATCATCATTCAAAGTATTGGATGAACGCCATAAATGAAAAGTCATAACATGATTCGATGGGTCTTCTCCTGGATTTCCATTAAACTTTGGAATGTCAGATGGCAATTTATGTGGAATCACCAACCACTAGGGCGCATATGCAGTTGGATCATTAGTGAGCCATTTTAAATCTAGTAATTCTAAAGTTGCTAGGAATGGCAACTGTCGATTAACCTTGGTAAGGTTGTTGGACAAAACCAGTATAACGTGGTTGTTGATAACCAGTTTGGAATTGTGGTTGTCCATAACCTAGAAAGCCTTGTTTCCCAGGTCCTTGGTAAGCTTGATATTGACCAAAACCAGTTTGAGCTTGTGAATGAAGTCCAAACTGGGGTTGGGACTGCTGGAATTGAGGTTGTTGAAATTGCGATAGCCACGGTTGTTGGACCAGCTATTGCTGCCCAGTAATGAAATATTGACCAACCTGTGGATCAAATATACTAGTGTATGCTTGGGTCATTCCAGATAAAGGTATACTAATCTGAGGTTTTTGTTGGGCTCCAGAAACAAGTGGTTGTTGTATAGCAACTTGAGAAACTTGAACCTCATGCCTTGGAACTTGTGGTTGCAAGGAAGAAGGATCAATTTGTATTGGTTGAGATACAACAGATTGAGCTTGTGACTGGGGCACAGTAGTAACAACAGGTTTTGTAGGAATATTGCACACAATTTGCATTGGTTGTGTTGGGTACACAAGCCTTGGTTGATCTGGCATTACTGGTTTCCATTGACAAACTCTAACTCCAGTTTGACCTGAATACTATGGGAAACTACCATATGGTTGTCCCTCAGAAACGGGAGGAAATGGTGAGTAAGCATATTGATCACCAAATGGTGGCAATCTAGTGTTTGATTGATATACTGGTCTTTGATGACTAGATTGCCCAAATTAATACTGATGTGCAAGATCAAACTATTGAGTTCCCATGTGAGAAAAACCAGGTAGAATTCTGGATGAGTTAATGAGTGTCGACCAAGGTGCAGAAGCAAACCCTGAGTGGGTTCCAGACAATGATTGGTAACCAAGTAGAACGGACGATTCACTGTATAGGTGTGACTCAAGTGTGGTACAAAACATCGAAGGGGTGAAAATAGAAGATTCTACTGCAGCTGCATCGAATGATACAAGCTTGGATGTTGACGGTTGTTTAGCCATGGTTAACTGGCCCAAAAGATGTCCTAAATATTTGATGGGAACTTGCAAAGAAGCAGGGGTAGATGAAGCAAAGTAATTAGGAGTAGCAGGATAAAGATTAATCCTAATTCCAAAATGAAATGGGGTGCTTGGTGTGGAATCCTCTACTATCTCTTCTATGGCAATCAAATCAGGTGGAAGAGGTTGACCGTCAGGTCCGTAAAAGATTTCTAGTGTTGAAGAAGGTGTAGTTTCTACAGTGACTGATGTCGGAGGGGTAACAACTTCTGAATGTTGAAATTCAAAGTCCAGATGTTTAGGTAAATGAACAACAGTTTCAAAGGGAGGTTCCTGAACAACTTCTGGTTCAGATGTAACTTCAGTTTGAACTGGGATAGGTTCCGGACCAACTCCTGATGGAGCTGTTTCAGGTTCAGAAGCACTTCCTGGTTGAACAATTTCAAATTGAGGATCAATTTGTTGTTGGACAACCTCGGTTACTGTTACACTAGGATCAGTACTAATGTCCTCAGGTAACTGTGAAACTTCCTCTTTAAGAATGGAGGTACTAGAAATAATTGGAGTAACTGGAGTCTCTGAAGCTACTGAAACAAATGTTTCAAACAACCCAAATGAAGAACTAGAAGTTCTTGATGTACTAGACTTAGTTAAACGAGACCGCTTTGTCTGAATTCGAGTCGCTTCGGGAGGCAAAGACGGTTGACTCACTATTCTCCACGAACGATGGGGTTTGTATTGACTTTCTTCCACGATTGTGGATTTCTTTATCAACTTAAAACTCAACTAAGGGAAAAATGGTGTTATTCGTGGTCAATTAATTTTAATGACACTTGGACAGAACTTCGCTTTTACAGTTTTAAAGAGTCTAGAAAAAGAAAAATATGACTCTAGTCGCCTTCGATTTTTAATGGGCCTGAAAGGACAAGTGCTTAGATGATCCGTTTACTTTTACAGATTCAAAAAGGAACGAAAATAACTACTCTAGAGACTCTAGACAAGAGGGTTTACTAAACAAATCGCAAAATTGCAATATACGCCTTGGTGATAAATGAAAGAGAAATTACCAAGGACTTTATGTACGACAGTCAATCTTCCCGAATGTTGTGTTTAGTGCATTGCGATCGGTAAGGTGGAAGAATCGGCTTCCTAGGGATAAAGGATTTCAACCTATTGGGGTCTCCCACTATATACGCAATGGTACAACGAGCAAAAGTTCGTACTAGCACTTATCGGATCAAAGAGGAGGAATCACCCAACCTTCAATGAAAATGACAGCGACTAGGTTTAAAGACACCGGAACACATCTCTAGCCTAGACCTCGAGATGTGTTGCGTTAAATTCCAAAGCGTTGTTAGATTAATTGAGGTTCATTTTAAGTTGATCTTGCTTAAAGATTTGTCTTTGAGGGTTCACCGCGAAATGTGTTCTGAAATTCCTAAAAATGCATCTAGAATGATAAGCACTCTTTTTGTTTATTTTCAACAATGAAAATCCAAACTACAAGGGATAGAGCATAGAAGTACTTTAAGCAAACAACAAAGAGCACAAACTAATGCAATTCCTTACCATTCCATTTTAGCACACAAACTAAAAACTCTAAAATGCAAATGCATGTATTTGTTTTTAGTTCCTCTTAGTGTGAATGATACAATAAGAAAAACTAAATGCACAAATGATTCAGAATGTTTCACACAAAATGGCGATTTACGACAATTTTCTTCTAAGAGAGAAAGGAAGATTGAACGACACTTTCAAGTTTGAAGAAATGAAACTTTTCGACACTTTGAATGAAAACAAATCAAATGCACAAAATATATTAATCGATCAGCTATGAAGGGGGACTTTTACGACACTTCACTTTTTCGAAGAAATGGAAGACTTTACGACACTTTTCTTTCGAAATGACAATCAATTAACACTACTTTTTGACAATGGATTGTAAATGACAAAAAAAATACATAAAAACATTCATCAATCCTAGTCTAAACAAGGTTGAATCAAAGAGGTGAAAACTGGTTTCAGTGATGAGACATCATTCATGTTCAACAAGCAATTCAAACAAAGATGAAAACTGGTCAAAAACCTCAGTTCCTAGATGGGAAAACTGATGTTAAATCAATCATTACAAGTTGTAATGATATACAATATGATGCATAGCACCTTGTCCATGCAAGAACTACAATGCATAGTAGGTCTCTGTTAAGGACAATGCGATGATCACAGGGAGCTATTTTGAAGGTGTTTTTGGCTCAAATTCAATTTAATTTTCAGTGGATTAAGCTTGACTTCAACGAACAACAACAAGTAAAGTGTAGTGGAATGTTCTAAGAGGCTACTAAATTACCAAAAAGGGAAAACGATCCCCAGCAGAGTCGCCAATTTGTTTTCAGGAAAATTAGTCTTTCTAAGAAATTCTAATCCTCTAGGGTTGGTAGCTAACCTAGAAACAACGCTTAAAACAATTCACTATTTTTCCTATGAACGAAAAATAAGAGAAGGATTATAAGGAGCCAACCTATAACTTCCACTTGATTCCTCGCTTGATCCCTCTCTCCTTTGACTGATCTCGCTACTCCTCTCTGTACTTAACATGCTTGGAGAGTACCTATGTAATCACAGAAACAAACATCTGTCAAAGCATAATGATCCATAATTCATAAATAACATAGAATCAAAAGTATGATAAACATATGAATGCATTGACAAATTACACAAACATAGGGGGGAAATCTTGAAAATTTTTATTAATAGAAAGAAGGAGTACAACCCATAAGTTCGATCTAGCACCATCCTTCCAGCTTCAAACCTTCTTCACCTCATGAACAGCAAGAGATTCCGACATTACCACAATACTCAGCCTCAATATTAAAACCATCAACACCTCCTTACAACTCATAGTTATTCAGCCTCTAGATCCCTTCGATGAGTGATCCATGTATAGATGAGTGAAGGAGGTTGGGTCATCACTGATGACGATGAATGCCTTTCTATTTTTAGGAATTGGTTCCATGAAAGAGGGAGATAGGAGGTTGATGTTTCCTAATTCCTTTAGTCATCCTTGGGCGAACTCAGAGGGTCAGGTGGAACTGGAGAAGCTTCTAGAGGTTTCCATGAATAACTGATTCTTCAAACTCTCCTGGAACTTTTCCTAAGCTCACTCATCACACCCTAAAGAGGGCCTAAGTGCGATGCATAGCACTTAGTCAGTGTAGTACCTGCCATTCATTACAGCCTAATGAAGGGCTTCCTGCAATGATCTCTTTAGAGACACTTTTTGGATGAATTTTGTGATGGAACTTCTTTGAGAGTGAGGCATTCATATGAATAAGTTCATTAGTGGATGAAACAAATATGTTAGGGGTTGATTAACCCTAATAACATCGACATTTAATTTGGGGTTTGATGTGCCCAAATAAACCTGTAACACATCCGTACAAAAATCAATTACATCCTGGCATTCATAATACAGTAACAAATGTCAAACTCTTTAGACAAAAGGGCTCAAACACAGGTTGTTTACACAAACACAAATATATCAGAAACTAAAGCATACAAATAACAAGCCATAAAAATATGTTCGAAAAAAATGAATCACCTTAAGTTTTATGCGTGAAACTCCAAAATCATCCACTATAGTAACCATCCAAAGTAGATCTTCTCTCGGGAGTCATAACAAGAGACAACAACAAAAAATAGCATATGAAATACTAGTGGGAAAGTCCATCAATGAATTTGACAAAAACATGCCATGGCCTTCAACTCTAATGCAAATGTCATGGGATCATAATGATAAGCTCTTATTTTAGAAACTAGATCATTGAAAGACTCTAGAACTACCATTCCCTCTAGTAGTGTTTTATTGTTTTCTTGAAGGAGGACACCAAAAATATCTTTGGCCATTCTCTGCACCATACATGTGCCATCTTCAAATGTCAATGAATTGAGAATTTGAATCAGTAGTGGAAGCCATTACATAATGGTCAAAGATATTCAATTATTCCCTTCTCGATAACCATAACTATAATGTGAAAATAATATCACATGAGTTTGACTCACAAAAACTCTGTATGTACATTAGGAAACTCAAATACAAGATTCGACCTAACAACTTGGTTGAGGAAAAACTTCATCAATAACTCATCCCATTAAAAGGTCAGGAAATAGACACTCAAGAAAAGCAGGTAACCTAAATTAAGCAAAAATTAGGTAACTTATTAATCGAAACCCAATATGATTTTTCGAAGGATTTTTGACGGAATTTGAATTGTTATATCGTTAGCTAGGAGAGAAACTTCAATAGTTATAATGTCATGTTTTCATGTATGACATGACATTAAATTCTTAGGGTTATATTGAAAGATAAAAAACAAAAAGCCAGTGAAGCAAGTGAAGCTGACTATACTAAACCCTAAGCTCGAAGGATGAACAAACACAAGGAACCACTCTAGAATCTAAACTCCAACTAATAGGAATACAAGTCAAGCCAAAGCTAGTAACAGGAATACAAATAAGAGAACCACATTAGGCATAAGATTTAAAACATAATAGTCATGTATCTATGAACTGGAGACCTATGTTCTTCCTTAATGATCAATGAATGGAAGAGGTGACTTGAGGCTTGAATTAAAGGTGAAGTATATTCCCTCCTCAAAAGCCTTGGTCCCAATTTCCCTAAAAACTCTACATAAAAATAATCCAAATACAAATAATTGTTTGTTACACAACTAACATCAAATAATGTTAACTAAACATTCTTCTCCTCAATGTTTACTGAACATTCCACATCGAGCCTATTAAAAGAGGATGTGCACATCCCAAATAAACCCAAAAATTAAAAGAATCTTAAATCAATTTTCGCGGGGATGAATTGAAACCCATATGTTCTATGTTCTTACCAAGCGAAGTGTAGTCTTCAAAATCATCGAGAGTAATCATCGTAGTGAAAATGAATAAAAAAAGGCAAGAAGAATGCCAAAAGCAACACAATGTAAAAGAGGTCTTGTAGGATAGATAGCATACAACAACTTTCACCTTCATAAAATCCATCATTGGTGGTATAAATTGTGATTGGAGACATGTCAGGAGATGCATGAACTTGCATTGTGAGATTTATTATTCCAGGACATAGTCCTGCTTAGTTAGGACCTTTTTAAAGCAATTTGTTGAGTTTTATAATTTCTTGAACACCTGTCAAAATCCATAGAATCAGTGTAACTCAACCATAATATATCCATTCAGAAGAGAGGTTTGGTTAATGATGAGAACCAAATAATAATAAAAAAACCCATCTCGATTCAAAATCTATGGAATCTATGGGTAAGGTGGCCGCAATAGATACATTCAAAATAGAGGTTTGGTTAATGATAAGAGTCAAATAAAAACAAAAACCCGATCACTATTTTTGGACACTTATGTTTATGTATGAAAAGTCAGCATCAGAGTATATTTTCCTAATTATCTAAAGGATTTTTACCTAGCGATATTTTAGTCATAAGCCAGAAATTAAAAGAAATTATCATAAATTTAAAATAAAAATAAATTTAGACCTCATTACCATGTATCTTTTAACTCTATCAAAATTAATAAATAAGACTTTATTCGCACCATCTTTTAACTCTGTCGAACTTAGTAAATAAAACTTCATTCCAGCAAAAAATGCAAGGTAAAGTGGACATTTTTTTGTGGGAAATAAGGGCACAATAACATCGATGTGTGGCATCTACTTAAATCACCAAGTATATACCTAAGCCATCAACATGACATCACTTCTTTGAGTAAAATTATGAAATACCATGGAACAACTCAAATTAGAATTTATAGCCAAAGCATCAAGACTTAGAATAGAGTGCTTAAATGATCACAATAAAAATAATACACATTGGAAATATCATATACACATGGATCATACATACTAAGATAAATGTGGTAGCTAAATAAACCTCTTCTTACACATAGTGTCCTAGATGGCCAAGGCGAGGTGTCATAAAACCTCTTCCCTAATTTTTCTCCAGTAAGAAAAAAAACATCATTTTTGTCTTAATATTAGTGCAAAGATGTAATTTACATAACCTAACATATACTAAATTTGCCTCACATTTATAACATGATATTTTAATATGTGCAACATGTAATGTTCGAGAAATATAAAAATTCCCCATAGGATTGTGGGGTGAGGAATTGCCTTTTGATGCTTGTCCAAGTTGAGTATTTTGCAACATCGGGCATTAATTAAGCCTTTGAGCAGGGACCTATGAACCTAGAGACAAATGAAAAGCCAAATGTTTTTCCAATGAGGATTAGTGATTGAAGCAATTATTGTGCCTTTCTTATGTTGTAGTTAACATTAGAAGTCAAGTTAAACATGAATAATTGAATTGTTTTTATATAGAATTTTATAGAGAAGCATCCATAACTACTCAAGTGTTATTGTTATGTCCATGTTATGTCCCTATAATACTAGTGTATCCCCCTTATTGTTATTGTTAGTGTAGCTCCCTAATGTTATTGTTGTGCCCATGCATCCCCCATGTTGTTATTATTGTTCCCTTAAATTATTATTGTACAGGGGTTTCTAGGTGTCAACAGAAGCTAAAGAGGGTTGTGAGTATTCTACCTTATGCACAGAAGTATGTGTGAGTGGACAAAAGTGAGGGTAGTTGTTGGCATGGAGGAAGGAAGGCTAGAGAAGGCAGATTATTGCAGAATTTTGGAGGTTTGTTCATGGGTAATGAACAAGAGAGCCATGGATTCCCTAGTTCAGACAAGAAAGGACTGTAAGTGGGTAGTTTTGGAAGCCCTAAGGACTGATATTTGGAGAAGCCAAAATGGCAGTCAAGAGATTTGATTAATGTTGCGCCCTAGATTAGCAAATGCAAATGGCATTGCAGTGATAAGAGGGTAGGTTGTCAAGTGTTAAGTGTTGGTATCTATGAAGGACAAAAGAGAAAATAGTGGATAGCTTGAAGACCTCAAGTAAAGTGTTCATGAAAGGAACCAATGGACTTTTAGGAGGCAGATTTATGGGATCCCTAGTTTAGTTGATGAAAGAAGCCATATGGTTGATAAGGGGCCAGTTCCAAAAGAGCCAATGAGTAGACTTCTTAATGGAGCAAGAGGGCTGTTAGTGGGCATATTAGTGAGCCAAATTTTAGTGACACGAAAGAAGATATGACCATTCATAGTGGCAAGTTGGACAACTGAAGATGCAGTTGCAGTGATCAGGAGATTGGGAGGCAAGAGGACCTGCCATATGTGTTCAAGGTATGTAGACTAAAAGGGTTGTGGGGCACCACATCAACAAGTAGGTCAAGTGTATCTTGTTCAGGGTAGATTGGTGGTCATAGTAGTTGACACCAAGCCCTAGTTGTGTACTTGTATCAGGGATGTATGTATGGGCCATGATCCCTAGTATGGAAGCCCTAAGACTGTTGTATTATAGTTTATAATAAAACAAGTAGTGAATTTAAAAAGTTTAAAATTGTCATGTGCACTAGTTGATTCACCGATGGTTGTTATTTCATTATGCAAAGTAGAAGTGTTGAGACGTTTGAGTTTATTTATGATCATGATTTTAGACATAGACCAAATTCTTCAGTGCCATGTAAAATCAACATGGTATCAGAGCTACCTTGAATGGCCAATGGATCAAAGTGTGTGCAGTGGAAGCAGTGTCAACTAGTGGAGATCATGTAGACTCAGAGAAAGAATAGCTTTAGAGGAAGCAACCCTATGGAACTTTGAGATCTTCAAGTTCATATGAGATGAGGAAGATACACTAACAAGATAGCATTGTCCATTCTATAGCGTATGCTGCAGTGATGGATTCCAGATGGGCTAGTGTCATCGGCGACGATGATGGTTACTTTCATGCAATGGAAGTACCTCCCTTGCTAAGAGGGAGGGTTGATTTGTGTGGATTGGGAGACACTCCACAACCCTAGGTGTTGGGTTTGTGAGAGGTTTGACCAAAAAAGGGTTTTGTGGGCAAAGAACCCAAGAAATGGGGTTTTGCACCCAAGGGGTGGGACTAAGCACAATATTAAGAGGAAAAATTATTATTTATTCATTGTTGCAAGTGGAGAACCCTTAAAGGAGAAAGGGTGACCTAAGGCTATGATGAAAGATCTTAATAAAATGAAGAAATTAATTTCTTTAAGTTAGTAGGGGTTTTTCTAGAAACTCCAAGTTGGCCTAGGCTTGAAAAGACACTTTTGGGGGCAGCGTCTAACCTCATGAGAATACTATAAGAAGGGATGTTGTGAGACTCATTTGGTCAACCAACATGGCATCTCTTCTCAAGTGAAAATAGAGCTTAGGAGGTTGAATTCCTCAATTAGTCAAGCTAGATAAGGAGCAGAAATAAGGTGAGTGATTTATCTTTGTGTCTCAAGTTCTGGTTCGAGTACAAGGAGGAGGGTTGGCCAAGTTTGAAAGGCATGTTTTGGGCACAAGTTTGGGTAGAATACCATAGTGTCACAGGGCGCATAAGATTTTGTTCTTGAGAGGTAGGTCGAGTCCCAAAGGGCGACTATTTTGGAAGGCTGAAAGGAATGTCACCAAGTTGGAACAAGGTGATGTACATTGGAGGACCAACACAGAGTTTTGGTGGCAGAAAAGGAGGATTATGCCTGGTTGAAGAGGTATGGTTGGAGGCCAACTTTAGGGCTTCTCTATAGTTGTAACAAAAGCACTAGAAGAGGTTTGAAATCTTATAGTATAATGTGCTGAAATCCAAAGTTGTTTGGAGGCCTAGTTGAATGCTTTCAGGGAGAAAGAGTATAAGTTTGGTGAAATTGGTAAGGGTTGTTCCTAAAGTATTTAGGACAGCAGTTTGAGCCCTTGCAAGGGCTTCCTCCTAAGTATACACTACCACTATTTTGATCTATCCTGGAGTCGAAATTGCTCGTTCAAGATCTGTTGATGGATGGGAGGGTCATGACCCTAAGATTTTGATGAAATAGTTGGGTTATCCATGTAATGAAGGTTGCAGACCTGAGTGTATTTGTACAGGGGTTTCTAGGTGTCAACAAAACCTAAAGAGGGTTGTGAGTACTCTACCTTGTGCACAAAAGTATAAATGAGTGGATAGAAGTGAGGGAAGTTGTTGGCATGGAGGAAGGAAGGCTAGAGAAGGCAGATTAGTGGAGAATTTTCAAGGTATGTTCATGGGTAATGAACAACAGTGTCATGGATGCCATAGATTAGTCAAAATAGGACTGTAAGTGGGAAGTTTTGGAATCCCTAAGGTGTTTCCGGGAAAACTAGTGTCTTTTCAATCTACTAGTCCCACTAGGATTAGCAACTATCCTAGAAACAAAAAATCAAAGTAATTTGTGATTTCCTCTATGTATGATAGATAAGAGAGACGTAAAGGGACCAACCTGGATCTTCCGCCTAACTCCTTGCTTGATTGCTCTCTCCCTTGATAGAGCTTGCAACTCTTCTCCTACTTGTCCCACTTAGAGAATATCTATAGGAACAAAGTAACAAAATACCATCAAAGAATCTCGACCTATTATATCATAAACAATGCAGAATCAGAGATACATTGAACATACAATAGCATTCACAAATAACAAGTTTCACAAATACACGATTGTATGGAGGAAAACTCAAAGAACTTTATTAAAATAGAAGGGAAAATTACAACCCAGCTGTCTCATCCAGCATAATCCTCCCAGCATCAAAGCCCTCTTCACCTCATGAAAAGCAAAATCACCCAACAATACAAAGCTCTTTCTCAAAGACAAACTATCAGCACTTCCTTACAAATTACAAAATTCCAGCCTCTAAATCTCTCAAATGAGGGATCCATTTATAGATCTCTGCAAGGGTGTGAGTCATCTCTGGGTTTTTGATTAGTGTCATTCAACTTGTTTTTCGTGGTTCCACTTGGATATTTCTTGGATCTCTTACTCATCCCTGGGAAAATTCAGAGAGGCAAGTGTCATAGGAGAAGTTTTTGGAAGATTCCATGAGCATCCACTTAGCAAACTGTCTCGGACATTTGTCCATCCTCACTCATCACACCCCACAGAAGGCCTCTTCAGTATGCATCACACCTGGCTAGTGTAGAAGTCAGTATGAATCACACCATGACAGTGGAGTAGACAGTATGGTCCAGTTTGGCTAGTTCTTAGTGGTTTTTCAGGTGGAACTTTTGGGGAATGATGTAATTAGTTGACCATGATCCTTTAGGGTATGAAACAACACTTTTAGTGGTTAAAGACCCCTTAGTTTATCGACATATAAGATTGGGGTTGCAGTGCCCAAATATGTCTATAACATAAGGACTGATATTTGAAGCATCCAAAATAGCATTCAAGAAAGTTTATTAATGTTGTGCCCTAGATCAGCAAATGAAAATGTCATTGCAGTGATAAGAGGGTAGGTTTTCAAGCCCTACGTGTTTATTATTCTATATTGACACAATTGAGTTTAGAGGTTAAGGACTTAATATTTAGGGGATTTAGGTGTTCGTGGTTAAGGGGTTAGTAGTTAAGGTGTTAAGGCAGTGAAGGGTTAGGGGTTAAAAGGGTCATAAGTTAAGTGGATAAGGAGTTACGGCTTAGGAGTTGTTTCATGGATTATAGGTTAGGGGTTAGTGACTTAAGATTTAATGAGTCAACGGGTTTATGGGTTATGAGTTGTGAGTGTAGGGGTTAAGGGATTATGGATTGGGGGTTAAGGGGATAGGGAATTTGGTGGTTATGGGTTAAGGGCTTATGGTTTGTGATAATTGGACTCCTAATCCCCTTATCACCACTATTGGGGGTTCCCTTATCAATTGATCTTGCTACCTTCCCTCTAGGTCCCCTAGACCCTATGAAATTAAGTCCTAAGCCCCCTTCTCATTCTCTAATGTTAGGATTATAGATCTTAGTAAACCATGCTTTTACCTCTGATTTCTAGCATCCATGCTACCCTTGTGTCCCCTTGCCCTATTCAATACACCATAACATACCCCCCCACAACCTTTTTGGTCATGCCATTCCACTTTTCCTAATGTTATGAACCCCCAAATTTGGTCCCAATGGCCCTACAACTACACCCTTGGCCCCCCTTGTCTAAGGGATTAAACACATTAAGGGTTATGGGTTGTGATAAGGGAGGCCCTAATCCCCTTATCACAACTAGAAATAGGCTCACGAACACCATCAATATCTACTGGAGGTGTTGTGATGAAAGCAATAATGAATACAAAAGTTGTGGTCAATAGGACAGGGATCATCAAGATGTTAAATGATCCAATGTAAATATGGTTTTCAATGCCATTGATCTAGTCACATAAAATACCCCATAAATTTGTGCTTTGGGACACCCCTAGGATTCAATTTAATCCAAACTGAGAGGATTCGTCGCTGAGGTGACAATGGCAACAACCTTGAGTTGACACACAGTGACACTTTGTGAGCCTTGCACAACTAGGGTGTCGGTTTCCTCATCAGCAAGAGGAACAATTGACAAGTGGCAAAAATCTCACATGTAGGGCACTTGGTCATAAATCTTGATGCATTTTTTTACACTGAGGGTACCTTTCACATTTCCCAAGGCACAAATTACATATTTGGATGAATTTTGGATAACTTGTCACATTTCACTAGCTTCATGCATGAAGAGGAGCTCCCATCCTTTAAGAATATTTTGGAGGATTTCATGTCATAGTCAAGGGTCACATGTATAAAAGAAGAACACCATACCCAAGAATAAGAAAATTGGCATTTGCGTTAGGTGTCAGGGAGTGTTAGGGAGTGCCATGGAAACACAAGGGGGAACTAGCTCAAAATGCATGGAAATGAACAAATAAGAGTGTGTGATAAGGAGTGTCAGTGAGTTTGAGGTGTGTTAAGGAGGGAGTGACAAGGTAATATGCTAGGCAGTGCCAAGGCATGTTAGATTTCTAGTGCATGTCAGGGAGTGGTAGGGAGTGCCATGGCATGCTAAGGAATGTGGGGGGTGCTAACATGTGCCACATAGTGCCAAGGGATTGTTAGATGTGTCAGGTGCTATGGCATGTCAAGATGTAAATTATGTTGCTCAGTTGTCTTATGGCCATAGTTGGACATGAGCCTTGACATGGTAACTTGTAACTTGTTAAGTTGGATAAGTTGAAATTATACATGAGTAGCCTAAGATGAGTTATAGTCAATTCTTAGGTGAACAAGGCATAGTCTAGTTGTAGTAACTATAACTTGGTCAAATTGTTGTAGTCGAGGCAAGACTTGGTTGGCTTCTCAAGACCCCAAAAACGTAAGGGTAGTTGTGAAGGCATTATAGCTAAGGAGTGCGAGGGAATGCCAAGGAATGAAAAGGAAAGTAACACATGTCAAGCATTTCCAATTCATGTTGAGGAATGTTAGGGAGTGTTAGGGCATCACAAGGGAGAACTAGGTAAAAATACATGGAAATGAACAAATACATTTGTGTGGCAAGGAGTGTCAATGAATTCCAGGTGTCTCAAGGACAAAGTGTGTTAGGAGAAGGTCAGAATAGGAATTGTAGGAGGCAAGCCTATGGTTACAATTATAAGGGGTTGGTCAAAGTAGTTTTAGACAAAGGGAGACTTTGGGTTGGGCACAACACTATTTTTCCAATGACTTGGTTGGGTTCCCAAATTGCAAAAATAGTAAAGCTATCTATGAGGGCATGACAATTAGGGAGTGTCAAGGTGTGACAGGGAATGCTAGGAAGTACTAACACATGCTACAAAATTCCAAGGCATGTTAGGCATGCTAAGACATGCCAACTGCTAAGGCATGCCAAGATGTGCCACGTGCCAAGGTGTGGCACGAATGCATGCTAGGGAGTGTTAGGGCCAAGGAAACACAAGGGAACACTAGTTTCAAATGCATGGAAATGAAGTGGCAGCGAGTTCTAGGTGTGTTAAGGAGGGAGTGGCAAGGTATGCTATGCAGTTCCAAGGCATGCTAGAGTGCTAGGGAAGCATACCAAGATGTGCCTGCAAGCACCAAGGTGTGCCAATACGTGCTAAGGAGTGTTAGGGAGTGTCAAGGAAACATAAGGGAGAATAAGGTCAAAATGCATGGAAATGAATGAATAAGAGTGTGCGACAGGGAGTGTCAGCGAGTTCCAAGTGTGCTAAGGAGAGAGTGACATGGTATGCTAGGTTGTGGTAAGTCATGCTAGATTTCTAGGGCGACATGCAACCAACATGTGCCAGGTGCCACGGTCTATCAACATGTGCTAGGAAGTGTTAGGGAGTGCCAGGGAAACACAAGGGAGCACTAGGTCAAATTAATGCATGCAATTGAACAAATAAGATTTTATGACAGGAAGTGTCAATGAGATACAAGTGTGCTAAGGGAGTAGCAAGGTATGGTGGGTAGTACTAAGGCATGCTAGAGGCCAAGGAAACATACCAAGATGTGCTAGGTGCTAGGGTGTGCCAATGCATGCCAGGGCGTGTTATGGAGTCCCAAGGAAACAAAAGGGATTACTAGTTTCAAATACATGGAAATGAATGAATAAGAGTGTGTGACACAGAGTGTTAGTGATCAGGACCTTGAGTTGGCATCATCGCCCCAGGGCAAGTTCAGCGCCTAACTAGGCACCCATGAGACTTCCTGATGAGTTTGGGCCACACGTGCCCAAGTTACATAAGGGTGACAGACATAGGGGTGTTGACAGTCTATAGGAGAGGGTACCCACTTAACTTGACAAGGGGCGCACACAGCTCAATGGACCCGTGCCCATGGGCTCACCCAAACTAAAGTGGGGCACCCAAGTGCTGAGATGGAAAAGACGTAGTGGGTAAGAAAGTGTGACTGTGACGGTTGAGATGGGTGAGCAGGGCATGACGAGCGAGCGATCAGGCAACGTGATTGGTGTATATGACAAGGCAATGACTAGCGGGAGGTAGTGTGGGCAGTAATCATAAAGAATGTATGTGATATTGCAGAGTTGGATGAGTTTGCGATATTGCAGGGTGCATGAGTCTATGACATGACAGAGGCAATTTTGAGGCACCACGTGTAGGAAGTAGCCGACAGGGGTGATGCGCCCGCGCTAGGTAGGTAGGTTTGGGTAACTTTTGTGTCGGTATTTCTGCAATGGGAAGATGGTGAGCACCCATGTTGCAGCTATAAAGAACTTCACTTTGTATTATGAATAAAGTATTGCAACCATGTTGGGGCAACCTCTCATTGATATAAAATTTCAGAACTTAATAAAAAAAGAAGTCTCTTGAAATTTGTTGGCACATGGTTTTTGTTTATTTACCATTGATATTGCAATGTGATATGGATATGTTTATGTTATGGTTTCCACACATAACACTTAACAAATATAATGAAGAAGTTGTAATAAAGATAATAGTGAGTGTAGTTATAGTCCGAATATCATGTAATTGTAAGTTTTTCTTAACACTGTGATGCACCTTGCTAGTGTCGCATGCCCACGATGGTGTGACCACCATGCAGCCGTGACAATAGTCCTCAATCGTTTCATATGTTAAACCATATTTGGTCTCAAGACAATGCTTTTGTACTTAGATAGTGATGAAGATTTTTTTTTTATAAATGCTTGGAGTTTTCGGTTGTCACCATTTCCTCTCTATTACATTTTTGTTATAGAAACTAGCATAATTACATTTACTGATGCAGTTTCTATGTGTTGATCAACATAATATTGATACATCAATTGGCATATAAAAGGTATAAAATGACACTATCAATGTATATCAAGTAGATTAGTAAATTTGGTTGTGCTAATTGCCAACCGACATTTATGGGGTGGATACATCGACCATGGTTTATCATGGTTGACAAGGGTTGATAAGATTGATTGTGGTTGACGAGGTTGACTAATTTTGAAGATGGTTGATGTTGTCAATTGTTACATTCTTACTCTTGAAGATAATGGAGAATATGTAAATCTTGAGAGATTCGGTTCACTAGAGCCTTATGTTAGGAATTAGTTCATATTTCTTAGGCAGTTGTTGTAACTTCCCTACTTGTGTGAATGCTATGTATATTTTTTATTGTA
The DNA here is from genome assembly GCA_031772625.1 of Pinus tabuliformis. Taxonomy (NCBI): domain Eukaryota; kingdom Viridiplantae; phylum Streptophyta; class Pinopsida; order Pinales; family Pinaceae; genus Pinus; species Pinus tabuliformis. Next base: position 1,279,814,667 of record CM062807.1, on the reverse strand, counting down.
AGCTGAAAGGGTAGAGTGTTCTGGCAAGGCAGTCTCTAGGTGGAGCTCCTCACATGTGAGCTACCCAGTTTATCAATACAGTTGATTCTTCATTTTTTTAACATCATATTGGAGCTCCAAGGCTAGTGAGTCAAAGCAAGTATGATTTGATAAGTGAGTGAGCAGCTCGAGTGAAGAAAGCCTCGCAAGGTGAGGCGAAAAGTAGCATTGTTTTATTTTATTCACACGCATCATCGTTGTTCCTATTGGAAGGAAAGCACTGACCATCGTGTATTCGAAGGGAATAAGAGCGATGATTGCTCATTTCCTTACAACGATTCTATCCATCGCTCCCCATAATCACGTATCTGAGAGGGAAGATAACGATGGTATGTTACGTTGGTGAGAGTCGTGTGAAGGAGCAGTGGATGCATTAATAGTAGATCGGGTAGTTTTTTTAAACACTTCAATTCACGTATCAAGTGTTTGATAGGCAACATAGTGGAGTCGTTGTGTGAGGTGTTGGAGACTGCACATGCCATCAGGTTTACGAAGGAGATATCAGTTTTTAACATCCTAGAGTTTGTCGACGTAGCAGAAGAGAAGCCCTTGTGGCCACGCATTTGATTCGAGCCCGAGTGGGTGTCGACGTACCGGAAGAGAGGCACAAAGCTGCACATGAATCAATGATGCTAGGTTGGAGCAGCAGAAGCATGGTGGTGCCTCACACAGAATTGGTGTTGTCTTTTGGATTGGAAACCAAACAGTTGGATTGGTGAAGGCTCGTAAGTGCATTGGCGGAGGCCGAAGTGTGTTGCACTTTTCTGCAGTGCTGCTCCAGGTGGACCTTGAGGGTTGCCATTACATTAGCATCCCACCGTGATCTCCACAGTGTTAATTGTTTGAAGGGCGTTGCCTGCGTGAGGGTGTTACCCATTGCTACAACAAGCACCTGTTGTTGTGTGCTACATGCAAGGTGGAGATTGCGGTGAATTGAAGGGGCTGAAAGTGCTGGATGTGACTAAATAAGAGCATGTGGGAGACTGAGTTCTATGGAGGAGTTGCGTGCTAACCTGGGTGGTGGTTCTGCCATTGGAAGGAGCCTGTAATGGAGGCGAGAGCAGCGTTAGCAGGCCTAAGGCTACCTCCTCCAACCCCTAATCTGCTCAAAAATTTTGAGAGCGATTGTAATGGTGCGGTGAGCGTGGATTGTAACATTTTTGTTTAAATGTTTTGGGATTGTTAAATTCTTGCATATATTTAAAAAGGAAGAGGTTTTTCAAAAAAAAAAAAAAGGTTAAAAAAGGAAAAAAACCCAAGGGGCTCAATTCTTTTTAAAATTCAATTGGGGCATGTTTTTTTAAATTGAATCTCAAGCTTGGATTTTGAGATATCTCTTCGGATTTGCGATAGATCTGGTTTTCTCTAGCTGGAGGTCATTTTTTCTATTGACAAGATGAACAGTGAGATGGCAGAGGCTTAACTGAATGAGAGATAAGCTCGATGGTTCCAATTAGTTCAATTGCAGACACTGTTGGAGGGGCAAAATGCATGGGTGATTGCAACCAGTGATGAGTTGCAGCCAACCCTAGCCACCGGAGGAACAACAGCAACAATCAAGGACTCGCAAACAAGGGAGAACAAGGCACAAATTGTCCGTGAAAGATTGCATTATTCATCATATTCCAGAACGTAAAGCTGTAGCAGACATCTAGACAACTCTCAAAGACTTCTACGAGATCAAGAACACAAATTGCTTATTGTTTCTAAAGAGCAAGATTCTCTCCATTAAAATGGAGGAAAATGAATCAATGGCATCGTTCATCTCTCATATCAAGGAACTTAAGAAGTTCATCTCTCATATCAAAGAACTTAAGAATAAGCTAGGCGACATTGGCGAAACATTATGAGACATTGATTTGCTCATGATTACCATGAATGGTATGACTGATGACTATCAAATGTTCATCACTGGGTTGAATGCGAGAGAAAAACCCCCAAGTTTGAAGAATTGACAGGGATGCTAATGCGGGAGGAGGAAAGGCGGATGACCCTAAAACCCTAGAGCTCAGATCTTGCTCTAATGGAAAAGAAGAAGCCCTTCAGAGGAAATACGAATGCATTACATAAAAGCTAGGAACGACACAAAGAAATTCACCTCCATCTCAATGTATGTTTCCAAACAGAAGTGATTTAGGACCAAAATGCTTTTTTTGTGGTAAATTTGGTTATATGGCTAAACATTGACGGAAGAAGAAGTTCGGTGAAGGTCAACACAGACACAAGAAGCACGTAGGCCATCTGGCTGATGCAGATCAAAATTCGAATATCAGATTGTTTATATTTGATTTTGTGTTGTCAATTAAGGAGGATGAAGCAAAAATCTGGTTCATGGACTGAGGAGCCTCCTCCCATATGACATGTAAGAGGCAATGGTTTAATTTTCTTAGAGAATCCAACACTGGTACGAAAGTCTACCTTGGAGACGATACAGCGTATGAAATCAAGGGATATGGTGATGTCCTTGTCATATTACCTGATGGAAAAATTAGGCATATTCATGATGTTATGTATATACCCGAGATCAAAAAGAACCTGATTTATGTATCTAGAATAATAGATCAGGATCTTAAGGTAGAGTTCTTTAAATCTTATTGTGTAATTAAAGACATGTTGGATCGGATGAAGTCCATTGCAACAGGTGTACGTGTAGGAGGATTGTATAAACTAGATGTCAGAAGTGTGTCACATCAAGCGTTGGCATCATCAACCATGTCTGTAGAGAATCTATGGCATCAAAGATTTGGGCATATAAACTTCAGTGACCTACTACTTCTTCAGAAAAAAGGTATGGTGAATGGTCTTCCTATTTTAAAGAGTATGCATGTTGACTCTGAAGCATGTGCCCTTGGTAAATTACATAGAGATGAATTTCCTTCTATTGTTGATAGAAAGCAGAGGGATATACTCAAACTTGTAACATTGATCTATGTCTGCCAATGCAGAGAAGATCGTTAGGAGGGGCCTACTATTTTATTATTTTTGTTGATGAATGTACAAGGTTCACTTGGGTGTATTTCCTCAAGCAAAAAGGTCATGCTTTTGAATACTTCAAGCAATTTAGAAGAATGATTAAGAAGCAAACAAGAAAGTTCATCAAAATTCTTTGCTCATACCAAGGTGGGTGACTTCATCAAATATTGCAAAGAACATGGAATAAAGCAGCAGTTCACAACATCTTACACTCCTCATCAAAATGGGGTTGCGGAGAGGAAAACCAGAACCCGTGAAAGGTAAGAATTTGACCAATGGTTTTTGGGCAAAAGCTGTAAACATTGCAGTGTATCTTAAGAATGGGAGTCCTACTAAGTGTTTGGATTATATAACTTCTTTTGAAGCATTGTTTGGCTTTAGGTCTGCAGTAAGTCATTTTAGAGTCTTTGGATGTAAGGCTTTTGCTCATGTTCGTAAAGAAGATAAGAAGAAGATAGATTCAAAAGCCATTAAGTGTAAGCCATTAAGTGTAATTTTGTTGGATAGTGCAGTGAGTTTAAGGCTTATAAGTTGTTTAATCCTTCTACTCACGAGGTGTTTGCATGCAGAGACATGGTGTATCATGAAGAGGTATATGATGGGAACCCTATTCGTAGTGATGAAGAATGACATGTGCCTTTACTATTAGAAGAAGGTGATGAAACAGGTGTCAGCGAGCAACAACAGAAACAACAACAACAACAACAAGAGAAAGAAGAAGTGGTTGATCAAATCAGGTTTGAAACTAGTTTGCAGAGGGGAGATCAGAACAGGTTTGAAGCCACTCCACCATTCAAGAGATCAGGTAGGCAAACTCAATTGAGAGCAAGATATAGGGAGAATGCTTTTATAACTAGTATGTTAAATGTTGCTAAACCCTCAAGTTATAAAGAAGCTAACTTATATAGTGAATGGAGGGAAGCCATGGAAGAGGAATATGAATCAATACTTAAAAAAAAACCTGGGATCTAGTTAAGTTACCTGAAGGCAAACAACCCATAGGTTGTAAATGGTTATACAAGCCTAAATTTAAAGCAGATGGGAGTATTTACAAATATAAAGCTAGGTTGGTTGCAAAGGGGTATTCGTAGAAAGAAGGTATTAACGATGAGGAAAACTTCGCCCATGTAGCTCAATTAAGCACAACCATAATGTTAATTTCTTTAGCTACCAAACATCATTGGGCAATAAACCAGCTAGATGTGAAATCTGCATTCTTACATGGCAAATTAAAAGAAGAAGTGTATTTAGTGCAACCTGAGGGGTTTGTTAAATAGGGGGAAGAACATTTAGTCTGTAGATTGAAGAAATCATTGTATGGACTAAAATAGGCACCCAGGTCATGGTATGACAAAATTGATTCATTTTTCCTACAACATAGTTATAAAAGAAGCAAGAATGACCCTAATCTGTACACCGTGTTTGACAAAGAGGGGCGAATTGTTTTGATTTATTTATATGTATATGATATTATCATTACAGGAAATGTAGATGAACTCATTAAAGAAATCAAAGAGCATATGTCACACGATAATTTTCGAGGTGAAAGACCTTGGAGAGCTACACTATTGTTTGGGTCTAGAACTCTGGAGACATTCTGGTCAGACTTTTCTGTCACATGATAAGTATGTGAGGAGCTTATTGAAAAAGTTCAGAATGGATCAGTGTGCAAAGCTGCAACAGTGCCTTCACCACAAAATACCAAACTTCAGAATGATGATGGTTCTAAGGAGGTAGATGCAACATTGTATAGAGAGCTGGTTGGGAGTCTCATCTACTTGACTAAAACTAGGTTGGATTTGGCTTATGCAGTTAGTGTATTGAGCCAATTCATGTCAAAGCCTCTTGAGAGTCATTGGGTTGCAGCGAAAGGTGTCTTAAGGTATCAGCAAGGAACCTTAGACTTTAGTATTTTTTATATTGATTCGTTTGATGTTAGATTGACAGGTTTTTCAGACTCAGATTGGGCTGGTGGTGTAGATGACAGACGATCAATAACAGTCTATGCATTTAGGTCTGGGGTCATTACATGGAGCAGCAAAAAAGCAGAACACATTATCCTTGTTTTCACTAGAAGCTGAGTATCAAGTGATGTGTGCAACAACTTGTGAAGCAGTTTGGTTGACCAGACTTCTCCATGATGTTGGAGAAAACAAGAAGGTTGTAACAGTTATCAAATGCGGCAACCAGAGCTCTATCAAACTTGAAAATAATCCAATATTCCATAAAAACACAAAGCACATTGATACACAATTTCATTTTGTCAGGGAGAAAGTTTAGTCAAAAGAAATTCATATTGAATATTGTAATACATGTGACAATGCTGCTCATATTTTGACTAAGCCTCTTGGTAGAATCAAGTTTGAATTTTTTACGGAAATGTTAGGAATACTTGTGAAAGGGGGAGTGTTGAAGATAATGGAGAATATGTAAATCTGGAGAGATTTGGTTGACTAGAGCCTTAGATTAGGAATTAGTTCCTATTTCTTAAACAATTGTTCTAACTTCCCTTCTTGTGTGAAAGCTATATATATTTTTTATTGTAAGATGAAAGAGTAGAGCATTCTACGAGAGGCAGTCTCCACATGGAGCTCCTCACCTCTGAGGTGCCCAGTTTATCAATATAGTTGATTCTTTAGTTTTTGAACCGTTACATTGATGTTCAACATGGTTGATATTGCATTAATGTTTATATTAATGTTACAAAAAAGGTTTCAATTGTGATAGAAGAGGGTGGACGAGGTTGACCATTGTTGAAGAGTGGAGTGTTGACCATCATTGATGGGGGTAGCCCATGGTTAATGGAGCTACCGTCTTAAACCTTGTTAGCCCATCGTCAATCAAGGTTGACATGACCTTCGTGGATTATGTTTGGTTATCCCTTTCATGGTTCATAAGGGATATAGAAGGATTATAGTTGATAGTGGTTGATTGTAGAGAAAAGATTATAGTTAGTTTATCTGATATTCAATCTACATTTATCTGATATTCAATCTTCAACATCATCTTCTCTTCAATAAAAATTATTTATTTATTTTATCACTGATTTCTTTTCAAATATTACATATCTATTTAATGTTAAATATTATAGAAATTACACTGTTAAACAACAATAACATACCATCTCAATCTTAACACTCATGCTGCTCATGAATCTTAACGCTGACTCATTGTTGTCTATTCAGCATCCACGTCGAGCGCATCAACCATAGGAATAAACTCACCTTGCAATTTTGGTATATAATCAAAACATGATATGACTTATTGGCCCCAGTACTTGAATGTAAAATGACAAATCCAGATTTGGAGGCAAAGAAAACCACCTAGTCTAAAAAAGGAACCTATTTATTTCATTCGAGAATCTAGAAATATAAAAACATAGGGTTGCCCCTCCGGGAAAAAAAAATTGTTCCTTTGGTTTACAAGGAAAATTTCATATTCCAATCAAATCAGGGGAACTGTATCTCCCTTATACGGAAGAATATGCCCTTTCTTTTTCCGTTCAGTTCTATTTTTTTCATGCACCTCAACTAGACTCAACTCGAGTAAGTTCTTATGGCGTGAACCATGATTCCATGACATCAAATCATGTGAAACATCGTGACTATATATGGAAGAGCTATAAATCATTAAACTTTATATATGCAAGAGCTATTTTAATAATTAAAGAACTATTAAAATGTTGTTCCAACATTGGTTCCTCATTAAAGAGCTATTCAGATGCCGTTCCATTATTGAACGAATAAAAAAATAAGGCTCAATTTATTATTTCTTTGAATTAGCATACAACTTTGGACTGTCTATAAAACATAACCTTCAACTACATTACATAATGTCACTTGGATTGAAGGTTAAAGTAGTCACTTTGTTCCAGAAATTAAAAACATTTTACAACAACTTGCATCAAAATGGCCAAGGCGCTCAAACGAACTGGTGATCGAATAGAGCGAGACCTGCTAAGGTATGTCCAGCAAAAAGCACAGGAAGGAGATGCAAAGTCTGTGGTGAGTGCCATTGACAACTATCCTAATCGTACTAGGTTGCAAAAACATTTAGAGGAGAAGCAGGGCTCTATTCTTGATGACCAAGTGCCGAAAGTTGCTGGACCCATTGTGGGCATAGAGCTTGGAACTTATTGTGGGTATTCTGCCATTAGAATTGCAACGAAGATGACAAGTTCTGGCAGCAAGCTAATTTCTTTAGAAAATGACATTTTTAACTTCGGGGTTGCAAAAGATATGATAAAACATGCAGGTGAAATTAATATCAACATAAATCTTTTGTTTTCTCATAGTTGAAACCATAAAATCAGATATGTGTAATGCATAGTTGAAACCGGAATTAATAATCATTGTGTTATTAAAGTATTAATGAGCGGAGTCTGTAGATGTCTATTGTTAAATTTAAGCAAAATTTAAGCTAGTAGATTATCCTGCATATACAGGTATGGTAGACCATGAATATTGGTAACAGTTGAGAACCTTAGCATCTGATATGGTTATTATTTTTTTTGTTTTTTAAATCTCTTCCTCTCCCACAATGTTTGGTTAGTGTATTTTTATGATATTGACTACCATGTGGGTCTCTCGGACATTGTGAATTAAGTTAGCAGTGTTGCTCTTTCACCTCACCTATAGTTTACTGTACTCTCTCTGTACCTCTTTTATAGGTTGTGATTAATGTTTTCATTCAAATATTAATCGTGCACTGCATCATTTACTTTACATTCTATGAACCTTTCCATAATCTTTTATATTTTATTCCTTAGCTTGGTACTGATATTTATCTCTCTTTTCTCTCTCGTCTGGCAATCAAATTCATGAACAGATTTCTAATAGATTACATATTGATTTTATCAGGCCTATCTTTAAAGGTGTCACTGTTGAATGGACCATTGAGTGAAGACGTGGTTCGTGAATTACGCGACTTCTGTGATCAAATGAGAGTCCCGCACTTTAATTTCATATTCATAAATCACTCTCCCCCAAATTTTATGCTCCTCAAGAAGAGACGCTTGGTTGGTAAAGGAACAGTCATTATTGCAAACACCAAAGAATTTGACTTCAAATCTTTGAGAGACAATCCTAAGGAATACAAATGTGAAATTGATGCGGACGGAATGACCGTATTTACTTATAAGTAGAATTGGCATAGATTTGTTGTTGGAAGTAATGCTTTCATGTCATGTGTAATTGTTATTGTGAGTTTATAGGTGTTAGTCTAGAAGATGTTGATTCTTATGTGATGAACTGGAATCATGCTCTACATGTGTAGAAGTCAGTGTGTTGTGTTCTATATATATGTAACTGTTGGGATGAATAATTCTTATGTGATGAACTGGAATCATGCTCTACATGTGTAGAAGTCAGTGTGTTGTGTTCTATATATATGTAACTGTTGGGATGAATAATATCAGAGTGTGATTTGTGTTGTGTTATCTTTCTGTTCTTTTCAGATTTCTAATATGGTATTAAATCAATGTGTTATGTTCTAAATATATGTAACTGTTGTAATGAATATTATTATAGTGTAATTTATGTTGTGTTGCACCATCTCTCTGCTCTCTTCAGATTTCTAACATGGTATTAGAGCTCATCTGAGCCGGACTAAAACGTGACTGGCTTACTAGAGGGCTTAGGAAAATGGAAAGATCTAAGGGTTGATCCATGGAATTAGTCTGTATATAGTAAAAGTAGATTACTGCATTCTATTTCTTGTGTATTTTGTGTCAGATTTTTGTGTGGGTTTCTGGCCATCAAATAGCACCAGATTGGGACATTTCTCTTCTGAGAAGAATTGGGTGGCACCTTCATTCTCAACATTGTGTATCTAGAAGTGCCTTTTGCTGCAGCCCTCATTAGTTAACGGTTGATGTCATGGAAGTGGAGAAGGGCTATCTGCTTGCGTGTGAGTATCTTGACGTCTTGTGCAATCAAAAGCTGGTGGATCTCGAATTCAGGATTTGAAGTGGGTTTCAAACTCTCGAAATATCTGCAAATAGAAACTGGTCAGTTTTGTCATGTGTTGTTGGCAGATAATAACCGGCACAAAAATTGAGGGTAAGGAGGCCCCTCGCTGGATATGGAGAACTCAACGACTTGTTTTTCAAATTGAACAAGCTGGTGCGCGGATCTGAATTCGAGATCTGGTGCGGAAGAGCTTCAAAGGTTGACTTTGTTTAAAGAATCCAACAATCGCTGTTATTATAGCCGCAGTTTGTGAAGTGTCGTGAGCCACTCGCTGTTCCAGACTTCCAATTAATTTAGTAGTTTATTTTTTGGAACGTCACGGTGGAAAAAGTCTTTGGTTTTTGTTTTTCACACCTTTGATTCGAATGGTTTGATTCATTCAATTGAATTTGAACGTGAGTTTTCTTTTTCCAGGTGGATGTTGGAATATTAATTCCAACTGCACAGCGCAACGCAGTTTCGGAAAACCACCGTGGTCTCCCCGCACCACCATTCGGCGAAGGCTGTTTCCGTATGAAGGGTGCCGCCGCAATCACACTCCGCCACGCGTCCCCAGTACGACGCCCAAAACCGCTTTCCCCGGACGTTAAAGTCCGTTTGGTTTTCCCGAGGTTGGTGTGCGAACCTCGTTGGATCAGCCAAGTGCTCAGGGCGCCCGATCTCCGCCATCGATCTCCGAAGCTGCTCCCCGCCTGCGTCAGATCAATTTTTTGCGTGCAGTGTTTGATTTTCCCGTTGACCGCAGAGAAGGAAATTTAATGGAGTTAATGCCTGTTCGTAGGATGTAGGTAAATAATTAATTTTCCTTACGGCACATAAGGTTTTTATGTTTTTGGATATCGTATGTTTTATACAAAAATAGTGCATTGTGCCTGTGCGCTATTATTGCTCATGAGAACAACAAAAAAATGGAGAAGAGCCTGCGTGATAGATTTTTATGAGAACAAAAATGGTGTTGTTCCCGTGCGGTAGTTTTTTTATGTATAGTGGTGGATGCGCGTGTTGTATCCTTTTTGGTGTGCATTGAGGCTGTGCATGGGATGCGCAAAAGAGAACAGGTACATGTGTGGTCGCTGAGCACTGTGGTGTATTTTTTATGGAAATGTATTGTGATATATGCCTGGAGAATGCACAGCAGTGCAAGGGCTCAACTAGAATAGGACTGTAATTTTGTTTTGTTCATAGAACATGTATTGAACGCACAGCAGTGCGAGAAATAGAACAGGGGAGGCAATGTAATGTTTTTATTTTGCCATTGAAAAACAGAGGAACACCTTGAAGCTGTTTTGTAAATACCCACAGCAGTGGAAGACCAGAAGTGAGAGAGAGACAGAGTCTCTCCAGTGAATCCCTCTCTGAGTAGAGGATGAAAGTGGCAACAGTTTTTGTTTTTTAATCAATAGAAAATTGTTTTTATGGCTGTGTAATGGACTGTTATTAGCAAATTTGTTTAAAAGGGCTTCCCTGTGCAAAGATCCTGGAACAGTGGAAACAGAGCATTGGCTCTGTGGTGTTTGTGTGTATGGTTTTTGGTATTTCTCCATTTAAAAATACCCAACAGTGGTATCAGAGCTAGTCCAGGCTCTTTGAAGACTCAAAGAAGCTGAAGGAAGGTGTTGTTGCAGCAGTCAAACCTCTCCAGCAGTGTGAAGCCTCAGCGAAAAGGATTAAGGTATTCCTCAAGCTTTCCTTTGTGTTACTGTTATAGAAACAGTCAGTGATTAAAAAAAACACAGTCAAGTATTTAAAGCCTAGATAAGAATGGCAAGGTCAAAGAAGAAAGCCTCCAGGCCTGTTAAAAATGTGTCTCCCTCCTCTATTAAAATAGAAGACAATTTATTTGAATACATTTTATTTGAAACCCCAAAGTTTGATGGAAACTTTGATGTATGGGAAATAAAGATGAGGGCTTTCCTAATGTCTGAGGGGATTGAAGTCTGGGAGTCAGTGATTGATGACAGCAAGATGGATAAAGAATCCATGGAGTATGATGCACAAGCAGCAAAACTAATCTTGGATGGACTCCCTGATTCTGTGAAGAGGAATCTAGGAAAATACACATCAGCAAAGGATATATGGGACAGACTGCATGATCTTCATGCAAAGGGAGCACTGACCATGACAATGAGTCAAGAAGAACCCATCATAGAAGCTGAGAATGAAAAGCTTGACCTCATCAAGCTTCAAGTAAAGGAAAGGGATGAAGAGCTTGCTAAGCTCAAGAAGGAGCTTGATCAATGCAAGAGGAAGCATCATGAAGAAGTCATATCCATGACAAATCAGCTGAACAAGGCAAAGAAGCAGGGAGATGTCTTGACAAGTCAACTTGAACAAAGGCACATGAGGGTGAACAAACTTGTAGAAGAAATTGGACAGTACAAGGAAGAGGTTTCCTCCCTTAAGTCTGAACTACAAGAAGCCAGGAAGCAGGCACAAGAAGCTGAAAAGAAATGAAGAGCAGTCAAGCAAAAGATGAAGAAGTCTCCAAAATGAAGACTGACATTATCTCCTTCAAAATAGTAGCAGCTGAAGCTACTCGTAGCAAGGAAGAAACTGAGGAACAACTAGCAAAGAAAAGTAATGAATGTGAAAAGTTAGAAGAAGAGATTGTCCTCCTCAGGAAGAAGGTTGAAGGGATGAACAAGATCATGAAGAGCTCTCAAGCTTTGGATGACATGCTCAGCTATCACAGATCTCCATCTGATAAATCAGGACTTGGGTATGTAGGTGAACCCTCAAACAAGAATGAAGATGCTCTAAGCAAAAGAGATGTGGAGAAGCCAGAAAGAAGTTGTGAAGCTCCTAGTTCCAGCAAAGGCAAGGAGAAAAATGAAGGCTGCAATAGAAGAAATCCTGCTCCAAGCAGAAAACTAGCTCAAAGAAGCAATGTAGCTGATGTCAAAGAGGCAAGAGGCAATGGTCATCAACAAAGGATCTCAAGGCAGCAAGACTTCAGAGGTACATCAAGGAAACCTCCATCTCCCAGGTACCAAAGTTCATTTTATGGTTATTGTTATGCATGTTCAAACTTTGGTCATATGGCAAGAGACTGTAGAGCATTTAATAAAGATAGATGTTGTAGTCCCCGAAAATTTCCAAGAAACAATTTTAGAAGAAATCATGAAATGTCATTCATGAAAAATGTAGAATGTTTCAAGTGTCATAACATTGGGCATATGGCACGTGAATGTAACTTAACATGGGCTCCTATGCAAGCTAGACCCATGCAAAAGAAGAAAGTTACACAAGTATGGAGAAGAAAAGAAATACAGTGTGAAATCCCCTTAAGCAACGCCACTGATCTAAGTTTGTTTTGAGAAGAGTCTGCCAAAAGAAGACAAGCACACATTAAAGGGGAGCTTGTAATTTTTGTTTGCTGAACTGTATTAACAATCACCTTTTGATGAAGACCTTTTTATAAAGGAAAAATATGAAGTTATCTCTGCCATAAGAGCAGAGAAGAAAAGGAGGCAGCACTCAAATGTGAAGAGCAGCAGCGCAAGAAGAAAAGTGTGCAAAGCATGGAGACCCTCACAGCAGTGGGAGGACAAAACATAAAACAACAGTTTGAATTTTTTTTATGGAGTACATGCATTGAAATGGATAGCAATGGAAGGTAGTTTCCTTCTATGTAATGTGAGAGAACATACTCACAGCAGAGTGAGTACAATACACAGTAGTAAAAAATGTAATGTTTTTCTTCATATGCAATGCAGCATGCAAAGAGATGCATAAAGAAAAGCAGGGACAACAGATTTTTAATGCACATGGGTGAATGATAATGTGAGGCAGCAGAAAATTGAAAGGGATTGCACAGTAGTGCGTTGTGAAAATAAAATGAATGAAGCTGAAGATTGTGTGAAGCAAGGGTGCATAAGAAAAAGCAGCAGCCCGTGTTAATTTTTTTTCTCGTGGAGAATGAAGTGCCAAGTGTATGTGCACACAGCAGTGCAAATTGCAGTAGCAACACAACAGCAAGTGTATGGACAGCAACAGCTTGAAGAAAAGTTTTCCCATCGTGAAGAAGGAGAAGCACACAGCAATGCAAACAAGAAAGATGCAGCAACATTAAAGTTTTGTTGAAGAAATGAGATGTAATGGACAGCAGCACATGCAAAAGAAATTTTCCTTACAGCAGTAAAGGTAAATGTAATGAATTTGTTGTTCATTGAATTGAAATGCAACATATGCAACAGCAGTGAGTGTAAGAAATGTTTACACACAGCAGTGTAAATTTGTAAGTTGGGACAGTGTAATTGTTCCAGAAAAGACAGAGTATTTTGTCTTTGAAAAGTGCACAAGCAGTGCAAGTGTAGACACAGCAGTGTGGGGTAGACACAGTAAAGAAGATGGCACAACAGTGCAGCAGAGAATATGCAGCAGCATAAAAGAACATTGTAATGAGTTTGCACACACAGCAGTGCAATGATTGTTTGTTTTTGAAACTGCATGTAAAGCAGTGTCTGTTTGTAATCCCTCTGTTAATGAGGAAGGTGCTTTTCAGCACAGTCATTTGGTGAAATCCCTCTGTTAAAGGGGAAGGTGCTTTTCAGCACAGTGTCATGGTAAATCCCTCTATCAAGAGGATGATGCTTTTCAGCATAGTCACAGGTGAATCCCTTTGTCATGAGGAAGGTGCTCTTCAGCACATTGTAATGGTGAACCCCTCTGTCATGAGGAAGGTGCTCTTAAGCACAGTTTCAGGTTAATCCCTCTATTAAGAGGAAGACAACTTTGTTTGTTTGTGAACTGCATCAGAAGCAGTTGGTGAATCCCTCTATGTGAGGAAGATATCTTTGTAACAGCAGTACTGAGGAATCCCTCTACGAGAGGAAGTGTTTGGGTATGATTGAATGCCCAGCAGTTGAAATTAAAGGGGAGTGTTGGAATATTAATTCCAACTGCACAGTGCAACGCAGTTTCGGAAAACCACCGTGGTCTCCCCGCACCACCATTCGACGAAGGCTGTTTCCGTATGAAGGGTGCCGCCGCAATCACACTCCGCCACGCGTCCCCAGTACGACGCCCAAAACCGCTTTCCCCGGACGTTAAAGTCCGTTTGGTTTTCCCGAGGTTGGTGTGCGAACCTCGTTGGATCAGCCAAGTGCTCAGGGCGCCTGATCTCCGCCGTCGATCTCCGAAGCTGCTCCCCGCCTGCATCAAATCAATTTTTTGCGTGCAGTGTTTGGTTTTCCCGTTGACCGCAGAGAAGGAAATTTAATGGAGTTAATGCCTGTTCGTAGGATGTAGGTAAATAATTAATTTTCCTTACGGCACATAAGGTTTTTATGTTTTTGGATATAAACGTATGTTTTATACAAAAATAGTGCATCCTGCGCGCTATTATTGCTCATGAGAACAACAAAAAAATGGAGAAGAGCCTGCGCGATAGAGTTTTATGAGAACAAAAATGGTGTTGTTCCCGTGCGGTAGTTTTTTTTATGTATAGTGGTGGATGCGCGTGTTGTATCCTTTTTGGTGTGCATTGAGGCTGTGCATGGGATGCGCAAAAGAGAACAAGTACATGTATAGTGGCTGAGCACTGTGGTGTTTTTTTTATGGAAATGTATTGTGATATATGCCTGGAGAATGCACAGGAGTGCAAGGGCTCAACTAGAATAGGACTATAATTTTTTTTGTTCATAGAACATGTATTGAACGCACAGCAGTGCGAGAAATAGAACAGGGGAGGATGTAATGTTTTTATTTTGCCATTGAAAAACAGAGGAACACCTTGAAGCTGTTTTGTAAATACCCACAGCAGTGGAAGACCAGAAGTGAGAGAGAGACAAAGTCTCTCCAGTGAATCCCTCTCTGAGTAGAGGATGAAAGTGGCAACAGTTTTTGTTTTTTAATCAATAGAAAATTGTTTTTATGGCTGTGTAATGGACTGTTATTAGCAAATTTGTTTAAAAGGGCTTCTTTGTGCAAAGATCCTGGAACAGTGGAAACAGAGCATTGGCTCTGTGGTGTTTGTGTGTATGGTTTTTGGTATTTCTCCATTTAAAAATACCCAACAGTGGACGTGAATGTTTTGACTTTAAACTTTGTGGAATGGTCATAATCAATAAGGAGAAAAGCCAAGATCAGTTGGAGCATTTGGAGCGTAGAATATTATGGTGTGATGAGCGTGGTGGAAGACACAGCCATGTGAAACTCGACCTATGGCCACTGCTTATAAAATAAAGCAGTGGCAGCTATTCTGCATTATGTTGAGCGGTTACGAATCTTCCAAGGAAAATGATTGTTCTACATGTAGAGGGAAAAACAGACTGCATGTGCATGTGGAGACAATTATCTAGTGATGGCGATCTTCTCAGAATGAGAGATATGAGCGTCATTACATGCTATAGGTTGCGCTCTAGACAATTGCAAGAGGCGCCCAAAAGCAGCAAACAACCTTGTGGATTCTCCAGATCGATATGGCACATAGCGAGTTTTACTTGATGGCTTTAATGTTTATTGACTTGTCCCAAAGTTATTGTAATCTTTTATTTTTTATTTAGAAAATTTTGTGAAAGACCAGTTAATGAACAAAGAAATATTCTTCAAGTTAATGGTTCTCAACATATATCATTGACTTGGTTATCTTGAGTGGGTTTTATGCTAATGTGCCTTGTAGTTTTTTGGTGTTTCAAGAACATTAGTTACAAGTTTTCTTCATATGTATGTAAGTGTATTTGTTAAAAAGGGTCAGTTGTATAAGTGAGTACTTGATATAATTAGTACTTAGACAACTCACCTATACAACCATCAAAAGTGTACTTCCATGCATTTTGATAGATAGGAGTTGGTCCATAGGGAGGTTTAGTATCGAGATTGTTTTTCCAGAGGTGGAAAAGCTTCAATTGTACATAGTTCATCAACGATAGTCAGATGCAATTATGTTTTAAATGGAGGTTAAGTGACAGCTAGAAGATGTGGTGGTGAAGAAAGAGTAGTGTTTGCAAGTTGTTGTTGTAATATATGTTTTGATTGTTTCCCATATAAGCATTAAGGGAGGGTGTTGGAGTAACGCTTCCATGTAATGTGTAGTTGTCATTGTGAGTCCCTAGGTGCCAATCTAGAAGATGTTGATTCCTATGTGATGAGTTGGAATCATGTTATAGATGTATAGAAGGATTTACCTTGATTTACTTGAAAGACAATCCTGAGGAATAGAAATCTAAAATTGATGTAAAGGGCATGACAGTGTCTACTTGTAAGTAGAATTGGCATGGATCCATTGCCATGGCCAATCGTAGTTCCTACTTATATAGTAGACATGGTTAGTTGGTTAGTCTTCAGCTCTTAAATTTGTCCAAAGTTCAAAATTGTGTCGCATCTCATATTAATTATAAATAAATTGTTTTAATATCAACTAATGGTGTGTACAGATATATTTTATAGTATAGTACTAAAGAGATGTGTAATTATTATTTTTTGTTCAATTTAACTGAATATTTTTTAAAATAAAAATAAAATATTAATATTCATTGTATTATTAAAGTATTAATGAGCGGAGTCTGTAGATGTCTATTGTTAAGTTTAAGCAAAATTTAAGAAAGTAGATTATCCTCCATATACAGGTATGGTTGACCATGAATATTTGTGACAGTTGAGAACCTTAGCATCTGATATGGTTATTATTTTTTTTGTTTTTTAAATCTCTTCCTCTCCCACAATGTTTGGTTAGTGTATTTTTATGATATTGACTACCATGTGGGTCTCTCGGACATTGTGAATTAAGTTAGCAGTGTTGCTCTTTCACCTCACCTATAGTTTATTGTACTCTCCCTGTACCTCTTTTATATGTTGTGATTAATGTTTTCATTCAAATATTTATCATGCACTGCATCATTTACTTTACATTCTATAAACCTTTCCATAATCTTTTATATTTTATTCCTTAGCTTGGTACAAATATTTATCTCTCTTTTCTCTCTCGTATGTCAATCAAATTCATGAACAAATTTCTAATAGATTACATATTCATTTGATCAGGCCTATCTTCAAAGGTGTCACTGTTGAATGGACCATTGAGTGAAGATGTGGTTCATGAATTACGTGACTTCTTCGATCAAATGATAGTCCCATACTTTCATTTCATATTCATAAATCACTCCTATCTCCCAAATTTTATGCTCCTCAAGGATAGATGTGTTAGTGTTAGTCTTTGAAGCCTTCCACCAGTGATCAAACATGCTCTTACAAAGTGGTATTAGGGTGTCAAAGTCAAATTTTGTCATTTGAGTGAGTCTTCAAGCAAAATTTGATCACTAGGTATTAGGTCTAGGATTTGTTTTCACTCCTTCCAAATTTTTCCAAGTGTCAGTGCATGTCACCATTCAACTAAGAGTGCCATCATTCAAAAAGTTGTAAGCATCATTTCAGGTTCCAATGGGTCATTTTACACCTTGTTCGTGCTTCAATTGTACTTGGGTAAGGCTCATTTCCCTCTCTTAGGGTTTTGAAGGTAAGTTTTCTTGGATGGGCAAATCATTAACAAAACTTGTATCCTGATGTTCATACACCTTCCCCTATCCTTAATATACCTTTTTGAGCACTTCCCATCACTGATATCCGTCAAATTCATCATTTTCCCATAAAACCTACCTTATTGCTACAATTTGACAATTTTTTAGGCTAGGCATATGTTTTTCCCTTTTGGACCCCTTCCTCTCACTCAATTTCAAGTGCCAAAACACTGACCAACTTCACCCCATAGAACACCTTGCATCCTGACTTCATTTCCCGGACCCAAAGCTGACTGCTCCATTTGATCTAACAAAACTATCAAAATCAATCAACAACCCTAGAGCTACTATACCTAGCATAAAATCCATATTTGATCTAGTCATCTTGACTTAGATTCACAAGGAGAGAGCCCTCTCCTGACCTAGTAGGGCTAGCTACAAAGTTAAGCATGGTTTGTGGTTATCCTAGGATTACTTCCCTTCAGCCTGAGGTCAATCTAGGTTCTAACATAGTGGCGACCATACTAGGGAACATAATTTTATGTTCCTCAATAAAACGTATCAAATTTAGATCTTATTGTTGAATGGTGGAAAATTATCAAACACCGGAAGAATGAAATTACTCACGTGGCAACTCTAAATCAGTTTCGAGATCAGATCCAAGGACTCCACTGGAGGATGAACCCGACCAGCAAAAACATGAAAGGAAAATATGGAAAGATCAGGTATTCAAGTTGGAATTTCATCCAAGACATTATGTTCTTTGTTATAAATTATTTCTTCTCTTTTCCCGAAAATGTCAAGAAGGTTTTACAAAGTATACTGTATTTGAGACAAGATCCTAGACTTGCATTTGATTCTTTCCCTTTGAAGATTGTGAATACAAAATGCTCGCATGCCTTTGATCTTGATCAAGACCCTTCTTTTGAATCTTGTGATGACCGTCTTCAAACTGATGAGTCTCAAGAGACCAAGACTAATTCTACACCTTCTGTACATATTCCTATACCTTGTAAAATTCCAAATAGATACAAGCCTCTGATTTTACCTCTTATATCCCATGATTTCCCGAAAAATCATTACCTATATCTACCAAGGTTTGATGGTGACTGCAACAAAATCTCTTCTAAGAGACATGTACTGAATTTTGAGTCTTTCCTTGACCTTTTTGAAGTTGATAAAGAGGATGTCAATATTAGGCTTTTTTCTCTTTATTTGCAAGGAACAGTCAAGAGTTGATTCAAAACCCTGCTTGATGCGAGCATCTCAGATTTCCAGAAATTCGTCAAAGCTTTCCTCGACAAGTGGGTGATCAAACAAAACCCTTTCTTGATTCTAGAAGAGTATAACCAACTGAAAAGACTACCAGGGGAGACACTACAACAGTTTTCTGCCAGGTTCAACCAAGTTTATTATTTGATGCTTGTTAATATAAGACCTCCTCCGCGATCTGCTCTCTTACACTACCCTGATGCCTTTGATCCGGAAATGGAGTAGGAACCTTGAAACACTTGAAGAGATGCAAAACAGTGCAGTAGATGTAGAGGCTAATTTGCTGATCAGAAGGGCAGAGTTGAAGGAAGAAGAGATGAAGAACATAGATCCAAAGGAATGGACATCTTTAGAGGTAAAGCTCAACATTTTGGTAAGTGTAGTGGAAACGATGATGCAAAAGATCACCACAAGGAATGAGACTTGATGTTAAAGACCATGGCTCGTTGATTGAAGAAGAACAAGTGGCTGATCCAAAACATTTTCTTTCTTATCCCAGTTGTCATAGATCTGACAATGATTGTTTTATAGATCATCTTAGAGAAGAGAGATCTATTGATATGACATGTATGCTTGATGGTGTGTTTTACACTGATTATTTGCCTTAGTTTGATCAGTATGATGATAATTATGTTCTCCAAACAGAAGCTAATCTGGTAGACAAATCAGCAACTGGTTTGTGGAAGGAGGAAGTTCACTTTCAATAGCTCGAATACAGTGATCAACCGTTGCATATTAGTTATGGAAGTGAGGAGGAAAGTGCACCAAATTTTGAAGAAAGTGACGGATATTTGCCTTTTTGTTTTACTTCATTTTAGATCATCAGAGACAACTTTCGTGCTATCAGAAATCAACCGTCGATAAGTTTCGATCTGGACCATCTTGAGGGAAATGAAATCCTTGTTTAAGACTTCTCGTATCTAGATTTGCAGCCTCTGAATGCCATTGAATGTTAGGTTGTAGATGAAGACTTGGAAGCTGGAACATATGATCAAATGATGCAAGATGATTTCATACCATTCTGTTTTCAATCATTTCAGTTTTTGAAGGGAAATTTGCATAGTATATCTTCAAATGAGTAGCTTGTAGAAAATCATGCAATCTCATTGGAACCAATAGAAAATGGGTTGCAATAGTCTTTTCAAGTTTTTCACGATCCAATAGTTGATGCGTTAGATGATATCTACAGTCAAAAACCTTCTTTGTTAGCTAACTGTGAGCTTGGAAAAAGTATTGATACAAACTTGATCCGGTAGCTGGTTTCTTTGTCATTTTCAGCAAGAGTCTCGTCACAAAGGTTAGATGAAAGTTTGCATTCATGGTATGAGGAGAAGAAAAGTAATCCATTGGATGAGTTAAGTCCTAGTGCACATGAATTTCAAGATCCTTATGCGGTATTTTTGGAGTCAGATAGAGCATCAATATTATTCAATCTGGGAAAATTTGGATCTGTTTACAAGTTTTCATGGGAGTTGCATTGTAGTAGTTTTCTCTTCTTTTTTAGAAGAAAGCACTTGCGGAGAATTCAAATACCAGCTAGAATGCTTACTTGGTTGCATTGGTTGTTTCATTTCACTTGATCGGGTGATGAATGGAACAGTTAGAGTAGGTTTCATTGAATACGCTCCATTTTGAGCATATTTTCCAGTTTGTTAGTTCTGTTTTAGTATCAAGTCAGTTTTTAGTTGAGTTTCAAGTCAGTTGGTGTCTTTGAGTCATCAGTATTCAATCATGTATTTTAGATTGAGTTTTTCTAACTCCATGCCCAATGGATAAGGCTACTAGGTCTACGATGTTCTTTGCACCTCCAAGGAGCTAACATCCCCAATGGAGCCAATGTTAGTGTCAATCTTTGAAGCCTTCCACCAGTGATCAAACATGCTCTTACAAAGTGGTCTTAGGGTGTCAATGTCAAATTTTGTCATTTCAGTGGGTCTTCAAGAAAAAATTGGTCACTAGGTATTAGGTCTAGAATTTGTATTCACTCCTTCCAAATTTTTCCAAGTGTCAGTCCATGTCACCATTTGGATGAGTGTACCATCATTCAAAAAGTTGTCATCATCATTTCAGGTTCCAATGGGTCATTTTACACCTTGTTCGTGCTTCAATTGTGCTTGGGTAATGCTCATTTCCCTCTCCTAGGGTTTTGAAGGTAGTTTTTCTTGGATGGTCAAATCATCAACAAAACATGTATCTTGATGCTCATACACCTTCCTCTATCCTTAATATACCTTCTTGAGCACTTCCCATCACTGATATCCCTCAAATTCATCATTTTCCCACAAACCCTAGCTTATTGCTACAATTTGTCAATTTTCTAGGCTAGGCCTGTGTTTTTCTCTTTTGGACCCCTTCCTATCACTCAATTTCAAGTGCCAAAACACTTACCTACCTCACCCCATAGAACACACTTCATCTTGCCTTCATGTCCTGGACCCAAAGCTGCCTGCTCCATTTGATCCAGCAAAGTCAGTCAACAACCCTAGAGCTACTATACCTAGCATAAAATCCATATTTGATCCTGTCATCTTGACTTAGATTCACAAGAAGAGAGCCCTCT
The DNA here is from genome assembly GCA_031772625.1 of Pinus tabuliformis. Lineage (NCBI taxonomy): Eukaryota > Viridiplantae > Streptophyta > Pinopsida > Pinales > Pinaceae > Pinus > Pinus tabuliformis. The sequence goes on along the minus strand of CM062807.1, from coordinate 1,279,793,398 downwards.
CCTGACCTGGTAGGGCTAGTTACTAGGTTAAGCGTGGTTTGTGGTTAGCCTAGGATTGCCTCCCTTCAACCTGAGGTCAATCTAGGCTCTAACAAGATGCTTGCTAGGAAAAGAAATAGTCATTATTGCAAACACCGAAGGATTTGACATGAAATATTTGAGAGGCAATCCTAAGGAATACAAATCTAAAATTGATGTGAAGGGCATGACAGTATCTACTTGTAAGTAGAATTGGCATGGATCTGTTGCCATTGCCAATCATAGTTCCTACTTATAAAATAGACATGGTTAGCTAGTTAGTATTTAGCGGTTAAATTTGTCCAGAGTTCAAAATTGTGTCGCATCTAATTGTGTGTAGAGATGTATCTTATAATCTAGTATTAAGGAGATGTAATTAACTTTGTTTTTGCGTTCATCTCAATGAATTCAGAATCTAACAGTATCCCATTAACAAAAAAAATAAAATATTTATTGAAAAAAATAGAATGTCTATAGTAAAATTAAATATAAATATTTCATTAGTTTTAATGAAAATCATTATTAAATATTACATTATAACATTATACTAGCTTTGTGTTTATTTGATTCAACATTTAATATTGAAAAAAAATATATTAATAACAAAAACATATTTTGCATAAATAAAATATTTGAACATCTATATTGAATAACATAATTTTTTATCATTTTTTTATGAAGAGATGTAAGAACACTTGGAAGCTAATGATGGTCTCTCGTCATGTGTTAGTGGTAATACAAATCTATAAATAGATAAATATGTTAATTTGGAGGGATAACTAGAGATCCTCACACAATAAATTTTGAGATGGTTTAAAAGGATGAAATGTAGAAAATGGGTTGGCTTTCGGAATATATGTCTAACTATGTAAATTTTGAGTTTTCCTAAGAGTCATTATTCCTTACGATCAAGTGATTGCAGACAGTGTGTGTGTGTGCGAAGCTTCTCATGGACCAGTATAAGGCTACCAGACCAGGTTTGGTACCGGACCCTTGTGGTATTCCAAAAAACCTTTAAGTGAAGATGACACTATTGCTTGAGATACTACGTGCAACACAAAAATTGATGATGGCAAGAGGTAGCTGTTTTTATTCCCGGAGTGGTTCAAGTTTATGGAATCAATGCATAAGCGGATTTCCCCAGATTTCTTATGTGTAGAACTTAAATCAGAAGCCCATGTATGGTGACAAGTTTTGTAAGAATCCAAACATCCCACAACTTGGTCAATTCTTTTTGTATAAGGAGTTCAAACGACATATGTGTTTTACCTAGCTTTTGTTGCAATGGCTTGGCTCCTCCTTTACCTGGAATCCCGTGTTGGATTGTTCATGTGTCATATGTACTCAGGTCATAATTTTCCCACGTGGACACATCCTGATACCATTTGTCAAGCGGCCAAAGACTCTTCGGTGCTGCGGTGTGCAATTTGTACCGAGACTAGCTATCTTCAGATCGTGATTGGTTTCGAGGTTGCTCTTTTCATTCATAGTGGTGGACCTGTGGGTTCTATTGTTTCTTGGCCCTTGGCAGAGGTTTTGCAAGTCATAGAGCGTGTTGAGATAAGCCACAACCATGGTGATGCAGGAGCATCTAGGCCTAGCCAGCAATGTGATGGTGTGGTCACATGTTGTGGCTAATGAAAGTTTGGAGGAAGAATTGGTTATTTAATTTTATTAATTTCAAAGTATGTAAGTAGTTAATTATTGCCTAATTCTGAACAGAATTGGGAAATAAGTGGCAAGTGATCCTCCCTGCGTGGAGATCAAGCCAATTAGTTATATTGATTAGTTAAGGTAGGATATGATTTCTAAGTATACAGTGAATTCCTTCATTTGTGGAAGGAGATGGTTAGATAGAACATATATGTATTTTCCTTCTTTTCTGAAGGAAGGAGGAACAGTGAGATAGGATTCACGATGGACTTGTAAGCCTACGGGAAGATTAGGAACGGAGGCCACTAATTTGAAGAATCAGGCCAGAGAGGAAAGATTCAGGAGAGGATTGAGTAGAGCGAGAGAAAGAATAGTGTGTGGATTGTATTTTGAAAACATATATCTTTCATTTGTGTAATCGGGCCAAGGCGAGACTCTGTAATTATTTTATTGTGAATGAATGATGCTAAGTTTATGATTGATTATTGAGCCTGTGGAAACCCTTGTATACTTTTAGATTCTTTGTATGTGGGCCAGGTGATTATCCCTTTTTTTGTTATGTTTAATGCCTAAATCGTATGATTGATAGAAGTCGGGTCTTTTATTTGAAATATCCTTGTTTGATGCTGGGTAGGTGAAGTTTATTACATAGTTTTATTTCTACGAGAAAAAATCCCATTTACACTAAGAATCGTCGCATAACACAGAACCAGATCTGAAATCTAGATTTGAAATCTTATAAAGGGTGGCTTATATCCATATTGGGTCCATAAGAATATCGGATCGGTGCTTTAGAGTGGACAGAGCCTGGCTTGGAGGATTGTGACTATGCGATATGTGATTAAATTGTAGCCGTTAGATCGTGATCAACCGTGATTGTTGGATCGCAAAAGTAGTTTGCTATAGTGCATGGTATTTCAGGTGGCTGAAGAACTGTAAGCGGTATTGAATGGTGATCACTTGATCCCATTCACCCTTTGACACATAGCAGCGAGGGTGAATAGGGAAACCACTTTATCGGGCGGTTAATCCCCATGTTAATTATCTGCCCGAAACAGTTGTGAACCATTGGATTGGAAAAGGGAATGAATGATGGAGATGAGCCGATCGGGGATCAGTGATCGGAGTGCGCAATAGGAAGGCGATGGACCGAGAGCGGACCCGCCGATATATATGAACGCGGATGTAAAATATTTGAGATCTGGATATATGTGTGGAGTGGGGTTTCCCGTGTATTTCCCGTGTTTCTATGTATTGCGATAAAAAGTGTTGATCGGGGTTTTAAGGCTAAAGTGGAATAAAACACTTCCGATAATGTAATGGGTTCCGATAGCTTAAGTGGTCCCGTTTTTAAAGGAAAATCACCAAACTATGCTTCTGATATGTATATGTGGCCATGGAGCTTTAAAGGCTTATAAGGGTGAAATAGTCCCGAAGGTGTTTAGGGTGTGGCAACCATATGGTTGCATCATTTTGGTATCAGAGCAGGGAAAGGGAAGAAACTTTCCTGCGAGAAGGATTTCTTTCTTATAAAGATTTATGATACAAAATGTATGAAAGTTCCAACAGTTGAATGAATGGAAAATTTTGGCACGAGACTACAGTAGTAAGACTTTAGGAAGAACTTTTGGAAGTTCTTAGAGATTGTAGCCGAACCTCATTCTAGCTGAGGCTTGGAATAGATAAGGAAAGAGGAGTCCTTAAGAGTAGTGAGTGGAGCAACCAAAGAGAGAGAGCAAGATTGCTCAATGCAATTTCTAAGGAAAGATGACTTGGAGACTAGGCAGAGGAGAAGCTTGGTGAGAAGATCAACTTAGAAGGAAGTTGATTAGTTGCAAGTGTAGAAGCTCACACAGAAGGGAAGATGGCTATGGAAAGTCATATAGAAGATTCAAAGAAGGCTACAAGATGAAGGAGAAGGGTGCTCAAACAATCCGTAGCAAATGGATGAGTCAAGAATAACTTGACAAGGAAATGGTTGAGATAAGAGAAGAACTCAATGTGTTAGAAATGTTGCTAGAGGAGAACTGTTTGAGAGGTAAATCCCCTCTGCGGACAGAGGTGATCCCACTAGCCCAAAATGGGTCTAGCAACAATCAATCAACGCTACCATGCAAGTTCCTAGTTGAAAATTGAAATTGGATTATGAGAACCAACCTGGAGTCCAATGCTTGTGTCGTAGAAGAGTTGATACTCCCGTTCCCTCGCTCCAGCAGGTCACGATCCTCACGATCTCCACGAATGGATACCTGCACATGCAAAGAACGAAGCGAATACAAGCATAAAATCCACTAAATACAACTATATATCCATCAGAAAAGATATAGATCAAACATTATCATAACGAACAATAAGATCGGAACCATAATGATAGTCGTTTATTAATGAATAATCAACAGAGAAAAATACAACCAAAGTTCTGACGTTGAATCTCTCCTCTGGCTGGGTGAGTAGCTACATATGTCTTGCAATAGACCTTTCTCTCTCTTTGATAATGAATACACAGCTCAGACTTCTGGTAGCATAACCTCCCTATGCTCCAAGACTCTTACTATCACTCAAGACAAGCGTTATCGCTCCTAGCACTATCACCACTACTCAAAAACTAGCTTGTCAAATGCATGAGGACATACTTTTATAGATGGAGAAGGGGAGGAAGATACAATGCATCAAGACACCCATTATGGATTGGAATTATCTCCAAAAAGCCGCTGTGGATAGATGTAAGGGATAGATGATGAATCTCGACATCTATAAGATTAGCTTTATCCTCAAAAGACTTCATGACTTGAAGGGAACAAACATCCGGGAGCACGTTTGTTAAAAATCTTTTCCAAACTCGGTTGGCGCGGGTGTTACTCTAAGACAGAGCGCCAATGGGCGTGCCTTCTTTTGAGGATCTCGTTCATTGGCGCGGGTAGTACATTGTGGACCCGCGCTAATGGAAAAAGGGCATTTTTCAGGGATATTTTGCAGAAGGTGTCTTCAGGGCACATGAAGTCCATACTTAGGGGAACATAATGCAAGTGTTTTTAAGTTATGTCACTGCTCACAGGTCCCGGAATGAGTCCTCCAAAGTACGGGAAAGGGGTAACAGGGACGGTGACCAATGGTGACAAATTACTGTGTAATAGATGCCCCCTAAAGCATGAGGCCCGAGATAGAGAGAGGGGTGAAATGCTTTAGAAGAACACATGTAGCTGCCGCCAAGAATCTGTATCGAGAGATACAACTGATAGCTCAAGTACATGATATATGTGGTATGGTCGCAGCCATCCATAAGAGAGTACATAATAATCTAGATCCATAGTATGGGCGCAGCCATCTGGTTAGGATCAATGAATCGACTCAGGTATGGTCGCAACCATCCAGTGAATGAGTCATGTAACAAGAATCACGCCTGGATTAGACAAAATCCAGGGTCTTGCGCTCCATCTCGACCCGAACAAAAGTACAAGTTCAAGCATGCGAATATATGAGCTGAAGTCGAACATGCATGAACATCGTCTGATTACCAGTCAATAATGAAAATTGTTAACAAATGCGAGAGGTACCACCAATAATGACAATGGCCCTCAAGGTACTATAGGTACAATCTACGGCGTGCGAATTAGTGATCTGGCGTCGAACACCCATAGAATCATTCGATCAGAGGCCAATGATGAAAACCTCACGTCGAACACGAAGAACCTGCCATTGAGGCATGCAGGCTCCAAGGCACCGGAAGGGAGTCTCTAGATCAACTTCCTGGATAATGAGCTGAAGTCGACAGGAAATGACCTTGATCGAAGGTGGGCCATGATGTTTCCCACATCATCGACATGAGACAGAGAGATAATGTTGTGAATCAGGATTATGTGAGCTATCAGAGGGAGGTTTTTTTTCTGGAGAGGTCAACTTCTCTTAAACATATCGGCGGCACGATAGTGGAATTGGCAGTATTTGACATCAATGGATCAGAGGTCATGGTGACGAGGCAATGAGCAGATGAGAGGTCAAACAGGATTATCCAAATCCACGGAGGCAAGTGAAAAATGAGATGAGATATCCCCACCCAGACACGAAAGCAGACAAGTGCCATGTTCAAGAGCGACATACTGCCGACACAACAATAATTATGGTTCCATTTTCCCCCGCCATTTCTGGCGAGTACCCCAACTATTTTTAACAAGCTTGATGGGGATAGAATATGCTTGTGGTGCGTCATTTCGACAGAATCTGATGTCATCATGTTTTAATGAGTCTGACAAAGGAAGAACTCAGCGTCTTTTCATGTTTAGAGAGTTTGAAAAGACAGCAGAAAAGGAAACTCCAAGGGTGTCCTTTTTCGTAAAGTTGTGTCTCTCGAGCCCGAAAAAGTATAAAAAAATGCTCAAAAGAACCGCCTGACCATTACGATCGAGGAGTACTTTTCATAAATAGTGATTTCGACCTGAAAAAGTAAAAAAGTGATCAAAACCACGTCGTTTCGTGACCATTAACGAGTCTGAAACGACAAAAACCCGGTAATCTTTTTATGTTTTAACGGTCGACAAAAAGAACTTAAAACGACCACCCCTTATTAACGCTTAACGAGTCAAGAGGAGTAACTCGGCAATCTTTTCGTCTTTAAACGGTCAGAAAAGAGCTGAAAGCGGACCTCAAAGTAACATTTTCACATGTTTTACCGAGCTTGAAAAAGTAGAAAAAAGGAGCTCGTTTCGTCACTTGAGTTGCACCAACACCTGGCATCATACCAAAAACAACATAAAACCCATTTTGATATAAATAAATTCAAAAATACCCAAAAAATAATATTTTTAATGCATTTTAGGTCAAAAAATGCTATAAAATAGCGAAATGGTAAAAAACAAATTCACTTTTTACTTTTGACCTTGTGAGTTTACCATTAGAGGGTTTTGGGTGCAAAATTCAACCGTCGATTGTGATCAATCCAAGAAAGCAATCAAGCCACCGTCTGGAGCCGGTAAGAGGTCTTGTCCTTAGCTTAATTTTCGTTCCGTTTTTTCAGTTTTCCATCCACAGACGGATCCCCTGCAAGGGGATTTGCAAAATTTAGGGTTGCGCCATTGGCGCGGGTTTCCCACTCGGGACCGCGCTAATGGGATTATTTTCCAAAAGGGGGCGCGCCACCCACGCGACCTAATTTTCCCGTGGATTTTACCGTTAATTTCACAAATTTCTTTGAATTATGGTTTCACCAGTGATCTAATGATGGTATTTTCGACTTTATGGTTGCAGGGATTCGTCAAAATGGTTGTAGAATGGAGAGAAAGAGAGCATGATGCTATAGATGCTCTGGCACTAGAGGATGAAGCCTGCATGGATGCTTTGAGGGATTGCGGCTTAAAGAAGTTTTTCCTCACCTCCTATTTGCGTGCACAACTGGAGCTACTACGATTTATCGTGGATGCTTGGGACATAGAGGATCAGGTATTCCGCTTGCGAGATTCGACATTGGAGCTGGATGTTTCCGATGTCAATTTTATCATTGGGTTATCATGGAGAGGCGCACGACCCATTTTGACTGGAAGTAGGCCTTCCGGAGAAAAGATGGGGGAGGTGATGGACCGGGTTTGTCCGGGGGCACAGTTTGGATTGAACAGTGCCAAGGTAGATATCGTCACAGTTCCAGACCTAGTGTTATGGGTGATACTATTCACTATTACACGGACGGCTTGGGTACAGGTGCCCCATGAGGCCAGCAAGAATCATTTACTGCTGGCAACCGAGTGTCTCAACCCTACTCTGTTTGACTGGGCCACAGCTGTGACCCTTAACATCAAGAGACAGCTTACGAAGTGTAAGCGTGGGGGCAACAAATAGTTCAGGTATGGATCCATTATGGTATCCTTCTTCTTGGAGCGACTGCCGATTTTCCAGATTCAGGGAGGTATAGTGGCAAATCCAGTGCCACGGGAACCGAGGATGACTCGATGGGCAGCACTCATGCCCAGAGGAGGAGGCGGCCAGCAGATGGCCTGGAGGCCCGAGTTCTTCATATGGCCTCATCACCAGATGATCGTTATAGAAGATTGGCCCTATGCGGGCACCGATTTTACTAGAGACCCAGATCTCCCATTGCTTGTGGGAGAAGACTGGATGAGGAGCTTGGTAAGAACTCTTTGTGTTTTTGATGTATTTGATGTATTTAATAATTTTTTTTTTGTAATACATGCATGTCTCTGACAACAGCTATATATATGTATGCAGATGTTGGTGTAGAGCGACCAGTTGGTCTGTCTCACATAGCATGGAGGGTACAACCCGCAGCTGACCCTCAGGTAGAGGGTGGTGTGGGTGAACAGCTAGTACAAAACCTTGAGGGACTCACTCGAGGGATTCCAGACTATGCCAGATTGGCGGATGTGCCCTTCGCGTACCATAGGCACTGATGAGCCCCAAAAATGTGCAATTATTTGGGCTCATTCAACCTCCTAATTTGACTTAATCCACTATTCTCATTAGTTTATTGCATGTTTTTGATTATATTTATGTTAATAGAGTGAATTTGGTTAGTCATTATGACAACAAGTCTAATGGGTGGTTTGTGTAGCCTTTTTGGTCAACTTGGAGACAAAATTGAAGGTCTTAATGAGCACTTGGCAGCCAAATTCGTGGGAGAACAAGCTAGAGGATTTGTAGGAAGGTGTCCCCCTCATTTATGGGCCCTTACCTCAAATTCTCCACCATCAGCTCGGAGTTCAAAGGCCACCAAATCAATGAGCACAAGGGCAGCCAAGCAAGTCAAGTAGGACTGCTGTTAACTACAAGTCTTGGGCAGCCAAGTCCCTAAATTTTAGGAGGACTGTTGGGTCCTCAAATTGTATAAATAAGAAGGCTTAGGGCCTCATTTGGGTTAGCTGGTTGTTAGTCAGTTTGGTTAGCTAGTTAGCCAGTAGATAGTAGCTAGTAGTTAGTCATTTCATAGCTTTGTTGCAGTCATTTTGTAATTTGATTTTTATGCAATAGACTAGCTTCGCTTTCAGCTCATGTTCAAGTTCTTCTTGTGGACAGTTTTGATGTAACTCTTCATTTCTTGATCAATAAAGATGAATCCAGCTTTGCACCAGCTCTAAATCTCTCTTAGGAGGCTACAGCTCTCGGGGTTGGGCCCATCTCAAGCGCCCAATACCTCCTTTGATTATCTTTATGTGTCTTTGCTGCGTTCTTAAAATAAAATCTGCTCTTTAGATCTTGCTTTGTTATTTTGGTTGTTTTTGTTGGTTAAAGTAGCTTTTTATGTGTAGGATAGATTGGTAGGAGTTATTCATACGTTTATATCTCTTTGATAATGTTTTTTTCACATGTTGTACGTGATTCTTGTCATGAATAAGGTTGTTGTTCACTGATTTCATTAAATTGTTAGATAGATCATTTGATATTTTGATTGTATGCAAGACGTAGTTGGTTTGATCAGGTAAACACTATGCAGGGCACCTTCATCACCTCCTTGTTCAGCTGAGCCTTGTCCAGATCAGCTCCTCCATCACCAAGTCTGTTTCCTCATCTCCCATCTACTCTTTTGCCATATAACCCTACCTTCTTCTCCATTGTTGTCTCAACTACCTTAAAGCCAAATCAGCCTTTCACATATCATCTCACCACTCCATCCATCAGTTCCTGGGTCACTTCAGACCCCCATCCTACCTCCATAACCATCCATGCATCTTCCATCGATCACCCATCCTCCAAAATCCCATTTCGAAACATCCTGTAGAAGAATTACAGAACATCCTGTAGAAGACTTACAGAACTTCCTGTAGAAACCCCTGCAGACTTCCTGTAGAAGTTCATAAACACGGTTGCATGGCCTCCAGACTTTGTGAAACTCTCAGAAAGAATGCTAGGGATCCCTTAGACCCTATCTGTACCATCCCAACCTTTCCCAAAGCATTTCATCCCTTGATCCATCCCTGCACAGTGGAAAACTAGTTAGAAGCACATGCATGATAATTCCAACAACTTAATCAAAAATACAAAAAGATGTTTTCTTCAGATAGTGATAACTTAGAAACATGCATTTTACCTTCCTAGAAGTAATGGCATCTCTTCTCATAGTTTGCATTCTCATTTTTGCATCAGTAGGACTAGTTGGTAGAATTAGGGTTTGCTAGGGTTTGCTAGGGTTTGTGTTTCTTTTTGGCTTTCAGTTTCTTTCCGCAAGTAGATTAGCTTCCTTTGAGTTAGCTTTCGTCCATCAGTTAAAAATCTTCTTCTGAGAGCATATAGAAGTTGGCTTGAGCCCCTAGCAGACTTGTGCCAGCTGACCAAGTGACAGCTGCGGCAAGAGCTAGTACTTGTGCATACAGCACCGTCGCTTCCAAGTTTGTTACGAACTACCGAGTTGATAAAATTAAAGAAGGGAGCTCCAGGAGTTGTAGCATTATTGCTACAATACTGGGGCCCACCATCTTTTTTGCGCCGTTGCCGGGGAAGCGTCAGAGTATTAGTAATTGTTGCTTTTCTTCTATTTTCTTACTCTTGCCTTCTGCTCAATAGTTTATTTCATTTCCATTCTGCAAAAGTAGCATAGATATTTCCTGCTTTCATAGATTAGTCTTTCCTGCTTTCATAGATTAGCATTTCCTGCTTTCATAGATTAGCATTTCTTGCTTTCCTAGAATAGCCTTTCAATTCCGCATTTCAATTCTGCAAGCGTAGATTAGTGTTTCAATTTCGCAAGCGTAGCCTAGCATTTCATTCCTGCAATTTCATTTGAGCAAAATAGATTAGTCCTTTCCTGCTTTCAATTCAATTCTGCATCTTCATTTTAGCAAGATAGTTAGTTGCAGTTCAATCTATTTCATTTTTGTAGGTAGAAGTAGAAAAAAGAAAAAAATCAACCAAAAAGATTTCATTTCATGCCTTGTAGGAGTAGAGATAAGTTAGAAAAATGATTGCACAACCCCCCACTACTTCACACAGCCAACGCTATCTCTTCTTCAATGGTTGTGATTGAAGAACCCCTGGGTGGACATCAAGACATATCTAAAGAACCTCCAGGGGAGAAGAAGAACAAAACATTCCTCTGGAGCAAATGGCTACAAGTAGAGATGTTGGGAGCAACATCTTGTCCAAAGATGAATTTGAAAATCAGATCAAAGATTTCAAGAGTGATATGAGGCAGTTTCTTGCCATGCAACTGGATACCTTGCGGATCCAAAAGAAGCAAGAGGAAGCCAAGAGGGCTTTGGTCATCTTTTGTCCTAGGTGCACTAGAAAGCATCCTAGGAACGAATGTCCAATGCACTCCCTAGAAGTGTGTTTCATCTATGAAGAATACCATCCTACAGATCAGTGCCCTTCCTTGCCCAGAATCAAAGCTGCATATCAAAGAGCCAAGGGAGCCACTGAATCACTCTATTATATGAACCAAAGTTGGCCGCATGAACCTAGATCTTATCAGCAGGAACTGCAAGGGACACCTGAGACCTATTATGACCCCTACCAAGCCACTTTCATGCCTTCTTGGGGTCCCCCTGCTCATCCTTCCTGGTTCACACCTCCTCCTTGTTCCTTCACAGATCCATATTATGCCCAACCAGTTGCTCATTCATTTCACTCTTATGCTCAGCCACAGCCTCAGTGGAATGCACCTTATCAGGAGTGGAGACCCCATTACAACTCTCATCCTGCTCATTTTCCTCCACCACCTGCTCATCCACAACCATCGCCTCCTCCTCCACCAAGGCAACCCCAAATGCCTACCCAATCACAATGCCATCCATCTCCATCTCAATTTCACACCTCCACTCAACTACCCGTACCATTTCCAAAACCACACAATGGAGTAGCTCAACCCCATTGCAAATCTGAGGCACAACATATCCAAACAACTCCTCTTGAACCCAATGATCTTCACCAAAGCTCAGGAAGAGTGTTGCAAAGAAGAGATTATATTGACAAAATTGAAGGACCAAAAGCAAAAGAAGATTCCAAAGAGGAGATCAAGAAACCATGGGCTGCACTTGATGAAGAGAAGAGATCTAAATCAGAGATCGAGAGATTTCCCTCATGGTTATCATCAAATCCTCCATGTACTCAAGAGAAAGATCAACAAAAAGAGGAAGATCAAAAGGTCATGATAGAAGGTGACATGAAGAATGATCCAAATCAGCAAGACGACGAAGGATATCAAAGCTATATTGAGATATGGTTTCAGAAGGTCACTAAGTTGCAGCGGTACTTTCTTCCTCAGTTATGTTTGATCCCTTCAAAGCCAGATCATTTGGTCTCTGAGATCCGGATACTTGTCCAAGCATGCATTTCGAGCCTTCACATCATTTTTTCTCTAATCTCGATGTGCACATGGCTCCATTGGAAGTATTCTTATACTTGAAAATGATTTTGTTTTTCAAGTAGGTTAGGGTAGAAAAAAAAAGAGAAAAAAGAAAAAAATGAAAAAAGAGAAAAAATGAAAATAAGGAAAAAATTAAAATCTAAGGTGAAAACCTCCTCGGAGGTGCCTTAGATTGGCTCATTGATTGAAAACCTCCATGAGGCGGTCAATGGGTTGGAAAAAAAAGAGAAAAGAGAATAAGATCTCTGGGTGAAAACCTCCCTTGGAGGCGCCCAGGGCAGGCAATTAGGGTGAAAACCTCCATGAGGCGCCCTAGTTGTTTTTCAAAAAAAAGAGAAAAAAAAAAAAAAAAAAAGAAAAATAAAGCTAATCTCCATTGAATAATTTCATGTTGCAGCAATGACATTGCAGGTTGCAAGAAGGACATGTCATGACAGGAGGAGCACTCAAATCAAGGTCAAAGGACTTTTTCTTGTGCCTTCTACAGGAAGCTCTGTATTTCTATAGGAAACATCCTGTAGAACCTTTGGACGAGCCAAATTCAATCTCAAAAGTGAATCTAATGGTGGGAGTCTATTGGTTAGGCCTGCAAGCACTTGTGTGTCCATCCCTTGCCTTTCTCCATCATTTGTCCACCTCATTTGCTTCTCATTGTGCTTCTACAGGAACTTCCTGTAGAAATTAAGGGAAACTAGCCATGGATTTCAAAAAGTGGTTTGGCGAACATGGTAGCTTCCTCAAGGGTTCAGAAGCCCTCATGCAATCTTCCAACTCCTCCTCCATCATCTCCATACCTGCATCACAGCCAAAATTCATTTTTTCATCCCATGCAACCAAAATGCAAAGTGCCTTGAAGCAAAAACACATAGAGTAGAATTTGTTTATGCCATAACCTGAAAACCATGCATCCATTTGACAAACCGTTTTATGGGGAATTGTACAAGGTTGATGACAACATGCCTGAGCAGTTTCATGCAATTCCAATGCACGGTTTCCAAGAAATCAGCCTCCATCACCATCAACCATTTTTTCATTTTATCTATATCTGTGCATCCATTTTAAAACCTGTTTCATGGGGAAATGCACATGGGTGATAGTAGCCTACCCAAGCAGTTTCAGCCGATTCCGATGCACGGTTTCCGAGAAATCGGGCTCTGAAATCTTCAGCCATTTTCCATTTTTCTCGAAATCCGTGCATCCATTGATCACGAATTTGCTATGGGAGATGAATACTGATGATAGGAACATGCTCAACAAGTTTTAGATCAATCCAATTTACCGTTTGGGAGAAATGGCAAAAAGAAGTTCTGGTTCTGTGACAATGCAGCAGCAGCAGCTTGAACGGGCAGAGTTGAACGTGGAAACAATTGCATGCAGCTCAGATCCGGCCAGAGGACACCTGCACAAGGGAAAGCAATCAAGGATTAACATCCAAGCCACATGCAATCAGAAAAACTAAGCATGCAGCAGCAGAAACAGAGCAGGCAGCAGCAAAAAGCTCACGGCAGCCATTCAACTTCGAGGTATGTGACTGATCTCATTCTTCTATTGCATAGATTTAATTTGAAAACTGCATGAATTGATGGAATGGTGGAATTAAGCCACGGATTAGCAAGGCTCAACCGTTTGTCTTCTCTAGCACTCAGCTGGAAGTCACGCAGTGCACGTGGACAGTGGACTCACGTAAAAATTAAAAGAAAAAACAGTGATAGAGAGTTTAACTCCAGTGCAGTTGATTAACGGGAAGAGGACATGCAGCTTCACAGCACTGCCATCTGCATGTGGCCACGTACGCTTGGCCACTGCACTCCTTCACCACAAATCACGCAACAATTAATCAACGCTCAGCTGAAACTCACAGATGGTTGCCAACTTGCACTTGCAACATTTTCAACTGAAGTGTGCACAATCGGTTAACCTATCGTCCTCCACTAAGTTTTTCTACCTGTTTTCAAAATTATCCCGCATATCATATTGTTTAGAGGCGCAGAGACATCCTACAGGCGTTTCTACAGGAAGTCTTCTACAGGAAATACAGAAAACAACCATGCAGAAAGAAAATGTGGGATTTTCGGCGAATTTCAAGCTCCAAATGAGGTAGGATCAGGTAAACTTCACTGTGCATGATTTGTTGGTACAAAATGGTGAATGGAACATGGAATCAAATTGAAAAAATGATAGTAACATTCTACCTGTGTATTCAACTAAACATGAAAGATTGCCTGCATGTTTCACTGTATTTTACCAAGTTCTTTCTCTGCACTCTGAAATCTCCTCGTCATCTTTAAAAGAAAAAAAGATATATGTTGTAGTAGAGGCCGCCCTCTATGCACGAAAACTTGAATTCACATATCTATCTATGTGTTGAGAAGAGAATTTGTGCCCTTATGCTCAGTTATGCAAAAACAATATTGTACTCTCAATAAACCGACAGTTGAATTCTGGGTGACAGAAACAAGAGACTTATTGCTATTTGGTATTCTGAGGAACACAAGAGAAACTCCTCCCTGGGTTCAGAAAACACCAAATTCAGTTGTCTTCTATTTTAGTGATTGATTATTGTTTTCCTGAGCATTTTATTTTCTAATTAAAACATTAAAAAGCACCCCCACCATTCCATGAGGATTCATAATGGGAGAACACATTGGAGAAGGTGAACAAAAAATCCAATGATGAGGAAGCACAAATCATTCAAGCAGAGGGCAAAACAAAGGCAGAACACAGAAAAAAGGCTACAGTAGAGAAGGCAGAAGCTAAACAAGATGAGAAGAAAGCCAAAACAGAGCATGAGGAAGCAAGCTAACAGAGGTAGAAAAGACCAAAGAAGAGGAAAAAAGGAGGAAGAGACACACCATGAGAGATCAGTGACAGTAGACCGAAACAATTTCTACAGGAAGCCAGAAAGCGGCCACTACAGGACTTTCTACAGGAAGTCTGGAAACGGAGCAGCAAAGGGATAAATTGCCTGAGATTTTGGCCAGGGAGGCGGTAGCAGTGCTAGATGCCCTAAGCACATCTCCAAAGCAAAAAGGGAAGCAAAAAAGGAGCCTTCCATGTACTTTAAGGCAAGAAGGAGCATGTGGATAAAAGCTGGCAGACCCTAGCCATAGTCAGAGGAGCCAATTACAATTGAGGACACCACAGCTAAACAAAAGGAAGAGTCTCCTTCAAAGAGATCCATCATCTGTGAATGAGGAAGCTAAAAACCTTCACCTAGAGAGAGCAAATCAAGATGATGGACTCAAAGACAGTCTACAGGAAGCTGAGACTGTTCTACAGGAAGCTACAGGACTTTCTATAGGAAGTTCTGTATTTTTAACAGAAACATCCTGTAGAAGCCTTTGGGCAGGCCAGAATCAATTATGGAGAGGGATTGGAAGCTTGAAGTCTGTTGAGGAGGCATGCAACCACTCTTTTCTTCCATCCTCCACTGGTTTCATATCCTTTCACCACCATTGCCGCCATCAGATTGAATATGCTTGCACAATCATACCAAGGCTGAGAATTCACTAGGAAAAGGAACATGCAGTGGGAAGAAGCAAAGAAGCATGGTTTCATGACAGAAAAGAGGACATCACTTCAGAAGCTTGGCATGACAAAGAAGCCACAAGGAAAGCAAGACGACAAGCAAGAAAGAAAAAGAAGGAAGAACCAGAGAGGAAAAGGAGAAATGGGCCAAATTGCTAAGCCTAAAATTGTGGGAGGAACAATGGCACCAACACCTTGGAAAAGGATTGCAGAAGAGAGCAGAAAATATTGAAAAAGGCCAAACAAGTAGGGACACACCCAAGGCAACCACAACACAGGTCAAGGAGAAGGCGCCCCAGCCAAGAAAGCCAAATCAGAGGAAGTTAGCAGACTGTTTCTATAGGATACAGTGGTGCTGACTGTTTCTACAGGAAGACAGAGAACTGTTAGCAGATTGTTTCTACAGGAAGACAGAGAACTGTTTCTACAGGAAGTTTGAAAAGAGGAAAGCCAAAGGAGAAATCAGCCGAGATGTTAGCCAAAGAAGCCACCAGGGCCATCAGATGAGGAGAGAGATTGGTTGCTCATAGGATGAGCAACACTTTCAGTAGGGGGGTGATGATGAGCCCCAAAAATGTGCAATTATTTGGGCTCATTCAACCTCCTAATTTGACTTAATCCACCATTCTCATTAGTTTATTGCATGTTTTTGATTATATTTATGTTAATAGAGTGAATTTGGTTAGTCATTATGACAACAAGTCTAATGGGTGGTTTGTGTAGCCTTTTTGGTCAACTTGGAGACAAAATTGAAGGTCTTAATGAGCACTTGGCAGCCAAATTCGTGGGAGAACAAGCTAGAGGATTTGTAGGAAGGTGTCCCCCTCATTTATGGGCCCTTACCTCGAATTCTCCACCATCAGCTCGGAGTTCAAAGGCCACCAAATCAATGAGCACAAGGGCAGCCAAGCAAGTCAATTAGGACTGTTGTTAACTACAAGTCTTGGGCAGCCAAGTCCCTAAATTTTAGGAGGACTGTTGGGTCCTCAAATTGTATAAATAAGAAGGCTTAGGGCCTCATTTGGGTTAGCTGGTTGTTAGTCAATTTGGTTAGCTAGTTAGCCAGTAGATAGTAGCTAGTAGTTAGTCATTTCATAGCTTTGTTGCAGTCATTTTGTAATTCGATTTTTATGCAATAGACTAGCTTTGCTTTCAGCTCATGTTCAAGTTCTTCTTGTGGACAGTTTTGATGTAACTCTTCATTTCTTGATCAATAAAGATGAATCCAGCTTTGCACCAGCTCTAAATCTCTCTTAGGAGGCTACAGCTCTTGGGGTTGGGCCCATCTCAAGCGCCCAATACCTCCTTTGATTATCTTTATGTGTCTTTGCTGCGTTCTTAAAATAAAATCTGCTCTTTAGATCTTGCTTTGTTATTTTGGTTGTTTTTGTTGGTTAAAGTAGCTTTTTATGTGTAGGATAGATTGGTAGGAGTTAGCCATACGTTTATATCTCTTTGATAATGTTTTTTTCACATGTTGTACGTGATTCTTGTCATGAATAAGGTTGTTGTTCACTGATTTCATTAAATTGTTAGATAGATCATTTGATATTTTGATTGTATGCAAGACGTAGTTGGTTTGATCAGGTAAACACTATGCAGGGCACCTTCATCACCTCCTTGTTTAGCTGAGCCTCGTCCAGATCAGCTCCTGCATCACCAAGTCTGTTTCCTCATCTCCCATCTGCTCTTTTGCCATATAACCCTACCTTCTTCTCCATTGTTGTCTCAACTACCTTAAAGCCAAATCAGCCTTCCACATATCATCTCACCACTCCATCCATCAGTTCCTGGGTCACTTTAGACCCCCATCCTACCTCCATAACCATCCATGCATCTTCCATCGATCACCCATCCTCTAAAATCCCATTTCGAAACATCCTGTAGAAGAATTACAGAACATCCTGTAGAAGACTTACAGAACTTCCTGTAGAAACCCCTGCAGACTTCCTGTAGAAGTTCATAAACACGGTTGCATGGCCTCCAGACTTTGTGAAACTCTCAGAAAGAATGCTAGGGATCCCTTAGACCCTCTCTGTACCATCCCAACCTTTCCCAAAGCATTTCATCCCTTGATCCATCCCTGCACAGTGGAAAACTAGTTAGAAGCACATGCATGATAATTCCAACAACTTAATCAAAAATACAAAAAGATGTTTTCTTCAGATAGTGATAACTTAGACACATGCATTTTACCTTCCTAGAAGTAATGGCATCTCTTCTCATAGTTTGCATTCTCATTTTTGCATCAGTAGGACTAGTTGGTAGAATTAGGGTTTGCTAGGGTTTGCGTTTCTTTTTGGCTTTCAGTTTCTTTCCGCAAGTAGATTAGCTTCCTTTGAGTTAGCTTTCATCCATCAGTTAAAAAGCTTCTTCTGAGAGCATATAGAAGTTGGCTTGAGCCCTAGCGGACTTGTGCCAGCTGACCAAGTGACAGCTGCGGCAAGAGCTAGTACTTGTGCATACAGCACCGTCGCTTCCAAGTTTGTTACGAATTACCGGGTTGATAAAATTAAAGAAGGGAGCTCCAGGAGTTGTAGCATTATTGCTACAATACTGGGGCCCACCAGGCACACAGTGGGAGTACTGACTCACGTCCACCGTCTTCTGAGACGTTTGGTGTGAGCGGTGACATGCTATCATGAGCATCACCGTGATTAGACGCCTAGGTTTCATTTTTGCATATTTTTGAGAGACATGTTGTCTCCGGCCATATGAGATTCGAACATGTATTATTTTTTTGGACTATGTAACGCGCACGGCACAAACATTATGACACACACGTATATATATACATATGCCTATGGTTTATTATTGTGCTTTCATGTGCTTGCTTGTATAATGTTTTGATTACAAATTACGCAAATGTCTATCTAATACATGATTAGCCAATGCATCAGATAATGTGTTTAATTGTCATGGAATATGTTGATATGTGATAAAATCAAAGTTCCTTTCTAACAATCTCACACGTAAATACAACCTTAGAATGCGATGGTCTCTGACGGAATATTGCCCGTTGAGCTGGTGGACGACAAGTTAAGAGTCCAGGTTCACTACCAATGCACGAATGCCGAGATTAATGGCTTCGGCTAATAATTCAATAACAGCGCTATATTCAGTGACATTGTTTGTAGTACAACCTAAAAAAACACCTTGAAGGTCTATCAACTCACCGTGAGGATCGTAGATCACCCACGCCGCAGAGGACAAATTACGAGTATTGCGGCAGGCACCATCAGCGAAACCAATGTAAGGTGCACCAGACATCTGCACAAGAAGCGAAAGACACAATAAGAGGCAGTTACGCCTTTAAAACTGACACACATACACACGACACACCTGCTAAAGTATATGTATGTACAAAATAAAATGTACAAGCATCATGCATAGTAGTTTTTCAAGTACAGCCCGTTTTGGGGCTTCCCGAGAGGGTTCCCTTCATAATCAATTAGCTCATAGGCCCCTTTTTGCAAAACTTTCTTGACAATGTAAGGGCCTAGCCACATAGGCTCGAGCTTTCCTGCTCCTATCTTATCGTTTGCCTGATTGTATAGCAGGACTAAATCTCCCTCAACAAAAGAACGTGGATGTACAGTCTGATTGAAGTGAGTCTTGACTCGCTTATTTTGTGTTTCGATGGCCAAAGAGGCTAGGCGACGGGTCTCATCTAGCCGTTCCAGGTAGAGAAGGCGTTCTTCTAATGTAGTGTTGGGAAGTAGCTCAACAACCAATTTTAATGAAGGGATTTCACATTCGATTGGAAGGGTAGCCTCTAGTCCATAAACTAGTTGAAATGGAGTGAAACCAGTGGCATCCTTCATGGAGGTTCGGTAGGCCCACAAGGCAGGGAACAACATCAAATGCCAGTTAGACTTATGCATGCCAACGGTATGCTGAAGCATTGTAACCAAAATATTATTGATAGCTTCAACTTGGCCATTAGACTGAGGGTAGTATGGAGTCGAACTATTGTGTTGTAAGCCTAGCTGGGTTGTTAGTTCCGTCATCATATGATTACGGAAATGTTTCTCGTGATCAGTGACGATGGCTTGAGGGACGCCAAATCGCGAGATAACATGGTTGAATAAAAATTGCGCCGCTGTGTGATCGTCTTCAGTTAATGTAGGCATCGCCTCGGCCCATTTAGTAAAATAATCGACGGCAACGATAATAAACCCATGCCCCCCGGCCGACCGAGGGTTACAGGTCATATAATCGATGCCACATTTGGCAAAAGGGCCGACGGTGATAACAAGGTGCAATGGAGCAGGAGGCACGCGCATCTTCCGCTGGTATATCTGGCACTCATGACAAGATCGGACGACAAGAATACAATCCTTAAAGATAGAGGGCCAAAAGTAGCCAGCACGGAGAATTTTTTGGGCAGTAGCATATTCGGACATATGACCACCACAGGCACCAGAGTGGCAGTCATTCAAGACACACTCAGCTTCCTCAAGAGTTAGACAACGGCGGAGAACAGAGTCGGCGTCGAGGCGATATAATGTATCCCCAATGATACGGTATGGTTGAGACTAATGACGAATCCTTCGTCGAGCGTCTTTGGACACGCCAGGGCGAAAGGAGGAGGTCTGCAGATATATAATGATATCTCCGTACTAGGGATCGAAGGTGCTGATGAGAAATAAAGTCTCATCCGGAATTTGATCCTCTGTATGAGAGCACGGGGAAGGAGATGGCAAAGAACAAAGTAACTCAGCAAAGACAAGGGATTTCTTGGACTTGGCAGTGGTAAATTCCAAGTCGAACTCTTGGAGGATGACAATCCACTTTGAGTACTTGCCCCCCAGCAACTGGCGTGACAAAATATATGTCATGGGGTTGCAATCAGAAATCACGGTGGTAGTGCGCAATAGAATGTAGTGACGGAAGCGTTGGACAGCACAAACGACGGCTAAAGCCAATTTCTCAACATAAGCATATCGAGTTTCCGTGTCTAAAAGGTTGCGTCTGAGATAATAGATAACATGCTCAGTGTCATCATCGTCAGTTTGAACAAGAACCATGCCGATAGTAGTGTCGGCGGCAACCAAATACAGAGTGTAGTCACGATAATAGTTCAGAGGACGGAGCAATGGAGCAGAAACAAGGAGACCCTTGAGACGCTCAAAAGATTCTTGAGCAATGGTATCCCAATGAAAAGGGACATCTTGCTTTAGTAATCGTGTGAAACCTTTGGCCACCTCGGCATAGTTTGGAACGAAACGTCGTAGAAAATTTGCTTTACCCTGCAAGCTTTGCAATTGCTGTAAAGAAGCAGGGGGAGGAAGATTCACTATAGCCTCGACCTTAAGGGGATCCAGACGGATGCCCTCTCGGGAGACGACAAACCCAAGAAGTCGGCCAGATTCAACGTAGAAGACACATTTGTGAGGATTGAGTTTGATTCGGTAGTGTCGACAGCGAAGAAAGATCTCGCAAAGGTGAGTAGGGTGGTCGTGACGTTTGGCTGAATGAGCTGGAAGATCATCCAGGTATGGCTGTACAATGTGTCGAATGTCATGAAACGCATAGGACATTGCACGTTGGAAGGTAGCACCGGCATTTTTGAGACCAAAAGGGAGCTTCTTATAGGCAAAAGTGCCCCATGGACAGATAAAGGCGGTCTTGTGTTGATCAGCGGGAGCAATATTGATCTGGTTATATCCAGAAAAACCGTCCATAAAAGAGTACATTTCACTTCGGGCACACTCGTCAATAATTTGATCAATGAATGGTGTGGGAAAATTATCTTTAGGACAGGCCCGATTTATATCACGATAATCGAAACAAACACGGATTTTACCTTGTTTTTTATTCACAGATACGATATTGGAAACCCAATCTGTGAGCGGGATAGGATAAATAAAACCGGCTTTAAGAAGCTTCTCTACTTCGGCCTTAATAGCTGCAGCCTTTTGGGGGTGTACAGGGCGTAAACGTTGATGAACAGGCTTAGCACCTGGGTACGTGATTATCTCATGCACCACTATGCTAGGATCAATGCCGAGCATTTCTTCATAGGACCATGCAAAGACGTCACGAAATTCGCGAAAAAGATTGGAATAAAGTTGAATCTCCTCCAGAGTACAAGTGACTCCAATGTGAAGATGTTGGACAATCCTTGGTTTCACAGAGATGTCGATGGGTTGGGTTTGTGTAATGTTTGCCATATTCCCTTCAGAAGACACTTGATGAACCTGAATAGTTGTTTGAAATGGGAGACAAGGAGCAAACCTCTCAAGGCAAGTCAGCATATCCTGATGGGTAGGGAGAAACGAGGAACGATGGTGAGAATCATGCCAAGGAGGTTCCTCGAGAGACATAGTCTCAATAATGGCTTCGTCGGAAGGGAATGTTTCTTTTAAAGGATCCGAAGAAGTCTCATCTACAAGCCCTGAGGATGGAGTGAACAAGTGGAGAACTTTACTCGAAGGAGCAAGTTCAGAAGAGGGAGCCGATGCAGCAATGATTTCAACATAGTTGAGTTCGGCCAGACTCAACGGCATCTGGTCGCCCCAAGAATCTACTTGGTCGGTGGGAGGGAGGATCCACGAATCAGAACAAGTAGTAATCATATTAACAGAAGCGACGTTAGGAGGTGGGAGCGGAAAAACACCCATAAGGGCGGGATCTTTGAAAAGTCCGGCTCCCAGACTCTCAGATGATTTCGAGGTATGCTCCACAAAAGGGATGTTGCCTTCAGAAGAGGAAGCGAAGAATGATATCTGGTCTATGGTAACAATCTTCCCTTGATGAGGGAAATGGATGATACGAAACAAATATGAAGCTACAGCTTGCATCGTGCATATCCAGCTACGTCCGGGAAGGAGGTTGTAGGTAAGAGTAGCATCAACAACTTAAACTTCCATTTCGACCGTCTTCCCTTCCAAAGAGATGGGAAAACGTTGGAGTATACCATAAGGATGGGATGCTCTTCCATCAAAAGCTTCCAAGGTTGTGGGAGATTGGCTCAGCGTCGGAGATCCAATAGCTTTCCAACAGGCAACAGACATGATGCAAGTAGAAGCACCTTCATCAATGACTGTACGATGAATCATTTTGGAATCAATAATAACCTGTATAAGGAATGCGATTTGGGGAGGCAATCTTTGCGTATGGCGTTCTAAGTCAAAAGTAATTAAATCCGAGTCCGCCGGGTCTATGCCACCGATAGCGGATAGCAAGGACTTCCTCTGAGAAGGGCAGCTCTGGAGAACTTCTAAAGCAGACATAGCCGATGGAGTCTGAGCTAAGTCCTCAACGATATTTTAGTGTTGTGCAGCACGGGCGTTTGGGTTGTAAAAAGATTTCTGGAGTACTCCTTTTGGAGGGGGTCGAATAGGCGTCTCAGTATTAGGTCTCTCGATGTGGAGCGGGCCTGAACTGAACGGAGGAGCACTGGAGGGGACCTCAGGCTCTTTCTCGGCAGATGACGGATAATCTTTTGTTCGAGTACTGATATTGACAGGTATCGTTCCAGCCGTAAACACTTGAGAACCGAAGGAAGAGGGAGGCTGAGAGGGGTCAGCCACCATTTGAGTTTGTTGTGAGGGAAAGGGTTCTTTAAGCACTGCAGGAATCTCGGGAGCGCCTTTCAACAAGCGACTAACTTCGGACCGCCTAGGGCAGTCTTTGGTATAGTGATCTTCATCACAGATAAAACAAGGATACTTGGGTTTGCGCTTGGCACCGTCCTCGGGCGGAGGTTTAGGGGAGTCCTGTTTAGGATGATCTGGCTTATTCTTTGCTTTCCCTTTTTTCTTTCCTTTCGAGGCTTTGTCTGCCATGGTGGACTGGACGGCATTGACCTTGGAAGTAATATTCGAAGTGGGTGTTACCTGAGAAGTGGGTTCATTCGAAGCACTTGATTTTTTCTTCTCAGGGTTCGCGGAATTTTTCTTCGAGGATGAATTAACAGAACCAATATAATACCGTCAACAGTTGGTGTTGGTGGGGCTTTGGATGTTCCTGGTCTCGAGGCGTCAGGCAGATAATTATACAATGTACCTGACTGAGAATAAACCAAGTCAAGGTACTGAGCGCGCACGATAGGTTTCTCTTCAGTGACACACGCCCCCATGGCAATGTCCCGAGCTATTGGAGGAACGAACGAAGTTGTAAACCAATCGGTAAGAAGTTGGTCGGGAATCCAAAATTTGATCATACGTCTATGCCATCTCCATTCATGGATATGATCAGAGATATGCGTAGCCGTTGTTTGTCTGAAGGAGGTCAGGAGGTGTGTACCCATTTCATATCGAATGGGCAACTGAAAATGAGTGAGAAATGTCATAGCCAACGAGTTGAAATCCTGAAAGGATCCGCGATTGAGCTCAATATACCACTTAGCTGCAGAGCCAGTGAGAGTCCTTTGAAAAAGGTGAAGCCGAATTGAATCATCAAGCCATGAATTGGATGAACACCACAGGTGATAAGTCATGACATGAGCTTGTGGATCTTCATTAGCTTTACCATCGAATTTTGGACAGTCACCGGGGATTTTCGTTGGAACCGGAGGCCAATATGGATTATGGAGAATAGGATCATTGGTCAATTTGGACACATCTGGTAATGCTAAAGTTGCTAAGAAAGGTAACTGAGGATTGAAGGACATCGGGGGCTGCTGGTAGGATGGAGCACCAGGGTTCCAACCAACTGGCGGTTGCCCCCATGGGCTTGGTCCGGACGGATTTGGCCCCATAGGGTTTTGTCCGTAGGGATTTGGGTTCTGCCCCCCAGCGTTCCATGGATTACCAAACTATCCTGCAGGAGCGCCATATGGTTGCGGATAATTCTGATAAGGATTCGCCTGCAGTTGTTGATAATTTTGATATGGGGCAAACGAAGGTTGCCCTTGTGGTTGCTGGTAACCATACGGGGGCTGGACTCCAAACTGAGTTTGAGAAACAGGCTGAGTTTGATAGACTGGTTGGGATTGAATTCCAACTTGCATTTGAAGACCGGATGGGGTCTGGGGTCCAGCCTGGGGCAAAAAACCGGGTTGAGCAGCGCCAGAAGGATGTCCTGTAGGTTGGGCTATCTGGCCGGAAGGATGACCTTGTTGATATTGAGGTTGGCCTACCTGCCCAGAAGGTTGTACTTGCTGCGGGTGGAATTGTTGTTGCACAAGGGGAGGTTGTCCTAACGGACCAGATGGCCGAGTGGGCTGGGCAGTTGGTTGGCCTGATTGGATTTGAGGCTGACCGACTTGCCCAGAAGGTTGACTATACTGGACGGTGGGCTGACCATGCGGTTGAGTAGCTTGTCCAGATATTGGACCATACTGGACATTGGGTTGGTTTGGGTTAACATATGATTGATCAATTTTCCAGTAGGATAACCTTGCTGGATACCAGGTTGGGCTTGTTGAGCAGAAGATTGACCTGAGTTACCAGAAGGTTGAGCATAAGAGGTGAAAAACGGACCACCAGAGGCGAAAGGGTTTCCCTGGAAGGATTTTCCTTGTAGGTCTTGATGAGGTGGTCTTTGGGATTGCACAAACGATGCTTGGCCACCATGATAAGAGGTGGGGCCCCAATCAATTGACAGCGGAACTGAAATCTCAAGCATCGGTTGAGATGACAAAGTCCTACCAAGATGTGGTAAATACTGATCGTATGGCCCCTTTGCTGGGACGTTTGACGTAGGATCAAAGACTCCGAATAAAGAAGCTGAAGGTCGACTAAAAATAGGAGTCGAAGAGGCTACACATACCGTTGGAGCGGTTGTGATTGAGGTAACAGACGTACTGCGACTTTGTGGAGTAAAAGGCTCCGTGGTGGGAAAAGCGAGTTGTGACCAAATAGAACTCGTGAAAGGAGTTCCAGAGGACATAACATCCTTTAATGCTTTATAGCCTGGAGGTAGTCTCCCAGTAGTAGGAGTGCTCCTAACAAGTGTAGGTTCCGTTGCGGTGGGAATTTCACCGCTTGTCGCAACGGATTCTTCAGTCGAAGTAGGGGATACGTCCTCCATGTCGGAGGAAAAAGGTGGGACTGAAACACGAGGAGAAGTGTATTCCCAAAAAGGGATACCGTCCTCGGAAGGTTCCCAAATAGGGTTCCAATGAAACTTGTAAGTCTCGTCGCCTGGAGCACGAGAATTAATTGGTTGTATACTCGGAACAACAGGAAGAATTTCACTCACAACCGGTATCTCGGAAAAGGAAGAAGACGAAATTGGTAATTCCGCCAGGATGAAACTTCACAAAATCCTAGGGAATCTAACGAGACAAAACCCTACTCAAACTAACGCAAACAAGATCTAACTGGGTAAATGTGTATCGTGGCCGAATAAATTTTAAGACAAAGGAACTGAACTTGACCTTTTCATGTTTTAAGAGTCGAGAAAAGGACGAAAAGATGACTCTAGTCTCCTTCGAATGTTTAATGAGCACGAAGTGACAAGACGCTCACTGGCACCTTTTCTTTTAAGGAGTCCGAAAAGGATCAAAAGTGACTACTCTGGAGAACTAGGCAAAAGGTTTACCAAACAATCCGTAAAACTGCTTATACACCTTGGCAATTAGATGAAAACCAAGGATTTCCCGTACGACAGTCAGTCTTCCCGAATGCTGTGTTCAGTGCATTACGGCTTGTAAGGCGGCAGACACGGCTTCTTGTGGATAAAGGATGATAACCTAGTGGGGTCTCCACATATACTCGACGGTACGTGGGAGCACAAATCCGTGCTAGACCACTACCGAGTCACAAAAGGAGGAATCACCCAACCGTAATGTGAAACAATAGTGGCTAGGTTTAACGATGTCGGAACACGTCTCTAGCCTAGACGTCTAGAATGTATGCGTTAGGTTCCAATGCGTTGTTAGATTCATTCAGTTCATTTTACAGTTGATCTTCAATTAGGTTTCAGTTTTTAGGTCCTATCGTATGTAATCTCTCAGAATTTCCTAAATGCAAACTATATGCCAAAATATATCATTTCATTCAATGAATGCTAACTACAGAAGAGTTGAGATCTTTCAAACAAACAAAATGATCATCAAACAATCAAAAAAGATCCTAATGCAGCTAATAGCAATAAATGAAACTTTTCCTTCTTTTTTTTTTAAAGTGACTAATTGCCAATAACAATGAAGAATGCTAACTAATATAATGCAAAAAGATCGTTTGTTTTTTTTTCTTTTAAAATGGCATAATGCACTTAAACAAATCTCGAGAGATGTTAACAAGCGTAAACAGGCAAATTTCACTCAATGCAAATAGAACCAAGTCTGAAACACCAAGACAAACTGTCAAAACAAGGAGAATCACAAAGACCTCAAACGAAGCCAAGAAAAATCCAAACGAGCTAGAGGTGAATTGCTCGAAGCACAGAATAATAAGTTTTGACAACCACTAGACAAGTGCAGAAAACAACCAAAAAGTCGACTGGACAATCAAAGAACCAAAAACTCCCACGGAAGGCTCGATATACAAAGCCACTAGATGCTCTAGGGCTGGGATATAAGATCGATGGAAATAGGCAAACACCTGAAGGATAAAGGTAAAAAACCAGTCAAACAGAGTTCTGACAAACTCCAGTAGCTGAAAAGGATGTAAAAAGACAGAAATCTGAGTTTAAAAAACTTCCAACAACAAACTGGCAAAGGTCACAGGACTGGCGCGACTGTCAGCCTGTAACTCGCGCTATTAAGAAATTAGTGCGAGTTGCTTTTGTGCAACCTGCACCAACTGGCGCGACTGTCAGGTAGAAAAATGCGCTAATAAAGTTTGCTGGCCTAAAAAATAAATCAAGCAGTCCAGGGTCTGGTCGACAGTATTCAGACAGATCAAATAGCAAGAAACAACTTTAAAACTAACCCAGAAAGATCATTTACGCAACCAAGCAATAGAAAACCAAAATGCAAGACAAACTCCAAGCTATTCGGTTCGTAAACAAAACCGGAGATTGACTGAAGTGGCGTTGATCTACTTCGCTAATGCAAAGCAATATCATTTCGAAGGCTGCCTGGCCGTACTTCAGGCTCTGTCCAAGGTTTATGAATCAAACAACAAATAGCTTCCCCAGCGGAGTCACCAAATTGTTGGAGAGGTAAATCCCCTCTGCAGACAGAGGCGATCCCACTAGCCCAAAATGGGTCTAGCAACAATCAATCAACGCTACCATGCAGGTTCCTAGTTGCAAATTGAAAGTGGATTATGAGAACCAACCTGGAGTCCAACGCTTGTGTCGTAGAAGAGTTGATACTCCCATTCCCTCGCTCCGGCACGTCATGATCCTCACGATCTCCGCGAATGGATACCTGCACATGCAAAGAACGAAGCGAATACAAGCATAAAATCCACTAAATACAACTATATATCAGTCAGAAAAGATATAGATCAAACATTATCATAACGAACAATAAGATCGGAACCATAATGATAGTCGTTTATTAATGAATAATCAACAGAGAAAAATACAACCAAAGTTCTGACGTTGAATCTCTCCTCTGGCTGGGCGAGCAGCTACATATGTCTTGCAATAGACCTTTCTCTCTCTTTGATAATTGTTATAGAAATTTTTGTGCCTTGCATCACTGAGCATGAAATGTCAATAATTAAGGGATCCAAAGTCCCTAAACATGTTGTTCCTACCCCTAGAGGAACAAGGCCAGCAAACCACAGCAGTTTACAAAAGTTCTCCACCTGAAAACACTCAAAAACAAGCAATTTCTGGATCATGTCAACTGCTCCACTGAGCATCTGCGCTGAATGTCAAGTGCTCCACTGTGTACCTGCGCTGAATGTCAACTGCAAAGAAGGCCACCTGCGCTGAGCATAACTGGACAAGTGGCAGACTCATTCCTCAAGGTGTCAATGCCCAGGAAGCTTCCAAAATGACACTTGGATCAGGGAATTCGACTGGTGATGAGTAAGAGGTTCCAAATCTCCAAGTGGAAGTAAGAACCTCCAAGTGGACTCAAGAACTGAAGTGGGAGAGGACACTAGTCAGCTTCATGAAAGCCTCAAGCTGACTCATCCTTTCTCCAAAACTCCTATATATAGAGCTCTCTCATGAGGTCTAGGGAGGCTGGATTGTATTGCAAAGAATTGTTGTTGGTTTGTGGTTGGATCATTGGGTGTTTATGCTTTGAAAGGGGCTGAAGAGGGAATTCCATTCTGCTGGGAAGGAGATGCTGGGTTGGAACCCTATGGATTGTATCTCTTCCTGAACCCTGTTTATCAATCAATAAAGCTTCTTGGTTCTTTCCTATATGCTGGTGTTTATTGTATGATTTACATTAGTGTATTTGATTTACTTCTAATCCTGAATCATTTATGAATATGTATATTTGCCTTTGTATTGTGTCCTTCTCTTGTTGCATGTAGCTGTTCTCTTGTCACAGGTAGTTGTTCTCTTGTGATCTCGTGGGAGCAAAAGCAAGGAGGCAAGTAGCTGTGGACACACAAAGAGGAGAGGATCCAGATCGAGGGACAACCGAAAGATAACGGTAAGTCTACCAATCTCCTCTCTTTCATATTTCATAAAGGAAGAAACCGAAGTAGCTGCATTCGTTTGTTGCTAAGGCACTATCACGCCTTAGGTGGATAGGATCCTCCTGCATAGGCATTTTTCCCCACAACAAATTGGCGACTCCACTGGGGAAGAACTTTGTTTAAGTCATTTTGTTTGAGCTTGCATCATTGTTTACTTCATATACTCAATGGCAACAATCGAACTGCTTTGCAAAGTAGAATGTTGCTGCTTTGATCCTTTACTGGGTTTTTGTCTATGATCTTAACAATGGACTCATAAATGACTTGATGATCCTTTGTGATAGTCTTTAGTACCCTTTCAAAGTATCCCTCTGTTTATACCTTGCTTGTGTTTCTAATTTGGCCTGAAACAGTTGATTTTTGAGCATTTTATGACCCGGAAACCAAGAGAAACGAGAGTTTCTCCTTTCAGCGCAGGCACTGTGAAGGCAGTCTGCATTTCAACGCAGGTCCCGTGAAGGCTACCTGTGCTGAATGTCAAATTGACAATGTTGTACCTGCGCTGAACCAGTGTGGCCTTGTGCAGTTGGGGTTCCTTGCTGTCTTTTGCCTGTTTTGATCTCTGTTTTTGCTGCCTTTAACTAGCATAGGTACCACATCTGAAACACCTTTTCTTTGCTTCTATTCCGCCTCATTTTTGTACAAAAATACTGTAAGTGTTTTTATGTGTTTGTGGCATCATTTACAGTTTTCCTTTGGATGAGCGAAATAGTCATCCTGTAGCCTTGATTCAGATCTGATTGAGTGATTGATTGTGATCTTAGAAGAGAGTTCATTGGCTGTTTGCAGTTTGATTTATCATTTGCTTTTGCTTATTGGTTTGAATTTGTCACTTTTAAGTGTCGAAACAAGTATTTCTTTCGGAAAAATGCAAAGTGATTGTAATCTCTTCTACCCTTGCTGATTTGGGAAAAAGTAAACTTGTTTATTTTTCAGTCATTTAAAAGAAAATTCGAAGTTGTGCAAAAAGCTTTCTTTGTAGGCATTTATACTAAGAAAGTGAAAACAAACACCTGCATTGTGCATTTTGCATTTTGATAAGATTGCATGTTGGATTTAGGAAGAGTGCATTAGAGTGTGCTGATTGCTCTTTGAGAAAAGATAGTCGCTCTCTTTTCCCTTAGTAGCTAGGATTTTCAAAGTTGAAAGATTATAAAGCTTGCTTATCATCTTAGACTGCATTTAGGAATTTGTACCAATACATGTCGTGGTGATCCTGAAAGACAAACTTTAAAAAGATCAACTTAAAATATATTGAATGAACCTAACAACGCTTTGCAACATAACGCTCATAGTAGAGGTCTAGGTAGAGACGTGTTCCGACGTCGTTAAACGTAGTGACTGTCGATCTCTAAGAAGGTGGGTGATTCCTCCTGAGGGACGATTGCACTAATACGAACTTGTGCTCCCACGTACCGTCGCGTATATATTGGGAGACTCCTATAGGCATATATCCTTTATCCTTAGGAAGCCGTGTCGGCCGCCCTACTGATCGCAATGCAGTGAACACAGCATTCACGAAGATCGACCACCCGTACCGTAAAACGTATTCTGTGGTTTTGCGAAAGGTTTGGCACACCCTCTGCCTAGATCTCCAGAGCAGTTTCTTTTGGCCTTTTTCAGACTCTATAACAAAAAAAGTCCAACCGAGCATTTGTCACTTCGGGCTCGTTAAAACATCGAAGGAGACTAGAGTCATCTTTAGCTTTTTCTCGACTCTTTAAAACTGAAAAAGCAAGTTGTGTCTAAAAGCGTCGTTAACAATTTATTTTAAACGGAACAATCACCCTTATTCCCGCGTTGATCTTTAGGTTGAAAAGATGGAGCACGCCAACCAAGGAGTTCCCCTTGGTGGAAATCCTAGTCCCTTCTCCTCTTGGGGAGATGTTGGTGCGCCCCACATGGCCACATTGTCGCTTCCAAGGCCGACAATTGGCCTACCTGTATGGCTCTTCTCAACCAGTGTCGTTCAGAATGCCACCGTTCCTGAACAGTTGAGTCAACAGTTAGATCAGACAAGAGTTGCCTCCCAGCCTTCTACTTCATCTTCCTCTCCTCCTTCTTCTTCGCTTGAAGGAACTGGTCGGTCAAAGAACCGGGTTCCTAAGGAGAAAAAGGAGAAGAAGAAGAAAGAAAAGAAGCAGAAGGAGCCTAAGGCGACTGGGGGCAAACAAGCGTCATCTAACAGAAATCCACACACAGCACTCGTAAGGCCTAAATCGCCATGCGTCATATGCAGGGGAGACCACTTCCATAGAGATTGTCCATGTATCCCCCAGATACTAAGAGACTGGTCCCCCCGTTTGCACAATTCGGT
Source organism: Pinus tabuliformis (assembly GCA_031772625.1). Taxonomy (NCBI): domain Eukaryota; kingdom Viridiplantae; phylum Streptophyta; class Pinopsida; order Pinales; family Pinaceae; genus Pinus; species Pinus tabuliformis. The sequence goes on along the minus strand of CM062807.1, from coordinate 1,279,762,071 downwards.
AGCATCGACCTCTAATAGCCATGTCGATTGTTCACCGTCAACTAGTGGGAGTGAATCTCCAGGACAGAGCGGGAAAGCTAAATTTCCCTGCAGACTGTGTGAAGGCGATCACGCCATCCACCGTTGTCCCTTCTTAGACGAGGCGAAAAGAGTTCTGGAAGATCTCCCGATATTACGAGCGAATCTTCCTCCTGGATATCAAAAACTCTTGCCAAGTCCCTCGCTAGTTGAGAATCCGATTGACCCGCCCAGGTGGTCAGCCGAAGCACCTGTCATTGAAGATGAACCGTCTGGATCCATGCCTGACGAAAGTCAAAAGGTTGATATGGCAGTTGACCCGGTTTTGCCTTCAGAGGCTCCATCTTCGAATGACACCATCACAGAGGAGAATCAAGACGACACCGTCCAGATCCTCTTCATCAGCGCTGACTCTGATGATCAAGGGGGCAATGCCACCATTCCTTTATCGCAGGAAGGAAGTTCATCAGAGCGCTATCCGGCCGTTTACTCAGTCCCACCACCAAGCAACCTGGTTGTGTCCTTTGATTGGAACCAACTAGGCAGACCCCGGTTGCCAGCCAGTGTACCGTTCAGAATTATTTGTCAAATATACAGAATGGTAATGGCTGGCACTATCATTGATGAGGGGGCATCTGTGAGTATCCTTTCCTCTATTGCTTGGAAAGCGCTTGGTTCGCCTGCGCTTTTGCCTGAGATGAGAAATCTATCAGGTTTTGATAAAGGAACCAGTCGCCCTTTAGGGATCCTCCCCAATGTGCCAATAACACTGAAGGGGAAGACCGTTCAAATGAACGTGGTGGTCGTTCAAGGACCCTTGGATTATAACCTACTCCTTGGATGAGACTATATATATTGCATGGGAACAGTAGTCTCCTCACTCTTTAGAGTAATGTGTTTTCCACATGGAGGAAGAATGGTCAAGCTCGTGGACCAACTTTCGTTTCCCGGATCACACATTGCAAATAGTCGTATACCATCCCTAAATGGTCTATTCACGCAAGAAGTGTCTCAACCCATGGTCCGTCCTCCTGATGAGCGCGAGTAATTCGGGAAGACATGACTGGAACCCAGGGGGCATGCATCCTGGTTTGCTTCGGCGGAGAACTTTGGGTATAAGGTAGAATTTCCGCGAAAGAATATGACTAGTCCGTACCCCATCCATGGAGGAAAGAGGGTTGTTCTAGAATAGGATTCTTTTGTCAAGGTACTTGGGAAAGACGGGACCCGTCGCCCATCTTTGTCTATTTCGGTAGGCATTGCCGAGGAAGAGTTTTGTTTAACGAAACAATCTTTAGGTAACCTGAAAGAGGTAGGCCAAGGAAGTGTTTTGTCTAACGAGACAATCTTTGGGTAACCAGAAAGAGGTAAGCCTCCCTCAATAACACCAATGTTTTGTCTTTGAGTAGTGTTCTTCTCTTGCGATCTTGCGAAAAATCTATTAAAAATTGGGCTAACGAGAAGACAAGTATCGTATAGACCCGTTAAAATTAACGAGAAGACAAGTATCGTTAAACTAAACTAGCAAGACGACAAGTAGCTGTGAACACCCAAAGAAAAACAGAAGTGAGAAGGAGGAGGGGCAACCTTGAAATTGTATTTTATACCTGGGGGCATGCAAACCCTTTTGGAGTGCAAGAAAAGAGCGGTTATTTACCTGTTTTTTGGGTTAGCTGTGTCGGAACCGGTTATTTATCTGTTTTTGGGGTTAGCCGTTTCCGAACTTGCATAAAGGAAGGGTGCGGAGCAGAGCGTAGTGAGATGAAGCTCCATAAAAAATAGAGATCTCACAATGAGACAATCTTATCTTATGACTGGTATTACGAGCAGTTTTAGCATAAAGTTCATGCTCGTTAAAAAATAAACGCAAGATCCGAGCAGTTTTAGCACATAGTTCATGCTCGTTAAAAAATAAACATAAGATTGAGCAGTGTTTTGGCGCATTCAAGCTCGTTAAAAAATGAACCCATACCGGTAAATAACTATTGAGTATGTAACCTAATCAACCGTAAAAAGACCTTGGTCGTGTTTTGTGCACCGTCACCTCCACCGTTCATTTGGCCGATCGTTTACCTCCATATGATTTTTTACCCATTTTGAGGAACAGCTGCGAAGAGTGATTTCACCTAGCCATCCTTGTGACACTGCCGTGATTGGAAAATTCCAACCTGTACCTGGAATCAGCTGCTATCCCTGTTCATCACTCATTCCTCAAAAGACGAGTCTTCTTTGAGCTCTTTTCAACTAACTCGTAAAATATGAAAAGATGGCCAAGTTTTGGCCTCCCAGCTCGTTAAACGACCGGAAGAGCTATCCCTCCTCTAGATTTTAATCTTTTTGGACCTAAGGGATTATTGCACAAAAATATCGAGCGCTTGTTTTGTTCGGCTCCTTAAAAGTACCGAAAATTCATCCCTTCTGTATTGTTTTATACCTTTTCGGACTTAAGGGATTAGATGACGAAAAAGGAATTTTGGAGTTAACTTTATGTACCTTTTCAGACTCTCTAAAAATGAAAAGGGCCAAGTTTTCCTTGTCGTTAGACTCGTTAAAATCATTAAATAGCGACAAACTTGTCTTTAGACGAGAACGAGTTTCCCTATCGCTAGGCTCGTTAAAACATAGTGATAGGCTTGCCCGAAGGGCGGGTTATAGAACAAGCATATGTTATCCTCCTCAAGCTTGAAAAAAATAAAGAGGTACTGGTCAGTAATGACTGGGGAAAAATTGGGAAAAAATCGAGAAGTCTTTGATGGTAGCAGGTCGCTCTTGAACATGACACTTTTCCTCTGTATCACATCGGGTTGGGTTGTTTCATTCACCGGTCACATCACCATGGTCTTTGCCACACCATCCATACTTGGGGTAATGCTACCGATCCATCGCATCAGTGTCGCCATATGTTCAAGAGAAGTCGTTCAGAAAGAGTCAACCAGGTCCCATCCACTGCCATACATTATCCTTCATCCATTCATGACCGCCACCCTGAATCATATGTCACAGATTGTTTTCACCTACACTAAAATCATTAGCTCCGTTCCGTGTCACTGATGTGGGATTCATTAAGGCCCTCCTTTGACGGATCACTTCTTGTCGACATCAGCTCATTATCCAAGAAGTTGATCTAGGAACAACCCCTTTAGTACTTTGAAGCTTGCATGCCTCAATGGCAAGTTTCTCACTTCCGGCGACAGGTATACATTAATGACCTTCAACCAGAAGATTTTACGTGGTGTTCGACGCCAAGTCCTTTATTCACACCACGTGAATTGTACTGCAGTACCTTGAGGGTCATTATCATTATCGGTGATTCCTCTCGCGCTTGTTAACGGTTTACATCATTGACCGGTAATCAAGCGATGTCTTTCCATGTTCGACTTCAGCGCAGCTCTCACATGGATCGACTTGTACTTAGAGTGAAGATCGAACGAGTTTGAAGACCCCGGATCTAGTTTCATCCATCCGGGCTGCGATAATATATTCAGGAAAATAAAGACATTTGACATGTACATCATTGCAGCAGATGATCATCCTTCTCAAAGGATGATAGTTTCGCCAGAACTATCAGTCTACCATCAGACAATCGTCTGTTCTATGTACCAAAATGTATTTATAACGTTGAGCATGGGAATGCCCGCCTCAGCTAGATCATGAAAGCAGTATGAATCATAATGTATTGTATTGTATTTTATTACAGGTCTCCTCCCAGCAAATGGATGAACTTCGGACTCCCCTGGATAAAGTATTTCACCCGATAAACAACCTCATACTTTAGGGGGCAACTGTTATAGACATTTTTGTGCCTTGCATCACTGAGCATGAAATGTCAATAATTAAGGGATCCAAAGTCCCTAAACATGTTGTTCCTACCCCTAGAGGAACAAGGCCAGCAAACCACAGCAGTTTACAAAAGTTCTCCACCTGAAAACACTCAAAAACAAGCAATTTCGGGATCATGTCAACTGCTCCACTGAGCATCTGCGCTGAATGTCAAGTGCTCCACTGTGTACCTGCGCTGAATGTCAACTGCAAAGAAGGCCACCTGCGCTGAGCGTAACTGGACAAGTGGCAGACTCATTCCTCAAGGTGTCAATGCCCAGGAAGCTTCCAAAATGACACTTGGATCAGGGAATTCGACTGGTGATGAGTAAGAGGTTCCAAATCTCCAAGTGGAAGTAAGAACCTCCAAGTGGACTCAAGAACTGAAGTGGGAGAGGACACTAGTCAGCTTCATGCAAGCCTCAAGCTGACTCATCCTTTCTCCAAAACTCCTATATATAGAGCTCTCTCATGAGGTCTAGGGAGGCTGGATTGTATTGCAAAGAATTGCTGTTGGTTTGTGGTTGGATCATTGGGTGTTTATGCTTTGAAAGGGGCTGAAGAGGGAATTCCATTCTGCTGGGAAGGAGATGCTGGGTTGGAACCCTATGGGTTGTATCTCTTCCTGAACCCTGTTTATCAATCAATAAAGCTTCTTGGTTCTTTCCTATATGCTGGTGTTTATTGTATGATTTACATTAGTGTATTTGATTTACTTCTAATCCTGAATCATTTATGAATATGTATATTTGCCTTTGTATTGTGTCCTTCTCTTGTTGCATGTAGCTGTTCTCTTGTCACAGGTAGCTGTTCTCTTGTGATCTCGTGGGAGCAAAAGCAAGGAGGCAAGTAGCTGTGGACACACAAAGCGGAGAGGATCTAGATCGAGGGACAACCGAAAGATAACGGTAAGTCTACCAATCTCCTCTCTTTCATATTTCATAAAGGAAGAAACCGAAGTAGCTGCATTCGTTTGTTGCTAAGGCACTATCACGCCTTAGGTGGATAGGATCGTCCTGCATAGGCATTTTTCCCCACAACAATAATGAATACACAGCTCGGACTTCTGGCAGCATAACTTCCCTATGCTCCAAGACTCTTACTATCACTCAAGACAAGCGTTATCGCTCCTAGCACTATCACCACTACTCAAAAACTAGCTTGTCAAATGCATGAGGACAGACTTTTATAGATGGAGAAGGGGAGGAAGATACAATGCATCAAGACACCCATTATGGATTGGCATTATCTCCAAAAAGCCGCTGTGGATAGATGTAAGGGATAGATGATGAATCTCGACATCTAGAAGATTAGCTTTATCCTCAAAAGACTTCATGACTTGAAGGGAAAAAACATTTGGGCGCGCGTTTGTTAAAAATCTTTTCCAAACTTGGTTGGCGCGGGTGTTACTCTAAGACAGAGCGCCAATGGGCTCGCCTTCTTTTTAGGATCTCATTCATTGGCGCGGGTAGTACATTGTGGACCCGCGCTAATGGAAAAAGGGCATTTTTCAGGGATATTTTGCAGGAGGTGTCTTCAGGGCACATGAAGTCCATACTTAGGGGAACATAATGCAAGTGTTTTTAAGTTATGTCACTGCTCACAGGTCCCGGAATGAGTCCTCCAAAGTACGGGAAAGGGGTAACAGGGACGGTGACCAATGGTGACAAATTACTGTGTAACAAGAACCAAAGACAAGGTTGGGTCTTGAAGAGGAAGCCAGTGAAGTGGCCTAAGTTGCAGAGAAGGCTGCAACAAAGACAGGTAAAGTGGTTGATGGAAAACCTCATACAAGCAGAAGCAGAAATGGAAGTTTCCATTTGTAGACCAGAACAGGGTGAAATGTTGGGTGAAGAGGATAATGAGAGGTCAACTAAATATATAATGGACTATTGGTATAGTTCAGAACAATTCAAAGATATGTTGACAAGGGGAGCAAACGAGGCAATGATGCCTTGCGTTTTTAATTCTCATAGTTTGTGTATGTTTGTAGGATATGCAGAGCATGATGGATAGTCTAGTAAAACTGTCACAAACAGGAATGAAGCTCTTGAGGTGAAGTATGATGGAGAATGCCTTCTAGAGGAAGAAGGTGCTAATTTATTGCAGCAGAAAGAGTTCATAGATGAAATTCTGTTTGGTGTAAGACAGTCAGATGAAGTTGATATAGACTAGAAGTCTAATGAAAATTCCATAGTGGTATTACAAGAAGGTAAACAAATGAATTTGTTTAATGAAATTGATGAAAGAACTTTGCAATATGATAGTGCAGAAAACAGGATAATTTAAGAGGATTGCCAGGAAAAGGATGAAGCTAAGAATGGAAGTTGTGATGAACTATTGGAGATACTTCATATGGAAATAGAATTCTTGGAAAGATTGCTCAAGGAACCTGAAGGAGAAATGAAGCTTTTAGAACCTGATAAATAAAAGGAAATGGTTACTATGCATGATAAGGATGAAATGTCTCTAACATTTATAGAGTTAAGTAAATGTTTAGACTCTACAGTTAATGATGTGACTGTAGGTATGGAAGATAACATTAATAAGTGTGACGTTGAAATCAGAGAAATTGAGCAGAGATTATTTGAAGGTGAAATGGAAGATCAGGAACAACAAGGAAGTTATGTCCTCAGAGACATGAAGGAGATAGAAGAATTAATCCAGCAAGATAAATATGGAAGGAACCAGCAATTTAAAAGAGATGATCAACAACATGAGAATGAATTTGAGGAAGGCATTAGATTGCAGAAGTATAGCAACTGGCAGCAGAATGAAGAACAAGAGAATATTCTAGAAGTACAAAGAAAGACAAATGAAGATCAAAGATACAGATGGAGAATGAGAAAACGGGTCAAGTGGAAGCTATTGCAACAAAGGTGGAATGGAAAGATGATGAACGAGTTCAGGGAACTTGAAAAAATTCATATTGATTTGTTAGAGAAGGAGAGACTCAAAGAAATGGAGTCACAACAACAAAGATCTACTGAAATCTAGAAAATCTATGATGGAAGATTGGTGCTTGAAGCATCAAAAGAGGATGAAGGATCTTGTATTTTGAAAACTAAAAATTGTTGTGTGCCTGCACGTCATGTAAACTTGGGAAAAAATGAGTAGTTATTGAAAACTGTCATAACAATAGGTGGAAAGATGACTACCCTGAGTCATATGAAGAATAAAGAGAAAAGTTACAGTCAAGTGAAGGAAGATATCCAGTCAGATGAAATCCAAAGGATAAGCCAAAAGGAGGATGTCAAAGGAATTATTGAGATCAAAGAAGTGTTTGGAAAGGAAGAGATCCATTCATACGAATATGGAACAAAGAGTTTTCTTAGGAAAACTGATGAAGCTAATACAAACCAAGTGGAGAATCTTATGGTGTGTTCAGGAAGTGGGAGTCAACTGGAAGAGTTGATGATGAAATTATTTGAGGAGAACTTGGTGTTTCATATTTTTGAAACTAATATTTTGTGTGTAAATGCGGGATACACTGAAGTAAGGAAACTGTTTAGTGTTGCCATAAGGGAAAGGAAAAGTAAAGATATGGTTTTTCAGAAGTTAGAGGAAGGAAATTCACATAATCTTGTGATGCATAGGAAAGAGAAGTTGTTAAACATAGTTGTAGTAAATTATGCAAATATTGGACAATTATTGAAGACTGAAGCCAAAGGAGAACAACTACTAAAGGTTGATATAGAAGACTTTGTAGATATTAAACAATTATTAAAGATTATTGACCTTGAAGAAATCCAGAGTAAAGAAGGACTAAAGACAGATGTTGCAGACAATGAAGTTAGTAAAGATCATGCATAGCTCTTGGCAAAAATTCCAAATGAGATGGAAGATTTGTGGCATGAGTCAAGTCTTTTGGAGAAGAGGCAAGGAAACCAAGCAATAAGTGATCAGACTGCACAACCAAAACTTAATGAGAATGAAGTTGTTATGGATGACAAATATGGAAAAGAAGTTGTTAGAAGTATTGGCATAATAAGGAAACAAGGTAAAGCATTTGTGTTTAATGAATTGATTGATTCTGGTGAAGATTTATATGCAGGAATGAGACAATGTGAAGTGAATTTGAAACAAGGAGTTGATTTGAAGATCAAATCGAAGTAAGGAAGAATGAGATCAAAATGTCTCAGAAAGATGGAATGATGTTGAATTTACATTATGGAATTGTTGAACTGGAGATGAGTTTAAGAGATGATAGTAATAGGATTACTATTGTGCAATAGGGAATTATTGCAGGGGATCAATGGATAAGGCATTCGTACAGGGATTATGATGTTCTTATGCAAGAACACATCCAACTACAGGAGAATAGTATTCATTAGCTGATAAGTGAAGTGGACAAAGAAATTGATGAGTTGTGGGAACTCATACAACAACATTCCAATAAACTAAATAGTGGACAAAAGAAGGAAGGAAGATTGGCTGGAAAGAATGATACGGGTGAACGTAATGGTAAAGTGCAAATTAAAGTGTGGAAGCCTAACATAAATTATGATGATGAGAAAAAAACACTAAGATATATGGAAGAGACATCAATAAACAGTGAGAGCATAGCTAGTGGGGCACTACAGCATAAAGTATGGAGACCTGGAGAACAACAAACAACAACAACAACCAAGGACAGACTACCAAACAAAGTATGGGATTCAGGAGGACACAGATTAGAAGCACATGATCAGGAGATCATGATTATTTTTAACCTTGGGAGTCTTATGAAGGAGCATCTAGGCCTAGCTAGCAATGTGATGGTGTGGCCACATGCTGTGGCTAATGAAATTTTGGAGGAAGAATTGGTTATTTAATTTTATTAGTTGCAAAGTATGTAAGTAGTTAATTATTTCCTAATTCTGAAGAGAATTGGGAAATAAGTGGCATGTGATCCTCCCTGGGTGGAGATCAAGCGAATTAGTTATATTGATTATTTAAGGTAGGAAGTAATTCCTTCATTTGTGGAAGGAGATAGTTAGATAGAACATATCATTTGTGCAAGGAGATAGCTAGATAGAACATATATGTATTTTCCTTCTTTCCTAAAGGAAGGAGGAATAGTGAGATACAATGGACTTGTAAGCCTACGGGTAGATTAGGAACGAGGGCCACTAATTTGAAGAATCAGGCCAAAGAGGAAAGATTCAGGAGAGGATTGAGTAGAGCGAGAGCAAGAATAGCGCGTGGATTGTATTTTGAAAACAAAGATCTTTCATTTGTGTAATCGAGCCAAGGCGAGACTCTGTAATTATTTTATTGTGAATGAATGATGTTGAGTTTATGATTGATTATCGAGCCTGTGGAAACCCTTGTATACTTTCAGATTCTTTGTATTTGGGTCGGGTGATTATCCCTTTGTTTTGTTATGTTTAACGCCTAAATCATATGATTGATAGAAGTCGGGGCCTTTATTTGAAATATCCTTGTTTGATGCCAGGTCGGTGAAGTTTATTACATAGTTTTAGTTCCGCGAGCAAAAATCCCATTTACACTAAGAATTGTCACATAACACAGAACCAGATCCGAAATCCAGATTTGAAATCTTATAAAGGGTGGCTTATATCCATATCGGGTCCGTAAGAATATTGGATCAGTGCTTTAGAGCGAGCAGAGCCTGGCTTGGAGGATTGCGATTATGTGATATGTGATTAAATCATAGCTGTTAGATCGCGATCAACCATGATCATTCGATCGCGAAAGTAGTTTTCTACGGTGCATGGTATTTCGGGTGGTTGAAGAACTGTAAGCGATATTGAATGGCTATCACCCGATCCCATTGAGCCTTCAACATGTAGTAGCGAGGGTGAATAGGGAAACTGATTTATCGGGTGGTTAATCCCTGTGTTAATTATCTGCCTGAAACAGTTGTGAACCATTAGATTGGAAAGTGGAATGAATGGTGGAGATCAACTGATCAGGGATCGATGAATGGAGCGCATAATAGGAATATGATGGACCGAGAGTAGACCCACTGATATATATGAACGCGGATGTAAAATATTTGAGATTCAGATGTATGTGTGGAGCAGGGTTTCCCATGTATTTCCCGCATTTCTATGTATTGGGATAAGAAGTGTTGATTGGGGTTTTAAGGATAAAGTGGAATAAAACACTTCCGATAATGTAATGGGTTATGAAAGCTTAAGTGGTCCTATTTTTAAAGGAAAAGCACCAAACTATGCTTCCGATATATATATGTGGGCATGGATCTTTCAAGGATTATAAGGGTAAAATAGTCCTGAAGTTGTTTAGGGTGTGGCAGCCATATGGTTGCATCACTTGGGAATGGATTTTCCTTTCTTTCCATCAGCTGTAGCTTTTAGGGGCTGCTCATGCTCATCTTCATTAGTTGCTGTGTCCTTGAAAGCGTCAACATTGTTCGCGGGGTGTAGTACCACTTTGAGTGTGACCACGTTGAGGTTGATTGCCCTTTGTAAGCCCAACACAAGTTCTTCGTACTCAACAACGTTGTTTGTGCACTTGAACTTCAAGCAACTTGAAATCATCCATTTTTTGTTGTTTTGGGCGACTAAGATATACTCAGTTCTTGAGCTGTCATGTGACTTTGATCCATCAATATACATGGCTCACAGCTCGCCAATACATGCATGTTTGACATGCTAGTACTGCTGCTAGTACTGCTGCTACTACTACTGCTACTATTGGTAAAATTCACTGTACAAGTTTCATTACCATCATTTTTGCATGGAAGTGTAGGTTTTAACCCCGTATAGAAATTACCTGCATACAAATTCTAAAACATAGAAAATAAACAAGGCAAGAGCATAACACATAAAATACAAATACACAGAGATTTTCCCCTCGATCCCAAAACTAGGACTACCAACTTGATTTTTCATTATATTCCTTTCAATGTTAGAATACATATTTATACATGTTGAAGCATCCAATACCATGGATCGAAAACCATCGCTTCCAAAACCATGTGCGAAAATTCATGCACAAAAACATATGTAGGTCTACCCAACCTAATATAGGGTCCAAAAAAAATAAAATTCTAGGGCACTGCCTCAGACCCCATTGAGTGGAGTTACCTGCACGCCTCAAACCCCTTGTGACTCCCCTCGCTAAGCGATCGAGGCAACAAAGGGGGAGCTCCCACCCCCTTCTAACCCCCAAGTTAACTACGTGGGCTAGTCATGGAAAGAATATAACACAACCCAAAATTCTCCTACTTGTTGTTTTCTTTCCACAGGGGGCCACAAGAGAGCTTAGTCATTTATCCAACCCTCCAACGCCCATTGTTTCTCTACAACAAGAGAACTTCTCAAAGCTCATAGATTTTTTCAATGCATCTACAACATTCTTCAAAGTGTCCACCTTTACCAACAACACCTTTTTGTCTTCTATCATATCCCTCAGAAATTGATATTGAACATCAATTTGATTTGTCTTTGAATGATATGCAGGATTCTTTGACAAGAAAATTTCACTTTGGCTATCACAGTCTATCCTTATAGCTCCCTGTACTAACCCCATACTTGAACACAAACTCTGCAACCAAACTGCTTCCTTGCTTGCATGAGTGGCTGCCATGTATTCTGCCTCTGTAGTTGATAGTGCCATTACAGATTGTTTCTTACTCATTTAACTGACTGCACCTCCAAATAGGTTAAATACATACCCATTTGTAGATTTTCTCTGATCCAAATTTCCAGCCCAGTCTGCATCAAAAAAGCCATGAATATCTGACACTATGTACAATCCTGGCCTTCCTTGGTAGCACAAACCATAATCACTAGTGCCATGCTAATACCTGAAAACCTACTTCACTGTTGTTGAGTGCTCCTTCCCTGGTTTTGACATAAACTTGCTCAATACTCCCACTACATGTACAATGTCTGGTCTAGTACAGACCATCACATACATCGGGCTACCAACTGCACTTGCATATGGAGCACGGGACATGTCCTCTTCCTCTTCTTGTGTCTTGGGACATTGTTCAACAAATAACTTTACACCTACAGGAATAGGAACCTTCACCGGTTTACTATCCTACATATTAAACCTCTCAATATTGTCTTGACATACTTCCTCTGGTTTAACCAGAGCTTCCTCTTTGTCCGATCTCTTTTAATTTCCATGCCCAAAATATAGTTTGCAGCACCAAGATCTTTCATGTTGAATTTGGAGGACAATTGGGTCCTAAAATCTTGGATAATTTCTTTTTTATTTACAACCAGCAACAGATCATCCACATACAAGACGAGATAAATAACACAGTCACCAATTAATTTAAAATACACACAATGATCTGCTTTGCTTCTGGTGAAGCCAAGTCCCCATATAAATTTATCAAATTTCTGATACCACATCCTTGGTGACTGTTTTAACCCAGACAGAGACTTATTTAACTTGCATACCAGTTCTTTCTTACCCTTCACCACAAATCCTTCAGGTTGCTTCATGTAGAACTTCTCTTCCAGATCCCCGTGAAGAAATTTTGTCTTCACGTCCATCTATTCTACCTCAAAATCAAAAGCAGCAACAATAGATAAAACTAATTTAATATATCTTACCTTGAAAACAAGAGAAAAAATATCACCAAAATTAATTCCTAGCACCTGGGAATAACCTTTTTCTACCAACCGAGCTTTTTATTTCTCCACCTTTCCTTCTACATTTGTCTTCTTCTTGAACACCCATTTGCTGCTAATGGGTTTCCTTTCAGTCAGCAAATCCACCAGATCCCACACCTCATTTTTGTGAAAAGATGCCATTTCATCAACCATGGCCTCTTTCAAGAGTTTTCTGTCCTCTGAATCTACTGCTTCCTTCACAATTCTGGGATCATCTTCAGTAATAGATAAATGAAAATTTGAACAAAAAGTAGATGGACTATACCTTTCTATCTACCTTCTTTCTCGAACTGATCTTCTCACACCCAGAAATTGTGGCTCTTCATCTTCTGATTCCTCCTCTGTTGTAGAGTCTGATTCTTCCTCCTGTAGCTCAAAATCTATCTTTTTAGGTTCCTTTGGTTGGACTTCATGTATAATAAAATCTTTCACCTGTATGAACACCATATCTCGACAAATGTCTCTCTTTATGTGATTTACGCCAAAGTTCTACTTATAACCTTCCTTGTTACTAGGTTCCAAAGCTTATAACCCTTTAAACCGTCCTTATACCTAATAAAGACGCACTTTTAAGATTTACTATCCAACTTGGTTCGTTTCTCCTTTGGAGCATGTACATATGCATCACATCCAAATACCCTCAGACATGAAAGAGAGGTTTTCTTACCAATCCATACCTCTTGTGGAGTCTTATCCTCCAATGTTGATGAAGGTGATCTGTTGACCAGGTAACACGCTGTCTCCACTGCCTCTGCCCAGAATTATTGTCCTAACCCGACACCACTGAGCATGCTTCTTGCCCTTTCCATCAACATCTTGTTCATTCTTTCAGAAACTCCATTTTGCTGAGGTGTATATGGATTAGTCTTCTATCGTGCTATACCACACTTCTTATAGAATTCTTCAAATTACTTACTGCAAAACTCTCCACCATTATCTATCCACAACACCTTTATCTTCTTCTTTGTCTGTTTTTCCACCAGAGCCTTAAATTCTTTAAACCTGTCAAAGACTTCAAATTTCCTATTAAGGAAATATATCCATGTATTCTTTGAGAAGTCATATATAAATAATACATAGTACACAAACTTACCCGGTGATGGAACATTCATAGGTCCAAACACATCACTGTACACAAGTTCTAATATATGTTTCACCCTCTTACCATTAGAGGGGAAACTCACCTGATTTTTCTTCCCATATACACAATTTTCACAGAAATCAAAATCCAGAGAGCTATTACTCATACCTTCTATCATACCTTTACCATGAAGTATTCGAAACCCTTCTCTCCAATATGTCCAAGCCTTTGATGCCACAACATGGTCTTCTCTCTAGAGACCATTAGATTTTCTGCTCCACTTTTAGGAACCATAGAACTGTTGCACCCATCAACAACAGTGCAACCTTGCAGCTTGTATAGAGTTCCAATCCGAATTCCCCGCATCAATACCAATGCTCCCCGAACCATCTTGCAGGTGTCCTTATCGAACACTATTTTTACACTTGCATCATCCAACTTGCTTATAGAAATCAGATTTCTAGCCAATGCAGAAATATGTAGAACACTCGGAAGTGTTCTAACCCTTCCACCTTGCAACTTCAAATTTACTTTTCTACGACCAACAATTCTAGCCTTCCTATCATCCCCTAAGAAGACATCACCACCATCGTATTTCTCATACTCGCAGAACCACTCTCTATGGGGAGTGAAGTGAAAGGATGCACTTGAGTCAATCAACCATGCCTCATGATCTACATGTGTACTTGAAGAAGCCAAGTACACATCCTCACCTTCATCTAAGGTGGTTTTCACCTCTGCAGAAGGAGCATCATCAGATCCCTTTCCTTTGTTAGGAGCTTTAGATTTACAGACCCTCTTGTAGTGCCCTTTCTTTTCGCATTTCTAGCACACCACCTTTACAGGTTCTCTTGGAGTTTTAGATCTCCCTCTAGATTTAGATCTCCCACTCGATGACTTATTTTTGTTTATGTTCTAGGAACATCCTCGTATAGACAAGGCATCACCATTCTAGCTCTCCACATTTTTCCATCTCATCTCCTCCTTTAGCAAGGATGAAACTATTTCATCAAACTGCAAGGCAGTTGCATTGCTACCTATTGCAATAACCAGACTATCCCACAAATCTGGTATAGAACAAAACAAACTAATGCAATTATCTTCATCTGAAATTTTAATATCAACAGATGATAACTGACTTACCACAATATTAAACGCATTCAGATGCTTTGTCACCGAGCCTCCATATTTCATCCTCAGGTTATACATCTTTTTCCGCAGGAACATTTTATTCACTAGAGACTTAGATTGGTACAAAGTCCCTAACTTGTCCCACAAAGACTTTGTTGTAGCTCCCCCTGATACATTCAGAAATACTAAATCTGAGGCACACAATCGTATTATGCTCTTTGCCTTCCAATCCAACTTCTTCCATTCTTCATCGGACACTCCCGTTGGTTTAGTACCCAGATCTACCACGATCCACTAATCTTTATCCACCAATAGATCCTCCATCTTTAGTTTCCACAACTCAAAACTCTTACCATTAAATTTCTCGATCTCTATCTTTCCATTGTTCGCCATCTTCTTTCACCACCATAATTTATCTCACAGATCTCCCACTGAACAGGGTCTACCACAGGCCTAAGCTAAACCCCTTAGCAATAAAGGCGTCCCCTTGAAGCCAAAACAACTCCAATACCAAATGTATGTTTTAAACCTGTACAAAAATTACGTAAATATGAATTCTAAAACACAAAAAATAAACAATACGAGAGCATAACACATAAAACACATATACATAGAGATTTTCCCCAGGATCCCAAAACCACGACTGCTAGCTTGATTTTTTCATTATTTTCCTTTCAATGTTACAACACATATTTATACATGTCGAAGCATCTAATACCATGGGCCCAAAACCATCGCATCCAAAACCATGGACCGAAAACCATCGCATCCAAAACCATGTACAAAAATCATGCAAAAAACCATAGGTGGGTCCGCCCAACCTAACATAGTGTCCAAAACCAAAAAAATTCAGGGAATTGCCCCGGACCCCATAAAGTGGGGTTACCTGCACCCCTCAAACCCCCTATGACCCCCCCCCTAATGGAATCGGTGCAACGAAGGGGGGGCTCCGCCCCCCTTCTAACCCCCTGGTCAACTACGTGGGCTAGTCGTGGAAAGAATATAACACAACCCAACAGTTCTGTATGGAGTTTGGTGAAAGGCTATGATACCATGCAACTCTCAACCATCCAAGGTACAAGGAAACAATCTACATGCTACATCATCATACCGTACCTCAAGGGTTCGCAACTACAGGTGGAAGTTGTCCAAATTGTCTTCTTCCTTCACCGTGTTGTTAGGGTTGAACTTGATGTTCATTCTCTCAGCTCACTCTGGAATCTTGTGCAAGACATCTGGGAGAGCCAATGGTCCCTGAGTCATCCATTTTAGATTTGGATCAGCCATCACTTCTTCTTATTTGTCCTCCTCCTCTCTTTCAGAATCTGATGGTTTCAGCTTTAAGTCTGTTGGTTCGCCTCTATTTCCGCCTCCTCCGTTGCCTTCCCCTCCACCTCCTGTACCAGAGTTTGATCCCAAGATCACAAGAGTGGCTTGTTCCCCCTGTCAGAAGATTGGAGGTTCCTCTATGTCTTCAATAGCTTCTGCTAGACCTTCAAGTGTGGCAAGAACTTCTTCTTCCACTGATGATACAGCAACCCATGTGGGAGTGGCGTTTGGCTTCCTTGATGCATATGGAAGGTTTTGTATGCTTGGGATCAGTCCAACTACTTTCATGAACTGGCGGGTGATGGGACGGACGGAGCGAAGGTGATGATACAAAATCTCGTGTTTAGTCCTGGGATGCAAGAAATAACCAACTGCAGAGTCGTACGTAGGTGAGTGGGAGTGCAAGTTACTGCCTTGACCAGATGGTTGATGAATGAGTGTGAGGGGATGTTCAACAATATACAGCTCACTTCCCTCCTTTTAGTATTAAAAATGTTGATGGTGCTAGACCCGCCAACATTCATGGGATCACCCTGGTATGAAGTCCCAACTAGACCTCACATCGTTTGGTGTGGGAGTCCCATCTGATATGATGGCCCGGTTTCCATTATCTTAAATATTTGCCTCAAATCTTTCTTGCAGCACATGAGAGTGGTCTACTTTGTCTTCAAGAAGTGACGTTCATGTGCCTGGTGATCTCTAGTGTCACTTGTGTCCATGGTTCTTTCACTATAGATGGAGAGGGTGGGAGTGAGTCCCAAGTCGGTTGGAAGGAAGCCCTAACTCTGTTAGGAACACACAACACAACAGGATGTGCACAGATTCGGGAAGAACGATCCACACGGATGTGGAAGTCACAACACACAAGGGAAGATAACACGTACAACACTCAGCGGATGAGTTCGTACGAGTGCAACAATTGTCATAACAAATTTTATGTGAAATGTCTGTTTGATGTCCGAGGAGGTAACCCACATAGGTGAGACAACATTAACAACATATACAACACATTTTCATTATTAGATATGCATTACAACAAGTGAATGAGTTAAAGTGTTAAACACAGGTTAAAGCAACATGCATTACAAGTGTTCAAAATTATTCTTACAACAACTACAATACATGTGTGAAAACATGTAGGCCTGTTAGCAGGTTTCTGAATTAAGAGAAAGTTCCAAGACACATCATTACAACATACATAACTAACCCCATGGGTGGGCTGTTGGAGCCACTACTTACTCCTCAAAGAAAATATTACACACTCTCGAGCTTATGTGGGAGGAGTTGAGGTGAAAATTCCTTTCATGTACAAATGAGGGGTTATTTATAGCCAAGGGTGAAACTGACCCTTGTGGTTGTTCGATTACCCTCATGATTGTTTGACTTCCATGAAGTTTTTCTTTACATGACTCTTTGTACAACAAGTGGGTCTCTTGGACATCCACGTTCATTAAATTGATTGACAGTATGGCCCATAGTGGAGATTTGGATGACATGAAGCATGACATGACTTGACATGATATTGTTGGTACATCCGTGTTGCTGTTGGTGTGCATGTCTAGCTATTGTGCTACTGGGTGATGGATGTCCTCATGGTGTGTCACAACTTCACCTCCACATCTCAAAGTGTGCGGAGTCTTTGATGGTCGTTTATTCACTTGATGTTTCTTTTGCACGTTGCTCCTTTCTTGTATGTTGGAAGGCTTGACAGCTTCGTCTGTTTGTGAAAGATGCATGTTCGTTCATCCGTCCATCCATGAGAACATCTTGCATGTTTTCTCGTTCGTCCATCCATGAACATATATTTGCATGATCATCCATTCGTGAGTACATCCCTTTACATGCATCATTTGTTCATCCTTTGGTGAACCTGTCCTTCTACATGTTCTCCCTTCATTCATCCCATTTGTCGTCGTGCCATGTTTGTTTATGTACCTGTACCTACAGTCACTCATGACGAGACAACAGCAAATCCAAAGCCACCTAATATATCATGATACATGATCATTTCAGATGCAGGTGACTGAGAGAGGCAACATGGTTGCGAGGTGGGAAGGAGGCTCCGGGAACTGCTGATGAAAACTGCACAAAAGTCATTGGGTGATGAAGATGGGAAATACGGATTGGCAATGACTGTCTATGGGGTCTACCTTGTTAGTGTCGATATCTTCATCCCTCCGTCAGTGATCAAATTCTCTTGTTGCATTGCATATTAGGTGTCTTGCTCAGTCAGTTGCATTCCATTAGGATCATGGATCATCTAACAGTAGTGGCTTGTTATACATTTTCCCTCATGTCCTTTACCTGTTGGCCCATTTCCATCCATTTAGATCATCTGCAGTCATTCTTTGTCTTTGAATTTGCAAGAGTCATTTTAGGGTTTCAGTCCCATTAGGTCTAGGGTTTCGTCAAAACAGTCTTCAAATGTTCAACAATGGTTAGCAGGCACATGAGGAGGTTGAATAAAGTTCTAGTACAAATAAATTTCATAATCACATGCTCAAAAATGTATTTTTCCTCAAAACCCTATTTTGAGGAAAAACTAAGTAATACATGTTTTCATGTATAAGATTTAGTGTAATTTCAATTTTTCATATGTAACAGCTTCAGTGGTAACCCTAGTCATCTTCCCAAGCTTTAGCATCTTCATCACCTGCAATGTAAACAAAAAGTTAAGTCATTCAGTTCATAAAAGGCAAAATAAAGCAAATTGCCTAAAAACAGAGTTTGAAAGGAAATTGTCAAATGTAAACATTACAAAAGTGGGTTTTATGAGTGAAAAATTAAAGTTTCTTGTATATAAGCCATTTCTTGTGTTTAGAAAACTCATTTGCATCCAAAAGAGCAAGAGAAACTTAGAGCAAGGTTTTGGTAGGAAAATTGCAACAAATAGTTCCAGATTCAGGGGCGTGGCGCATAGGGCTGGCACGACACATTCTGCCGCTCTCCACAGTGCAAAAAATACACTAGCGTGGTGCATAGAGCAGGTGTGGCCCATTGGGTTTGTGGTGCGACGCATAGAGCTGCAAGCCGTTTTCACCCACGATATTCATCCAAATGCTAAATTCGCTTGGTTTCCACCTATACAAAGTAAGTCAAACAATCTTCCAATGCCAATGAATGTGTGCCTTAAGATGTTTATGATGATTTAGTGAAAAAAATTTCAAACCCTACCTCGCAATTTTTTCTCAAAAAACAATTGCTTAGGGTTTGCAGTTTGTGTTTTCGTTGCCAAATCCACTCCATCACTCCCTCCCCTTTGATTCCCTGATTTGTTTTCTAGTTTCATCAACTCATTCCCTAATCCCTATATTCGTAAATTCACTAACCCAATATTTCTAATTCTCATTATCCCAAACCCTAGCTACAAATTCCTAAACCCTAATTGCTATCCCAAAGTCTAATTACTGTCCCTAAAACCCTTCTATTCCCCAAAATCCTATCAGCAACATTCCCAAAACCCCTCTTACCCTCTCCCTTCATAGTCCCTCATACATTTTCATACATTTGGCAGCAAAATTTAAGACACCTTAAATCTCTTCATACTCATCTAAGAGAAACTCAAACATTTGGCAAACATGGAATCTGATCCTTCCTATGACCGAGATGAGGAGACACACAGTGATTCTCCTACAGAAATGCATGCACCAAGGAGACCTCAGAAGGGTGGTAAACGTATACGAGAGGAGCCTACTTCACTTGCCGAGCTGTAGGGCTACCCTCTTGCTGTCACATGCTTTCAACACCAATCCTGTTATCAGTTCTGTGAGATGGTAGAAAGAGTCCAGTACCATCATGAGTTGGCTGGGTTGTTTGTGCTCCATCTTCATAATGGCCAAGTCACTCTAGCAGGTGTGATATTCACCTTGACTCTGGAGTCTATTTCTCTAGCAACTGGCATTCCAAATGTCAGTGAGTAGTGGAATAAAAGGAAACAGATTGACAGAGAACATTATGAGCCTTACATCAAGGCTGGTTATCAGAGTAATCTCAGCAGATTTTTTCCCTTCCGATATCTAAAGGACACTTATGCTCCCTTGATGAAACTCATAAATAAGTATTTCAGCTGTGAGGGCCGGTTTTCTCACCTATATGCCTATCATATCAGATTTTTGATGCACTTTACTAGGGTGAGAATGATGAATAACCCCTACTTCATGTGCTGAAATATTGAGAAGATGACCACCTTAGTGCAAAGGAAGACTCCTTAGTAGCAGTATAACAACATATATCATTTTGCACTAATTAAAATTGTGGTCTTGCATCAACTTGGTTTACAGAACATCTCATGGGAGGATTTCATTTCACATGAGGTCTTCACAGGTCCTCAAGTACCTCCAGCAGCTTTTCATGAGACAGGTGGACCTTCACATCAACAGGAGATTCATGAGACACAAACTGCTAGTGTGCCAGTGTTCTACCAAAAGGGCACTAGAAGGTTGTTTGCAGCAGCAAAGCGAGTATTATCTCCACCAGGGGTGGAAAGGGTCTCACTTCCTTTATCATCAGAGAAAGTACAGGACAAGGGCAAGTGGTCATTACATGATGAGGGGCCTTCAAGAGAGCAGGAGACGAATTTCATTCTCATTCAGGATGATGACATTGATTTGGGCCCACAAAGCTCAAGGCTTAAGGAGATAATTCAGGAGCAACAGGCAGACATTAATGATTTGTCCCTTAACCTTGAGAGAGCTAAATGGATAATCAAATACCTGGAGCAAGGAAACAAGCAGCTAGAGGATCAGTAAACGATTATGGAGCTTCAAAACATACGAGAAAACCGGCAAGCTGCTAAAAGGAGGAAAGTGAAGCTCACACCACTTGAGCAAGAAATCAATGTTGATCGTGAGTCTTGGCTTGAGAAAGCAAATATCCACTTAGAAAAGTTTCTAAAGAAGGACAATAGGGAGAAAAAAATGTCGAGGCACATGGCCTACCGTTACTTGGCGAGAAATAAAAGTTGCAAGGCAAGAATTAGGAACTTGAAGGCCAAGTTGAAGAAAGCATCGAAGAAGTGAAAAGAGAAAGACAGAGTTCAGATCTTGGAGAAGGCTTCCTTGAACCAACACAACACTTAATGGAGGACACTTAGCCCAAATTTCAAAATAATTGGGACACTTTTTGAAATTTTGGAAATTTTGGCGCAAAAAACAGGGGTTTTTGCCCAATGCGTCGCGCTACTTGGCGCTCACTTTTTGATGGAGACCTCCTTTTGAGGAAAACTCAGCATTTCTAGATTTTTTTATGAAAAATTATGCATGCCTACCAATGGCCAAGAAATTTTGACAGGTTTTGAGCTTCCAAAAATGTCAAAAACACCTAAAAAAAATGACCTTTCTGCCCCTTTTTGGACACACAGGAAGCAGTGTTGGGAGAACTCAGTTTTGGAGGGGAAAATGAAGGAACAATTCAAACCTTTCACTTGTTTGGGAAAGTAGACAAGTAGAACTTTCCAACAAGCACAATTGTAGAAAATTTTGACACCGGTAAGGCCTCCAAAAGTAGCTGCAAAAAGGTGCTACGCATAGGGAAATTAGCACGATGCATTGGGGAAAGTTTGCCCAATTTTACCAAAAATACTTTGTTTTTTGCCTAGTTTCTTGACAGTTTGACTTTTCTCTTTCTAAATGTCAAACTCATAATGTAATTTAATGTAATTTGATGTATATTGATGTAATTATGTTAAATTTTCACTTATAGAGGTAGATTCATCCATGAAAAGGTAGTTTGCAACTGAATGAATCAGTTCCCTAGTTTTTAGAGGCATGTTGTTCCACTGCCTACTTTTTAGTTCTTAGTTTAGAATTTGTTGGAACAACTCCTAAACTCATGAGCTCGACCCCTAGAGGCTAGGATGATTTTTTTTTTCTCCTATATCTTGTGATTTTTCAGTCATTAGCATGGTTGGACTTTTGAGAAAGCTTGGAGCTTCATTGTATACACATTTTAGCAGTTTGGCTAAGGAATAGACCAGGGTTTGCAGCACTTTATGGGATTCATGTGGCATCTTGCTTTGGTATTGTGTTTCCTTATGTAATTGTATGTTTACATGTGTTTTATGTATGCCATAATCTTTCTTTTGCTTCATCTTAACTAAATCAAACAAGGATAAAGGTAGAATCCATTGAAATTGTAGTGCACTACCTAGGGTTTGTTTAGTTATTTATGTTTTCAGCTATTTGAAGAGGATACCTAAGACTTTCTTGCCCTCTTCAACTCCTTACCTGTCTAAAATCTCTCCATCTCATTCAAGTTGAAGTACAAAATCATTTGCCTATCTTTCCCCATAGAGATCTCTGCAAAACTGAGCCTCATTCCCTAGACCCAAATCTGCCTTCCACATTTGAGCCAACACAACATCACCAAATTAAATCAAGCTCTTTTTCACACATACCTAGCCTAAAATCAGTCTTCACATCAGTCATCTCAAGCCTCATTGATCATATTTTGCTAAGATTGACAAGGAAAGAGCCCTCTCCTGACCTGGTAGGGCTAGCTACTAGGTTAAGCATGGTTTGATGTTATCCTAGATCCTACCTTTCTTATCTTGAGGTAGATTTAGGCACCAACATACCTCAACTGGAGGACAAAACTGCGCAGCTTTTGAGAGGAACAGTCCGGGCTAGGGGAAGGCTGGGTAGGAAAAATCTGCACAATTTCTTAAATGAGCGGGCAGCTGGAGCTTGGTAGCAAAAACTGTGCAATTCTTGGACAAAAGTGGCAGTCAAATATTGCGAGCTGCTGGCACGAAAAACTATATTGATGCTGGGAGGTTGGCCTACTAATCACCTCTGCTTAGTTTTTGAGCTAGCAGACTGCTGGGACGAAGAGGGTTTGCTCATGAAAACTACACAATTTTCTTGGTGAGCCGCTGGTCGACGATCAAGAGGCCTGGCTGGAAAAATGACACAATTTTCTAAGGGAGATAGGGATGTGCAATGGGTGTCTATCTGGCCTATCTGCAGAATTTTCCCAATCTCCGGAGCGGGCATGGTCTACAGCCTCTGCTCAATTTTTTAGGGGGCTCAGTCCCGAGGTGGTTGTCAGGTCAAACTATCTGGTTGACCAGCATGAAGGTTGATTGATTTTCTTGTAGATAGCGTAGCTTGAAATGGTTTTCTTAGTTCTTTTGCATTGTTCTGTGGACAATCAATCGAGTTGATAGTGGGGTGATGGTCCGAGTGTCAGAGGGAAGTTGGTCGTCAAAACTTTAGCAAAATGACAAAGTGTGTGAACGAGTGAAATATGCATATGTGATGTTGCAAACACACACTTACATGATGTGACGATGAGGTGACTCAAACCATCCAGACACACATGGTCAACATGACTAACCGATGATGTGAGTGACAAGTGAGAAACTTGTGATTGATCGTTGGTCGACAGTGACAATGCTCACACGACAATGTATGTGACTCCATGTGTGAGTGTGAGAGATGTTTACATATTGAACACAACATATTCACACGAAGAGAAGACCTTGAGCATGACTAGGACATCATTGCAAGCATGATATTGACCTCAACATGCAAAACCTTGGGTGAAATGATCAATCAAGGTGGGAGCGAAGACTCACATGAGCTCACAGAGTGAACTCGAGTGTGTGCAATCATCAAATGAAACTCTCAAGGGAGGCTCCGAAATTAAATGCGGGCCAAAATTTTGGAGGGTGGTTGTAACCACTACAACAATACCATATTTTATAATGCCATTTTAACTTATGATTGTTTTAGACATCTACACCAAATTATAAGATTCATTTAAATTCAAAATGTACCATGTTTTGTGATTTGAAATTTCACTAGATTCATTTTAAATAACTTGACAAAAAAACTTTAAACGAAGCCTAAGAATCATCTACTAACATTATAAGAATGATCATGAAAAATGTACCAACTAAATATAAAATTCCTTTCATTTCTACATATTAATTAACTTAAATATGTAAAACCTTTAAGCATCAAACCATGCATCATGCAATTTGTACCATGTTTTATAATGCAATTTTATAAAACGTTTTCTATCAACCGACATCCATAGTAGTCATTCTATACATGAATGCAAAATGTATACCATATTTTATAATGCAATTTTAAGTTATGATTTTTTTAGACATCTATACCAAATTATAACATTCATTCAAATGCAAAATGTATGATGTTTTGTAATTTTCAATTTTACTAGATTCATTTTTAATAACTTGACAAAACAACTTTAAACAAAACCTAAGAATCATATATTAACATTATAAGAAGTATAATGCAAAATGTACCAACCAAATGAAAATTTAATCTCATTTCTACAGATTAATGCACTTAAATATGTAAACCTTTAAGCATCAAACCATGCATCATGCAAATTGTATCATATTTTATAATGCAATTTTAACTTATGATTGTTTTAGACATCTACACCAAATTGTAAGATTCATTCAAATGCAAAATGTACCATGCTTTGTGATTTGCAATTTCGCTAGATTCATTTTAAATAACTTGACAAAAAACTTTATACGAAACCTAAGAATCATCTACTAACATTATAAGAATGATCATGAAAAATGTACCAACTAAATGTAATATTCCTTTCATTTCTACATATTAATTAAGTTAAATATGTAAAACATTTAAGCATCAAACCATGCATCATGCAAATTGTACCATGTTTTATAATGCAATTTTATAAAATGTTTACATGAAAAACTTTACATTAAAAGTTATCTATCAATTGTCATCCATAGTAGCCATTCTATACGTGAATGCAAAATGTATACCATATCTTTGTTATAGCTCCAAATCTCACTCTTATGGTTTGTGATGCTGCACTCATGGCCTAGGGCAACCCCTCCTTCCAGACCTGGTCCTAAAATTTAAAAAACGGTGTTTTGTCCCTTATAAGCGACATTGCCCTGAGTTAAACACGTGTAAACGCGGGTCTGTGTATACCCAACCCGCGTATATGTATTAAAACACTTAAAAAAATATAAACTCCTTATTTTCGGGTGGAGATTGCGGGTTTTACCTGCTGATCACCTGTTAGTGCTCGTGGCCCAACTGTTCCCAACCAACTCACAACTAAAAAACTACTTTGGGAGAGGTATAAAAAGACCTCAAAGGGAAGGCCTAAGGGAGGAGAGAAGAGAGAGAAAGGTTATTATGCTGAGATTTTTCCCCTGACCAGGTCTGAAGTCCCTTGTGCCTTCTACACTTCCTCCATTTGTACAAGAAACCCTTGTTTCCTTGTGTGTTGATGTTCATCCACCATTTATGACATCATGGAGTAAGTCATGGAAGGAGTTTGTTAAAGGCTTGAGGCTGGAACGGATCTGGAAGGAAGCTTTGCTTGGAGCCTGCTGAAGGTGACTCAGGTGAAATTATTCCTTTTTATGTACTTTATTTGTCTATAATAAAGGAAACACATGTCTTGATATAAATCTTCTTTATGATTATGATATTCATGTTTAGAATTCATATGTAAATGGTTGTTTGGATTTCATAACTAAATACCTTTGTTTATAACATGAAGATGGTTTCTTTATAAGGTTTTGTCCATATACTACTGTTTTCTTTGGAATTGGTTGTTTTGCAGGACAAAAGAGAAGAAGGGAACTCCAAGAAGGGTTTGGACCCTAAGGGCCGTCTCAAACGTAGGACCTAAGGTATGTCCCCTTTACAATAGAATTTGCTTATAATAGCATAATGGTTGTGTGAATGTGTGTTCCTTTGAATAGATAACTTTCAGTCTGCTAGGGTTTCAACCCAAAAAGCCCTAGGGGAACATTCCCTCCATCAGAATTGGCGACTCCACTGGGGACAACAATCTTGTTGTTCTTAGTTTGGGTGTTTTCAAGCCAATCAGGGCTCAACTGCCTTGTCTGCTTGCTGTTATTGTCTGGTATGTTCTTGAATTTGAAGTTTTGTCAGTTTCTTCAGTTTGTTTTTTATTTTTCTTGAAACGTTTTATATACGCTGTTTTTCTTAGTTACATAAGCGTATGTACGCATGTTTCTTTAAGTGAACCTGTGTATATGCAGGTTTCCTTAGTTACAGTAGCATATACACACAATCTATACATAAGTACAGTCTCGTATATCTTGCAATTTTCAAGATTTGTAAATCTTTTTGTCTCTGAAGGTCTGTCTGGTAGTTTGAGTCAGTCTGAAATAGTCATTTTCCAGTATCAGGTGTTCTTTTTACAGCGAACATCTTGTTTCGAATTGTCTCTGATTATAAGGAGTATTGGTCTTGTTTTTTGTTATTGCAAGCGTCATATTTTCTTGTTCAAGAACGCAAGATTTCTTGTTTGGAATCTTGGCTGCTCTGATTCATCAAGGTAGGGAGATTGATCTCAATCTTCGTGTCAAATCTTGCTTTTGGTGACTTTTTGTTTTCTCGACAAAACCGCTTTTGTGATCATCCGCTTCTTTGTTCCATGAATGTTTTTGATTGACACTTTCTTGAAATTTGTCTTTTTGATATTTTTGGTTACTGTTGCCAAGGCTTTCATTACTGCTATTGATTGTTAAGAGCATCCTTAAACACATCTATTTTTGTTGAGTTTTCATCCATTGTGTGGTGTCAATTTGCGAAAGTGTTTGTTGCCTATTCTTCAATCACAAGTTTTAGTGTTGTTGAGAGCATTTTTGAAAAGACTTTTTTGTTGTTGCGTTTGAAGAAAATCTTTTTGAAAAACATAGTTTTGCTTTCTTGAACTTGGTTTTCATTTGGTTTCCTTTTAGTGAATGAAAGTGCTTTATGTTTGTCTTAGAACTTGTTTTTAGTGTTTAGACGAAATGAATGATAGCATCTCATATTCCATCTAGACATTTTAAGTGGCAAGATAAAGATTGACAAGCAAGCAACTTTCATTTTTTGTTTTAGAGTAGTTTCGAATCTTGCATCGGCATATATTTGTCGCATTAGGATAGATTTACATACCCTTTTAGGCATACATAGCTTTGTTAGCTTTTGTGAGTGTGAAGCGTGAATTAATGAAAAGAAAAGAAACATTTGTTTTATTAGAAGTTCCTCTGAACCCTATAGAAATTTCTCTTCATCAAAAAACGAAAAAAGTGCATGTGCATGTAGTTAAGTTTTTATTAATTTCTTTTGCGTCAAAAAACACCACTAGTTTCACTTCCGTTACCTTATGACTTAAAGAACAGCCTATTTTAAAATCAAGTGCTAACTAAAATTCACTAGAACTTTTTGTTTAAGTCAGTTACACCAACAAGTTTAGGATTTTAGGGCCTTGGATTAGGCGAGTGGAGAGTTAACTCTCCAAGGCCATTTAAACATCAAACGTAGGAGTCTGAATAGCGAGTGAAAATCCAATAGCGTTAGGAAGACCAGAAAGCTTCGGATCTAGGAGTTAAGCACGAGGGCCTGTGAAGACAGGGAAGCGAGATACCCCCTCTCCTACTTGTCCGAACTTACCTCACGACTGTTCTACCTGGCTTCTGTGACGATTTGGTATCCATAGTTGCTACTCCTAGGGATCTACACAGGTGGCTGCGGAGGGGAATCCCGTGGCACCTGAGGTCGACGTTTCATCACTCTCGAGAGTACTACTGGAGGGCACCCTTGCGAAGCTTGGGGGCTTGCACCGGTGCAGGCTATTGTTAGGAGGTCAACGTAACTTCCTTTGATACCTTCGCTGATAGGACTGGGCGCTCATCATCCCAGACTATCTTCAGAAGGCCCCTTAATTCAATTTCTTGTATTTTGGTGTCCGGTCCTAATCACCCGGAGCAGAAATACTTGGAAGTTGTTTGACTGGCTGTTATCTTTAGGGACTTTATAGTGTGTGCTCTGTGCTCTTAGTTGGCCTAGCTTTCAATTTTTTGAGTCTTTAGTTAGATCATAACAAAAAATTCAAAGTGGCTGACCGATCTCCCAGACGGTCTCGAATACTTCGTGGTCTTTCACCACCAAGTTTAGAGCCTTCTCCTAGAAGGTGCAGAGGTAATACTACTGGTGGGTTTCGTCCCACGGCAGTTGACGCATCGGGGATTGATCCTCCTCTCGGGGGCATTAGTGTTCAAGCAAGGCCTGGCACTTCCGAACAAGAGAGGGACACTCCAGTCCTTTCTTGAGTTCTCTTTCAAGTGGAGAATAACATAGAGGTAGAAGAACTCTCAGAGTCGTTAGCGGCTCCGAATTCTCCACTACCATCTAGTCATCTAGACGTATTACAATACGTTGGGATTCCGACGCATAAACCGTCAAGTCCAGGTTACGCTACACGCTTACCATCGATGACCACTACTGGAAGCATGGCTTCTACATGTGCTACGACTATGAAAACTCCAACATCGGTGCAAGGGGGAGGAACGATTTCCATATCCTCTGCTTCCTTGTTTGGATCTTTTGCTAGCACATCTTTAGTTGTGTCTACCTCCATTCCGTCCACAAGTGGAAATGCCCAAACAAATGCTTTTGTTACTGGATTCTTCCCATTTGGCACCCACTCACAAGGTATTCCATCTGTTCTGTTTAGTGCTGCTATGTCCATGATGGGCGGATCGGCTTCATTCCAGGGTTTTCCTTTCAGAAGTGGTCGTATACCACATTCCAACCCGACGATAGGGTCCATGCCTTTTTCTTCTGTAGGACAAAGCAGTAATCCTTTCGAAGGTTTGACTAACCCTGGGGTTAGTGGCGTAGGAACTGGGAATCCGTTTATCAGCCAACAAGGGAATAGGCCATACTCCACGGTTAGTTCATTTCAAAGTATTCCTCCCTTAGCTTCGGCTTGGAATCCGTATAAGGGGTTATCAACTCCTTATAATCCTTTAGGAGGAAACTTTGCTGGTTATGGAGGCTTTGCGGCTGGAGTTGGTCAAACTCCAAATTTTAATGGATCACAAGGCTTACCTTTTGGTTCAGCCGGTTCTATTGGTTACTTCAGGCAACCTGGTGCCTTCCAAAATCCAGGCCAATCTTTTCAGAACTTTGGGAGTTCCGCCCAGTCAGGGTGGAATCCCCAAGGTCCTCCTAGGCTTCCGTTTCTGGCAACTTTGAACTTGCCAGATCTCACTAAGTTAACAAACGATCCACTCAAGTACAATCCAGCCTGGCCTCCGGTCCCAACCAAACTCCCTTCGGACATTCCAAAATTCGAAGGGAAGAGTGGTGAGGACCCAGGCGACCATGTAACCACATTCCATTTGTGGTGCTCATCTAACTCCCTTATCAATGACTCGATCAGGTTGAGAATTTTTCAACGCACCTTTACTGGTAATGCGACCAAATGGTATATAGAGTTGCCAGGGGGTAGCTTTACATCTTTCGCTGACTTAGCCAATATTTTCTTAAATCATTTCCAGTTGCCTGTCCGTTATGATGCTGGAACTGAACTTCTGGCCACTTTTTGTCAGGATAAGGAAACTCACATTTCTAACCATATTCAGGAATGGAGAAGGAGAAAGAGGCTCATTAAAGCCGAAATCCCTCTGGAGTACCATCTCGAATTGTTTTTGAAATCTTTACAACCCGAGATCTCCAAGGATGTCTCCATGTCTAGAGTCTATTCTGAGGAACAAGCCATTTTTAGGACCCAGCAATTAGAATTGATCTACTCTCAGTCTGGGATCCTATAAAAGTACTTGCCAGATGCTCCTGGGTCTAAGGTTGACATAGCTAAGTCGAACCCAGGTCCCCACGCGGATGGTATCGTTGGGTCAGTAGACACAACTACCGTGAACTTGTTGAACCAATTGCAGCAGTTGTCCTTACAAACTACTTCTAACAACCAAGTCACATCATCTAATCCCCCGGCTTCCCAAACTTCTTCAATTAATGCCGTCCAATCTGATAACTCCAAAGGAAATCAAAATTCCAATGGAAAAAAGGAAGGACAATGTAAGAAAAAGAACCAGGATGGGAAGCCTAATGCAAATAAATCCGGCAACAACACTAGTGGTGGTAGAAATGAGTCTAGAAAGAAAGTCAAGTCTCCATGAAAGTTGTGCAGTGGAGACCATTTAACTCATCTCTTCCCTAAGATTGAAGATGCTCAGTGCTTGTTAGGACAGCAAGGGACTTCTAGTTCTCAGGCTGTGTTAACAAACCCTTTTTCCAAGGGCAGCAACTTCTTGCTGGCGCGAGTTCAAATCCTAGTACCTCCGCAGGGGGCAACCAGAAAGGGGAAAAATCATCGAATGCTTTCATGATGGGTTCTAACATCCATGTGACTACTCGGTCACGTGATTATGGTGAAGCCGAAACTTCTAAGGACAAGACTATTCCCGGAAATACCGACCTTCATATTGAGCGACCCCCTGTTGAGACTATACCACGGATACCGAAAGGTTCCACTAAATGCGCGAATATTAATCCTAATCCCTGGGCTGCCCAAAATTACTCCATTGCGGAGGATCTGGCTCAGAGCCCATGTGCCATGTCCTCTTTAGAGGTTCTCCAGTCATGTCTCGCTCAGCGAAGTGCTTTAGTTTCCGCGATTGGAGGAGTGGATCCAACTAACTCTTTAGTGCTCACTTTTGACATGTTAAATGTCAAAAAGCAACTCCCTCATCATATGGCTTTCTCAATAAAGTCTACATACCAGAAAATCAACATTTTTCGTACCGTTATAGATGAAGGAGCTTCCACATGCGTCATGTCGATGTCATGCTGGAAGGCTATTGGATCACCTTCAGTTGTTCCTTCACCCACCGTCTTGACTGCATTTGATGGTCATTCTCGTAAGCCCCATGGGATTATCCCGACCTTTCCTATATGTGTTGGGGGTAAGGTCATCAATATTGAAGTCAAAGTCATAGATGCTAACCTAGACTATAATCTCCTATTAGGAAGGAACTGGGTATACGAAATGGACGCCGTTGTTTTGACTCTGTTTCGTGTCATTTGCTTTCCTCATGAGGGGAAAATCGTTAAGGTTGATCAAATGGATTATTGTCCAGTCAATCCTCAAGCAAGCTCTGACTCTACTATTCCTTTAGTGGATAACCCCCCCCCCCCCCCTACTGAGAATTTAGGAGTGGGAATGTATTCCTCATTGATGGGTACCTTTGATCTTCCCTCTCCTTTCGCTAAAATCAATGCCATTTCATCATCTAAGGAGTCTCCTCGAGAAGAGTTCTTTCGAACTCGTTATTTTTCAGACCCTTGGACCTTTCCTTCACCTACGATCACATTAGTTGAAGGACAAGTGAATGCAATGGAATTCCCTATATCTCCAACTGAGCTTAGATACCAGTCTATCGTAGACTCTGTAGACAACCACTCTGCTCCTTTTTCCGAAGAGGAGTTAGATGGTGATGTGGCCCGGACTTGGAGCCTTGATTCTACCTCTGCCTTGGACTGCTTAGATTCAGTTTTACCTTCTGAAGAAGCAATCCTCAAAGTAATGATGGGTATAGATCGACCTTGGGAAGACTTACACCATCGTTCATACTTTCTTCCTCCATTGCAGGAAGTAGAATCTAGATTCTCTGAGCTCTTCACTAGCGATCTTTGTACGGTGTCAAACCCTTTGGCTCTAGCACACATTCGTGCCGAAGGTAATATGTCGATGATTTTAAAAATGATACCTATAAACATCTCTAGAGACCCTAACGTGATCAAGAATCTCTTCATCGGAATTAAATGCTCCCCTGAAGAAATTAAAATTTACACCTACCTATTTAAGGAATTTCGAGATGTATTTGCTTGGTCTTATGAGGAAATGCCTGGCATTGATCCTTCTATAGTTCAACATGAGATCAAGATGTATGAGAACGCCA
The DNA here is from genome assembly GCA_031772625.1 of Pinus tabuliformis. Classification (NCBI taxonomy): domain Eukaryota; kingdom Viridiplantae; phylum Streptophyta; class Pinopsida; order Pinales; family Pinaceae; genus Pinus; species Pinus tabuliformis. The sequence goes on along the minus strand of CM062807.1, from coordinate 1,279,730,351 downwards.
AACTGGTTCGTCGAAGGCTTCGGTCGGTTAACCCTAGGAAAGCAGTAGCTATCAAAGCTGAAGTTGAGAAGCTGCTAAAGGCGGGTTTCATATACCCTGTTCCTCTTACTGATTGGGTTTCTAATCCAGTCCCTGTGGATAAAAAGCAAGGAACAATCCGAGTATGCATAGATTTTAGGGACATAAACCAGGCTTGTCCAAAAGATAATTACCCCACGCCATCCATTGATTAGATTATTGACGAGTGTGCGGGTAATGAGATTTTTTCCTTCATGGATGGTTTTTCGGGTTATAATCAAATTTCTATCCGTCCTGAAGATCAACATAAGACAACCTTTATATGTCCCTTGGGTACCTTTGCATATAGAAAGATGCCTTTTGGTCTTAAAAATGTTGGAGCCACCTTTCAGCGAGCCGTGTCATATGCTTTCCATGACATCAAACATTTCATCGAGGCATAGTTGGATGATCTCGTTGCTCGTTCTTGAAAGAGAACTGATCACCCTAGTCATCTTCGATTGGTTTTCGAGCGATGTCGTTTTTATAAAATCCGGTTGAATCCCAAAAAGTGCATTTTCGTGGTTACGTCTGGTCGGTTGTTAGGGTTCATCGTGTCCAATGAAGGGATTCGGGTTGATCCCTTCAAGGTTGAGGCAATAGTTCAGTTGCCTCCCCCGTCCTCGATTCGACAACTTCAAAGTCTTCAAGGGAAGGCTAATTTCTTAAGATGATTTATAGCAAACTATGCCGAGATCACTAAAGGGTTCATGCGTTTGCTACGGAAAGGAGTTCCATTTGTATGGGATGACTTTGCGCAGCAATCATTTGATGCTTTGAAAAAGGCATTAGTCTCTGCCCCACTTTTGAGTCCACCAGATTATGGTAGAGACTTCCTTTTATATCTCGCTGCAGCAGAATCAACCATTGGTATGGTTCTCGTTCAGGAGGACGATGCTCTCACCGAGCATGTGATTTATTATTTGAGCCGAGGCTTAATAGGTCCTGAACTTAGCTATTCTCCGGTTGAGAAGTTGGCCTTGGCAGCTATCCATGCTGTCCAGCGTCTCCGTAATTATATCCTGCTACGCAAAACTTTTTCTTAGCGGCAGTCAATCCATTTCAATTTTTCCTCAGTAGGCGAGTGATTGGTGGCAAATATAATCGATGGATAGTCATTTTGCAAGAATTTGATCTTGAGTTCTTGTCTGCAAAGTCTAAGAAATCCATGGTTTTTGCGGAGCTAATTTACGAGCTACCTTGTGGAGAGGATACTGTTTATGAGGAAAGTTTTCCCAACGAACATTTATTCCTCATCTCTTCACTCGACCCTTGGTATGGAGATATCATTGTCTATCTCCAGACTTCGAAGTTTCCCTCTACTTCCTCCAAGGATGAACGTCGAAAATTACGTCACCTGGCTAAAAACTATGTTATCATTAGTGACACATTATACCGTCGAGGTGTTGATTCAATCCTTCAACGGTGTTTAACCTTAGAGGAAGCAGAGTCAGTGCTCAATGACTGCTCAGTGGAGCTTGTGGTGGTCATCTATCAGGGCTTGCTACAGCCCAGCGCATCTTATGTGCCGGCTATTTTTGGCCTTCACTCTTTAAAGACTGTGTGGAAGTGGTCAAACACTGTCACCCTTGTCAAATTTTTACTCGGAAGATGCGCGTGCATCCAACTCCTCTTTTTCCTGTTGTCACTGTCGGTCCCTTTACTAAGTGGGGTATTGATTTTACGACTTGTAATCCACCTTCAGTGGCGAATCACAGGTACATTATCGTGGCTGTAGACTACTTTACGAACTGGGCTGAGGCCATGCCTACTTACAAGAACGATAGTGACATGGCAACATTGTTTCTTTTCAATCAGGTTATCTCAAGATTCGGTATCCCGAGAGAGATTGTCACTGATCATGGCAGTCATTTCCAGAATCAACTGATGTCTGAATTGGCTCTCAAATTAGGTTTTCGGCAGGAGCATTCGTCTCCTTATTATCCTCAGGCCAATGGACAGGTCGAGGTAGTCAATAAAACTCTTAAGACGATCCTCCAATGGATAATCGACAAAAATCGATCCAATTGGCACGTTATGTTGTATTCAGCTCTTTGGGCATACTGAACCTCCGTGAAAACGGCTACTGGTTTTACACCTTTTCAGTTGTTTTATGGGATGGAATATGTCTTTCCGATTGAATGTGAAATTCCATCTCTTAAATTAGTTGTTGAGCTCCTTCCAGAGACTTCGAGTCTCACAGAGCGCCTACTTCACTTGGAACATCTCGATGAGCAGCATCGAGATGCTGCCACGGTGAATGAGGCTCATAAGAAAAGGGTTAAAATGCAGTATGATAAATCTGTCCATCCTCGAGTCTTTTCTGAAGGTGATCTTGTCCTGGTCTATGACCAAGATAAAGACAACTTGGGGGCGGGCAAGTTTAAGCCTATGTGGTACGGTCCTTTCATTATTAAACGAGTTTTAGAAAAAGGGTCATATGAGTTAATTGATTTTGAGGGAAACAAGCTGGTGGAGCCCCGAAACGGGCTCTACTTCAAGAAGTACTTTGCTTAGTTTTGGCCACGCAATGGCTTCTTTGTACTTTATGTATATTTGTACATATATCATTGAGAGTTTTTTGATATCAACACTTTTTGGTCTGCTGTGGCAGGTGTTGATGGATGACTTGGTCTATTTTGGGTTCGCTGATGGTGCTAGTCGGCACACTCAGAATCTTGCTTCCGCAGCTTGGGTACTCTATTGTCCAACTGGTCAATTGATGGTATCAAGAGGCGTATGCATCGGTCCTACATCAAACAATATGGCTGAGTATACTGCCGTTGTAAATTTATTATCCGAGGCAATCTCTCATGGGATCGACTCGTTGGTAGTGTATCTTGATTCTAAATTTATAGTGTATCAATTAAATAACATTTATCGGGTAAGGGATCCATCTTTATATTTCCAGTATTTAAGGGTGAGGTTGTTGAAAATATCATTTACTTATATTAATTATTTTCACATTCCAAGATCTCATAATTGGTTAGTTTATTCTATCGCTAATCAGGCATTAGACTGGCACATCAATCATTCATCATAATAAAATCAAGCATAAAAAATTCAAACTGTATATATATATATATATATATATATATATATATATATATATATATATATATATATATATATATATCATAAAGCGTCTCGAGTTTACATATGTGTGTCCAAAAATATACAAAATTGGGACTGAAATGCCCTTACGATATGGACATTATAAAAATAGGATAATAGTATCAACATGAACTCTTAAAAAAAAACTAACATCTCTCAACCTATCTTGAACAAAACCTGAAACTAGGACCATGATATCATCAAATTTTTCATTCAACAAAGGAGTTAACTACAAATGGTGAACATATGGTACATGTGTGTTAGATTATATCTGAAAAAATTAACAAAACGTATGTGAATCAAAATTAACACATTCATTACATTACATTAAAATATCCACCCTAACCATTAACACATACTGATCCCACACACTCTTCCTCATGACCAGTTAGGTATTTCCAACCATTACAACAACCCTTTTCATATGATTTAATCTCCTCAATATCCATATTATCTATCTCCTCATCTATTTTATATATAAAATTAGCATGTGCATTATCTCGTCCTTTTCATCGATTTAGATCGATATCAATTCCAGTCAATGTAGTCTGGATGTTGTCTATAATGGCATCCCTTCCATCTAAACCAATTTGAGAAGTGGAATCCATATCCAACCACAAAGTTAGCAGACGAGGAGATTGGTGTACCAAAGGTGGCATAGGGAGAGTGACACAGGAGGTTGATCAAAATTTGTGGTAGTCTTAAAAATAGACTATTGGCTACTTTATAACCAATCAGATGCATTCCAGTAGATTTTGTACATGGCTTACTTTATCTTGAGGGTCCCATTTTTCTCCTAAACACATCGGTCTCACGTTGACTTTCCATTTTTAAACAGGCACTTCACTCTACACCATTGATCTCCTCTCTCCAAATCTAATGGTCATCACTCACCTCAATCAACAAAAAAATTCGGTGATCCTCCACCGTTGATCAAAGTGGACTTGATCCAATGGTTAACAATGATATCGGGTGAGCCACTTACAAGAGGATTACCCACATGATAAAGTAGTTTTCTCTCTCCACCTGAGTGCTACGTGTCGGTTGGTTAATGGCATCGGGTGACCACCCTGAATTACCACTTACCACTTTTCCTGTACCCGATAACCCCATTTGCTGATAAAACCTGCTTTTCCAATACAACCCATGTGCATTAAATCAAACTTAAATAAAGCACTTAATAAATGTTTTAGCACTTAATTCCAAGATTACCCATTAACACTAAATGACAGTGATTAATGATAAACACATAAACACTAAGATTTATAATTAAAGTGTGAAAACAAAGAAAATACCTGGTTACTTTTCAGAACGTAGATACACAAAGGTAAACAAGAGTTTGCACCAATAATTAACACATAGATGCAAACTGAATCAATTTCTTCAATATAATAGAAGTTGTAGAGTCTTGCCCCCCTCAGCTCAATTACAACAATTTATTTAGCCTCTTTCTCAATCTCAAAACCCTATCTATCACTCCAACTCTCGCCTCTCACTCAATTCTCAATCATATCAGCTAATACCTTTCCATTACATTTTCTTCTCTTTCATGAGTCAATTACTATTCTAACTGCATTAACAACTCGATCTCTATTTTAATCAATATAACAATCAAATCTCTATTTTTAAGCTCTATTACACACCTATGCTAACAACTTATCCCTTAGTCTAAAATAATACAATTTTCTAATTATTACAATAATGAAGTAAAGATTATTTTTGAGAGATCCAACCCTCTCTACCAAAAGTATCTTTTGACCTCTCACGTCAATGAAATTCAACTCATTTAGCCACAACATGTGAACAAACCATCACATTACTGGCTAATTCCAAATTCTCCTGCATCAGACACCCTGGGAAGAAAAGAATCATCCCTCAGACTTTCAAGATTTACTCCATACTTCTGTAGATCTACAGTTGTCAAACAACTAACATCCTCCACTGGTTTTCCTTTCCATTTGACTAGATATTGAAAATAAGCTTGTCTTTTGGTTCTTTTGGATACTCTTTTCTCCAAAACAGCTTCCACCTCTTTCTTAACTGTCATTGGCATTTTTTCTTCCCAATTCAAAGTTGAATTTCATCTTATGTATTTTCATTTTGTTGCTCTATCTCTGTCTCTTTGTATGGATACAAATCTGCAACATTGAAGATAGGTGATATTCCAATCCCGTCTGGCAATTCAATTTCATAAGCATTAGTTGAAAACTTTCTTACAATTTTACTTGGTCCTATCTTTTTCATTTTTATCTTATTGTAAGTCTTAGAAGGAATTTTTTCTTTCCTCAAATACACCATCACTAAATCTCCCACTTGGAATTCTTTCTCTCTTCTTTTCATATCAGCTCTTTCTTTGTATTTGCCACTGCTTTCCTGCAATCTAGCTTTGATATTTTCTTGTAGTATCTGCATTTTCTTTGCGAACTCTTCAGTGTTTGCACTTCTTGTCTCCTGTTTACCAAAATTTCTAAGCTCATACAGACCTCTTGGATTCATTCCAAAAACAATCTGAAATGGACTTATTCAGTTACTTCGGTTTGGAGTGGCATTATAAGCAAACTCAGCCTGAGCGAGTGTTAAATCCCACTATTTCGGATTTTGATACACTAAACTTCTCAATATGTTTCCCAAGCTTCTATTTACCACTTTGTTCTGTCCATCTATTTGAGGATGGTATGTTGAATTGAAACTGAGGTTAGCACCTTGTTTCTTCCAAAGAGTTCTCCAGAAATGCCCTACAAACTTTGTAACTCTAATTAGACACAATACTTATAGGCAATCCATGTAATCTCACAATTTTTGAAAAAGAATAGTTTAGCAATATGTGTTGCATCACTAGTCTTCTTACATGCAATGAAATATTCCATCCTGGAAAATATATCTACCACAACGTAAATGGAATCATTCCCTCTTTCAGTTTTAGGTAACCCCAAAAGAAAATCCATGCTAACTACATCCCATGGTCGGCGTGGTATTAGAAATGGCTGGTAAAATCATGTATTCTGGCTTCCCCCTTTAGCATGTTGACATATCCTGCACTTCTCAACAAATCTCTTAACATAAGTCTGCACCTTTGGCCAATAGTAAAAATTATTTACCCGAGCAAAGGTTTTTTCTTGTCCAAAGTGACCAGATAATCCTCCACTGTGTTTCTCCTTTCTTATGTTTTCCCTCATAGAACATTTGGGAATGCACAACTTGTTACCTTTAAAGAATAAACCTCCTTGGATAAGATAATCTAACCACTAACCTCTGTTAGGAACTATTGTATTTTGTACTGCGGTATAAATATTTTTGAAATCTGCATCATCTTTATACATTTCAATCATTTCATCAATCCTACAACACCAAATTTTAATTCTTGGACAACAAAATTTACCCTACTTAAAGCATCAACAACTTTGTTCAACTTACCACTTGTGTGTTTTATCATAAAAGTAAAGCTCTGCAAAAACTGTACCCACTTAGCATGTTTCTAGTTCAATTTTGGTTGGTTGTTTATGAACTATAATGCATGATTGTCAGAATACAACATAAACTCCTTTGGTAGCAAATAATGTCTCCATTTTTTTAAGGCTTATACAATAGCATAAAATTCTTTATCATAAGAAGAATATTGCTTCTTAGATTCATTTAATTTCTCACTGAAGTATGCTATTGGTCTCTATTCCTGACTCAAAACTGCTCAAATTGAAATTCCACTAGCATTTGTTTCAACTTGAAATACTTTTTCAAAATCAGGTAATGCTAGAATTGGTTTCTCTATGATTTTCCTCCTCAGCAACTTAAAATTCCTGTCTATTGCTTCTGTCCACTTGAATGGTTGATTAGTCTCCTTGATTGTTTCAAGAATTGGTGCACAAATCTGACTAAAACCTCTGATAAATTTCCTATAAAAACTTACAAGACCGTGAACACTTCTTACCTCAAATATATTCCTTGGAATAGGCCAGTTCCAAATTGCTTGGACTTTCTCTGGATCCATTTTCAACCCTTCTTTAGAAACTACAAATTCCAAGTAAATTAATTATTCTTTCATGAAACTACATTTCTTCAGATTTATCAGTAGTTTCTCTTTCTGCAGAGTTCTTAAAACCAATTTAATGTGCTCTAGATGTTCTTATTTACTTCTACTAAAAACTAGAATATCATCAAGATAAACAATAACAAACTTGCCTGCATATTCCTTCAAGACTTGATTCATCAATCTCATGAACGTGCTAGGTGCATTAGTGAGTCCAAAAGGCATCACTAACCACTCATACAACCCACTGTTTGTTTTAAATTCAGTATTCCATTCATCTCCTTCTCTAATTCTTATTTGATGATATCCACTCTTCAAATATATTTTAGTAAAATAATTTGACCCACTCAAACAATCCACCAAATAATCGATGTGTGGTAAAGGAAACCTATACCTGATAGTGATACTGTTTATGGCTCTGGAATCTGTACACATACGCCATTCACCTCCTTTCTTTGGACTAAGTACTGTTGGTACAACATATGGACTAAGACTCTCTCTGATTAGTCCCTTATCCATCAGTTCTTGCACTTATTTTCCAACTTCTTCATTCTCTTGAGGAGTTATTCTGTATGTTGCTTTGTTTGGAAACATTTCTCCTGGTATTAGATCAATATGATGAATAATACTCCTGATTGGTGGCAATGCATTTGGAAAATAACCCACAATAATATCAACAAAATCATTCAACAAAGTTTTCATTTCTTTAGGTAAATCATATAATTTTGTGGAAGTTAAAATTACCTTAGGTATCCCTATGACAGAAAAATGAATTTCTTCACCTTTTCCAACCTCTTGCAACAACTTCTTTCCACTCATAAGCATAACATTGTTTCCAGGTGCTCCTTTGTCAGCTTCATCCTTCAATGGCAACAATGTATGTTTATTTCCATCCTTCTCTAGAGTATAAGTATTTTTCCTGAATAGATTTCTGATCAAACTGCCAAGGTCTTCCCAGCAATACATGGAATACATCCATTAGCACTACATCACACAATATCACATCTTTATAAGTACCAATCTATATCTCTACCTTGCATTGTTATGTCACAGTAATCTGATGTCCTTTCTGCAGCCATGACACTTTGTGAGTAGGGTGTATTGTCTTCACTAATCCTAGCTTGTCCACCATCTCTGTAGAAACAAGGTTATCAGTGCTTCCATTGTCAATTATGACTTTACAACATTTACCTTTGGATTTGCATGTAGTTTTGAATAAACTCTTCCTCTGAGCTGGTTCTCTAGTCTCTTTCTCTACCTTAAGCAATACCCTTTTCAACAACAGGAATTCTCCTACTTCAAGGCATTCTTCCTTTTCTATAATTTGAGGTGTTTCTTCCTTTGCCTCAGCCACATTCACATTCCTCTGACTTGTTGTACTATGAGAACAGTCCCATGATCCATGTCCCCACTCCACATGTGTAACACCAAATATCTCTTCATCGACCTCTTCCTCTGGGTGCAAACCTTCCTCTATTAAAATCTCCCCTTTGTGGTGGTCTACTTCTTGAACTTCTTGCTCCACTTTGATGTTGTTGAAACCTTGGTCTAGTAGTTCCTCTACCCCTTACTGAACTTTTCCCTCTATTCCTTTGATTTTTTTTCTCAACATCTTCTCTTCTGCCTTCAAACCTACTTGATAGGCATCTTCAATGGTCTTTAGACTCAACAAGCTGATCTCATCATGTATGTCATATCTTAAGCCATTGATATATCTGGCTACCTTCTCCATGTCATCCTTTGCATGTCCTACTCTAATACTCAATCTATAAAACTCTTCTGTATATTCCTTAACAGACAGACATTCCTTTTTGCCTTAAATTCTGTAATTGTTTGAGAAGATTTAACTGATAATATTTTTGCATATATTTATCTTTCATTTTACTCACTATTTTATCCCATTGCTTGATCTTGGAATTTCCTTTTGTTGTTCTGTATGTTTTTAGTTCATCCCACCAAATAGCTGCATTCCCCTTCAATCTAGTAACTACAAATTTCACCTTCTTTTTGTCATCAACCTCCACATATTCAAAATATTTGTCCAATAAACTGATCCAATCCATTAGCTCTTCCGTATTGAGGCTCCCTTCATACACAGGCATTTCCACCATTGGTTTTCCACCTACTTTAGCCAACATGTTGATAACTTTGGTAGTTTCATTTTCCTCTTCTTCTTCTTCCTCAGAAGATTATTCTGCAGCACTGGTAACTCCTTCATTGGGTGTTCTCCTCTGAGTAGTCTCCATTGTGTCCATCCTTTTACACAAAGTCCGGATCTCCTACAGCAGAACTGCATTTTCTTCAAGTCTTCCTCGGCCTATGCCAGCTCCCCTCCTTGATGGCATGTTTATTGCATTCAAACTCATCTCTATGCTCTGATACCAAAACGACGCAAGAGGTTGATCAAAATAAGGTGGTAGTCTTAAAAATAGACTATTGGTTACTTTATAGCCAATCACATGCGTTTGGGCAGATTTTGTACGTGGCTTACTTTATCTTGAGGGTCCCATTTTTCTCCTAAACATGTCAATCTCACGTTGACTTTCCCTTTTTAAACAGGTGCTTCACTATTTGTCGTTGATCTCCTCTCTCCAGATCTAATGTTCATCACTCACCTCGATCAATAAAACAATTCAATGATCCTCCATTGTTGATCAAAGCGCACGGGTGAGCCACTTAAACGAGGATTACCCGCCTGATAAAGCGGTTTTCTCTCTCCACATGAGAGCAACGCGTCAGTTGGTTAATGGAATCGGGTGACCATCTCGAATTACCACTTACCACTTTTCATTCACCCGATAACCCCATTCATTAATAAAACCAACTTTTCCAATACAACCCATGTGCATTAAATCAAACTTAAATAAAGCGCTTAATAAATGTTTTAGCACTTAATTCCAAGATTACCAATTAACACTAAATGACCGCAATTAATTATAAACACATAAGCACTGAGATTTACAATTAAAGTGTGAAAATAGAGAAAATACCCAGTTAAGTTTCAGAATGCAGATACAAAGAGATAAACGAGAGTCTACACTAGGAATTAACACAGATGCACACTGAATCAATTTCTTCAATATAATAGAAGTTATAGAGTCTTCGCCCTCTCAACTCAATTACAAAAATTTATTTGACCTTTGTCTCAATCTCAAAACCCTATCTATCACTCCAATTCTCACCTCTCACTCAATTCTCAATCATCTCAGTTAATCCCTTTCCATTACATTTTCTTATCTTCTATGAGTCAAATCCTATTCTAACTGCACTAACAACTCGATCTCTATTTTAATCAATCTAACAATCAAATCTTTGTTTTTAAGCTCTATTACACACTTATTCTAACAAATTATCCCTTAGTCTAAAATATACAATTTTCTAATTATTACAATAATGAAGTAAATATCACTTTTTAGCGATCCAACTCTTTCTACCAAAACTGACTTTTGACCACTTAGGTCAATGAATCTCAACACATTTAGCCACAACATGTGAACAAACCATCACATTGTTGGCTAAGTCCATATGATCTTGCATCAGAGAGTCAATTCAGTATCTCGTAATGCAGCTTTACTTTCATATAGCTGACCTCTACTAGTACCATAAAATTCGTATGGAAGGTCATTATAATCAGGTCTCATACACAAAAATAATTCTTCATAAAATAATTTTATAAAATAAATTGGGACCTCATCATTCCATGTCAGCTCTCCATAGGCTGCACGGAACCTATCATACAAATGGTTGGCTACAATAAGGTGCTTGAAATATTGCACCATGAACATCTTTCTTTTCGACCCTTCTCTAAAATTAAACATAGATTTTTCATTTTATTTTGTAACCCTTTTACTCACCTCGACCCATTTATCGGTGTTACTACTTTCTTTCTATGCCTCATCATATCTATAAAGAAATTAGTGGCTAGCCCAAGATTCTTGTAAATATCAAGAAATGAGCTTAGAGAATCCACAACCATTCTTGTAAATATAAAGAAATGAGCTTTGTCGACTCTCTACAGGGAGCTCCAAACTCCCAAGATATTTCCTCAATTTTGAATAATGACCTATGCACCTATGTAACATACATTTTTGTGGGTTTGTTTTCCAAGAAAGTTCATCAGGAATATTAGATGGATAAGTTGTAGTTGGTGTATGGTCTTCTTCTTCAAATTCCCTGCTTCGCTTACGTTTACTTTGAGTAATATTTTCACCCCGTGCATCAATATAATTACACAAGTATAAAAACATGTGAAAAAATTTCATACGCATGCAATATGGACATGTACACATATATTTACATACAATTCATTTACATGTAAAAATTTGTTTTAACATAATTTTTTTTATATAAAATTTTCCAAAAGGATGAGGATCATGATGATCTGATTGAGATTGATGACCACTCGGAGATGGTTGAGCACCATCATGACCACCCGAAGATGTTTGAGCACCATCACACCCAAGTACATGAGTTAATTGAGCTTGTTGACCACTGGGAGAATGATAACGACCCTCACGTGACGACATAGTGAGACAAGCTTCTAAAAAAATAGAAAATCAATTCAATAGATATGTATACATATGATTCTACCTACTTATCATTTAAGTAAATTCACATAAACATATATATACCACACCACAATGATGTGAGTGATGGCCCTCCATTGATTGAATATATGCTCTCTTTGACCTACTTTGACATGTTCCTAAGAAAATGAAATTTATTATAAATTAATAAAGCTAAACTGAAAAGAAATAAATTTCATATGTATGTACATATGATTATATTCAAATTTCAGTTAAAAAATTGCACATAAACATATATATACCACGATCATGATGTAACAAACGATGTACTTGCCGTGATTCATTTGATAATCCCCTTGATCCATGACCTCCCCCTCTAGTAGATGCATGAGACTCAATTGATGCTCACCTCGAAGAATCAAGTGGCAAATTCTCATCCATGATATATATATCTATCTATCTATCTATCTATCTATCTATCTATCTATATATATATATATATATATATATATATATATATATATATATATATATATATATATATATATATACACACACAATTTTACCTCATGCATTTACAAAGCTTTAAAATTGCTATTTAAAAAGACCAAGAATTAAGAAAATTGATGTAACCCTTCATGTTACATCATGCATTTAAAAATCTTAAAATTCCTATTTAAAAAGATCAAGAATTCAGAAGAATGATGTAACTATTAGAGGGTTTCTTCAAACTTATTTGTTGTAAATTCTTCATTTAAAATATACTCAAGACTAAAAACAAAAATGTGGACGTGAACATTTTGAAAATTAAATACAAAATTTTCTAAAACATGTCAAGTTAACCAAGTTGTGCTTGCATAGTGTGGGCATGCTTAGTATAGAATTGAAGAAAAGACATGGCCATTAAAAAAAACACATTTATAACTAAAAAACACACACATATCAAAGATATTTTACAATGTCTATCAATATATTTTGATGGAGAGATTCGTAATACCAATTCATTTTTCACACACAAATCATGAATTGGCATTGCCCCATACAATAGATCACTAGACATCCTATTAACATTTGCACAATGTCTTATGATAAATGATTGAAATTGACTAACAATATTTTTTTCTTCTCTATGCAATTGTTTTAACCTCTTCTTTTTAACTTGGTACACAACTTTCATCTAGTTGCACACAAGTTTTGAATTGGTGAAGACTACAATTCCATTAGATCCATACTCCCTAGCTATTCCTAAGCCTTCTATCAGTGCAATATAATATTCTTCATTGTTTGTTGTTCTTCCAGGTACATTCATTTTCCTTTTGAGGACATTGTTCATCACAATATTGCATAGCACATAAGTAATCACTACTTGCCCTGGATTGGGATAACAAGAAACTTCTATGCATAATGTCCATTTTTCAACCATGTTTAATGGGTTTTCTTATCACTGTAAAAAAAAAAAATTCAATAAAATGAATTTAATATATTTATTTATTGCATATGCATTACTTTATGGGAGAATTATAATAAATAAATGCCTATTGTGATTGAATAATGGAATACTACAAGGATTTAGCCTCGCTTTAGGATCATCTTCTATGTTCTCCTTCAGAATTTATACATGTGATTGATAGTTTCATCAAGCAATTATAAATTATGATGTTAGGAATTTATTGATTTTAGGAACTAGGTCTCTATAAAATCATTGTTTAAATGCATATGTGACAAATTATTTACACCAAGGGTGCATGAAGACTTATTATCATTGCCATTCCTCCCTCTGGTTACTCTGCATAAGTTGATGGGAAACACTTGCAATGATGAATATAATGATGATTTTTGTTTCTTTAAATTAGAATAATGTATTCTTATTATGAAGGATGATTCCCAAACTTCCTAGCCTTCTAATGAATTTATTGACATATATGAGAAGTTCTTTGACATCATATAGCATCCGAGTGCATATGGTAATATTCTGCATTTTGGGTTGCTTTCCCTTCCCTTTCTCTTCACTAATTTTAATCGTAAATTTATTTTGCAATGTTTTTTCAATATCTTCTTCCACTTTAAATATAAAAAAACTGTATATCTAAAAACTTCCCAAGGATATTCATACTCATCACGCAGTTCAATAAATAATTCTTGAGACTATCATTGACTTCATAATCTAAATCTAACTAGAGACTTCTGATTCTAGTTGACATTATTTCTAGATATATTTATGAAACATTAACATTATATATATATATATATATATATATATATATATATATATATTAAAAAGAAGGTAGAGCAAGAAATATATTTTGGTAGATTTCCCTTCATTAATATTCAAATATTTTCGTTGAGAAATCTTAAATGAGTTACATTTTAATTGGTCGAAATATCAGATGAATATATTCAGATGATGAGAAATGCTACAGAAAATTGATGAGAAATGCTGAAGATAAGCCAAACAACCCATTTTTATCCTTTTCTTTCCATGATCATTGCAAGATGGAGTAGAAAGAATGTTTGGATAATGGTCACTATGGGTGTTACTCCTTTCTAGTGGAGCAAGCCCAGCTGGAAGAAAGCATGGAGGACTGTTGGGTTCTATTCATGCTAATGCTAGCATTTGTTGTAAACGTGGCTGCAAATTCTGAAGGTGGCCAACAAACCCAACTCCTCCTGTTATTTGTTTTTCTATGTTATGGCCTAAATAGATATACAGTGCATTTGTTTTTTTAATTTAATTATGTAATTCAACCAATTTGGAGGACTTCGTCCTAGAATAGCTGCTATGAATGTTTAGGCCTTGTACATATTTGTGTTGGGATTTTTACAAATTAGTGATCATAGGTGTGTTTGCAGGTGATGCTCTCTATGCTCTCAGAAGAAACTTGCATGAGCCAGGGAATGTGTTGTAGAATGGGATCCAACTTTGGTGAATCCTTGCATAGTTACCAAGTTCGAATTAGATACGATAAAAATTCGGATGAAAATTTTTCAATTCAATATTATACATATTAAACATACTTCTTTCCTGTAACAACAATGCTTTATGTTCATTTTTTTCTTATTCATTTGGAAATTTAAATAATTCTAATAATTTTAATCAATATAAATAGTTTTAAAATTACAATTTACCAAGGAAAACCACACTTTTCCTCTAAATTTTTCCTGCTTTTCAAAACTCAAAACTTCAATATAAAATCCCTTCTTAATTTCTTTTTTAATTAATACATACTTTAAAAACTAAATATTAGAAACTTATTTATGTAAAATTCCTAGCTGATATAAACATATTTAAATTATTTTTATAGAAATTGCTAACCTTCACAGTTCATGCTCAAATTCTTTCTTTTCTCATTTTTTGAGCCTTCTCAACCTTTCAATGCAACTGAAATTGAAAAATAGAAATTTTCCTCAGTGAAATTCTTTCTTTTCTCATTTTCTGAGGCTTCTCAACCTAACTGAAATGGAAAAATAGAAAATTTCCCTAGTGACAATTAGTTGTTGTTTCCTACTATGAATTTACAGTAGATAAGGTTGAAAGATATACACGTTGAGCTTCCAAAATATATTTATTTATTCAAGCATCAAATTCAAAATTAACCATATAAATAATATCATTGCAGATATTTCAGTGGTTGAAGATAGATGAAAAACAAACCTTAAAAGAGATGAAAAAGACAAACCTTAAAAATAAACTTGTGAAAAACAAAAACTATTAACCATATTTTCTTTCATCCATGTGGTTATCAAAATGAATATCTGTCGAATTATTCGACGTACAAATCAGATTGTCGAATTTCCATATTTTTTTCTCTAATTCACATAAATTTGGTAACTGTGAATCCTTGCACTTGGTTCCACATTACATGTGATAGGGATAACCGTGTTACTAGACTATAAGTTAATGAAATAAAGAACTCTATTTTATTACATTTCTTTTGGATTAGCAAGTTAACTTTTTTCTATATTGTTGCTCCTAGAAAGACAGAAAAGTTCGAGAATTATATGTTGTTGGATATTATATTTTTTGTGATACAGATAGGCAGGAAATTGATCGAGTATAGAAGGAAAAGGTATGGAGTCCCAAGGAAAAGAAAATCAGAATTTATTTAAGAATTTTTTATTATATTATAAAGAAAATATGTGTCTGAGCATATGAGCTAAAGTTATGTGTTGTCATAATAATTATTCCTTCCTTCACCCTACAGACTTATCGAATGAAGGAAAGACTTGAGGGATAAATAGGAGAGTTAGTGCCTCACTATCGAGTAGTAGCCCAATTGTTCGGCTCAGTCCCTGAAAACTCATACAGAACAATTCTACTTTTGGCTCAAACAGGTTGTGGAAAAAAAGAAAGGAAAACAAATTTCAAATTTCTTGAAAGTCCATATAAGGGTTTTGGGGGAAAAGATAACCTTAAATGAATTGTTTTGTAATTTTTCAAGAAACAAAGAAAAGCAACAATTTTCATTATATTAGAAAGCATTAACTTTTGCCAACATCAAAAAGGAAATTTTGTTTTAATAGCTACTTCTCTAATCGATAGTTAAATTCAGTTTACAAAGTTTCTATTGATATCGTCTGAATAATGACAAAAAAAAATGGAAATGTTTGTGTGAGAAAAAGAATAATTGTATCAATTTTCATTATTCTTACACACAAAAATCCTACACAAAAACCAACAAAAAGTTAAAAATCCACAAAGAAACATAAAAAATATGGAAAAACAACAAACCATGCACATATGCGTACATACGCAATATTTTCCTCCGACGCACCGATGGGCTAGCTGAAATAGCAACACAATAATAATATTGCTCAAAGTAATAACAATAACAAACTAACAACGTAGAAAATTCTACAATGACATCGGGGACCTCATATATATAGACGCTTTTTTGGCTGGAAAACTAGTTCGGTCGAATACATAGTATGACTGAATTATTTGTTTGATCGAAATCAATAGTTCAACCGAACTATCCTATTGCTATTTTTTTCACCTTTGACAAAAAATCCATTTAACGGTTGTCATTCGTCTAAGTGACCAATTTTTTCTCCGAACATTAGTATAATATTTTTGCCGAATAAATATAGAAAATTCAGGCAAAGAAAATTTTGGTTTGGTCGAAAATTTGAGATTGTGAATTTGTTGGGGGCATTTATCACAAAAGTGTAACCGAGCTTCACATTTTCACCCTAAAGTATTTTAAATAGTAAAACTTTATTCACTATTTCATTATTTTCCCCAATATTTCAAGGGAGTTATTTGCAAGAGAGACATACCAGGAGCACTATGCAACAGTAGAATAATTTTGAGTAGGACAACTATTCAGAAGATCACACGCTAAAAGGTATTGTGATTCACTTAAAACTATACAAACTAAAAAAATTAAATTTTATTGTTTATTTTACTAATAATTGTTTTTACAATTTTTGCTAGGGTTTAATTAAAAGAGGGATAATTTGCAAGAGAGACATATTGGGAGCACTGTGGAGTAGCAAAATATTTTGGAACTGTGGAAAGATCAAATTTTGAAGGTATGGTTATTCACTCAAAACCCGAGATAGAAAAAATTATTAATTTGACTATTTTTTTGTTTACAATTTCTATTAGATTTATTCACAATTCATTAATAAATTAAAAAAAAACACCTCTATAATGAAAAAAATTCTATTAATTTTACGATCTTTCTTCCTATTTAAATTTTATTAGAATTCAAAAAAAAAAAAAAAAATCATTGCTTACCTTAAAACGTTGCTTCTTCTTACTTATGTGACTTGGGAATTTCACCTTAATGTTTAACTGCTTCTACCACTTCACAATTAGGGTTTTTCATTTTAGGCATTTTATATTTAATGATTTGTGTACTTACTATATATAGGGCATTTGAAATGTAAAGTTGGGGGATCACTTATTGAATTATATCAAAACCTAGTCGGCCTTGTTCGATATAAAAAAAAAAAACATATATATGTTTCGTGGTGTGCTAATGTAATATAATACACCGATGCACTCAGTGTAATACAATGCACCAATATATTATAACACTATTGGCTATTTTCAGTCCATTCATCAATTCTCCCCGTCTAATATAACACACCAACGTGCCTCTGCCAAATAGCCATGTCAGCTTTAAAAAAAATGGATCAGCCATTTAATTATTCGACACCCTATGTAATCCAATGTACCAGTGTTGTTGGTGCTTCTATCACACCGAATCTTGTCATTATTGTCCGTTGTTACAAAATATAATTTGTTTATTGGTGCACCGAGTGTAATATAACACATCAACTCACCTTTGCCAAATAACACTCTTAAGTTAATTGTATTTAATTTTTATGTGTTCATTTTTTACTGTGATGGTGGTGCCTTTATTGTCACAAATTGTGCCATCGTAATTTAAATTTATTCAAAAAGTTAATTTTCACTGTCATTGCTTAACAATTAAACACCCAGTGCATTTAAAAGATTAAACACACTGTGGCATTTGGTTCAAATAATTGCACTAGTTACCAAAGCTCTTTTTTGATGAAATTTATTTTCTTTATGTATAGAATTTATTTAATGGCTTTTGTATTGAACGATATAGGTTGTAAATTGATACGAAAAATGTCTAAAAAGGCGTCAAGTAACAAAAATGTTTATCGACATAATGACAACACATTGAAAAAAGTAGGGAAGGAAATTTGTTTGTAAATTCTTTACAAAATTAATATAGTTTAACTATATGTAAGTTTCAATTATATTCATTGGTTAGTGTGTGTCACCTAGAGCCACAAAATAAAAAAAAGGTCGATAATATTATTTCTAATCTAAGTGTAGAAGAGCGTAAAAACCTCATAGGAAAATTGCAAAAGGATGAATGAGATGAATGAAATATGAGTTTTCTTTTTCATTCATAATATACTTAAGAATATTAGGTAACATGTTTGAAACAATATATTAATGCATATATGTTCAATGTTCTACTTGAAGAAACAATGAAGGAAAATATCAATGTCGTTCTAAGAAAAAAAATTATAGTACATGTAAATGATGATGAATTGGTCCTTAGCTCATCTAGAGTGGTGCTAGAGGTTAATGAAAGGGGGGGATTTTTTAACAAAACTATGAGGGATCTAGTGGAATGAACGTATAGATGTACTTTCCACATACAATACAAAAATAAATCCAATGATTCTAGGAACCAAATTATAACTAGACTAGCTGAAGTGTTTCTAGAGAAATGGCCAATGAGACCTATCGGACTTGCAATAGAAAAAACATACAAGAAAAAGGAATAATTCAAAAGGTAATATTCCTAATTAAAATGATTTTCTATAATTATATGTATACATCACTACAAACCATTCATTTATTAATATCATTTTTTTATATTTAGTTTTCATATATAAATATAAAAATAGTTTATTACTTTTTTCAGGAAGATTATGAAAATCCCAAATGATCAACGAGTTGATATTTGAAACATGTCAGTAGGAATGTCAAAAAAAAATATACAAAGAGATGGTCAAATAAATGGACATAACTGTATCATGTGAAGAGTGATCTCAACAACAATGTGCTTCAAATGTATGTAATCATGACTAACTTTGTATAGATGAAAAGGTAATTTAGCATTAAATATTAATTTTCAAGTATTTTCATGCAGAATAGAAAACAAAATAGAACTCATTCAGCGCATAAATAAGTACGTCAAGGAAGAAAAGGGTTGATATCAAAGTGTGTGAGTAATTGTTAATGTTTCCTTATAACTAATCAAGGTTTCATTTTTATATATTTTAAGTTGTTTTACAACAACCATCCTTGAATGTCTTCAAATAGGTGCTAACATACAAAGAAGAACAATGAATTGTTTGACATTGCGTTAAATATGGGTTGTGAGTATATTTTGGCATATCAAAAATTAATTATGGAATATGTAAGTATCTATGTTGTTTTACTTTCGTGATTTTATAATTAATAGAACAAAAAATCCTTTATATTAAATCTATGATTTATAATGGGGCTTACATGTAGGAAACAAAGTATGGAATTACACCAGTAGAAGACTTGTTGCAATAGGGCATGAGACTTGGTTTTGAAACCATGTGCACAGTTTATGAGTCACTTCTTGTTATGGTACATTGTTATTGAATTTACATTGATGTATTTATTTATTTCAATTTTCATTATTCTCACCAATGCAGATACACTCATTATACTTTATTTGTATGTTTGGAGATCAAACAAGATCGAGAAGACAAAAACAATAAATGCAATCAACAAAAAATTCCTCCAAATACCCCAAGTCATGGAAGTAGATCGACTGCAGATAATAGTTCCAACGAAGAATGGTGATCTATTTGGATATCAATGCAACTTGCTATAATTTTTGAAATAATTGTCTATGAAAATTAGACATTTTGTTTAATGTAATGGACATAATGTCCCATTTTAAAGACAAGGGGTTAACAATAAAAATCCAATTTTGTATGACAAAAATATTATTATTGCTATATAATAAAATACATTTTAATTTGTTGTATTGTTTTATCCAAGGTCATTGTGAAATACTACACCATTGATTAAATATATAGATGGGTAAATATTATAATGAAGAGATGTGAAACATGATAATATAAAAAAATAATCCAAACATCATATACGAATTCACTAATCAAATTTTAATTTAGATGACTTTTTTTAATAAGATAAATGTCGATTTTGATGAATAATGGATTTTAAAAATTACAATAATTGCACTATCACAGGTCAATGTTCACAAAAATAGAAAATCACATACAAAAAAATGGTGCTTTATATTATATAAAAGGATCTTGATAAAATATTTTTGCATGACTAGTGCCTTTTTGGAAAACGAAAGAACCGGGGCATTTAGTTCTTCAAGCATCAATATTATTTGCAATTAATGCCCCAGTGCATTGTAATTCTTAACGTGCTTGTGCTTTCATATAACTAACACCTCAGTCCTTCAAAATCCTATTTCCAACCCTGATGAGTTATTAAAATTAACAACATCGATCTTTTTAAATAAATAATGCACTGGTGCATTTATATACACAATACGCATCGGTGCGATGAGTTTAAATAAAAGCATAGGGACTATAATTATTTTTTGTGTGCTTCGGTGTCATTGCTTAAAAGAATGCCCCAAGGATTTTTTTGAGATAAAATCACTGAGGAAGTATAAATTATGGGCATGGGTGTTCTTTTCATTCAATACCTCAGTGATTTTAGTTATGTACATTTCTTGGTGCATTTATAAATGTAGTGCACTAGTGCTACTTGTTCCATGAAGCACACCACAAAAAAAAATATGCTAAAACTTCTGACCGCCCAATTTTTTAGTTGTAATGAATTTCTGTTAAAACATCCTCTATCAGAAATAAATGTTTTATCGAATGTTTTTTTGATAAAATTTTCTAATTTTATAACACTAAAACCCTTTGTTATAAACTCCGCTAGAAGGCATTTTCCTTGTAGTGCATATCTAGATGTTGCTCCTTGTTCTGTTTTATCAAGTTTTTCATTATAAACATCATGATCACTCTCAATTGAAGATGCAACCACCTCCTTATCTTCCTTTGGCCTGAACTCATATTGCTTCTAGAGGTCAACTATTGCATCCTCATATCCTCTTTTATGCTGCTCTGAATCAGTCAGTAATGTTTCATCTATTTTTGACTCATACTCTTCCTGTCGTTGGTCATAAGGATCTTCAAAAGAAATGGTTTGATGATACAAATATTTAGGCATCCTTTGTGCTTCTTATTCTATCTCTAGTTACATAATTTAAACAACTAAGCTTATCTTCTTGAATAAATGTGGTGTACAAATATAAATAAGAAAATAAGATTGAATGAATACCTTGATACAATTCAGAATGAATCTCGAGAAGCGGAGTGAAGTGGGAAGAGTGGAAAATCGGGAAAACTAGGGCTGAGAGTCTCTGCGCGTGTTTTTCTCCATGGACGATGGTTGAGGAGGGAGCTCCACTCCCTCCTTCAGAGAGGTATTGGTTAACAAGGGCAAGACTCCCCTAGAACGAGGCAGAGGTAACAAGATCGAAGGAGGAAAAAATATGGAAGAGGAAAAACATTGTAAGAAAAAGAAGGAGAATGAAGGCACAAAAGACAAGAAGGAAAATAACAAAAAACAAGAAGAAAAATGACAAAAAATAGGGAACAAAAGACAGGAAACAAAAGGGACCGTGCAAACCTAAAGCTGAAATCACTCCCAGAGTAATCTTAAATAATCCAGAGCTACAGGCCCACAGGGAGCACTTGCAGAATTATGCAATCATATGAAAATTCATGGGACTATGGCCCACCGAAAAGGCTTTACAAACATGGATCAGATACCACTAGAAGCCTAAAGGAAGCATTGATATTCATCTAGGATCCAAGGGTTTTTTCACTATGCTGTTTGCAAACATTGAGGACAAAGACAGAGTGTTTGAAGTTGGGCCCTACTTTTATGTAGCAGTAGGGCTCTACATGCGGCCGTGGATGATGAATTTCGTGCCGGAGCGGGAAACCTTTGCCTCAGTCCTGGTTTGGGTAAGACTCTATTAGCTACCATTGGATTACTGGCAAATAGAATCACTAACAGCCATAGGCAATAAATTAGGGAGGTATGTCAAAACTTCTAAAGCTACAAGAAGGGGTAGATACACCTCCTTTTCCAGGATCTATGTAGAGATGGACCTATCTGGAGCACTTCTGGATGAGGTCATACCAGAAGTTCATGATGAGGAATGGGTGCAGACTATCGACTATGAGCATATTCCATTTAGATGCGAAAAATGTCATGAACACGGACACCTTCTTAGAGACTGCCCTCTCAGCAAGGTAGAGAACAAAAGCAAACCTAACACACTAAAAGAAACAGATGGATTTCACAAGGTAGCTCACAAAGTAAAAAATGGAAAAAGAGGGCCAAATCAACACCCAAGAGATGACCAAAAATGAAGGCCAAATCAGTTCCATGTTCTTGAAGAGGAGGAAGATACAGCAGGTGAAAATAAAGTAATGAAGGAGGGATATGATAAGCAAGAAAAGGAAGAAGAATGGGATCAGGCATAGGTAAAGGAAAAATAGAAAGGGATAATGATGAGTGAATCAGAGATGGATATGGATCAGGAAATGACTCAGAGCGAGATGGAACTGGAAGACAATGAGTTACAAGAGATTCTTGACAAAGAAAACCTAGATCTAGAAGGGTTCTTGAGTAAGGGAACAACGGGTGGGGTAGAATCTCTACCACAAGAAGAATGCAATCGAATAAAGTAGTTATTCTTATGGAAAACATGGGCAAAGAGCTTGGTAGAAGATAACAACATTGAAAGACTCGGAAATCATGGAATGAAAGCAGTAAAATTAACTCCAGTATTAGCTCCAAGAAACCCGGGAAAAAAAAGGGGCAGAAAAAAACAGAACGAGCTTTTAATGGAATGTGGAAAGCTCATGATAGACTCAGGTAAGATGAAAGATATAGCCAGTTACTCCTTTACCAATCTGTAATTATGAAGTTTACAACTTGGAACGTAAGAGGTCTAGGAAGCAAAAGAAAACAGAGAATGTTGAATAATATAATGAAACAGGTAGCTCCAGATATAATTATTGTCCAAGAAATGAAATGCTCTGTTCAAAAAATAAGACAAATACATAGTAGGTGGCTCAATAGATATGAGTTTATAGAAGTCAAAGCAGAAAATACAGCAAGGGGTATCCTCATCCTCTGGAACCCCCAAAAAAAAGGTATTATTGATGCGGAGGCATCAAGAAATTATCTATCAGTTATTATACAGCCTGTAGGAGATAGGGACAGATATCTTGTAACGAATGTTTATGGCCCTCAAAGGTTAGATGAAAAAATCAAGTTTATTGATTCCTTAGTGGACCTTCAGAGCAGATTCGAAGGGTTACTGTGGGTTATCGGAGGAGATTTCAACATGATGAGATCTCTCTCGGAGAAAAAAGGAGGGACAAGAGCACTAAACAAATATTCCTCAGCTTTCCATTATTTTTCAGAAAACATGAAGCTACTGGACATTGAGACAAACAATGGTCTTTGCACATGGAACAACAAAAGAGGACGGGATTCCCAGGTGGCCTCCAAGCTAGACAAATTCATGATCTCTGAAGAGCTCCTACTTCTAGACAAGGAAAAAATAGCTGATATTTTTCCTTTTGGAGGCTTAGATCACTAGCCAATTCAAATGGAGATCAAGGGCATTGGCACCCCAAGAAAAAAACCATTCAGGTTTGAAAATATGTGGCTTTCACACCCAGATTTCATTGCAACATTGGTAAATGGTGGGCTGAAGACCTACAGATTCAGGGATCATCTATGTTCCTGCTACATAAAAGATTAAAACACATCAAGCAGAAGCTAAAGGAATGGAACCAGAAGGAATTTGGTAATATTTTTACAAGTAAGAAAATCATGGAAATCAAAATCCTAGAGCTCAATCAAGCTTTGATCAAGAATGGCTTTGACAAAGACAAAAATGATCAAGCAGAGAAATACCACCAAGATGGGAAAGGCTGTGCAAATAAGAAGAAATCTTTTGGAAACAAAAATCTAGAGTTATATGGTTAAAAGAAGAAGAATGCAATACTAAATTTTTCCACAGATCTACCATTGCGAACATAACTCACAACATAATCTCTTCGATCAAGGACGAGAATGGTCAAATTCATCAAACCCATGACGAGATAGAAGCAGTGTCAGTAAAGAATTTTCGGGACATTTCCAAGGAAAACTTTTCAGGAAGAGAACATTTCATTAAGAATTTAATTAAACACATACCTAAATTGGTATCCAGAGAGGATAATGGTAATCTCAACAATCCTGTAACTGAAAAGGAGATCAGTGAGGTCCTCAAGGAAATGCAAAATGGCAAGACACTAGGCCTGGATGCATTTAATGTGGATTTCTTCAAAGCCTACTAGAATATTGTTAAAAGGGATATTGCAGAGATAGTAGAAGACTCCAGGCGGAACAAGACCATTTTGAAAGCTCTCAATACTTCTTTTATTGCCCTTATTCCAAAATAGGATAATGCTCAAACACCAGAGAAATTTAGGCCCATTTCCTTATGCAATGTTGTCTACAAAATAATCTCCAAGGTGGTGGCCAACAGACTCAAACCCCTGCTGCCCACACTTATCTTTGGGGAACAAACAGGGTATGTTGAAGGAAGACAAATTCTCGACAATATAATTCAAGCTCATGAGGTGGTTCACTCGTTAACTAGAAACAAGAGAGTGAGGATGATCATGCAACTGGATATAGCCAAATCATATGACAAAGTGAATTGGATATACATTTAAAAAGTGCTCACAGTGTTTGGTTTTGATCATAATTGGGTCAGATGGGTCATGGCCCTTGTAACTTTGTCTAGCTATTCAATTTTAGTGAATGGCTCTCCTTCTGAGCTTTTTCTCCCTTCCAGGGGTCTAAGACAGGGAGATCCGCTCTCTCCCTTTCTCTTCATCCTCATGATGGAAGGGTTGGGGTAGTCCATCAAGCATGCAAGAGTAATAGGAAGAATTCGAGGTCTCCAACTTATGAATAATGGGGAAGTTCTAACTCATCAACAATTTGTAGATGATACCATGTTACAGGGAATTCCTACTGTAAAAGAAGCACTTTCTTACAAACAGATTTTGGATGACTTCACAAAAGCCACAGATATGGAAGTTAACCTTACCAAATCAAAAGTATTTTTCTTCAACACTCATATTGCCATACAGAGAAATGTCTCCAGAATTTTATGCTTTCAAATAGAATCTCTTCCCTCCAAGTATTTGGGAGTTCCACTTACAACTAAACCCTAACACAAGAGTATATGGGATCCATTAATAACTAAAATGCAAGACAAGGTCAGGAAATGGACAAACAAATCTTTAAATTTAGCTGGTAGACTGGTTCTTACTAAATCAGTTCTCCAAGCTATCTGAATCTTCATGCTATCAGCCCTCCCAGCTCCAATAGGAGTCTTGCAGTAATTTCGGAATATTCAACGAGACTTTATATGGGGAAAAGAAGAAACTAGGAAAAATGGGCTTTAGTCTCTTGGGAAAAGGTCTAAAAACCTAAGAACCAAGGAGGCCTAGGTTTAGACAACCCAAAGATTCTCAACAAGGCTCTAGGAGCCAAACTTTGGTGGAGGTGGGTTAAGGATCCTAAAGCTCAATGGGCAAGCTTCTGGAAGGAAAAATATGCCAATGCCTGGCCGGACTCGGATATCATATGTATGACAGGAATAGTGAAAGGATCCCCCATATGGAACAAGGCCTGGGAGAACAAAGAAGTGATGTAAAAAAATAGTTTCTGGGAAATAAGAGAGGGAGATCTGGCTCTTTTCTGGGAAGACAAATGGAAACAGGAACCAAATCTACTAAAGGAAGAATTTTTAGGCCTCAAGAAAGAGACTGACAATCAAGGATTAGTAAAAGTGAAAGACTTTTGGGAGAACTCACATAATGCAGGAAAGTGGAGAATCTGGAAAAAAATTGAGAGCAGAGAGGACAAAACCCTCAACAGTAAAGCAGAATCCCTCAAGAGACTACTGGATCAGAGAATAATTTTAGTAATGGAAGGGCAGGACCAACTGAGATGGGGTAACAACAAAGAGGGAAACTTTAATATCAAGGAAGCTAAAGGTTTTCTCCTTGATATGGAACCCCAAGCTCCTAATAAAACTTGGCAGAAGCTTTGGAAGCACAAAGGCTGGATGAAAATCAAACTTTTCATGTGGTTAGTTCACCACAGGAAAATTTTAACCTGGGACAACCTTAAAAAAAGGGGCATGTTGGGACCCTCCAGATGTCAACTCTGTGAGACCCAGGAGGAGACTATAGAGCATATTCTCAATAGTTGCATTTTCACCGACAGGATATGGGAATTTTTAACCAACATATTCAAACAGTCTGACAGAGACAAAGAAAGTATTGCCAACACTCTAAACAACTGGAGGAATAATTTTTCAGATAATGAAATTCTCAACTGTGTTTGGAATCTTCTGCCAAGTTTCATCATTTGGAATGTGTGGAAGGAAAGGAACAAAAGAATATTCAAAGAGGAAAAGTCTGCCCCACTTAGCCTAGTGGAGTTGATCGTAAAACAACTAAAGGAGACAGTGGGCACCACGGTTAGGAATCTCCCCAAAAATCCTCCCTCTGTTGGAGAGTTAAGAATCCTCCAGCTATTAGACTTGCAAGGGCTTATTCCTCAAGGTCTAGACATGATATCAAGCACGAGAACAAAACGTGGAGGAATTCTAGCATCCCCCCCTGAAGGTTTTTTAAAGTACAACATTGATGGAGTTTCCAAAGGCAACCCGAGAGATGCTGGTTTTGGGGGAGTTCTAAGGGATGATACAGGTAGCATAATCTCCCTCTCCCATGGTCACTTAGGAAAAGCCACTAACAACATGGCAGAACTAATGGCTTTGGAACAATGCTTAGAATTTTTGATACAGAACAATTGGCAAAATGTCATAATAGAAGCGAATTCAGAGTTAGTCATAAACACTGGCAAGAGAATCAGTAATGGAACAGGGCTGGAAAAGGTCACAAAACACTGGAGGTTAACTTGAGTCCTTTAGAGAATTCAAGTGCATCTACAGGAACTTCGTACTCTTAGATTTACTCATGTGAGGAGAAAGGCCAACAAATTGGCTGACATTCTAGCAAACCAAGGTGTTAGCAACAAGGACAGCACAATCTTAAGGAGGTGGAACACAATGGTGCAAAGTAACCTGAAAAAACTCTGCCATAACTAGGCGGAGGAGGACAAAGAAGAGTACAGATGCAAAATGATAGAACCCAATCAGTAATGTCAGCGGTCAGAGGACTACACCAAGTGGGCCAAAAAGATGCACAATGAAAGGTAAGCCAAGGTTAGAGGTAAAGTGGACCATGATCAGGACTATTCTCAATAACGGGAATCAGAGCTTCCCGGACCATAGAAAGCAGCATCAGAAACTTCTGCATCATCCTAACTTTTCAGTGATGGAAGTCAAAACCACCTCTGGGCAGTTTCGTAGCGATCGCACCGCTCTCAGGTTAAAAGGGGTTTTAGATTTTTGGCAGCAATGCCATAGAAATCATGCCACATGGTGGAGGTCCCGGAAAAATAACCACTTTCCCCACGCCCTAAAGGTCGATTACTTCGGGCATGCGATTTTCTACTCTATTGTTCGATGGCGCAAGGTAAATCAATGCTCAAGATCGATCAAGCAATTTGGTAGGGCTCGGAGGTTTGGTAGGGTAGGCGGTTTCGCAGCAATCGCACCAGTTTTTTTTTATAAGTGGTTTTTGTTTATTGGCAGTGATGCCATAGATAACATGACACGTGGAGGAGGGCCCGGTCCTAAAACCACTCTCCCCGTGCCCTAAAGGTCGACGACTTCAGGCGGGTGATTTTTGGCTCAGCCGTCCAATGGCGCAAGGTATTTCAACGCTCTAGATTCATTGAGCAGTTTGGTGGGGCCGTGGGTTTGGTGGGGTCTGCGGTTTCTTCGAGCAATTTTGGTGGTGTGTTACTTCGGGGTGTCATTCGTTTGCGTGGGGATGTGTTTACCGTTAGTTCGGTTGATGCTTTTTTAATGGGGCCACGTGTCCTGATGGGCTTTTCACTTGAGTTACATGGATGTTTGTTTTCCGGAGATCAAGCCTTTGTTTCGAATGGTTCAGCCAAAAGTATGTAATGAAAGATTTTGTTGTATGTTGTAGTGGCGTGATGCTTTTCTTTGACATCATGCCCTTTGTTTCCCTATCTCCTCTTGGTGTGCAGGGCTGTTATGAAACCATCTCAAGAAAAGATAGAAAAGATAGATCAACGCCTTAGAATTCAGCCTCTTCGAGGGGGCAACCTCCTTTACATTACATAAATGAACAATTCTTTGATGATTCAAATGACAAAACCTCCTTTCTATATATAGGAGTCTAAGGAGTCACAATATAATCCAGCCGACCTAACAATAATAATATAAAGCCACAAAAATAACAATAGAGGGATTCTATGGGGCACAGAAATAACAATATGGGGGTAATAGGGGCACAACAATATAAATAAGGGGTATAACTATAATAGTAATGGGGTAATCACTAGTATTATAGGGACCCAACATGCCCCTCTCCTTCAAAAAAGTGTTTTCCTCAAAGTTTGAGTAATTCTGGATACTTCTGCATAAAATTCTCATCCTCCCATGTGGAATCTTCAGCGGATAAGTTCTTCCACTTGATAAGATACTCTGAAATTGATCGATTTCGTAGCTGTCGAGTTCTTGTTTCTGTGACTGCTTCCGGTTCCAATATAATTTTTCCTTCCTTGTCAAGTTCTGGCAATATAGTTTGAGTTGGGAACTTGTTTCCTATAACCTTCTTTAAACATGAAACATGGAAAACTAGGTACAATCGAGAAGCTGCAGGAAGCTCCAATTTGTATGCCATAGTACCAATCTTTTGCAACACCTTATACAGACCATAATACTTTGGTGATAGTTTATTATCCTTCTTAGCTTGCTTTAGGGACATTTGCTTATATGGTTGTAGCCGTAGGATACCCAATCACCTACATCAAAACTTCTTTCACTGCGATGTTGATCTGCCTGTTGTTTCGTTCTATTTTGTGCCAACACGAGGTTATCCTTTAAGAGTTGGAGGACTTGTTTTTGATGTTCGATGTGATGTTCCACTGCCGAACGTTAGAATTTTCTCTTAAATATGATGTGATGGATGGTGGTTGATACCCATAAAGTGTCATAAATGGGGTCATTTTTGTTGCTGTATGGAAGGAAGTGTTATACCACCATTCAGCCAGAGGCAACCATTTGACCCATTGTGTCTGTTTATCAGATACAAAGCAACGAAGATATCCTTCCAAACATTTTTTACGATCTCAATTTGACCATCAGATTGAGGATGATAAGATGAGCTATGAGCTAACTGAGTACCAAGACAAGAAAATAATTTTGTCCAAAAATTTCCAGTGAAAATGGGATCTCTGTCACTTACAATAATCTTTGGGTTTCCATGTAGCTTTTGAACTGTTTCCATAAATGCAGTAGAAACTGTACTGGCTTTAAATGGGTGTGATAATGCACAAAAGTGTGCATACTTGGTAAGTCTGTCAACTACCACCATGATGACACTCTTTCCCTCAGACTTGGGTAAACCTGTGATAAAATCCATTGAAACCTCCTCCCAACGTTGGCTTGGAATGGATAAAGGTTGTAATAGACCCAGTGTCTTAATTGTTTCAACTTTATTTTGTTGGCAAACCAAACATTCTGCCACAAACTTTTGAATATCTGATTTAAGGCCATCCCAAAAAAATTCCTTCTTAACCCTGTGGTAAGTTTTTAAAAATCCTGAATGCCCTCCTAAGGGAGAAGTGTGCAATTCCATAAGAATCTTTTGTTTTAGCTGGGAATTCTTACAAAGGTATAAGCGATCTTTGTACCATAAAGAATCACTTTTCCAGCTAAATGTATCAGAAGTACTATAATCTTGTTGTAGCTTTCGAATAAGTGCCCACACTTCTTCGTCATTCTTCCATTCCTCCCTTGCTTCGTTTATCCAATCTGGTTGGATAATAGAAATGGCACACAACAATGCTTCCACATCCTCATCCTTTCTTGAGAGTGCATCTGCCACCACATTTTGCTTCCCTTTTTGTAGATGATTTCAAAGTCATAACCCAACATCTTTGTGACCCACTTTTGTTGCTCTTCAGAGGATAATCTTTGTTCTAAAAAGTATTTAAGGCTATCATGATCCGTTTTTACCTTGAAGTGTCTTCCCATTAGGTAGGGTCGCCATTTCTTAAGTGCATGGAGTATTGCCAACATTTCCTTCTCATAAATAGCTTTGCTTAAAAACTTTCCCTTGATTGGACGACTTTCAAAAGAAATGGGTCTTTCATCTTGCATTAGAACAACACCAATTCCATTTCCTGAAGCATCACATTCCACAATAAAGGTTTTTGTGAAGTCCGGTGTAGCTAAGACCGGTGCTTGGCACATTGCCTCTTTAAGATGTTCAGAGGCCTTTGTTGCTTCCGGAGTCCATGAAAATGAATCTTTCTTCAATAATGTTGTTAGAGGTGCTTCTATTCTCCCATAATTCTTAACAAACTTGCGATAATACCCTGTCAACCCAAGAAATCCTCGCAGATGCTTTATGGATGTGGGGATTTTCCATTCCTTAATGGCTTTAATTTTGCTAGGGTCTACCTTAACTCCTTCATGAGATACAATATGACCCAAATATTCCACCTCCTGGACTCCAAAGAAACATTTGGATCTTTTTGCATATAATTGTTTCTCCTCCAATAGTTGTAGCACCCTGTCAACATGTTCAACATGATCCTTCCAAGACTTGCTGTAGATTAGTATATCATCAAAAAATACTAACACAAATTTTCTAAGGAATGGTTTGAAAATTGAATTCATCAAACCTTGAAATGTTGAAGGTGCATTGGTAAGGCAAAAAGGCATGACCAAAAATTCATAATGACCCTCATGAGTTCTAAATGCCGTTTTCAGAATGTCTTCAATCTTCATTCTGATTTGATGATATCCCGAACGAAGATCCAACTTGGTGAAGTAAATTGATCCATGCAATTCATCTAGTAATTCATCAATGACAGGAATGGGGAACTTATCTTTAATAGTGAGCTTGTTGAGCTCCCTATAATCTGGACACATGCGCCATGATCCATCCTTCTTGTGCACCAATACTACTGGAGCTGAGAAAGAACTTTGACTCGGTTGAATTATACCAGCCTCTAGCATTTCTGCAACCATACGTTCAATTTCACTTTTTTGGACATAGGGATATCTGTACGGCCTGATGTTTGGAGGAACACTTCCTGGAATCAGATGAATAGCATGATCATGATCACGCATAGGTGGGAGACCTTTGGGAGTCTCAAATACCTTGGAATGATTGTCCAGGACTTTTTGGAGATTTGGAGAAATAGATGATTCCAATGTGGAAACATCTAGCGAACATAATTGTGCAATTACACCTCTTTGCTCCTTTTTTAGAAGCTTTGTCATGCCATTAGAGCTGATTATCTTTCCTGGTTTCCTTGCAATACCCCTTAATTCAACTTCCTTTCCTTCCGTAGAAAATTTGATGAAAAGTTCTTGAAAATTAAAAGCTATTGTACCCATTGGACTCCTAGTACAACATCGGCACCTCCCATTGGAATGGAAAGCATTGGGCTAGTCAATACATATTCTCCCATGGATAGCTTGATATTATGGCACTTTCCAGACCAATTTATTGTTCCTCCATTTGCAATCATCACTTGACACTCTGGTGCTGGATATAGGAAGCAATTCAATTCTTTTGCTATCCTACAATGAATAAAATTGTGGGTGCTTCCTGAATCAATCAACACTATTACCTTTTTCTTCTTGATTTGTCCTTCTATCTTGATGGTTTGAGGAGTGGTAATTCCCGCCAATGCATTACAAGATATGGTCGGATTTATTTGTTCTTCATCTAGGCTTTGTTCCTGGAATATATCCTCTTCTTTTGACCTTTCTTGCTCCTTTTCTTCTTCCTCTTCACAATCTATGTAGAATAATTTCTTCTCAGCACACTTATGACCTTTTGTGTATTTGCTATCACAATTGTAACAAAGCCCTTTTGCTCTTTTTTCTTCCAATTTTTGTGGTGTCAACCTTGTAGGTTGTGGAAGACTAGGGGCAACAACACTTCCGTCTTTATAGTTGTGAGTGGTATGCTTCCTAGTTGCCATAATTTTGCTTTCCATTTTTCTTGCTAACCTGAATGCCTTCTCTAATGAATCAGGTTCCCAAAGGCAAACATCATGTTGGATATTATCCTTTAAAGACCCTATGAACACATCAATCCTATGCTCCTCTGGAATATCTTTAACCCTTATGTTCAATTTTTGGAACTCCTCAATGTGCTCCATTATTGAACCCTTTTGTTTGAGACTTATCAATTGGCTAAAAAAAGTGTTGCTTTTTGTATCCTCATAATGTGCTATCAATTCTTCTGTAAAAATTGCCCAAGTGATAAATTGTTTACGAGAACAAATCCATTGATACCATACAAACTGATTTGGTTCCAAATATACAGTTTCCATACGTACCTTTTTTGCGTTTTGCACATTATTGAGATCGAAGAATTGCTCCATCTGTAATATCCATGTGGCGGGATCCTTGCCATCAAACTTCCTCATATCGATTTTTGGAATATGGTGATTCTTCGATCCAACATTAGCATCTATGGAATCATGATTAACATTTATTTTGTTCTCATCATGAGTTTCCTTTACTACCTTTTCACCATTAGTAAGTATTTCTTGTAGAAAATTTGTCAAATCTGTCTTCAAATCTGCCATGCCTATCTTCAAATTTGTGTTCAAATCTATCTTCAAATTGTCCATCTTAGCTTCCATGCCATTCATCTTAGCTTCCATGCCATTTATCTTAGCTTCCACACCATTTATCTTAGCATCTGTTAACTTTTGTGAGCGTGACATTTGTTGCACTTGTTCTTGTAATTTTGATATATCATGTAGCATTTCTTCCTCTTCTTCATGAGTCATGCTAGAGCTTTCAGGTTCCTTATTAGGTGTTTGCATTTTCTTTCCTTGGGGCATCAGTTACCAATAATAATGCTCTACTATGCCCTTTGAATTCCTTCAAAATAAATTTTCAAACCAAGCTTAAGCAAAAATTTAAAAAAATCTACACCTTTTTTCACTTTGTAGGAGCTCGATATTGCCTCTGATGTATCTCTGTACTTTCCAATCATCTAGTTCTGAATTTGTGACCTGTAGTAGCTCTCTATGTCCTCTTTCCAATGCCACCAGTCTGATCCAAATTGGATTCTCCAAGAAAGAGTTATGCACAATCTCCCAAGATGACCTGATTATAGACCTTTCCAGAAGAGCGAAGTTGTATGAAGTGCCACGTGTACAATTTCGATATTTGATTCTGAAAAAGAAATACAAGAAACTACAGTCCGTCCTCTTTCTATACATTCTTACGAAATTTCAATCTAATTCCCAGAGAGAAAGTTATGACAATTTTCCCCAGGTCACCTGTTTTGAATGTAATTCAGGAGTTTGCAAAAAGACCAACTTCCTCAGATCATATCTCCGAAAATATCGCGCAAAAAGCTTTGAAATTCAGACCCAAGGTTCAATGCGATTTCTTCTCCAATTGGTTTTTTTTGCGATTTCTGAAACGTCACAGAAAAAAAGTTATAGTGAAAATGCCACGATGACCTGTTTGGAGCAGCGAAACCCTAGAATCCAAAGCTCTGATACCAAATGTTATGAAACCAGCTCAAGAAAAGATAGAAAAGATAGATCAACGTCTTAGAATTCAGCCTCTTCAAGGGGGCAACCTCCTTTACATTACATAAATGAACAATTCTTTGATGATTCAAATGACAAAACCTCCTTTCTATATATAGGAGTCTAAGGAGTCACAATATAATCCAACCGACCTAACAATAATAATATAAAGCCACAAAAATAACAATAGAGGGATTCTATGGGGCACAGAAATAACAATATGGGGGTAATAGGGGCACAACAATATAAATAAGGGGTATAACTATAATAGTAATGGGGTAATCACTAGTATTATAGGGACCCAACAAGGGCTCTTGTATATTCTGTAAATTTATTCTCGATATTATGAAATAGAAGGAACTACTCTTGCTTTAGCAAAAAAAAGAATACCTTGAGACAATTCATCAATAGAAAACATACCTGTCCTTTCTTTAAAATCTTGAAGAGAAGAAAGGCCTACCATAAACCCTGTTGTCTTGATCGATGATTCCATTAGATTATTAAAGTAGATCGCCATTCTAGAAGCAATGAAGTCACCAGTGATTTTTTTGCACTTTGAATCCCTATGATAATGGAGTCACCATTGATAACTTTGAATTTTGAATTCTGCTAGAAATGGAGTTTCTAGGTTAATGATGCATAACTTCTTTGTGTCTAACTATTATTCACCTTCAACAATCAGATCTAAAACATTTTGATTGATTCTAGGAAGGTAAACTTGAATTATTTTCCTCCTTGACAATTGCACCAAAATGTTATCACTCAGTAATTTTATTGGTTGTGAAAGGGAAACCTAGAGGTAACATTGAACCAATTTTGGGCTAGGAACTGGCCTTCCTAATGTAACAACCCTAGTTAAAAATCCATGTAATTAAGTTAATAAAATAAAAATAAAGACCAAGGTTATGGGTCACATATTCCAAGTTGAATGTTTTGCAAATATGTAGTGATGGGGATCACTTCTGATTAATAAATGGCCATGGAAATTTGCAAAGGAAATGGAAAAGTAAAAGTGGCATTAATTGAAATTTATTTATGGAAATAAAAGAAATTAGGAGAAAAGGAAGGTGAAAGGTCACTGGTTGCATATGAGGAGGAAATTGAAGGAAAATAATGGAAACTGAAGAAAATAGAGGCCTCGATGATAAACATTATTTTGAGGACCGGTTCGTAGCTTTTTGGTCAACTAAGTTTTGGAGATATCTCTCTCTATTCTCTCTCATACTCTTGCTGTTATAGACATTTTTGTGCCTTACAGCATTGAGCATGAAATGTCCATAATCTAAGGGATCCAAAGTCCCTAAACATGTTGTTCCTACCCCTAGAGGAACAAGGCTAACAAACCACAGCAATTCACATAAGTTCTCCACCAGAAACTGCTCAAAGACAAGTCAATTCAGGATCAATTCAGTGGCTCCACTGGCTGTCTGCGCTGAATGTCAAAGCCAACACTGGCTACCTGCGCTGAGCGAGAGTTGACATGTGGAAAGTTCATTCCACAAGGTGTCAAAACCCAGGAAGCTTCCAAAATGACACTTGCCTCAAGGAATTCGACTATGATGAGTAAGAGGTTCCAAATCTCCAAGTGGAAGCAAGAACCTCCAAGTGGAACCAAGAACTAACAGAGGGAGAGGACACTAGTCAGATCTCAAGCTGACTCATCCTCTCTCCAAACATCTATATATGGATCTCTCCTCCATGAGATCCAGGGGGCTGGAATTTTGTTATTGCAAAGAATTGCTGTTGGTTTGAGACTGAGATCATTGGGTGCTTAATGCTTTGAAGGGAGGTGAAGATAGGAATTCCATTTTGCTGGGAAGGAGATGCTGGATTGGAGCCCTCTGGGTTGTATCTCTTCCTGAACCTTGTTATTCATCAATAAAGCTATCTTGGTTTCTCCTATATACTGATGTATCTTTGATGTATGATTGCATTAGTATGTTTAGTTTACTTCTAATCCTGAACTAGTTATGATTATGAATCTATGTCTTTGTGTAGCGTTCTTCTCTTGTGATCTTGCAGAGACCTGTTGAAGCTGGGCGAGCGAGAAGGCAAGTAGCTGGGAACTCCCAAAGAGAAGAGAAACCCGATCGAGGGACAAACGGAAGACACCGGTTAGTCCATCCATCTCTCTTCATTCTTAATTCATAAAGGAAGAATACTAGAATAGCTGTCTCTGTTTGTTGCTAAGGCACTGTCACACCTTAGGTGGATAGGATCGTCCTGCATAGGCATTTTTCCCCACAACAAATTGGCGACTCCGCTGGGGAAATTTGTTTTAGTCATTTTATTTGTGTCTCGATCATTG
Source organism: Pinus tabuliformis (assembly GCA_031772625.1). NCBI lineage: Eukaryota > Viridiplantae > Streptophyta > Pinopsida > Pinales > Pinaceae > Pinus > Pinus tabuliformis. The sequence goes on along the minus strand of CM062807.1, from coordinate 1,279,693,962 downwards.
TTTGCTTCATAGACTCAACAACAACAACCGAACTGCATCTGCTCTTCTTAGTTGCAAAGTAGACAATTGCTGCCTTGATCCAATCACTGGATTTGTCTATGATCTGAACAATGGATTCACAAATGATTTGATGATCCTTTGTGATAGATCTTAGTACCCCCTCAAAGCATCCCTTTGATTGTACCTTGCTTGTTGCTTTTATTTGGCCTAAAACAGTAGATTAATTAGCAATCTGTGACCCAGAACCCGGTGAGAAACTCTCGTTTCTCCTTCAGTGCGACCCCTGTGAAGAGGTTCTGCATTTCAACGCAGGTCTCGTGAAGGCTACCTGCGCTGAATGTCAAAACCCCAGTGTTGAGGTTGCTCTGATCTAGTTTGGCCTTGTGCAGCTGGGGTTCTCTGTTCTGTTTTGCCCTGTTTTGATCTCTTTTTTTTGCAGCCTGTAACCAGCATAGGTACCAGTCTGATAACTCCTTTTCTCTGCTTAGATTCCGCCTCCTTCTGTACAAAAAGACTATGAGTTTTTTTGTGTGTTTGTGGCGTCATCTACAATTTTCCTTTCCATGAGTGAAATAATCATCCTGTAGCCCTTGATTCAGATCTATTGATTGTGATCTTAGGAGAGAGTTCATTGGCTGTTTACAGTTGATTATACATTTGCTTTTGCTTATTGGTTTGAGTTTGTCTCTTTTAAGTGTCAAAACAAGTGTTCATTTCGAAAGTTGTAAAGTGTTGTATTCTCTTCTACCCTTTCTGATTTCTAAAAAGTAAACTTGTTTGTATTTGTCATTTAAAAGCAAATTCAAAGTTGTACAAAAAGCTTTCTTTGTAGGCATCAATACTAAGAAAGTGGAAAAAAAACACCTGCATTGTGCATTTGCATCTTGATAGTTTGCATGTTTGATTTAGGAAAAGTGCATTAGAGTGTGCTGATGGCTCTTTGAGAAAAGATGGTGTCTTTCTTTTCCCTTAGTAGCTAGGATTTTCAAAGTTGAAAAGATATAAAGCTTGCTTATCATCTTTAGACTGCATTTAGGAATTGTATCATACATCTCGTGGTGATCCAAAAAGGCAAACTTCTAAAAAGATCAACTTAAAATAAACTGAATGAACTTAAAAATGCTTTGCAACATAACGCACAACATAGAGGTCTAGGCTAGAGACGTGTTCCGACGTCGTAAAGCCTGGTGACTGTCGATCTCGTTGAAGGTGGGTGATTCCTCCTGAGGGACGATAGCGCCAGTACGGATTGTGCTCCCACGTACCGTCGCTTATATATTGGGAGACCCCTATAGGAATATAACCTTTATCCTTAGGAAGCCGTGTCGGCCGCCCTACTGATCGCAATGCACTGAACACAGCATTCAGGAAGATCGACCGCCCGTACCCTAAAAGGTGTTCTGCGGTTTTGCGAAAAGTTTGGCACACCCTCTGCCTAGAACTCAAGAGCAGTTCCTTTTGGCCTTTTTCAGACTCTATAACAGAAAAAGTCCATCCGAGCATTTGTCACTTCGGGCTCGTTAAAAAATCGAAGGAGACTAGAGTCATCTTTAGCTTTTTCTCGACTCTTTAAAAGTGAAAAAGCAAGTTGTGTCTAAAGCGTCTAAAAAATTCATTCAATTCGGAAACACACTTTCCCCTTTTTGTATTTTGGTTGATCGAGTAATCCGAAATTGTGGAAGAAATTCAATTGAAACCCCGTCGCTCGCAGAGGCTTACGAGTCAACCGTCTTTGTCTCCGGAATCGAAAACAGTATGGACAAAGCGAACTCGTTTAACCGGTTTGAAATCTCCTATCAAAGTTAGAACAACTGTTCCAACAACATCTGAGATTCCGGTTACTCCAAACATTTCTGGAAACCCTGCCACTATAGAAGAAGTTCAACAACCACAGAGGGACAGTGACACTGATCCTAGTCTGAGAACAAATACTTGTGTTTCTGAACCAGTTCCATCTGTAACCGGTCCAGAGAGTCGTGTTCCTCAAACAACTGTCGCTGTCGATTCAACCCCTTCTTCGGCACCAGAAATATTTTACGGACCTGACGGTCTTGCTCTTCCACCTGGTTTGATTGCGATAGAGGAAATTGTAGAAGATCCGCAAGCAAGTACTCCAACACATTTTGGAGTAGGGGTCACTCTATTTCCTTCTACATCGGAAGTTAGTCTATCACCAGTGGAAGTTCCTGTAGAATCGCTAGGCAATCTATTGGATAGACTCAAAATGTCTGAATAACTGTCAACATCTAGGACTGTGTCAAATGACACAGCGACAGCAGAACCCCCTGCCGTCACTCCGACAATGTTTGTCGGCATACCATCTGTCCCAACTAGCTCACAACCGCTAGAAGGAGTCCGACCAGGGACTATTGTGGTCCGTTCCTGTTTGTTCCTCCGGAATAATATCCGGCAACTCTTATGTTGAGACTCGACAAATTGATCCATTTGGAGGTCAATTTGGGCCATCTAGTCCCCAAGGGCAACCAATTCCCTTGAGCTCTGGATTGCTACCGTATGGGGGGCAGTATGCCCTTTCATTACCCCCTCCAGGAGGATATCCATACAGGAGTTCTCAACAGTATTAAGGTTATACTGGAGTTACGACAAGTGGTTGGGTACCTATGCTACCCCAACAGCCAAGAGTTGTGTATTCTATGCAACAATGTGTACCTATGTCGAACATCCCGACAACACTAGCTATTGTAACAGTGTCACAAGTTCAAACGATGCCTGTTGTATGTCAGCCTCAGATTTCTCAGGTTGTAATGCAGCAGCCCCTTGACCCTGTGACACAACCACAATCACCAACTGGTGGGGTGACACAGGTCCAAACGGGTACAATTACCCCACATCTTGGTCCGCCGGTTAGTATAGCGCAGCAGAACATGGCTTCACAACCGTGGCTGGTGCAATACCAACAACCACAATTCCAGCAAGTGTACCAAGGTTCTGAGCAGCAGATCTTGGCGAAAAGTGGACAACCGTACATTCAAAACGGTCAAAACCAACCACTTTATAGTGGTCAAGTCCACCAACCGTATCAGTCATACCAACATCAATTACATTATGCTGGTATGCAAAGGCCCACTGCTCAAGCAATTCCATCGTACCCTGGGTACGCTTCACCTAACCTGAATCAACAGTTACCGTTCGTGGCAACTTTAGAGTTACCCGATTTACACCGGTTAACAAACAATCCAATTGCTTACGCCCCTTGGTGGCCAGCGATTCCTCACAAACTTCCATCGGACATTCCTAAATTTAATGGAAATCCAGGTGAAGATCCATCGAATCACGTGATGACATTTCATCTGTGGTGTTCATCAAACACCCTGAACGATGATTCGATAAGGCTTCGCCTTTTTCAGAGGACGTTAACGGGTCCAGCGGCTAAATGGTATATTGAATTACCTAGAGCCTCGTTCGAAAATTTCAGCTCCTTAGCCACGACTTTCTTAACCCATTTTCAATTACTGATAAGGTATGAAACGGGAACGGAAATCTTAACCAACTTCAAACAGACAATAGCCACTCATATATCCGATCATATACATGAGTGGCGTTGTCGTCGTAGGATGGTGAAAATGTACATTCCCGATCAGCTATTAGCTGAATGGTTTATCAAGTCGTTACTTCCTGCCATAACGGAAGATGTGGCCAAGGGGGGAGTCGTAACGGAGGAGCAAGTTATTGCTCATGCACAATATCTAGACTTAGTCTACACTCAGTCTGGCACACTCTATGACAAAATACCTGACGCCCCTAGACCGGAATTCTCAATTCCTCCTCCTCCTAAATCAAATAGTGACTCTCATGCCGGCGATGGTGTGATTGGCACGACAAACGCGAAATCGACAAAGGCTTCGTCTAAGAAAGCCCGTAAGACTTCAGATCAAAATGCAAAAGAAGAAATTCTTGCTTCGGAAGTAAATGCCGTATCAGCAGATAAAGGCAAAGAAACTAATCAACCAGGAAGCAAGAAGAAGCAAAACAAAGGGAAGAAGAAGAAACAGGGCGAGTCATCCCCTGAAAAAACTTCTTCAAACCCTCCTGGGAAAGGGAAACCAAAAAATCCATGTTTTATATGTGTTGAGGATCATTGGACACAAAATTGTCCATACAGAGCTAAGCTTAAGAGGTTCTTCAAAAGTTCGCAAACCTTAGCTGTGTTAACTGATCCGTTTCCCAATCCAGGTCAAAATCTGGTTGATAGTGGAAATGCTTCCCCGTCACAAGTGCTAATGTTGTCGATCTCCAAGCAACAGAATGATGCTTTGATTTCGACAAGGAACAAGGATTACGGGAATCCGCAGCTGTCGAACGACAAAGATAAAGATCAACCAAGTAGTTTGACAACAACTTCGACAGAAGTTGTACCACCCATCATTCCTGACTTAACAATAAAACCGCCAAAGGGAGTAGTACAGAAGTCGACATTTAATCCTCGCGCCAGAGCGGCGCAGCATTATAACATAGTGGAAGATTTGGCCCAATCGCCATCCGCTATGTCGATTGTTGAAGTACTACAAAATTGTCCATCCCAAAGGCAGGCTTTGTTATCGGCTATTGGTGGGATTGATCCTAAGGATTCCAATCTTGTATCGTTCGATCACAAAGGACACGATCCTCAGTTACCAGCTCAACTAGCTTTCCTTATTCAAGTGAAAGCCCTCAACAAAACTGTTCACCGAACAATTATTGATGAGGGGGCATCTACATGTATTATGTCGATGAGTTGCTGGAAAACTTTAGGATCTCCAACCTTGTCACGATCTTTGACGACATTGAAAGCATTCGACGGTAGGACATATACCCCGTACGGTATCCTAAATAACTTGAAGGTTGAACTAGGGGGAAAATCAGTAGAAATAGATGTTGAAGTCATCGATGAGAATCTTGACTACAACATCCTACTGGGAAGACCGTGGATATATGCCATGGAAGCTGTAGTGTCGACTTATTTTAGGAAGATCGCATTCCCTTTCCAAGGAGGGATTACGATCGTCGACCAACAAAACTTCCTCCCTAATGGTTCACAAGTTACAGGAAGCATTCCCATGATCCATGGAAGCAACCATTCGCTTCAGGATATCGGAGTAGGCCTACTGAAAGACCCCACATTAATGGGAACTTTCGCACTTCCACCTCCAATCTATATAGGAGAAATAGCGTTGGTAGCAGCCTGCAACATGATATCTTCCACGAAGATCTCAGAAGACGATATCAACATGGATCATGCAATGGTTTTGCCCCCAAGCCCAATAGAAATATTGTAGCAATCAATATTTCAGGCATGGGAGGTGAACCCAAGTCAACGCGCGTCAAGCGTTTGGGTAGATAGGTCTAGAGAATATGGTACCCCATTAGATCCTTGGTCGAAAGTGCATAGCACTGACGAAGGAATCCTACAATCAATGTTGATTGAGGGGGCACCATGGAATGATTGCCACCATCGTTCCCTTCTTCCAGATTATGAAGAAGATACTCAACAGGACCTTTATCACCCTTCAGTTTTTGAATTCCTATCAAATACTGTAAATACGGTGGATTCCGAGCGAAACTTATCCAATATTGAAGAGACTATAGCCATAAATATCTCGACTAAAACAAATGTTGTAGAGAATATTTATGTCGGCAAAGATTGTTCTCCTTCAGAACTGGAAATATATAGCACTCTTTTTCGCGAGTTCAGAGATGTCTTTTCTTGGTCATATCATGAAATGCCAGGCATTGACTCGAGTATCGTTGAACATGAAATTAAGATGTATCCTAATGTCAAACCAGCAAGACAACGGCTTCGGCAAGTGCACCCCAAGAAAGCCGCTGCAATTAAAGCAGAAGTTGAAAAGCTTCTCCATGTTGGTTTCATCTACCCGGTTCCTCTAACCGATTGGGTATCGAATATTGTCCCTGTTATGAAGAAACAAGGGACAATTAGAGTGTGTGTCGACTATAGGGATGTAAACCAAGCTTGTCCGAAAGACAACTACCCTACACCCTTCATCGACCAGATAATTGATGAATGCGCCGGATGTGAAATCTTTTCATTCATGGATGGATTTTCTGGGTATAATCAAATAAATATCCGCCCACAGGACCAGTCAAAGACTGCATTTATTTTTCCGTGGGGCACATTCGCTTATCGAAAATTACCCTTTGGTTTAAAGAACGCAGGGGCGACGCTAAAGGAATGGAACCAGAAGGAATTTGGTAATATTTTTACAAGTAAGAAAATCATGGAAATCAAAATCCTAGAGCTCAATCAAGCTTTGATCAAGAATGGCTTTGACAAAGACAAAAATGATCAAGCAGAGAAATACCACCAAGATGGGAAAGGCTGTGCAAATAAGAAGAAATCTTTTGGAAACAAAAATCTAGAGTTATATGGTTAAAAGAAGAAGAATGCAATACTAAATTTTTCCACAGATCTACCATTGCGAACATAACTCACAACATAATCTCTTCGATCAAGGACGAGAATGGTCAAATTCATCAAACCCATGACGAGATAGAAGCAGTGTCAGTAAAGCATTTTCGGGACATTTCCAAGGAAAACTTTTCAGGAAGAGAACATTTCATTAAGAATTTAATTAAACACATACCTAAATTGGTATCCAGAGAGGATAATGGTAATCTCAACAATCCTGTAACTGAAAAGGAGATCAGTGAGGTCCTCAAGGAAATGCAAAATGGCAAGACACTAGGCCTGGATGCATTTAATGTGGATTTCTTCAAAGCCTACTAGAATATTGTTAAAAGGGATATTGCAGAGATAGTAGAAGACTCCAGGCGGAACAAGACCATTTTGAAAGCTCTCAATACTTCTTTTATTGCCCTTATTCCAAAATAGGATAATGCTCAAACACCAGAGAAATTTAGGCCCATTTCCTTATGCAATGTTGTCTACAAAATAATCTCCAAGGTGGTGGCCAACAGACTCAAACCCCTGCTGCCCACACTTATCTTTGGGGAACAAACAGGGTATGTTGAAGGAAGACAAATTCTCGACAATATAATTCAAGCTCATGAGGTGGTTCACTCGTTAACTAGAAACAAGAGAGTGAGGATGATCATGCAACTGGATATAGCCAAATCATATGACAAAGTGAATTGGATATACATTTAAAAAGTGCTCACAGTGTTTGGTTTTGATCATAATTGGGTCAGATGGGTCATGGCCCTTGTAACTTTGTCTAGCTATTCAATTTTAGTGAATGGCTCTCCTTCTGAGCTTTTTCTCCCTTCCAGGGGTCTAAGACAGGGAGATCCGCTCTCTCCCTTTCTCTTCATCCTCATGATGGAAGGGTTGGGGTAGTCCATCAAGCATGCAAGAGTAATAGGAAGAATTCGAGGTCTCCAACTTATGAATAATGGGGAAGTTCTAACTCATCAACAATTTGTAGATGATACCATGTTACAGGGAATTCCTACTGTAAAAGAAGCACTTTCTTACAAACAGATTTTGGATGACTTCACAAAAGCCACAGATATGGAAGTTAACCTTACCAAATCAAAAGTATTTTTCTTCAACACTCATATTGCCATACAGAGAAATGTCTCCAGAATTTTATGCTTTCAAATAGAATCTCTTCCCTCCAAGTATTTGGGAGTTCCACTTACAACTAAACCCCAACACAAGAGTATATGGGATCCATTAATAACTAAAATGCAAGACAAGGTCAGGAAATGGACAAACAAATCTTTAAATTTAGCTGGTAGACTGGTTCTTACTAAAGCAGTTCTCCAAGCTATCTGAATCTTCATGCTATCAGCCCTCCCAGCTCCAATAGGAGTCTTGCAGTAATTTCGGAATATTCAACGAGACTTTATATGGGGAAAAGAAGAAACTAGGAAAAAATGGGCTTTAGTCTCTTGGGAAAAGGTCTACAAACCCAAGAACCAAGGAGGCCTAGGTTTAGACAACCCAAAGATTCTCAACAAGGCTCTAGGAGCCAAACTTTGGTGGAGGTGGGTTAAGGATCCTAAAGCTCAATGGGCAAGCATCTGGAAGGAAAAATATGCCAATGCCTGGCCGGACTCGGATATCATATGTATGACAGGAATAGTGAAAGGATCCCCCATATGGAACAAGGCCTGGGAGAACAAAGAAGTGGTGCAAAAAAATAGTTTCTGGGAAATCAGAGAGGGAGATCTGGCTCTTTTCTGGGAAGACAAATGGAAACAGGAACCAAATCTACTAAAGGAAGAATTTTTAGGCCTCAAGCAAGAGACTGACAATCAAGGATTAGTAAAAGTGAAAGACTTTTGGGAGAACTCACATAATGCAGGAAAGTGGAGAATCTGGAAAAAAATTGAGGGCAGAGAGGACAGAACCCTCAACAGTAAAGCAGAATCCCTCAAGAGACTACTGGATCAGAGAATAATTTTAGTAATGGAAGGGCAGGACCAACTGAGATGGGGTAACAACAAAGAGGGAAACTTTAATATCAAGGAAGCTAAAGGTTTTCTCCTTGATATGGAACCCCAAGCTCCTAATAAAACTTGGCAGAAGCTTTGGAAGCACAAAGGCTGGATGAAAATCAAACTTTTCATGTGGTTAGTTCACCATAGGAAAATTTTAACATGGGACAACCTTAAAAAAGGGGGCATGTTGGGACCCTCCAGATGTCAACTCTGTGAGACCCAGGAGGAGACTATAGAGCATATTCTCAATAGTTGCATTTTCAACGACAGGATATGGGAATTTTTAACCAACATATTCAAACAGTCTGACAGAGACAAAGAAAGTATTGCCAACACTCTAAACAACCGGAGGAATAATTTTTCAGATAATGAAATTCTCAACTGTGTCCGGAATCTTCTGCCAAGTTTCATCATTTGGAATGTGTGGAAGGAAAGGAACAAAAGAATATTCAAAGAGGAAAAGTCTGCCCCACTTAGCCTAGTGGAGTTGATCGTAAAACAACTAAAGGAGACAGTGGGCACCACGGTTAGGAATCTCCCCAAAAATCCTCCCTCTGTTGGAGAGTTAAGAATCCTCCAGCTATTAGACTTGCAAGGGCTTATTCCTCAAGGTCTAGACATGATATCAAGCACGAGAACAAAACGTGGAGGAATTCTAGCATCCCCCCCTGAAGGTTTTTTAAAGTACAACATTGATGGAGTTTCCAAAGGCAACCCGAGAGATGATGGTTTTGGGGGAGTTCTAAGGGATGATACAGGTAGCATAATCTCCCTCTTCCATGGTCACTTAGGAAAAGCCACTAACAACATGGCAGAACTAATGGCTTTGGAACAATGCTTAGAATTTTTGATACAGAACAATTGGCAAAATGTCATAATAGAAGCGAATTCAGAGTTAGTCATAAACACTGGCAAGAGAATCAGTAATGGAACAGGGCTGGAAAAGGTCACAAAACACTGGAGGTTAACTTGAGTCCTTTAGAGAATTCAAGTGCATCTACAGGAACTTCGTACTCTTAGATTTACTCATGTGAGGAGAAAGGCCAACAAATTGGCTGACATTCTAGCAAACCAAGGTGTTAGCAACAAGGACAGCACAATCTTAAGGAGGTGGAACACAATGGTGCAGAGTAACCTGAAAAAACTCTGCCATAACTAGGCGGAGGAGGACAAAGAAGAGTACAGATGCAAAATGATAGAACCCAATCAGTAATGTCAGCGGTCAGAGGACTACACCAAGTGGGACAAAAAGATGCACAATGAAAGGTAAGCCAAGGTTAGAGGTAAAGTGGACCATGATCAGGACTATTCTCAATAACGGGAATCAGAGCTTCCCGGACCATAGAAAGCAGCATCAGAAACTTCTGCATCATCCTAACTTTTCAGTGATGGAAGTCAAAACCACCTCTGGGCAGTTTCGTAGCGATCGCACCGCTCTCAGGTTAAAAGGGGTTTCAGATTTTTGGCAGCAATGCCATAGAAATCATGCCACATGGTGGAGGGCCCGGTACAATAACCACTTTCCCCACGCCCTAAAGGTCGATTACTTCGGGCATGCGATTTTCTACTCTACTGTTCGATGGCGCAAGGTAAATCAATGCTCAGGATCCATCAAGCAGTTTGGTAGGGCCCGGGGGTTTGGTGGGGTAGGCGGTTTCGCAGCAATCGCACCACTTTTTTGTTATAAGTGGTTTTTGTTTATTGGCAGTGATGCCATAGATAACATGACACGTGGAGGAGGGCCCGGTCCTAAAACCACTCTCCCCGTGCCCTAAAGGTCGACGACTTCAGGCGCGTGATTTTTGGCTCAGCCGTCCGATGGCGCAAGGTATTTCAACGCTCTGGATTCATCGAGCAGTTTGGTGGGGCCGTGGGTTTGGTGGGGTCCGCGGTTTCTTCGAGCAATTTTGGTGGTGTGATACTTCGGGGTGTCATCCGTTTGCGTGGGGATGTGTTTACCGTTAGTTCGGTTGGTGCTTTTTTAATGGGGCCACGTGTCCTGATGGGCTTTTCACTTGAGTTACATGGATGTTTGTTTTCCGGAGATCAAGCCTTTGTTTCGAATGGTTCAGCCAAAAGTATGTAATGAAAGATTTTGTTGTATGTTGTAGTGGCGTGATGCTTTTCTTTGACATCATGCCCTTTGTTTCCCTATCTCCTCTTGGTGTGCAGGGCTGTTATGAAACCATCTCAAGAAAAGATAGAAAAGATAGATCAACGCCTTAGAATTCAGCCTCTTCGAGGGGGCAACCTCCTTTACATTACATAAATGAACAATTCTTTGATGATTCAAATGAAAAAACCTCCTTTCTATATATAGGAGTCTAAGGAGTCACAATATAATCCAGCCGACCTAACAATAATAATATAAAGCCACAAAAATAACAATAGAGGGATTCTATGGGGCACAGAAATAACAATATGGGGGTAATAGGGGCACAACAATATAAATAAGGGGTATAACTATAATAGTAATGGGGTAATCACTAGTATTATAGGGACCCAACATGCCCCTCTCCTTCAAAAAAGTGTTTTCCTCAAAGTTTGAGTAATTCTGGATACTTCTGCATAAAATTCTCATCCTCCCATGTGGAATCTTCAGCGGATAAGTTCTTCCACTTGATAAGATACTCTGAAATTGATCGATTTCGTAGCTGTCGAGTTCTTGTTTCTGTGACTGCTTCCGGTTCCAATATAATTTTTCCTTCCTTGTCAAGTTCTGGCAATATAGTTTGAGTTGGGAACTTGTTTCCTATAACCTTCTTTAAACATGAAACATGGAAAACTAGGTGCAATCGAGAAGCTGCAGGAAGCTCCAATTTGTATGCCATAGTACCAATCTTTTGCAACACCTTATACAGACCATAATACTTTGGTGATAGTTTATTATCCTTCTTAGCTTGCTTTAGGGACATTTGCTTATATGGTTGTAGCCGTAGGAATACCCAATCACCTACATCAAAACTTCTTTCACTGCGATGTTGATCTGCCTGTTGTTTCGTTCTATTTTGTGCCAACACGAGGTTATCCTTTAAGAGTTGGAGGACTTGTTTTTGATGTTCGATGTGATGTTCCACTGCCGGAACGTTAGAATTTTCTCTTAAATATGATGTGATGGATGGTGGTTGATACCCATAAAGTGTCATAAATGGGGTCATTTTTGTTGCTGTATGGAACGAAGTGTTATACCACCATTCAGCCAGAGGCAACCATTTGACCCATTGTGTCTGTTTATCAGATACAAAGCAACGAAGATATCCTTCCAAACATTTTTTTACTATCTCAATTTGACCATCAGATTGAGGATGATAAGATGAGCTATGAGCTAACTGAGTACCAAGACAAGAAAATAATTTTGTCCAAAAATTTCCAGTGAAAATGGGATCTCTGTCACTTACAATAATCTTTGGGTTTCCATGTAGCTTTTGAACTGTTTCCATAAATGCAGTAGAAACTGTACTGGCTTTAAATGGATGTGATAATGCACAAAAGTGTGCATACTTGGTAAGTCTGTCAACTACCACCATGATGACACTCTTTCCCTCAGACTTGGGTAAACCTGTGATAAAATCCATTGAAACCTCCTCCCAACGTTGGCTTGGAATGGATAAAGGTTGTAATAGACCCGGTGTCTTAATTGTTTCAACTTTATTTTGTTGGCAAACCAAACATTCTGCCACAAACTTTTGAATATCTGATTTAAGGCCATCCCAAAAAAATTCCTTCTTAACCCTGTGGTAAGTTTTTAAAAATCCTGAATGCCCTCCTAAGGGAGAAGTGTGCAATTCCATAAGAATCTTTTGTTTTAGCTGGGAATTCTTACAGAGGTATAAGCGATCTTTGTACCATAAAGAATCATTTTCCAGCTAAATGTATCAGAAGTACTGGAATCTTGTTGTAGCTTTCGAATAAGTGCCCACACTTCTTCGTCATTCTTCCATTCCTCCCTTGCTTCGTTTATCCAATCTGGTTGGATAATAGAAATGGCACACAACAATGCTTCCACATCCTCATCCTTTCTTGAGAGTGCATCTGCCACCACATTTTGCTTCCCTTTTTTGTAGATGATTTCAAAGTCATAACCCAACATCTTTGTGACCCACTTTTGTTGCTCTTCAGAGGATAATCTTTGTTCTAAAAAGTATTTAAGGCTATCATGATCCGTTTTTACCTTGAAGTGTCTTCCCATTAGGTAGGGTCGCCATTTCTTAAGTGCATGGAGTATTGCCAACATTTCCTTCTCATAAATAGCTTTGCTTAAAAACTTTCCCTTGATTGGACGACTTTCAAAAGCAATGGGTCTTTCATCTTGCATTAGAACAACACCAATTCCATTTCCTGAAGCATCACATTCCACAATAAAGGTTTTTGTGAAGTCCGGTGTAGCTAAGACCGGTGCTTGGCACATTGCCTCTTTAAGATGTTCAAAGGCCTTTGTTGCTTCCGGAGTCCATGAAAATGAATCTTTCTTCAATAATGTTGTTAGAGGTGCTGCTATTCTCCCATAATTCTTAACAAACTTGCGATAATACCCTGTCAACCCAAGAAATCCTCGCAGATGCTTTATGGATGTGGGGATTTTCCATTCCTTAATGGCTTTAATTTTGCTAGGGTCTACCTTAACTCCTTCATGAGATACAATATGACCCAAATATTCCACCTCCTGGACTCCAAAGAAACATTTGGATCTTTTTGCATATAATTGTTTCTCCTCCAATAGTTGTAGCACCCTGTCAACATGTTCAACATGATCCTTCCAAGACTTGCTGTAGATTAGTATATCATCAAAAAATACTAACACAAATTTTCTAAGGAATGGTTTGAAAATTGAATTCATCAAACCTTGAAATGTTGAAGGTGCATTGGTAAGGCAAAAAGGCATGACCAAAAATTCATAATGACCCTCATGAGTTCTAAATGCCGTTTTCAGAATGTCTTCAATCTTCATTCTGATTTGATGATATCCCGAATGAAGATCCAACTTGGTGAAGTAAATTGATCCATGCAATTCATCTAGTAATTCATCAATGACAGGAATGGGGAACTTATCTTTAATAGTGAGCTTGTTGAGCTCCCTATAATCTGGACACATGCGCCATGATCCATCCTTCTTGTGCACCAATACTACTGGAGCTGAGAAAGAACTTTGACTCGGTTGAATTATACCAGCCTCTAGCATTTCTGCAACCATACGTTCAATTTCACTTTTTTGGACATAGGGATATCAGTACGGCCTGATGTTTGGAGGAACACTTCCTGGAATCAGATGAATAGCATGATCATGATCACGCATAGGTGGGAGACCTTTGGGAGTCTCAAATACCTTGGAATGATTGTCCAGGACTTTTTGGAGATCTGGAGAAATAGATGATTCCAATGTGGAAACATCTAGCGAACATAATTGTGCAATTACACCTCTTTGCTCCTTTTTTAGAAGCTTAGTCATGCCATTAGAGCTGATTATCTTTCCTGGTTTCCTTGCAATACCCCTTAATTCAACTTCCTTTCCTTCCGTAGAAAATTTGATGAAAAGTTCTTGAAAATTAAAAGCTATTGTACCCATTGGACTCCTAGTACAACATCGGCACCTCCCATTGGAATGGAAAGCATTGGGCTAGTCAATACATATTCTCCCATGGATAGCTTGATATTATGGCACTTTCCAGAGCAATTTATTGTTCCTCCATTTGCAATCATCACTTGACACTCTGGTGCTGGATATAGGAAGCAATTCAATTCTTTTGCTATCCTACAATGAATAAAATTGTGGGTGCTTCCTGAATCAATCAACACTATTACCTTTTTCTTCTTGATTTGTCCTTCTATCTTGATGGTTTGAGGAGTGGTAATTCCCGCCAATGCATTACAAGATATGGTCGGATTTATTTGTTCTTCATCTTGGCTTTGTTCGTGGAATATATCCTCTTCTTTTGACCTTTCTTGCTCCTTTTCTTCTTCCTCTTCACAATCTATGTAGAATAATTTCTTCTCAGCACACTTATGACCTTTTGTGTATTTGCTATCACAATTGTAACAAAGCCCTTTTGCTCTTTTTTCTTCCAATTTTTGTGGTGTCAACCTTGTAGGTTGTGGAAGACTAGGGGCAACAACACTTCCGTCTTTATAGTTGTGAGTGGTATGCTTCCTAGTTGCCATAATTTTTCTTTCCATTTTTCTTGCTAACCTGAATGCCTTCTCTAATGAATCAGGTTCCCAAAGGCAAACATCATGTTGGATATTATCCTTTAAAGACCCTATGAACACATCAATCCTATGCTCCTCTGGAATATCTTTAACCCTTATGTTCAATTTTTGGAACTCCTCAATGTGCTCCATTATTGAACCCTTTTGTTTGAGACTTATCAATTGGCTAAAAAAAGTGTTGCTTTTTGTATCCTCATAATGTGCTATCAATTCTTCTGTAAAAATTGCCCAAGTGATAAATTGTTTACGAGAACAAATCCATTGATACCATACAAACTGATTTGGTTCCAAATATACAGTTTCCATACGTACCTTTTGTGCGTTTTGCACATTATTGAGATCGAAGAATTGCTCCATCTGTAATATCCATGTGGCGGGATCCTTTCCATCAAACTTCCTCATATCGATTTTTGGAATATGGTGATTCTTCGATCCAACATTAGCATCTATGGAATCATGATTAACATTTATTTTGTTCTCATCATGAGTTTCCTTTACTACCTTTTCACCATTAGTAAGTATTTCTTGTAGAAAATTTGTCAAATCTGTCTTCAAATCTGCCATGCCTATCTTCAAATTTGTGTTCAAATCTATCTTCAAATTGTCCATCTTAGCTTCCATGCCATTCATCTTAGCTTCCATGCCATTTATCTTAGCTTCCACACCATTTATCTTAGCATCTGTTAACTTTTGTGAGCGTGACATTTGTTGCACTTGTTCTGGTAATTTTGATATATCATGTAGCATTTCTTCCTCTTCTTCATGAGTCATGCTAGAGCTTTCAGGTTCCTTATTAGGTGTTTGCATTTTCTTTCCTTGGGGCATCAGTTACCAATAATAATGCTCTACTATGCCCTTTGAATTCCTTCAAAATAAATTTTCAAACCAAGCTTAAGCAAAAATTTAAAAAAATCTACGCACCGTCTTTCACTTTGTAGGAGCTCGATATTGACTCTGATGTATCTCTGTACTTTCCAATCATCTAGTTCTGAATTTGTGACCTGTAGTAGCTCTCTATGTCCTCTTTCCAATGCCACCAGTCTGATCCAAATTGGATTCTCCAAGAAAGAGTTATGCACAATCTCCCAAGATGACCTGATTATAGACCTTTCCAGAAGAGCGAAGTTGTATGAAGTGCCACGTGTACAATTTCGATATTTGATTCTGAAAAAGAAATACAAGAAACTACAGTCCGTCCTCTTTCTGTACATTCTTACTAAATTTCAATCTAATTCCCAGAGAGAAAGTTATGACAATTTTCCCCAGGTCACCTGTTTTGAATGTAATTCAGGAGTTTGCAAAAAGACCAACTTCCTCAGATCATATCTCCGAAAATATCGCGCAAAAAGCTTTGAAATTCAGACCCAAGGTTCAATGCGATTTCTTCTCCAATTGGTTTTTTTTGCGATTTCTGAAACGTCACAGAAAAAAAGTTATAGTGAAAATGCCACGATGACCTGTTTGGAGCAGCGAAACCCTAGAATCCAAAGCTCTAATACCAAATGTTATGAAACCAGCTCAAGAAAAGATAGAAAAGATAGATCAACGTCTTAGAATTCAGCCTCTTCAAGGGGAAACCTCCTTTACATTACATAAATGAACAATTCTTTGATGATTCAAATGACAAAACCTCCTTTCTATATATAGGAGTCTAAGGAGTCACAATATAATCCAACCGACCTAACAATAATAATATAAAGCCACAAAAATAACAATAGAGGGATTCTATGGGGCACAGAAATAACAATATGGGGGTAATAGGGGCACAACAATATAAATAAGGGGTATAACTATAATAGTAATGGGGTAATCACTAGTATTATAGGGACCCAACAAGGGCTCTTGTATATTCTGTAAATTTATTCTCGATATTATGAAATAGAAGGAACTACTCTTGCTTTAGCAAAAAAAAGAATACCTTGAGACAATTCATCAATAGAAAACATACCTGTCCTTTCTTTAAAATCTTGAAGAGAAGAAAGGCCTACCATAAACCCTGTTGTCTTGATCGATGATTCCATTAGATTATTAAAGTAGATCGCCATTCTAGAAGCAATGAAGTCACCAGTGATTTTTTTGCACTTTGAATCCCTATGATAATGGAGTCACCATTGATAACTTTGAATTTTGAATTCTGCTAGAAATGGAGTTTCTAGGTTAATGATGCATAACTTCTTTGTGTCTAACTATTATTCACCTTCAACAATCAGATCTAAAACATTTTGATTGATTCTAGGAAGGTAAACTTGAATTATTTTCCTCCTTGACAATTGCACCAAAATGTTATCACTCAGTAATTTTATTGGTTGTGAAAGGGAAACCTAGAGGTAACATTGAACCAATTTTGGGCTAGGAACTGGCCTTCCTAATGTAACAACCCTAGTTAAAAATCCATGTAATTAAGTTAATAAAATAAAAATAAAGACCAAGGTTATGGGTCACATATTCCAAGTTGAATGTTTTGCAAATACGTAGTGATGGGATCACTTCTGATTAATAAATGGCCATGGAAATTTGCAAAGGAAATGGAAAAGTAAAAGTGGCATTAATTGAAATTTATTTATGGAAATAAAAGAAATTAGGAGAAAAGGAAGGTGAAAGGTCACTGGTTGCATATGAGCAGGAAATTGAAGGAAAATAATGGAAACTGAAGAAAATAGAGGCCTCGATGATAATCATTATTTTGAGGACCGGTTCGTAGCTTTTTGGTCAACTAAGTTTTGGAGATATCTCTCTCTATTCTCTCTCATACTCTTGCTGTTATAGACATTTTTGTGCCTTACAGCATTGAGCATGAAATGTCCATAATCTAAGGGATCCAAAGTCCCTAAACATGTTGTTCCTACCCCTAGAGGAACAAGGCTAACAAACCACAGCAATTCACATAAGTTCTCCACCAGAAACTGCTCAAAGACAAGTCAATTCAGGATCAATTCAGTGGCTCCACTGGCTGTCTGCGCTGAATGTCAAAGCCAACACTGGCTACCTGCGCTGAATGTCAAAGCCAACACTGGCTACCTACGCTGAGCGAGAGTTGACATGTGGAAAGTTCATTCCACAAGGTGTCAAAACCCAGGAAGCTTCCAAAATGACACTTGCCTCAAGGAATTCGACTATGATGAGTAAGAGGTTCCAAATCTCCAAGTGGAAGAAAGAACCTCCAAGTGGAATCAAGAACTGACAGAGGGAGAGGACACTAGTCAGATCTCAAGCTGACTCATCCTCTCTCCAAACATCTATATATGGATCTCTCCTCCATGAGATCCAGGGGGCTGGAATTTTGTTAGTGCAAAGAATTGCTGTTGGTTTGAGACTGAGATCATTGGGTGCTTAATGCTTTGAAGGGAGGTGAAGATAGGAATTCCATTTTGCTGGGAAGGAGATGCTGGATTGGAGCCCTCTGGGTTGTATCTCTTCCTGAACCTTGTTATTCATCAATAAAGCTATCTTGGTTTCTCCTATATACTGATGTATCTTTGATGTATGATTGCATTAGTATGTTTAGTTTACTTCTAATCCTGAACTAGTTATGATTATGAATCTATGTCTTTGTGTAGCATTCTTCTCTTGTGATCTTGCAGAGACCTGTTGAAGCTGGGCGAGCGAGAAGGCAAGTAGCTGGGAACTCCCAAAGAGAAGAGAAACCCGATCGAGGGACAAACGGAAGACACCGGTTAGTCCATCCATCTCTCTTCATTCTTAATTCATAAAGGAAGAATACTAGAATAGCTGTCTCTGTTTGTTGCTAAGGCACTGTCACACCTTAGGTGGATAGGATCGTCCTGCATAGGCATTTTTCCCCACAGCAAATTGGCGACTCCGCTGGGGAAATTTGTTTTAGTCATTTTATTTGTGTCTCGATCATTGTTTGCTTCATAGACTCAACAACAACAACCGAACTGCATTTGCTCTTCTTAGTTGCAAAGTAGACAGTTGCTGCCTTGATCCAATCACTGGATTTGTCTATGATCTGAACAATGGATTCACAAATGATTTGACGATCCTTTGTGATAGATCTTAGTACCCCCTCAAAGCATCCCTTTGATTGTACCTTGCTTGTTGCTTTTATTTGGCCTAAAACAGTAGATTAATTAGCAATCTGTGACCCAGAACCCGGTGAGAAACTCTCGTTTCTCCTTCAGTGTGACCCCTGTGAAGAGGTTCTGCATTTCAACGCAGGTCTCGTGAAGGCTACCTGCGCTGAATGTCAAAACCCCAGTGTTGAGGTTGCTCTGATCTAGTTTGGCCTTGTGCAGCTGGGGTTCTCTATTCTGTTTTGCCCTGTTTTGATCTCTTTTTTTTGCAGCCTGTAACCAGCATAGGTACCAGTCTGATAACTCCTTTTCTCTGCTTATATTCCGCCTCCTTCTGTACAAAAAGACTATGAGTTTTTTTTTGTGTTTGTGGCGTCATCTACAATTTTCCTTTGCATGAGTGAAATAATCATCCTATAGCCCTTGATTCAGATCTGTTGATTGTGATCTTAGGAGAGAGTTCATTGGCTGTTTACAGTTGATTATACATTTGCTTTTGCTTATTGGTTTGAGTTTGTCTCTTTTAAGTGTCAAAACAAGTGTTCATTTCGAAAGTTGTAAAGTGTTGTATTCTCTTCTACCCTTTCTGATTTCTAAAAAGTAAACTTGTTTGTATTTGTCATTTAAAAGCAAATTCAAAGTTGTACAAAAAGCTTTCTTTGTAGGCATCAATACTAAGAAAGCGGAAAAAAAACACCTGCATTGTGCATTTGCATCTTGATAGTTTGCATGTTTGATTTAGGAAAAGTGCATTAGAGTGTGCTGATGGCTCTTTGAGAAAAGATGGTGTCTTTCTTTTCCCTTAGTTGCTAGGATTTTCAAAGTTGAAAAGATATAAAGCTTGCTTATCATCTTTAGACTGCATTTAGGAATTGTATCATACATCTCGTGGTGATCCAAAAAGGCAAACTTCTAAAAAGATCAACTTAAAATAAACTGAATGAACTTAACAATGCTTTGCAACATAATGCACAACATAGAGGTCTAGGCTAGAGACGTGTTCCGACGTCGTAAAGCCTGGTGACTGTCGATCTCGTTGAAGGTGGGTGATTCCTCCTGAGGGACGATAGCGCCAGTACGGATTGTGCTCCCACGTACCGTCGCGTATATATTGGGAGACCCCTATAGGAATATAACCTTTATCCTTAGGAAGCCGTGTCGGCCGCCCTACTGATCGCAATGCACTGAACACAGCATTCAGGAAGATCGACCGCCCGTACCCTAAAAAGTGTTCTGCGGTTTTGCGAAACGTTTGGCACACCCTCTGCCTAGAACTCAAGAGCAGTTCCTTTTGGCCTTTTTCAGACTCTATAACAGAAAAAGTCCATCCGAGCATTTGTCACTTCGGGCTCGTTAAAAAATCGAAGGAGACTAGAGTCATCTTTAGCTTTTTCTTGACTCTTTAAAAGTGAAAAAGCAAGTTGTGTCTAAAGCGTCGAAAAAATTCATTCAATTCGGAAACACACTTTCCCCTTTTTGTATTTTGGTTGATCGAGTAATCCGCAATCGTGGAAGAAATTCAATTGAAACCTCGTCGTTCGCAGAGGCTTACGAGTCAACCGTCTTTGTCTCCGGAATCGAAAACAGTATGGACAAAGCGAACTCGTTTAACCGGTTTGAAATCTCCTATCAAAGTTACAACAACTGTTCCAACCACATCTGAGATTCCGGTTACTCCAAACATTTCTGGAAACCCTGCCACTATAGAAGAAGTTCAACAACCACAGAGGGACAGTGACACTGATCCTAGTCTGAGAACAAATACTTGTGTTTCTGAACCAGTTCCATCTGTAACCGGTCCAGAGAGTCTTGTTCCTCAAACAACTGTCGCTGTCGATTCAACCCCTTCTTCGGCACCAGAAATATTTTACGGACCTGACGGTCTTCCTCTTCCACCTGGTTTGATTGCGATAGAGGAAATTGTAGAAGATCCGCAAGCAAGTACTCCAACACATTTTGGAGTAGGGGTCACTCTATTTCCTTCTACATCGGAAGTTAGTCTATCACCAGTGGAAGTTCCTGTAGAATCGCTAGGCAATCTATTGGATAGACTCAAAATGTCTGAATAACTGTCAACATCTAGGACTGTGTCAAATGACACAGCGACAGCAGAACCCCCTGCCGTCACTCCGACAATGTTTGTCGGCATACCATCTGTCCCAACTAGCTCACAACCGCTAGAAGGAGTCCACCCAGGGACTATTTCGACAGTGTGGTCCGTTCCTGTTTGTTCCTCGGGAATAATATCCGGAAACTCTTATGTTGAGACTCGACAAATTGATCCATTTGGAGGTCAATTTGGGCCATCTAGTCCCCAAGGGCAACCAATGCCCTTGAGCTCCGGATTGCTACCGTATGGGGGGCAGTATGCCCTTTCATTACCCCCTCCAGGAGGATATCCATACGGGAGTTCTCAACAGTATTCAGGTTATACTGGAGTTACGACAAGTGGTTGGGTACCTATGCTACCCCAACAGCCAAGAGTTGTGTATTCTATGCAACAATGTGTACCTATGTCGAACATCCCGACAACACTGGCTATTGTAACAGTGTCACAAGTTCAAACGATGCCTGTTGTATGTCAGCCTCAGATTTCTCAGGTTGTAATGCAGCAGCCCCTTGACCCTGTGACACAACCACAATCGCCAACTGGTGGGGTGACACAGGTCCAAACGGGTACAATTACCCCACATCTTGGTCCGCCAGTTAGTATAGCGCAGCAGAACATGGCTTCACAACCGTGGCTGGTGCAATACCAACAACCACAATTCCAGCAAGTGTACCAAGGTTCTGAGCAGCAGATCTTTGCGAAAAGTGGAAAACCGTACATTCAAAACGGTCAAAACCAACCACTTTATAGTGGTCAAGTCCACCAACCGTATCAGTCATACCAACATCAATTACATTATGCTGGTATGCAAAGGCCCACTGCTCAAGCAATTCCATCGTACCCTGGGTACGCTTCACCTAACCTGAATCAACAGTTACCGTTTGTGGCAACTTTAGAGTTACCCGATTTACACCGGTTAACAAACGATCCAATTGCTTACGCCCCTTGGTGGCCAGCGATTCCTCACAAACTTCCATCGGACATTCCTAAATTTAATGGAAATCCAGGTGAAGATCCATCGAATCACGTGATGACATTTCATCTGTGGTGTTCATCAAACACCCTGAATGATGATTCGATAAGGCTTCGCCTTTTTCAGAGGACGTTAACGGGTCCAGCGGCTAAATGGTATATTGAATTACCTAGAGCCTCGTTCGAAAATTTCAGCTCCTTAGCCACGACTTTCTTAACCCATTTTCAATTACTGATAAGGTATGAAACGGGAACGGAAATCTTAACCAACTTCAAACAGACAATAGCCACTCATATATCCGATCATATACATGAGTGGCGTTGTCGTCGTAGGATGGTGAAAATGTACATTCCCGATCAGCTATTAGCTGAATGGTTTATCAAGTCGTTACTTCCTGCCATAACGGAAGATGTGGCCAAGGGGGGAGTCGTAACGGAGGAGCAAGTTATTGCTCATGCACAATATCTAGACTTAGTCTACACTCAGTCTGGCACACTCTACGACAAAATATCTGACGCCCCTAGACCGGAATTCTCAATTCCTCCTCCTCCTAAATCAAATAGTGACTCTCATGCCGGCGATGGTGTGATTGGCACGACAAACGCGAAATCGACAAAGGCTTCGTCTAAGAAAGCCCGTAAGACTTCAGATCAAAATGCAAAAGAAGAAATTCTTGCTTCGGAAGTAAATGCCGTATCAGCAGATAAAGGCAAAGAAACTAATCAACCAGGAAGCAAGAAGAAGCAAAACAAAGGGAAGAAGAAGAAACAGGGCGAGTCATCCCCTAAAAAAACTTCTTCAAACCCTCCTGGGAAAGGGAAACCAAAAAATCCATGTTTTATATGTGATGAGGATCATTGGACACAAAATTGTCCATACAGAGCTGAGCTTAAGAGGTTCTTCAAAAGTTCGCAAAGCTCAGCTGTGTTAACTGATCCGTTTCCCAATCCAGGTCAAAATCTGGTTGATAGTGGAAATGCTTCCCCGTCGCAAGTGCTAATGTTGTCGATCTCCAAGCAACAGAATGATGCTTTGATTTCGACAAGGAACAAGGATTACGGGAATCCGCAGCTGTCGAACGACAAAGATAAAGATCAACCAAGTAGTTCGACAACAACTTCGACAGAAGTTGTACCACCCATCATTCCTGACTTAACAATAAAACCGCCAAAGGGAGTAGTACAGAAGTCGACATTTAATCCTCGCGCCAGAGCGGCGCAGCATTATAACATAGTGGAAGATTTGGCCCAATCGCCATCCGCTATGTCGATTGTTGAAGTACTACAAAATTGTCCATCCGAAAGGCAGGCTTTGTTATCGGCTATTGGTGGGATTGATCCTAAGGATTCCAATCTTGTATCGTTCGATCACAAAGGACACGATCCTCAGTTACCAGCTCAACTAGCTTTCCTTATTCAAGTGAAAGCCCTCAACAAAACTGTTCACCGAACAATTATTGATGAGGGGGCATCTACATGTATTATGTCGATGAGTTGCTGGAAAACTTTAGGATCTCCAACCTTGTCGCGATCTTTGACGACATTGAAAGCATTCAACGGTAGGACATATACCCCGTATGGTATCCTAAATAACTTGAAGGTTGAACTAGGGGGAAAAACAGTAGAAATAGATGTTGAAGTCATCGATGAGAATCTTGACTACAACATCCTACTGGGAAGACCGTGGATATATGCCATGGAAGCTGTAGTGTCGACTTATTTTAGGAAGATCGCATTCCCTTTCCAAGGAGGGATTATGATCGTCGACCAACAAAACTTCCTCCCTAATGGTTCACAAGTTACAGGAAGCATTCCCATGATCCATGGAAGCAACCATTCGCTTCAGGATATCGGAGTAGGCCTACTGAAAGACCCCACATTAATGGGAACTTTCGCACTTCCACCTCCAATCTATATAGGAGAAATAGCGTTGGTAGCAGCCTGCAACATGATATCTTCCACGAAGATCTCAGAAGACGATATCAACATGGATCATGCAATGGTTTTGCCCCCAAGCCCAATAGAAATATTGTAGCAATCAATATTTCAGGCATGGGAGGTGAACCCAAGTCAACGCGCGTCAAGCGTTTGGGTAGATAGGTCTAGAGAATATGGTACCCCATTAGATCCTTGGTCGAAAGTGCATAGCACTGACGAAGGAATCCTACAATCAATGTTGATTGAGGGGGCACCATGGAATGATTGCCACCATCGTTCCCTTCTTCCAGATTATGAAGAAGATACTCAACAGGACCTTTATCACCCTTCAGTTTTTGAATTCCTATCAAATACTGTAAATACGGTGGATTCCGAGCGAAACTTATCCAATATTGAAGAGACTATAGCCATAAATATCTCGACTAAAACAAATGTTGTAGAGAATATTTATGTCGGCAAAGATTGTTCTCCTTCAGAACTGGAAATATATAGCACTCTTTTTCGCGAGTTCAGAGATGTCTTTGCTTGGTCATATGATGAAATGCCAGGCATTGACTCGAGTATCGTTGAACATGAAATTAAGATGTATCCTAATGTCAAACCAGTAAGACAACGGCTTCGGCAAGTGCACCCCAAGAAAGACGCTGCAATTAAAGCAGAAGTTGAAAAGCTTCTCCATGTTGGTTTCATCTACCCGGTTCCTCTAACCGATTGGGTATCGAATATTGTCCGTGTTATGAAGAAACAAGGGACAATTAGAGTGTGTGTCGACTATAGGGATGTAAACCAAGCTTGTCCGAAAGACAACTACCCTACACCCTTCATCGACCAGATAATTGATGAATGCGCCAGATGTGAAATCTTTTCATTCATGGATGGATTTTCTGGGTATAATCAAATAAATATCCGCCCACAGGACCAGTCAAAGACTACATTTATTTTTCCGTGGGGCACATTCGCTTATCGAAAATTACCCTTTGGTTTAAAGAACGCAGGGGCGACGTTTCAGAGGGCAATGAATTATGCCTTCCATGACATCAAGAACATCGTTCAACCATATCTCGACGACCTTCCGGCTCATTCGCGAAAGCGGACTGATCATTCGCAGCATTTAAGAGTGATATTTCTACGTTGCCGACACTACAAGATAAGACTCAATCCGCACAAATGTGTGTTTTGCGTCGGTTCTGGTCGTTTACTTGGCTTTGTAGTCTCTAAGGATGGGATTCGTCTCGACCCTTGCAAGGTTCAGGGAATCATTAATTTGCCTCCACCTTCAAATTTGCTTCAGATTCAGAAACTCCAAGGGAAAGAAAACTTTCTGAGGAGGTTCATTCCAAATTACGCAGAACTTGCTAAAGGTTATACTCGTCTTTTGAAAAAGGATGTACCTTTTGTCTGGGATCAGGTGGCGCAAGCTTCCTTTGACGCTCTGAAAGATTCTCTAGTAAGAGCATCATTAATGTATGCCCCGGACTATCAAAGAGATTCTAACCTGTATCTGGCTGCAGCAGATACGACCATTGCGATGGTTTTAGTTCAAGATGTCGATGGAATTGAACATCCTATATATTATTTAAGTAAGAACTTGAATGATACAGAAAGCAAATATTCTTATGTTGAAAAACTAGCGCTTGCAGCTGTTCAAGCGATTCAAAGATTTCGACATTATGTCCTCTTTCAGAAAACTACCATTTTATCAGATTGCAACCCCATGACGTATATACTGTCGCGACAGTTACTGGGGGGCAAATATTCAAAATGGATAGCGATCCTCGAAGAGTTTGATCTGGAATTTGTAAAATCCAAATCAAAGAAAGCTCTAGTTTTCGCAGAATTATTGTGCGACCTCCCATCGTCGTCCAACGATGAAACATCCGAAGAATCAATCGTGGAGGAGAATTTGTTTTTGATATCTACAAGCAATGAGTGGTATGGAGATATAATAATCTATCTCCAAACCAAAAAGTTCAGGCCTAACACCTCTCACTCTGAACAAAAACGTATACGATACCAAGCAAAAGACTACATGATCGTCGGTGATACACTTTACCGTCATGGTATCGATACAGTTCTCAGGAGGTGCCTCACCCATGAGGAGGCCGAAAAAGCCCTGAATGAGTGTCATTCAGGTGTGTGTGGGGGGCATCAATCTGGATATGCAACAGCATAAAAAATCTTACGAGCAGGATACTTCTGGCCAACCATGTTCAAAGATTGCATAACCGCAGTCAGAAGTTGCCATGCTTGTCAAATTTTTGATAGCAAAACCAGAAGACCACCTGCACCTTTACAGTCAATAGTTGCTGTTGGGCCTTTCGCCAAATGGGGCATCAATTTCATGACATGTAACCCCACCTCGACCGGGGGGCATGGGTATATCATAGTCGTCGTTGACTATTTTACCAAATGGGCCGAGGCGATGCCTACATTAGATAACACTGGTGAAACAGCTGCCCTTTTCTTTTTCAATCATGTAGTCGCCAGGTTCAGCGTACCACAGGCTATAGTTACAGATCATGGATCGCATTTTCGCAATCACATGATGGTTGAATTAGCTGCCAAGCTAGGGCTATCTCACGACAGCTCTACCCCATATTATCCGCAAGCCAACGGACAAGTTGAATCGATCAACAAGGTCCTGAAGCGTATGTTGCAAAGGATGATCGGAGTTCACAAAAGAAGGTGGCACCTAATCTTGTACTCAGCCTTGTGGGCTTACCGAACATCAGTAAGAAATGTGACCGGGTTCACACCTTTCCAACTGGTGTATGGCCTGGAAGTAGTCTTACCAGTCCAGTGCGAAATTTCGTCTCTTAAACTCGCAATTGATCTCCTCCCCGGAACTTCAGAAGAAGAGACCCGTTTCTTGGAATTAATCCAATTGGATGAAACCCGTTGTGACGCTGCTTTGGCTAACGAAGGCCATAAGAAATGAGTCAAGGCGCAGTTCGACAAAAATGTCAAACCCCGTGTCTTCTCAGAAGGTGACTTGGTCTTGCTTTACGACCAAGAATCCGACAAATTGGGAGCAGGTAAATTTAATTCTTTATGGATGGGCCCCTATATTGTTAAACGAGTGTTAGCAAGAGGAGCCTACGAGTTAATGGATTATGACGGAATTCCACTGGTGCAACCTCGTAATGGGTTGTACCTCAAGCGTTACTATGCTTAAATAGTGACCAATATGCATGCACCTCGATTTGCGTTATTATGCTGGGGGCATGCAAACTTATCATCAAGCAGTTTTAGCGCATAGTTCATGCTCGTTAAAAAATAAACATAAGATCGAGCAGTTTTAGCACACAGTTCATGCTCGTTAAAAGATAAACGCAAGATCCGAGCAGTTTTAGTCCATAGTTCATGCTCATTAAAAAATAAACAGATTCGAGCAAATGTTTCAACCCGCGTTTAAGCTCGTTAAAAAATGAACCAATTTCTGGTAAATAACCACTGTGAATGTAACGTTATCAGCCATTAAAGCCTTGGTCGTGTTTGCACCGTCACCTCCACTTTTCATTTGGCCGATCGTTCACCTCCATATGATTGTTTACCCATTTTGAGGAATAGCTGCGAAGAGTGATTTCACCTAGCCATCCTTGTGACACTGTCGTGATTGGAAATTTCCAACCTGTACCTGGAATCAGCTGCTAACCCGTTTCATCACTCGTTCCTCAAAAGACGAGTCTTCTTTAAGCTCTTTTCATCTGACTCGTAAAATGTGAAAAGATTGCTAAGTTTTGGCCTTCCAGCTCGTTAAAGCGACTGGAAGTGCTATCCCTCCTCTAGATTTTATCTTTTTGGACCTGAGGGATTATTGCACAAAAAGATCGAGCGCTTGTTTTGTTCGGCTCGTTAAAACTATCGAAACTCATCCCTTCTGTATTGTTTTATACTTTTTCGGACTTAAGGGATTAGATGACGAAAAAGGACTTTTGGAGTTAACTTTATGTACCTTTTCAGACTCTCTAAAAATGAAAAGGACCGAGTTATCTTTGTCGTTAGACTCGTTAAAATCATTAAATAGCGACAAACTTGTCTTTAGACGAGAACGAGTTTCACTATCGCTAGGCTCGTTAAAACATAGCGATGGGCTTGCCCGAAGGGCAGGTTATAGAACAAGCATATGTTATCCTCCTCAAGCTTGACAAAAATAAAGAGGTACTGGTCAGCAATGACTGGGGAAAAATTGGGAGAAACACAAGAAAACTTTGATGGTAGCAAGTCGCTCTTGAACATGACACTTTTCCTCCATACCACAATCGGGTTGGGTTGTTTCATTCACCGGTCACATCACCATGGTCTCGCCATACCATCCATATTTGGGGTAATGCTACCGATCCATCGCATCAGTGTCGCCATATGTTCAAGAGAAGTCATTCAGAAAAGTCAACCGTGTCCCATCCACTGCCATACATTATCCTTCGTCCTTTCATGACCTCCACCCTGAATCATATGTCACAGATCGTTTTCACCTCCATCAAAATCATTAGCTCCGTTCTGTGTCATTGATGTGGGATTCATTAAGGCCCTCCTTTGACGGATCGCTTCTTGTCGACATCAGCTCACTATCCAAGAAGTTGATCTAGGGACAACCCCTTCAGTACTTTGAAGCTTGCATGCCTCAATGGCAAGTTTCTCACTTCCGGCGACAGGTATACATCAATGAACTTCGACCGAAAGATTTTGCGTGGTGTTCGACTCCAAGTCCTTTATTCACACCACGTGAATTGTACTGCAGTACCTTGAGGGTCATTATCATTATCGGTGATTCCTCTCGCGCTTGTTAACGGTTTACCTCATTGACCGGTAATCAAGCGATGTCTTTCCATGTTCGACTTCAGAACATTTCTCACATGGATCAACTTGTACTTAGAGTGAAGATCGAACGAGTTTGAAGACCCCAGATCTAGTTTCATCCATCCGGGCTGCGATATATATTCAGGAAAGATAAAGACATTGACATGTACATCATTGCAGCAGATAATCATCCTACTCAAAGGATGATAATTTCATCAAAATTATCAGTCTACCATCAGACGATTGTCTATTCTATGTACAGAAAAATGAATTTATAGAGCCGAGCATGGGAATGCCCGCCTCGGCTAGATCATGAAAGCAGTATGAAAAATAATGTATTGTATTGTATCTTATTACAGGTCTCCTCCCAGCATTGGATGAACTTCGGACCCTCCTGGATAAAGCATTTCACCCGATAAATGGCCTCATACTTTAGGGGGCAACTGTTATAGACATTTTTGTGCCTTACAGAATTGAGCATGAAATGTCCATAATCTAAGGGATCCAAAGTCCCTAAACATTTTGTTCTTACCCCTAGAGGAACAAGGCTAACAAACCACAGCAATTCACAGAAGTTCTCCACCAGAAACTGCTCAAAGACAAGTCAATTCAGGATCAATTCAGTGGCTCCACTGGCTGTCTGCGCTGAATGTCAAAGCCAACACTGGCTACCTGTGTTGAATGTCAAAGCCAACACTGACTACCTGCGCTGAGCGAGAGTTGACATGTGGCAAGTTCATTCCACAAGGTGTCAAAACCCAGGAAGCTTCCAAAATGACACTTGCCTCAAGGAATTCGACTATGATGAGTAAGAGGTTCCAAATCTCCAAGTGGAAGAAAGAACCTCCAAGTGGAATCAAGAACTGACAGAGGGAGAGGACACTAGTCAAATCTCAAGCTGACTCATCCTCTCTCCAAACATCTATATATGGATCTCTCCTCCATGAGATCCAGGGGGCTGGAATTTTGTTATTGCAAAGAATTGCTGTTGGTTTGAGACTGGGATCATTGGGTGCTTAATGCTTTGAAGGGAGGTGAAGATAGGAATTCCATTTTGCTGGGAAGGAGATGCTGGATTGGAGCCCTCTGGGTTGTATCTCTTCCTGAACCTTGTTATTCATCAATAAAGCTATCTTGGTTTCTCCTATATACTGATGTATCTTTGATGTATGATTGCATTAGTATGTTTAGTTTACTTCTAATCTTGAACTAGTTATGATTATGAATCTATGTCTTTGTGTAGCGTTCTTCTCTTGTGATCTTGCAGAGACCTATTGAAGCTGGGCGAGCGAGAAGGCAAGTAGCTGGGAACTCCCAAAGAGAAGAGAAACTGGATCAAGGGAAAAACGGAAGACACCGGTTAGTCCATCCATCTCTCTTCATTCTTAATTCATAAAGGAAGAATACTAGAATAGCTGTCTCTGTTTGTTGCTAAGGCACTGTCACACCTTAGGTGGATAGGATCTTCCTGCATAGGCATTTTTCCCCACAACACTTGCGCACTTAGATTTTTCTTGGAACACTCTTCGAGCATTTTGTGCACACTTGGATTTGGAACAAGAAGGAAACGAAAAAAATAGAAAGAGCAATGGAATAACATGATAAAAAATTACAATGGGTTTTCTTTGCAAGAACCGAGTTTCATGTATGATTTCCTTGCTAGTTTTGGCATGCATGTCATATGCATTTGGTTATTTGGTTAAGATTTTCCATTACCATATAGGATTGCATGGATTGATAATGGTTTTTCCTAGCCTTTCCATTTCCTGGATAGCCATGGCATTGTGGGTTTTCCCTTTTTTCTTATATTGGTTCTCATGTTCCTTATGGTTGTGGGTTTAGTTATTAGTTCTTGGAGCCTTGGATGGATAAACACTCTAGAAGCTCTGTAACATCTTGGATTGATTTACTAGTCCTATAAGCCTTAGTTGGATAAATGATTTGGAGTCCTTGGTTGGTTGAGTTTCTAGTATTGGAAGCCTTGGTTGCAAAAATGCTCTGGAGCTTGGCAGAAGTTGCAGGTTGAGTTACTAGTCCTAGAAGCGAGGTTGGAACAAATGATCTGGAGTCCTAGATAGCTTTGGTAGAGACCAATATAGTGATGGTTAGTGATGTCCAACTGTGAGGTGGAATCTCCGGTTGGGGGTTGAGCCATTTTTACCTCTGGAAGCCTTGGTATAGTCTTGCTTGGTTATTTTATAATATCCCACATTTCTTCTTGGAACATCCCATGCGGTTGATTGGCTAAAAGTGAGATTTGGTTCAACCGAATCTATGGTCGGGTGGTACGTGGAAGTCCCTGAATTGGTCGTATTTTCATATGTTAATAAGAGTTCTTTTCCTCTTGTATTTTATGAGTAAATGTGCTCGATACTATGTGGCTTTAATGATTATTCTATCATTGATATTTCTTTGGCTATATGTTGGTTATAAGCATGGTTATGAAAGACTTGAGTTATGGCTCTCATCATGCTTTTTAGTAAATGAAATTTCAATGAATGCATGACCTAATAGATGATATTATATCTATTATGAGAGGGAATCAATCCTTCTTGACAATTATCAGATAAGTATGAGTCCACTATGTTCAAATGTGTATTTACGATCTGTAAATTACATGTTCATGATGTGTTTGATGGAATGTCTATCATGGCTAGGCCTTGTTGGGTGAAATTCTTGTCTAAGTTTTGTATGGAATGCCTTGTACCTTTTCCATTTATAATTTCTAAGAGTTTCATTAAGTTTTGGGTAGAGGTATGGATCCTGGCCCTGAAAAGTGGCTTAGATCTCATGGTCGTTTCCACAGACTGATTAAAAAAGATGCGGCCGCTCCCTTGCAGGATTTTGTATGCAACTAGAGAGCTGCAATTGAAATTAGACAAGTTATACCAACATTCAAGGGCCCAGATCAGAGAAAGAGGCTTACCTAAATTTTTCGACACTTGGAAGGGTGGTTTAGCCCTTAGGGGTCCTGCAACACCTTAGGGAGTCAGTGAGGTTTGGTTTTGTCGATTCCACTTCCTCATGTGATGTATGTGGTTGAGTCATATCATAGTAACTTTTCATCAAATATTTAACCTAGTGGACTAGTAAGCTTGGATAAGTGTGGGAGGAGGGTGTTACAAAGTGGTATTAGAGCTTCCGAGTTAAACACTTGGACTAGATGGGAAGAATGTGTTTTTCATGCATGCATTTAAGTTGTATATGTGCTTGTTATGTATGCATGGTTATGGTCATTGTTACAATTGTGTTTTCATGTGGAATTGGATTATCTTGTTGTTAGAATGTGGTCATCACGAGTGTGTGTCAGTTATGCATTTTTTATGCATTTCAGTGTCTATATGTTGTTATGGATGCATTTTCATGGTTATTCTTGTCATGCATGAGGTCATGGTATGTAGTTGTTATTTTCATGCATGGTAACTGGATAATGGTTGAGATAATGTTGATATATTTTTATGACAATGATTATACATGTATCATGCTAATCTTGTTGATATTGCATACGAGATATCATCCCCTGAACTATACTAAGGTATGATGATTATGTTTAAATTTTCATTTAGCTGACCTAATATACTTGCATGAAGAAGATTAAAGATGACAAGAAAAATGGTGGACTACAGTTCACGAGATCATCCCTACATATCAAATGAGTAACATGGTGATCAATACCACCATCAAATAGCAGACACATTGAGAATTCTGAAGGGATAAATAAGAAGTTGCAAAGAAGATAATGACAGAATCATTTAGTCCCAAGATAAACTTCCAAGGGCATAGGAGAAACAAAAAAGTTCAATGTAGTTATCCTTGAGAGTTTGTCAGACTTGCAGATATAGGGACCACTTAGGATCAGTCATCGATAGGAAGATATGACTAATGGAGCATATGGTAGTAGGTCTCATGGAGGGCACAGGTCGAATAGAGAGACACGGTTAGAGATGGTAGGTTCTTGGATACACTTGATAGAAGAGGCAGTGGACATGGGATTTATTCTAGTTTTGGTTCCGATAAGTATCATGGTCATCATTGATATCATCCTTATAGGAGGAGTGACAAGGGATATTTTCCTGATGATTTCACGAAATAAAATACACCTACATTTGATGGGGAAATGAAGAATTCACAGGATGTGGAAGCGTTGTTGGTTGAGATGAATAAGTTCTTCTAGTTGTATGATTACTCAAGGAACATGAAGGCCAAAATAGCTACATTAAGTCTTAAAGGTAAAACAAACATTTGGTGGGAAGATGTAAAGAATGTCAGAGGCATTTGGGAAGAGGAGCTGACTTGGAATGAGTTCGAGAATGTTTTTAGGAATAAGTATCTATCTGAGTGATACAATGATGATAGGGAAAATGAATTCTATGAGTTGAGAATGGGATCTATGACTATTGAGGAGTTTTCTAGTAGATTCTTAGAGTTGTTGAGATATATTCTTTATATTAAGGAGGATAAATCAAAGATTTGGAGATTCATTAGTGGGTTTACATTATTGTTTAAGGACACAATCAAGTTTGATGAGCATAGGTTATTGGAGGAAGCCATCATAAAGCTAAATAATTGTTTTGAGCAATCGAAGCGTAGGTCTGAGACTAAGCACAATTGGAAAGTTAATGGGAATAATAAATGAAAATTGGATAGGAATTAGAGATAAGCTCAAGACACAGGTAACAAAGAGAATGCAACACCACCCAAGAAGTACAATGCATTTGACAGAGGATAGGGGTTTAATTTTGAGGAGAAGAACAAGGGTGATGGCTGGAAACCTGTATACTGTTGGAATTGTGGAGAGCATCATAGGAGAGATTTTCCATAGAATCAAGGTGGTATATTGCAGATCTATAGTGCTTACATGGCATAGATAGTGGGGGATGTTAAAGAGAGTATTCCACATACATATGCAGTGTTGGGTAATAGGCAAGCAAATCACTAGGAATCTATTATCAATATGGAAGGCAAGCTTTGAGATTAAGTTTCTTCTAATTTGATTGACCCTAGATCTAATTATAGTTATGTTAATCTATTGTAGCAGCTACAACGACCCTCCAAAATTTTTCCTTAGCTTTGTTTTGGAGCCTCCCTACCAACCTTCACAACAACATGTCTTGCTTCATCAAGTACACAAGCTCTAGTGATTTCCTTGCAGAAAGACAACTTATCAATCAAAGCTTGATGCATTCTACTCATAGGCTATTTAGTCGAGCTTGGTCTAGCAGCAGGCTGAGAAACTCCTTCAAGAATTTGCACAAATCTGTAGGTCAACCTTCCTTCCCTCTAGAAATTACGCAATCCTGACTGGCAGCCTACTGGGCCCCAGAATTGCGCAATTCTGTTGAGAAACATTCAACTAGAAAATTGTACAATCCTTCCTAGCTGGGTTTCTCAGCCCAAAAATTTGCACAAATCTAGGGAGCAATCAATTGCTCTATCGAGAAAATGTGCAACTCTTTTGAGTAGCTAGCTCAGCGCCTTGCTAGAAATGCACATTTTCTCCCAGAAATTGAGTAGCCTCTTGCATGTGCAATTGAGTTGACCGGTTCCCTCCACGACCGAGAAAAATAGACTTGCACGCATGGGCTGCTTCTCCCATGGTAGCATTCAAATTCATCTTTTGTTTCAGAGACCTATTTTTGGAAGTCAAAGTTACATGAAAGGATCATTTCACAAGCCTCCCACCAAGTGTTGCTTTCCCTAGATTTGTGGCATGCGTGTACAACCTCGATTTTATAAAAAATCATCAATCAGATGTTGCAAATCTCATTCCTCACATCGACCTTGTAGCTCCAACATCCCACATCTCATCTAGGAGCTCTCGATAAATTCAATTCAACTATTTTGGGATAAGCCCACTTTCCATGTCTTGTGTTGCATTTCTAGTGCTTTTTGTGTTTCGCTTCGCATGAATGTTGTCTTCTTGATTTTAGTGAGCACTTATTGTCATTTTGATAAATATTATATTGTACTAGCACCATTTTAGTTTTCATTGCTATCTCACTATTGTCGCATGCATGAAATTGTTTTGCACAAACAGTCGACAATTCGGCAACTCGCTTCACCCACGTGCATGTTGATATATTTACTAAATATTTCATTCAATGTTTGTATGCACAATCAATCACTTCTGCTTTCACTTAGTGTTGACATGCATTCACTTTCACATTCACTTTCAGTTTCCAATCAGTGAGTCTTGCCAACGTTGGCCCAGACTCTGCCCTCACTGAGATAGCATTGCACAATCCAGGGAAGGAAGGATCTGTCTTCCTCTCCAGAAATGCGCATTTCTACCCAGGCACTATCCTCTAGGACTATGTTGCGCATTTTTTAGGGACAGTGACTACTGACCGAGAAAATTGTGCAATGCAATTCCTGAGCCTGCAGTCACTCCCAACTAGAATTTTGCATTACACAATTCTGGCAGTCAATAGCCATACTGGATTGTGCATTGCACAGTTTCATCAGTCAGTCATTCTTTTGGTAGCCCACACTGCGCCTTGCGTAGTTTTGGCACTCAGTCTACCAACCTCCCACTCGAAATTACGTGACCTTCATGATCAGTCATAGAGGTATGTTGCGAGTGAGTTTTCAAGTTCATTTTGGTTTTCGAATAACATATTTCTTGGCATAAGTGTTTCCATGTCTCCAAGTATCACATATGTTCATCTGCCTCTCAGTAGCACAGGTATAATGGTTTCCAAGAGAGAAGAGTCGAAGAAACCATTCAAAGCACACTTGGGGATGTAGTCAACCAAGTGTCTATGAGCTTGCCTACTCACTGAGACATCAAGTTGTTTGTAGACAAGGACATCAAGATATGAAGGTAGCAGCATCATAGCTAGAATCATCATGAATAGGATCCGAAGGCAACATACTTGATGCAACAAATGCAAGAGGAAGGTTGTTGACAACATGGAGGTGGAACAATGCTGCAAGCTCAAGCAACTTCAGAGACTCAAGCTATGAGGTGACGAAACGACATGAAGATCACGAAAAGACAAGGAATGGAACAAAGAAGGAGTTGCATGTGTTGAAGAATCAACTCAAGGAAGAATATGAGCTACATAGATAGGCGAAGCAACAGGAACTGGAACAGTAGGGGGGGCAACATGCACTCATAGATGAAACTGTGCTCATACAAGTTATAGATCCATCCTAGCAGTTGGCATGGAGCATACATGTTGAGAATTTTTGTTGATCGCATGTGAGGGATTTAGCAGAATGGATGTCATTGTGCGCATGCATGCGATCCAACCCATTCAACACATTCACCAAGGTGAAGACAAGAAGCAAGTCTGACTGGGGTTAAGCATGTAGTTAACAATTGATGCACATGACCATGAGCAGACACTAGAGATCAGCACAAACACTATGCATTAGTGTGTTTCCGATTTGGCCACACCCAAGAAGATCATGCACATGTTAGTAGACTAGCTAGATGGAGGAGCCATACCAATGAACCTGGATGCAACGGAGGCAAGATTTCACTTCAGCAAGTTGTCACCATGGAGTGCATGCACACCATCACGGATGACCAAGCTTAGCATCATCTCACCACCTTCACCATCACAAGCATGTCAAAGACTTTGTCTGACCACAATGGACCAAGTGTCAGTGATGTCTTGCATGGCTTTCCCAAGTAATTTATCTCACATGGGTACATGTGCATTCTAATGTAACGTCTTGTCAAGTTTAAGTCAAGTGTTGATAGTTGGATGTAACAGTCATAGAGAAGATAAAGAGTCATGAGGGTAGTTGAACTGTCATAAAGGGAAATGTTAAGGCTTACCCCACCCTTTGCTATAAATAGTCCCTCATAACTCATTGTAGAGACTTTTGGTGAGCCAAGCTTCGATAGGAGTATCTTAGAGAAAGCTTCGACAATATTGTAATGAGCTTTGGCTTCTCCACTACGTAGAGCTAATACATCTCTTCGAAGGAGTAGGCAGTTGTGGCTATAACATTCCACTATCAGAACTAGTGGTTGTACATGGATGTATTGTATGACCGGGACTTAACACTTCTTAATATCACAAGAGCTAGCACATCTCATGCACATGTTCTATTGTATTCCATGCTATCTGGTTTGCTCTAAATGATATATGTATTTTTTTGCTTACGCATGCATGTATGGATTATTCTGTATAAGTATGTAAAAATATTTCTGAAATGTGTTGTTGGTTTAACCATCACTTTGAATTGCTAAGTAACTTTCCTTCCATGTTGTGATGTATATTTTCTCGTGTGTTCCCTTCCAAGTCGAGTGCTATCATAGGTTTCAAAGGGCCACACTCATATCAACCCCCATGTGTTAGAACCTCTCATGCACCTTCTTTGACTCATTGTAATTGTCACACCCTTGCTACCAACAGATACATATTACTTGCCTTTGCACAAAATTGTGGTAAAGGCATTACCGTATGACCCACTACTAGGACTCCTACACCAAACGGTTTGAGGTCTAATTGGGACTTCTTACTAGGGAGATCCCCTTACATGTTGGCGGGTCTAGCACCGTCAACATTTTGGCACTAGAAGGAGGGCCAGATGACAAGCTAAGTCCTCACATATGTTTTGAATCTCTACATATCTATCATGACTAACTATCGAGTTGTTCTTCCGTAGTGGATGTATTATGGAAGCAACTTCATTATCTCAGAAAATCTCTCAGATAAATTTTCTCATAAAACATATGATGGTGGAGGCCATGTATCCTTGGTTTGGCATGCATTCGACGTTGCGGGCTCTTGCAAAAGACATGGAATCTTTGAAGAATACATGACATGCATGTTGTTCATCAACATGCTTTGAGGGAACCCAATGAACTGGTGTGCCACGCTTCCCGAAAAATCTATTCATTCTCTTGCTCATATGGTAACAGAGATACATCGTGTTTTCAATCACTTTAACTATAAAGCACTCAACAAAGAAATTATGGAATTATGAAAAGCACCTGATGAATCAGTTGAACAGTTTTACACAAACTTTTGTAATCTTGCATACCAATTCTCTGAAGATGATATCGATTGGGAATTTTTTGATAGAAGATTTGAGTATCTTCTTCACATATTCGAACCCCACTTAGCATAATTTGGTGATGAAGATGTAAAATCACAGGTAGGCATAATTGTTGTCACAAGTGACTATTCGCCTTCTATTGGAGAGGTAAATCCCCTCTACGGATAGAGGCGATCCCTACTAGCCCAGAACGGGTCTAGCAACAATCAGTCAATGCTACTATGGAAGTTCCTAATTGCGAGTAAACGGTAGGCAATGAACACCTACTTTGATTCCAATGCTGCCGTTTGATGAATAGATACCGCTCTCGCTCCTTTGCTTTGGCCGGTCACGATCCTCCACGATCCCCGTGAATAGATACCTGCACACACGAAGAGAAAGACAAACACAAGCGTGAAATCTAATAAAAGCAATTATACATCAGTTAGAAAGGACATAACTCACATTAACCATTACAAAGACAAATGAGAGTGGAACCATAACAGTAGTCATCTATTATTAATCAATAAAAGAGAAGAGTACAACCAAAGTTCTGACGTTGAATCCTTCTCAAGAGAGTCCAGCCAGAAAGTCTCTTAAGAATTCACCCTTGGAGGTAGATCTCCCAAGACAAGAACTCTCTCTCACACAAGCAACACTTCACACCCTTCCTTAAGCTATCTAGCAATCCCACACTTGTCACACCAACTACCTAATAGCAGCAGCACTCTAAGCACTATCAACTCCACACTATCAAAAACTAGTTGCTCATGGTAATGGTAGAGGTTTAAATAGGAGAAGGAGTCTCCATGAATGGTGGGAGGATGAGCTTATCTCCAGGGAAGGTGGCTCAAATGACGAACAGACATGCCATAAAAGGGAGGGTGACATTTACAAGGCCAACAACCAGGTCTGGAGTCATCTAGAAGGCTGGCTGTTAGAACAAACTCGCCCAAACTGGATAAGCGCGGGTGTATAACTACACTGGAGTGCTGACATCGCATATGAATAATGGAGAAGGTTGTGTCAGCGCGACTAAATACAAACAGAGGATGCGCTGGATCATGAAATTCGACCAGCGCGAAAAACACGTGGGCTTCCGCGCTGGCAGTGCATTTGTTGCACTATGAAGCGCCAGTCAGCACGGTTATTTTAATAACAGTCGCGATGATGGAAAAAACTTTGGCAAAGTGGGTCATTTTGCCAGATTAGAGAGCATGAGCATGATTAATTTGAACTCATGACACAGTAGGGAGACTGACAGGGAGACAGTGACAAATTACTGTGTAACAGATGCCCCCTAAAGCATGAAGCCCGAGAGAGTGGGAGGGGTGAAATGCTTTACAAAACTCGCTGAACTGGAACACCACCAGGAAGGACCTCCACGTATGTACAACTGATATCTCTATTACATGTAGTCTAGGCATGGGCGCAGCCATCCAAAAGACATAGGGAGAAGGTCTGTGGTATGGACACAGCCACCCAGCTTAAGAGACCATGATGATTAAAAAGGTATGGTCACAGCCATCCCAAAAGACTCAGGTATGGGCGCAGCCATCCATCAATGAGTCATGTAATAATAATCCACAAAATCGCAACCTGGAGTGCAACAGACAAAAAATCCAGGGTCTTGCGCTCCATTCCAACCCGAACAAAGTACAAGTCCAAGCATGTGAATACATGAGCTGAAGTCGAACATCCATGAACATCGTCTGATTACCAACCAATAATGAAAACTGTTAACAGACGCGAGAGGTACCACCAATAATGACAATGGTCCTCAATGTACTTATAGGCACAATCCGCGGCGTGTGAATCAATGAGCTGGTGTCGAACACCCGCAGAATCATTCGATCGGAGGCCAGTGATGAAAACCTCGCGTTGAACACGAAGAACCTGCCATTGAGGCATGCAGGCTCTAAGGCACCTGAAGGGAGTCTCTAAGTCACTTTCCTGGATAATGAGCTGAAGTCGACAGGAAGTAACCTTGATTGAAGGTGGGCCATAATGTTTCCCACATCAGCGACACGAGACAAAGAAGGATAAGATATTTTGTGTGAGGTATCAAAGGGAGGTTGTAAGTTGCAGAGGTCAACTTCTCTTGAACATATCGGCGGCACGACAGTGGATTTGGCAGTATCTGACGTCAAATGAGCAGAGGTCATGGTGACAAGGCAACGAGCAGATGAGAGGTCAAAATAGGGTAACCCAAACCCACGGAGGCTAGTGTAAAACAAGATGAGAAAATCCCCACCCAGACACGAAAGCAAACGAGTGCCATGTTCAAGAGCGACATACTGCCGACACGACCATTATTACAGTTCCATTTTCCCCACCATTTCTGGCAGGTACCCCGATTATTTTTGGATGACAAGCTTGACGGGGATAGCATATGCTTGGAAAGTGTCATTTCGACGGTGTCCGATGTCATCGAGTTTTAACGAGTCTGACAAAGGAAGAACTCGGCGTCTTTTCTTGTTTAAAGAGTCTGAAAAGACAGCGGAAAAGAAAACTCCAGGGGGGTCCTTTTTCGTAAAGTTGTGTCTCTCGAGCCCGAAAA
Organism: Pinus tabuliformis; assembly: GCA_031772625.1. Classification (NCBI taxonomy): domain Eukaryota; kingdom Viridiplantae; phylum Streptophyta; class Pinopsida; order Pinales; family Pinaceae; genus Pinus; species Pinus tabuliformis. The sequence goes on along the minus strand of CM062807.1, from coordinate 1,279,653,923 downwards.
AGCATAAAACAATGCTCGAAAGAACCGTCCGACCGGTACGATCAAGGAGTACTTTTCGTAAGTAGTGACTTCGACCCGAAAAAGTAAAAAAGAGGTCAGAAGTACGTCGTTTTGGAGCCAATAACGAGCACGAAACGACAAACACCCGGCAATCTTTTTAAGTTAAACGGTCGAAAAAAGAGCTTTAAAAGCGACCGCCTCTCATTCCTTTTAACGAGCCGAAAGGGAGCTCGGCCATCTTTTCTTGCTTTACGTCAAAAAAGAGCTTAAAGACGACGTTTTGGGACCAAGTGTGTATAGGACCGTCGTGACCCTGCCGGTTACTAGAATCTGCACAAGAACACCGCATGTGTAAACCTGTTCGACATGTTAAAAACATAGTAAAACATGCATAAAAGCATAGTACAGTGACATTGACACGAAATACAGGGTAAAAACATGACAAAACCCACATTTATGAAAAACCATAGTCAATTATAAAATTTTTACCATAAATAGGGGGGTAAAAGAATTTTTTTACCACTGTTACCATTTTGAGCCATGGAGAACGTTGTGGAGCTGCGAGGTTGACGGAGCGAATTCCACCCCGTGCGGACACCATCCATCCTGCAATTTGTTCCAGGTAGGTTCTCCTTCTCCTGCACTTCATTTTGAGTCCTTTTGGCAGCATTTCCACGGTGGGAAGTGGTAGTTTGGGAAAATTGTTTTAGCTTCAATGTGCTCTCGGTCAGCGCGGATTTCCTCATTGGGTCCGCGCTGATCGAATAATTTTTACACACACCACCTTCGGATCAGCGCGGAAAACACGTGTGCTTCCGCGCTGACCCAAGGAAAAAAACAAAGGGTGCCATTATCAGCGTGACTATTTTAAAAACAGTCGCGCTGACGCCGTGAAATTATATTTTTATCAATTTGAACGTATAAACTTCAACGGTCAGGGCTCTAATAGTTTTTCATGATCATGCAGGACAAAATGGCATTTGTTTGGCAAGAGAGAGCTCATGATAACGAAGATATAGCAGCTTATGCCAATGCTGGGTGCCGTAATGCAATGCGGGCATGCGGGGTGCTCAAATTTTTCCTCACTCCGCGCCTGTGAGCACAGCCCGATCTTCTCGAGTTCCTAATCAGAGCCTGGAATCCTGTTGATGGAAAGTTTACGATTTGAGGCCGTGATATCGAGTTCGATTACGCGAACATTTATTTTTTGACCGGGTTATCACGCTGAGGCGAGATGCCCATTCTGGAGGGGCAACGACCCAGTGGTGAAACCCTCGATATGCTGATGGCTCGAGTGTGCCCACAGGCACGCAAAACGCGGAATGGGAAGGTGGCTATTCCGATAGTGGACGACATCGTCCTTCGAACCATACTCTTCATGGTGACCCGGGCAGCGGGCTGTTTGGCCAATCACGAGGCCTCAAAGACCCATCTATTATTAGCTCTTGAGTGTTTACAGCCCACCATATTCAACTGGGTAGCAGCAGTAACAACCAGCATGAAGAGACAACTGAGCAACTATTGACGCGGTGAGTCGAAACAGTTCGGTTATGGGTCGCTCTTACTTCCGCTCATGCTGGAGCGGGTACCGGCCTTACAGCTACAGGACATGGTCGTGGATCCACCCAGAGGTCCCCGGGAGACGAGGGCTAGTCGATGGGGCCATGTCATGCCGCGAGGAGGTGGCGGCTGCCCAGTGGCATGGGGTGTTTATTTCCGAGAGTGGTTGGATCGACAAGTTGTTTTTGTAGAGGACTGGCCATATGCTAGCATAGACTTCAGCGGTGATCCAGACATGCCACTACCTGCGGGAGAGCATTGGGACGATGGTGGTAAGCCACTTGATCTCTTTTTAATTTTTAATTTTTTGTAATGTTTTTTAAATTTTCATGTACATGTCTTTATGATGAATGCTATGGTATGCAGATGTGGGACCCACGAGACCCCTTGGTCTAGCCCCAGAGGCACGGAGAGAGGGACAAGGCACTGGAGCCCTGGCCCTGGCTCCTCCAGGAGTCGATACGATGGAGACTGTGGCACACAACCTCGAGGGCTTACTAGCAGGGGTTCCAGATTACCAGGGGATAAAGGAGGTCCCCATAGCATCTCAGATCCACACAGTGGGGGTGGAACCCAGGATGCACCGCCTTTTGAGGCGGGTGGCACGGGCAGCTGTATGCTACAGAGAGCATAACCCACCACAGTAGACATCTAGGTCTTATTTCCACTGATGTTTTTTGAGAGACATGTGTCTCAGATGTACTGAGGACACCGGCCTTATCTAGACATATACACTTATTTTTTGAGCGCCTTGGTGCGCCGCGTGATATATATATATATATATATATATATATATATATATACTGATTTTGGATGGATCTTTCACATATGATGATGTTTTTATATGCTATGCAAATGCCTAATACAAATGTAATCTAATGTATTAGTTGCATAACACACGACCCACATATTTTAATTTTTATGCAAGCTTAAAAGCACCCATGACAACACACATGCAAAATATGCTTGGAAAAGGATTTATTTATATACATATGCTTATTCTATGATCTTATTATTCTTTCTATGTCTTCTTGTATGATGTTTATCTATTACGTAAATGTCTGTCTAACACATGGTTTGCCAACGCATCAGTTAATGTGTTTAATCGTCTCGGAATGTGTTGATATGTGATGTAATCAAAATTCCTTTCTAACAATCTTACACGTAGATACAACCTTAGAATGCGTTGGTACCTGACGGAATATCGCCCGTTGAGTTGATGGATGACAAGTTGAGAGTCCAGGTTCACCACCAATGCATGAATGCCGAGATCAACTGCTTCGACTAGTAACTCAATTACAGCACTGTATTCTGAAACATTGTTAGTGGTACGACCCAAGCACACACCTTGAAGGTCTAGCAACTCTCCGTGAGGATCATAGATCGCCCATGCCGCAGAAGACAAATTTCAAGTGCTACGGCAGGCGCCATCAGCGAAACCAACATAAGGTGCACTAGACATCTGCACAAGAAGCAGAAAACACAATGAGAGGCAAACACGCCTTCACACCAAAGCAAAACGTGAAATCATGCACACATAACACACTTGCTAAGAACACACGTATGTACAAGCTAGGTGCACGAAATCATGCATAGTATTTTTTCAAATAAAGCCCATTACGGGGCTTATCTAGAGGATTTCCTTCGTAGTCAATCAGCTCATATGCGCCCTTCTGCAAAACTCTCTTCACGATATAGGGGCCTAGCCACATGGATTCGAGTTTGCCTGCCCGTAGCTTATCCTTAGCTTGATCGTAGAGCAGTACTAGATCTCCCTCAACAAAGGAATGAGGTTGAATGGCTCAGCCTTAAACCTCTTCTTCTACGTTTTAATAGCTAGAGAAGCTAAGCGACGGGTCTCGTCTAGCCATTCTAAATAAAGAAGCTGTTCCTCCACCAGAGTGGTGTTGGGAAGCAACTCGACAGCTAACTTTAACGAAGGAATCTCACATTCAATAGGAAGGGTGGCCTCCAGTCCATAAACTAGCTGAAAAGGGGTGAAACCGGTGGCGTCCTTCACAGAGGTTCGGTAGGCCCACAAGGCAGGAAACAACATCAGATGCCAATTAGACTTGTGTGTACCAACGGTACGTTGGAGCATTGTGATCAAAACTTTGTTCACGGCTTCAACTTGGCCATTGGATTGAGGGTAGTACGGCGTCGAACTATCTTGATGCAAGCCTAGTTGGGTCGTTAGTTCCGTCATCATGTGATTACGGAAATGTTTTCCGTGATCCGTGACGATAGCGTGGGGGTCTCCAAACCGAGTAATGACATGATTAAATAAAAACTGCACCGCTGTGTGACTGTCTTCGTTCAATGTAGGCATCGCTTCGGCCCATTTGGTGAAATAATCCATGGCAACGATGATATACCCATGCCCCCCGGCCGAATGAGGGTTACAGGATGTATAATCGATGCCCCATTTGGCAAAAGAACCTACGGTAACGACAGGGTGCAGTGGTGCAGGAGGTGCACGCATTTTCCGGTGGTAGATCTGGCATTCATGGCATGCACGGACGGCAAGGATGCAATCCTTGAAGATAGAAGGCCAGAAATAACCAACACGGAGGATTTTCTGGGCGGTGGCATATCCGGACATGTGGCTGCCAAAAGCACTGGAGTGGCAGTCATTCAACACCCGCTCAACCTCCTCGAGAGTCAAACATCAGCGGAGAACAGAATCAGCGCCGAAGCAGTACAGGGTATCGCCAATAATGCGATAAGGTTGAGATTGATGACGAATCCTCCATCGAGCGTCTTTCGAAACATTGGGACGAAAGGAAGACGTCTGCAAATATACAATGATGTCCCCATACCAAGGGTCGAGGGTACTTATTAGAAACAACGTTTCATCCGGGATATGCTCTTCCGAACGAGATGGTGTAGAATGAGATGGCAAAGAACAGAGCAATTCAGCAAAGACCAGAGACTTCTTAGATTTGGCAGCAGTAAATTCCAAGTCAAACTCTTGGAGGATTACGATCCATTTCGAGTATTTTCCCCCCAGCATCTGACGCGACAAGATGTACGTCATTGGGTTGCAGTCGGAAATCATGGTCGTGGTGCGCAATAGGATATAGTGCCGGAAACGTTGGACGGCGCAGGCAGCAGCCAATGCCAACTTCTCAACATAAGCGTAGCGAGTTTCCGTATCTAAAAGGTTGCGACTAAGGTAATAGATAACGTGCTCATTGCCGTCATCATCATCCTGCACGAGAACCATGCCGATGGTGGTGTCAGCGGCAGCTAGATAGAGAGTATAATCACGGTGATAGTTTGGTGGTCTTAAGAGTGGAGCCGAGACAAGGAGATCCTTCAGTCGCTCGAAAGACTCTTGAGCGATAGCATCCCAACGAAAGGGTGTGTCTCGCTTCAATAGCCGTGTGAAACCTTTAGCCACCTCAGCATAATTCGGAATGAATCGTCTAAGAAAATTCGCTTTGCCCTGCAAGCTCTGCAATTGCTGCAAAGAAGCAGGGGGAGGAAGATTCAGGATGGCCTCGACTTTGATGGGATCCAGACGGATGCCTTCTCGGGAGACGATGAACCCGAGTAGTCAGCCTGATTCCACGCAGAAGACACACTTATGAGGATTGAGCCTAATACGGTAGTGTCGACAGCGGAGAAAAATTTCGCGAAGATGAGAGGGATGGTCCTGACGCTTGACTGAATGAGGTGGGAGGTCATCCAGGTATGGTTGTACAATGTGACGAATATCATGAAAGGCATAATACATTGCACGTTGGAACGTAGCGCCGGCATTCTTGAGACCGAAAGGGAGCTTCTTATAGGCAAAGGTGCCCCAAGGACAGATAAAAGTTATCTTATGTTGATCCGCTGGTGCAACGTTGATCTGGTTATAGCCAGAGAAGCCGTCCATAAACGAGTAAATTTCACTTCCTGCACACTCATCAATAAGCTGATCGATGAAGGGTGTAGGGAAGTTATCCTTCGGACATGCACGATTGATATCACGGTAATCAACATAGACTCGGATACTGCCCTGCTTTTTATTCACAAGGACTATATTAGAAACCCAATCCGTAAGTGGAATGGGGTAAATGAATCCAGCTTTGAGAAGCTTTTCGACTTCGGCCTTGATGGCTGCAGCCTTTCGGGGGTGCACTGGGTGTAGGCACTGACGGACAGGCCTAGCGCCTGGGTACGTCGGTATTTCATGCACCACGATACTGGGGTCGATGCCGGGCATTTCCTCATAGGACCATGCGAAGACATCACGGAATTCGCGAAATAGAGAAGTGTAAAGTTGAACCTCCTCTGGAGTACAAGTGACTCCAATGTAAATGTATTCAACAATCCCTGGTTTCACAGAGATGTCGATGGGTTGGGTTTGCGTGATGTTACCCATATTTCCCTCAGAAGACACTTGGTAAAGCTGAATAGGTGTTTCAAGGGGCGGGGATGGGATACACGAAGCAAACCGCTTGAGACATGCGATCATTTCCGGATGGGGAGGGAGAGACGAAGAGCGGTGGTGATGATCTGACCAAGGGAGCTCTTCGAGAGACATGGTCTCTATGATGGCTTCATCGAAAGGAAATATTTCCTTCAATGGATCCGAAGTAGCCTCATCTCCTAGCCAAGGGAAATGAACATATGAATCGGGAACACTGCTCGGAAGAGCAGGTTCAGCAGGGGGAGCCGATGCAGCGACGATTTCGACGTAGTTGAGCTCGGCAGGACTCAACGACATCATATCACCCCAAGAGTCTTCCTGATTAGCGGGAGGAAGAACCCACGGATCAGAACGTACAGAGATCATGTTAATAGGGGCGAGATTCGGAGGTGGGAGGGGATCTTTGAAAAGTCCGGCACCCGCGCTCTCGAATGACTTATAGGTATGCTCCACAAATGGCACATTACCTTCAGAAGAAGAGGTGAAGAAGGAGAGCTGGTCCACCGTGACAATCTTCCCCTGGTGAGGGAAACGAATGACACGGAACAGGGAGGACGCCACGGCTTGCATGGTGTATGTCCAGCTACGTCCGAGGAGGAGGTTGTAGGTAAGATTGGCGTCAACAACTTCGACCTCCACTTCTACCGTCTTCCGTTCCAAAGAGATGGGAAAGCGTTGGAGGATACCATAAGGGCGGGACTCTCCTCCATCGAAGGCTTCTAACGTCGTAGGAGACTGACTCAAAGTAGGAGAACCAATAGCCTTCCAGCAAGCAACAGACATGATGCAAGTTGAGGCACCTTCATCAATGACCGTACGATGAATTGTTTTGCCATTGATGATGACCTGTATAAGGAAAGCGACTTGGTGAGGCAGTCTCTGTGTAAAACCCTCGAGATCAAAAGAAATCAAATCTGAATCAGCCGGGTCGATGCCACCAATAGCTGATAGCAAGGACTTCCTCTGGGAGGGGCAGCTCTGGAGGACTTCTAGAGCGGACATAGCAGACGGAGCCTGAGCTAAGTCCTCAACAATGCTATAATGCTGGGCAGCACGAGCATTAGGGTTGTAAGACGACTTCCGGAGTACACCTTTTGGAGGGGGTCAGGGGATCGTCTCAGTGCTGGGCCTTTCGATGTGGAGAGGACCAGAACTGGACGGAGGAGCACTGGAGGGGACCTCCGGCTCTTTCCCGGCATGAGATGGATATTCTTTTGCTCGAGTAGAAACATGGATGGGAATCGTTCCAGCCATGAACACTTGAGAACCGAACGAGGAAGAGGGTTGAGACGGGTCTGCCACCATTTGAGTCTGCTGGGAAGGGAAAGGCTCTTTAAGCACGGCAGGAGGCCCGGGAGCACCTTTCAAAAGTCGACTAACTTCGGACCGCCTTGGGCAGTCCTTAGTGTAGTGATCCTCATCACAAATGAGACAAGGATACTTAGGTTTTCGTTTAGCTCCTTCCTCGGGTGGAGGCTTAGGGGAATCCTGCTTGGGCTGTCCAGATTTATCTTTAGCTTTCCCTTTCTTTTTCCCTTTTGAGGATTTATCCGCCGCGGTGGACTGAACGACGTTTACCTCGGAGGTACTCCCAGAATTAGATTGGCCCTGGGAGGCATTCCCATTAGAAGCATTCTGTTTTTGCTTCCCAGGGTTAGTGGCCGATTTCTTTGATGACGAGTTTACAGAGCCAATGACTCCGTCAACAGATGGTTTTGGCAGAGCCTTGGACTGTCCAGGCCTTGGGGCGTCTGGAAAATAATCATATAAAGTACCCGACTGAGAGTATACTAAGTCAAGGTACTAAGCACGCGCGATAGCCTGCTCTTCAGTTACACAAGCTCCCATGGTGATGTATCGCGCAATCGCAGGGACAAAGGAAGTTGTGAACCAATTGGTCAGGAGTTGATCAGGAATCCAGAATTTGATCAAGCGACGACGCCTTCTCCATTCATGTATATGATCAGATATATGCGTAGCCATGTCCTGCTTGAGAGACGTGAGGAGATGTGTCCCTGTCTCATACCGAATGGGTAACTGAAAATGAGTTAGGAATGCCATAGCCAGCAAGTTGAAATCTTGAAACGTGCCGCGATTCAGCTCAATATACCACTTAGCGGCTGAGCCGGTGAGAGTTCTCTGAAAGAGGCGAAGCCGGATAGAGTCATCAAGCCATGAGTTCGATGAACACCAGAGGTGATAGGTCATGACATGGGCTTGAGGATCTTCACCAGCTTTGCCATCAAATTTTGGACAATCACCGGGTATTTTAGTTGGAACTGGTGGCCATACGGATTATGCAGAATGGGGTCATTCGTTAACTTGGACACATCCGGAAGTTCCAACGTCGCTAAGAAAGGCAACTGAGGGTTAAAGGACATCTGTGGCTGTGGAAGAGAGGCAGTACCAGGGTTCCAACCAGGTGGTGGTTTCCCCCATGGACTCTGTCCAGATGGGCCCGGCCCAAAGGGGCCTGGCCCATAGGGACTTTGCCCATAGGGGTTCTGTCCATACGGATTCTGTCCATATGCAAACAGTTGACCTTGGGTCTGCCCTCCAGCACCCCATGGATTAGCAACTTGACCTGCAGGTGTAGCACACTGATAATTCTGGTAAGGAGTGACCTGCATCTGTTGATAATTTTGATAAGGGGTAAACTAAGTTTGCCCCTGGGGTTGCTGGTAGCCATACATTTGCCGAGCTCCATACTGAGCCTGATAAGAAGGCTGCGCTTGGTAAGAAGGTTGGGGCCATGGCCCTCCTTGCATTTGATAACCCATTTGAGTTTGGGGCCCAGAATAATGTCCTTGAATAGGTTGGGCTTGGATCATCTGGCCGGAAGGTTGCCCTGGTTGGGTTTGGGATAGACCTGTTTGCCCAGAAGGACGTACTTGATGGGTGCCAGGTTGTCCTTGAGCAACCAAGGTTTGTCCTTGCGGAATAGACGGTCGAGCAGGCTGGACGGCCGGTTGACCTTGAGGTTGGCCAGCTTGTCCAGAAGGATGATTAGGAGGGACAGTGGGTTGGCCTTGCTGCGTAGAAGGCTGGCCCATTTGCCCGGAAGGATGCATAGGCTGAGCAGTGGGTTGGCCCTGCTGTACGTAGGGTTGCCCCCCTTGCCCAGGAGGATGCATAGATTGAGCAGTGGGTTGGCCCTGCTATACGTAGGGTTGCCCCCCTTGCCCAGAAGGATACCCCTGTTGGACTACTGGTTGACCTTGAGGAATATAAGTTTGCCCAGCTTGTCCAGAGGGATAACCCTGCTGGAGACCAGGTTGGCCTTGTTGGATATAAGGCTGTCCTAGTTGTCCAGACGGGTAACCTTGCTGGGTACCAGGTTGGCCTGGATAACCAGAAGGTTGACTCTGATAGGTAAATGATGGACCACCAGTAGCCGAAGGTTGTCCCTGATAGGGTTGTCCTTGTGGGCCCCCAGATTGTCCTGGGTAAGGCTGACCATAAAGTGGCTGCCCTTAGGGGGCTTGCACATAAGGTGGCTGGCCTTGATTAGGCGGTCCTTGAAACTGTGCAGGGATTGCTTGGCCCCCATGAAAAGAATGAGTAATGGTGTCCCAAGCAATGGATAACGGTACCGAAACCTCAACGAAAGGTTGAAGAGGCAAGGTTTGAGAGAACTGGAGGTATTGCCCAGTAGAATCGTAATAAAAGAGTGGACCTTGCGCATTCGGGTCCTGAACAGCTTGTCCATAGGCATCATATGGCCCCCCTCCTGGAACAGGACCAGAAGAGGGTGGAGCACTTTGTGCAGGGTCGACGACTCTAGGCGAGAGTTTCGGCTGGCCACTACTCACTTGACCGTGAGGGGGACCAGCACCAGTGTTCGTAGATGAAGACGTTGTCACGGCACTAACGACCGGAGTCGAGTGTGCTACACAAACGGTTGGATTCATGGGAACTGAGGTAACAAGTGTAGTATGGGGTTGTGAAACAAAGAGTTCCGTGGTGGGAATGACATGAGGATCCCACATAGTCGTAGCAGGAGTCCTGGCAGCTACTCTATCCCTCAGCGACTGATAACGCGGGGGGAGTGGAGAAGTAGCCGGGATGGGAGTGTCGACATTCGACACCACGGGTGTCTCACTTGCGCTGGGAGATGTCTCATCCATGTGGGAGGTAGACATTGGAGACGAAACACCAGGAGGGGTAACAGGAATATCGTCCTCGTCAGGCTCCCAGATAGGGTTCCAATCGTCTTCGTAATCTTCGTCGCCCGGGGCACGTGAGTTGATAGGTTGGATACTCGGGATAACAGGAAGAGTATCGCTTACAACTGGTACCTCAGGAGCAGCGGAAGATGGAGAGCCTTGATCGCTTGGAACGGGAGTTGACGGGTCAGCCAGGATGACAAACCCCACACAAGACCTAAAGGAATCTAACGATAAAGGACCCTACTCAAACTAATGCACACAAGATCTAAACAGGTGATGTTAACGTGGCCGAATAAATTTTTAAGACACAGGAACTAAACTTGACCTTTTCATGTTTCAAGAGTTGAGAAAAGGACGAAAAGATGACTCTAGTCTCCTTCGAATGTTTAATGAGCACGAAGTGACAAGACGCTCACTGGCACCTTTTCTTTTAAGGAGTCCGAAAAGGATCAAAAGTGACTACTCTGGAGACTCTAGGCAAAGGGTTTACCAGGCAATCCGTAAAACTGCTTATACACCTTGGCAATCGTATGAGAACCAAGGACTTTCTGTACTGCAGTCAATCTTCCCGAATGCTGTGTTCGGTGCGTTACGGTTTGCAAGGCAGCAGACTCGGCTTCCTATGGATCAAGGATAAAAGCCTAGTGGGGTCTCCCTATATACGCGACGATACGTGGGAGAACAATCCGTGTTAGACCACTATCGAGTCACAGAAGGAGGAATCACCCAACCGTAATGTGAAACAATAGTGACTATGTTTAAAGACGCCGGAACACGTCTCTAGCCTAGACCTCTAGATGTTTGCGTTAAGTTCCAATGCATTTTTAGGTTTATTCGGTTTATTTTATGGTTGATCTTGAATTAAGTTTCGGTTTCAGGCCCTATCGTGTGATCTCTCACAATTACCTAGATGCAAACTACATGCCAAAGAATACCATTTCGTTCGATGAATTCTAACTATGAGAGGGTTAAGAGTTTTCAATCAAACAAAATGAACTCAATCAATCAAACAATCTAATGCAGCTAATGGCAAAGAAATGAGATTTTCCTTTTGAGAACACAAATCAATGAAATGCTCTTTTTCCCATTAACTATTGAATGCAAAAGATATTAGTTCGATTTCTTTTTCCAATGGCACAATGCACTTAAAATGAATTTTGAGAGACAACAACACCGAGTAAAGAGAAATAAAATCACTCAATGAAAAACACAACAAGCGCGAAAAGAGCCGGTTGAACCCAAGCAACTGTAATCCATGTCTGGGTAGTGAGAAGTAATCGAAACAATCCGAGGACTGGTTCAATGACAATCACCTAAACAACCAAGCAAAGAAAGCAAAAGAGGAAGGTTTTCGCAAAAGCAAAGGCAAGTAGTAACGAATCTTTGTGAACGAGTGATAAAACAAAGTCAATCCAGCGAAAACGGGATGATAACACCAGGTCACAGGACACAAAACAAGATCCGCCCAACAAGACTTTGCAAGCAAGTGCTCCACAGTTAAAACAATAGAAATCAAGTCATAAACCAGGTGGAAAGAGTAGGAGATAGTCAAACCAATAGGCTCAGGAGGAAAAATTGAAACAAATTCAATTCTATAGGATCAGCGCGGGTGGTACACAGCAACAAAGCGCTGACCAGAAACCACGCATAGCAACAAAGTGCTGTCAGCGCGGAAGTACACGGCTTAGCCGCGCTGGTTCATTTTTCAGAATCGTCGCGACTGTTAAATGTACAAGCTCGATGACCACAAAGTCAAAGGAAAAGCTATGCGATGTCAGCGCGACTATTTTGATATAAACTGCGCTGAGGCTAAAAAACAGGCACAAGCAAGCCAAAAGCTCCCAAACCAAGGCAATAACTCTTTAAAGAATCAAGGCACCTCCTAGATTGAACCAGGAAGTCTAAAAGTAGAGGACTAATCCCCGATCTTTGAAAAGAGAGTAACAATCAAACTCAAAGCAAGAATGAACAAAAAGAGACAAAGGCCAGCCTCCCTAGCGGAGTCACCAAATTGTTGGAGAGGTAAATCCCCTCTACGGATAGAGGTGATCCCTACTAGCCTAGAACGGGTCTAGCAACAATCAGTCAATGCTACTATGCAATTTCCTAATTGCGAGTAAAAGGTAGGCAATGAACACCTACTTGGATTCCAATGCTGCCGTTTGATGAAGAGATACCGCTCTCGCTCCTTCACTTTGGCCTGTCACGATCCTCCACGATCCCCGTGAATAGATACCTGCACACACGAAGAGAAAGACAAACACAAGCGTGAAATCTAATAAAAGCAATTATAAATCAGTCAAAAAGGACATAACTCACATTAACCATTACAAAGACAAATGAGAGTGGAACCATAACAGTAGTCATCTATGATTAATCAATAACAGAGAAGAGTACAACCAAAGTTTTGACGTTGAATCCTTCTCAAGAGGGTCCAGCCAGCAAGTCTCTTAAGCATTCACCCTTGGAGGTAGATCTCCCAAGACAAGAACTCTCTCTCACTCAAGCAACACTTCACACCCTTCCTTAAGCTTTCTAGCAATCCCACACTTGTCACACCAACTACCTAATAGCAGCAGCACTCTAAGCACTATCAACTCCACACTATCAAAAACTAGCTGCTCATGGCAATGGTAGAGGTTTAAATAGGAGAAGGAGTCTCCATGAATGGTGGGAGGATGAGCTTATCTCCAGGGAAGGTGGCTCAAATAACGAACAGACATGCCATAGAAGGGAGGGCGACATTTACAAGGCCAACAACCAGGTCTGGAGTCATCTGGAAGGCTGGCTGTTAGAACAAACTCGCCCAAATTGGATCAGCGCGGGTGTATAACTACACTAGAGCGCTGACATCGCATATGAATAACGGAGAAGGTTGTGTCAGCATGACTAAATACAAACAGAGGATGCGCTGGATCATGAAATTCGACCAGCGCGGAAAACACGTGTGCTTCCACGCTGGCAGCGCATTCGTTGCACTATGAAGCACCAGTCAGCGCGGTTATTTTAATAACAGTCGCGATGATGGAAAAAAACTTTGGCAAAGTGGGTCATTTGGCCAGATTAGAGAGCATGAGCATGATTAATTTGAACTCATGACACAATAGGGAGATTGACAGGGAGACAGTGACAAATTACTGTGTAACAGCTTCACTTCATCAAACATCTCCACCACTGCGGAGTGATGTGGGAGATAATGCACATACCTTTGTTGAACTGTCACATCTTCCCACCCCACTACTTCTCCATATCTGTGCATATTGCACTTGCAAGCTTGTTGTTTATCACGTGGATTCATTCCCTCGATATTCATCCTCACATTTTTTTGATCCCCCAAATTGTACTCTCTTGTGTTCGTCCATTCCAGACTCCTCACCTCTTGTGAACGAGTATAAACTTGTCGACGGAGTTGGTGTTATGCAGCCAATCTGCGCCATCATTCATGATGAGTGTGTGCAGGAATCTAAAAAATAACCCGCAGTGAAGGATAACTCCCTTCCAGCTGTGCCTCATTCTCTTCATCCTGAGATTCCTTGTCATTATGTCACTATTGATTTCCCCTGTGAAAACCCATTTCCAGATGTTTCTACTTCTGATCATTCACAGGACACATTGGATGTCAGTTTGTCATCGCAATGCAGAGAGGACACATATTCCTTTGAAAATCCATCCAATCTTTCATCTGTCATTTCTAGAAACACAGACACTGAACATCTCTTCTTCTCATCTACCCCTCTCCCTAATTCATCAAATCATGAGGATGCTGACAAACATCCTGAATTTCCTGATATTGGTTGTCGCGATCTCTTGACTTCTTCACCTAATCACGATGTTTATTCAATCGTTGTTAATATATATATGACACTGGTCTACAATGGTCTATCTATCAATGAATTCAAAACCGAACAGGCTATTGACGCAGGAACCAATTGTTTTGAAAAATCTCAAACAATCAGCCTGTGTTTGCTTTTCCTTTACAGTCCAACCTTCCACAACACTACTCTGATTTCCTTCTTAAAAGCCAAACACTGGTATTTCTCCTTTTTCGTAGAATTGCTTAGGATTCTCCTTAGATCACAACATAAATGATCAATGATCCAGATTAAATCCCATAATCACAATCGCTATATTTTCAGGACATTTTCCCTTTGTAATGAAATATTGCAATGCGATGTATCGCAATTGCATATCGCATTGTCTCTACGACTGGGGTCCGATAACACATGAAGGCTTTCAGAGATGCAATAATTTGGCGATCGCACTTTGCAACTTCTTAAGGCCCATAGTCTGACCACACACCGTTGTTTTACTGCGATGCGATATTACAATGATCGCTCATCGCAAATCTTCAAGGCCTGAGGTCTGCCCCCTTACAAACAAATATTGCGATGCAATACGAGATGATCCAACGATCAGTGGGATTTCGCACCATTGGTTGGAACTTAGATTAACGGTTGGAATTTTAAGTGGCTTCAACACTGTTATTAACACAAGGTCTGTGATTCCTATTAGCTCTGCATTTTATATCATGAAGCATGAAAATAGAGAAACATTCAACTCTGTCCCGAATGCAAATAAACAGAAGCAAAACGAAAGTTCACACAAAAATGATATATGTATATATAATCCCACATGACATCAATTTATAAATACTATCAAGGTTACAGAGTCTCAGCCCTCTAGCTTGATTACAAGAATTAAAAAAGAGACCCCTATTTCAATATGGAAATCGTCACTATATTTCTTGACTCTTGCTTTGTCAATCCTCTCTCATCCTTGCTAATCCTTTTGCATTACATTTTTATTCTTTTTATCAATCCAATCCTGCCTAACAACTCAATCTCTATTTTTAAACACTCTATCAACAAATCTCTATTTTCAAGCTCTATCACACACCTATGCTAACAACTTATCTTTTAATCTAAAATAAGACAATTTCTAACTATTACAATAATGAAATACAACTCATTTCTTGAGAGATCCAACCCTCTTGGTAAAAACTGACTTTTGACCACTCAGGTTAGTGAAATTCAACTAGTTTGGGCACAATATGTGAACAGACTTTCACATTGTTGGCTAAGTCCAGGTGCTCCTGCATCAGACCCCCGGGGAAGAAAAGAATCATCCCTCAAACTTTCAAGGCTAACTCCATACTTCTGCAACTCTGTTGTAGTCAACCAACTATCATCCTCCATTGGCTGTCCTTTCCTTTTGACTAGATATTGAAAATAAGTTTGTCCTTTGGTTCTTTTTTATACTCTTTTATCCAAAACAGCTTCCACTTCTTTCTTAACTGTCTTTGGCATTTGTTCTTCCCAGTTAAAGGTTTGAACTTCATCTTCTGTAGTTTCCTCTTGTAGCTCTATCTTTGTCCCTTTGTATGGATACAAATCTGCAATATTGAAAATAGGTGATATTCCAATCCCTTCTAGAAATTCTATTTCATATGCATTAGCTGAAAAATTTCTTACAATTTTACATGGTCCTATCTTTTTCATTTTCATTTTATTGGTAAGTCTTGGCACGAATTCTTTCTTTTCTTAAATATAATATAACTAAATCCCCCACTTGTAATTCTTTCTCTCTTTTTTTCATATCCACACTTTGTTTGTATTTACCACTGCTTTCCTATAATCTGCCTTTGACATCTTCTTGAAGTCTTTTCATCTGTTCTACAAACTCTTCAGCTTTTGCACTTCTTGTCTCCTGTTTACCCAAATTTCTGAGCTCATACACACCTCTTGGATTCAATCCAAAAATAATATGAAATGGACTCATTCCAGTACTTCAGTTTGGAGTGTCATTATAAGAAAATTTAGTCCTAGCTAATGCTAAATCTCATTGCTTAGGATTTTTATATACTAAACTTCTCAATATGTTCCCCAATCTCTTTTTTACTACATCGATATATCCATCTGTTTGAGGGTGGTATGCTAAACTGAAACTGAGGTTAGCTCCTAGTTTCTTCCAAAGAGTTCTCCAGAAATGTCCTACACACTTTGTATCTCTGTCAAACACAATACTGATAGGCAATCTAGGCAATCTTACAATTTCTGAAAAAAATAGATTAGCTATATGTGTTGCATCAATAGTCTTCTTAAAAGTAATGAAATGTGCCATCTTGGAAAATCTATCTACCACAACATAAATGGAATCATTACCTCTTTGAGTTTTTGGTAATCCCAAAACAAAATTCATGCTAACCGCATGCCATGGTTAGTCTGGTATTGGCAATGGCTGATACAATCATGTATTCTGACTTCTTACCTTAGCATGCTGACATATCCTGCACTTATAAACAAATCTCTTAACATTAGTTTGCGTTTTTTCCAATAACAAAAAGCATTCACCTGAGCAAAGGTTTTATCTTGTCCAAAGTGACCAGATAATCCTCCACTATGTTTCTCCTTTATTATGTTTTCCCTCATAGAAAATTTGGGAATACACAACTTGTTGCCTTTAAACAATAAGCCTCCTTGGATGAGATAATCTAACCATTGACTTCTGTTATGCACTATTGGATTTTGAACTGTTGTATAAACATCTTTAAAATCTACATCATCTTTGTACATTTCAATCATTTCTTCAAATCCAACCACACCAACCTTGAATTCTTGCACAATAAAACTTACTCCGCTCAATGCACCAACAACTTTATTCAACTTACCACTTGTGTGCTTTATCACAAAAGTAAAGCTCTGCAAAAATTCTACCCACTTGGCATGTTTCTGGTTCAATTTCGGCTGATTATTTATGAATTGTATTGCATGATTGTCCGAATACAATATGAATTCCTTTGGCAGCAAATAATGTATCCATTTTTTCAAGGCTTTCACAATAACGTAAAATTCTTTATCATAAGATGAATACTTCTTCTTCACTTCATTCAGTTTATCACTAAAGTACGCTATCGATCTTTTTTCCTGACTCAGAACTACACCAACTGCAACTCTCCTAGCATCTGTGTCAACTTGGAATACCTTTTCAAAATCAGGCAAAGCTAAAATCAGTTGCTCTATGATTTTCCTCTTTAGCAATTTAAAGTTCCTGTCGGTTGCTTCTGTCCACTTGAATGGCTAATTAGTATCCTTAATTGTTTCAATAATTGGTGCACAAATCTTACTAAAACATCTGATAAACTTCCTGTAGAAACTTGAAAGACCATGAAAGCTTCTTACCTCAAATATATCTATGGGAATATGCCAGTTCCAAATTGCTTGGACTTTTTCTAGATCCATTTTCAATCCTTCTTTAGAAACTACAAATCGCAAGTAAATTAATTCTTCCTTCATGAAACTACATTTCTTTAGATTTATCAATAGCTTCTCTTTCTATAGAGTTCTTAAAACCAATTTAATATACTTTATATGTTCTTCCTTACTTTTACTAAAAACTAGAATATCATTAAGATAAACAATCACAAACTTGCTTGCATATTCCTTCAAGACTTCGTTCATCAATCTCATGAACGTACTAGGTGCATTAGTGAGTCCAAAAGGCCTCACTAACCACTCATACAACCCACTGTTTGTTTTAAATGCAGTCTTCCATTCATCTCCTTCTCAAATTCTTATTTGATGATATCCACTCTTTATATCTATTTTAGTAAAATACTTTGATCCACTCAAACAATCCATTAAATCATCCATGTGTGGCAAAGGAAATCTGTACCTGATTATGGTCTTGTTTATGGCTTTGGAATATGTGCACATATGCCATTCACCTCCTTTCTTTGGATTGAGTACTATTGGTACAAAAAATGGACTAAGACTTTCTGTGATTAGTCCCTTATCCATCAGTTCATGTACTTGCCTTCCAATTTCTACATTCTCTTGAGGTGCCAACCTGTAAGCGGCTTTGTTTGGAAAACTTGCTCCTGGTATTAAGTCAATGTGATGAATGATACTCCGAACAGGTGGTAACACGTTCGGCAACTCATCCACAACAATGTCAGCAAAATCATCTAATAGAATTTTAACTTCTTCTAACAAATCATCCAAGTTCGTGGAAGTTAAATTAATCTTCGGTCTCCCTATGATAGCAAAATGCATTTCTTCACCTTTTGCAATCTCTTGCAACAGTTCCTTTCAGCTCATCAACATAACACTACTTCCAAGTGCTCCTTTGTCAGCGTCATCCTTCAATGGCAACAATGTATGTTTAGTTCCATCCTTCTCCAAAGAATAAGTGTTTCTCCACCCATCATGAATAGCTTTCAGATCAAACTGCCACGGTCTTCCCAACAATACATGGCATACATCCATTGACATTACATCACATAATATTACATCCTTATATGTACCAATTTATATTTCAACCTTGCATTTTTATTTCACAATAATTTGATGTCCTTTCTGCAACCACAACACTTTTTAAGGAGTAGGGTGCATTGTCTTTGCTAATCCGAGCTTGTCCACCATCTCTATAGAAACAAGGTTATCAGTGCTTCCATTGTCAATTATTACTTTACAACACTTACCTTTTGATTGATAGGTATTTCTGAATAAATTCTTCCTCTCTGTTGGTTCTTCAATCTCTTTCTCTGTCTCAAGCAATGTCCTTCTCAAAAATAGGGATTCTCCTACTTCAGAGGATTTTTCCTTCTCCATAAGTCGAGGTGTTTTTGGCTTTGCCTTAGCCACATTTGAATTCCTCTAACTTGCTAGTTTATTATGAGGACAGTCCAATGACACATGTCCCCATTCTCCACATGTGTAGCTTCGAACATCTCTTCCTCAGCCCCTTCCTCTGGGCACAGATCTTCCTCTATTAAAATCCTCGCTCTACGACTGTCTACTACTTGAACTGCCTACTTCATGCTGATGTTGCTATTCCCTTGGTCTAGTAGTTCCTCTACCTCTTACTGAGCTCCTTCCTCTATTCCTCTGATTTTGTTTTCTCAACATCTTCTCCTCTACCATCAAACTTTCTTGATAGGCATCCTCAATAGTCTTTAGACTTGACAAGCTGATCTCGTCTTGTATATCATATCGTAAGCCATTAATATATCTCGCTGCCTTCTCCATGTCATCCTCTGCATGTCCTGCTATAATACTTAATCTATAAAATTCTTCTGTGTACTCTTTAACAGACAGTCCTTTTTGCCTTAAATTTTGCAACTATTTAAAAGGATTCAACTGATAATCTCTAGGCATAAATTTGGCTTTCATCTTACTTACCATTTTGTCCCATTGCTTGACCTTGTGTTATAGACATTTTTGGGCACTGCAACCCCAATCATAAATGTCCATAAACCAAGGGCTCTTAATTCCCTAAAAGTGTTGTTCCAACCCCTAAAAGAACAAGGTCAGCTGATTACATCATCTCCCAGAAGTTCTCTGTGAAAAACTACTCAGAACTGGTCAAAACTGGACCATCTCACCTGCTCCATGGTCGGAGTGCGCTGCATACCACCTAAATGCACACGGGAGGTGCGATGCATGCTGAAAATCCCTTCTATGGGGTGCGATGGGCGAGAGTGGACAAATCGTAGGGTCAATCTGTGAGGTGGAGGATCATGGAATCTTCCAGAAACTTCTCCTGTGACACTTGCCTCTCTGCATTCACCTAGGGATGAGTAAGAGATCATCAATCTCCAAGTGGAATCAAGAAATATTGGAGAGAGGACACTAATCAAATCTCAAAAGCTAACTCACCCCCCTTGCAAACATCTATATATGGATCCCTCATCCCAAAGATCCGGAGGCTGGAATTTTGTATCTTGTAAGGAAGTGTTGTTGGTTTCTTGGTACAATATCATAGTGTTGGGTGATCTAAGCTTTTCATGAGGTGAAGAAGGGCTTTCTTGCTAAGAGGATGACGTTGGGTCAGAACAATTGGTTGTAATCCTCTTTGCTATTCTTGATTATTAATAAAGCTATTCAAGTTTTCCTCCACATTCTTGTATGATTGATGATATATGCATTGGTGTGGTCAACATATATCTAGTCTTATATTGTTTATGATAGTAGATCTTTGTTCTTGGATAGTGTTATGCTACTTTGATTCTACAGGTGCTCTTTGAAGTTGGGTAGAAGAGGAAGCAAGTAGCAAAGATCTATCAGAAGGGAGAGGAATGAAGCAAGGAACCAAGCTCAAGATAGAGGTTGGTCTCCTTTGTTCCCCTCTTATCTACTTGTCATAAAGGAAAACAAAAGTGGTTTTAGTTTGTTTGTTTCTAAGGTAGCTACCAGCCTTAGTGGGACTAGCAGCTTTGCATAGACACTAGATTTCCCGATAACAAAATGGCGACTCCACTGGGGAGTGAATAGATTGTTTGTTTGTCTATATTTGTTTGCTTTATAAACTTACAGACGAAGCCTGAAGTCAAGCCAGCTAGCCTTCGAACTACATTTTCTATGCAAGTGCAAAGTAGATCAATGCTGCTTCAGTCTATCTCTGGGTTTTGTTTATAAACTGAACAATCGATTTACAAGCTCTCTAATTTCCCTTGTGGTGGCTCTGGTAACCTCCTCAGATCTACCCCCGTGATTTATTTACTGATTACCACTTGCTTGGCCAAAATCCCTGAACTGTGCTACAAACTGTAATCAAGAACTGGATCAAAAGTCTTGCAGTGTACCATCGCACCCTCTCTTCAAGGATATCAGTATGAATCGCACTTCCCATGTGCTATAGGTGGGATGCATACTGGAATCCCTGTGTAACAGGTGCGCTGATTAGAAAGGGCTAATTTTGCCTTCAGACTTTGGTTTTTTCACTTTTTTCAGCTCTATTCAGGAGTTTTGTTGTCTGTAATCGGTATACCTCTGTTGGAAACCCCCTTCCTTGCCATTATTCTGCCTCCATTGTGCAAAGAACTGTAAATTTTTTTATGTATTGTGAGCCATTTTCAGTTCTCTTTTACAAAGAAGTAGCGTAATTGAACTGTCATTTCTTGATTTGGAAGTGTCGCAAGTGTCATTTTCAGTCATAGAAGAGAATCTGATTGTTCTTGATAGTCAATTATATTGTTACTCTTGTATTTGATTTGAATTAGTAGTTTTTCAAGTGTCAAAAGCAAGTTTTCAATTCCAAATAACAAAGTGTCATCATTGTCTTCATTTTGTCTTGAAAAGAAACTTGTTAGTAATGTCGCTTTGAAAAATAATTCAGATTTGTGCTTAGCTTTCTTTTTATTATTTACGCATTAAGAAGGCTGGAAACAAATACATGCATGTGCATTTGCATTTAGACTGTTTTATGGTTTGATTTAGGACAGTGCATATAGTGTGTGCTCTCTGCTTTATGTTGAAAGAATATCGTCTCTCTTTCCTTAGTAGCTTGGATTTTCATTGGAAAAAGAAGATTAAACGATTGTTTATCATCTTAGATTGCATTTTAGGAATTGTATATCTACATCACGCGGTGAACCTAAAAGGCAAATTTCTTAAGAAAGATCAACTGTAAAATAAATTTAATGAATCTAAAAACGCTTTGGAACCTAACGCACAACATTTAGAAGTCTAGGCTAGAGACGTATTCCGGCGTCATAAAGCCTGGTAACTGTTGTTTTCATTGTTGGTTGGGTGATTCCTCCACTTTGAGACGATAGGTGCCAGTACGGACTTGTGCTCCCACGTACCGTCAAGTATATATTGGGAGACCACAATAGGTTTTATCCTTTATCCATAGGAAGCCGTGTCTGCCGCCCTATCGATCGCAATGCACTGAACACAACATTCGGGAAGATTGACTGCCTTACTGTAAAAAGTATTCTGCAATTTTGCGATTGGTTTGGTAATCCCTCTGTCTAGATTTCCAGAGTAGTCTCTTTCATTCCTTTTCAGACTCCTTAAAGGAAAAGGTCCATCTGAGCACTTTTCACTTCAAGATCATTAAAAATTGAAGGCGACAAGAGTCATCTTTTGTTTTTTATCGACTCTTAAAAATTGAAAAAACAAGTTGTGTCAAAGCGTCTAAAATTTATTTTAATCGGAATAAACATCACCTTTCCTATGTTGGTCCTAGGTTGAGAAAAATGGAGTCCACCAACCAAGGATTTCCCATTGGAGGAAATCCTCGTCCTTTGTCCTCTTGGGGAGATGTTAGTGCACCCCATATGGCCACATTGTCGCTTCCAGGATTGACAATCGACTTTCCTGTATGGCTCTTCTCGACCTTTGTCGTTCAGAACACCGTGATTCTTGAACAATCAAGTCAGCAACTAAACGATACCAAAGTTAGCCCCCAACCTTCTACTTCGTCCAGTTCTCCCTCTCCTCCTTCCTCTTCGCTTGATGAAGCCGGTAAAGCCAAAAATCAAGTAACTGAGAAGAAGAAGGAAAAGAAGAAGAAAGAGAAGAAGAAGAAGGAGCCAAAGGCAAAAAGGGGCAACCAGGCATCGTCTAGCGAAAATCCACACACGGCACCATCCAGGCATAAATCGCCATGTGTCATTTGCAAAGGAGACCACTATCATCGAGATTTTCCTTGCATCCCTCGGATCTTAAGGGACTGGTCTCCTCATTTGCACAATCCGGTGTCATCAACCTCTGACGATCATGTTGAGAATACACCGTCAGCTAGTGAAAGTGAAGTCCCTGGACAAAAATGAAAATGTAAATTTCCTTGTAAACTGTGTGAAGGCGATCACGTCGTCCACCGTTGTCCCTTCTTAGACGAGGCTAAAAGAGTTTTGGACGACCATCTAGTTTCACCGTTACGACTTCCTCCTGGATATAAGAAACTCTTGCCGAGTCCGTCACTAGTTGAAAATCCTGCTGAGACGCCATTGTGGTCGGCTGAAGCATCTATCATTGAAGATGAACCCTCTGAATCCACACCAGATGAAAATCAAAAGGTCGAGGCGGCAGTTGACCCGGTCTTGCCTTCAGAAGGTCCATCTCGAGATGATATAGTCACTGGAGAGAACAAAAATGATACCGTTCAAATTCTCTTCGTAAGCACAGACTCCAATGAACCTGGGGGAAGTCTACCCATTCCTTTACCGCAGGAAGGAAGTTCTTCAGAGTCGTATCCGACTATCTATTTGGTCCCACCTCCAAGCAACCTAGTTGTTTCCTTCGATTGGAATCTACTAGGCAGACCCTGTTTACCGGCTAGTGTACCATTTCGAATCATTGCTCAAATATATAGAATGGTCATGGCTGGTACCATCATAGATGAAGGGGCTTATGTGAGTATCCTTTCCTCAAATGCTTGGAAAGCGCTTGGTTCGTCATCGCTTTTGCCTGAAATGAGAAATCTAACAGGCTTTGACAAAGGAACCAGTCGACCGATAGGGATCCTTCCCAATGTGTTGATAATATTGAGAAGGAAAACCGTTCACATGAATGTAATGGTAGTCCAAGGACCCCTGGATTATAATCTACTCCTTGGACACGACCATATTTATTGCATGGGAGCCATTGTCTCCTCACTCTTTAGAGTAATGTGTTTTCTACATGAAGGAAGAGTGGTCAAGCTCGTAGACCAGCTTTCATTCCCCAGTTCACACATAGAAAATAGTCAAATACCATCCCTGAATGGTCTTTTCAAGCAAGGAATGTCTCATCAATCCCCAGTCCATCCACCTGATGAGCGCGAGTGATTCGGAGGACATGACTGAAACGCAGGGGGCATGCACCCTGGTCTGTTTCGGTAGGAAAACCTTGGGTATAGGGTAGGTTTCTGCGAAGGATATATGACTAGTTTATGAGATTAGACTAGAATAAGATTCCTTCATCAAATTTATGTGAGTGGAGCCAATTGCACCACTCACCTTTGTTTATTTCGGTAGACATCACCGAGGAAGTGTTTTGTCTGAAGTACGGATAGAGCAATCTGTGGTAACCTGGAAATTTTTCGCTATACCCGGGGGCATGCAAACCTTTTGGCATGCAAGCGAAGAGTGACCATTTATTTTTTAAATTTGTAGGTCCTCTAACCCTTTAAACAAGTATGATTGGTCATTTCCTAACTTGCATAAAGAAAGTATGTGGGGCAAAGCTTTGAAAAAATGCCATTTTAAATGAGACATCCTTATTATATGACTAGATCGAGCAATTTTAATGCGGAATTCAAGCTCGTTAAAAAATAAACATAAGCAATGAGCAAACGTTCCCCTAGAGTTTAAGCTCATTAAAAAATGAACCAATTTCCGGTAAATAACCATCGTGAATGGATTATCATCAGCCTTTGAAACCTTGGTCGTGTTCTCATCATCACCTCCACTCTATTTTAGCCGATCATTCACCTCCATTTGATTGTTTACCCTTTTTGAGGAACAACTGCGAAGAGTGATCATGTTAGCCATCCTTGTGATACTGCCATGATTGGAAAATTCCAAACCTTACCTGGAATTAGCTGCTACCTGAATTTATCACTCATTCCTCGAAAAATGAGTCTCCTTTAAGCTCTTTTCATCTGACTCGTAAAATATGAAAATATTGCTGAGAAATTGGCCTCTCCAACTCATTAAAATGACTGGAAGTGCTATCTCTCCTTTAGATTTTAATATTTTTGGACCTGAGGGATTATTACACAAAAAGATCAAGCGCTTGTTTTGTTCGGCTCGTTAAAATTACCGAAAATTCATCCCTTTTGTATTATTTTATACTTTTTCGGACTCAAGGGATTATATGACGAAAAAGGATTATAGGAGTTTACTTTACATCCCTTTTCAGACTCTCTAAAATTGAAAATGACCGAGTTATCTTTATCGTTAAACTTGTTAAAACCGAATAGCGACAAACTTGTCCATACAGACAAGAACGAGTTTCACTATCGCTAGGATCGTTAAAACATAGTGATGGGTTTGCCCGAAGGGCAAATTATAGAACAAGCATATGTTATCCTCCTCAATCTTGACAAAAATAAAGAGGTACTGGTCAGCAATGACTGGGGAAAAATTGGGAAGAAAACTTGAAGAAACTTTATTGGTAGCAAGTCGCTCTTGAACATGACACTTTCACTCCGCATCCAAGTCAGGTTGGGTTGTTCCGTTCACTAGTCATATGACCATTGGGCCATCACACCATCCATATTTGGGGTTAACGCTACCAATCCATCATGTCAGTGTCACCGGTATGTTAAAGAGAAGTCGCTCAGAGAATTCACCTATGTCTCATCCACTGCAATACATTTACGCTCCATTCTTTCATGACCGCCACCCTGAACCTTATATGATCAGATCGTTTTCACCTCCATTAAAATCATTTGCTCTATTTCGTGTCATTGATGTGGGATTCACTAAGGCCCTCCTATGACGGATCGCTTCCTATCGACATCAGCTCATCATCCAGGAAGACGATCTAGGAACAACCCTTTCAGTACTTTGAAGCTTGCATGCCTTAATGGCAAGTTTCTCACTTCCAGTGACAGGTTTACATCGATGGCCTTCGACCAAAAGATTTTGCGTGGTGTTCGACGCCAATTCCCTTATTCACACCACATGAATTGTACTGTAGTACCTTGAGGGTCATCATCATTATCGATGATTCCTCTCGCGCCTGCTAACAACTTACATCATTGGCTGATAATCAAGTGATGTCATTCCATGTTCGACTCCAGAACATCTCTCACATGGATCGACTTGTACTTTGAGTGAAGATCGAACGAGATTGAAGACCCCGGATCTAGTTTCATCCATCAGGACTGCGATATATATTCAAGAAAATAAATACATCAAATGTACATCATTGATGCACAGATAATCATCCAATCCAAGGGATGATGGCTCTACCAGAATCATCAGTCTGCACTCAGACGATTGTCTGTCTTATGTACATGAAAATGAATTTATAAATTTGAGCATGGGAATGCCCGCCTCAGCTAGATGATGAAAATATAATGAAGATAATGTGTTGTACTGTATCTTATTACAGGTCACCTTCCAGCCCGAAGAAACTTTGGATCCTCATGATAAAGCATTTCACCCGACATCAAAAGATTAACGACCTCATGCTTTAGGGGGCAACTATTATAGACATTTTTGGGCACTACAACCCCAATCATAAATGTCCATAAACCAAGGGCTCTTAAGTCCCTAAAATTGTTGTTCCAACCCCTAAAAGAACAAGGTCAACTGATTACATCATCTCCTAGAAGTTCTCCATGAAAACCTACTCAGAACTGGTCAAAACTGGACCATCTCACATGCTCCACGGTCAAAGTGCACTGCATCCCACCTAAATGCACATGGGAGGTGCATTTCATATTGAAAATCCCTTCTATGGGGTGCGATGGGCGAGAGTGCACAAATGGCAGGGTCAATTTGTGAGGTGGAGGATCATGGAATCTTCCAGAAACTTCTCCTGTCACACTTGCCTCTCTGCATTCACCCAGGGATGAGTAAGAGATCATCAATCTCCAAGTGGAATCAAGAACTATCGGAGAGAGGACACTAATCAAATCTCAAAAGCTAACTCACCCCCCTTGCAAACATCTATATATGGATCCCTCATCCCAAAGATCCGAAGGCTGGAATTTTGTATCTTGTAAGGAAGTGTTGCTGGTTTCTTGGTGCAATATCATAGTGTTGGGTGATCTAAGCTTTTCATGAGGTGAAGAAGGGCTTTCTTGACAAGAGTATGACGCTGGGTTAGAACAATTGGTTGTAATCCTCTTTGCTATTATTTATTATTAATAAAGTTATTCAAGTTTTCCTTCACATTCTTGTATGATTGATGATATATGCATTTGTGTGGTCAATATATATCTATTCCTATATTGTTTATGATAGTAGATCTCTGTTCTTGGATAGTGTTATGCTGCTTTGATTCTACAAGTGCTCTTTGAAGCTGGGTAGATGAGGAAGTGAGTAGCAAAGATCTATCAGAAGGGAGAGGAATCAAGCAAGGAACCAAGCGCAAGACAGAGGTTGGTCTCCTTGGTTCCCCTTTTATCTACTTCTCATAAAGGAAAACGAAAGTGGTTTTAGTTTGTTTATTTCTAAGGTAGCTACCAGCCTTAGTGGGTCTAGTAGCTCTGCATAGAAACTAGATTTCTCGATAACACCTTGGACTTTCCTTTCCTTGTTCTAGATGTCTGTAGCTCATCCCACCAAATAGCTGCATGACCCTTCAATCAGGTAACTGCAAATCTCACCTTCTTCTGCATTGAGACTCTCTTCATACGTAGGAATTTCCACCTATGGTTTTCTTGCCATTTTCACCAACATCTTAACAACTCTGATAGTTTCATTTTCCTGCTCTTCGTCTTCCTCAGAAGATTCTTCTTTAGCACTGTCATCCCCTTCATCAGGTGTTCTTCTCTGAGCAGTCTCAATTGTTTCCATCCTTGTACACAGACTTTGGATCTCCTGGAATAGAATTCTATTTGCTTCCAGTCTTCCTCGACCAATGCTAGCTCTTCCCCTTGGCAACATGTTTACTGCAAATCTTTAATTACTCTGTGTTTTGATACCACAAATGACGCAGGAATCAATCGTTTTGAGAAATCTCAAACAATCAGCCCATGTTTTATTTTCCTTTATAGTCCAACCTTCAGCAATGCTACTCTGATTTCCTTCTTAAAATCCGAACACTGGTATTTCTCCTTTTTTATAGAACCACTTGCAATTCTCCTTAGATCACAACATAAATGATCAATGGTCCAGATTAAATCGCATAATCGCAATCACCATAGTTTCATGCCCTTTTCCATTTGTGATGAAATATTGTGATGCGATGTATGGAAATAGCATATCGCACTTTCTCTACGACCGGCATCCGATAACACATGAAGGCTTTCAGTGATGCGATATTTTGGCAATCGCACTTCGCAACTTCTTAAGGCCTGTGGTCTGACCACACACCGTTGTTTTACTACGATGCAATATTACAGTGATGGCTCATAACAAATCTTCAAGGCCTGAGGTATGGCCACTTGCAAACAAATATAGTGATGAAATACGGGATGATCCAACGATCAGCGGGATTTCGCACCGTTGGTTGGAACTTAGATCAATGGCTGGAATTTTAAACGGCTTCAACACTGTTATTCAAACAAAATCTGTGATTCCTATTAGCTCTACATTTTATATCATGAAGCATGAAAATAGAGAAACTTTCGGCTTTGTCCCGAATAAAAATAAACAGAAGTAAAATGAAAGTTCACACATAATCGATATATGTATATATAATCCCACACGGCATCAATTTATAAATACTATCAAGGTTATAGAGTCTCGACCGTCTGGCTTGATTACAACAATTAAAAAAAAAATCCCTATTTCAATATGGAAATACTCTCTATATTACTTGACTCTCGGTTCCTCAATCCTCTCTCATCCTTGCTAATCCTTTTCCATTACATTTTTCTTCTTTTTATCAATTCAATCCTGCCTAACAACTCAATCTCTATTTTTAAACACTCTAACACCTATTCTCTATTTTCAAGCTCTATCACACACCTATGCTAACAACTTATCTTTGAATCTAAAATAAGACAATTTCTAACTATTACAATAATGAAATACAACTCATTTCTTGAGAGATCCAACCTCTTGGTGAAAACTCACTTTTGACCACTCGGGTCAATGAAATTCAACTGGTTTAGCCACAACATGTGAATAGACTTTCACATTGCTGGCTAAGTCCAGATGCTTCTGCATCAGCTATGGAGGCACTTCAACCTGAGCTGATGGTTAAGTCAGGCCCTCGTTGTCCTGAGGTTGTTTCAATTCTAATCAAGAAATTGTTGAGACACTCAGGGCTCCTCATCACTCTCTACTTTGCCTTGAAGTTCAACCAATCACCCATATTTTTCTTCCTCCACTCAAACTACATGATCCCATTTCTCATGCGTTGGAGGAATCTTACACAACAAGAACACATGCACAACGTAAGTGTTCTACCTTTCTCACATTTTCTTGCATGTCATAGTCAAGAGAATGCATACACTCAACATCTGCATGCAGTGTAGCACAACACCATGGCATCTCCACAGAGTGCATGTCATGCACGTTCATTCAACTCTGTTATGTTGTCGTTTGTAAGCTCAGAGTGTGTTCGTCTTCATCCTTATATGTTTCATGCTTGTTGGTTTGCACAACTGCGATGTTTGTAAACCATGCCTTAACCAACATGGGTCAACCGATGCGCCAGTAGCTACATTGGAAGTATCACTTCACGTGAGATGGCCCATGCACTGTTAGCTTAGGAGTAGGAGTAGTGTTTTCTTTATGTCTATTTGATGGCATGCTTGTTTGCTTACCTTCTTTGTTGGTTTCTTCACTTTCTTGCTTGTTTTCTTGCTTTTCTTTCACTTTTTCTCCTGCTTCTGCTTCGCTTTGTTGTTTGCTTTCTTGTTTTTATCGTAGGTTAGTTTGGCATGAAACCATGTATGACTCTTGAAACAAACTGGGTAAATTACAAGAGGACCTTTACAACTATCAAAATTTGGTTATCTATTGTCCACTCTCTTATGTAAGAAATTTTTGTCTTCAGTCCATGATACATCAATGGAAAATACATACTATTCAGAGTAAATGTTGGTGAAAACACAATGCTTGCGTGCTAACTAGTATCACCTACTCTAGTCGGTTGTTGTTGGGTTAACCCTTGTCAGCTCAATCAAGTAGAGTAAGGTGAGGGGGAAAACCTTAAGAGGCACATCAGAGGTATAATAAACTACTTCTCTATAGGAACAACCTCTTCTGCTCTCAATAAGTCAAGATCCCTCTTCCACCTCTAAAATGAATAAGTTCTATGCACAGTTACGATGATGAAAAATGAAAAAAATGAAAAAGTGAAAAAAGTTTGAAAAAAAAATGAAAACGAATAAGGCAAAAGAAGAGAAAGGCTCTTATGCAAGGAGGGGATGCAAGAAACTCCATCGGGGCACTGACTAGGCTTGCTGGCAGCGGGGCCATGCTTGTGATGCTATGTGGCTCTGTCGGGGTACTATCCAGGCCTGTTGGTAGCGGAGCAACACCACAGAAGAAACTAAGACTCTGATGACTATACTTCTTGTGCACCAATATACCACTCAACCCCAATCAAAACAATTGTGTTTCCTTGGCTTGGAGTGTGTGTCAATCAACCAATAGCTTGGAAGATGCTACAACTTATAATCAAGTTAGTGTGAAACCAAGACAAGTTGAAAACCAAACAATACTTCCAAAGGTGTTAGACTTACTTTACATGAACAAGATCCATTCAGAGATTTGTAGTTCTACAAGTGTATCACCAAGTTTTGTAGCAACTACAACCACCCTCCAAAATTTTTCCTTAGCTTTGTTTTGGACCCTCCATACCAACCTTCACAGCAGCATGTCTTGCTTCATCAAGTACAAAAGATCCAATGATTTTCTTGTAGAAAGACACCATGTCGATCAAAGCTTGGTCCATTCCCCTCACAAACTATTCATCCAAACTTGGTCCAGCAGCAGGCTTAGCACCTCCTTCAAGAATTTGCGCAAATCTAGATGGAAACTAGCCCTCCCTATGAAAATTGCGCAATCATGACTGGCATCCTACTGGGTCCCAGGATTGCGCAATTCTGATGAGAAAGCTTCACCCAGAAAATTGTGCAATCCTTCCCAGCTGGGCTGCTCAGCCTAGAATTTGTGAAAATCTAGGCAGCAGTCTGATGCTCTGCCCAAAAATTGTGCAAATCTTCTGAGTAGCCAGCGCAACTCCCACCCAAAAATGTAGATTTTCTCCAAGCAGTTGAGCATCCTCTTGCATGTGTAGCTGAATTTACCGGTTCCCTCCGAGACCGAGAAAAATAGACTTGCATGCATGGGATGCTTCTCCCAAGGTAGCATGAAAAGGAATTCCTTGTTTCATGGACCTATTTTTGGAAGTTGGAGGTTATATACAAGGATCATTTCAGAAACCTCCCACCAAGTGTCGCTTTCCCTAGATTTGTGGCATGCACGTCACAACCTTGATTTTATAAAAAATAATCAATTGAATATTGCAGAGCTCATTCCTCACACCAACCTTGCAGCTTTGACATCCCACATCTCATCTAGGAGCTGTTGGCACATCCATCTCAGCTGTTTTGGTGTAAGCACGCTTTCCATGTCCTGTGTTGCATTTCAGGATCTTTTTGTGTTTCACTTCGTATGAAAGTTTTCTGGTTGATTTTAGTGAGCGCTTGCTATCGGTTTAATACATACTATCTTGCACCAACATTGTTTTCGTTTTCGTTGCTATCTCACTGCTATCATGTGCATGAAACTGTTTTACGCGAATGGTTGTCAATTCGGCGACTCGCTTCACCCACATGCATGTTGATCTGTTTACTGAATCTTTCATTCAATGTTTGCATGCACAAGCAATGACTCCTTATTTCACTTAGTGTCGCCATGCATTCACTTTCACATTCGTTTTCAGTTTCCCGGCGGTGAGTCTGACCAACCTTGGCCCAGACTCTGCCTTCACTGAGACAACATTGCGCAATTCAGGGAAGGAAGGCTATGTCTTCCTCTCCAAAAATGTACATTTCTTCCCAACCAATGTCCTCCAAGATTATTTTGTGCATTTATGATGGAGCATGACTACTGGCCCGAAAATTGCATAATGCAGTCCCTAAACCTGCAATCACTCCCAGCTGGAATTTCACATTGCGTAATTCCAGTAGTAAGCAGCCATACTAGACTTTGCATTGCGTACTTTCAACAGTGAGTCATCCTTCTAGCAGCCCAGACTATGCCTTACAAATTTTTGGCACTCAGTATTCCAACCTCTTCGCCAAAATTATGGACCTTCATGATCAGTCACACAGTTATGGTGCAAGTCAGTTCTCAAGTTCATTTTGGTTTTTGACTGACAGATTTCTTGCCATGAGCATTTCCATGTCTCCAGGTATCGCAAGTGTTCATCTACCTCTTAGAATCACAAGTACAATGGTTTCCAAGAGAGCAAAGTCAAAGACACCATTCAAATCACACTTGGGGATGCAATCAATCAAGTGTCTATGAGCTTGCCTACTCACGAAGATATCAAGTTGTTAGTAGACAAGGACATGAAGCTATGACAACATCAGCATCACACCAATCAGCATGATGAACAACAGCCGAATGCAGCATATGGGATGCAATGAATGCAAGATGAAGGATTTTGACAACATAGAGGAGGAACAAAGTTGCAAGCTCAATCAAATCCACTGATGATGAAAGAAACTTTGGAGACCCAGGTTATGAGGTGACGACGTGACATGAAGATCGCGCAAAGACATAGAATGGAACAAAGAAGGAGTTGCACGTGTTGAAGAAGCAACTCACGGAATAACATGAGCTGCACAAACAAACAAACGAGTTGCAGTATGAATAGGAACATCAAGGAGTGCAACATGCACTCACTGATGAAATTACACCTGTACAAGTTATAGATCCATCCCAGAAGCTGGCATGGAGTAGACATTGTGAGCAGTGTGGTTGATCACATGCAAGAGATTCGGCAGCATGCATATCATTGTGAATACACATGCGATCCAACCCATTCACCACACTCACCAAGGTGAAGACAAGAAGCAAGTCCGACTGTGGTTGAGCATGTAGTTGAAAGTTGATGAGCATGACCACCAGCACACACTAGAAGATCAGCACGAACACTATGCATCAATTTGTTTCCAGTTTGGTTGCACCCAAGAAAACCATGCGTATGTTAGTCGATGAGTTAGATGGAGGAGCCATACCAATGCACTCGGATGTAATAGAGGCAAGAGTTCGTGTCAGCAAATTGTCACCATGGAGTGCATGCACACCATCACGGACAACCAAACTTGGCATCATCTCACCACCTTCACCATCATAAGCATTTCAAAGAGTTGGTCTCACCACAACGGACCAAGTGCCAGTGATGTCTTGCGTGGCTTTCTCAAGCCATTTTGTCTCACATGGGTACATGTGCATTGTAATGTAATGTCTTTTCAAGTTTAAGTCAAGTGTCGATAGTTGGATATGATAGTGATAGAGAAGATGAAGAGTCATGAGGGTAGATGACATTTTACAAAGGGGAATGTCAAGTGTCACCCCTCCCTTTGCTATAAATAGTCCCTCAGAACTCACTATAGAGGCTTTTGGCCAGCCATGCTTCGATATGAGTATCTTAGATAAATCTTGGACAATACTGTAATGAGTCTTGGCTTCTCCACTATATAGAGCTAGTACATCTCTTTGGAGGAGCAAGCGGCTATGGTGATAACGTTCCACTATTGGAACTAGTGGATGGGCATGGATGTATTGTATGACTGGAACTTACACTTCTTAATATAACAAGAGCTAGCACATTTCATGTATATGTTGTATTTTGTTCTATGCTATCTGGTTTACTTTAAATGATATATGTATTTGTTTTCTTTTTTCATGTATGGAATATTATGTATAAGTATGTATGAATCTTTCTAAAATGTGTTGTTGGTTTAACCATTGCTTTGGATTGCTTGCTAACTTGCCTTCCATGTTGTGATGTATCTTTTCTCGTGTGTTCCCATCCAAGCAGAGTGATATCATAGGTTTCCAAGGGGTGCACTCATCTCAACCCCCATGTCTTAGAACCTCTCATGCACCTTCCTTGAATCACTGTAGCTGTCACGCCCTTGCTACCAACATAGACATGTTACTTGCCTCTCCTCGAAATCTCTCTCAAGGCATTACCGTATGACCTACTACTGGGACTCCTACACCAAATAGTTAGAGGTCTAATTGGGACTTCTTACCAGGGAGATGTACTTTTATAGGCAACCTTAATTCCTACATTAATTGTCAACCCATGGAAAGTCTTTTTATTTCAAGAGTTTCAGCACTATATATGTAGTGAATTCAGAGGTTAACTAATAATAAATCATTGTAGTTACTTATGACTATCTCTTCAAACTTGATCCAAACAATTCTGAAAGAAGTAACTATGAAAGAAATTCATAACACACTTTGCAATTCTACTTAACCTATTATGAAAGCAAATGAATCTGAATACAACTGTAGAAATCACATATGGAAATCTTAAATGGTATTGAAACTAAACCACTCAATCATTAAAGAGAACTACGGCAATTGAATAGTGAATGATAATTGAATAGAAAATACTAATGGAACAACAACTGATAATTGAACATCAAATGCTAATCAAATGATACCTGAACAGCAAATTAGCATATTACGAAAAGTGATCAATTCTTTCTCTGAAATATATGATAACATTACGTGGAATGAATCAACAATCTAATACTGGAACTAACATAACCAATTCAATCAAAATCATTACTCATATATAACAAATAGCTAAATCTGAATCTCGAGTGAACAACAAAAGAAAATCGAAATTGATAATCCTCACGATAATCGAAATGATATTAAATTAACACTAACAAACAGTAAAGAATGAATAGGAAAGATTATAACATAGGTGAAATAGTCGATCTTCTCTTGACTGGGCCCAAAATCACCAGAAGTCTTCGCTATGAAATACTCAGAATAAGATTATGAATTAAACACAGTCTTCTTCATTAAAATAAGTAACAGAGTTACAACATCAACAAGGTAACAGTATTATATGTCAAACGAATAATTACAAACTGTGAATTTCTAAACTAGTAATGCAGTTTGCCTTTCAACCTTATATATAACGTTTAAAAAAGTAAATAGATAAAATTGAATCCTCAGGATTAGGGGATCCTGAGGATTTCACAATAGTCGATCTGATTTCGTCATAAAATAGCATCGATCTACCCGGACTTCCACTATCCTGCTTTGCCTCTGACATTGTCTTTTTCCTTTATGAGATGTTGATGTTATATCAATTGAACAACCATCGTCCAATTCCTGTCTTTTGCACATAAATATAGTAAAAGTCAATTTTTCCTACTTTAGATTCATCTTATTTGTTACTGATTACTTTTACCCAACTTTAGTTGTTATTTCCTCTACTTCTATCCATAAACAAAGATAATCATGTGAGGAAGAGTACTAAATAAAGCTATTTATAAGGAGAAAACATACCTTTTTCTTGAACCAACACACTCCCCATCTTAACTTGTTGCATGTCCTCATGCAATTTAATGGTTTAGGTGCATCTTAGTTAGGGAATAGGCAGGATATACCTCCTCCTTATAAACTATGAAGCCATTTTTCTTCTTAAGTACAGTGAAAGCCTAGTTTACTTCTTGATCCTTCAAGTTGTAGTCACTGCGGTACTTATATGAAGGATACCATATGATTCAGGTTCTATACCAACATCCTATCCATTCAGGCCCCATGGGTAAGACCATGTTACTGTATTTATGGAAGCGAAAGGAGGGAACTTTAAAATTATGGTATCCAAATGGTTCTTTGTTTCTAACAGTATTGTTGGAGACTTCCCACCTTTATCTAGTTGTAGAGAAGGCTTCTTCCTTGATCTCCTAGAAGTACTCTTTCTCAGCTTGTATAATATCTATGTGGAACAACCCTAATTGGCCCACAACACCAGCTCACTTCATACATTTCTTATGCCTCACAGAGAGATGTAGGGTTTTGTAGGTTCCCCTCTAACCCATAGGTCAATGCCATATTCTCGCTTTCTAAAGGTATTATGAGCCTTGGCCCACTTGGGTTGGTTAGTAGAAAAGTTAAGAAATGCCTAGAATTGGACATCCCCTATAAAGGGGCCAAGGTTCTTGTCTCTGCCATCTTCTAAAAAGAAATTGTGCATGTAAAGTTCACACATGAGGTGGTGTACATGCTCTTTCTACTCTCTGAAGCACTTGAAAATTTCTGGGGTAGTTTTGATTTCCACTGGCTTTCCAGTGTTAACAACTTTGATTTTCAATAGGAGGTACCTTTCTAGGAGGAATAATGCATAGTTTGTAGCAGGAGCTCGGCATGACAGGGTGTCTGAATAAAGAGAGCAGACAGTCTCCAAC
This sequence comes from Pinus tabuliformis, assembly GCA_031772625.1. Taxonomy (NCBI): domain Eukaryota; kingdom Viridiplantae; phylum Streptophyta; class Pinopsida; order Pinales; family Pinaceae; genus Pinus; species Pinus tabuliformis. The sequence continues at coordinate 1,279,617,980 of CM062807.1, read as the reverse complement.
TGGTCTTTAGCCTTTTGTAATTTGTCTTGTGCTTTCTCAACCTTTTTCTGCTCAGACTTGTATTGAGCGAAGGTCTCATCCTCAGTGGCTATGAGTGCCTCAAACTTTTTCCTTAATTCTTGATGTACACATAGGGGCACTACAACCTCTTTGCATTGAGTTAATTCTTATTGAACCTTTAGTACTTCATTCTGTAATCTCTTAATAACTTGATATCTTTCTAATGGAATGTAAGTAGGTGTCTCCTCTATTTGGGCTTCATTATCTTGTGTCTCCATAGGCTCAGTCTGGACAACAACCTTGGTTGCTTCTTGAATTATGTAAAAATCAATTTGGATGCTTTCTTCAACATCCGTTTGAATGACAATGTTCACAGTCGAGTAGTCCATTTGGGTCTCCTGTGGGCAAACAAAGGGGTCTTCAGTCTACATTTCACTGTCTTCTACAAGACATGTCTCTGTCCGGGTTTAATTTGAACGGACCAAAAGAATCTCAGTTTGCGTTTCAACATCTTTTCTAGAACAATGTTCTATCTATGTCCCTATGGTCTCCATTTCCACTTTCAATTTTTGGCTCTGACTACTTCTTTTAACCACTGTCTTAGCTGCCCAATTATTCTCTTATGCTTTCTATACTTTTTAAGAATTTTTTTGAGACTGTCCTTGTAGGTCTTCTTTATTGTGAGACTTCCAACTAGTGGTGGTGAAACTTCATTTCCTCAAGTTTATACTCAGGTGGTATTGTGTCAGCATCGAGGATGGTTTCAATTAGAACTGTATCTCCTGATGGAGCTTCACCTTCTAGCTCTTTTTCATCATGAATTTCTCTCTCAGGATACCCTAATAGAATGGTGTCTACTGAGAAATTATTGTTCTTTGGGCTTTCTTCTAGGTAGGCCTCATCCCAAAGGGACTTAAAAAAACTAGCATTTCCTGGTTGATTTTCATCTCCTAGGGTTTCATCTGCATAATTTTCTTCAGCTGGGGGGTCCAATCGAGTGGTATTTTTCGTCTGATTTTCTTCTCTATTGGCTTCCTCTTCATGCACCTCAGCTTCAAGGGGTTTTTCTACAGAAGGGAGTGGTTCCCTCTATTCTTCCAAAGGATTCGTAAATGGCAAGGTTTGATCATAACCAAGGTTGTCAGCAGAGGCAGACTGGTTGGGGGTATAATTTTGTCCTTCAACATTCTCAAATTGTTCTCTTCCCTCACCAAATATCCCCATGTTTTCCAATACCCTGGCCACCTCTTCCTCATAGTCTTGCAAAGGAGCATTTTGAGGAATTGGAGATGGTGTGTAAGATGGCTCGACCTAATTTGTTTGAATTGGGGTATGTCGCTGGGACCTAACTCACACAAAGCGCCCACATTTTGTTGGGTTCATGGGCATAGGGTAATTCTTCCTTTTCAGTGTCCTTCTCAAACCTAGGGTTCTTGGCCCTTCATGTTCTGTTGCTGGGTTTTCTATAGATGGGCTAGAGTGGGATTTACAATATTGTCCCAGGTTAGCTGCTGTTGGGCCAGTCCATGCATGATAATCAATTTGATCAGCTCATGATGAATCATGAGTGTGTGTGGATCCTTAACTTTCCTAACTCAATGAGTGGCATCATGAAATAGGGAATTCAAATAAAACGCCAAATTAACTAAAATTTTCTCTTTTAGGATGGCTAACAGTTTGAGTTGGTGGGGCTTTACCACATCCTATAGACCGTCGCATATGATGTACCTTTCCACAATGACTACCAATTCCTGCCATGGGTGTCTTAACATTGTAGGGTGAATCCCTTTCCCTATTCGCACCAATTGCTCGCCTAGGTCTTGGAATATTGCGACGGCATTATACAAAAGGATGTGTTTGTCTGTCCATTTTGTTCCCTCAACTGGAATTCAAGTGACTTCATCTATGACTGCTTCGGAGACCGTTATGTCCCTGCCTCTTACTGTGGTGCTTCCATTCTTCATATTCTACAAGATTTCAAGTGTCATCTCTTAGTAAAATCCCTGCAATCTATTCAGATATTGCAGCCAGCCAGCGCGCTCGAGAATTGCATGAGCCTGGTCAGATACCATGATAATTGTGGGTTCATTTTAGATGGCTCCACCTCCCGTGGCTATTTTTTTCCTGTGACTGGTTGACTCACATGCACTTCTCTTGCACTTTCGTAGTTTAGAACAATAACAAAGAATGTTAAAGCAATTAACAGGAAAATGAAATTGTTTTGGGAATTAACATCATATACTGTCAAGTCGTTTGTCTCATCAACAAATATTTGATGCAGGCTCATAATAAATCCACATGCCATTCATAATGGTCGTCATATTTTCTCCAATCAAAAATACTTTGATAATTATTATGCATACACAATCATCACGCAATCCTTTACCCAGAAATCAATTTAATAATTATCCATAACTATCAAACATGATGTTCATACGCAAACCATCCCCCCTCCAATGAGAAAAGGGCATCCACATTCGCCAAGCATGTGAAAATCAAGAGAAAGAATTGGTAATTCATAAATGCAGGCAATCAATCCATAAAAACGGCGCGATATATGACAATGAAATTAAAGCAATACATGTATCAGATTTTAAATGGCTGAAAAATAAAAACAGAGATTTAAATCATATGTCAAAATATTTTCACCTTAAAATCAGAAGTAAGTATTAATCGTTGTCATAAAGTGATTGGACAAATAATATAATGAATATATAACATAAGTTACCGTACATGTTCACTTGTAAAAGTGTTGTTCAAATGGGAAATTTCCTTTAGAAATGAATCCATTGGTGGTAATAGAATAGAGAGAATTTTCCAGTGTAAGATAGTACTCTGATACCATAAGCAAAGCCACTGCTACCAGTGGGCATTCATAGCCTCAATAGGGTTTCTTTTTAACCCCATAAATGATCCAGAGTCCTCATTTTTTTTTTTTTTCTGCGTAAAGGCTACTTCTATTAAAAAAGAGAAAAATATATGTACAGAGAGTTCAAGACCTCAGAGGGGGCTAAAGCCATCCCTCAACCAGATATCCTGATAGACATAAACCCTTATGACAACAATCCCGGGATTGAGAAAACTTAAGACATATTTTTTAAATCCCTTACAGAAAAAAGTGTCAACCAGAGCTGTGATCATCACTGCAAAACTATCAAAGACTATGGCTTTACTAATAATCATTCTGCCTTGATAGCCATATACAAAATTTGACAAAAACAATAGCTTTTTGAGCCATGACCTGATACAATTCATTATATTATATTGGCGAGTATCGTTACCAAACTAGGAGTTGAAACAAAACAAAATTACCATTATCCAGAGAAGCATAAGAGAAAGATAAAAAGACCAGAAGGGAGCCTGCCAGCAGTGTGCATTGTACCGAAGAAATCAAGCATGTTTCTGAGAGTCCAGAGCGTCCCTTTCCACCTGGCTAGGAGAGCCCATATCCAGAGTCCTCATTTTAGTATGTGTATGATTCTTATTTTTCTTGTCATAGAGATACCACAATGTTGGCATGGTGACTAGATAATCATAATGCCATTCACCAAGATATAACAAAGTTACCAGGCTGGCTCGTGATGAGACCCCCTACCCTTCTGACAGTTTTAATTATCAAGAAGGTCATTACCTTGGTTTGGTGGCCAAAATGGAATGTCACCTATTACATCCTTATGATCATGGTAGGCTGGCTCGTGATGAGACCCCCTATCCTCTTTTGTTGCATTTTCATATTTCATTATTTTCATATTTTGATGCTTTTATTGTAAAAAGAGGGAGGCTCATTTACTCCTTAAGAGTCAGGGATGGTGTAAGAAGTAAGAAAAATGCCAATGAAAGTTTATACTTTTACCCCCATATCATCATATCAAAGGGATTTATCCATTTGAAAGTGTGAAAAATAAGCGGGCATGGTTTTAAAGTAATGAATCATTTTATGATGTGTCCAAAGAAAAGATGTTCAGCCAGTCATTATAGAGATGCGCCATGTCAGCTTTTCAATAGAGATAACCATCAAAAGGCTTCATAGGTCATATTGGTATTGACATTACTGTTTTCCTTTATGTTATGCACAAATCCAATCACAGGTGTTTATTCAAAACATAAAGAAAAAGAAAGATGGCTAAATGACAGGTGATGAAACAGTAAAAAAATCACAGTTCTTCCTACAAAAAAACAAAAAGAGTTCTTCAATTGATTGAACAACAATCGTTCAATTGACTGAACAACAAAATCAAAAAGAAAAGAAAATTGTTGTTCAATTGATTGAACAACAATCATTCAATCGTTTGAACAATGAAATTGAAAAGAAGAAAAAATGCAAAAGTGTTGTTCAATCGATGTAACAACAATCATTCAATTGTTTGAACAACAAAAATCGAAAAGAAAAAAAATTAAAAGTGTTATTCAATCGGTTGAACAAAAATCATTCAATCGTTTGAACAACAAAATAAAAACTGTAAAAGTGATGTTCAATCGATTGAACAACAATGGTTCAATCATTTGAACAGCAAAATAAAAAATGTAAAAGTGTTGTTCAGTCGATTGAACAACAATCGTTCAATCATTTGAATAGCAAAACCAAAAACTTAAAAAGTTTTGTTCAATCGATTGAACAACAATCGTCCATTAGTTTGAACAACAAAAATGGAAAGGAAAAAAAATGCAAAAATCATTGTTTAGTTGATTATTCAATCGATTGAACAAAAAAATTGGAAAAGGTGCAAAAATTATTGTTCAATTGATTGAACAACAATCGTTCAATTGTTTGAACAACAAAAATTGAAAAATTCAAAACATGTTGTTCAATCGATTGAACAACAATCGTTGAGTCGTTTGAACAACAAAAATAAAAAAATGAAAAAAAAATGTTGTTTAGTCGATTGAACAACAATCGTTCAATCGTTTGAACAATAAAAGTAAAAAAAATGCAAAAAGTGTTGTTTAGTCAATTGAACAACAATCGTTCAATCGTTTGAACAACAAAAATAAAAATAAATAAAAAAAGTGTTGTTCAGTCGATTGAACAACAATCGTTCAATTGTTTGAACAACAAAAATAAAAGATACAAAAAGTTTTTATTCAATTGATTGAACAACAATCGTTCAATCATTTGAACAACAATATAAACATAAAAATAAGTGTTGTTCAATTGATTGAACAACAATCATTCAATTAGAAAAACACACACAAACATAAGTGTTGTTCAATTGATTGAACATCAATCATTCAATCAATTGAATAACACTTACCAAACACCTAAAACAAGAAAAATATCATATTTACATGGTGATGCCTAACTGAATTGCAATCAATCGAAAATAACATATACATTATTTACAGATTAAAGAAAATCACAATTTTACGAAAGAAAAGTTGTTGGGTCATCACTCCCTGCAGCTAAGATTTACATGGAGGGGTCCTCGTGTACCTGCTAGCAGAAAGAATCCTTGGTGACTAGTTTGTGATAGAGATGCACCCGATGCCCATTCACCTTAAAAGAATGGCCAGACTCGTCAATGGTAATCAAAGTGAGAGTCCCATTGGTATGTACTTCTTGAATATCATAAGCACCGAGCCATCTTCTTTGCAACTTGCCCAGAAAATCCTGGAATCTAGAGCCATAGAGAAGTGTCCAATCCCGTTTTTGAAACATCTTCTTTTTTATAATGATGTCGTGCCACTTTTCCCTTTGTTGCTGAATAATTGCAGCCCGTTGTAAAGCAAGCAGTCGAGTCTCGTCTAGTTCGTTGATTTGTTGAAGTTGCTTGGTTTGGGCTTCTGTTAAATCTAGTCCCACTTCCTTAGCCGTTCTTAGAGTCTTTATTTCAAATTCAATCGAAAAAATAGGTTCTTTTCCAATACGAGGAAGTGATATTGTGTATAATGTGATGATTTCTACTAGTGGTTGTAAGCTTGTGTCCTACAAATTTCCCTCCCCCATCTGTTATCACTTCCAGCAGTAAACCATACCGCACGAATAGCCCAAAGATGAAGTTAATCATGGCTTCCTCTATATATCTTGGTAAATTTAGTGTTTCCACCCATTTCTACAGATAATCTATGGCAACTAGTATGTAGGTTTTCTGATTTGATGATGGATGGAATGGGCCAACAAATTCCAATGTCGATCGTTCAGAGGCTTCTATGACTAGTTGGGGCTATAGCATTATTTCATGAGATTGTCGAGGATGGCCCATTCTTTGGAAGCTATCACAAGGCTGGGCATATTTATTAGCATCTTTAAAAATAGTGGACCAATAATAGTCCATCTGTAGTACCTTATGCCATGTCCTTCAATCTGCGAAGTGTCCCCCATAGGGCTTGTCATGGCAGGCCTTCAAGATGTCATAAATCTCATCCTCGCGAATGCATCTATGTATACACATATCGAACCCTATGTGAAAATGATATCCGGTAATCCAAGATAATCGGGCACTACGTTGGGCGATCTATTTCCTTTCCATTGCTGTCAAATACCTAGGAAGCTTTCTCACTGTAAGACAATTTTCCACATCTACATACCATGGCATCTTGACTACTATGGAAAACAAATTTTCATCTAGAAATTGGTCGTCTACTACTGTGGATCATTTACCTTCAGGACTCGAGAAAGAAAATCAACGATTGGGTTTTTCTTCCCCGGATGATCTTTGATATTGATGTCAAACTCCTACAAAATCAATAGTCAATGATTCACTTGACCATTCGTGTTTGGTTTGTTAGCTAAATACCTAATGGCGGAGTGGTCAGTATATAGAAACACTTGGTAACTAGTTATACAATGTCTGAATTTGTTTATGGCATAAATGACAACTAAGATTTTTTTTTTCTATTACTATATAATTAAGCTCTGCAGTAGTAAGATTTTTGCTAATGTAATATATAGCATAAGGTTTTCTGTCCTCCTCCTGGCCGAGGATAGTGCCTATTGCTACATCTAATGCGTCCATGGATATGTGAAAACAAAGCCCCCGTTTGGTCCATGTAATACTGGTGCTATCGAGATTAGTTTCTTTAAACCTGTAAAAGTTGTGTCACACTTGTCAGACTATTTAAAATCAACATTTCCAGTTAAGGCATATAAAGGGGAAACAATGTTTGAAAAGTTTTTGATAAACCTACAATAATAGCCTTCATATACCAAAAAGTTATGTACCTTCGTTTGAGTACAGGGTGTAGGTAGTAAAAGAATTACCTGTATCTTTGTTGGATCTACATGTATCCCTAGTGCAGAAATATAATGTCCCATGATTATGCCTTCGGTCATCATCATGTGACACTTGACATTGCTTAAACATAATTTGGTAGGAATGCATCATTCCAAAACCATTTCTAATGTTTCCAGTGCTTGATCAAAGTCATCCCCATATGGATTAAAGTCATCCATATATACTTCAAGTCCTCCATTTATCAGGTCAGCAAAAATGCTGAGTATAGCTCTCTAGAATGTAGCTAGGTCATTGCACAAGCCAAATGGCAACACTTTGTAAGCGAATGTACCCTAGGGATAGGTGAAGGCTGATTTTTCTTGGTCTTTACGGGCAATTTGAATTTGATTGTAGCTGTTGAAGCTATCTAGAAAAGAAAAGAACTGCTTCCCTGCGAAAGTATCTAGGACTTGATCAATAAATGGAAGAGGGAAGTGATCTTTCTATGTCACCTTGTTCAATTCCCGGTACTCCACACAGATACGCCACTTCCCATTTTTCTTGGGGATGACCACCAATAGAGAGACCTATTTGCAATCTGAAATACGATAAATCAAATTCACATCCAACTGCTTCTGTAACTCTTCTTTCACAATGTCCTCAAGATGCAGATTCAATCTCCACTGAGGTTGTCGGATAGGACGAGCATCCTTTTCGGTATAGATGTGATGTGTACACAATTGTGGGTCTATACCCTTCATGTAAGGATAATCCCAAGAAAAATCCCCTTTATATGTTTGCAGGACCTGAATGAGCTTTTGCTGCTGATCACTGTATAGGCTATCATTAATGTTTAAAACTTTTCCTGGTTCAATTTCCATAGGCTTGCTATTATGAACAACAGTTGTCTGGATGTGCTAATCATCGGTATCATTCAAGGGATCTTCCAAGGCTTCATTGTCTATAATTTATTTTAATGTTTGACACTTTACATTGCTCACATTAGCTAGCTGATTGATAAAGTTGTTGGTAATGTCATGTTCAATCTGATCTTTGAATTCAAGTGCCTCTGCTACTATGAGTGGTGAACAGATGCTTTCCTCCAGGTATGTTGGTGGTTGTTTACATATTTTTACAATGGGCAGACTTGGTTTGGCAGGGGGATATCAAACAAGATTTTTTAACAGCATCCCACTTTGCAATAGTCATGCTTCCCTCTTGACAGCCTATATAAGCATCAATTGTCACTAGCCAAGGTCGGCCCATAATCAGAGGGTGCCCATCGAATTGAATCTTTGGGTTTCTAACAACAAAATCTATTGGATACTCCCATGAATCAACAGAAATCGTAATATCATATAAAGTTCCTTCTAGCGTTACCACTGAACGATGAACAAGTTCTAGTAAGGTGGTGGTTGATTCCAAGGCTGTAATACCAAGTGTTTGACAGGTTTTTGCTGTTAAAATGTTAATGGCTACACCCAAATCAACTAGCGTATTGGGAAAATAGCGGCCATATATTTGAACTATCATTATTAGATATCCAGGATCTTCATACCTCACTGGAGTTTCCCTTCCCAAGATTAAATCAGATAAGGTTCCTACTACATGAATGGTTGGTGAAGTTTTTTCTTTCCTCACAAGCTTCTTTACGCATAACTCTTTAATTGTTTTAGCATAGATGGGAATCTATTGGATAGCTTGGAGCAGAGGAATTTTTATACGAATATTTTTTAGTTCCCCTACAAGATCAAAATCTAGGTAAGCAATTGGCTTAGGTATCGTTAACCTTTCGAGGATTGGGGGAGAAGTGACTATGAGTTACTAAGGATCTTTATGCTGATTTTTCTCCGCTCCTTGTTTTATTTAAATATTAATTACAGGTGGTGGTGTATGTACAGGTGTGATTTTGGTCTGAATTGATGGTTGGTCCTTATTTTCCTCAGGGGTGATGATATGTCCTAACCTCAATCTCAGTTCATTACATTCCTTTTGTTCAATCTCATAGTCTAAACTTTCGACAATCTGCACCAGTTGAATGGGTCTGTTATTGGGATTCAGATTCGGTTGACATGGAAATTGAGGGCACAAAAGAGGCTAAGGATTTTTTTATAATGGATAAGAAGATGATAATGCAGGTCGAGTTTGAGGGCCTGTCCCCATAGGAGTATAAGATATTCCCAAAGGTCGCTGCCAATTTGTAGACCAGTTCAGATTTTGACAAGTCGAGGCAGGCCACTGGGATGGATAGGGATTACCTTGCAAAACAGGAGTGAGAGGAGAATTTAGCCAACCATTACCCAGAAAGGATTGAGTTGGCCACAGTGTCATAAGGAATGGATGATGTATCTAGTTCACGTAATTTGATTGGCCTTGCCATGCTGCCCCAAGGTTCTGTTGTTGATTAAACTGTGAAGAAGGAAAGAACTGAGATGCATCTTATGGCATACCTATAGGTTTGGCCTGCCACTGCCGACGCTGGTTCATTAGATACACTAGCTTTGTCTCTTATTCTACTTCCCTGAACACTGATTTCAGCCCTGGAAGTGATGGCCATTGTTCAATGGTGTGATCCTTAGTACAGATAGCACATATATGAACCATATCCAATGGACACTCTCGTTGGTTGTGCTTGTTTCGGTAGCATGGGCAGAAAACAACCAAATTTTGTTCTACTAAGGTTTGTTTATGTTTAGCCTGTAGGATGTCTAGCCACGTTGTGAGGGTACCCAAAATGGCCATCTTGAAATCTTCCAGGAGGTTACCAATTTCCATTTGTGTTATGCCGCCACTATGTGGTTTTCTTCCCCTACTCATGGGATCTTGACTTATTTTTCCTGTAAATTTTCTTCCTCGAGAACACTTGATACACAAGCGAACAATTTCATCATAATCTTCTTGAGAAATATCCCCTTTCCCCATTAAGTTTAGAGTTTCTATCTATTCTTCTTTCATTCCTTTAATTAAGATACCTTTTAGGACTTCTTTTGTTAAGGTGGTGTGTGGAGATCACTACAAATTATAATGAAACCATTCGACATATTCTTCTAGAGTTTCATTATCCTTTGCAACAATCTTAAAGATTTCATATTTTAGCTCCCTAGTCTTGCAAAATTCCTGGTATCTTGTGAGGAAGGAAGTCTTCGTATCATCCCAAGAATTAATAGTTTGTCCACCTAGACCCATGAACCATCTTAAAGCTGCTCCTTTCAGAGTAGAAGGGAATATTTTTAGCTTTTGAGAGTCAATGGTGTAGTCATACCCTCTACAAAGGACATCAAACTCAAACAAGAAGGCATCAGGATCCTCTATGATCATCCCATGAAATGTTGGAATGATCTGTAGAGGAATAGCCTTCATGGGGGCATTGGTCGCTTGGTCAACTATGGGGTATTCCAATGTCGAGGTTTGACCTTGAGGTGGTTGATTTTCCATTTGGTCAAAGATGTGCCAATATCCTTCAGGGATTTCATGGGGTGCTTTTTGAATAAGCGGAGGATTAGCAATCCGGGTTGGTTTTGCAGCACTGCCTAGATCTGGGATCATAGGAGATCCTTTCTCAAACAATTGAGGTCCTACCTTAGCAATTCCACTGGTTTCTCCCCCTCCTTCTCTTAAGTTACATGATTTTCCCTCTTGTGGAGGATCAGAACGTAAACTTGTTGTATCTTGAAGACTCTGTTTGGATCCTCCAATTTGGCTTTGAATCTCAGTGTAAGTTGCAGATGGTGAACCTACTTCCTGAAGGATTACAGTAGGACTTTTTCTAGATACAACCCAGAATCCTATTGATGCTTGAGACTCTGCTTTTCTTACAATTTCGTCTATAAAGGTCATTCTCCCAAGGTTCACCGATCCCTTGGGTTTTGTGGATTTAGGTGGCGGGTTCTCATATTTTTCTATCTTTCTATTCCTAGTCATTCATAAAAAAACCTATTCCTATTTAACATCTAAGCTTGTGCTAAAAACCAGCTTGGTATGTAAGCACTTTACTTGCTAGGTACGCAGGTTCTTACCTCCCTTTTTTAAAACCAAATTCTTTTGCAGCAAGATAAAAATAAAATCACTTTGGAACACTCTCCCTGGAAGGCAAGTATTTTTATTTCAAGAGTGTCAAACTATAAATGCAGTGAATTGAGAGGTTAAATAATAATAAATCGTTGTAATTGCTAATGAATATCTCTTTAAACTAGATCCAAACAATTGTGAAAAAAGTAACTATGAAAGAAATTCATAACACACTTTGCAATTCTACTTAACCTATTATGAAAGAAAATGAATCTGAATACAAATGTAGAAATCACACTTGGAAATATTAAATGGTATTGAAACTAACCCATTCAATCATTAAAGAGAACTACAACAATTGAATACAAAATGATAATTGAACAACAAATCCTAATTGAACATCGACTGATAATTGAAAAAAAAATGATAATCAAATGATATCTCAACAACAAATGAGCATATTACAGAAAACAATTGAGTCTATCTCTAAAATCTATGATAACATTACTTGGAATGAATCAACGATCTAATACTAGAACTAAAATAACCAATTCAATCAAAAGAATTACTCATATATAACACACGGCTAAATGTGAATCTCGAGTGAACAGAAAAAGAAAATCAGAATCGACAATCCTCACGATAATCAAAATGATATTAACTTAAAACTAACAAACATTAAAGAATGAATAAGAAATATTATAACACAGGTGAAGCAGTAGATCTTCTCTTGATTGGACCCAAAGTTGCCAAAATTCTCTGCTATGAAATACTTAAAATATAAGGATTATGAATTAAACATAGTCTTCTTCATTAAAATAAGTAACAGAGTTATAGCGTCACCAAGATAACAGTATTATATGTCAAAAGAATAATTACAAACTGTGAATTTCTGAACTAGTCGTGCAGTTTACCTTTCAGCCTTATATATAACATTTAGAAAAGTAAACAGATAAAAGAGAATCCTCAAGATCAGGGGAGCCTGAGGATTTCACAATACTCGATCTAATTCCATCATAAAATAGCATCAGTCTACCCAATATTCTGATGTCCTGCTTTGCCTCTCACGTTGTCTTTTTTGCTTTATGAAATGTTGTTGTTTTGTCAATTGAACAACCATCGTCCGATTCACATCTTTTGAACATAAATATAGTAAAAGTTAGCTTTTGTAGAATTTTCTCTACAAATAAGCTAGCTCACTGATATCATGTAGAAATTTCACTTGCAGATCAAACTGATATATGCAATGTACTAAAGCATAATACTAGATCTACATCTACCATAGACTTTGCGGAAGCTTAATTGAAGATGAGCAACATCAAGCATGAACAAATATAACTGAGAATGAGAAGTAATCAACCATAACACAGAAGATATAACCTGGGGAAAGCACCAGCCTCAAACCCCATCTTTGTATTATCAATCAAGTGGAAATCCTCAATAACATACAAAAAGAATCATCTCTAAAGCTATCCTATTGTCTTTGTACTCTGATGATGAAGCTCATGGACTACCTAGGCCTGAATATATAGGCTACACAAGTCCTCCAAGCTCCTATTTCCTTCGCAGTTTTGATTGGGGTCGAATGTCATAACATGTGTGAATTGGCCACATCATACCTACTGTAGCCTCAGGTCCAACTACGAAATCCATAAGGAATACTATTCCTTCTGCATGCAAGGAATATCCTAGCAACAGATAGTACATTGTCCCTCCATCTGATCTCAACTAGGTCTCCGTCTGAACTGACATGCATGAGTTATCCATGAGTGAATCTTTAGTTATCTGAAAATACCAGTTGTTACATGCATGCAAGCATTAACAAACTAAATCTCATTAATTTAACAACTTGTTAAATTAATCTAACTGGACTTGACTCAATTAACTAAGCCAACTAATTACAACTCATCCTCATCCTTTAACTGATGGTTAAATCCCTCAATCAAAGTAGAAACTGTTGCATGTCCTCACATAGACTTCAAGTTCATAATTCCTTAACTAATTAACTCAAACTGAATTAACTAATTAATTTACAAACTGCTGTTAATATCAAATTCGAATTTTACTTCCTATTTCTAGTGCAGGGACTGACTGAAATAGGAATCCACACTGAACTACTAAAAATAGAACTTCTATTTTTAGCACTTCCATTTTTCATTCCCTGTTTCCCAATCCAGCACTAGTACCCAAACTGCTATTTATAGTAGTGCTATTTTTAGCACTTCTATTTTTAGCATTTATTGCTGCCATTTTTCAACACTCCCTATCAACAAGGAAGGCTTCCTCTTGAACCCGATCCTGTACCTTCGGAATGTTCTACATGCAACAATTCTACCATGTGTGGTTGCGCCAACAACTCTTGGAACAAAAAAACTCCCAACCGACCTCTCTATTGGGCTACAAACATACTCTGATGCTGAAGCTCCATCTGCCACTGACAAGTGCTCCCTCTTTGACCTCTAAGCTGCTACAACACTCCATGCATCTCACACCGTTGCACACCCCTCTGTGCCATCTTGCGTTAGTACAACACTCTTATGTCTCTCGCATTGTTGCAACCTGCTAGCTCTGCACTGTCTTGGGATTCCTACACTTTTGCTCTCTCTGCTGCTCCATCAGCATTTGTCTCTACCCACTCAACCAGTCCTACTACTCCTTGTCGAAGCTCCTATAGCAAGGTCTAATCCAAGAGGCTAAGTACCTCGAGGATCCTGCCCCTATTTTAGCCTTCTTGGGACTATCACATCACATCTCCCCACCTCCCACCTGGAGTTATGGTTGCATGTGATCCCTCTACCCACCTAGCTTGAAGTTTCCCCCTATTGGAGGTCTCTGCATGAGTGGATGCCTCCATTATGTCTCCTATAATCTTCTCCAGTTATGGCTACTCCACAACCTCCTTAAGTTACTTCACCAATCGTGGCTCCTCCACAATTGTCTAAGAATTCTTATAGCACTGCATTTTGAGAAGTAATATACCCTCCCTCTCAACCACCAAGTCTCCATCAATTTCCTTGCTACTCAAGGCTTTGCATGCATCTTGAACCTCAAGAGCATATGTGTTCTTGACTCGTGAACCAATTTGCTTCACCTTTCTAGTGATGATGTGTCTAAGGAAAACCTTTCCCTTACTGAAGACTACATCATAGCCTCTGTTTTCCGGCATCGTGATCGACACCAAGTTTTTGTTCAGTCCCGGTACAAACTTGACATCAGTTAAGGTAAGGCGAGCTCTGTGATCCCTCTAAAAAATAACCGTGCCTACACCTGAGACACTATAATTTTCATCATTACCCATCGCTATGAGTATCTGGAGATCTTTCTCCTCCAAAATACTGAACAAACTCTTGTCACCGGTCATGTGGAAAGAAGCTCCACTGTCAAGAAACCAACCACTTCCCACCATGGATGAAACCATGCATGCGAAGAGTGTGAAATCTAACTCGAACTGTGAAGCAAGTGCCTCACCTTCAGATCCTTCCCCAAATACCTTCTTGGATTTCCTCAATAGACAATTTGTAACAAAATGGCCCACCTCATGACAACAAAAGCATCACACTTTCTATTTATCAAACTTATTCCCACCGTGGGAAGAGCTAGACTAGGAAAGAGAACTGGTAGTTTCTCTCTTCCATTAATTGGGTCTTGGTAGCTATGCCAGCTCTTAGGAAGACCGAGGAGTGCAAGACTCACCATGTCATCGTCAATTGTCATGATCCCTACACTTCCAAGATCATCCCCGCATGAGGTGAGATTGTTCAGATACATAGAGATCATGTCATCCTTTTCACACTTAATCTTTCGAAGTTTCTCCTTCAGTGCTAGCTTCCTCTGATCACTACTATTCTAATAAAGATATTTCAATGTTTTCCACATCGAAAACATAGTCTTCTTCCCATGGAGGCTTGAGACAATGTGATCTCGAACTCCCTCCAAGAAGATTCTCCTAGTTCTAGCCACACACTTCCTCCATTCCGCCAGTTGAGTAGCATCAGTCGGCTTCATGACTTCTTGATCAATGAAGTCCTTAAGGTTGTTATCTTCTAATACTGCCTCCATGCGATCCTTCTAGGCTATAAAATTCGAGCTGCCATCAAGGGCATATTCAAGTCTCAGACCATAGAATGCCATCGGTGAAATAGATGTGATAAGAACTCAATTCAATATTCAGAAACCACAAAATTCAACTTCTCCCTTCTTGTATACTGCTCTTCCTTGATCACTTATGCTTCGATACCATGTAGAATTTTCTCTTCAAATCAACTAGCTCACTGATATCATGTATAAATTTCACTTGCAGATCAAACTGATATATGCAATGTACTAAAGTATAATACTAGATCTACATCTACCATAAACTTTGCAGAAGCTTAATTAAACATGAGCAACAAACATGAACAGATATAACTGAGAATGAGAAGTAATCAACCATAACACAGAAAATATAACCTGGGGAAAGCACCATCCTAAAACCCCATCTCTATATTATTAATTAAGTGGAAATCCTCAACAACATACAAAAAGAACCAACTCAAAAGCTATCCTTCTCTCTCTGTACTCTTATGATGAATCTTATGGACTACCTAGGCCTGAATATATAGGCTACACAAGTCCTCCAAGCTCCTATTTCCTTGCACAGTTTTGATTGGGGTCCAATGTCATAACATGTGTGAATTGGCCACATCATACCTGCTGTAACCTTAGGTCCAACTACGCAATCCATAAGGAATAGTATTCCTTCTGTATTCAAGGAATATTCACCAAGGAATATCCTAGAAACTGATAGTACACTGTCCCTCCATCTGATCTCAACTATGTCTCTGTCTGAATTGACATGCATGAGTTATCCATGAGCGAATCTTTAGTTATCTGAAAAGACTAGTTGTTACATGCATGCAAAGCATTAACAAACTGAATCTCATTAATTTAACAAATTGTTAAATTAATCTAACTAGACTTGACTTAGTTAACTAAGCCAACTAATTACAACTCATCCTCATCCTTCAACTGATGGTTAAATCCATCAATCAAAGGAGAAATTGTTTCACGTCCTCACATAGACTTCAAGTTCATAATTCCTTAACTAATTAACTCAAACTGAATTAATTAATTAACTTACAAACTGCTGTTAATATCAAATTTGAATTTTACTTCCTATTTCTTGTCCAGGGACTGACTAAAATAGGAATCCACACTAAATTGCTAAAAAATAGAACTTCTATTTTTATCACTTCCATTTTTCATTCCCTATTGCCCAATCTAGCACTGGTACCCAAACTGCGATTTATAGCAGTGCTATTTTTAGCACTTCTATTTTTAGCATTTCTTGTTGCCACTTTTCAATAGCTTTTCCTACTTAGATTCATCTAATTTTTTACTGATTACTTTTACCCAAATTTAGCTATTATTTCCTCTACTTTTATCCACAAAAAAATGTAATCATGTGAGGATGAGTGCTAAATAAAGCTATTTACAAGGAGAAACATACCTTTTTCTTGACCCAACAATCTTGCATGGCTTGCTGAAGCCATTTTGTCTCATATGGTTACATGTGCATTGTAATGTAACGTCTTGTCAAGTTTAGGTCAAGTGTCAATAGTTGGATGTAATAGTCATAGAGAAGATGAAGAGTAATGAGGGTAGATGAAATTTCACAAAGGGAAATGTCAAGGGTCAACCCACCCTTTGCTATAAATAGTCTCTCATAACTCATTGTAAAGGCTTTTGGTCAGCAAAGCTTCGGTAGGAGTATCTTAGAGAAAGCTTAGACAATATTGTAATGAGCCTTCGCTTCTCCACTGCGCAAAGCTAGTACATCTCTTTCGAGGAGTAGGCGGTTCTGCCTGTAACGTTCCACTATTGGAACTAGTGGTTGGACATGGATGTATTGTATGACAGGGACTTACACTTCTTAATATAACAAGAGGCATCACGTTTCATGCATATGTTGTATTGTATTCTATGCTACCTGGTTTAATCTAAATGATATATGTATTTGTTTTATTTTTGCATCTATGGACTATTCTATATAAGTATGTATGAATCTTTCTGAAATGTGTTGTTGGTTTAACCATCACTTTGGATTGCTCGCTAACTTGCATTCCATGTTGTGATGTATCTCTTCTCATGTGTTCTGTTCCAAGACGAGTGTTATCATATGTTTCCAAAGGGCACACTCATCTCAACCCCCATGTGTTAGAACCTCTCATGCACCTTCCTTGAATCACTGCAACTATCACACCCTTGCTGCCAACAGAGACATCTTACTTGGCTCTTCGCAAAATCGTAGTCAAGGCATTACCGTACGACCCACTGTTGGGACTCCTACACCAAATAGTCTGAGGTCTAATTGGGACTTATTACCGTGGAGATCCCCTTACATGTTGGTGGGTCCAACATTGTCAACATAATCCCAACCTGGTGGATAAGTGTGGTTTGAATAAATAATTACATGTAGAAACTTGGTTCTTGTAGTTGGCTACATGTAAAAGGAAAATAGTTCATTATTGGATAAGAGATTATGCATTTGAGTGAAATGGTATGTCTAGATTGACACATTTGAATGTAATTCTGTTGGGATATTATAGTATGCTTCTGGGAATGGATTGGTTGTACCTCCATAGGACCAAAGTAGATTTCTATGACATATCTATTGAGTGCTTGGATGACAATGGGAACAAATAATATTGCAAGGTAAGAAGAAGCCGTCATCAATTAGAATGGTTACAAATTTGCAAAAAAAGCACAGTCACAAGAAAGGGTTTGTATTGTTTGTAATACATATTTCTAATGACAAAGGTAAGGAAGTTGAGGATGGAGATGTCTTGAAGTAGTATCTCATTTTGTAGCAGTTCCAAGATGTATTCTCAGTAGAGAATTTGGATTTTTTGCTTGAATCACAGGGAAGTGGACTTCTCTATTGAGTTGGTACTAAGGGAAGAACCAACATCAAAAGCATCATATAGGATGAGAACACTAGTGTTAGTGCAATTGGAGTGAAATTTGAAGGAAATGATTGATAAGGGATACATTAGGCCAAGTGTATCGCTTTTGGGTGCACAATTGTTGTTTATCAAGAAGAAGGATGGTAATCTCAGGTTATGCATTGATGACAGGCAATTGGACAAGGTAACCATCAAGAACATGTACCTGTTTCTAACTATTGATGACTTGTTTAACCAGTTGAAGGGAGAAACAATGTTCTTCAAGACTGATCTACGATCATGATAGCATCAGGTACGCATAAAAGAAGAGGATATTTACAAGACTGATTTCTGAACCAGGTATCGGAATTATGAGTTTGTTGTAGTTCCTTTTCATTTGAATAATTCTCCAAATACTTCTATGTGCTTGATGAATATTGTATTTCCTCCTTCTCTGGGCAAGTTTATGATTGTATTCATTAATGATATATTGATATATTCTAAGAATGATGAAGAACATGCCAAACACTTAGTAGCAGTATTGAGATTGCTAAAAGAGTGTAAATTGTATGTCAAGCTTAGCAAGTGAAATTTCTTTTAGACAAAGGTAGATTAATTGGGACATGTTGTTTCCAAGAAAGGCATAGCAGTGGATTAAGAAAAGATAAGAGCTATCATTGAATGGGAAACTCCTAGGAATGTGGATGGTGTCAGATCATTTATGGGACTATCAAGTTATTACAGGAGGCTCATCAAGAATTTCTCACGGATTGTCTTTCTTATTACATCATTGTAGAGGAAAGGAAAGAAATTTGAGTGAATAGATGAATGTGCAACAATTTTTTAGCAGATGAAGTAGTTGTTGAAAAATTCTCCAGTTCTAAAGATCTCACATCCAAATAAACAGTTTGTGGTGTGTTCAGATTCTTGGAAGATAGGACTTGGTGGGTTTTTGATATAGGAAGGACATGTAGTATGCTATGAATCAAGGAATCTAAATGAGCATGAGCATAAATATGTGACACGTCATCTTGAGCTCGTAGCAATAATCCATGCTTTGAAGATGTGGAGGCATTATATTCTTAGTAGGAGATTCATCTTGATGAGCAATAAAAATGGATTGAGATACTTATTTGACCAACCAAATTTGAATTCCAATCAAGATAGATGGTTGGCTACGATAAGTTAGTTTGACTTCAAGATCAGGTACATCAAAAGAAAAAAGAGAACAAGGTCACAAATGCTCTTAGCCGAAGAGTATAGGTAAGTCACATAGCGACTATGAGTTCATATGGGACAGATTTACAAGATGGGATCTTATAGGTAGGACAACAAGATGACAGCTATAGGGAACTTAGGCATGGGTTAGAACAAGGTACAAGTGAATAAGATGTGGATTATCATCTTACAACAAATGGTTTGGTATGATTTAGGGACAAAATCTATATGCCAAACAATAGTGAGCTCAAGAAGCTTATCTTGAGGTAATTTCATGCTAAGCCATATTTAGGTCACCTGGGATGTCAGAAGACATCGAAAACGGTGAATAAGTTATAGCATTGGCTAAATTTGAAGAAATAGGTGGTAGAGTTTGTGGTGAGATGCTTGGATTGTCAATAAGTGAAAGTAGAGTGTAATTATCTAGGTGGATTACTACAACCAATTCTGATTCCAGAGTGGAAATGGAAGATATTTTCCATTGGTTTTATTGTAGGTTTTCCAAGTACGTCTAGAAAAAATGATTCTATTATAGTTTTGATTGACAGGTTGACTAAGATAGCTCATTTTATTCGAATGTAGTCTACAAACTCAGCTAGTGAGGTAGCGTAGGTCTTCATCAGAGATATAGTGAGGTAGCATGGTATACCAAAGAATATTGTATTATAAAGGGATGATAAGTTGACTTCTAGGTTATGGAAAGAGTTATTTTCAGGTTTGGGTACAGAGATGGCCTTCAACCCAAATTCTGATGCACACACAAACGAACAGATAGAGAATGTCAACATGATTTTGGAGGACTTTTTGAGAATGCATGTTATCCATCAACAAAGAAAGTGTGAAGAGTATCTTCCACTAATGGAGTTTGCATATAACAATGGGTATCATGAATATTTGAAGATGAGTGCATTTGGGGCCCTTTAGGGTGGAGTTGTCATACTCCTGTCAGATGGAGTGATCTAGTGAACAAGGTATTGATTGGACCAGACATGTTGGCAAAGATGGAATAGGAAATGTAGGTAATCAAGAAGAATCTAAAGGCAAAACATCATAAGAAGAAAACTTATGCAGATCAACATAGGGAATTTAAGGAGTTTCAAGTTGGGGAACATGTGTATTTGCGCATCAATACCGAAAAAATCTCTTTAAGGATTGGGTCATATGCGAAGTTTCCACCTCGGTATTGCAAACCTTTCAAGATTCTTGAAAAGATTGCAAGAGTAGCCTATCAACTTTAACTACCTCCAATAGTGAAATTCCATGATGTTTTCCATCTGTCATTGCTTAAGAAGTATGTGGAATATGTTGATCATGTGCTTCACTGGTATGCATTGCAGGTGGAACCAAAATGAGAGTTCCATCCAAAACCTAAAAACATTTTGCAGAGAAAGATGCTCAGGCTCCAAAACTAAGCAATCAAGTAGGTTAAAGTGCAGTGGAAGCACTTTGGGTCTGATGAAGTTACATAAGAGATGGTTGATTAGATGTGGGCTATGTATCCTTCTCTATTTGCTAGTTGAAAAGATGAATTTTGGTTGTCTCTATATGCATATTTATATAAATATCACATCAAGCTATCTTACAAAGCTCCAATAAGTGGTATGGTGTTCATGATGTGTTGGTTTTGCTTTCATCAGATGGATATGATGTAAATGTTGCATCAAGTTGTACTATAAAGCTCGATGGTAGCATGTGTTTTTTGGTTATAAGTGTCATTGAACACCAAGGACAGTGTTCTTTGAAAGGGGAGGGTTCTGTAACAAGCCTGGTTAAAATTCCATGTAATAAATTTAATAAAGGCAAAATAAAGACCAAGATCATGGGACACGTATTCCAAGATGAATGTTGGTCAAAGACAAAGTGATGGAAATCACTTGTGATTAATAAATGGCTATAGAAATTGGAAAAGGAAAAGTGGTATTAATTTGCATTTATTTATGGAATAAAGGAAATTTGGAGAAAAGGAAGGTGGAAGGTCACAAGTTGCATGTGAGGGGGAAGTTGAAGGAAAATAATGGAAAATGAAGAAAACAGAGGCCTATATGGTAAAAAAATTTATGAGGATCAATTCATATATTTTTGGTGAGTTCATTTTTGGAGCTCTCTCTGTTTGTTCTCTCTCTCATACTCATGCACACTTAGATTTTTCTTGGAGCACTCTTGGAGGATTTTGTGCACACTTGGATTTCGATCAAGAAGGAAAAGGAAAACTAGGAAAGCATAAGGGAATAACATGATAAGTAGCTACAATGGGTTTTATTTGTAGGTATAGAATTGCATGTATGATTTACTTACTAGTATTGGGATGCATGATATATGCATGTGGTTATTTAATTATGATATGTCATTGGCATGGAGTATTGTCTGGATTGACATTGGTTTTACCTAACCTTCCCATTTTCTAGATAGCCATGGTGCTTTTGGTTTTCCATTTTGTTTTATGATCTATGCTCATGTTGCTTATGGTTGTGGGTTGAGTTGTTAGTTCCTGGAGCCTTCATTGCCAAAATGCTTTGGAAGCATTGTAACAACTTGGGTTGAGTTACTAGTCCCAAAATCCTTTGTTGGAAAAATTCTTTAGAGCCCTTGGTGGGTTGATTTACTAGTCCTAGAAGCAGGATTTGTTGAAAATGGATTCACTAATGACGGTGGGGGGGCGGGGGGGTGGGGGGGCACGCCGGGGGGGTGAATCAGTGGGTGATGTGATTATTCACTTTTTAACTCTATCTACCAAAGCGCATAATTCAATAATTTGTCAATTGAACTTGTGAAACCAAAATGAAACCAATGTATCAAAGCATGAAAAATAACCATAAGAAAAATGTGCACATAAGAGGACACATATTTTAGATGGTGTAAAAGCCTCTTCAAAGAAAAATACCACTCGATGTTGTTGCTGCTCAAATATTCTGTTAATTTGAACAATATTTTACATAGAGTATCCAACACCCTCTAGCTAGAAGACTTGACTCCTACAACAATGTTGTGACATTCATCAAATGACAAGTACCTACTCACATGACTCTGTGAAGAAACATATACTAGAAGACTCCACCACCAATGATCATTTCCTGACATCTATTGGACTATCCAACCACCATTGGATTGAGATTCTCCTCCTATAATCTCTTTCTGCTAATATCCGCAAACATGAAGTATTTATGCCTCCAAATCCTCCATGTGAATATGAGTCTTGTTTTAGAAACGAAACATAGACCTAAAAATGTAGGCTGTGGAATTTACGAGCTCCCAATATAAAAAACTGCACCATAGAAATCTCCAAACTACAAACATTTCAAAATGTTTCATACTAGGTTCTCAAAACTTGCTCACCATGAGCAGCCCAACAACAACTCAAATCTGAATAATAAAATTTGATATCCACACACTAAACATAGCTACATATGTATAATCATACATTTAAATTATTAGAGCAATTACTCCCTGCACCCATAGACTCACGCCATCAATCGCCTGCACTCCAAAATAATCACAAGAATATAAAATATCCTAAACAATCTCCAATCAATAGCTTGGCCCAATACCATGGAAATATGTACCAAAGTAAACTTTGGGGCAATACCAAGGTTCAATACCATGGTTATGTTAATACCATGGACCCCTGTACCATGGTAATCTACAAGCCAATACCATAGGCATATACCATGGTTAAGCCAATACCAAAGATACATGCACCATGGTAATACTAACTCCACACATACACCAATACCCTCAAATCTTCCATAAGAACTGACACGAGATAGGCCAAGTGACCTCAAAAAAATAGCTATAACAATCCACCAACAACACAATCATATGAAAACACATGCTCAGGTTGACATCAAAGGCAACCATCAAACACTGCAAAACAACTTCTACATCATCAATGCCAACAAGCTCCCCCTTTGGCATTGATGGCAACCCCTTTTGGACCATTCATCTCACCCTGAGCTCTAGAACTCATCTCCTCATGTGCTCCCCCTTTGACATCAATTGAAGAGGGATAAAACTCTTCAAATAACATCATCACTCTATTAATCATCCACTGGATCCACAACAAATCCCCCTAGACACCATTTGGGTCTCAACAAGTAGCAACCACTATAAATCACTTTGTTCTGAAGCAGCAGCAACATATTTAAGAAATATATCCATCTATATGGACAAAACTATCAGGCGAACACAAACAACAACAACAAACCATAGCCATCAACATAGTGTGGGTAGCAGTAACATCCTCTCATGATTATCAGTAACAATGGTCTCTCCTGAAACAACAACACAATCTCCAAAATCGACAACAATAACAACGTCATCAACAACAATAGCACATCATAAGCACCAAAAACAACAACAAAGCTCCAACTTAGCAGTAACATCAATGTATCCAAGTAGATACAAACATATGACAGGCATTAACATCAACAAAAATGTAGGTTTTAACCCGTACATAAATTACCTACATATGAATTCTAAAATCACAGAAAATAAACAATGAGAGAGCATAACACATAAAACACTTATACACAGATATTTTCCCCTGGGTCCCAAAACCGGGACTACCCACTTTATTTTTCATTATGTTCCTTTCAATGTTACAATACATATATATACATGTCAAAGCATCCAATACCATGGGCCGAAAACCATCACATCCAAAACCATGTGTGAAAACCATGGGCAAGACTATAGGTAGGTCTGCCCAACCTAATATAGGGTCCAAAAAATATTTCCCCAAGGTGCTTCCCTAGTCCCCATAGAGGAGCACTACCCGGCCCCCTCAAACCCCCTATGACCCCCCCCCGCTACACAATCGCCGCAATGAAGGGGGGGCTCCGCCCCCCCTCTAACCCCCTGGTTAACTACGAGGGCTAGTCATGGAAAGAATATAACACAACCCAACATTCTCCCACTTGTCGTTTTCTTTCCACACGGGGCCACATGAGAGATTAGTCATTTATCCAACCCTACAATGCCCATTGTTTCTCTACACTAAGAGAACTTCTCAAAGCTCATAGATTTTGTTAATGCATCTATAGTATTCTTCAAAGTGTCCACCCTTACCAGCAACACCTTTTTGTCTTCTATCATATCCCTCAAAAAGTGATACTGAACATCAATGTGATTTGTCTTTGAATGGTAAGAAGGGTTCTTTGCTAAGAAAATTGCACTTTGGCTATCACAACCTATTCTTATAACTCCCTGCACTAACCCCATACTTGAACACAATCTCTGCAACCAAACTGCTTCCTTGCTTGCATAAGTGGCTGCCATGTGTTCTACCTCTGTCGTTGATAATGCCACTACAGATTGTTTCTTACTCATCCAACAGACTGTACCTCCAAATAGGTTAAACACATACCCACTTGTAGATCTTCTCTGATCTAGATCTCCAACCCAGTCTTCATCAACAAAGCCACGAATATCCAAAACTATGTCCAATCCTGGTGTTCCTTGGTAGCACAAATCATAATCACTATTGCCACGCAAGTACCTAAAAACCCGCTTCACTGTTGTCTAATGCTCCTTTCCTGGTTTTGACATAAACATGCTCAATACTCCAACTACATGTGCAATGTCTCATCTAATACAAACCATCGCATACATCAAGCTACCAACTACACTTGCATATGGAACACGGGACATGTCCTCTTCCTCTTCTTGTGTCTTGGGACACTATTTAATAGATAACTTTACACCACCAGAAATAGGAACCTTCACTACTTTACTATCCTGCATATTAAAACTCTGCAGTATTGTCTCGACATACTTCCTCTGGTTTAATCAAAGCTTCCTCTTTGCCCAATCTCTTTTAATTTCCATGCCCAAAATATAGTTTGCAGCACCAAGATCTTTCATGTCGAATTTGGAGGAAAATTAGGTCTTCAAATCCTCGATAATTTCTTTGTCATTTCCAACCTGCAACATATCATCCACATACAAGACTAGATGAACAACACAGTCACCAAATAATTTAAAATACACACAATGATATACTTTTCTTCTAGTGAAGGCAAGTCCCCGTATAAACGTATCAAATTTCTGATACCACATCCTTGGTGACTATTTTAACCCATACAAAGACTTCTTTAACATGCATACCATTTCTTTCTTACCCTTCACTGCAAAACCTTCAGGTTTCTTCATGTAGATCTATTCTTCCAGATCCCCGTGAAGAAATGTTGTCTTCACATCCATTTTCTCTACCTCAAAATCAAAAGCAACAACAACCTAATAGAGGCTACCTTGGCAACAGGAGAAAAAATATCACCAAATCAATTCCTGGCACCTGGGAATAACCTTTTGCTACCAACCGAGCTTTGTATTTCTCCACCTTTCCTTCTACATTTGTTTTCTTCTTGAACACCCATTTGCTACCAATGGGTTTCCTTCTAGCCGGCAACTCCACCAGATCCCATGCCTCATTTTTGTGTAAAGATGCCATTTCATCAACCATGTCCTCTTTCCAGAGTTTTCCATCCTCTGAATCTACTGATTCCTTCACGGTTTTGGGATCATCATTAGTAATAGATAAAGAAAAATTTGAACACAAAGCAGATGGACTATACCTTTCTCGCTGCCTTCTTTCTTGAACTGATCTTCTCACAACTGCATTTTGTGGCTCTTCATATTTTGATTCCTCTTCTGCGGTAGAGTTTGATTCTTCCTCCTTTACCTCAAAATCTATCTTCTCGGGTTCCTTTGATGAAACTTCATGTTTAATAACATCTTTCACCTCTCTGAACACCACATCTCAGATGTACACAACCTTCCTTGTTACTAGGTTTCAAATCTTATAACCCTTTAAACCATCCTTATACCCAATAAAGATGCACTTTTCAGATTTAATATCCAACTTTGTTATTTTCTCCTTTGGAACATGTACATATGCATCATATCCAAATACTCTCAGATGTGAAATGGAGGGTTTCTTACTAGTCCATACCTCTTGTGGAGTCTTATCCTCCAACGTTGATGAAGGTGATCTATTTGCTAGGTAACATGTTGTCTCCACCACCTTTTCCCAAAATTCCTGTCCTAACCCGACACCATGATCATGCTTCTTTCCCTTTCAATCAATGTATTTTTCATTCCTTTTGCAACTCCATTTTTCTCAGGTGTGTATGGAGTAGTCTTCTGTCATGCTATACCACACTTCTTACAGAATTCTTCAAATTCCTTGCTACAAAAATCTCCACCGCTATCTGTCCTCAACACCATTATCTTCTTCTGTATTTGCTTTTCCATCAGAGCCTTAAATTCTTTAAACCTGTCAAAGACTTCAAATTTATTCTTGAGGAAATATATCCATTTATTCCTTTAGAAGTCATCTATAAATGATACATAGTACACAGACTTACCCAATGATGGAACCTTCACAGGTCCAAACACATCACTATGCACAAGCTCTAATATATGTTTCACCCTCTTACCACAAAAAGGGAAGCTCATTCGATTCTGCTTCCCATATACACAATTTTTACAGAAATCAAAATCCAGAGAACCATTAGTCATACCTTCTACCATACCTTTACCATGAAGTATTTGAAGGCCCTTCTCTCCAATATGTCCAAGCCTTTGATTCCAAAGCATGGTCTTTTCTCCAAAGACCACTAGATTTTCTACTCCACTTTCAAGAACCACAAAACTCTTGTGCTCATCGATAATAATGCTACCTTGTAGCTTGTATATAGTTCTGATCCAAACTCCCTGAATCAATACTAGTGTCCCCAAACCATCTTGCAGGTATCTTTCTCAAACACTATTTTTACACCTACATCATCTAGCTTGCTTACAGAAATAATATTTCTGGCTAATGTAGGACAATGCAGAACACCCAGAAGTATTCTAATCCTTCCACCTTGCAACTTCAACTTGAATTTTCTTTGACCAATGATTCTAGCCTTCTTTTCATCCCCCAAGAAGACATCACCACCATCATATTTCTTATACTCGCAAAACCACTCTCTATGGGGAGTGAAGTGAAAGGATGTACCTGAGTCAATCAACCATGCTTCATAATCTACATATGTACTTGAAGAAGCCAAGTACACATCCCCACCTTCATCTCAGGTGGTTTTCACCTCTGTAGACAGAGCATCATTAGATTCCTTCCCTTTGTCAAGGGATTTAGATTGACAGTCCCTTTTGTAGTGCCCTTCCTATATGCATTTCCAACACACCACCTTTACAGGTTTTATTGGATATTTAGATCTCTCTCTAGATTTAGATCTCCCACTCGATGACTTATTTTTTCTTCTATTTTGGGATCGTCCTCATAGAGACAAGGCATCACCATTCTAGCTCTCCATATTTTTCCATCTCATCTCCTCTGTTAGCAAGGATGAGACTATTTCATCAAACTGCAAGGAAGTTGCATTGATACCTATTGCAATAACCACACTATCCCACGAATATGGTAGAGAACAGAACAAATTGATGCACTTATCTTGATCTGAAATTTTAATATCAAGAGATAATAACTGACTTACCACAGTATTAAATGTGTTCAGACGCTCTGTCACCGAGTCTCCATCTTTCATCCTCAGGTTATACAATGTTTTCCATAGGAACAATTTATTCACCAGATACTTAGCTTAGTACAAAGTCCCTAACTTGACCCAAAAAGCTTTAGCTGTAGCTTCCCCTTATACATTCAGCAATACTGAATTTGAGAGAAACAACCGTATTGTGCCCTTTGCCTTTCGATCCAAATTCTTCCATTCTTCATCAGACACTCTTGTTGGTTTAGTACCCAGATCTACCAGGATCCAATGATCTTTATCTACCAACAGATCCTCCATCTTTATTTTCCATAACTCAAGACTCTAACCATTAAATTTCTCGATTTCTATCTTTCCTCTCCTCGCCATCTTCTTTCACCAGCAGAATCGATCCCATAGATATCCCACTAAACAGGGTTTACCACAGGCCCAAGCGAAACCCCTCAGCAATAAGGCATCGTCTTGAAGCCAAAAAAACTTTGATACCAAATGTAGGTTTTAACCCCGTATAGAAATTATTTTCATACGAATTCTAAAAACACAGAAAAAAAACAATGTGAAAGTGTAACACATAAAACACATATACACAGGAACTTTCCCCTGGATCCCAAAACTGGGACTACCAACTTGATTTTTCATTATGTTCCTTTCAATGTTACAATACATATATATACATGTCGAAGCATCCAATAGCATGGACCGAAAACCATCGCGTCCAAAACCATGTGCGCAAACTATGCACAAAACCATAGGTAGCTCCGCCCAACCTAATATAGGGTCCAAAAAAAAATTCCCAGGGGCGTTGCCCCGGACCCCGTAGAGGGAGGCTAGCCACCCTCGTTAAACCCCCTATCAGCCCCCCACTGCACAATCAACACAACAAAGGCTCTCTGCCCCCCTCTAACCCCCCAATTAACTAGGGCGGCTAGTCATGGAAAGAATATAACACAACCCAAAAAACAACACTTGCTCCTAAATTAAAGGAGTAGTAGCATCATATTATGTTCAACCAACACATATATAGAAACAATCATGACCAACAATGTCCATAAAAAAAAAACATGTGAGGAGAAAACATATACAACAACTACAACCACCTCACTCTCAATGAGGCGAGTAACGTGAACATCAACAACATCATATCAACAAATAAACATCATACATACTCCCCCTGAGCAGGTGCTCGGCCTAATGTCATCACCATTAACCTACAACCAATGCCTTCTCATTGAAGACTATACCTCATGGATCAATGGACCTACCCCATATGTCTAACACAATGACTCTTCCTATCACCAAATAGTGACATCATGGACTCAATGACTTGAATGATTGATTACAAATATTTATATGCATTTTACAAGGCATCAAATGACTCTACAGAATGAGTTCACATGTAATGAAAAGAAAATTTTGACATTTATTACAAGACCTAAAAAATGTGATACGTAGCTGATAAGGACACTACATTGACATCAGACCATATGACCAATACAATTTTTTACCCACTTGAATTCTAAAAATCCATAATTCAATAGGAATTCTCAACCCACAGACCATAGAAATAGTAGGAATACAAAACGTTTCTCCTACACAAGGAATCAGCACACATAAAATCTTCATCACGTGTTTCCCTTAACAAGGAACGTATCATGTAAATCACCAACAAAAGGATGAACTATGTTGTAGAATCAAGCACTGTGTGTAGTACACCCTCACTACTATCGACCTGTGCTCAAAATAGTTGAAAACTCTAATGGGATCCTCATCTAAGATTTTTTGCATTTATGACCACTACATTTGGCAAAAGAGTTCGAAAGCCTCCATGAAACAATTTCCAATCCAAAGGTCCAACATTCCTATTCATTCTGTCTCTTGTTACAAGTGAATTTACATGTGGCTCTTCCCAGATAGTGACTAAGGTAGAAACATGACAAGAATCAATATTAAAATTAACCTCACTAAATTAAAAACAAATGGCTTTTTCACTACAATGGATATGTATGGGTATCCACCTCTACTTAATGAATTGGAAGATTTATACACTTCATCATCTCACTGTGAATGGTTCGAAGTTAAAACTGGGTCTCATTGTGAACATTCCCCATCCTACCAACATCATGATCTATATGTCTCCATACCATAGTGATGAGCCTCATAAATGGGTAATTATATGGGCTCATTTTACCTCCTAACCTAGTCAAATCGACCATCCTCTTAGCTTATTCTATGATTTTCTGATTATATTTATGCTTATAGGGTGAGTTGAGTTAGTTATTATGACATGTGGTCTAACATGTATTTAATGCAGATTATTGATAGATTTCGAGGTAAAAGTCAAGGATCTAGTGGTCAAACTGCAACAATAACTTGAAGTAGAAAGAGGAGAGGACTTATAGGAGGGAATCCCCCTCATCTATTGCTCCTCACTTCTAATTCCCCTTCATTCATCTC
The DNA here is from genome assembly GCA_031772625.1 of Pinus tabuliformis. Lineage (NCBI taxonomy): Eukaryota > Viridiplantae > Streptophyta > Pinopsida > Pinales > Pinaceae > Pinus > Pinus tabuliformis. The sequence continues at coordinate 1,279,587,722 of CM062807.1, read as the reverse complement.
AGAGTACAAGCAGTTGAATCATGCACTAGAAGGTAGCCAAGCAAGTGGAAGATGATTGATAGTTATCTCGAGTTTTGGGAGGAAAGCCTCCCTGATTTTAAGGAAGCTATTGGTAGCTTTAGATGTATAAGTAGAGAGGCCTAGGGCCTCACTAGGGTCGACTTTGTTTTTCTTGTGTAAACTCTGCTCAAATTTCGAGCTTACTATTTTATGACAGTTTTATGTAATCTTGTTATTTTTTGATAATGAAGATGGAATCCTTTTTGAGCTAGCACTGAGTTACCTCAAAAGGCTTAAGCTATTAGGTTAGGGACTAATCCAAGTAGCCAAGCTTCTCTTTACTTGTATTTGTATGCTTTACTTCAGTTTGTAGATTAGTTTGATGTTAGATGTATTTCTCTTATGGTTAAGAATAGGTTGCTTTTGATGATTTAGTAGCTTGCTTCGATTTGTGCTTTCTGTAGTAGGTTAACCAGTGACCAAAGAAGATTCAAAAGGCTGGAAATAGTGCCTTGGCCTCTCTTCCTCCCTCTGGGACCATGATTTGAGGCAAATACTCTCTTGCTGCCCCAAAAACATAGATTTCCCTCATTCCTAGGACTTCTAGTGTTTGCAGCTCTCTAGTAGGTTGATAGTCCAGTTTTTCTTTGCTTTAGATCTTCTTTATCATGTTCACTTATTGATTTGCAATAGTCCTTTTGTATGCTTTCCTTTCTTACAGCATTTCCTAGCATTTCCTTCCATACATCATAGTTTAGGCCATTTTAATACAGAACTTTGTTTTTCCTAGGATGCACTCATTTCATTGATTGCTTGATTTTCTTGGTTGACTATCAGTTTCTATGCAGCACATCTCTTCCAGTAGTAGGCTAGCTTACCAATAATCACACCCTCTATCTGATCCATGCCCTATAGGTCTCCCAAACCTCACCTCAATTCTGCCCTAGTTTCCTTCATTTTTCATAGAACTTCTTCCTCTCTCCTTGAACAAGCCCAATCATATTTCTCTCTCCTGATGATTCATGGTAGACCTTAGGTGCTTTAACACCTCATTCCAACCTTCATCCACCTTTTCCACCCACTCTCACACCCTCAAAAAAGAAAAAATTTCTCTCGGCCTCCTCCTGTAGGCCTCTTGTAGTTTCCCTGTTTTCTTCCTGTAATTTTCTTGTGTCCTCCTGTAGTTTTTCTTGTAGGCTTTCTTTTGAAGGCCGAGTGTGGGAAAAGCCTCGACAAGTCCACCTAAGACCTCCTAGGACCCATCCACACCATCCTACATCCTCCCAAGCTCCAAAACAGCCCTCTAACGCCACCTGTTCGCTGCCACACTCACACACAATAAATTAGATGGATGTTAAATTTACATAAAAACACATAAAAATCCAAAAATATGTTTTTTGATTATTTAATTTTAGAAATAGCATGGTTAGATGTTGTTTACTTCCTTGAGTAGATAATGACATTTCTTTCATAGTTTTCATAGTGTTTTTGGCAAAAGTAGAATCAGCTTGTTAATTAGGGTTTACTAGGTTTTGCTTTACATTCTGTTATTTCTCCTTTCTGTAGTTAGAATAGCATTTGTAGAGTAATCTTTCTTTCCTTTTATCACACATAGAGCTTCTTCTGAAATCTATAGAAGTTGACTTGAGCTCCTAGTGACCTCACGTCGGCTGACCAAGTGACAACCTGCTAACTAGTACTTGTGCATATAGCGCTGACGCTTCCAAGTTTGTTATGAATTACTGGGTTCGTAAGAGTATAGTTGGAAGCCCAGGATTTGCAGCATTCTTGCTACAATACTGACATTCACCACATTTTGGCATCTTTGCCAGGGAAGCATTAGAGTATTCTATGATTACTGCTTTCTTCTATTTCCTATTGCAACATTCTGCTAATAGTTTATTTCAGCAAAGGTAGAGTACTCATTTCTTTTCTTTCAGTTTTTCATTTCCTTGCTTTCCTTTTCAATTCTACAAATTTCCATTTAGGAAGTTCATTTTAGCTAGTTTCAATTTTCTTTTTTCAATCACAATTTTAGTTTCTGCAGGTACTTTCAGTGTGGGGAAAAAACAAAAAGCCAACCAAAAATATTTCCTTTCATGGCTTGTAGGAGTAGAGATAACTTAGGAAACTTTTTGCTCAACACCCCCACTGCGTCACACAACCAACCTTCTCTCTCCTTCAGTGGGTGCAATCAAGAAGAACCCTTAGGTGAACATCCAGACATATTTGAAGAACCTAGAGGGGAAGAAGAAGAAAAAGTAGCTAAGTTTTTTAGGGAAAACATATTCTACAAGTTTGGGTATCCGAGAGAGTTGGTCACAGACCAAGGTAGTTAGTTCACTTACAACCTGATTGAAGACCTGCTCACACATTATAAGATCAAGAACATGACTTCCAGCCCTTACCAAGAAAAAGCCAATGGGAAAGTGGAGGTCACTAATAGAGCATTGGAAGGGATCCTAACCAAGGTAGTGAGCAACAGCAGATAAGACTGGGCAGACAGATTAGTTGAGGCCACTTGGGCCTACAACACAACATGGAATACCACCACTAGGTTCACACCATATGAACTGGTCTATGGGAAGAAGGCTTTGCTGTCAATATACTTTGAATTCAATACCCTACGGATGGCAGCTCAGCTGGACCTAGACCTCAGCCATGCACAAAAGGAGAGATTACTTCAGCTCAATGGATTGGATGAATATAGATTGCAAGCCCTTCTCCACACAGAGGTAGTTCAGCTTCAAAGAAAGATATGGCATGACAAAAATATCAGGGGGAAGCAATTCCAAGAGGGAGATTGGGCACTCCTCTATGATTCAAGATACAAGGATTTCAATGGCAAGCTACGAACAAGATGGTTGGGACCCTACACTGTGGAGAAATGCAATGACAATGGTTCAGTTCTGATCAGAACCATTGATGATGAAGCCATCCCCATGCTTGTCAATGGACATCGGTTTAAAGTCTACAAGAAACCCCTCTTCAAGTAAGAGTTTATTGAATATTTGAATAAAATAGTGATGGTAGTGGAGCATTTCTTAGCTTCCACTTCACCCACTCACTAAAAAAAAAAAAAAAATAAGGACTCAAGCGAGAACCTCCATGAGGTGCTTGAGTCCCATCATTGGGTTGAAAACCTCTTCTGAGGCAGCCCAGTGATGTCAAGAAAAGGGGAAAAGAATACGATACCTGGGTGAAAGCCTCCCTTGGAGGCACCCAGGGCATTTAATTAAGGTGAAAACCTCTTTGAGGTGCCCTAGTTGTTTTCAAAAAAAAAAAAAGAGAAAGAAAAATGAATTTTTATTACATTGCAAGTTTGAAGGAGGACTACAGGGAGCAGAAAAAGGTGCCAAGGGGACCCTGACATTCATACCAGCATCCATATCATCTTCTCCATGCCTTCCTCCAGCATTTTTTGCATCTTTTTCACCACAGTGTACCACTTCTTCGAAAATTGTGTTTTCTACAGGAGGCTCTCTTTTTTCTGCAGGAGGCTCCTATAGGAATTACAAAGAGACAAAGGTGTCTACAGGGGCCTGTTTGAGGGACAAGAAAAGCTTCATGAGGAACCTATAATCCCTCTTATCCTCTTAAGACATCCTTGCCATCATTCCCAAGCCTACGTCACACTCCAGACATCATTATTATTTTTTTCCTTTCCAAGAAAATAACATAGAAAACCAGTTTTTCAGTTTTGAAAAAATAAACAAAAATAAAAGGAGGAAAAGACACCATTAACTTTACCTGAAGCTTAACTACAATCCCCCTATCATTCATCTCCACCTTGGGCATCATTATCGAGCTCCAAGCACAGGCAAATAGCTGAAGTTTTAAGGGGAGAAGTAGCTACATGAGCTCCTGTAGGAATTCCTGTAGCAGCTGATCCCATAGAAGTCTAGCACCAGTAGAGGGGTGATGAGCCCCAATTTTGGTACAATTTGGGCTCATTTTGGCCTATTCTACCTGCTCAAACCATTCATTTTTTTATTGCTTATGCATGCATTTCTTAGTTTGTTCACGTTGTTTGTAGGAAGAAGGGTAGGCACTCTATCTACGTGACTAATGCATTATGATTCCAGGTTTTGGCATTAAAAGGGAGCAAAAGACAACGAAAAAGGAGACAAGGAGACCACAAGGTGGCACTGCTATTTTTGGAGAGGATGTCCACGGTCTTGGGGACATTCCTCGTGATTCCCACCAAGAACTCCGAGCTCCAATCCATCTCCCCTTCGAGCTTAGAAGCAGCCAGCTGTTCTACAGGAACAGCAGTTACAACTGTTCTACAGGAACAACACTTATGACTGTCCTACAGGATCAGCAGTTAAACTCTAGTTGGACAGCTGAGCTCCTAAAATCAAGGACACTTGTTGGATCACTGTTTTGCATAAGTATAGAGGCCGTAGCCTTTGATATGTGGTTGAAACTTTCGCATTACTATTGTAATTTTGAGCACAGCTCGGTGTTAGTTCTTGTTGTAAGCCAGTTTTGGCATAACATCGGATTATGAATAAAGAAGGCAGATTTTGATCTAGCTCTGAGTTTTTCTTAAGGAGACTATAGCTCTCAGGTTAGGGCCCAACCTGAGAGCCATAGATGCCCTCTGCTGTAGTGTTGTTTGCATTTGGTTTCAGCACTCTGAGTTTTCATTTTCACATGCAATTTGAATTACAGGTTGTTGAATTAGTCTTTCGTTTCATGAGCATAGATAGGATTAGTTTATGGTTGAATTGCTTTCAGTTGTTTAGTTAGATTAGCAGGTTGATAATACATTGGAGCTCCAGCAAAAAGGTTGAGGAAGTCTCCACTGCCATCTCCGTTTGGAGATTGGAGTGCAGCCTATACCAGCCACAAAAACACGCAGTTATCCACTTCATACATGCTGCAACATAGTCTCGTTATGATAGATCTTTCCACATGATTCACACATGCACACACGCCTTCATCACAGCTTTATGCACATTCTCCTTCGCGTTTTGGATTGTTGTTCATTGAATTTATACGTTCAGGTAGTTGAGGTTGATGCATTTTCGGTTTGGTAACAGTCATAAGCATTTGTTTCATTTACACTGCTCTCTCTCGTTCCAATACCTCATTCTCCATCTTGATCACGCATGCAAATACATCATTGACCCCTGCTTCGCTCTGTTATCCCCCAAAGTCTTTCACTCCTCACATAGCTTCACTCTCTAGCCTTTCGTTGACATAGTCCTCTATCTTCCAACCTACTCCCTACACTCACTCCCTATCCTATTCTTCCACTTCTGAGCCATCACCAGCCTTCTCCCTACCTTACACATCTCCCCCTACTATTCCATCACTCCTCCATCACTTCAAACACTCACGGTAGGTCATCCTGTAGCAATTTGTAGACATCCTGTAGAAATCTCTGCGTATCCTGTAGGATCCCCTGCAGACATCCTGTAGGAGGCCACTCACTCGGTTGCTGAGCATCTGAACGCGAGGAACCTATGTGGATGGATGCCAAGGATCCCTAGGGACCTCACCTAGTCTCCCCAACCTGTTCCACGCTTTCCTTCCTTCTCCATCCCATCTGCACAACCAAACCCTAGTCAGCACAAAATCACAATCATTCCATCCACTTAAAGGAAAAATACAAAAACATGTCTTTTATGATGCAAGTAGCTTAGATCCATGCATTTCCACTTATTAGAGGTAACAGCAGCATTGGCAGAGGTTTCATTCACATTCTTTGCATTATAGAGGTTAAGACTAGTTAAATTAGGGTTTCCTAGGTTTACATGCTTTGATTTGCTTTCAGTCCATTTTGTCAAGTAGAGTAGCTTTCCTTTGAGAATAGCTTTCATCCATCAATTAGCAAGCTTCTTCTGAGAGCCTATAGAAGTTGGCTTGAGCCCTAGCGGACTTGTGCCAGCTGACCAAGTGACAGCTGCGACAAGAGCTAGTACTTGTGCATATAGCACCGTCGCTTCCAAGTTTGTACGAACTACCGGGTTGATAAAATGAGAGACAGGAAGCCCCAGGAGTTGTAGCATTATTGCTACAATACTGGAGCTCACCATCTTTTTGGCGCCGTTGCCGGGGAAGCGTCAGAGTATTAGCACTTGTTGCTTTTCCTCTACTTTCCTACTCTTACCTTCTGCTAAGTAGTTTACTTCATTTCCATTCTGCAAGAGTAGCATAGACTTTTCCTGCTTTCATAGATTAGCTTTTCCTGCTTTCATAGATTAGCTTTTCCTGCTTTCATAGATTAGCTTTTCCTGCTTTCATAGATTAGCATTTCCTGCTTTCATAGATTAGTATTTCCTTTCTGCAAGCGTAGACTAGCATTTCCTTGCTGCAATTTCATTTAAGCAAAGTAGATTAGTCCTTTCCTGCTTTCAGTTAATTTTGCATAGATAGTTGTAGATCACTCTGTCTCAGTTTTGCAGGTACCAAAAGAAAAGCAAAGCAAAAGCAATCAAAGAAAAAAGAAAGTCTTTTCCATTTCATGCCTCGTAGAAACCGAGATAGATCAGGCAAATTCCTACCAAACACCCCCACCACATCACTGAGTCACCCTTCACTCCTCTTTGGTGACAGTGACCCAGAAGAACCTATAGGCGAACATCCTGAGATATCCAAAGACCCTATAGTAGAAGAAGAGTTAGAGACTACTCCATTTGAAGCTATGGCTGATGAAAGAATAGAAGGTGCCTTTCCCATCCGAGAGACCAATGGAGAGATGAAAATGAAAAACATTAGCCCCTCCGCCTTACCTCACTTCCATGGGTTGACCATTGAAGATCCAGATACCTTCCTGTTTGAGTTTCTTGTCCTTTGTAGAACCTATGACTATACTGAAGATGAGCAAAAGTTGAAGCTTTTCCCTTCAACCCTTAAGGATGCAGCACTATGCTGGTTCATGAGGCTACCTGGGAATAGCATCGCTACTTGGGCTCAGATGCAGCAAGCTTTCAACACCAAGTACCGGGATTATTGTAGGTCTAAGGAAACAAAGGGAGAGATCTTTCGGATGACCATGGGGAATGATGAGTCCTTAGAGGACTATGAGGAGAGGTTCCAACTTAGCTACAAGCGGGCCAGGTGCACACTTGACCCTGAGTCCCTCAAGTTGGTTCTACTCCGAGGAGTCCCTGAGGATCTCCTAAACACCCTTCACATGTTAGCTGGGGGGGACATTTACCAACTGCCTTATGAGGACATCAAAACTGTGTTTAGAAATCATTCCAGGGCAGCTAGGAAACGAGGTAGGGGAAATCTCCTCTCCACTGGTGTCCCTTTCTCCAAACATGAGTTTACAAACCAATTAGAAGATCTTAAGAGTGAGGTGAGACAGACCATTTCCATGCAGCTGGACACATTCAAGATCCAGCAGAAGAAAGAGGAAGCTGAGAGAGCCTTGGCTGTCTTCTGCCCTAGGTGCACCAGAAGACACCCTAAGAACGAATGCCCATTGCATTCGGTCGAAGTGTGTTTCGTTTGTGAGGAGGACCACCCAACAAATCAGTGTCCAACCTTACCTGGGTTTAAAGCCATGTACCAAGGGACTGAAGCTCCCACAGAGCCTCTCTATTACCTCAACCAAAGGAGGCCACAAGGATCCAGACCTTATCAGCAGGGGATGCAAGGGGCATCTCAAGCTTATTACAACCCCAACCAGTCAACTCCTATGCCTTCCTGGGGTCCCCCTGCTCATCCTTCATGGTCCATGCCTCCTCCATGGTCTTATCCACCTCAGTACCCCACTCAACTTACTTCTCATCCACATCATTCACATACCCAGCCACAACCTCAATGGAATGCACCTCAGCCGGGGTGGAGGCCCCAATACAACACTCCTCCTGCTATTTTGCCTCCACCACCAGTTCAACCTCAGCCTTTACCTCATGCTCCTCCAAGGCAACCTCAGATGCCTGCTCAACCGAACCCGAACCCCAACAATAGACAGGCTCAGCAGGTATATACTGGGGAGACCTCATGCCCTACCTATGCTGTGGAGATCCAGGAGATCAATCTTAGATCTGGAAAGACTCTTCCAGATTGCCAGCCTCCTCCCCCAGAGGATGAGGAAGACCATCAGGAGAGTGAACCAAAGCCTATTCCACCCTTTCCTGAGAGACTAACAGCCACCACACAACCCAACCCAGAGGAGGATGAGCTTCTGGGAGAGCTCAAGCAGTTGTGTGTGAAGATACCCCTTCTCCAAGCTATCAAAGATGTGCCAATATATAACAAGCTGGTTAAGGAGAAGTGTTTCAAACACCCAGGCAGACGGAAGAGAGATGCCTCAACTATCAATGTCATAGGACAACTGTCTGACCTTATGCTAGGACAAGTCATCTGCCCAAAGTACCTAGATCCTGGAAGTCCTGTAGTAGATGTTCACATCAATGGCACCATTATCCCCCACACCTTGACTGATCTGGGGGCGGCCATCAATGTGATGACCAGGGACACCATGCTTAAACTCAATCTTCAGGATTCCTTGAGGAAGACTTCGATAGTACTGCAATTAGCAGACCGCTCCACTGTGACTCCCGAAGGGATTGTGGAGGATGTCATGGTCTCCATCGACTCTTGGGAATACCTTGCAGACTTCCTAGTTCTGCAACCAAAGGCCAAGCTTACTGGATATCCTCTCATTTTGGGAAGGCCTTGGTTAGCTACTGCAGATGCTTACATAAGTTGTAGGGCAGGAAACATGACCATCAAAAATGGTCCCATGTCCAAGTAGCTAGTCCTATACCCTCCTGCCCAACCTTCTTTAGAGCATGATTTACCACTCTGGTTGGAAGAAGGAGAAGAAGATGAGGTGTATTCAGCACCTCTGTGTACATTAGAAACCTCTAGAAAAGACCCCCCAACCGAGGATGACTTGATTGAGACTCTGATCCAAAACCCACCTACCAGTGCGCTACCTTTAGAAAAATTGGTGGAGGATGCCCAAGCTAGCACCTTAGTGGATCTGTGTACAACCAACCCTGTCACTCCCAGAGTTAGGCATGTGGAGTTTGGCCCTGAGAAAGCATTGAAAATCAGCTCCTCCCTATCTCCTTCCCAGGAAAAGGAGTTGTGTAGTCTGTTGGCCAACCACCTAGATGCTTTTGCTTGGAGTTACAAAGAGATGAAAGGAATCCATCCCTTAGTCTGTACCCATCATATATACATCAAGGAGGATTGTAAACCGGTTAGGCAACCTCAAAGGAGAATGAATCCAGCACTTAAAGACATTGTCAAGGAAGAATTGCAGAAACTGTTGGATGCTGGATTCATCTACCCCATCTCAGATAGTGAATGGGTGTCCCCTCTACTGTTGGTTCCCAAAAAGAATGGGAAGTGGAGAATCTGTGTGGATTACCGTGAGCTGAACAAAGCTACCAAGAAAGACCACTTCCCTCTACCCTTCATAGATCAAGTGCTGGATGGACTGGCAGGAAAGAAGTTCTTCTCTTTCCTGGATGGGTTTAGCGGGTACAATCAAATCCAAATCAGCCTGGAAGACCAAGATAAGACCACCTTCACTTGTCCTTGGGGTACCTTTGCCTACCGAGTCCTTCCCTTTGGATTATGCAATGCTCCTGCTACCTTTCAGAGAGCTGTCTTGAGCATCTTCTCAGAGTTGGTCCATGATGCAGTAGAAATCTATATGGATGACTTTACTCCTTACGGGGCTAACTTCCAGGAAGCATTATCCAACTTGGGAAAAGTCCTGACCAAGTGCATCGAGATGAACTTGTCCCTTAGCCCTGAAAAATGTGAATTCCTAATGACTGAAGAGACCGTGCTAGGCCATACCATCTCTTGCCAAGGGTTACAGGTGGATCCCAACAAAATTGCTCTAATCAAGAAGGTTCCACCTCCCCAAAAGGTCAGGGATGTTAGGAGTTTCTTGGGGTTAGCGGGATACTACAGGAGATTCATTAAGGACTTCAGCAAGTTAGCCTCACCATTGTTTGGCCTATTGGCAAAAGATGTGGAGTTTAGATGGACTGACGATTGTCAGAAGAGTTTGAATGTGTTAAAGGACAAGTTGGTGTCAGCACCAATCCTGAGAGGTCCAAACTGGGCCCTACCTTTCCACATCCACACTGATGCCTCGAACAAAGCCATAGGTGCAGCCTTAGGACAAGTTGAGCAAAAGCTTCCATATGCCATTTACTTCGTTAGCAAGAACTTGTCCAAAGCAGAGCTGAACTACACTGTAACCGAGAAAGAATTGTTAGCTGTAGTCCATGCACTAAACAAGTTCCGTCATTATATCACTGGATATCAAACATTTGTACATACTGACCATGCTGCTATTAGATATTTGATGAATAAACCAGATGTGAATTCTCGTATTATTAGATGGTTACTTTTATTGCAGCAGTTTGATTTAACCATTGTTGATAAACCAGGTAGAGAAAATGTTGTTGCTGACTTTTTATCTAGATTGGATTTGTCTGCAGATGAAGATGGGACGGTGGATGACCAGATGCATGATGAGCATCTGTTTGCTATCTCATTACTCTCTCCATGGTTTGGTGATATAGCAAACCACCTTGTTTCAGCTCAGTTCCCTCCGCACCTCTCTTCAAAAGAGAAGAGCAGGATCATCAGAAAAAGTGCCTCATTTACTTGGATCGGGGGCAACCTGTTCAAGCTTGGCCCCGATCAGATCTTAAGGCGTTGTGTAAGGGAAGAGGAAGTCTTTGACATCCTCCTCACCTATCATGATGGGCCTTGTGGAGGACATTTTGCAGCAAAGAGAACTGCCTTCAAGATCCTGCAGGCAGGCTACTATTGGCCCACACTTCATCAAGATGTCAGAAGATATGTCAGCCAGTGTGACCAATGCCAAAGAATGGGGAAACCGACCCAAAGGGATGAGATGCCTCTCCAACCTCAAGTGACTCTTGAGCCATTTGAGAAGTGGGGCATGGACTTTGTGGGTCCAATCAATCCCTCTTCTAGGCAGAGATCCTACATCATTGTGTGTACTGACTACTTGACAAAGTGGGCAGAGACTAAAGCAATCAAAGCAGCAACAGAAGAGAAGGTGGTCGAGTTCCTAAGGGAGAACATCTTCTACAAGTTTGGCTACCCCAGAGAGCTAGTGACCGATCAAGGGAGCCAGTTCACATCCAACTTGGTTGAAGATCTCCTAGCTCATCACAAGATCAAGCATAGGACTTCCACCCCCTATCATCCTCAAGCAAATGGGCAGGTGGAAGTCACCAATAGAGCATTAGAGGGGATCTTGACCAAAGTGGTGAGCAGCAGCAGAAAAGATTGGGCAGATCGCCTGGTTGAAGCCACATGGGCTTACAACACCACTTGGAAGACCACCACCGGCTTCACACCTTATGAGCTGGTCTATGGGAAGAAAGCTTTGTTGTCCATTGAGTTTGAGTATAACACTTTGAGGATGGCAGCTCAGCTGGACCTGGATCTCAGCCATGCACAGCAAGAAAGGTTGTTGCAGCTGAATGGACTGGATGAGCACCGCATGCAGGCCCTCCTTCACTCAGAAGTGGTTCAACTTCAGAGGAAGGTGTGGCATGACCAACATCTCCATGACAAGCAATTTCAACCGGGAGATTGGGCTCTGTTGTATGATTCCAGATAGAAATATTTCAAGGGGAAGTTGAGAACCAGATGGCTAGGACCATATACAGTGGAGAAGTGCCATGACAATGGATCTGTCCTCATTTGAACCATTGATGAGGAAGCCATTCCCATGCTTGTCAATGGGCATCGATTGAAGATCTACAGGAGACCTCTCTCGAGACAAGAGTTTATCAAAACTGTGGAGAAATCTGTATTGGTCATAGAGAAGGGTTCTGCCTCTGGCACACCCTGAAAGAAGATCTAAAAAAAAAAAAAAAAAGGAAAAAAGAAAAAAAAAATAAATAAATAAAGATCCTTGGGTGAAAACCTCTCCGAGGCGCCCAAGGCAGGTAGTAGGGGTGAAAACCTCATTGAGGCGCTCCTATTGCTTTTGTTTAAAAAAAAAAAAAAAAAAAAGAGGAAAAAGTTGAAAAAGATCCTTGAGCGAAAACCTCTCTGAGGCGCTCAGGGCAGATGACACGGGTGAAAACCTCCTTGAGGCGCCCCTGCTATCTTTCAAAAAAAAAAAAAAAAACAAGATCCATAAGTTATTTGCATGCAGATTGCAGGTGTTCCATGGAAGAGAGGAAGCCTCTCAACTCAAGATCAAAGGTCCTTATCATGCAGCCAGGACACCTCACCAGCACCTCCTCCAAGAATGCTTATGTTCTTCAAGGTATATGCACTTTCATTATAGATTGAGTCTCCTACAGGAAGACATAGTTTCTACAGGAAGGTGCCAGTTTCTACAGGAAGGTGCAAATTTCTACAGGAAGAGCTGCCTGTCTACAGGAAGCTCTGTATTTCTACAGGAAACTTCCTGTAGAAGCTCAGAACGGCCCAGAATGCGTTTCATGAGCAGATCTGATGACTACAGGGGGGTGTGGACGCATGCAAGCCTCTTTTGGGCCCATGCACGACGCTGTTACCTTGCTCCACCACCCGTGTCGACATGCGGCCAAGTCCCTGCACCCACAAAGAAAATCGATGAGTTCTCGCGGGCAAGCTATTTCCAAAGGTAACAAAGGACGAGATCTCATACCTTATGCATCAAGAACGCTGGGATCGTGATCGAGCAGCCAAAACCGCCAGCGTACAGCATGCACCCAAGGAGAAAGGACTGTGACGAGACCCCTCGCGGGGATCCTTTAACAGTTCAACCTGCTCGAGTGAATACCCTCCACAGCACCGCCATCCGAGATGAAACGCGGGCGCATGAAAGCAAGACCATCCGCTCCAGCGTCAGCAACCTGCAACCATGAGCCTCCGGGTCTGTGTGAACCGCGTGCAGTAGGTAGATCCGTCGTCCAAAAACTGAAAATCGTGTGCAGACGCGCGCAGGTAAGTGTCTCAACCTTCTCTCCATCAAACCGTATGAATATTACTTTGATTTGTTTGCATGGCATAAGAGTGAATGGTTGAGCAGCCGAATGGCTAGTTGACTGGCCATGTCGGCTAGTTATGGTATAGTCGGATGATCGGGTGGCAGCCACGACAAAGAAAACACGCAGCACGCACGTGAAGATAGTCCCGTCAACCGAGAAACGAGTTTAACCGAAAAGGGCGGCGGCAGATCTGTGGGAATGAATGAGGCAGCGAGTGAATATGCAGGCGAATGATGGGTGACGTCCCCAACGGTCCGGCGGGGACAGCTCATGCCCCGCGCCACGAGCTGCGCCGATTCAAAATCTAATCGGCTAGATTAGGCGCACGTATTCATCAACCTCCACTTCAAAACTTGAGTGGCTCTTCTGATTTCCTCGGCACGTTGATACGCCAAGCTTTCGGCTACCAGAACACCGGTGAAGCGCACCTCAACCGCAGTCCAATTGCAGTCCTCCCCTCAGTTTACATACTGCTCCTACAGGAATAGTTTCTACAGGAACGCAGTCCTACAGGAAGCAGTCTCTACAGGACGCAGTCTTCTACAGGAACGCGGGTGTTCACATAAAAAAAGGTGGTCGAGTAACGAGGTAACCCTGGATTCCTCATGAAATTGCTCATTTAAGGTGGTAGGATTGTCAGTCACTGTCCGGGTAAATGAGAAAGTAGACAATTTGCTGTCTGTGTGCCCATACTGCAATTCTACAGGATTGTTGCGTGGTTAGACTGTGTTGTAAAGTTTTTGTGGGTTATACGCATTGTTCTGCACTCTGTCACCGAAACTAAACTCTCTTCCACCATCACCACCTCCGGTTAAGAAAATTGTGCCATCATGCCGGGTGGATTTATCAGGCGAGAGCCCACCGATGCCAATACACTAAGAAGAAATCAGGCAGTGGTAGAGCTCTTCACCAGAGCACAATGGATGCCTTTTTGCGATAAGTTGCAGGGGTACGATGAGGAAGTGGCCGAGGAATTCTTGCAGGCCCTTAGGCCAAAATCCAAGGTGCTGGCCACAGTCAATTTCAGAGGCCTAAGCCTCAAGATCACCCCGCAGTCTATCAGCAGAATCACTGAGCTTCCTATGGGTCTCCCGTGGGATAAAGAAGAACGAAAGCTAAGCCAGCAAGCCAAGAAGGAGTTCTTCCCACCTGAAGAAGAATTCACAGAGGATAAAAACGGGGTGAGGAGGACAAGCCTGTTGCCACCATGGAACGAAGTCAGTTTGCAAATTATGAAATATATCACCTGTGAGGGTCAGTACAGCATCGTATACGCATATCACTTCAGGCTGCTCAATGAACTAAGACACCGGATTGACCTTCCTGCAGCACAGAGGCTGGGCATTCCCTACTTTTTACTTCAGTCCTTGATGGAGTGCTCTACAAAGCTCAAGGACGGCATTCTGGATCAGGTAGCCCACCATGGGTTAGTCAAGCTTCTTGTAGAGGATGCTCTCCACTCATATAAAGTCCCCCTCGCATGGGAATCATTTAGGAATTTAACAAGAGAAGGGGACATAAAAATGTTGCTTGAAGAAACGGGACCCTCTAGCGGTGAAGAAGAAGAGCCAGTAGCCGAGAGTAAGAAGGAGAAAAGCCAAAAGATCTCGACTCCAACACAGAAAAAAGAACGAAAGGAGAAGGAGGAGAGAAGAGATGACAGAGCAAAAGAGGACACCCCCATCCTGTCAGCAAGGGAAAAGAGGTTGAAAAGTAGGGCAGTCAAAACCGAGGTGGTCCCTGCCAGCCCAAGCACCTCGTCAGCTCCTACAGTCAAAGCCAAAAGCAAAATCCATGCAGCCAAGCAAGGAAAGGTGGTGAGAGTTGCATCTGCAGGGGCGCAAAAACAGGCTTCTACAGGAAGCCCGGAAGCAACCTCTACAGGAAAACAAACGCAGGCTTCTACAGGAAGCCCAAGAACAATGCCTACAGGAAAGCATACGAAGGCCTCTACAGGAGGGCCAAAAACAGAGAAGGGGTCTTCTACAAGAAACCCACAGAGTGTAAAGAAAGAGTCCTCTACAGGAGGGCCGAAAGCGGACAAAGGAGGGTCTTCTATAGGAAGCCCGAAAATAGAAAAGGAAGGGCCTTCCACAAGGAGCACCGGGAAAGTAAAAGGCACGGGAGAGAAAGCTGATCCTCTCGAAAAGGAGGCGGCAGCTGCGCTGGCTGCCCTCAGCACACCTGCAAAACCAAAAGAAAAGAGGGAGAGGGAGATCCCTCTACCTTCCGAGACCAGGAGAAGTCAGAGAATGAAGACAGACAAGCCGCAGCCTCCTCCCAGCAGCACAACCACTTTAGGGAGTGTTCCTACTTCACCCAGTAAGCAAACTCCCTCTAAGACACCGGCCACCCCCGAGAAAGGAAGCCCGAAGATCACCTCCTGGACACGAAAGATAGGCCAATCGCCTTCCGAAGCCTGGCTCAAAGAAACAGGAAAGAGGGAAGAAGTTCCACCCTCGTCACCACCAGGGGCGGAGAAGGCAGGGCCATCAAAAGCAGAAAATAAAGAGCCTGTTCCGGTCCCGAGTCCTCGGCCAAGGACAAGGAGCAGGAGCAAGGTTGCTCAAGGATGAGCAAATGGTTCAGCTGGGGGGTGATGATGAGCCCCAATTTTGGTACAATTTGGGCTCATTTTGGCCTATTCTACGTGCTCAAACCATTCATTTTTTTATTGCTTATGCATGCATTTCTTAGTTTGTTCACGTTGTTTGTAGGAAGAAGGGTAGGCACTCTATCTACGTGACTAATGCATTATGATTCCAGGTTTTGGCATTAAAAGGGAGCAAAAGACAACGAAAAAGGAGACAAGGAGACCACGAGGTGGCACTGCTGTTTTTGGAGAGGATGTCCACGGTCTTGGGGACATTCCTCGTGATTCCCACCAAGAACTCTGAGCTCCAATCCATCTCCCCTCCGAGCTTAGAAGCAGCCAGCTGTTCTACAGGAACAGCAGTTACAACTGTTCTACAGGAACAACACTTATGACTGTCCTACAAGATCAGCAGTTAAACTCTAGTTGGACAGCCGAGCTCCTAAAATCAAGGACACTTGTTGGATCACTGTTTTGCATAAGTATAGAGGCCGTAGCCTTTGATAGGTTGTTGAAACTTTCGCATTACTATTGTAATTTTGAGCACAGCTCGGTGTTAGTTCTTGTTGTAAGCCAGTTTTGGCATAACATCGGATTATGAATAAAGAAGGCAGATTTTGATCTAGCTCTGAGTTTTTCTTAAGGAGACTATAGCTCTCAGGTTAGGGCCCAACCTGAGAGCCATAGATCCCCTCTGCTGTAGTGTTGTTTGCATTTCGTTTCAGCACTCTGAGTTTTCATTTTCACATGCAATTTGAATTACAGGTTGTTGAATTAGTCTTTCGTTTCATGAGCATAGATAGGATTAGTTTATGGTTAACTTGCTTTCGGTTGTTTAGTTAGATTAGCAGGTTGATAATACATTGGAGCTCCAGCAAAAAGGTTGAGGAAGTCTCCACTGCGATCTCCGTTTGGAGATTGGAGTGCAGCCTATACCAGCCACAAAAACACGCAGTTCTTCACTTCATACATGCTGCAACATAGTCTCGTTATGATAGATCTTTCCACATGATTCACACATGCACACATGCCTTCATCACAGCTTTATGCACATTCTCCCTCGCGTTTTGGATTGCTGTTCATTGAATTTATACGTTCAGGTAGTTGAGGTTGATGCATTTTCGGTTTGGTAATAGTCATAAGCATTTGTTTCATTTACACTGCTCTCTCTCGTTCCAATACCTCATTCTCCATCTGGATCACGCATGCAAATACATCATTGACCCCTGCTCCACTCTGTTATCCCCCAAAGTCTTTCACTCCTCACATAGCTTCACTCTCTAGCCTTTCGTTGACATAGTCCTCTATCTTCCAACCTACTCCCTACACTCACTCCCTATCATATTCTTCCACTTCTGAGCCATCACCAGCCTTCCCCCTACCTTACACATCTCCCCCTACTATTCCATCACTCCTCCATCACTTCAAACACTCACGGTAGGTCATCCTGTAGCAATTTGTAGACATCCTGTAGAAATCTTTGCGTATCCTGTAGGATCCCCTGCAGACATCCTGTAGGAGGCCACTCACTCGGTTGCTGAGCATCTGAACGCGAGGAATCTCTGTGGATGGATGCCAAGGATCCCTAGGGACCTCACCTAGTCTCCCCAACCTGTTCCACGCTTTCCTTCCTTCTCCATCCCATCTGCACAACCAAACCCTAGTCAACACAAAATCACAATCATTCCATCCACTTAAAGGAAAAATACAAAAACATGTCTTTTATGATGCAAGTAGCTTAGATCCATGCATTTCCACTTATTAGAGGTAACAACAGCATTGGCAGAGGTTTCATTCACATTCTTTGCATTATAGAGGTTAAGACTAGCTAAATTAGGGTTTCCTAGGTTTACATGCTTTGATTTGCTTTCAGTCCATTTTGTCAAGTAGAGTAGTTTTCCTTTGAGAATAGCTTTCGTCCATCAATTAGCAAGCTTCTTCTGAGAGCCTATAGAAGTTGGCTTGAGCCCTAGCGGACTTGTGCCAGCTGACCAAGTGACAGCTGCAACAAGAGCTAGTACTTGTGCATATAGCACCGTCGCTTCCAAGTTTGTACGAACTACCGGGTTGATAAAATGAGAGACAGGAAGCCCCAGGAGTTGTAGCATTATTGCTACAATACTGGAGCTCACCACAAGGGACAACACATTTGAAGGTTCAAAAGGCACATGCAGCTCAGCTCCAACAAAAGAACCTACAAAAACACATTGACAACACCTCAGCTAGCAGAGACAACATGCATTAAGGAAAATGAAGGCATGCAGCAGAGAAAGCCACAACACCTCACAATCGATGGAAGCAAATACACTTGGATTATAGGTAAGTAGCTAAGTCACTTCTCTATCTGCATTTGTGTAATTAGGAATCATACGAAGGCAACGAGATTGTTGGAATCGAAAGAGGGAAAGGTGGCTAGTTAACTTGGCCACCTTCATTTAGTTGACTCCACTTAACTGACATATCACCCACACATGCGCACAGTCAACTCAAGCAAAAGATACGAATGACAGGTAGTGGGAGGAAGAGTTAAATCCGATGCAGTAATGAGGGGATGATTATGAGGGGGGGTCATGATGACCAAGCAGGTGGTGACCAACAATCCTAATCTGGGCAATGTACACCTTGCCAGCTCAGCACTCATAACTGAAAACAACCATAAAAGGTAATGAGCACTCCTCCCCGCACATTCTCACCACCTTTTCTTCATTTTCTTCGCGTAACTCAGCCACACAAAAGTCTTCTTATGCACCCATAGCCTTGTATCCACCATCCTCCATCAATTTCCTCCATATTTTTTCTCTCGGCATTTTCTATAGGAGCACCTACACGAAATCTACAGGAGGGACAACGGGCTTCTACAGGAGGGGATGTGAGTCATTTTGAAGGGAGGAAATGTGATTTGGCACGAATTTCAATCTTAAGAGGTAGGGTTCATGAATTCCCTCTGTTGAATACCAAAATGTGAAAGAGTTGGTCTCAAATTGAAGATGAAATGACTCTTTAAGAGGGTAGAAATACATAAACAATTTTCTGTTTTTTTTTTTTTAAACACAGTCCCCTCTATTTTTATATTTCACTCAAAATTCTTTGTCTTCACCTCCATATCTAGTTTTTTAAAAGAAGTACAGGTAGTATGACAGGGGGGTTTATGAGAAAAGAGCCCCCTAACTCCACTAGATTCCATGCACATCCTCAAGTGGTGAAAATATTTACAAGGGGAAATTGGATGATTTTCTTTGACAAGTTTAGAGGGTTTGATGATGAAATTTCCCATGAATTTTCTCTCTCTCTGGTCCCTCACATAAGAACTCATGCTATTGTAACCATTAGAGGCCTCTCTATTGAAATAACCCCTAAATTCATTAGTAGGGTCACTACCTTTCCTCTTGGGTTGCCTTGGTGTAAAGATGAGAAAACAATTGGCTAGGTTGCCAAGAGGAAATTTTTCCAAGATAATGAAACCCTTGTTGAAAACAAAAATGGAATTAGGAGGGCTAGTGTACCATATCCCCATGCTGAGGTTAGCTACCAAGTAATCAAATACATTTCTTGTGAGGGGATGCACATCATTGTTTGTGGATATCATTTCAGAATCTTTCAAGAATTGAGATATGGCATGCATACCCCAGCACATCAAAAGCTCAATATCCCTTACTTTCTCCTTCAGTCCCTCATTGACTCTAGCGTCAAGGTACAAGAAGGAACTTCACAACAAATAGCTCACCATGGCCTAATCAAGATCCTAGTAGAAGAAGCCCTCCATACCCTTACAATCCCTATAGCATGGGAAGTTTTCAGCAATATGAGAGCTTAGGATGACATCAAGGCATTAACCTATGATGTCAGTCCTGCTGTCAGTGAGGAGAGAGAATAGGAAGGAGGAGAAGATGAAGCCAGTGGTGACATATAAAAGCAAGAGAGGAAGGAGGAAATAAAGGGAATAAAGGAGGGTAGAGTTGAAGAGACAGAACAGGAGGTAGAAAAAGAGACAGAGTAGGAGGGAGAAAAAGAGACGGAGAGGGAGAAAAATGAGGCAGAGAGGGCAGAGCAAGGAGAAGAGTCCCCTGAAACTTTAGAAAGAGAAGCAGTAGCTACCTTCACTACCCTCAGTACACCAGTCAAGCAGAAGCAGAAGAGGAAAAGAAAAACCTCCATGTCTTTCACGGCAAGGAAGAGTACCAGAATTAAAACAGGAAAACCTCAACCCTCATCAAAGACTCCCATTAACATTGAAGATTCACCATCTTCCAAGGTGAAAGAATCTCCTTCCAAGACACTGATAACCTATGAAAGGAGGACTACAAGATCTTCTACATGGAAGGGAAAGGCAATTCTACAAGACCCCAAACCAAACCTACAGGAGGCTAAAACAGTCCTACAGGAGACGCTGTGCAAACTACAAGAGACACAAAAACTTGAGGAAAGGATAGGAGGATAGCTAGACGTGAAATAAGAAGCACAAGAGCTACAAGAACTTGACCCCCAACCTAATCTGACTCCTATTACAGACTACTTGAGAGAGGAAAGATAATCCCACAAAAATTTGCAATTCCACTGTTTTTCGAATTGGAAAAAGAGAGAGTGAGAACGCATAGGTGGATGCAGATAGCCAATTCAAAAGGAGTTAAGGATATTTTCCACATGGAAAACAAACTCAGGGAAATGGGCAGGGAATTGAGTGCTCTCAGAGACAGAGAAGCCATTACAAGAAGCCACCTTGTGAATGAGAATGAATTACTAAGGAGGTAGCTGCAGGAGAAAGAGACTCATTTGGCATACATGGCTAGCTTATCCATAGAAGAATTACAATGTAGAACACCAACCAAATCTTATGGCCTCTATCTGAAGGATCAATGGCTTCAACTCCAAATAAAAACCTTGGTAGAAAGAGGCATAATGCCTTTCCAAGACTATAGGCAGTTCATGGATTTGTGTGATCAAAGCACCTCTAAGGACAAAGCAAAGATGGTGGAGTTCTATCTACACAACATGGCCCTCAAAGACCTAAATGTGTGGGACCCCAATGCCAAGCTAGGGGATCTACAATTAATGGCCATGGCATCATGGATGAACCATGAAGAATTGAGGGCAACAGAAATGAAAATATTGTTAATAAAAGAGCATAATGAACCATTGATGATAAGATCTAAGCCATCAAATCCTATGGCACTCATCAAAACACACAACCTACTTGCCAATGACCCTTAGATTGCCCCTAAATATCTAGCAAATCAGGAACAAGACATTGCACACTTTGAAGATATGATTAGGCTACTTGGGGATGACTGTGTGCATGCATGCATGAGAAGATGGAACACCCTACTCCATAGCTTGCAGATCAGAGAATACCATTCCCCCATGAAGTTGAAGGAGGCATTGAAAAGAGTGCCAATGTACAAGCGCTCCATGCAAAGGATGAAGGTCAACTGGATTGGCCTCAAATTGAGTCCTCCACTCATATTAGGCATGTTAGAAGGTAGAAGAGAAGAAGAAGAGAAGGAGCAGTGGAAGGACATAAGATTTTATGGAGAACATGAGTAGACCACATCAGAAGTCTCGAATGCTAGGGAGGCCAACAAGGCCATAAAAGACGAAGAGATTGACTAGGTTTCTCAGAGGATGAGCAACACCTTCAGTAGGGGGGGTGACGATGAGCCTCATAAATGGGTAATTATATGGTATCATTTTACCTCCTAACCTAGTAAAATTGACCATCCTCTTAGATTATTGTATGATTTTTTGATTATATTTATTCTTATAGGGTGAATTGAGTTATTTATTATTCCATGTGGTCTAACATGTATTTAATGCAGATTATTGATGGATTTCGAGGTCAAAGTCAAGGATCTAGTGGTCAAACTACAACAATAACTCGAAGTAGATAGGGGAGAGGACTTATAGAAGGGAATCCCCCTCATTTATTGCTCCTCACTTCGAATTCCCCTTCATTCAGCTCGGAGTACAAGCAGCTGAATCATGCACTAGAGGGCAGCCGAGCAAGTGCAAGATGATTGATAGTTATCTCGAGTTTTGGGAGCCAAGCCTCCCTGATTTTAAGGAAGTTGTTGGTAGCTTCAGATGTATAAGTAGAGAGGCCTAGGGCCTCACTAGGGTCGACTTTCTTTTGCTTGTGTAAACTACGCTCAAATTTCAAGTTCACTATTTTAGGACAGTTTTATGTAGTCTTGCTATGTTTTGATAATGAAGACGGAATCCTTTTTGAGCTAGCACTGAGTTACCTCAGAGGTCCGAAGCTCTTGAGTTAGGGCCCAATCCAAGAAGCCAAACTTCTCTTTACTTGTATTTTTATTCTTTACTTCAGTTTGTAGATTAGTTTGTTGTTAGATGTATTTCTCTTATGGTTAAGAATAGGTTTCTTTTGATGATTTAGTAGCTTGCTTTGATTTGTGCTTTCTGTAGTAGATTAAGCAGTGATCAAAGAAGATTCAAAAGGCTAGTAATAGTTCCTTAGCCTCTCTTCCTCCCTCTAGGACCATGATTTGAGGAAAAGTCCCTCTTGCTGCTCCAAAAACACAAACTTCTCTCATTCCTAGGACTTCTAGTGTTTACAGCTCTCTAGTAGGTTGATAGTCCAGTTTTGCTTTGCTTTAGATCTTCTTTATCATGTTTACTTCCTAATTCGCAATAGTCCTTTTGCATGCTTTTCTTTCTTACACCATTTTCCAGCATTTCCTTCCATACATCATAAGCTAGGCCATTTTAATGCAAAACTCTGTTTTTCCTAGAATGCACTCATTTCATTGATTGCTTGATTTTCTTGGTTGACTGATAGTTTCTATGTAACAGATGTTTTCCAGCGCTAGGCCAGATTACCAACAATCACACCGTCCATCTGATCCATGCCCTATAGGTAACCAAAACCTCACCTCAATTCTGCTCTAGTTTCCTTCATTTTTCATAGAACTTCTTCCTCTCTCCTTGAGCAAACCCTATCATCTTTCTCTCTCCTGGTGATTCATGGTAGACTTTAGGTGCCCTAACACCTCATTCCAACCTTCATCCACCTTTTACACCCACTCTCACACCCTCAAAACAAAAAAAATTGCTCTCGGCCTCCTCCTGTAGGCCTCCTGTAGTTTCCCTGTTTTCCTCTTGTATTTTTCCTGTGTTCTCTTGTAGTTTTTCCTCTAGGATTTCTTTTGAAGGATGAGTGTGGGAAAGCCTCTATAAGGCCACCTAAGACCTCTTAGGACCCATCCACACCATCCTACATCCTCCCAAGGTCCAAAACCACCCTATGACGCCACCTGTTCACTGCCACACTCACACACAATAAATTAGATGCATGTTAAATTTACATAAAAATACATAAAAATCCAAAAATATGTTTTTTGCTTATTTACTTCTAGAAATAGCATGGTTAGATGTTGCTTACTTCTTTGAGTAGATAATAGCATTTCTTTCATGGTTTTCATAGTGTTTTTGGCAAAATTAGAATTAGCTTGTTAATTAGGGTTTACTAGGTTTTGCTTTACATTCGAGTCTTTCTCCTTTCTGTAGTTAGAATAGTATTTGTAGAGTAATCTTTCTTTCCTTTCATCACACATAAAGCTTCCTCTTAAATCTATAGAAGTTGGCTTGAACTCCTAATGACCTTGCACTAGCTCACCAAGTGACAACCTGCAGTGAGAACTAGTACTTGTGCATATAACACTCACACTTCCAAGTTTGTTACGAACTACCGAGTTGATAAAAGTAAAGTTGGAAGCCTAGGAGTTGCAACATTCTTGCAATACTTGTGCTCACCACATAGAATCATGGATTCATTACAAAATTTTAAACATCAAAACTGCATGGGTAATGGAACCTTTTGTCTTGAAAAACTTTCAATCCTCAAAAAACGTCATATAGAACATGTGTCATGAAAATAGATCACAAATTGGCATGGTAATGTCTAGTGGAAACAATTGAGCAATGGTGTCATCTTTCATATAGGCAAACACATGTAATGTCTTCCTAGATCTGAGAAATTCTTATAATTCGATGACACAAGGATAACATTCTCGAGCTTTAAGTCCTTGTGTGGAACTGTGAGATCATGCATATATGATACAACCTTGAGAATCTAACATGAAAAACCTCAAACAAGGTCAACGGAGAAGGGGGAGTAATTATATAATGTATACTAGGCCCAAATTTCTCACAAACAGTATACACATTATTTTGTTAGTCAAACCAAACCTTCAATTATATGCAACCCCATTTTCCAGCCTAATCATGCTTTGTAAGCGTACTGAGACATTGCTTTCAATCATTGTTGTAGCCTGTGGTACATTCCACACATTATCATGATCCCAACACTCCATGACTCTCCAAAAATTCCTTTGCCCATTTTTGTCATGATCTTATAGCGAGATGATGAATTTTTTCAAAGCTCAAACACATAGTGGCCATATTTGTCATATGGATGAAATGGAGGGGAAGTTGAGCATGTGGAAGTAGAAGAATAGATAGAAACACCAACATTCAATCCCTTGTTATCATCATCAACATGCAGAGGCGTTGTTTCATTTTTCTTTACACCATTATTACATGCAAGCTCTGGCTGGTTGTTAAAAAATCGAGGCCATTCCTGAGGTTGTATGTCATGGTCATCACTCTCTCAGCATCTACGGTTTTCATCCCTATAGTACAAGAAAATTAAAAAAAAAGGCCATATTCATTTGATAAAGCGTAGGCTGAATCGCTCATAAATATCGATTCATAAAATGTTATTTTCCTTTGGACAACTTTACAAAGAACAAAATTTATAAATGTGGGAATCATAAGAGCTCAAATTATCTCTTGTATCCAATCCACCTCAACTGTAGACTCAGTTTTAGAATCGAGTATGCTTCACTTTGATTTTGGTCTAGTCGTCAATGAAAGAAGAATTTTATTCCTCAAATTTAGATTCAACAACAATCAAACATAAGGAATCGTGCAGATGGGAATTCATTGCATCCCCTTTCTTATATGTTCATCGCACGAGTTTTGAATCTCAGACCAAAGTGCTGAAGGTTCTTTGTTGTCTGAAGGTTCTCATCGCCAGCCAGCACACAACTTGCAGAAGAGTCATTGTTAAAAATGAAAAATGAAAAATGGCATAGGGAAATGCCAGACAACATAGATCCGAAAGCTATAGGGATTTCCCACAGATGATAGAAGGGGTAACGAATCAATCCATTTGTTGTATAAGCTTTGATAACCTCTTGCATGAACAACTATGCGTACACTCCATCGCCAATGATAATAATCTTGAAATTTCTACAGCTCGAAAATAGAACAAACTCTTATTTCACTTTTGGAAAATGGAGATAACACAACTACCAATTGAAGGTGGTAGAGCATACCTTGAGATTTGACTCAGAAAAAAAATAATAAAAAATTAATCTCTACATGACTATAAATGTCACACATATCACTGTCGGAGAGCTCAGTTGCGCCATTGCAAATAAATACACATTTTGCCTCAGTTCAAAACTCATGTCTTCTAGGACAAACATATTAATCTTTTGGATAGATAGATGTAACATGGAAACATTAATGCTCTCCATTTGAGTCAATTCTTATCCTTGATATAAATATATTTAATTACCCAGATTAATTTGCATCCTACGGGAGGCTAGAGACTTCTTGCCACTCCAATGTATTTCAACCGCACCACATTGTTGAGAGAAAGTTCCTGCTTGAACACATTTCTCTTTATGACCAAATCAACTACGCAATAATGATGATCGACTTCCTGTTAAAAAAATCAACTCATAACAATTAACTTATCGAAGAAACTATTTCACATTACTCCACTCCTTTGACTACCATGTTTAACTATTTGACCAGATCAAACATGCATGCGGTTCATCCTGTATTCATATAGGATGCGATAAATTTGTTCCATATACCCTTTCTATATCAAACCATAATGTTGGGTTTAATAATTCAAATAATCAAACCAACTTTTGATGTTCCATTTTCATACCTTTGTAACCATTTTTCGTCAAGGTGCTCCAAAAAAATAGACTTCCTTAACAAGCCACCGAGCGCTAGATCTTTTTCTTTCCAAGTTTTATAAAGTGAATTAAAACTTTGCATATATTTCCCCTCTTCCTTTTATTTTATTTTATATATATTCAAACACTAATCATTGAATTCTGTTTTCTGCATGTTATTTTTCATCATTCCATGCAAAATATTAAAACAAGATGATTAGAAGATAAAATCAAACCTCAACAACATGCTTCATTACTTGGAGGAGCTCCTCCTAAATTTCTACAATTTATTCTTCAAGCTCCCCTTCAAGCTCCCCCTAAGGCTGAGCTGGTCCAATCCTTCTTTCTGTTGCTTTATCTTCCATACTTTCTTGAATTTTACTTGCAGATTGCCAAGTTTCTTCTTCTTTTGTCCAAACTCCAAGATATTCAGACGTATTTTACAATTTTTGACCATATGGCCAAAATTTTCACAAAAGTAACATTTTATATGCCCAAGGAAAGGCAGAAATGGCTCAAATATTTTTCTAGTTTCCCCTTTTATACTTGTGCCATGAAACTTACAGTCAACAGATTTATTACCAAAGTCATTTCATGAAAAACGGTAACCATGAAATGAATTTTTGTACCTAGCCAAAGGTGAGCTTGCATAACTGCCTTTTTGTTTGATTGCTTCTTCTGTTGTATGCTTCTGCAATTTGTTGAAATATGTCCAAATGGTGAATCCCGTCAGAGCTGGTACAAATTTTTGGTTAACATTCTTCTATTTTTGCCTCATTTTCCCCTTTTTGACTTGATCGTATTTCCTCTTTTTCTGCTTCAAGTTTTCTGCAATTTTTTTTTATCGAATCCTTTAACTGTTTTTCAATCTCTTCTCGAGTATTCCTTGTGTTCTCCAATTGTGTTTCCAGATAAGAATTTCTTCCTTGAAAATAAACTCTCTTTCCTGGAGAATTTTGAGGAGTTTCTTAAAATCTTTGTTTTCATCATCCAGCTTTGCAATTAACCTTGCTTGAGATTTGTTTTCAGCCTGAAGGGTTACTAATCTTTTAATTTCATCAATTCTCACTGGGAAAACACCTTTCTCATCTCTTGAGTAATCAAATTCAAAAATTTTATCATCATCCTCTTCAATGATTCGAAGGTCATCATCGGAAACAAGAAATAAAATGTTCATGACTAAAAATATTGTCTTCCATAACTTTTACTAAGAGGAGAGGTTCTTCAGATTTTTCAACATTCTTTACTTGTTTGCAACACTTCTTCTTCTGATATTATTTCCTCTTATTTTTGGCCATGACCCATGATCTGGGCTCAAGTGATCAAGCTTCACCGAGATAACCCTGCTCTGATACCAATTGTGGAAAATGGATTCACTAATGAGAGAGGGTGGGAGTGAGTAGGAGTGAATCAGTAGTTGTTGTGATAATTTAATTTTTAACTCTTTTTACCAAAGCACATAATTCAGTAATTCATCAGCTAAACTTGTGAAACCAACATGAAATCAATGTATCAAAGCATGCAAAATCACCATATAAAAACATCATAAGTAAAACATGCACATAACACGACACATGTTTTCTCATGGAAAACCCTCTCTAGGGAAAAAAATCCACACGTTGTTGTTGCTGCTCAATATTCTATTATGTTGAACAATTTTTTACATAGAATAGCTAGCATCCACTAGCTAGAAGACAAGAGTGCTACAAAAGTGTGTTGACATCCATCAGCTGAGAAATACCTGTTCATACGACTCTACAAATAAACATCTACTAGAAGCCTCCACCACTAATGAACATTTCCCAATCACGATTGGGTTGAGATTGTCCTCATCTAATCTCTCTTTGATAATCTTCACAAGCATGAAGTTTCTATGCCTCCAATTCCTCCATGCGAACCACGTTCCAAAATGTTTCACACTGGGTTCTCAAAAATTTCTCACCATGAGCAACCCAACAACATCTCTAATTTGAATAATAAAATTTGATATCCACACACTAAACACAACTACATATGTACAATAATATATGTAAATTATTGTAGCGCTCACTCGCTCCACCCATACACTCACACCATCAATCACCTTCACTCCAAAATAATCGCAACAATGTATTTCAAAATATGCTCAACAATCTCCAATCAATACCTTGGGCAGATACCATGGTTATCCCAATACCAT
This sequence comes from Pinus tabuliformis, assembly GCA_031772625.1. NCBI lineage: Eukaryota > Viridiplantae > Streptophyta > Pinopsida > Pinales > Pinaceae > Pinus > Pinus tabuliformis. Next base: position 1,279,559,999 of record CM062807.1, on the reverse strand, counting down.
CGACATCTGTACCAAAGTAAAATCATATGAAATACCATGGGTCAATATCATGGACACCTATACCATGGTAATCTGGAAGCTAATACCATAGACAGGTACCATGGTTAAGCCAATACGAAGGATACCAATACCATGGTAATACTGGTTCCACACAAATACCAATACCTTCACATCTTCCATAACAAATTACACGAGCTAGGCCAAACCACCTCAACAGAAACAATTGTAACAAGTGACCAACAACACAACCATATGATAACACATGCCCATATTGACATCAATGCCAACCATCAAACACTACAACACATCATTGAAGCACAACTTTTGCATCATAAATGCCAACAGGGTTGGAAAAAATGCTCTAGAGCCCTCGACAACTTGGCAAGAGATAAATTTGGTGATGGTTATTGATTTCTGACTATGAGGTGGAATTGGGTTGAGGCTGTTTTTCCTCTTGAAGCTCTCGTTTGGTTTTGGTTGGTTATTTCATGAGATCCCATATTTATGTAGGAGCATCCAGCACCTTAGAGAAAGGGAGGAATCCAAGCGGAGCGAGGAGGAGGACGTGGACAACATAGCTGAACGAAAGGGGAAAAACAGGGAAAATATGCTTTAAAATTGTTAAAGAAAATTTAAAGAAAAGAATTGATAAGTCTCGAAGACTTACTAATGTAATCTACCATGTGCATATGCATTCATGTACCGAGAGCTTTGAGGGATTTTGTGGAGAAAATCAAGGAGTGGATTTGATCTGATCCCTCTAGTGATCCGATCCAACACTCCTTATATATATATGTGAACCTGCATGTTCTAAGAAGGGGAGGAGAGACAGAGTGATAGAGATAAGAGTGTGTAATCAGTGCATAGTCCAGATGTAGTCGAGAGGGAGTTTGTTCCTAAGGCTGAAATGCCTTAGAATTGTAATTGTGTTATTTATAATATAATACATATGTGTTCTGTGAATTTCTTACGTGTTTGTGTGATATGTTCTCTTTCCATTTCTATTATATCTATATATGCATTGAGGGTTAAATCCCAATTTTGATGTGTTGATCAACCATCAGGTGTAATGGCGATACAAAGGTATCAATGGATTTTATGCATGCTTGACATGTCTGGTAGTAACTTGCGTTTAACGCAAAACCTTTCAAATGGCGGAAGACAAATTAAAGAGGAATCGGCAAGAATATGCAGGAGTCGTTGGATCTCTTAAGATCAACGGCCCGAACCATATCCCATCGGCAACAGAACCATCGTCGCATTGGAGGAAGCCTTGGTCTTATTGGAACTAACCGACGATCAATTGCGATTGAAATAGTGCGACGAGCTGTGAACCGTCAGATCACAAGTCCGGATCAACGGTTCTAATCTCATCGGAGAATGGAGAAGTGGCCTTTTGAACTGTTATGCGAAAGCTCTGACACATCGGAGCCGAAGTGTTTCATAAAGTGCACCTTATAAGAGCTTTCGGGTCCGAAAGGAACCTTTGACACAGTTAAGTGGAGAGCCAGAGCCGACGTATTATAAACTTCAGCTTAAGGGAGTGTCGGTTCCGAAAGGCCTTTAGCTCTGCTAAGCTCCGATATACGGAGCCGAAATAATATAGAGAACGGTTGAATGGGACGTTGGGTCCGGTAACCCTTTGTGTTACAAATCCGCCGAAGCGAACCTGCCGATATCCTGAACCTGAATTCAATATAGAAGGGAGTATAAGGAATGTCGGGTCCGCGAGGGCATCGGAGGTCGGAGTTAAGGGATTTATTGAGATCGCCGAAATCTGGACCCACCAATAATTATAAAGGCGGGCGGATAAGATTTGAGATCCACGTAGGCTAAATGGGAACAAGAATTATTTTATTTTCCCATGTATTGATATATGTATGCGGCCACAGGGTTTTATAGTGTTGGCCATGGATTAATATTATGTGTGGCCACGAGTTTCTCTCGATAGATGGAATGTCAAGCTTGCGGGCTTGAGTGGTGGTTTCCGATGTGTGCAAAACCGCTGATAAAAGGGTGGCTCCGATTTTGAAGTGTGGTCCATGGTTAAAGGCTTAAAGCCTTAGGTGCTTCTGATAGGCTTTGTGGGCCCTAACCCACAGGCCTCAGGTTCGATTTATTTGGGAATTGGGATTTTGGTTTAACCCCCAAAATCTCACCACATCATTTTGGTATCAGAGCAAGGAAAGTTTCCTGCGAGGAGAAGGATTCCAGAGAGAGAAGAAGAAGCAAGAGGTACAGTTGTGTTAAAGCTGGAGAGTTTGTGGTCTTACCGTTGTGTAGATGGTGGTAGCGGAAGGTGAGAAGATTTGCAGCAACCTAGATCAAGGTGTGCTCAATAGGTTCCAGAGGAGAGAACTAGAAGGATTCCAAAAGACTAAGCTCAGGAGGAAGCTTGGTGAGGTATCGTGTAGCAGGAGGAGACTGTTACTGCAGAGGTTGGTTGCAGCTCACAAAGATCATAAAAGAAGTTCCACTGAAGATATGCAGTGGGTAGAATTGATGAGGACAAGGAGAAGCATATGATGAGGAGGTCATAAATTTTTGTGCCTCGGGAGTCTGATGCAGGAGCATCCAGCGCCTTAGAGAAAGGGAGGAATCCAAGTGGAGCGAGGAGGAGGACGTGGACAGCATAGCTGAACGAAGGGGGAAAAACAGGAAAATATGCTTTGAAACAGTTAAAGAAAATTTAAAGAAAAGGATTGATAATTCTCGAAGACTTACTAATGTAATCTACCATGTGCATATGCATTCATGTACCAAGAGCTTTGAGGGCTTTTGTGGAGAAAATCAAGGAGTGGATTTGATCGAATCCCTCTAGTGATCTGATCCAACACTCCTTATATAAATATGTGAACTTGCATATTCAAAGAAGGGGAGGAGAGATAGAGTGATAGAGATAAGAGTGTGTAATCAGTGCATAGTCCAGATGTAGTTGAGAGGGAGTCCGTTCCTAAGGCTGAAATGCCTTAGAATTGTAATTGTGTTATTTATAATATAATACATATGTGTTCTCTGGATTTCTTGCGTGTCTGTGTGATATGTTCTCTTTCCATTTCTGTTATATCTATATATGCACTGAGGGTTAAATCCAAATTTTGATGTGTTGATCAACCATCAGGTGTAATGGCGATACAGAGGTATCAATGGATTTTATGTATGCTTGACAGGTCTGGTAGTAACTTGCGTTTAACGCAAAACCTTTCAAATGGCGGAAGACAAATTAAAGAGGAATCAGCAAGAATATGCAGGAGCCATTGGATCTCTTAAGATCAACGGCCCGAAGCATATCGCATCAGCAACAGAACCATCGTTGCATCGGAGGAAGCATTTGTCTTATTGGAACTAACCAAGGATCAATTGCAATGGAAATAGTGCGACGAGCTGTGAACCCTCAGATCGCAAGTCCAGATCGACGGTTCTGATCTCATTAGAGATTGGAGAAGTGGCCTTTAGAATTGTTATGCAAAAGCTCCGACACATTGGAGCCAAAGTGTTTCATAAAGTGCAGCTTATAAGAGCTTTCGGGTCCGAAAGGAACCTTTGGCATAGTTAAGTGGAGAGACGGAGCCGATGTATTATAAACTTCAGCTTAAGGGAGCATCAGTTCCGAAAGGCCTTTAGCTCTGCTAAGCTCCGATATACGGAGTCGAAATAATATAGAGAACGGTTGAATGGGACGTCGGGTCCGCTAACCCTTTGTGCTACAAATCCGCCAAAGCGAACCTGCCGATATCCCGGACCCGAATTCAATATAGAAGGGAGTATAAAGAATGTCGGGTTCGCGAGGGCGTCAGAGGTCAGAGTTAAGGGATTTATTGAGATCGCCGAAATCCGGACCCGCCGATAATTATAAAGGCGAGAGGATAAGATTTGAGATCCGCGTAGGCTAAATGGGAACAGGAATTATGTTATTTTCCCATGTATTGATATATGTATGCGGCCGCGGGGTTTTATAGTGTTGGCCATTATGTGTGGCCACGGGTTGCTCCCGATAGATGGAATGTCAAGCTTGCAGGCTTGAGTGGTGGCTTCCGATGTGTGCACAACCGCCGATAAAAAGGGTGGCTCTGATTCTGAAGTGTGGTCCATGGTTAAAGGCTTAAAGCCTTAGGTGCTTCCGATAGGCTTTGTGGGCCATAACCCACAGGCCTTAGGTTCGATTTATTTGGGAATTGGGATTTTGGTTTAACCCCCAAAATCTCACCCCATCACATATTCATACTAGGAATATGGCGTGGGGGTGATTGGTTGAAAGAGAGATTTTTTTTAGCCCAATCAGTGATCGGGTGGTACATGGAAGTCCCTAACATGGTTGGATTTTCATATGCTAATAAGAGCTCTTTTCCACTTGTATTTTATGAATAAATCTGCTTGCTATTATGTGGCTTTAATGGCTCTTCTCTCATTGACATTTCTCTTGTTACATGCTAGTTATAAGCATAGTTTATGACGAACTTGAGTTATGGATGTTGGTAGACTGTAATGCTCTATTTTTACCCCCTTCCTATTACAAAATCACAATCATTAACTTTTGTTTATCTCCATAAACCCCCCATTCATGCACTAGTCAAAGAATACTGTCTATTCCTACATAAACTTCATATTTCATGTTTAAGGTTTATTAGGTGCTTAATTAATCATTTTAAATAGATTTCTTGCCTTAAATATTTCTTGTAACTTATATTTACGTTCCTAAAATATTTGATAAGATAAAGTATTAATCATTATACTAGCTTGATCTAATGCAGGTAGATTCCTGCATTGCCGACAACTATCCATTCTGTGAACTTCACAGCAGCTCGATCACTTCACGCGGGAATCTTGGTCCACGTCGTCCAGTTCAGTTGCGGTCATCTGGAGTTGAAATCAAGTAGATGATTTTTAGGGATATGGCCAACAATTAGTTCATAGATTATTATAGCCGCTCGCTTATTTTTCTAATTTTATTTGTTATTCCGTTTCAACCTGAAGGCTCGATTTGGAACGACTGTGTAATTTTTTATTATGACCATAGGTCAAAGGTTTGTATAAATTATAGCTATTAGATAGAACTAGGTTAGTGAGCAGTAGCGACAGCAGTGCAATTGTAATTGCTGGTTAATTGTTATTCTCGTTGTCGCCCTTGTTCTGGGATGGACTTGAACTCATAATGTATATTTTCTGATTGGAATTAATACAAGGAGTTGTGCCATGATTTTCTCATTATGCATTTAATTCTCATTGATGAGTTATTAATGTACTAAAGGTTTTCATTTCCTAAAACAAGAAATGTGTTGGTTGGCCAGTGTAGGAATTTACAGGGTGAGTTCCTCAGACAAAACACCAAAGGACACCACTCACAAACAAATCACAGATCAATAGACCATTATTCTTGACGTGGTTAATACCCTCAAATGGGGAAACAGTCCATGGCCTGAGCTAACGTAGCCACTTCAGGCTATTTATTATAAAATAATGAAAATTTACATAAGCTTCTCTCATGAACAGTTACCCTACAAATAACCGTCCATGCTCTTTAAAATAGATATCATGGACCAATCAGGTGTTAAGCCACGGATCAAGTGTCGATAATACCAAGGAGAGAATGAACCGTTAGATCACTACATATCGTGACCGTCATATTGTAAGTTACAAAAGTACATAATAAAGAAATACACTTTACCTAACTCTACACTAGACCAAGTTATACTTAACTATTTCCTATGTATCGGAATATCCTAACATCCACCCTTAAGAAAAACTTGGGATAGGATTGAAGGATGTAAAATATGACACAATAGGAGAAGGAATGATGCATCAGAGCCTATCCCTCCTTAGTGACAACTTCTTGAACTCCAACCATAAATCGAAGTTTAGTAGACTTCACCTCTATGAGAGACTTTGTAAAGATGTCTGCAACTTGATCATCTGTTGAACAATATGACACTTCAAGAACATGGTCATGAATGATCTTTCTGATGAATTTCATGTGAAGTTCATTGTGTTTGCTATGTTGATGTTGGACTGGACCTTTGCATAGTTGAATGGAACTTTGATTATCACACCAAAGTGTAGTCGGATGCTGCTATTGAAATCCAAACTCTAACGGGATCTGATGAATCCACAAGGCTCCCTTACTAGCTTCTATGGTACCATGATACTCTACTTCTACTGAAGAAAGAGAAATTGCACTTTGTTTCTTGCAAGTCCATGTAATAGGTCCTGAACCAAGAGTGAACACATAACCTATAGTAGACTTTTGATCATCAGGGCCACCAACCCAATCAGAATTAGTGAAACCAACCAATAGAGGAGATGCTTCTACACTGTAATGAATCCTGAACTAAACTATATCTCGAACATAACGAAGTATTATTTAAGCTACTTTCCAATGACTTGCATGTGGGTTTTTCATAAATCGAGCAATAAGGTCAACAACAAAGGAAAGGTTAGGACGAGTATGGGTTAGATACAAAAGTTTTCCTACAAGTTGATGGTATAAGGCAGCATCAACTTTAGGGGAAGTACAAGTGACTGAAAGTTTGGCTCCAAACTGAAAGGGATAAGGGTTTGGCTTACAGCCTTCCATGTGAAAATGGCATAGAGGATCACATGCATACTTGGACTGGGAAAGGGAAATACCTTCCTTGGATTGCAAGATTTGAGGACCAAGAAAATAATGCAAGTGTCCTAAGTCTGTCATTTCAAACTTCTTTTTAAGGTTGGAATTCACATGGTTTATAAGGTGGGGATCACTACTAGTAAGGATAATATCATCAACATAAAGAACAAGAATGATAAGAGACTTGACCACTTTCTTGGTGCACAAAATATTGTCAGAATGACACCTATAAAAATCAGTTTCTAAAAGAAAGCTATCCATTTTGGCATACCAAGCCTAAGGGGCTTGCGTGAGACCATGATTTCTTAAGCCAACATAAAAGAGTGGAGTCTGTTTGTATAAAGCCAGTAGGTTGTTCCATGTAGATTTCTTCATGCAAGTCCCCATGCAAGAAGGTAGATTTAACATCCATCTGATGGACTTCCCATTTGAAAGAGGCAGCAAGGGAAAGAACAAGGTGGATAGAGTTCATTTTGGCAACAAGGTAGAAGATTTCAATATAGTCAATGCCTTCAACTTGTGAAAAACCCTTAGCAACAAGATGAGCTTTATGTTTATCAACATTCCATTTGGTCCATACTTGGTTCTCTAAACCCATTTGCATCTAACAAGTTTTCGTCCCTTCGGAAGAGGAACAAGATCCCATGTATCATTTTCCAATAATGAACAACATTTTTCATTCATAGCTGCATCCCAATCTGGATGTTCTGAAGCTCCTACAAAGGTGCCAGGATCATAATTCGCTAAAGCTTGAGGTAGTAAAGAAGAGGCTCTATCGAATTGAGGACGTGTACGTCGTTGATCTGTAGGATCATTGGCAAGAGCACCTATTGCATCCTAAGTAGAGCACCTGCTGCATCCTTAGTATCACGGACCCGTTTTGGAAGTTGAGGAGCTGAAGGAGGATCCCGAGAAGGTGTGGGAGGTGTTAGAGCCTAGATTTGTCTCAGGCTGAAAAGACAAGGTTCTAGGTCCACATCAAACCACGCTCAGCCTCATAGCTAGCGCTACGGGGACAAGAGAGGGCTCTCTCCAGGTCAATCTCAGCAAAAGGTAATCGATGAGGCTCGAGATGACTATATTTGCAATTAATCTTAGGCTAGGTAAGAAGTACAAGGAGTTTGAGGTTGGTTTTTTGAGGTTTTTGTCGAATCAAAGGAAAAGGCAATTTTGGGTGCGGGGATGAGACATAGTTTTTGTAGAGGTCTACTTGGGGCAAGGTAGGCGATCGTATTGATGCTTTTAAAGAAAATGAATGGCTAGATCTGACTGGTGAGAAGCTAAGGAGAGAAAGAAGCTTTCAAGGATTCTCCTTAAACAAATGAAAACATGAAAAATCAAACAAATTTAAAGGCGGAGCATAACAATCTATGGATTCTACCTTAACACTTCATTTGTTCAATTGTATAAGATGAGAGAAGTAAGATGATACACATAAAAACTTACAAATACTAAAAGAAGCACACCATCAACACATAAAGCCACATGGATCCCAAACAGTGTTGCAAAACCCTGGCCTTTCCTTTGCCAAAAATGCAGAAGTGAATGTACAATAGAGTGTCAAGCTTTTCCCAAGAGTCCAACCCTGAAAATGACTTAGAAATTACATAATATAGGCAAGCCAACCTATTCCCTTGCCTCTAGGGGTCGAGCTCATCATTCTAGGAGTTGTTTCAACCAATTCTAAACAAAGCACTACAATCTAGGCAGTCAAAACAACTTGCCTCTATAAGGTAGAAAACTGATTCATTCATTAAATTTTCACTCTTTGGTGAATGAATCTTCTAGAACAAGTAACTAAGTGTCAAAATTACATCATGTTCCATCAATTACATCAAAAGAAGACAAAAATTACATCACAAATCAAAACTAGTCAAACTAGCCGAGTTTCTGAGCTGAAAGATGAAAAATAGGGCAAAAAATCTATATGTGCCGCGCTGCCTGTTATATGCGCCGCGCTACTTTGCGGCTGCTTTTGAGGCACTTTTTGAAGTCCAAATTGAGCTTAGGTTGGCTTGTTGGAAAGCCCTGCCTGTCGACTATCCAACCTAAGTGGAATTTTCCAAATTGATGTCCATTTGCCCCTCCAAAAATGTATTCTCCCAAGACTGCTTCTTGTGTGTCAAAATAGGGGCAGTGAGGTCATTTTTTGCATGTTTTTTGACCTTTTGGAGTCCCATAACTCACCCAAATTTCTTGTCCAAGTACCAAAATTCATGATTTCTCATGAAAAATCCAAAACTTCAAGCCATTTGTAATTTGGAGCTCCCAATCCTATGCGTCGCGCAAGGTGCACGACGCATATAGGGAAAAGCCTGTTTTTTAACACAAAAATTACAAAATGACCAAAAATGCCCCAAATCTCTTGAAATTTGGGTTGGAGTTTCCTTATCAAGTGTGATGATTAGCTAAAGAGGCCTCGGCCAAAATCTAAAGGCGATCGAGCTCCCTTTGCTTCTTTTGCTTGTTGATTGCCTTCTTCAATTTCGCCTTTAGATTCCTTATCCGAGCCTTCCAAACTTGGTTCCATGCCCTGTAGTGGACAGCCATGTGTCTCAACAATGCATTATCTCTATTGGCCTTATTCAGCCACTTCTCCAAGTAAATTTTGACCCTCTCAAGATTAGATTCTCGATCCTCATTGACCTGTCGCTCTAGAGAAGTGAACTCAATCCTCCTATGTCGGGCAGCTTGGCGATTCTCACAGATGTTCTGTAGCTCCATGATCGCATGCTGGTCTTCAAGCTGCTTATTTCTTTGTTCCAGATACCTTATGCTCCATTTGGCCATCTCCAACTGGATTTCCAAGGCTTGAATGTCTGTTTCTTGTTCCTTGATAGTCCTTCTATATCTAGACTTTTCTGAATCCATAGTTGTCTCATCATCAGGAATGAGAACGAAACCTGATGGCTCACCTGAAGGCCCCTTCTCATGCATGGGCTTCTTACCCTTGTCCTGTACCTATGCCTGTGGTGCTGATGTCGGAAGCGAGGCCCCTTCCACACTAGGTGGAGATAACACTCGCTTTGCTGCTGCAAACAAAGGTCTGGTGCCTTTCGGATAGCCTCTCTGATATGTAATGAAAATAGGCCTGGTCTCATGACGCTCATACTGCTGAGAAGGTTCACCCTCATGTTTCACCTCTGATACTCTTTGTGAAGCTCTGAAGAAATCACGTGAGATGAAGTCATCCCAAGTGATGCCCTGCAAACCAAGCTCATGAACCACCAAGATCTTTATAAGAGCAAAATGATAGACACTGTTGAGTTGCTGCTGAGGGGTTCTATGCTGTATAAAGGTAGTCATCCTCTCAATATTCCGGTAGATGAAATACGAAATGTTCATCATCTGCATCCTGGTGAAATGCATAAGTAACCTGATGTGATAAGCATAAAGACGAGAGAATCGTCCCTCACAGCTAAAATATTTCATGATCAATCTCATGAGTGGAGCATATTGATCTTTCAGGTACATGAACGAGAACATTCTTTTGAGCTACCTCAAGCAATTGGGTTTGATGTATGGCTCATAATGCTGCCGATCGATCTGTTGTTTTTTGTGCCATAGTTCACCAATATTTGGTATACTTGTTGCTAACGAAACATTTTCTGGTGTAAGTGTAAAGGTGACCCCAGCCAAGGTAGCTTGATCTCCGTGCAAATTCAAGACAAAAATACGAGCCAACTCATAATGAAACTGGACCTCAGCCACCTTTTGACAAAACTCATAGCATGACTGATGCTCAAAACACTGCATAGCAAGAGGACAAGCATGCAATTCTCTAAGGTTGATTGGTTCTTCCCTGACATGTTTGCCACTTTTACGAGGCCTTCAGGGTTCCTGTTCACCCAAGGGAGAATCACTTTTGGTTTCTGCCTCAAATTCAGATGAGTGACCAGATGACATCACTGCTGATATGCAAACTGCCTTGAATAAATGCAGATATATGAAACTGCTGTGTGCAACTGAATATAGATTGTTCTTTTGATCTAAAGAATGCTGTGACCAAGGGGAAAGCAAATGTACAAGGGAATGTTAGGAAGGGGAAAATATCAGGGAATTAGGGTATTTTGAAATAAAATGTAATTAGGGAAGAGAGGGGAAATGTATATATGGGAATAGGGTTTTAGGGTTTTGGGTATTGAATAGGATTAAGGAGTTTTTTATAAGGGTAAGGGATTAGGGGTTTAGGGATTATAGTGTAGGATTGATGAGTGGATTTTGGAAATGAGGAACAAAGGGACATGGGAAAAGAAAAAACCTTGGTGACAAAACTGTTTTCAAAACCTACAACAATTTTCTTATTGGAAAAGGGAGACTTTGAAAGTCTTTTTTCCACAGCCATCATCCATGAACCATTCACATTTCAGCATCAAATACAAAATAGAAGCAATGGATGTTAGCCTAGCTGGCGAATTTATGTGAATTTTGGGCGATTTGATGAGTTAGCAACAAATTCCGGGCTCAAAACTATAAGCGTCGCGCTCATCACACAGTGCGCCGCGCAAGGTATATGCACCGCGCTGGTTCAATTTTGCACTAGCTGGAAATGTTGTGTGCGTCGCGCAAGTTATATGCGCCGCGCAGGCTATTATATGCGCCGCACAAGTGAAATGGGGACCGATCTCCTCCAAAACGCACAAATTCGACTTGGAATGATTTTCTCCACCTTTGGCATGCACAATGACTTGAAAATTCATTGAAAACCCTTTACATAGACACCAATTTGATTTTTGCCTCTTCCATAACCCACTTTGTTATGTTTTGCAATTGACACTTTTTCAAGATTAATAGAATTTTGACCTTTTTGTTTCCTCCTTAAATTCGGTTGAAATAATGATTTTTTTTGACAATTTTTTGCAGGGATTGTTGAGTCTTGAAAATGTCATTCATTTCCATTACACTTTCACTATTATGTCCATTATATCACCTCCATTTCACCTCCATTTCACTACTATGTCACCACATTCATCCCACTTTCATTATCATTGGGCCACCTTTATGTTTTTCCAATATTTATTATTTCTAAGCCTTTTAAGTGAATTTGTGGTTAAACATTAGAAAATAATGTGCATATTCTTATACCTAACAAATGGGTTGAGATTGTTGACATGTGTAGGTTGAAAGGAGGCTTCTAGAAGACCCTTATGTGGCACCCCAAGGCTAAATTCGAATTTGGTTGGAAAGAATCATGGGATCATGAGGATATGTGTCACATCTCCTAATTGTATTGTAACTCTAAGAAGACATGTGTCTTATCAGTTCCTATTTTGATTAGGACTCTAGAGGTAGAGGGAGAGATTCATGGACTCTCATTAATGAGATGGCTTCTCATATTTTTGTATAAATAGGAGATCTCTCTCTTTCATTTGTTAGTCTTTTTAGTCTTTAGTTCCTAGTTCTTAAGTTTGTAATTCTTCCTTGATGGCTTTTGGAAGCTTTGGAGAACTTTGTTGTACTTTGCACTTTTGAAGAAATTGAATAAAGCTTTGATGTTCTCAACATGGAAGGAGATGTGAAGTAGATGTCATGGAGCATATTAGGATGTAAGGGAGAGTAGATTTCATTTTGTAAATATTGCTTTGTAGAATGTAAGGTATATTAGATTTTTCATTCATGCAATTTTAATTCATGCAAGTGTGTTCAATTTTGCTTTGATTTCATGACTAGTGGCATGTGTGATCATCTTGTCTATGTTGTTGACCTTTATTTTTCTGCAGTTTGATTTTCATTAGTATCATTTCTTTAACTTGCACTTTACTTTCTGCTCTTAGATATCAAGTTGTTCATCTATTGATGGTTCTTTTTCCATAATCAAATAACTTTATTGGAGCCAAAATATCACTTAGTACAACTTGGTTCAGTTTGCTTTAAGACTCACATTGCTGACTTGTTCATAACTGTTCTCACATGATAAATCTAGCTGAAAGGCAAAAAGGTTAAGAAAAGGTTAAAGTAGTGTGATTTGTCTCCTTTATGTAGTGTCACTTAGATTTCACATTGCTTAGATTAAGTTGAAGAGTTAGATAGTTGTTCTCACTTTTAATTGAATTTAATATAGATTTCATTTTCATTTTAAATCAGCAGCAGAGATACTGGGCCGATGTCATTAGTCCTTTATTTGATGTCTTTATTTTTCCTTTAAGCATTTGATTTCATAGGTGGTAGAGGGCCCCTGCCTTGTATAGTTGTCATTTTATTTTTGCATTTTATTTCACCATGTATATTAGTTGTACATAAATTGCTTTCAAGTTGATTGTAGATTAGTGATGCACATAGCCTTTTAATGAACTAATGACGTGATAGAATCATCTTGTCCTTTTGCTGAAGCAGCAAGGATACTGGGTCTCATAGTCATTCTCTCATTATTTGATTATTGCATTTTATTTCGATTGAACTAGTTGCATTAAACACTTTAGAAAAGCAACAAGAACAAAACCCCAAAAACAACATAAACTATAAAACAACGAAGTAAGAGAAAGGTTAACTAAGCACATATGGTGCACCACACTTCATCAGTTTACGATACCCGGATTGATAATTTATGTAGAGCAATTTAAGACGTTAAATTGACTAGACATTTTGGCGCCGTTGCCAGGGAAGTGTAATTAGGAGACCTTATTTCTTACATCTGGAAAAAAAAAGGTTAATAATTCTTGAGTATGCTCTCCTCTTGCACTTTGTGTGATCTAGAGGATCAGAAAAAGGATTGTTAAGTAAAAAAAATAATAATAATAATAATTCTTGAGTATGCTCTCCTCCTGCACTTTGTGTGATCTGGAGGATCAGAAAAAGAATTGTTAAGAAAAAATATAGGAGACAAAATAAACTTCATCACTTCAATTGATTCAAGAAAAAAAAAGAAAAAAAAATAAACTTCATTTCATTTCCATTTTCACTCCATGCCATCCATTTCATCAATAAAAGTTATTTCCCCATGATCATTTCCATTAAGATTGCCTAACTATCTCTATTTAGCTAAGTGGTTGTTGTGCCAAGTTTCCGCAGCTGATACTGGTTTCCGCAGCTGTAATCAGTTTCCGCAGCCACCACTCTGTTTTTCACATTTACAGTCAAGATGTTAGTGCAATAAAATGAAAATACAGGAATGACTAAGCAATATAAAAATTCACAATTTCAGAGAAAAAAAGAGAAGAAAAACAATCTATGGCTATCTCCATTCCTAGTTTTCGCTGTGGCTTCGTGACTCTTCAAATAGTGTGTTCTTTATTGGTGTGTCTTTCCTGTGGTTGGATTGGAATTTCTTGTCTCCCACATAGATCTCTGATACAGATCAACAGTGTGAAACTACCACCATCAAACAATGGCGTACTGTCTTACTTATGGTATTGATATAGTGTTTAACACATCCCTTGTAGTCTTGGTCATGAGATTATTGTAGGAAGCCGACAGTGAGGAAGATGATATTTAGCGTCAGATTAATCAAATAATTCATCTTCAGCAAATAAGAGAAGAGGTTTCCCTAAAATGTGCTCATAACCATTGCAACAATGGAATAGATAAGCACTTCATTTTCTGTAGTTAAAAACCACTGTCCTAAAAAATGCATATAGAAGTGAGTTTATATCATAAGGATGAAGGGTTGCCAGATGGTGCCAACCTAGCCGTGGCCTCTGCGCATGATTCAAATGTGCAAGAAGAGGGATCCGTTATTTCTGATAGAATTGAAATACAGACTATGCAAATTGAGCCCCCTAACCATACTGAGGATATTTTCATTGTCATGAGGAGTGGCGAAGAGGCATCAGAAGTAGTTGCATCGAATGAAGACAAGGTTCAGAATCAGAAATTGAAATCATATGATGAGGATGCAAAGAGAGATTCAATTGACGAAGAGAAAGCTACGTATGGCGCTTTAAGTTCTGAAGGGTAGAGTCGGGAGGAGTTGAGAGCTTCGGAATCTCATAGCGTCCCCTTCACAAATGAAGAGATTATCGGATTTGCAGAAAACATATGTGCAAACAGTACGGATTGTGAAGTACAGAGATGCAGGGGGTTGAATGATTTGGATGATTTGGATGTTTTGAACCCGTGTAATACACCTACAAAACAGTAGATCAAACAAGAACAACGAATGCAACAATAAAAAAATCAGCAGAGAACAGTTAACTCAGGAAAAACGTAAACACAGAAAAAACGTCAAACTTCAAACATTCGATTTGACCAAACAGAGACCAATTTAGAAAAACTAAAACATGGGTTTGTTTTCCAGTTGGGTTAGTTAGATAACCCAGAAACCGTTTGAAGAAATTTGTGGCGGTCTGGGAGAAATCTTCGGTTCTTTAGAGCCTCTTTTTTGCTGCCGTGTAAAAAAAAACTGGATTTGAATTGATTAACTGATAGTTTGAATGCTTGATTCGACTCCGCGTGCCTGAGGGAAGGAATTCTAATTGGGATCAACTGCATGCTGGCATCTAAAACCAATTACACGCCTTCCATCTTATTCAATTCAAACCTGTTTAGAGACGTGTTCCAATTGAACACGACTCTCTGTCATTAAATCCCATCAAGGACGCTGCCACCCATCTGTACATGTTTCGTTACTGTCGGTTAAATGTTGGGAGAAAATCATGTTTGAAGAACTCAGGGAAATGAAGGATTCCCTCGCATTTCAGATTACTCGTCCTAAAAGTCCGGATCAGTATACACCACTTGTGTCAATTTCTTTATTGCATTCTGCGTTTATTGTGATTTAGGGGTGAAAATGTATGCTCCACCAAGTGCTCAGGAAATGACTTACTATGAACATGTTCAGAAGCGCCATGAGGAGAAAGGCTGCTTGTATGCCTGCCTATTCACCATGTGCTGCTGCTTTTGCTGTTACGAAACCTGCGAGTGCTGCATGGATATACTCTGTTGTTGCTGCCCTTGAGAGAGCAGAGAATGATGCGGTCATCTTCCCATATAGGAAATTCATGTCACAAAAAAAAAAAAAAAACAACAACAAAACATTAGGATTTGGACTCCAAAGGATCAAAATAATTTTGTTATGGACTTTTGTCATATGATCCTCTAATATGATCTGAGGTTTTTGTTGTAAAAGGTTTTGGGTATTATTAATATTTTTTGATATTTATGGAGAATGAAAAAAAAAAAATTCAAAACTGATGGTTGACTGTTTGAGTTCGCTCAACTTTCCGCAGCTAGCACAACTTTCCGCAGCCAGCCCAACTTTCCGCAGCTGTTTTGTTAAACTCTAGGTTGCAGGTGTCATCAAGCAAAACAAGTCACATGGGTAGCTGGGGGAATGTTGGTACATGGATGGTGTCCTATTCATTTGGTCAAATTTGATGAAAAAGACCCCGGTCAAAAGGAAGTCAAGTTGAGTGTTATCACAAAGTCGCCACACTGAGTCGCTGCATGTCAAGAAAAAATAATAATTTTGAATCAATGAAATGAATAAGTTATTTGCTCACTTTTCTGAAGGTATTGATTAATTTTGGACTGATGATGAAAGATGAATGGCTAACTTTGTATTCAAGATTTTTAGCTACAGAACTGTGCACATTCCGCAGCTAAAGTCCAATTCCGTAGCTGTTCCCCAATTCCGCAGCCAGAAAAAACCTCATTGTTCAAATCAGCCTAACTTTTTCATACAAAATCAGATTTTGATGATTTAAGTACCATTGGAAAGATTTCAACAAGATCTAGACAATGAGAAATCCATCATTTGAGTTTGAAATGGCAAATAATGAAATAAATTGCTGAAAAGAAGCAACATCAACTTGAGGAACTAATTCCAAAGCAGGTATAAATTCTTTTGATTTTTCCTTTGAGAACTTGTTTCATTAATACAAATTCTTAGTTTTGTGTGTAAACATCATAACTAGAGGGATTGGCCATCTCTCTCCTTTGATAATCTTACATTCCATTGCAGAAGAAGTATTAGTTTTTTTGCAGGTTCCAGGAGGAAGGACAAATGACTACAAGAGAATGGTGTCTCTCTAAGAGACCAATTTGTTTCATAAAAGGATGATCAGTAACAAAGAGGAAATATGCTGATGCAAAATCAGATCCAAACACTTGAAAAACTTTCAGATACTATTGTCTCCAACACATCCATCCATCACATCCATACTTCATAATAAACCATTCATCTCATTTTCCTCCATATTTTCCATTTACATTCACATACACTTTCCATCTCTTTTTGTCCATTCATAACCCACAAATAAAAGCAAGAGGCTCATTCATATGCTTATTGCCCATTGCCATTTCTACTCTCCATTGCCATCTTCCATTTTCATTTTCCATTTCCTGTCATTTTCATTCCGCAAATAAGCCCTGCTTCAATGCAAATTATTGAGTCCATAGTCCTTTGAGTCTAAGTTCTTTGTAAAAACACCTTGAGGCTTGCATGCCTTAATGGCAAGTTCTCATGCTGACAAACAATGGGAATACATTAATGTCCCTTGTTTGTTAGATCTTCTAGGTGACTCGACATTAGCAAATTCATTCGTACCTAGCAAGATGTGTTTGGGCATCTTGACTCTCATTGTCATCAATGGTGAGAGTTCTCGTGTTGACTAGTGGCATTCATTAATGGCCACTAAGCCAACAATTTCCTACTATGTTCGACATCAGAACATCTTTCACATAGTAGGAATTGTGCCAATGAGTTTTGAAGACATGAAGACTATTATTTTCAGCATTTTGGAGCAGATTCAGCAAGTTTTAGTAGAAGCAATAAAAAGTCATCTTATCTCTCTATCCATGACTCCTCTTGTTCAACCACCTGAAGAAGAATATGATAAGAAATTTTCAGCCACCACACATACAACTCATCCATTCCAAAGGGTAAGTGAAGGTACGCCATTTTCTAACTTTTGACCATAGAATTCCATAAAAAGCTAGAATGATAATTGTTGGAAAAACATTTCTCTTCCTCATTTCCTAAAATTGCCAATACCATCAGTTGGGGGGGGGGATACATTCATATTCATATCTTGCCATGTCCATATCACATTCAAGAGCTCACATACTTCCAACATATATTAATTATTACATTGCTATTATGAGCATACAATGGCTTTTGAAAAAAGTGCTTAAAGGATAAATTGGATACAAACAAAATCATGGTTGTCACACAAGAACCAACCATCATGCAATCCAATAAAGATATACTTTGCAACAATAATCAAAATATCATTATGCAAAGTTCAAAGATCAAAATAGAAGGCAACAAAAAAAAAAAAATGGTTGTAACACAAGAACCAACCATGTTGCAATTCAAGTGAAACACTTTGCAGAAATATGAAGTTATCAAATGATATCCTGCAAAGTTAAGCCAAAGCTCAAGGATCAAAAGAGTTAATGTAATATATATTGCATGAGGACATGCAATAGCTTCAGTTGGGGGGTATGTTGAGTCTTGAAAATGTCATTCATTTCCATTACACTTTCACTATTATGTCCATTATATCACCTCCATTTCACTACTATGTCACCACATTCATCCCACTTTCATTATCATTGGGCCACCTTTATGTTTTTCCAATATTTATTATTTCTAAGCCTTTTAAGTGAATTTTCGGTTAAACATTAGAAAATAATGTGCATATTCTTATACCTAACAAATGGGTTGAGATTGTTGACATGTGTAGGTTGAAAGGACGCTTCTAGAAGACCCTTATGTGGCACCCCAAGGCTAAATTCGAATTTGGTTGGAAAGAATCATGGGATCATGAGGATATGTGTCACATCTCCTAATTGTATTGTAACTCTAAGAAGACATGTGTCTTATCAGTTCCTATTTTGATTAGGACTCTAGAGGTAGAGGGAGAGATTCATGGACTCTCATTAATGAGATGGCTTCTCATCTTTTTGTATAAATAGGAGATCTCTCTCCTTCATTTGTTAGTCTTTTTAGTCTTTTTAGTCTTTAGTTCCTAGTTCTTAAGTTTGTAGTTCTTCCTTGATGGCTTTTGGAAGCTTTGGAGAACTGTGTTGTACTTTGCACTTTTGAAGAAATTGAATAAAGCTTTGATGTTCTCAACATGGAAGGAGATGTGAAGTAGATGTCATGGAGCATATTAGGATGTAAGGTAGAGTAGATTTCATTTTGTAAATATTTCTTTGTAGAATGTAAGGTATATTAGATTTTTCATTCATGCAATTTTAATTCATGCAAGTGTGTTCAATTTTGCTTTGATTTCATGACTAGTGGCATGTGTGATCATCTTGTCTATGTTGCTGACCTTTATTTTTCTGCAGTTTGATTTTCATTAGTATTATTTCTTTAACTTGCACTTTACTTTCTGCTCTTAGATATCAAGTTGTTCATCTATTAATGGTTCTTTTTCCATAATCAAATAACTTTATTGGAGCCAAAATATCACTTAGTACAGCTTGGTTCAGTTTGCTTTAAGACTCACATTGCTGACTTGTTCATAACTGTTCTCACATGATAAATCTAGCTGAAAGACAAAAAGGTTAAGAAAAGGTTAAAGTAGTGTGATTTGTCTCCTTTATGTAGTGTCACTTAGATTTCACATTGCTTAGATTAAGTTGAAGAGTTAGATAGTTGTTCTCACTTTTCATTGAATTTAATATAGATTTCATTTTCATTTTAAATCAGCAGCAGAGATACTGGGCCGATGTCATTAGTCCTTTATTTGATGTCTTTATTTTTCCTTTAAGCATTTGATTTCATAGGTGGTAGAGGGCCCCTGCCTTGTATAGTTGTCATTTTATTTTTGCATTTTATTTCACCATGTATATTAGTTGTACATAAATTGCTTTCAAGTTGATTGTAGATTAGTAATGCACATAGCCTTTTAATGAACTAATGACGTGATAGAATCATCTTGTCCTTTTGCTGAAGCAGCAAGGATACTGGGTCTCATAGTCATTCTCTCATTATTTGATTATTGCATTTTATTTCGATTGAACTAGTTGCATTAAACACTTTATAAAAATAACAAGAACAAAACCCCAAAAACAACATAAACTATAAAACAACGAAGTAAGAGAAAGGTTAACTAAGCACATATGGTGCACCACACTTCATCAGTTTATGATACCCGGATTGATAATTTATGTAGAGCAATTTAAGATGTTAAATTGACTAGACATGGATAGCTGTGATTTGATCTGGAAAAGGAGACCAGGGCTGCGCCTGGATAATTCAAGAACTGAAATTTTTGAAAAATTATTACAAAAAAGAAATGTCGACTTATCTTCAAAACAGAGTTTTCAAGAGAAGTCATAATCTATCCATTTGATGATAAAATTTTTTGAGATAACAACATATCAAGGACCTCCCTCTGGCTTGCTGGGTTTATTAGACTTTGTCAAAGACCAAA
Organism: Pinus tabuliformis; assembly: GCA_031772625.1. NCBI lineage: Eukaryota > Viridiplantae > Streptophyta > Pinopsida > Pinales > Pinaceae > Pinus > Pinus tabuliformis. The sequence continues at coordinate 1,279,540,070 of CM062807.1, read as the reverse complement.
TTGACTTAACCCTAGACCTAATGACCGTAAAAACTGTTATGACCTAGAAACTAAAACAGGACTACAAATGACCTTTCAAGATTTGATTTTTATGAACAGAGCTGAGCCAGCAGTGCCAAGTGTTGTGGAGGTAAATCCCCTCTGTGGACAGAGGCGATCCCTACTAGCCCAGACCGGGTCTAGCAACAATCAAACAATGCTCTCATGCAAGTTCCTAATTGCAAATTAAAGGTGAATGATGAGAACCTACTTGGATTCCAACGCTAATATTCGCAGAAGAGACGTCGCTCTCGTTCCTTTGCTTCGGCGGGTCACGATCCCCACGATCTCCGTGATTGGACACCTGCACATGCAAAGAACAACACAAATACCAGCATAAAATCCAATAGATGCAATTATATATCAGTCAGAAAATATATAACTCAACATCAATCATTACAAAGGACAATGAGAGTGGAACCATAATGATAGTCATCTATTAAACAACAAAGAATAATACAACCATAGTTCTGACATCAAATCCTCCTTTGACTGGGTGATCAGCTACACAAGTCTTGCAAAGCTTGTTGGGATGGGGAACAAGCCTCTCTCTCCTTGGTGACAAGAATCTCCTCACTTAGATTTGGCCTTATGTATGCAAAGAAGGCTCTTGCAACTTCAATCTCTTGAACTCCTGGAATTCTCACTATCACTAGCACTATGCTGGAACTGGAACTAGCTTGCTCAAGGCATAGAGACAAGATTTTATAGATAGAGAGGAAAGAGATAGGATCAACCACATTATTCATGGGATTGGCTTATCACTTAGAAACTTCCATGAAAGGTGGCAAACCACTTCCCTTCTATGGAGATTCCAAGCCAAACCATCCTAGCTCAACATAGAATCAGTTGGTGAATGGGTTAAGGAGAACCTTCGAAAGCTTGTTGGTTAAAAACTTTACTCAATTCGGTCGGCGCGAGTGCGACTGTGAGACATAGCGCCAATAGCGCGCCCTCTTTAGAGGATTTCCCCCATTGGCGCGGGCAGTACACTGTGGACCCGCGCTAATGCAAAAAGAGCTGTTTTCATGGGTATTCTGTAGGAGATGTCTTTAGGACATATGAAGCTCATACTTAGAGGAATATGATGCAAGTGGTTTCAGGTCATGTCACTTCTCACAGGTCCCGAAATGAGTCCTCCAGTGTGCAGGAGAGGGGTAACAGGGACAGTGACAAACAGTGACAAATTACTGTGTAATAGATGCCCCCTAAAGCATGAGGCCCAAGGGAGAGAAAGGGGTGAAATGCTTTACACGACCATGCGTAACTGAAAACACTGCCGCTGGAGAACCTGCGTAAAGAAGTACAACTGATATCTCAAGTACATGATATATGTGGTATGGGCACAGCCATCCATAACAGATCACATAATAATCTAGATCCAAGGTATGGACACAGCCATCTAGTGAGGATCAATAAATAGACTCAGGCATGGTCACAGCCATCCAGTGAATGAGTCATGTAATGATCATAATAAGCCACAAATCACAGCCTGGATTCCAATAGACAAAATCCAGGGTATTGCACTCCATCTCGACCCGAACAGAGTACAAGTCCAAGCATGTGAATACATTGGTTGAAGTCGAACATGCATGAACATCATCTGATTACCAGTCAATAGTGAAAACTGTTAACAGACGCGAGAGGTACCACCAATAATGACAATGGCCCTCAAGGTACTACAGGTACAATCTACGGCGTGCGAATGAGTGAGCTGGTATCGAACACCCGTAGAATCATTCGATCGAAGGCCAATGATGAAAACCTCTCGTTGAACATGAAGAACCTACCATTGAGGCATGTGGGCTCCAAGGCACCAGAAGGGAGTCTCTAGATCAGCTTCCTGGATAATGAGCTGAAGTCGACAGGAAGTGACCTTAACCAAAGGTGGGCCATAGTGTTTCCCACACCAATGACACGAGACAGAGGAAGAATGTTGTGGTGAATCAAAATTATGTGAGGTATCAGAGGGAGGTTGTTATTCCGTAGAGGTCAACTTCTCTCGAAAATATCGGCGGCACGACAGTGGACTTGGTAGTATTTGACATTAAATGATCAAGGGTCATGGTGACAAGGCAATGAGCAGATGAGAGGTCAAACAGGATAACCCAAACCCATAGAGGCAAGTCTAAAAACAAGATGAGATGTCCCCACCCAGACACAAATGCAGACAAGTGCCATGTTTAAGAGCGACATACTGCTGACACGACAATAATTGTGGTTCCATTTTCCCCACCATTGCTGGCGAGTACCCCAGTTATTTTTATCAACAAGCTTGACAGGGATAGCATATGCTTGTGAGCATCATTTCGACAGAATCCGATGTCATTAGGTTTTAACGATTTTGACAAAGGAATAACTCGGTGTCTTTTCATGTTTACAGAGTCTGAAAAGACAGTAGAAAAGTGAACTCCAGGGGAGTCCTTTTTCGTAAAGTTGTGTCTCTCGGGCCCGAAAAAGTATAAAACGACGCTCGAAAGAACCGCCCGACCATTACGATCAAGGAGTACTTTTCATGAGTAGTGATTTCACCTGAAAAAGTAAAAAAGTGATCGAAACCACGTCGCTTCGTAACCGTTAATGAACCTGAAACGACAAGGGTTCGACGATCTTTTCGCATTTATACGGTCGGAAAAGAGCTTAAAAGTGACCGCCTCTTATTCCATTTAATGAGTTAAAAGGGAAAACTCGGCAATATTTTCATCTTTAAATGGTCGGAAAAGAGCTGAAAGCAGACCTCCATTTTTATTTTCTTTAACGAGTCAAAAAGGGAAAAATACTCGGCACTCTTTTCATTTTTTACGAGTTAGAAAAGAGCTTAAAAGGAGACTCGTCCTGGAGGAACGAGTGGTATGAAGGGTAGCAACTGGTTCCGGAAATGGTGGAATTGCTCAAAACATATAATGGTCAAGAGGCTGGCGAATAAAACCACTCATCGCTGCGGTTCCTCAGGGAAGGATAAACAACCAAGTGAAAGCATATGATCAGCCAAAGAGATGGTGGCAATGGAATGAAACAACCAAGGCTCATCTAGCAGAATTCAGCAGATAAAAATGGCAATCACGAGTTGTAAATCGGGTATGGGTTCATTTTTACACAAGCTTGAACCATGTAGAAATTTGCTTGGATTCGGTTTCATGTTTACATAAGCTTGAAACGAAAAACTATGCTTGTTATGAGTTCGCATGCCCCCAGGAATAATGACGCAAACCGAGGTACATGCCCCCCAAGATTCATTGCATTCAACAAAGTGGATGGAATGGAGGTTCACTCTCGAGATCTATGAAAGACTCGACTTATATTTTACGAGATCTTAATCAAAGACTCGATTTGGAAAAGGAGGAGTTGTTTCATTTTTTAATGAGGTTGACACAGTAAAAGAACTATCCTCATAACCCTTGTTTCATTTTTTTAACGAGCTTGACACAAGATCAGGAACTATGCTCGACCACCTTGTTTCGTTTTTTAACGAGGTCGCCACAAGATCAAAACTATCCTCGGGACACATTGTTTCATTTTTTAACGAGGTCACTACAAGATCAAAACTATCCTCAGGACACAAGCTTGAACCAGGAAGGACTCTGCTTGTTGGAAATGTGAATGCCCCCAGTGCAATGGCGCAGGATGAGGTGCATGCCCCCCAAGCGTCATTGCATTCAACAAAGTGGATGGAATGAAGCTTTATGAGATCTTAATTGAAAGACGCGATTGGAAAGGGGAAATTGTTTCATTTTTTAACGAGCTTGACACAAGATCAAGATCCATGCTCGGGACTCTTTGTTTCTTCTTTAACGAGCTTGACACAAGACAAGGAACTGTGCTCCGATGGAACTTCACCATAATGAAGAGGAAGTTGAGGCTCCCAAGAGTGTCACTCCTGATGGAAGGCCAACATCTTGGAAGTCAGGGCCCAATGCCTCCAGGACACTATGCACGACGGCGGCATCACTGGATCCAGGCACGGGATAGGTGGCCACGTAGTTGATCTGTGATGGGGCAGATGCAACTGGTGGATGAAAACCAAGAGGGGATGACAACTGCGCAGGAGGCACCCGGGGACGGACGAACGATAATTGATCTATCGTCACTATTCTTCCATCGTGTGGAAAGCAAACCACCCGGAAAAGTGAAGAGACCAGGGCCCCCATGGCATAAACATAGTCACGGCCAAGGAGAATACTGAAGTCTAAAGCACCTTGGGTAACCGATACATCTACATAGACGGTCTTGCCTCCCAAAGTAACAGGGAACTGTGGAAGGATCCCTAATGGTTGACTAGTTCCTCTGTCAAAAGCCGTTAGATTCGGTGCGACTGGCACAAGCTGTGGGGGAACCCAAGGCTTGCCAAGTAGTGGCAGGCATAAGACTAACCGATGCTCCCTCATCCAACACAGTGCCAGGTATCGCTTTATTATAGGCGTGTACCGTGACCCAGAAAGGCACATGGGATGGGAGGCGGGAGGTAGTCAAACGAATCCATGTTATAGACATTTTTGTGCCTTACAGCATTGAGCATGAAATGTCCATAATCTAAGGGATCCAAAGTCCCTAAACATGTTGTTCCTACCCCTAGAGGAACAAGGCTAACAAACCACAGCAATTCACAGAAGTTCTCCACCTGAAACTGCTCAAAAACAAGTCAATTCAGGATCATGTCAACTGCTCCACTGGCTATCTGCGTTGAATGTCAATGGCTCCACTGGCTACCTGCGCTAAATGTCAAAGCCAACACTGGCTACCTGCGCTGAGCAGGAGAGGACATGTGGCAGGCTCATTCCTCAAGGTGTCAGAACCCAGGAAGCTTCCAAAATGACACTTGCCTCAGGGAATTCGACTGGTGATGAGTAAGAGGTTCCAAATCTCCAAGTGGAAGCAAGAACCTCCAAGTGGAATCAAGAACTGACAGACGGAGAGGACACTAGTCAGATCTCAAGCTGACTCATCCTCTCTCCAAACATCTATATATGGATCTCTCCTCCATGAGATCTAGAGGCTGGAATTTTGTTATTGCAAAGAATTGTTGTTGGTTTGAGACTGGAATCATTGGGTGCTTAATGCTTTGAAGGGAGGTGAAGATAGGAATTCCATTCTGCTAGGAAGGAGATGTTGGATTGGAGCCCTCTGGGTTGTATCTCTTCCTGAACCTTGTTATTCATCAATAAAGCTATCTTGGTTTTCTCCTATATACTGATGTATATTTGATGTATGATTGCATTAGTGTATTTGATTTATTTCTAATCCTGAATCAGTTATGAATGTGAATATCTGTCTTTGTGTTGTGTTCTTCTCTTGTCACAAGTAGTTGTTCTCTTGTCGCAAGTAGCTATTCTCTTGTGATCTTGCAGGAACCTGTTGAAGTTGGGCGAGCAAGAAGGCAAGTAGCTGTGAACACCCAAAGAGGAGAGAGACCGGATCGAAGGACAAACGGAAGACACCGGTTAGTTCATCTATCTCTCTTCATTCTAAATTCATAAAGGAAGAATACTAGAATAGCTGTCTCTGTTTGTTGCTAAGGCACTGTCACACCTTAGGTGGATAGGATCGTCCTGCATAGGCATTTTTCCCCACAACAAATTGGTGACTCCACTGGGGAGATTTGTTTTAATCATTTTATTTGTGTTTCTATCATTTTTTGTTTCATAGACTCGACAGCAACAATCGAACTGCTTCTGCCATTCTCAGTGGCAAAGTAGACAGTTGCTGCCTTGATCCAATCACTGGATTTGTCTATGATCTGAACAATGGATTCATAAATGATTTGATGATCCTTTGTGATAGATCTTAGTACCCCCTCAAAGCATCAATTTGATTGTACCTTGCTTGTGTTTCTGATTTGGCCTGAAACCGTTGATTATTGAGCAATCTGTGACCCAGAACCCAGTGAGAAACGAGAGTTTCTCCTTCAGCGCAACTGCTGTGAAGGCATTCTGCATTTCAACGCAGGTCCCGTGAAGGCTACCTGCACTGAATGTCAAAACCACAGTGGTGAGGTTGCGCTGAACCAGTTTGGCCTTGTGCAGCTGGGGTTCTCTGCTCTCTGTTGCCCTGTTTTGATCTCTGATTTTTGCAGCCTGTAACCAGCATAGGTACCAGTCTGATAACCCCTTTTCTCTGCTTAAATTCTGCCTCCTTTTGTACAAAAAGACTGTGAGTGTTTTTATGTGTTTGTGGCATCATTTACAGTTTTCCTTTGCATGAGTGAAATAATCATCCTGTAGCCCTTGATTCAGATCTGTTGATTGTGATCTTAGGAGAGATTTCATTGGCTGTTTACAGTTGATTAGACATTTACTTTTTCTTATTGGTTTGAGTTTGTCTCTTTTAAGTGTCGAAACAAGTGTTCATTTCGAAAGTCGCAAAGTGTTGTAATCTCTTCTACCCTTATTGATTTCGAAAAAGTAAACTTGTTTGTACTTGTCATTTAAAAGAAAATTCAAAGTTGTACAAAAATCTTTCTTTGTAGGCATCAATACTAAGAAAGCGGAAAACAAACACCTGCATTGTGCATTTGCATTTTTATAAGTTTGCATGCTTGATTTAGGAAAAGTGCATTAGAGTGTGCTGATTGCTCTTTGAGAAAAGATGGTGTCTTTCTTTTCCCTTAGTAGCTAGGATTTTCAAAGTTGAAAAGATAATAAAGCTTGCTTATCATCTTAGACTGCATTTAGGAATTGTACCATACATCTCGTGGTGATCCAGAAAGGCAAACTTCTAAAAATATCAACTTAAAATAAACTGAATGAACTTAACAACGCTTTGCAACATAACGCACAACATAGAGGTCTAGGCTAGAGACGTGTTCCGACATCGTTAAGCCTAGTGACTGTCGATCTCGTGGAAGGTGGGTGATTCCTCCTGAGGGACGATAGCGCTAGTACGGATTGTGCTCCCACGTACCGTCGCGTATATATTGGGAGACCCCTATAGGCATATATCTTTTATCCTTAGGAAGCCGTGTCGGCCGCCCTACTGATCGCAATGCACTGAACACAGCATTCAGGAAGATCGACCGCCCGTACCCTAAAAAGTATTCTGCGGTTTTGCGAAAAGTTTGGCACACCCTCTGCCTAGAACTCCAGAACAGTTTCTTTTGGCCTTTTGCAGACTCTATAACAGAAAAGGTTCATCCGAGCATTTGTCACTTCGGGCTCGTTAAAACATCGAAGGAGACTAGAGTCATCTTTAGCTTTTTCTCGACTCTTTAAAAGTGAAAAAGCAAGTTGTGTCTAAAGCGTCGTTAACAATTTATTTTAAACGGAACAATCACCCTTTATTCCCGCATTGATCTTTAGGTTGAAAAGATGGAGCCCACCAACCAAGGAATTCCCCTTGGTGGAAATCCTAGTCCCTTCTCCTCTTGGGGAGATGTTGGTGCGCCCCACATGGCCACATTGTCGCTTCCAGGGCTGACAATTGGCCTACCAGTTTGGCTCTTTTCAACCAATGTCGTTTAGAACACCACCATTCCTGAACAGTCGAGTCAACAGTTAGACCAGACCAGAGTTTCCCACCAGCCTTCTACTTCATCTTCCTCTCCTCCTTCCTCTCCGCTTGACGGAACTGGTAAAACAAAAAACCGAGTTCCTAAGGAGAAGAAGGAGAAGAAGAAGAAAGAGAAGAAGAAGAAAGAGAAGAAGAAGAAGGAGCCAAAGGCGACTGGGGGCAAACAAGTGTCGTCTGACAAAAATCCACACACAGCACTGGCAAGGCCTAAATCACCATCCGTCATATGCAAGGGAGACCACTTCCACAGAGATTGTCCCTGCATCCCTCGGATACTAAGGGACTAGTTTCCCCGTTTGCACAATTCGGTAGCGTCGACCTCTGATAGTCATGTTGACTGCTCACCGTCAACTAGTGGAAGTGAAGCCACAGGACAAAGAGGGAAAGCTAGATTTCCCTGCAAACTGTGTGAAGATGATCATGCCATCCACCGTTGTCCCTTCTTAGACAAGGCAAAAAGAGTTCTGGAAGATCGCCCGATTTTACGAGCGCAACTTCCTCCTGGATATCAAAAACTCCTGCCAAGTCCTTCGCTAGTTGAGAATCCGGCTGGCCCGCTCAGATGGTCAGCCGAAGCACCTGTCATTGAAGATGAACCGTCTGAATCCATACCTGACGAAAGTCTAAAGGTTGAAACGGCAGTTGACCCAGTTTTTCCTTCAGAGGCTCTATCTTCGAATGATACCATCTCAGAGGAGAATGAAGACGACACCGTCCAAGTTCTCTTCATCAGCACTGAATCTGATGAACAACGGGGCAATGCCACCATTCCTTTATCGCAGGAAGGAAGTTCGTCAGAGCGATGTCCGGCCGTATACTCTGTCCCACCACCAAGCAACCTAGTTGTCTCGTTCGATTGGAACCAACTAGGCAGACCCCGCTTGCCAGCTAGCATACCATTCAGAATTATCGTCCAAATATACAGAATGGTAATGGCTCGCACAGTTATTGATGGAGGGGCATCTGTGAGTATCCTTTCCTCTATTGCTTGGAAAGCGCTTGGTTCGCCAGCGCTTTTGCCTGAAATGAGAAATCTATCAGGCTTTGATAAAGGAACCAGTCGACCTTTAGGGATCCTCCCCAATGTGCCCATAACATTGAAAGGGAAGACCGTTCAAATGAACGTGATGGTTGTTCAAGGACCCTTGGATTACAACCTACTCCTTGGACGAGACTATATATATTGCATGGGAGCCATCGTCTCATCATTCTTTAGAGTAATGTGTTTTCCGCATGAAGGAAGAATGGTCAAGCTCGTGGACCAACTTTCATTCCCCGGATCACGCATCGCAAATAGTCATGAACCATCCCTAAATGGTATATTCACGCAAGAAGTGTCTCAACCCACGGTCCGTCCTCCTGATGAGCGCGAGTAATCCAGGAGGATATGACTGGAACCCAGGGGGCATGCGTCCTGGTCTGCTTCGGCAGAGAACTTTGGGTATACGGTAGGTTTCCGCGGGAGAATATGACTAGTCCGTACCTCGTCCGTCTAGGAAGAGGGGTTGTTCTAGAATAAGATTCTTTTGTCAAAGTTATGTGAGTTGGCGGGCATCATCGCTCACCTTTGTCTATTTCAGTAGACATTTCCGAGGAAGTGTTTTGTTTGAAAGGTTAACGAGACAATATTTGGGTAACCTGAAAGAGGTAAGCCTCTCTCGTTAAAACAAATGTTTTGACGCAAAAGAAGTAGAGGTAACTTTGAAATCGTACTTTATGCCTGGGGGCATGCAAACCTTTTGGAGTGCAAGCAAGGGGCGGCTATTTATTTTTTAAATTTTTATGTCCTTCCCTTTAAACCTGTAGGTCTAACCCTTTAAACTCATAGGATTAGTCATTTCCGAACTTGCATAACGAAAGGATCCAGAGAAAAGCTTAGTGAGATGAAGCTCCTTAAAAAATAGAATCTTGATGAGACACTCTTATCATATGACTGGTATAAACGAGCAGTTTTAGCACACAGTTCATGCTCGTTAAAAAATAAACGCAAGATCCGAGCAGTTTTGGCGCATAGTTCATGCTCGTTAAAAAATAAACATAAGTTTGAGCAGTGTTTTTCTGCGTTCAAGCTCATTAAAAAATGAACCTATCCTGGTAAATAACCACTATGAATGTAACCTTATCAGCCATTAAAGCCTTGGTCGTGTTTGCACCGTCACCTCCACTTTTCATTTGGCCGATCATTCACCTCCATATGATTGTTTACCCATTTTGAGGAACAGCTGTGAAGAGTGATTTCACCTAGCCATCCTTGTGACACTGCCGTGATTGGAAAATTCCAACCTGTACCTGGAATCAGCTGCTAACCCTGTTTATCACTCGTTCCTCAAAAGACGAGTCTTCTTTAAGCTCCTTTCAATTGACTCGTAAAATATGAAAAGATTGCCGAGTTTTGGCCTTCCAGCTCGTTAAAGCGACAGGAAGTGCTATCCCTCCTCTAGATTTTAATCTTTTTGGACCTGAGGGATTATTGCACAAAAAGATCGAGCGCTTGTTTTGTTCAGCTCGTTAAAACTATCGAAAACTCATCCCTTCTGTATTGTTTTATACTTTTTCGGACTAAAGGGGTTAGATGACGAAAAAGGAATTGTGGAGTTAACTTTATGTACCTTTTCAGACTCTCTAAAAATGAAAAGGGACCGAGTTGTCTTTGTCGTTAGACTCGTTAAAATCATTAAATAGCGACAAACTTGTCTTTAGATGAGAACGAGTTTCACTGTCGCTAGGCTCGTTAAAACATAGCGATGGGCTTGCCCGAAGGGTAGGTTATAGAACAAGCATATGTTATCCTCCTCAAGCTTGACAAAAATAAAGAGGTACTGGTCAGCAATGACTGGGGAAAAATTGGGAGAAACTAAAGAAAACTTTGATGGTAGCAAGTCGCTCTTGAACATGACACTTTTCCTCCGTACCACAATCGGGTTGGGTTGTTTCATTCACTGGTCACATCACCATGGTCTCGCCATACCATCCATATTTGGGGTAATGCTACCGATCCATCGCATCAGTGTCGCCATATGTTCAAGAGAAGTCGTTCAGAAAGAGTCAACCAGGCCCCATCCACTGCCATACATTATCCTTCATCCATTCATGACCGCCACCCTGAATCATATGTCACAGATCGTTTTCACCTCCATCAAAATCATTAGCTCCGTTATGTGTCACTGATGTGGGATTCATTAAGGCCCTCCTTTGACGGATCGCTTCTTGTCGACATCATCTCATTATCCAAGAAGTTGATCTAGGAACAACCCCTTCAGTACTTTGAAGCTTGCATGCCTCAATGGCAAGTTTCTCACTTCCGGCGACAGGTATACATAATTGACCTTCGACCAGAAGATTTTGCGTGGTGTTCGATGCCAAGTCCTTTATTCACACCACGTGAATTGTACTGCAGTACCTTGAGGGTCATTATCATTATCGGTGATTCCTCTCGTGCTTGTTAACGATTTACCTCATTGACCGGTAATCAAGCGATGTCTTTCCATGTTCGACTTCAGAACAATTCTCACATGGATCGACTTGTACTTAGAGTGAAGATCGAACGAGTTTGAAGACCCCGGATCTAATTTCATCCATCCGGGTTGCGATATATATTCAGGAAAGATAAAGACATTTGACATGTACATCATTGCAGTAGATGATCATCCTACTCAAAGGATGATAATTTCATCAAAATTATCAGTCTACCATCAGACGATTGTCTGTTCTATGTACAGAAAATGAATTTATAAAGCTGAGCATGGGAATGCCCGCCTCAGCTAGATCATGAAAGCAGTATGAAAAATAATGTATTGTATTGTATCTTATTACAGGTCTCCTCCCAGCAATTGGATGAACTTCGGACCCTCCTGGATAAAGAATTTCACCCGATAAACGGCCTCATACTTTAGGGGGCAACTGTTATAGACATTTTTGTGCCTTATAGCATTGAGCATGAAATGTCCATAATCTAAGGGATCCAAAGTCCCTAAACATGTTGTTCCTACCCCTAGAGGAACAAGGCTAACAAACCACAGCAATTCACAGAAGTTCTCCACCTGAAACTGCTCAAAAACAAGTCAATTCAGGATCATGTCAACTGCTCCACTGGCTATCTGCGCTGAATGTCAATGGCTCCACTGGCTACCTGCGCTGAATGTCAAAGCCAACACTGGCTACCTGCGCTGAGCGGGAGAGGACATGTGGCAGGCTCATTCCTCAAGGTGTCAGAACCCAGGAAGCTTCCAAAATGACACTTGCCTCAGGGAATTCGACTGGTGATGAGTAAGAGGTTCCAAATCTCCAAGTGGAAGCAAGAACCTCCAAGTGGAATCAAGAACTGACAGAGGGAGAGGACACTAGTCAGATCTCAAGCTGACTCATCCTCTCTCCAAACATCTATATATGGATCTCTCCTCCATGAGATCTAGAGGCTGGAATTTTGTTATTGCAAAGAATTGCTGTTGGTTTGAGACTGGAATCATTGGGTGCTTAATGCTTTGAAGGGAGGTGAATATAGGAATTCCATTCTGCTGGGAAGGAGATGCTGGATTGGAGCCCTCTGGGTTGTATCTCTTCCTGAGCCTTGTTATTCATCAATAAAGCTATCTTGGTTTTCTCCTATATACTGATGTATCTTTGATGTATGATTGCATTAGTGTATTTGATTTATTTCTAATCCTGAATCAGTTATGAATGTGAATATCTATCTTTGTGTTGTGTTCTTCTCTTGTTGCAAGTAGCTGTTCTCTTGTCGCAAGTAGCTGTTCTCTTGTGATCTTGCAGGAACCTGTTGAAGCTGGGCAAGCAAGAAGGCAAGTAGCTACGAAAACCCAAAGAGGAGAGAGACCGGATCGAAGGACAAATGGAAGACACCGGTTAGTTCATCTATCTCTCTTCATTCTAAATTCATAAAGGAAGAATACCAGAATAGCTGTCTTTGTTTGTTGCTAAGGCACTGTCACACCTTAGGTGGATAGGATCGTCCTGCATAGGCATTTTTCCCCACAACACTCCAGTCGAAGGAAACGACTGAACTACTTGGTGGGGGAATCATATGATTGCCCCCCTGCTCTAAAGGAACTGAAGTAGGACTCTCGAGAGTAGCTGGGATAGGAGAGTAATTTCCGGACTCAGGAGAGTCTGAGGAGACAAGAAGAACATGGGAGTGATGCTCTTCCGAAACAGAGTGATCGACGGATGGTGAACTCGAGTCGACACTCTTTCCAACCAATGGTTGGTCTGGAACAGGCTGAGCATAGCCAGGTTCGGGAAGAGGAGGCTGGACAAGAGAAGAATATGAATCAATCTCTTTGTCAGTAGGGGAATGATCCGCGGCTACAGAGAGACGTTGATAACCAACGGGAAGTTGGGGTGAAGGAGCTGTAAGACTTGCCAAAACAACGGAGGCATTATCCATGAGTGGAAAAAGGTGAAGGGGATGATTTCCTTCACAAAGTCTACAGGGGATTCGAATCATCCCTTTTCCCTTACCATTCCCGACTGATAAGGTAGCATCGCCATGAGCTTTAGAGGATGATGAGGGGCGGGCTGGATCGTGAGACCATAATTCTAGTACCTTGGAATGCCAGGACAATCGCGAAGAAGATGGTCCTCCTTGCATAATCGACAAGGAAACTTGACCTTCCGTGGAGGAGCAGAAGGGCCCGACTTCAAGGGTACTCGAGGGGGTAGCTGCACTTGTAACCTCTCCCTTAGGAGCCTTCTTCTTCTCCGTCTTCTTCTTCTTCTTCTTAGCCACCTGGTTACTTGAATCTAGACTTGCACCAGGTGAAGTAGAAGTTTAGGACGTAGAAGTGGGCGTAGAAGGGGAGAGATCCACCTTAGAATCAACATGATGTTGTTTAGGTGGAGGGACGAATTGACTAGACAGTGAGACGGCAGGGACTAAAGAGGTTGAGAACAACCAAACCGGCAACCCAACAGTTAACCCTGGGAGGGACAATGTTGCCATATAAGGAGCACAAACATTTCCAAAAGGAGCGAAATGACCAGGGTTCCCGTCAGAGGGGATCCTTGGGTTGGTGAACCCCGGAAAAGTTGCCATCGAGAACGAAAAGAAGCCTACTCAAGCTAACGCAAACAAGATCTAACCAGGTAATTTTAATCACGGCCAAATAAATTTTAAGACGCAAGGACACAACTTGACCTTTTCATATTTTAAGAGTCGCGAAAAGGACAAAAAGGTGACTCTAGTTGCCTTCGAATGTTTTGTGAGCCCGAAGTGACAAGTGCTCAAGTGAGCCTTTTCTTTTAAGGAGTCCGAAAAGGATCAAAAGTGACTACTCTGGAGAAACTAGGCAAAGGGTTTACGAGACAACCCGTAAAACTACATATACACCTTGGCAATCATATGAAAACCAAGGACTTTCCGTACGGCAGTCAATCTTCCCGAATGCTGTGTTCGGTGCGTTACGGCTTGTAATGCGGTAGACATGGCTTCCTGTGGATAAAGGATGATAACCTAGTGGGGTCTCCCCATATACTCGACGGTATGTGGGAGCTCAAGTCCGTGCTAGACCACTTGTTGCGTCACGGAAGGAGGAATCACCCAACCTTAAGTGAAACAAAAGTGACTAGGTTTAACGACGTCAGAGCATGTCTCTAGCCTAGACCTCTAAACAGTGAGCGTTATGTTCCAATGCGTTTTTAAGTTCATTCAGTTCATTTTATGGTTGATATTTGATTAGGTTTCGATTTCCAGGTCCTACCGTATGTAATCTCTCACAATTCCCTAAATGCAAGCTATATGCCAAAGAATATCATTTCGTTCGATGAATACTAACTACGAGAGAGTTGGGAATTTTCACACAAACAAAAATGACCATAAAACAATCAACAATAACTCTAATGCAGTTAATGGCAATTAACAAAACTTTTCTCTAAAGTTACTAATCGCTAATAACAACGAAAAGCTTTATTTTCCATTAACTAATGCAAAGAAAAAGAGATTGTTTGTTTCTTTTTTATGGCAAAATGCACTAAACAAATTTTGAGAGATAATAACACCGAGTAAAAGAAACAAACTTCACTCAACGAGAACGCAATCAAGTTCCCATAACACCAAGGCAGCCCTTCAAACCAAAAAGAAAACACAAAGACCTCAATGGGCCATGTAATCTAAGCCCAAAACGAACCCAAGTGAAATTCAAGCGAAAAGAAGAGAATCACTCGAATAACGCAATGAAAAGTTTAACAATCACTGAAAAAGTGCAAGAGAGTAACCAAAACGTTGACTGGACAAACAGAAGACCAAAACTCCTAAGGAAGGCTTGACGCACAAAGCCACTAGATTCCCTAGGGCTAAAATGTGAAATTGGTGGAAAATGGAAAACACCCAAAGTATGCAAATGTAATCTATGCACACTTTTCATTCATATCCTGAAAATGAGAATTCTAATTATGCAAGTGTGATCTATGCAAGAGAATTCTCAAACACACGATGATTCTAATGTAATCTAAGAACCAATCAAGTGCAAATCAAGAAAAACGGGTGTGAGTTCCAAAGATCATAAACTAAAAACACTCAAAGGCGATTAACACTCACACAAAAACAAAAGCAAAAAGATGCAAAATTGTGAAAAGACTGAGACAAACCTCCAAGTAATGATAAGAGGAAATCAAATTAATAATTTGCCAAAAAAACTCAAAACCAGTCAAACAAGACTTTGACACACTCAAGTGATTGAAAAAGGTGTAGCTAGACACAAAACCCAAGCTTGGAAGGCTGCAAACAAGAAAACTGGAAAAGTTCACAGGTCTAACGCGACTGTTAGGTGGAAAACTAGCGCCAATTGAGGATTGGCGCGGGCTATACACTGGCAACTGGCGCCAATTGGCGCGACTGTCATGCAAAAAAGAGTGCCAATCAAGTTTGCTAGCTTAAAAATAAAAACAAGCAGTCCAAGGCTTGGTCGACAGTATCCAGACAGACCAGACAGCAAGAGACAACAGAGCATCCAACCCAGAAAGCTATCTAAGCAATCAAATCAAGAGAAACCAAAGAGACAAGACAAACTCCAAGTTGTTTAGTCCGCAAACCAAACTGGAGATTGATTGAAGTGGCTTTGATCTACTTCGCTAATGCAAAGCAATAGCATTTCGAAGGCTATCTGGTCGTACTTTAGGCTCCGTCTAAAGTTTACAAATCGAACAACAAGCTAACTCCCCAGTGGAGTTGCCAAATTGTTGTGGAGGTAAATCCTCTGTGCGGACAGAGACGATCCCTACTAGCCCAGACCGGGTCTAGCAACAATCACACAATGCTATCACACAAGTTCCTAATTGCAAATAAAAAGTGGATGGTGAGAACCTACTTGGATTCCAACGCTAATGTTCGTAGAAGAGACGACGCTCTTGTTCCTTTGCCTCGGCCGGTCATGATCCCCATGATCTCCGTGATTGGACACCTGCACATGCAAAGAACAACGAATACAAGCATAAAATATAGTAGATGCAATTATATATTAGTCAAAAAAGATATAACTCAACATCAATCATAGAACAATGAGAGTGGAACCATAATGATAGTCATCTATTATTGATAAATAACAAAGAAGAATGCAACCATCGTTCTGACGTCAAATCCTTCTTTGGTTGGGTCGTCAGCTACACAAGTCTTGCAAAGCTTGTTGGGATAGGAAACAAGCCTCTCTCTCTTTGGATGACAAGAATCTCCTTACTTAGATTTGGCCTTATGGGTGCAAAGAAGGCTCTTGCAGCTTCAAACTCTTGAACTTCTGGAATTCTCTATCACTATACTAGAACTGGAACTACTAGCTTGCTCAAGGCATAGAGGCAAGATTTTATAGATAGAGAGGAAAGAGATAGGATCAACCACATTATTCATGGGATTAGCTTTATCACTCAGAAACTTCCATGAAAGGTGGCAAATCACTTCCCTTCTATGGAGATTCGAAGCCAAACCATCCTAGCTCAACATAGATTCAGTTGGTGAATGGGTTGAGGAGAACCTTCGGAAGCTTGTTGGTTAGAAACTTTACTCAATTCGGTTGGCGCGAGTGTGAATCTGAGACAGAGCGCCAATGGCGCGCCCTATTTAGAGGATTTCCCTCATTGGCACGGGCAGTACACTGTGGACTCGCGCTAATGCAAAAAGAGTTGTTTTCATGGGTATTCTGCAGGAGATGTCTTTAGGACATATGAAGCTCATACTTAGAGGAATATGATGCAAGTGGTTTCAGGTCATGTCACTTCTCACAGGTCCCAGAATGAGTCCTCCAGTGTGCGTGAGAGGGGTAATAGGGACGGTGACAAACGGTGACAAATTACTGTGTAACACCAAGCCCAAGGGGAATGAGTGACACGAACCTTTCCGTCAGATTTATGACATGCTCCTAACGAAATGCAATTGATAAAAAAAAGATGGGACACCTAAACATGAAATGCAAAAAAGAGTTTTGATCTCTGACGGAGGGATAACCAGACCGACTCTAACAGGAGGATTGTCATCCTCGTTGTCATCATCTGAAGAAGAAATATTTTCAGAAGTAGAAGGGATAGAGTGAGGTGGAACATCTGTCGAACTAGGCTTGTAGGCTGATATATTTTCAGAAAAATTTACATCTCTTCTAATGATAACATTTTTGGACTTAAGTGGAATAATTCTATATCCTTTGACATCTTCAAAATATCCAAAAAAGATACATTTTTCCCTCTTAGGTTCTAAAGCTTTATGTTTCTCATCTAGAATATGGGCCCATGCTTCACTTCCAAAAACATGAAAGTGACTTACATTTGGTCTAATTGAGCTCCATTCTTCTTCTGGAGTGATATTCTTTAAAACCTTACCAGGAGTGCAATTTACTATGTAATTTGCACAGTTAATTGCTTCTACCCAAAAATTAAGACTAAGTTGTTTAGGTTGAACCATACAATTAGCTATTTCCTTTAAGCTGTGATTCTTCCTTTCAGCTACACCATTTTGTTGTGGAGTATATGGAACAGTATGTTTCATTTGAATTCCATTCTTGGTGAAAAATTTGATGAATTTGTTGTTAGCATATTCTCCGCCATTATCAAATATTAGCTTAAGAATTTGATGTCTAGATTGTTTTTCAACAAAGACCTTAAAGGCTAAGATCATGTTAAATACTTCACTCTCGCGTTTTAACAAGTATACCCAAGTGCGTCTAGAGAAATCATGAATGAAAGTTAAGGATTACTTGTAGCAAGAGAATGAAACAACTATAAGTGGACCACATAAATCACTATGCACAAGCTGTAAAGGCCAAGAGGCACATTTTTAAAAATATCCCAATCATATTTTCCGAGAACACATCCAAAACAAACACCATCTCTGCAAGATACCATTGGAAGACCTGTCACCATATTTTCTTTACATAGATTTCGAAGGGACAGATAGTTTAAGTGACCAAATTGCTCATGGAAAAGTTTGCTCACTTCATCATTATGAGCAACAAATACTAAGGGAAGATTTGATGACCCAAATATGTTAAACTTTTACAAACTTGTAGAATCATCAGCAATTCTAGTAGCTAAAATCTATCTAGGATCTCATAGGTCCTTCATTACAACATCGTGAGGTGAAAATTCAACGATTTTACCTTCACTTGAATGAGTTCTCATATACAGATATAAGGTTGTAGGACAAGCTTGGAACACTTAATACATCATTAAATTGACCATTGTCTAGATGAATAGTTCCAGTCCCTACAACACTAAGAGATCTATCATCACCAACATATATATTTTTGGTGTTACGATCATTTAAAGAAGAAAACTTGGCTTTGTTTTTGGCCATGTGATAAGAAGCTCCAGAATCAATGAGCCACTCATGATAATGAGAAGAAGAAGATACATTTAGTGCATAACCATACTAAGATGCTTGACAACCACATGCAGAAAGTGCTATTCCTGAAGATGAAGTGGAAGTTGAATAATGCTCCAAATGGATGCTATGCTTCTTCATTGTTGCTTCCAAGGCTTCCATATTTTTAAAGCATTTGGATTCTAAGTGGCCATCTCAATTACAAAAGTGGCAATGTTTATCAGTCTTCTTCCCTTTGTTTTTATTTGCCTTATCATTTTGTTGAAATGATTTTTCATTTTGAGGCTAAAATTGTTTAGGACCTTTGTTTAGTTTAGGACCATTCCTTTTAGGATACTGCTTCTTAGGATTCTTTGAATTTGGTTGCTGTTGGGCGGCTAAGGCTTTCTTAGAAGAGTTTCCAAGATTAAGAAGACCAAGATATAAGAGCTTTTCTTGTTCTCTTCTTAAATAATCACGAAATAAATCAAAAGAGGGGGAATTGTAGTCTTGTCCTTGAGAAATAACGTCTTTTCTAGTCGAATGGAAGGTGGAAACAAACACAGAGTATGCTAGTCCCAACTAAGTAAGAATGGAATAGATAAGGCTACCATATTCTTTCTTAACCTTAACACCTTCCAAGAGAAGTCTAAGGGTCTTGAAATTGGACAAAAAATCTTCAATGGAAGAAAAATTATTGGGGTCCAATGTAAGCAACTCATTTTCGAGTTGATGGGCTCTAATTTCATTTTCAATTAAAAAAACTTTAGTGAGTTGTTTCATTGCTTCATTAGGAGTATCAAGTTCTGCGATATGGAATATAAGGTCTAGAGAAATAGACATCCATATCATCCCAGGTACTTAATCTTACCTATTTTCCCATTTGGCTGCCTTATCTTCATCTTGAGGTTTGGTTTCTTGGCCTGAGGCTATTCTGTAAATTCCTTTACTTCCACAATGTAGGACCACCATTGGAAGTAGTTGGTGTTGTCAAGAATAACTTGGCATGGACTTTCCATTTTAATAGAAACTAAAGATGTAGATGCTAAAACTAAGTGTTCAATTGGAAATATCTCGAAAAATTAGGCTGATTACAAAAGCGACACTGAAAATGGCTTCTAGATGAAGAAGTTATGGCTTTTTGAAGAAAAGTTGTTGAAGATGCCGACAAAGTGTGCGAATGTGCGGAAATGAATGATAATGTTATATTTAAAAAAAAAATCCGCACTCGCCAAACATAAATCTAATTAGCTCACTTTTAAAAAAAATTGTGTGACTCACTTTTATAAATAAGTGAAAGCACTTTTACAATGGTACATTATGAGCTACCCACTAAATTGTAACTTAAAGAAAAGATAAAGAGACTTTACAATTATAAGTGACTCACTTTTTATAATGGGTGAGAACACTTTTACATAAAGTAACTTTAAAACATAAGTTGCATGTGTTTTTGAAAAAATAACTCAACAAAAAGAAAAACTTCAACCCAAGACCTCTATTCTCATAAAGTAACTTTGGACCAAGTGAGCTAGTCTAAAAGGTTAGTAATTTTTGGAAAAGAGGAAGGGTTTTTTTTTTTTTAGTTACTGAAGCTTTGGGGTGTATGATTACTTGAGAAAGTTCCTTTTTTTTGCTGATAAAACAAAAACCATAAAATCCAACATGGACATTCAAAAAGAGAACTTATGGTTTGAAGTTAGCTTTACCTGGAAACTATAATTTTTCTTCAATGTTTCTGATTTTCCAAGATCACACTAAGGCGCGGTGGAAAAGAGAATACGCATGAGAAAAATCCTTCCTTTCTATTTCTGATTTGCCCAGATCACACAGAGTTGTGGGGCAAAGAGCATACGTAGAAATTAAAGGTATAGATCCGGTAATAAAAAACAAAGAGATAAATAAACCGAAATAAACAAAGAGAAAATAACTAAAAACTGCAAAGAAACACTATATACCTCCAGATCTCAAAAATAACATAACTAGGGCTACTAGAAACCTTTTCCCATGAAACGAAACGGGTTCCTTACTGGAGCAGATGCTCCTAACACAATATAGTAGTCCCCTCGGCTCGAAACCAGTCAGAAACAATAGATCTAGGAAACAACAGTCGGATGCAATTCTACCGGCTTCAGATTTGGATCACCAACGGATGCAGCCCCCAAATAGCTCTGATACTATGTAGGAATTTATAGGGTAAGTTCCTCAGATAGAACACCAATGGACATCGCTCAAAAATAGATCATACATCAATACACTAGTAATGTGGTTAAAACCCTCAAAGAGGGGAATATTCCATGGGCTAAGCCAATGCGGCCACTTCAAGCAATTTATTAATAAAATAATGAAAATTTACATAAGCTTCTCTCATGAATGGTTGCCCTAAAAATAACTCTCCATGCTCTTTAAAATAGAGATCATGGACCAATTGGGTGTTAAACAATGGATCAAGTGTCAATAATACCGAGGAGTGAATGAACCGTCAAATCACTACATATCGTGACCATCGGATTGTATGTTACAAAAGTACAAGTAAAGAAACATACTTTACCTAACTCTGCACTAGACCAAGTTATACTTAACTATTTCCTATGTGTCAGAATATCCTAACAGCCAGGGCCGAGCTAACCCAGCTCGTTTACCCTCTTTCTTTCGTTATCTTAAAGATGTGTGTTAACTTTGTTTATTTGGAGAAGCGTGGTTTAAATGTTAATTTCATTCTTGCTTAAGAATTCTTATTTATTTCATTAAATAGTCAAAGTTTTAACAGATCCTTTGGGTGAAAGTCAAATTGAATTACTTTACTTCCTGTAATTTCTTTTCCAGTTTTCTTTCGCTTGGATCATGCATATAAGATTATTCCTGCACCAGTGCATGTAGAATTGTGCATTCTAGTTTCCTAGTTCATTTACAGCAACTGTTTCATTATTTTTCCTTTATATGATTTAATCTATTTCTGCAAAGAAAGTATTCATGATCAGAAGGAAGCATTTCTAATATTAAAAGTTAAACTTCTAAAGATTAAAAATGACTTCATGAAATATAAAAGAGCATTGTTTCAATATCTTAATTCATGACTGCACCTCACGATTTAAGGAAAATAATTAAAAGTAATCTGAAATATTATAGTGAACTGTATCGAGTTAGATTTGATTGCATGCAAAACCCTTTGACTCAAGAAAGTCTGGTTTAACTTTTGCAGTTTTTTTTCATCTTAAAAGTTTATTTCTATTTGCAATATTTAATTGATTAAAGCAATCTTTTTCATGTGAAAGTTATTTCAAATTATCCTCTCATTTGCATTTCTTTTTTATAGATAACATGCCTTTTATTTTTCCCAAAAGTAAATTGGAATACTTGGTGTAGGAAGCTCTATTCTTTTACAAGAACCAGTGTCCTGTTATAGGAATGTAGTGCTCCAAGCCTTGAGGCTTAGAGCCCCTACATGAAGACATAAGTCTTCAGTATAAGTGTAAATTATACTTCTCACATAATTTTAAGTAGTACACCCAAGTGCGTCTGGAGAAATCATCAATGAAAGTTAAGAATTACTTGTAGCCAGAGAATGAAACAACTGTAAGTGGACCACATAAATCACTATGCACAAGCTGTAAAGGGGCTGAGGTGTGCCAAGAGGCACATTTTTTAAAAATATGCCGATGATATTTTCCAAGTACACATCCAGAAAAAACACCATCTCTGCAAGATACCATTGGAAGACCTATCACCATATTCTCTTTACATAGATTCTAAACGGACCGATAGTTTAAGTGACCAAATCACTCATGACAAAGTTTTCTCACTTCATCATTATGAGCAACAAATACCGAGGGAAGATTTGATGACCCAAAGTTGTTAAACTTTTACATAATTTGTAGAATCATCAACAATTCTAGTAGCTAAAATCTATCTAAGATCTCTTAGGTCCTTAATTACAACATCGTGAGGTGAAAATTCAATGATTTTGCCTTCACTCGAATGAGTTATCTGATATACAGAGAGAAGGTTGTAGGACAAGCTTGGAACACATAATACATCATTAAATTGACCTTTTTCTAGATGAATAGTTCCAGTCGCTACAACACTAAGAGATCTATCATCACCAACATATATATTTTTGGTGTTACAATCATTTAAAGAAGAAAACATGGCTTTGTTTTTGGCCATGTGATAAGAAGCTCTAGAATCAATGAGCCACTCATGATAATGAGAAGAAGAAGATACATTTAGTGCATAACCAGACTGAGATGCTTGACAACCACATGCAGAAAGTGTTATTCCTGAAGATGAAGTGGAAGTTGAAGAGTGCTCCAAATGGATGCTATGCTTCTTCATTGTTGCTTCCAAGGCTTCCATATTTTTAAAGCATTTGGATTTTAAGTGGCCATCTCAATTACAAAAGGGGACATGTTTATCAGTCTTCTTCCCTTTGTTTTTATTTGCCTTATCATTTTGTTGAACTGATTTTTCATCTTGAGGCTAAAATTGTTTAGGACCTTTGTTTAGTTTAGGGCCATTCCTTTTAGGATATTGCTTCTTAGGATTCTTTGAATTTGGTTGTTGTTGGGCGGCTAAGGCTTTCTTAGAAGAGTTTCCAGGATTAATAAGACCAAGATATAAGAACTTTTCTTGTTCTCTTCTTAAATAATAACAAAAGACATCAAAACAGAGGGACTTGTAGTCTTGCCCTTGAGAAATAAAGTCTTTTCTAGTTGAATGGAAGGTGGAAACAAACACAGAGTATGCTAGTCCCAACTTAGTAAGAATGCAATAGATAAGGCTACCATATTCTTTCTTAACTTTAACACCTTCCAAGAGAAGTCTAAGGGTCTTGAAATTAGACAAAAAAATTTCAATGGAAGAAAAATTAATGGAGTCCAATGTAAGCAACTCATTTTCGAGTTGATGGGCTCTAATTTCATTTTTAATTCAAAAAACTTTAGTGAGTTGTTTCATTGCTTCATTAGGAGTATCAAGTTTTGCGATACGGAATCCAAATTCTAGAGAAATAGACATCCCTATCAACCTAGGTACTTAATCTTGCCTATTTTCCAATTTGGCTACCTTATCTCCATCTTGAGGTTTGGTTTCCTGGACTGAGGCTATTCTATAAAGACCTTTACTTCTAAGTAATTCCACAATGTAAGACCACCAATGGAAGTAGTTGGTGTTGTCAAGAATAAATTGGCATGGAATTTCCATTTTAACAGAAACTGAAGCTACAGATGCTAAAACTAAGTGTTCCAATGGAAATATCTCGAAAAATTAGGCTGATTAAAAAAAAAACAGCTCTGAAAATGGCGTATGGATGAAGAAGTTATGGCTTTTTGAAGAAAAGTTGTTGAAGATGGAGACGAAGTGTGCAAATGTGTGGAAATGAATGATAATGTTATATTTAAAAGAAAAATCCCCCCTTTCCAAACATAAATCTAATTAGCTCACTTTTAAAAAACAAATGTGTGACTCACTTTTATAAATAAGTGAAAGTCACTTTTACAATGGTACTTTATGAGCTACCCACTAAATTGTAACTTAAATAAAAGATAAAGAGACTTTAGAATTATAAGTGACTCACTTTTTATAATGGGTGAGAACACTTTTACATAAAGTAACTTTAAAACATAAGTTTCATGTGCTTTTTGAAAAAGTAACTCAACTAAAAGAAAAACTTGAACCCAAGACCTCTATTCTCATAAAGTAACTTTGGACCAGTGATCTAGTTTAAAATGTTAGTAATTTTTGGAAAAGAGGAAGGGGTTGTTGTTTTTTTTTTTAGTTACTGAAGCTTTCAGGTTCATGCTTACTTGAGAAAGTTCTTTTTTTTGCCTATAAAACAAAAAACATAAAACCCAACATGGAAGTACAAGAAAAGAACTTATGGTTTGATGATAGCTCTACCTGGAAACTATAATTTTTCTTCAATGTTTCTGATTTTCTGAGATCACACTAAGGCGCGGTGGAAAAGAGCATATGCATTAGAAAAATCCTTCCTTTCTATTTTTGATTTGCCCATATCACACAGAGTCATGGGGCAAAGAGCATATGTAGAAATGAAAGGTATAGATCTGGTAATAAAAAACTAAGAGATAAATAAACAGAAATAAACAAAGAAAAAATAACTAAAAACTGCAAAGAAACACTATATACCTCCAGATCTTAAAAATGGCGTAGCTAGGGCTACTAGAAACCTTTTCCCATGAAACGAAATGGGTTCCTCACTAGAACAGATGCTCCTAACACAATAGAGTAGTCCTCTCAACCCGAAAGCAGTCAGAAACAGTAGAGCTAGGAAACAAAATTCAAATGCAGCTCTACCGGCTTCAGATTTGGATCACCAACGGATGTGGCCCTCAAGTAGCTCTGATACTATGTAGGAATTTATAGGGTAAGTTCCTCAGATAGAACACCAACTAACATTGCTCACAAACAGATCATACATCAATACACCCGTATTCTCGATGTGGTTAAAACCCTCAAAGAGGGAAATAGTCCACGGCCTAAGCCAACACGGCCACTTCAAGCAATTTATTAATAAAATAATGAAAATTTACATAAGCTTCTCTCATGAATAGTTACCCTACAAATAACTCTCCATGCTATTTAAAATAGAGATCATGGACCAATTCGGTGTTAAACGATGGATCAAGTGTCGGTAATACCGAGGAGAGAATGAACCGTCGAATCACTACATATTTGACCATCAGATTGTATGTTACAAAAATACAAGTAAAGAAACATACTTTACCTAACTCTTCACTAGACCAAGTTATATTTAACTATTTCCTATGTGTTGGAATATCCTAACAGCTAGGGCCAAGCTAACCCAGCTCGTTTACTCTCTTTCTTTCGTTATCTTAAAGATGTGTGTTAACATTGTTTATTTGGAGAAGCGTGGTTTAAATCTTAATTTCATTCTTGCTCAAGAATTGTTATTTATTTCGTTAAACAGTAAAAGTTTGAATGGATCCTTTGTGTGAAAGTCAAATTGAATTACTTTACTTCTTGTAATCTCTTTTCCGGTTTGCTTTCACTTGGATCATGCATATAAGATTATTCCTGCCCCAGTCCATGTAGAATTTTGCATTCTGGTTTGCTAGTTCATTTACAGCAAGTGTTTCATTCTTTTTCCTTTATATGGTTTAATCTATTTCTACAAAGAAAGCGTTCATGATCAGAAAGAATCATTTCTAATATTAAAAGTTAAACTTCTAAAGATTAAAGATGACTTCATGAAATAGAAAAGAGTGTTGTTTCAATATCTTAATTCATGACTGCACCTCATGATTTAAGGAAAATAATTAAAAGTAATCTGAAATATTATAGTGAACTATCCCAAGTTAGATTTGATT
The DNA here is from genome assembly GCA_031772625.1 of Pinus tabuliformis. NCBI lineage: Eukaryota > Viridiplantae > Streptophyta > Pinopsida > Pinales > Pinaceae > Pinus > Pinus tabuliformis. Next base: position 1,279,514,390 of record CM062807.1, on the reverse strand, counting down.
GCATGCAAAACCCTTTGACTCAAGAAATTCTGGTTTAACTTTTGAAGATTTTTTTCATCTTAAAAGTTTATTTCTATTTGCGATATTCAATTGATTAAAGCATTATTTTTCATGTGCAAGTTATTTCAAATCCTCCTCGCATTTGCAATTCTGTTTTATAGTTAACACGCCTTTTATTTTTCCCAAAAGTAAATTGGAATACTTGGTGTAGGAAGCTTTGTTCTGGTACAAGAACCAATGTCTTGTTATAGGAATGTAGTGCTCCAAGCCTTGAGGCTTAGAACCCCTACATGAAGACATAAGTCTTCAGTATAAGTGTAAAATATACCTCACATAATTTTTGTACCTGTACTAGTGCAACAAGAGTATAAGAATGACCGCTTAGTGTGAGAAGGAAAATCATTTAGGAGGTAGATATTTTCAAGGGCCCACTTGTTAAACTTCCACCACCCATACCGAGGATAAAAATAGAGTTCTACTTCAGCAGTTAAGATTGTTTACAATAGTGTGGAAGTTCCTTTATTTGATTTCTTCGTAAATTCATTCTTTTACATTCTAGCATTAAAATTACTTTGGTGTCAGTTTCCTTTGTGATTTTTCTATTTGATTATACAGTATTTAAATGAATAAGTAGGAATAGAAATAGGAAAAGTTCATACCACTTCTAGCATTACCTGTGCTTTGTCTCTAAGTTTTTGAAACCCACGAGTTGATAATTAATTGTTGAAGGAGCTTGCTTAAGTGCAATTCCTGCACTCAACAATGGTTATCATCATGTCTTGGCTAGTAAGTGAAATGTTAATGAATGCATGATCTAATATATGATATTGTAGCTATTATGAGAGGGATTCTGTCCTTATTAATGATTCTCAGATAAGTATGAGACCCTTATGTTCAGATGTGTGTCTCTGACCTATACATTACATGTTCATGATGTGTTTGATAGAATGTCTATCAATGCTACGCCTTGTTAGATCAAGTTATTGTCTAAGATTTTTATTGAAGGTTTTGTCCCTATCTCATTTATCATTTATGAGAGTTTCATTAAGTTATAGGAATAGTTTTGGATCTTAGCCTTAAAAAAATGGCTTATATTTCTCGGTCGCTGGCATTGAAATAAGTAAAAAGGATTGTAGTTTCTCCCTTGTAGGCTTGTGCATGTGACTAGAAAGTTAGAGTCAAAATTACGTAGTGTTATGCCAGCATCCAAGGGTCTTGATTAGTGAAAAAGAGGATTAAATGATGGTTTGGGAAACTAGAAGGGTTGTTTAGCCCTTCTGGGTCTTGTAGCACCTAAGGGAAGTCATTAATGTTTGGTTTTTTTAATTCCACATCCATGAGTGATCTTGGAGGTTGAGTCATATCAAAGTAAATATTCATCACATATTTAACCTGGTGGACAGATAATCCTGGGTAAGTGTGGGAGGAGGATGTTACACCTAACTAGAGGGGTCTCCCTCTATGAATCAACTACCCAATGTCACTTTGGTAGTTGTTCATATATTTAAATAGAGGTCACACATTGGCCATATCTTTCGTAGGGCAAGGGTTGAAAAGGGTTTGGTTGGCATAGAGAAGTAAATCATTGCACGATGGAGTCAATTCAATATGAATATGGGCTCATAAGATATTAGTTGGGGAAAAATTTGATAGTTCAATGGAAAGTAACAACAACTATTTAGACATGTGATATATTTGATGGATAGAAGAAGTGAGGAAAACATGCCATGTAAGCAGGGCACCTAGCAATGGTAGAATTCTGCTTAAATTTTAGAGGAATTGGTGGAAAGTATTAAGATGTGATGAACCAAAGCATCTATCTTTGACGAAATCCGCAATCAAAGGATTTCATTCAACTACTGAAGATAAACATTTAAATGAAATACACATAAAATAATACATTCACAGGAAAAACTAACTAAATATATTGCAATTCAAGAATCATTGAGATCAATTTACTATAAGTACTTTAGCTCTGAGTGAGCTTTGATTAATAGTGAAAAAACTTCTTAAAAGAATAGGGTTCTCTCTCAAAGTTTGAACCCTGATTATTAAAAATGATAGAATTGAATAATAAAACTTTAATCCCTATCATTTCAAACCTATTGGAAATAAAATCCAATGGAAAAATAATAAAAAATAAAATATTCCAGAAATAGTTGTTATTTTTCTTTAATATCAAAGGTTGTTGATCACAAAGTTGCAAGCGCTACAAACGTTGGCTGATATTTTCTTTTGTTGACTCTTCTTCTTTCAAGTGATGTCATTTGTCCACAGAATTAGGAATACATTGCTGTTTCTCCCCAACTGTTGCCCTAAAATCTGGAAATTTTATTTTTTTCTGTTGACTAAAACAAGGGCTTGAAATATGGGCATATCCCTTGAAAGTTGATCTACTCATCTCAAATGCTCATGTGCTGGGAGTGCTCAATATGATCCTTCAAATTTTGACTAATATTCACCTTGGAAAACATATGTCACTTATTGATTTTTATATCTCAAATGTGTCTGAAGATATTGATCAAATTACTGAAAATATTGAGTTGTCGATTTGTGGCTAGAATTGCTCAATTTTCTCCCTAGAATCTTGGAATTATTATTAATACTATGTTACCAAATTTGGATTTGATGTGCAATGTGTTTCAAATAATGACCCTTTGTTGGCTTCAACGTAATTATCATCATTTACTATTTATATATTCCATTTATTCTAAGACACGATAGGTCAAACAAGTAAAATCAGAATATGTACAAGCATAGATGATGTTGTCTAGTGATAATGTCATTCACCAATGTAGAGATTCCAACAACCAGGCCCTTTCTTTCTATAGCTTCATTCAAAACTACCATTCCATTCTTTCCAACCCTTCATTCATAGTTGAAATGTATAACTTACACCATGTAAAAGGAGAAAACAAAAATGGAAATTCACTAGGTTGCATGATCATATACGGTACATGTCTCCAGTGAACCAAGCATTGGTACAATATTTAAAGCATGGGTACAGTTAATCCCTTCAGTAATTTCCATATAATTTCTGTAGGCTTCAAAATGCATCTATTTTCTATATTGAATTTACCAACAAACTTGTCCAATTCTTGAAGAGTAATAACTAATATTATTGGTTCTAGTTTCTGCAGTATAGGTAACAATAATTTACCATATCAATGGTTGAGGATTGAGAGCATATATATTTAGTTTCTAGCTCCAGATATCGTGTGCACAAAAGTGACCCCTTGACCCTGTTACTTTGGTGATACAAGTATTCCAAAGGATTTCCTTTGTTTATTTATTACCATGCCATGGGTTTTGTTGTAAAAAATTTGGTTTTGATAAGTTAGCATATTAAAAAGAAAATGAAAAACCAAAATATATTAAAATGTTAAGTTAGGATATGGAAAAAAATAAAATAAAAAATAAAAAAGCTAGGAATATTTTATATAATGTCCATATAAAATAAAATGATAGGTTAGATTTTCCTAAAAAAGGAAGGAAAAATAAAAAAATGCTGGGCAAGAAAACAAAATAAAAATTATTGCTTTAGTTGAAAATGAAATAAATTTGAGGCGGCTAGTTTAAATGCACCATTAAATTGATAATAAAGGTTAAGGTCTTAAATATGGTTTAATTTATTTTATCGGAAGGTTTGTAATAGGAAAAAACATTTAATTTGTCTAAGGTTGGAAAATAACAAAACATCAACTCGGCACAGGATAAGTGCTCGACATCTCCTGACAGACACAATGAACATTGCCCAGATCAATGGTAGAGGTATCATTTCAGACCCCCTTCAGCCATTTCTCATTATCGCGGGGGGGTTGTGGGGGGGCGGGTGCCGGGGGGCGAAAATCTATTTTAATAGTAGCCTGTTTTCGCTACGTGTCAATCCCATAGCATTTTAGACCCCCAAATCCCAAATCAACAAACCACCTCCTCCCCCCACACCCCCCGAAATCCCCTTGGCAGTTTTCAGCCTTCTAACGGTCGATCATACCCACATACCATATCACCATCCGTTACCTCCTCATCTGCTCAGAAGCTGCCACATCACCCATTCGTTACCCCTAGTCCACTCAGAAGTCACCATGTCATAAATCTGTTACACTATAAGTTCTCGTCCCATTGCAAACATCATTTAACCATTTTTCGCTCCCATTGGACAATTAATCCCTGCTTCTCTATCATTAATCTCCTATGGTTAAGATTTAAAATGGTAAATTGACCAATTCCACTTATAAATACCCTATGGCATTACCGTTTATTTCTTTTCCACCTGAACCAATTACTCAAAGAGCTTTGATTTATTTTGTTCTTATTTATCCTATCATTTATCCCTCAACTAAGTCAATTTTCCTTTTCCCCCTATATCAAAAAGGTCCCGAAAGGTAAATCACAGAAAATGGTTGAAGAGGAAAACCCATCTGCAACCCCGATCGATCTGGATCACCTTCCCCTTGCAAACTCTCTGTTCAAATTCATAGACTGTGAATGTGAATTCAACTTTCACAAATTGCATCTCTAGCTAAAACAAAAGTACACAAATAAGGAAGACCCCATTCATTTCTTGAAGACACTCTTGCCCCTCTTATCCTTTCCAAAAACTCACCATTTTCTTGATTTGATCGCCTCGTGCCAAGCGAGATATGATCTTATGCACATAAAAGTAACAACTCAGGATGGAAACATTATGATTACCATTACTGCTCAAAATATAAATCAAATGTTGTTGATACCTTCATCTAGCTCCCTTAGCTATTTCTCACCAGCAACTCTCACGGATCTATATAATAAACTTACCTTCCAATAGAGAGGTCTCATTTTTGAACTTTTTCTGCCAGAAGATGTTGAATTACCCAAGAGAAATCGATATTATTCATCTTCTGTGTTCCCTAAATCCACTAGACCTATCATCTCCCTATTGTCATACCTCTTAGGCTATGAAAATGACAACTTTTTTATGAACCCATCCTTGGATTCTTTTCTACTTTCACTACAAAATATCAACCTGCCTTCATGTACAATTATAACTAGTTCTTTGTTGATAGTATACATGATCAATTTATTAACTTTACCACAGAAGGATTTTTCAAGTTTGGCTTAGTCATCATTCATTTTCTTTTGTTTCAACAAGGAGATTCATTACACATTCAGCTCAACAAGCAAGATCAACAAGGAGTGAATCAATCAGTGATTCACTGGACTGAATTAGTTAGAGAAGAATCATCAAAGTTTATATTTTCTCAAGTTATTGATTCTTTTGTTCATCAGTTCTTCTAGTTACTTAAAAGCCAAGCAGAGCCCATAATTGGAGAAGAAATCAAGAAAACGTTACATCTAACCAATATACCAAGATTGGTGACGGGTATCTATACTAGAACTACACCAAGATTAGGATATATGGCAGTGAATTAGCTCCATACAAACTACCTAAATATGTTTCAATGAGGATATTCTCACTAGAATACATTACGCATATGATAAATATGGATGAAGTTAACTTTGTCCTAGGTAAGAAAAAGTCACAGTTTAAGCTCAAAGCCAAGGTCAGGTCATTCATCTATAATACTAGGTCTGCAGGCACAGAGGTAGCCAAAGTATTGAAGAACATGAGCCTTTAGCCAAGTTTCACCTGGTCCTATGATCCTTTTGTTGGCATCATTTTAGCATTAAGAGTTCAATTGAATGCAACACCTCACAATCACACTCCTAGGCTAGAATTAGAGAAGTTTACGAACTAGGAGCAATGGTCTAAAGGGACACCCTTGGAAGCAGATGAACAGGTTATGACTACTCTACAGGTGGACACTTCAATCACTCAGAATACTCAACACAAAAGAGCCAGAAAGAATATCTATTAGCTACAAAATTGGTTAAAGAGTATTCTATACTAAAAAATAAATTGAACACTGGATTATCAATGTCGTCAGGGAGCAAGAAACCAGAATTAATTGATCTTGGGGATCTAGAGGATATTTCATCAATAGGGACCACTGATCCCAAAACTCCTTCTACTTCTTCAACTCATTTTTCAACAGAACCTATGGAGATTATTCAGTCAACTGAGATCAGCTCTGAAAATGATAGCAATATCTTCTCGAGATTTCTAGAAATTAAACAAAAAAATGAAAATCTTATGTCGAAAGTGTACAATCAGTTTTGGAAACAAAAATCCACCTCTCAGTGCAGGCTTCTCTCTACCTTTGACAGTAAAATATTAATGATGCAAATTGCAGGCTCAGATTCCATTTCCCAAGTCTACAGTATATTAGAAGAAGGTTATATTTTCATTTGATGTGAACGAGATACATCCTATCGATCAAATGGATTTGCACAAGAAATTAGGTGAGATGTTATTTTCAACGATGACTACAAGTGCCATGACTATCTCTAAGCTTAGAAGTACCTTTTCAAATGTGCAGTCGCAGCTTAAGATTGAAAAAATTTCATCCTTAGTTAAAGATAACATGCTAAAATATTGAGAATATCTTATTGTTAAAATTGGATATGATCCCCAAGACTGTAAAGCAATTGAAGAAATACTTAAGAAAAAGAATAGAGAGATTGTAACCTTGAAGAAATAGTTGAAATTGCCTTCAACTGAGGATCCGCAAACAAAGGATATGGCATAAAATGAAGAAAACAAAGAGGAGATGTTGAAGCTCATCATTGAGCAAAACATATAGATCAAAAACATGGAAGAACAAATAGAACAATTGCTTAAGAAAAAAGAGGCAGCACAGCTTGTTGTAACTCCATTAACAAAAGTTCCTAGAACAAGTACAGATCCAAGCTCATCTTCCACCAGTATTGCCTCAACGTCAACAACAGTTGAAACAAAAAAACTATCACAGGAATTGCAAGCACAAAAACAATAGAATGAAAAGCTACTCTAGAAGTTCGAGACTCTGGAGTCACAGAAGGTAAAAAATGATACATTGTATGTAGAGGAAATGCAAAAGTCACACAGGCTAGAACTCAGGGCTAAACAATTAGAGAGTAAGTCTATAATGGAAGATACTATAGCCCAAGCCAAAGAGGACATCTAGTTCGACATCAACCACTCCATAACAGAGGTATGGCCATCCATACAGATCATTTTGAAGCATCAGGAGTTGATTGCCAAATGCAGGACATAAATTGATAATCATAGGGTAGAATTGAAGACAAAACCTAAAGACGCAGTTGGAATGATCAAAGTTTTAAACTCCAAGACTAAGCAAGAGTTGCACGAAATCGATATTTCAAATAGGACAGCTACTATTTTGGAAATAAAGAATGTCCTACAACATAATGATTTGCTGACACAACTCAAAAAAAAATGTGAAACTTTGAACATTGTTGTCTGAAGGTTTCATTCTAAATTCAATGTGCTGAACAAGAATGGTTTACGAGGGTTAGTATCACCAAATGATTAGTTAGTCAAATTGGAGGATTACTGTGAAAAGTTATATACTATTGTAGGAAATAATAGTGAATTTACAGGGATAAAAAAATAGATTATTGCGAAAGAGATTTTGGAAGCCTTGAACTCTGACCTCACAATCAAACATGAAGTTAGACACTTTTTTCTCACTAAACCAAATTTTGAAAGATATACCAAAGTTGATGACATATTTAGAAGGATGGTAAATCTGGAGGTACCAAGTGAAGAGAAGTGGGATCAAATATGTGAAACAATTGATTAACATTTCATCCCAACAAGAAGAAAGCACAAAAACTTTTGGAGGGCCAGTCATCAACGACTCCTTGCCTAATAGGGACACATCATTCAACAGTTTTCTTTTCCTATTTTCTTTCAGGCTATTTTTGCAATCCGTTTAGGATATTTTGTTTAGTATCTAAACTAGTATAGATAAATCTCTTCTACAAGTTATTAGGGGTTGTACCCTTGCATAAGCATTTTGTAAGAATTCATGTACACAACTTTTCTGGATAACTAATGATAAAGCATAGGATTCTGAATTTTGTTCCATACAGTCTTGCTTCTCCTGTAAGTTTTCCCAGTGTATCTTTCATTTTGTTTTCTTCATATGTTTGAGTTTTATAAAGGTAACTAGGTAAGTGTAACAATGTTTCAGTTGTTCTTAAATTCGTTCTTAAGTTATAATCATTAAATAGAATGGGTTGTTGAACTATTTGTTTAAGTATCTCACTCTAAATCATTCAAATGTCAGTATCTTTATAATCTTAAGTATATTTTGTTAAATTTTCAAATATTGGTTGAAGGTTTTCTTTCATATGATTAGTTAATCTTCTATCTAAAAACTAAAGTAATCATATCTTCTTACTAATTCTACTTAACATCAATAGAAACTTAAATCATTGTGGAGAATTAAATAGCAGCCCTTTGTTTACGTGTTATTACTATCCAAAAGGTTGAACATCACTGTAATAATTTGTTTCATACATTGGTCCTCCAATTAAATCAAAACCAACAAAAGATTATGGATGCTTTGGCATAACTAATTGACCTTAGGTTATCTCAAAGGACAACATCAGATTGGCGCGGTTGCCAGGCAAAGAAGGATTGAAAGTAGAAATTTTCCCTACGGCAACGATTTTCCCTTTCCGTTAAGGTGACTAAAGGATAAGGTATAGGTAAAAATCTTTAACCTAGTGATTCCACTGGTCAAGGCTGGCTCCTTTTAAGCATACAATATCATGTTCTGATCCTGAGATGTTAACCCTTTACTAGACCTAGAAAGACTCATTAGGGGAGCCTCTTTAAGGAGAAGACATAGACCCTCTTCCTTTTCTTCAACTTTACACCCTGAAGAACTCTCATCTGTAGATAGTTTTTCATCAATACCATCCCATCTTGATTTGACTGAGCTACCTCATAGGGTTTCTGAACTTCATTCTGGAGGATTAGATCTTCAATCAACCTTTTTAATATAGTCACTTGAGTCATATCAAGTTCCATCCATTCCTATCAAATCACTTTCATCTGAGGAAGAATTGGGTTTACATTTACTTTAATTCAAACATCAAGATTTCATTACTCCAACTCCTTATTCAATTCCATCAACCTCTAGTAATCTTGAAGAGACATTTTATGTCTATTCAAATGCTTTGTTTGATAATAAGAAAGACTTCCCACCAGGAGTTCAGAAATTGGTTATAAAAACCCCTTTCATAACCTTAAAGAGGTCTCCTCCCTCTCTTCCACATATTAATACACCTACTAACTCATCTTCATCTCCTTCATATTCATCATCTTCCTCTTCCTCATCAACATCCACTCAGGCAACCCATACTCCTCCTGCTGTTATGGCTTTTCAACCCATTGTGCAAGTTTGGTATGTTTCTCTAGTTCTCCCTGCAAACTTGGAAAAATTTCCTGAGGGTAATATAAAACATCTACCAAGATTCAATGGAGAAATAGGTCCCTCAGCAGAGGATCATGTATTAGCATTCCTAGATGTTGCCGACAATATGAAGATAGAAGAGGAAAATGTTTATATGAGATTATTTGTACAATCTTTAGAAGGAAATGTTAGGATCTGGTTTAGGTAGCTCAAAGATGACTCTATCAAAACTTGGAATGAGCTCATAAGAATCTTCAAAAATCAATGAGGGGTAAAGAAAGATCATGTTTACTTTCTCACTGGATTTGAGGAACTAAAGAGAAACCATAGTGAACCAATTGCTAAATTCATTAAAATATTTCACAAACTCTATCATAAAATTCCTGCTAATTGTAAACCAGTAGTAGCAGCTACAAAGGTCAGATTTTCCAAATCATTTGATGATGAATTTACAATCATGCTAAGGGAGAGAGTTTATAATACATTAGAATACATGCATACAAATTCTATAGAGGTAGAAGCCAATAGGTTAGCTTCTAGCAAAATCAAAGCTAAAGCAGAAAAAGAAGAAAGAAAGCTAAAAGGTAAGATTGATGATTCATCCTCCTCCAAATCTAAACTTGAAGAACAGAAAATTGACGAAATCACATCTTTACTTAGAAACCTTTCTAATAGGATTTCTAAAATTGAAACACAACCTAGAATAGTGCAACAAACTATTACTAGGCCACCAACTCATAACCAAAGTCAATACAAAAGATCCCCTTAATTCCAAATTCTCCAAAGACCTGGTAATGATCAAGAGGTTCCTACACCTTTATTAATTGATGATCAACAACCTCATAATAATACCATGACCATAACTGAAGATATTAACAATTTAGACAACTCTTTTTTTACAAACTTCCATTGTCCCTCTTACACAAATTTCAGTATCTCAGGAAGATACTGAAAAATTCACAAATCTCCAAATATCAAGCCTTCTCATAATGTCTAATTGCTAAGCTAAATGGGGGATATGATTTAAGGCCAAGAGTAGGGCCCGGAAGACCCCTAAAGGATCCTGTTACAATTGAACCTCAAGTAAAATCTATTAAAACCCAAACTATCCCAATTCAAAATTTGGATCAATCAATTGATACCCCTCTCATGGATAAAACACTTTTAACTACCTTCAATGTTGAAAAGGATCTTGAGAGAGTAAAAATCCCTATTCCACTTTGAGAACTTTCCAAGAAACCTGGATACAAAAATCAAGTTACAAAATGGATTCAAAACACAAGTGTAGATGTTGAAGGAGATGTAATTAGCCTTCAGGATGAGAAACCATCAGTAGTCTTTGGTCCTAGTGCAGATATGATTGATGAGATTGTGCCTCCTTTTTATGTAACCTTGAAAGCCCATGATTCCATGTTGTATAATTGTATGCTTGATTCTGTAGAATCACATAATCTTATGCTCAATATTATCATGGAATATTTAAATCTTGATATCACCAGATCTTATCACGACCTTTACACTTTTGATTCTAAAATGGTACCCTACCTAGGACTGATAAAAGACTTAGTTGTTACTCTTGCCCACATACCAGTAAAAAGCATAGTGTTAGACATAGTTGTGACTGATATTCCTCCAAAATTTGGAATGCTTCTTTCTAGATATTGTTGTGTGAAGTTAGGAGGAACCCTTCAAATGGACATGTCTTATGCTACTATTCCTATTTATGTAGGATAACAACTTAGGTTGTATAGAGAAGTCAAATTTATACATAGTGTGTGTAAAACAGACCAACCAAGAAACCATTCAATTTATGCAATTGATCAAGACTTTGGCTGTTTTAGTTATCCTCAAATACGAAAAAATATTCTCAAGTTAAAATTCAAGATATAATTGAAAGCCATAAGTTTGTTCAAAATGATGTATGGAAACTTTTCTTTGGTGTTTCATGCACAAAAGATGGAGCAGGAGATGGGGTAGTTTTAATTTCACCAGAAAAGGGAAATATCACTCAATCACGCAAGCTACATTTTGAAGTTACCAACAATGTAGCAAAGTATGAAGCTTTCCTTCTAGGATTAGAGTTAGCTAGAAGATTAAAAGTGCAAAATTTAAGTGTCTTCACTAATTCTGAACTCATTGTGAGATAGGTGAGGAATCTCTGCCAGAAAAAGCATCCCAGGCTTAGGTCTTACAGAAATGAAGTTTTGGATTCAATTGAAAATTTATTTAATGCCTTAAACATAACTTATATTCCTAGAAATGAAAATATTCATGCAGAATCCTTAGCTATCTCTGCAAGCTCATTCAAGATCCCTGATCAAACACATCTCCTGTACCAAATCCAAGTCAAGTATAGGCCATCCATTCTAGAAAATCTTAAGCCTTGGCAAATATTTGACGATGAAGAAAAATTAAAGTCTGTTCTCCAACTTGTAGACCAAATTTCTATTCTGCAAATTGATGAAGATAAGATTGATGTAAATGAAACCTTCAAGGAAAATGATAATTCAGACCTAAATCCAAAAATAGCTGATCATGACATCATACAGTTTTCTAACAACTTCATTCCTAAAGGCCTCATCCCTTTGGAGAAATTATTTGATGATAATGATGTCCTCAGAAATCCACAATCCATTTCTTCACAAGATGACATTGAGGAAGCTAATATTGGAACCAATGAAGAAATCAAGAATATAAAAATTTGTGTCTCTTTAACCCTTGAAGTTAAAATTGAATATCTTAAGCTGCTCAGAAAATATAAGGATGTTTTTTCTTGGTCCTATGCTGATTTGAAAACTTATGATACATATTTGATTGAACATAAGATTCCATTAAAACCTGAAGCAAAACCCCATCAGCAAAAACTTAGGAGGATTAATCCAGTTCTTCTACCTACTATAGAAAAAGAGCTTAAGAAAATGTTAGATGCTCATATAATTCTTCCTTTAAGATATTCCAGTTGGATTTCCAATTTAGTTCATGTTAGCAAAAACAATGGAGAGATTAGACTTTGTGTAAACTTCAGAACCCTAAAAAAAGCATCATTAAAAGACAACTATCCATTACCAAAGATGCACCAGCTATGTCAAAAAGTTTCAAGAGCAAATAGAATTTCCATTCTTGATGGATTTTCCCGTTATTATCAGATTATGGTAGATCCAGCAGATAGAGAAAATACAACCTTCACTACACCCTGGGGTACATTCATGTATGCTAGGATGCCTTTTGGCTTATCAAATGCAGGAGCAACATTTCAAAGAGATATGGATATGGATTTTGTAGGGCAAGTAAATAAATTTTTGTTGTTTATCTTGATGATCTTATAGTTTTTTCTAATTTTGATTAGAAACATCTAAAACACTTGATGATGGTTTTTCACAGGGGCAAGAAATTTGGAATATCCCAGAACCCTAAGAAGTCATTATTTGCTATCAAAGAGGGAAAATTATTGGGCCATATCATCTCAGGGCAAGGGTTAGGGATTGATCCTAAACGCGTATCTTCTATTCAAACGTTGATATTACCCAGGAACAAGAAAGAAATCCCAACATTTCTAGGAAAAATTAATTTTCTTAGAAGGTTTATCCCAAACTATGTTGAGATTGTCAAAGATGAGATTGTCAAAGACATAACTCATATGCTTAAAATGTATCATGAAGTTAAATGGATTTTCCCTTCCAGATTTGCACTTGATCAAATTAAGAAGTTCGTTTCAGAAGCCCCAAATCTTGCTATCCCTGATTATGCTAAGCCTTTCAACATTTTCTCATTTGCTTCAAAAACCACTCTTATTGTTGTCCTATTACAAAAGAATGAAGACTATGATGACCAACCTATACCCTTATTTTCCAAAGTCATGAGAGATGCTTAAATTAGGTATGATATTATTGAAAATCAAGCTTATGCCTTGATCCAAGCCCTCAAAGCCTTTAGAACCTACGTCTTGCATTCACACATTACAACTTATGTCCCTAATCATGTTGTCAAAATTGGTTTGACTCAACCTGATATTGATGGAAGAAGAGGGAGATGGATTGCTAAAATCCTTGAGTTTGACCTTGAAATTAAGACCACAAAGCTAATAAAGGGCCACAGCTTGGCCAAATTGTCATTTGAATCCAAATACAAAGTATTGGGGATTAATCTGGTTTCTGAAATGTCATAAGGGGAGAATCCACAAGAACCTTCTTTGATATCAAGGGAGAATCCATAAGAACCTCCTCCTCTTAGAGAAGGGGAGAATCCATAAGAACCTCTACCTTCTAATCAATTCATTCTTGTTCACACAGATAAGAAACTCTCTTATTAGTACTCTGATATTGTGCAATTTCTTAGGGATTTTAAAAGTCCACCTGATCTTGATTTGAAGCAGTGGAAGGCCCTGAAGCTTAAATCAATAAAATACTACGTCATGAAAGCTAATTTGTATTGGAAAGACCCTCTTAATATCCTCCTTCTTTGTTTGACTGAAAATGGAACAAAAGGGATTATAGATCAGTTCCATGCAGGGTTTTGTTGTGGACACTATGCCTGGAGAGCAACAACCTACAAAATTTTAAAGGCATGTATCTACTAGCTCACACTTTTCAAAGAAGTTGGAGAAAGGGTAAGAAGTTGCATATCATGTCAATTATTTGCAGGAAAACAGAAATTGACAGCAGTTCCTTTGGTCCCAATATCTCTCCATGCTCCTTTTCTACAATGGGGGTTGGACTTTATAGGGGAAATTCATCCACATTCCAGTAATCAACACAGATGGATTTTAACTTCTACAGACTATTTCACGAAGTGGGTAGAAGCCATACTAGTTAAAAATGAAATTGATACTATTGTGATAAAAAAATTGAAGAAAACATCCTATCAAGATTTGGATGTCCTCAGCATATTGTTACAGATAATGTAGAAACTTTTAGCAGTGTTAAAATGATTGAATTTTGTCAAAAGTATTCAATCCTTTTACACCATTCGACACCATACTATCCATAGGGTAATGTACTAGCAGAGTCTTCCAACAAGAGCTTAGTTAAGGTTATTAAGAAGACTCTTGAAGAGCATAAAAAGTTTTAAGACAACCATCTTATTCACGCTATTTGGGAAAATGGAGTTTCTCCTAAGAGATCAACAAGTAAGTCTCCTTTCCAATTATTTTATGGTAAGGAAGCAATTTTCCATAGTCATTTAGCTTTACCTGTTATGATATTCCTTCAAGAATCCTACGAAGAAAAGGATGATCTCTCGAGAAGGATTAATCAAATCAGTGAGTTAAATGAAGACAAGGGTGCAATTCACTACAAGCAAAGGAAATATCAGAACAAGATGAAGGAACTGTTTGAAAAAAAGGATAGAGAAAGGAATTTTAGGAAAGGTTACCTAGTGCTTAAATGGGATACAAGGAGACAAGACAAAGGCAAGCATGAAAAATTTGACAACCTCTGGTTTGGTACATTTAGCATTGCAGAGGTCAAAGGGAACAATAAATTTATCCCACATAACTTGGAAGGAGAGTATGCCTCGTTTCCAATCAATGGGAAATACCTGAAACATTACATTTAGTATTAATTCTTCATTCAGTCATTCATCATCTGTAAATATCCGGAGAGTTTATTTTATCTTTGAGAATTTTTCAAGTGAGTATCTATTTTAAGACTCCATAGCCCAAGGAGAAGGAACTTGGACCTGCTTGTTCTCTACATCCCACAAGGGGAAGCAGTCCCCAGCTGGAGCCGATGTTGTAACAATTTTGGTTTTGATAAATTAGCATATTAGAAAAAATGAAAAACCAAAATATATTAAAATTTTAAGTTAGGATATGAACAAAAAGAAAACAAAAAATAAAAATGTTCGGAATACTTTATATATTGTCCATATCAAATAAAATGATAGGTTAGATTGCCCTAAAAAAGGAAGGAAAAATAAATAAAATGCTAGGCAAGCAAACAAAAGAAAAAATATTGCTTTAATTGAAAATGAAATAAATTAGAAGCAGCTAGTGTAAATGTGCCATTAGGTTTTGTTTATTTTGATAATAAAGGCTAAGCTCTTAAATACAATTTAATTTCTTTTATCGGAAGGTTTGTAATAGGAAAAAAGCATATAATTTTTCGAAGGTTGGAAAACAACAAAGCATCAACTTGGCACATGATAAGTGCCTGACATATTTTGACAAACATGATGAACGTCGCCCAAATCAATGACAGAGGTAGCATTTCGAATCCCCTTCATCCATTTCCCATTAACGTGTGGGGGGGTTTGGGGGGGGGGGGGGTATCCAAAAAGCAGTTTTAATGGCATCCCATTTTCACTATGTGTAAATCCCATAGCATCTCGGACCCCCAAAGCCCAGATCCACAAACCGCCTCCTCCCCCCCCCCTTGAAATCCCACCGGCAGTTTTCAACCTTCTAATGGTCAATCATACCCATGCGCCATATCACCATCTATTACCCCCTCGTCCACTCAGAAGCTGCCATATCACCCATTCGTTACATCTTGTCCACTCAGAAGTCACCATGTTATAAATTCGTTACACGATACGCTCTCTTCGCATTGCAAACGTCATTTCACCTTTTTTCGCTCTCATTAGACAATTAATCCCCACTCCTCTGTCATAAATCTCCTACGGTTAAGATTTGAAACAGTAAATCAACCAATTCCACTTATGAATACCCTATGGCCTTACTGTTTATTACTTTTCTGCTTGAACCAATTCCTCTAAGAGGTCTGATTTCTTTTGTTCTTATTTATGCTATCATTCATCCCTAAGTTAACTCAATTTTCCTATTCCCCCTGTAGTAAAATGGCCTCGAAAGGTAAATCATAGAAAATAGTTGAAGAGGAAAACCCATCTCCAACCCCGATCAATCTGGATCATCTTCCCCTTGCAAACTCCCTGTTCAAAGTCACTGATTGTGAATGTGAATTTGACTTTCACGAATTTCATCTCTGGCTAAAACAAAAGTACACATATAAGGAAGACCCCATTCGTTTGTGGGAGACACTCTTGTGCCTATTCCCCTTTCCAAAAACTCACCATTTTCCTAATTTGATCACCTGTTGTCAAGCCAGATATGATCCTATGCAGAGAACAATAATGACTCGGGATGAAAACATTATGATTACCATTACTGCTCAGAATCTAAACCAAATGTTGCTAATAACTTCATCTGACTCCCTTAGCTATTTCTCACCAGCAACTCTCATGGACTTATATAATAAACTTATCTTCGCACAGGGAGCTCTCGTTTTTGAACTTTTTCTACCAGAAGATGTTGAATTACCTAGGAGAAATCCACCTTATTCATCTTCTATGTTCCTTGAATCCACTAGAAATATCATCTCCCTACTCTCATACCTCTTAGGCTATGAAAATGACCAATTTGTTGATGAATCCATCCTTGGATTCTTTTCTATTTTCAGTAAGGAATATCAACCTGCCTTCATGTACAATTATAGCCAGTTCTTGGTTGATAGTATACATCAAAAATTTATGAACTTTACCACACCAGGAGTTTCCAAGTATAGCTCAATCATCATTCATTTTCTTTTGTTCAGCAAGGAGATTCATTATACATTCAACTCAACAAACAAGATGAACAAGGAATGAATCAATCAGTGATTCACTGGACTGAATTAGCTAGAGTAGCATCATCAAAGTTTACATTTTCTCAATTTATTGATTCTTTTATTCATCTAGTTCTTCAATTACTTAACAGCCAGGCAGAGCCCAAAATTGGAGAAGAAATCAAGAAAACCTTACATCTATATTAACAGACCAAGACTGGTGACTGGTATCTGTACCAGAACAACATCGAGATTAGGATATATGGCAGTGATTAGCTCCATACAAACTTTCTAAATATGTGCCAATGAGGATATTATCACTGGAATACATTAGGCAGATGATAAATATGGATGAAGTCCACTTTGTCTCAGGTAAGAAAAAGTCGGAGTTTTAGCTCAACGCCAAGGTCCATTCATCTCTAATACTAGGTCTGCAGGCACGGAGGCAGAAAAATCATTGAATAACATGGACTTTCAGTCAAGTTTCACCTGGTCCTATGACCCTTTTGGCATCATTTCAGCATTAAGAGTTCAATTGAAGGCAACACCTTACAATTACACTCCTAGACCATAATTATAGAATTTTATGAACCAGGAGCAGTGGTCTGAAGGGACACTTTTGGAAGCAGACGAACAGGTTATGACTACTCCACAAGTGGACACTCGATTCACTCAGAATACTCAACACAAAAGAGCCAGAAAAGAATCTCTATTAGCTACAGAATTGGTTAAAGAGTATTCTATACTACAGAAGAAATTGAACACTGGATTATCAATATCATCATGGAGCTCGCAACCTAAATGAATTGATCTCATGGATCTTGAGGATATTTCATTAGTAGGGACCACTGATTCCAAAACTCCTTCTAATTCTTCAACTCATTTTTCAGCATAACCTATCGAGATTATTCAGTCAATTGAGATCATCTTTGTAGAAGATAGTAATACTTTCTCCAGATTTATGGAAATTAAACAAAAAAATGAAAATTTGTTCACGGCATTGAACCTGCCAACATTTAGGGGATCACCTTGGTATGAAGTCCCAACCAGACCTCACATTGTTTGGTGTGGGAGTTCCATCCAGTATGATGGCCCGGTTGCCATTGTCTTATGGATTTGTCTCAACTCTTGCTTGTCAGCATAGGAGAGTGGTTTGGTTTGTCTTTGAGAAGTGGAGTTCGCATGCCTAGTGAGTGTAAGTGTACTTGTGTCAATGATTCTTTCACTGTGAGAGGAAAATGTGAAGATGAGTTCTAGGTTGAAAGGGATCAGTCCCAAATCGGTTAGTGTTATAGCTCCAAATCTCACTCTTATGGTTTTTGATGCTGCACTCATGGCCTAGGGCAACCCCTCCTTCCAGACCTAGTCCTAAAATTTAAAAAACAGTGTTTTATTCCCTATACGTGACATTGCCCTGAGTTAAACGCGTGTACACGCGGGTCTGTGTATACCCAACCCGCGTGTATGTATTAAAACACTTAAAAAAATAAATAATTCCTTATTTTCGGGCGGAGATCGCGGGTTTTACCTTCTGATCACCTGTTAGTGCCCGTGGCCCAACTGTTCCCAACCAACTCCTAACTAAAAAACTACTTTGGAGATGGTATAAAAAGACATCAAAGGGAAGGCCTAAGGAGAGAGAAAAGAGAGCAAGATTATTATGCTGAGATTTTTCCCTTAGACCAGGTCTGAAGTCCTTGTTTCTTACTGCACTTCCCCCATTTTGCATAGGAAACCCTTGTTTCCATGTGTATTGGTGATCATTCATCCTTTATATCACCATTGAGTAAGACTTGGAAGGAGCTCTTGTTGGAGGCTTGAGGCTGGAACGAATCCGGGAGGAAGCTTTGCTTGGAGCCTTCTGAAGGTGTTTCAGGTGAAATCTTTCTGTTATATGTACTTTACTTGCCTTTATATAAAGAAACACGTCTTGGTTCCCGAAACAATCTTTCTTTATGCTTATGAGATTCTTGTCTTGAATTCTTATGCAAGTAGTTACTTAAGGATTTTTATAACTAACTTTATAGCATGAAGATGGTTTATATATAAGTATTTGTCCATGTACTGTTGTGTTCTTTGATTTGTTTGTTTTACAGGTCAAAGGAGAAGAAGGGAACTCCAAGAAGGGTTTGGACCCTAAAGGCCTTCTCGAACGTAGGACCTTAGGTACGTACCCTAAACATTAGAATTTGCTTATAATAAAGATAATGGCTGTGTGTGTGTTTCTTTGAATAAGCAATCTTCAGTCTGGTAGAGTCTTAACCCAAAGGACCCTCGGGGTATTTTCCCCTCAACCAGAATTGGCGACTCCGCTGGGGACAACACTCTTGTTGTTCCTAGTTTGGGTAGTCTTCAAGCTAATCAAGGCTCAGCCCCTCTGTTTGTTGGCTCTGACTGTCTGATCTGTTCTTGAACTCTAAACTTTGCCAATTTTTTTAGTCTGTATTTTTTATTTTTCTTGAAAATCTTCAGATACGCTGTTTTCCTAGATTACAGAAGTGTATATACGCAAGTTGTACTAAGTGAACCCGCGTATACGCGAGTTTCCTCAGTTACAGTCGCGTGTACACGCACTCTGCACATCACTGCAGGCGCGTATATTATATAATTTTCAAGATTTATAAATTTTCTTCTTGCTGAATGTTTGTCTGGTGGTTTGGGTCAGTTTGAAGCAGTCATTTTCCAGTAACAGTCCTCTGTTTAACAGGGGGCATCTTGTTCTGAACTCTCTCTAGTTATAAGGAGTATTAGTCTTGTTTTCGTTGATTGCAAGCGTCATTGTTTTTTGACATACAAGATTTCTGGTTAAGAATCTTGACTGCTCTGTTTTGGCAGAGTAAGAAGATTGGATTCAATATTTGTGTTCATTTTGTTTCGGTGACCCTTTTGTTTGCTTAACGAAACCATTTTTGTGACCATTTGCTCCTTAGTTTCGGGAAAGTTGTTTGTTACCATTTTCTTGAAACTTGTCTTTTGATCTTTTGGACTTTCATTGCTGCTTTTGATTGTCATGAGCGATTTCAAACGCATTTGTTTTTGTTGGGTTTACATCATTTGAAAGGTGTCAATTCACAAAAGTGTTTGGTTGCCTATTCATCAATCATTTGTGTCAGTATTTTTGAGACCATTCTTTGAAAAAGACTTTTTGGCTTGATTGAAAGAAAATCTTTTGAAAGTTTTGAGTTTTGCTTTCTTAAACTTGCTTCTCATTTGATTTCCTTTTTTGCGAAGTGAAAGTGCTTTATATTTATCTTAGAACTTGTTTTTATTGTTTGGACGAAATGATTTTCAGCACATCATCTTCTATCTAAGCATTTTAGTGGCAAGACAAATTTGATAAGTGAGCAACTTTCCTTCTTTGTTTTTAGAGTGGTCTTAAAATCTTGCATTCACATATAGTTCTTGCATTAGCATAGCTTTGCATCCCCTATTAGGCATGCATAGTTTTGCTAGCTTTTGTGAGTGTGGAGTTTGAAAAGAAAGCAAAACATTTTGTTCCATTTCAAGTACCTCTGAACGCAATAGAAATTACTCTTCATCGAAAAACGAAAAAGTGCATGTGCATGGAGTTAGGATAATTTCTTTTGCATCAAAAAAACACCACTATTTTCACTTCCGTTACCTTGTGACTTAAAGAACAGCCTAATAAAATCAAGCGCTAATTAAAATCCACTAGAACTTTTTGTTTTAGTCAGTTACACGAACAAGTTTAGGATTTTAGGGCCTTGGATTAGGTGAGTGGAGAGTTAACTCTCCAAGGCCACATAAAACGTAAAACATAAGAGTCTGAATAACGAGAGAAAATCCAATAGCGTTAGGAAGACCAGGAAAGCTCCAGATATGGGAGTTAAGCACGAGGGTCTATGAAGACAGGGAAGAGAGATACCCCCTCTCCTACTTGTCTGAACTTACCTCACAACTGTTCCGCCTGGCTTCTGCGACGAGTTGGTACCCATAGTTGCCTCTCCTAGAGATCTACACAGGTGGCTGCGGAGGGGAATCCCGTGGCACCTGAGGTTGACGTTGCATCACTCTCGACAGTACTACTGGAGGGCACCCTTGAGAAGCTTGGGGGCTTGCACCGGCGCAGGCTGTTGTTAGGAGGTCAGCGTAACTTCCTCTGTTACCTTCGCTGATAGGACTGGGCCGTCATTATCCCAGACTATCTTCGGAAGGCCCCTAACTCCACTTTCTTGTATTTTGGTGTCCGGTCCTCACCACCCGGAGCGGAAATACTTGGAAGTTGTTTGACTGGCTGATATCTTTAGGGACTTTTTAGTGGGTGCTCTTTGCTCCTTGTATATAGTTGGCTTTAGGTATTTTTGTCTAGTCATGTTTGAACTTTTTCGTTTGAGTGACTGGCTTACCACTCTACCAATCTTGAAAGGCCTTTGGTCGTTCTTTCAGAAGTTGTGGAGTTGCCTCGTCAAGGGCAAAGGTTTTGATTGCTTATCCATATTCCTTGAAGAGTTATTTCTATATTCCCGTAAGGAAAAGGGTCTTTGGATCAGTTAGATATGGCCAATATTCCTGTGGAAACCAACCAAGGTACCCTTCCAAAAAAGGATCCTTGTGCTTTTCCTTTCTTTGGAAACGTTGGTACTCCCTTGATGGCCACTTTGAATATTCCTGGGTTGAATGTTGGACTACCCGTTTGGCTGTGGTCCACTCCGAATATTCCAAATGCTCTTGAAGCCTCTCAGTTGAATGCTTTATTTCAAGGGCATCACATGGGTGCTAATTGTTCATCTTCTTTCAAAGAGAAATCTGGGATTCCTTCTTCGCCTCCTTCTTGTAACAAGAAATCTAAAAAGAGGAGAAAGAGGAAGTCCAAGAAGAAGAATAATTCTATCCTTTCATCTTCAACCTCTGCGAGTCATGTTGGAGATGAGCCTTTAGCCACTGCTAGTCATGCTGGGGGCACAAGTCTAGTCACTGCGAGTCACACTAGCACTTCATCATCAACCTTTGCGAGTCATGTTGAAGATGAGTCTTCAGCCGCTGCAAGTCATGTTGGGGGCATGAGTCTAGTCACTTCAAGTCATACTAGCAAAGAGTCACCGACCTCTGCAAGTCATGTTCAGGACTCTCCGCAAACTACTGCTAGTCATGTTGGCAGAATGGAGGTTGGTAAGAAACCTGGACGTAGAAGTTTTAAACCCAAGTTCCCTTGTAAGATATGCAAGAGAGACCATCTTACTCATTTATGCCCTGGTATTCCAGAGGTTCAAAGGATATGGTCCGAGTCTAAAAGTACTTCTACTCTTAAACCTAATATGGTTTCTCATCAATCCCATCAACCATTGGTTGATAAGGTGGTAGAGCCAGTGCAATCGCTGGCCGATTACACTCCTCTTTTGGGGGGTGAAGCGCCTAACAAAAGAGTCTGTTTGATCTCTAGTACAGAGTCTTCTGGTATAGGGGGCATTCCGGTTTCTTCGAATGTTCCCCCTCCAAGTCTTAAGAGTGTTTCCTTTGATTAGGATAGCCTTGTTGAGCCTCGTCTTCCTTCCGCTGCACCTTTCCAAATAAAGGTCAGAGTTAATTCCACAAATGTTTATCGATGTATGGTGGATGAAGGATCCTCTTCAAGTATTATATCCTCTTTGACTTGGAAAGCTTTGGGTTCCCAAAGTTGTTGACAGCTCAGAGTCAGTTGTTAGCCTATGATAGAAGACCTGGTGAATCTATGGGTGTTCTTCCTCAAGTGCCTATCACTTTAGGTGGGAAGACTGTCTTAATCGATATGATGGTGGTTGATAGCCCTTTAGACTTTAATATGCTACTTGGGCGTGATTATGTCTATGCTATGAATGCTGTGGTGTCTTCACTCTTTCGAGTAATGTGCTTTCCTCATAACGGGAATATTATCACTATTGATCAGCTTGCATCGGATAATCACCACCCTAATTCGACTTTACTGCAGAATGCCCCTTGGTTTGTTCCAAGTGTTCAAGTAGACTCTACCCCACCACGGGTCAATTATGTGGCATTGAATCCTCAATGTTCAGTTGCTTCTAAGAAGGATCCTTTGACTTATTATTCTCCTTCTTGGGACTTGGTCCCGGCAGTTGACCGAGAGATTCTTCCTATAGGGACATGGGACCCTTTAATTCCCTCTTTTGATCCTTGTAGTTCTCATGATTTCTCAGATCTTGCTTTGCCTTCATAGGAGGAACTCTTTGAAGCCATGAGTTATGACTACCAAAGGAGCCCTTGGCCTGAGCCCTGCAAGGGGTTTGTTCAGTAGAACTATTATGCATAAGCCGCAAGGCTGCGTGGTTCCCTGTACCATATTGTATATATGAGGTACGCATTTTCAAGTTTTGTATCCTATAACACAAATATTTTATATGGAGTTTATATGTGGGATGTATTAACTTTGTGTCTAGTGTTCCTATATATGTTTACAGAACTTGGAAGATTTCTCCTTTGGAAGTTTATGGTTGGTCCGTTCTGACAGGTATTGGTTCTCGAAACTGGCATATAGGTTAGGTTTTTTCACCTGCATTGTGCACTTATCAGTTTCCTTTCCCATTTTGCCTTAGGATCGACCCCACCAAGTTATGATGCGGAACCTTCTCATTGCTTAGAAGTATCATGACTTGTGTGGTAGAGCCTACCTTATCATGAGTGCCCTAGTTAGTACCTTATTGTCACTTGGCACTCATGCAGATTTTTGTCCTTAGGCTCGGGAGTCCTCTGTAGTCCCGCCATGACTTATGCATTGAAGACTCATTCCTCTTTGCTTCTTCGCTTCGTTCTGGCCTTATAACCTAGAGGCTCCTATGTGTGTCGAGTTGTACTTCTGCATTGCATGTTGACCATTTACACCTTTTGGCCTAGAGCCGGCTTCACTTGGACTTGTGTTTAAGCCAACTTTTGACCATGACGTCTGCAAAATCAACCTTGCATACCTTTGACTTCTGCAGCTTGACATACCCTGATCCGTGGAAGGAACATACCTTTGAGTGTCACTGACCAGTTTTCACCTCCCTGCATTGAGCATAGGAACGTTCCCTTCCCAGGAACTAGATCATCTGTTTCACCGACACTCGTTCTTTCCACTGTACCATAGCATTCTTTTATTCTTTTTCCGGCTTAACAAAAAAAGACAAAAAAATTAAATATTCCAAAAAAGAGCGGGAACAGGGACATTATTTCCATTTATTTTTGGCAGCTAGAGTCAGTCGTGTCGCCCTTGAACAAAGCACTCAAAACAAAGTCTCCTCCGCATGGGTGGGATTTAGTTTGACTTAGGTATGCCATAACCTTGTTATTGAGTCAGTTCTCCCCCGATTGGTTATCTCTTCCAATCATATGGAGGGTTCGTTCATGCCTCCTGCATGGCGAACTTATATAGAGTCATCATATGCTACCACATAGTCACATTGCGTTGTGCTTTTGTTCAAGGGAAGTTAGCCTGAGTCAGCCTCTCTGCGGTGTCTCTTGACTCATTTTTCAGTCGGCCATCCCTGGTTGTCAGTATCATGTCTATCATCACATCATCTATATTGGTCCTTTACTCATGCCGGTTTGAGAAGGTCCCCATTGACTTCTTGCTGGCGGGTCTTGTCCTTATCGACGACGACACCTTGCTCTGAGGACAGGCCTAGAGCCGCACCCTGGCCCTATTTTGATTATTGATAGGTCACCTTGTGCTCAGCATCGATCAGTATCATGGGTCTTTGACTGAGTGGTTTCCCTTGTGTTCGACGTCAGCATACATTATCACACATTGGGATTCGTGCAGTACCTTGGTTTCCATTTGACCCTATTGGTGGATACCTCGCCTCTGTGTCGGCTTTCATTATTGGTTGGTTCAGAGGGTTTCTGTCGTGCGCTAGCCACATCTTGTGTACGCCGGAAATGTACTTTGGTTGGGTTACTACATCTTTTTCGTCCGATTCCTTCCACATTATTGGCCTACGGGTTACACTCACGCTAGATTGATGGAGGATGCCTTAATGCCTTCCTTCTAGTAGATCTTTCCCTATCGACTCCGACTCATTGCTCTGGGGCAAAGATCTAGAGTCCATTTGGCAGTACCTTGGGGTTTGCAGTCATTAGTGGCAGATTCCTCGCTATCAACAGTGGGAAACCATCATTGTCTCCTGATCGATAGATTCTTACAGGTGTTTGACTTCAGCTCATCTATTCACACTTGTTAGATTGTACTGGGTACCTTGACGCTCATTATCATTATCGGTGAGTAGTCTCGCGTTTGTTAACGGTATACATCAATGACCGGTAATCAAACGATTTCTCACATGGTCGACTTCAGATCATTTATTCCCATGGTGTAGAAATGTACCACGGCGGTCGGTGAAGACCTCAGGTTGTATCAGCATTCATTGGTTCACTTGACAGTTGCTCCTATTGCTGCTAGTTGATACCACTCCACCTTATATGTTGCAGTCAGTCATGGCGACATTCTATATGCTGGCACCTGAGTTTGCAGTGTAGTACCATCCTATTCCATCATGTTCAGTTGGTACCTTTTGGGATCAGTCTTTGATATCAGTGATCCGTTGTATCTTTCAGCATCATTGACAGTCTTATATGTGATATTCAGACATGTACTTGATCCTTATGATCAGATGATCCATTATGTATCTTCCAGTCATTTATACTTGTATACTTAGTGGATCCGCTTGTACTTGATATGCGGACATGCTTTACTTTTTCTGAGCATGGGTATGCCCGCCTCAGACAATGTTTCTTTCTGATCTCCTTTTGGTGGCTTGGCAGGCTGAATTCTGGTGAAGTCCTCCTCGGTTTCTCGACAGAGTTCCTTTCCATGTACTTACATAATATATTTCGACCATCATGTTCCCCTTCTGACCTCATACATTAGGGGGCATCTGTTATAGCTCCAAATCTTACTCTTATGGTTTGTGATGCTGCACTCATGGCCTAGGGCAACCCCTCCTTCCAGACTTGGTCCTAAAATTTAAAAAAAAGTGTTTTATTCCCTATACGCGACATTGCCCTGAGTTAAGCGCGTGTACACACGGGTCTGTGTATACCCAACCCGCGTGTATGTATTAAAACACTTAAAAAAATAAATAATTCCTTATTTTCGGGCGGAGATCGCGGGTTTTACCTGCTGATCACCTGTTAGTGCCCGTGGCCCAACTGTTCCCAACCAACTCCTAACTAAAAAACTACTTTGGAGATGGTATTGTTAGATACCTATACCAATAGGTTTCATATTTCATGATTGGCAAAGAAAGTTCCAAATATGCTATGCTTTGGTGATGCAAAGATCCCATATTTCCAAGAGAAGACAATGTGTGTATATAGCTTGATGTTGTCCCAATTTTGATGGATGGTCCAACAGCCTAATCTGGATCATGCCATGTTTCAATTTTCTGTTGTAGAATAGAGAAAGAAGTCTGTCCAAACTATTTAATCTTGGCAGACCAGTAGCTTAGGTAGAGAATTAAGGTTCCCAACTGCTTAATCTGGGACCTTGGAAGCAATAAGGGTAGCCTTGGATAGAAAATCAAGAGGAAAAAGCCAAAGAAAAGAAAAGGCACATAAGGGTCTGCAAGTCTAAGTGCACCCTCCATGAAGAAACAAAAAATGCTAGGCAAGTAGATGGGTAGGTAGATGGGGTTGCAGAAATGTCATTCCTTTCAATTGAGGGTTTCATAACCTATTCACAAAGGAATATCAGTGGAATGAGAAGGTTCTCTCCTCCATCATGTTGCAGCAAAGCAAAGGAGCATCTCTAACTTCCCATTTTTCCCTTTCACATTCATTACTAACATCCCTTCATTAGTTAAAATTCATGGAAGAATTTGAGGTTTTATGCTGGTTCTTATGCCTTTAAAAGCCACATTTCCTGTGTAAAATTATTTTCATTTTGATCTACTCCCTAAGCTAAGTGATCTTCAAATAAACTTAGTGATATCACTCCTCACTCACCTGTTCAGCCATATTAACCCCTAACTTCTACTATCTAAATCCCCTATGTTACCCTTTCCCTACTATTATAACACTATGGTGTATAAACCCCAAGCATTGTATAAATATCCCTCCCCTTGGCATTATAGCCATATGTGCACTATCAGGGATTAAATTGACATCTGGCCAGTTTAAGAGCCCTAAGCTTTACCCCTCCTTCCCCCTTCAGAAGTCATCTAACCCATTAAACCCTTCATTTGCTAAGAAACCTTGTGATAAACCCCTCTTTACCCCCAACCCGCTTCATGTGCAAAATCCATATAAAAACCCACTTTTTCCCGTTTACCCTAAGTCTAAGCGCTATGCGCATTTTTGTAAAAAAAAAAACATTGGAAAAACCATGAAAATCCGCCAAATATTCCAAAGGTTCCCGCCGGGCTCAATCTCCAAAAGAAATATTATTTTAATCTCGCCCCCATCCGTATAGCCCGGCCACCTCTGCGATCCGTCAACCGTCGGATCGGGCCCTTTTCATCCAACGGCCCTCATACATTTCGGACCGGCCCCGACGTCCGAACAATAGCTTCCGAAATCTGTCAGAGGGTGACGTCAGGCCTCCGCCACGCATCACCCCCACATCGTATCGGAGGTACCTCTGACAATTCTGCGTCCGTATGAAAGGCGGTGCGATATGAAACCGCTAACCACTTCCGGTTTCGGTGAACCCACCTGCCAGCGTCACCGCCAGCGTCATCACCGCGTCAGCGCCCTGTCCGCCATTTGCTCCACCTGTCCGCCACCTCACCATCCCCGTGGACCCCTCTTATGCTGCCACATCACCCGATGACATCATGCTGACGTCATCCGACCTTGACCCCACCTGATGACGTCATGCTGACGTCATCCAAAAAAAGCGCCAATGTCCCAAAAATCCATATTTTGGCCAAATTTTCACGTTTTTTGCACTTTTTGCCAAAAACACTGTCGTTTTCTTTGCATGAATTTCACGTCCAAGTGCACGCCAACCTACTGAATTCGACCTGGGGACCGCTGGCGCACCATTTCCACCTGCATTCGTGATCATTGTTCCCTGTATACCAGGTATTTATCCCTGTGAATCCTTCTTGCACCCGGTTTCGTCTGTGAATTGCCATAAAAAGCTTAAAACATTGAGAAACATATAATTCACCGGCAAATCCCCTGTGCCTGGTCCCCATTTGCACCTGTAAGGTCGAATTTCACTAGCTAAGCCTCATTTACCCAAGTTTTTATAAGAATTACATTCTGTTCGCGCAATCGCGAACTGCTAACCCAAACTGTACCAATTTGCTGTAAAAGAGAGATTAAGGTTAGACATTGGTCTTATCAATGCTTTGAGCAGTATTTCAATTGCTGCAATTGACTACTTTATCCTCTGTTCCTGAGTAATTCACATTTCTCTGTCAAAGAAAAACTCTTTGGTGTTGCTCTGCACAGTAACACCAGTTTATAAACAACAGAAATCCTAAAAGCAACCATGGATCCACCAGTAGCCCCTGTAGCATTGAACATTGCGCCTTTAAATGCCCCACAGAGAGAATTGGAGTGGCAACCTCTAGCAGACCTGGATTATCAAATATCAGAGGAAATGTTGTCGAAAACCAAGTTCCACATCCACCTGCTAAATGAATTGAAGACTAAACATGAGAGTGGAACAGATGTACTGGGCATATGGGATTCTTTCCTCCCCATCTTCAAACTCCCTCAGGTCAGACAGTTCCCTGACCTCATTCACCTATGTGCCGAATGTTATGACCCTACTCAGAGGGCTGTGCTTGACCCTTCAGGCTCAGTCGTTTTCTATATCACCCCTGAAGCTATCAAAGAGATGCTGCACTTCAGGACTCAGAAGAAACTAGTTCCTTTATCACTGATAGATTTGATAAATCAAGGAGCTAGATTGACAGATGCTCAGGTCACCAAACTCAATCAGCTGTACATTGACTCTGACACTGTGAAGAATCCTCCTCTCAACCAAGTATACCTCAACCAATTGGGCAGAGATTTAGCAGACATGATTAGCCCCATTCTGGGCTATAATTCAATTGAACATGTTGATGAAACTGTGCTGGTGGTCATGCTCATGTTCGCTCCTGGCAAGTCTCCAATCTGCTATGACTATGCCACCTATATCTCTGATAAAATACATGAGCAGTTGATGAACTTGGCCAGAGAAAAGGTGTTCAGATACACCTCTTACATCTACCACTTAATCCTATATTATCAACATGAAAAGTTTTCTTTTGTTGTGAAAAGAGAGGATGCCCAAGGCAATCCAAGGTCAGTGGTTTATTGGTCCTCTGTCTTCCATCACAGAGCTCACTCTCCATATACTTACTGTGAGTTCATAGATCTCTTCATCCACCCAGCCATGTCTCTACTGATGAGCTCACCTCCTCCAAGACTAACTGATGAGATGCAAAGGGTACTTCAGTTGTCTAAATTATACAGCATTGGGGACTGGTACTTCTACCAGAACCACACAGTCATAAGGATATATGGGTGTGAGTTGCCCCCATACAGATTGCCCAAATATGTGCCCATGAGACTATTTGCCCTGGAATACTTCAGGCAATTTGGGAATGCTGATGTGCTACACTTTTCAGGCAGAGGCAAGAAAGCACAGCTCAAGGTCAGGAACCAATTAGGCCACTTTGTCTACAACAAAAGGGAGGAAGGTTGCCAAGAGGTGGATAGGATGTTACAATCACTTGGCTTGCAAACTAGTTTCCTTTGGAGACCATATGACCCCGCTCACTTCATAAGCCTAAGAAGGGTCAAATATAGGTTGGCCAGTTATGACCATGTAAGGATCCCTCATATAGAAAAATATGCAAATCAAACAAAGTGGAGGAGGGGAACCTTAGAGGAGCCTCTCACACAAGAAGAGTTAAATCAGAGAGCACTAAGAAATCTGAAAAAGATGGCTGACCTAGAACTTTGTCCACAGGTGTTTGTTGGCTAGTTGAATTGTTTATGAATTAAACATTCAAGTACCACATTAATTGTCAACCAGGGTAAGTCTTTTTATTCCAGAGGCTACTGTGTAATGTATGTACTCAAATCCTAAAAGCATTAAAAAGTTGTAGCATACGTAACTCTTACGCTAAGTCCTTACGGTACTGTTAAAGTAAAAGCAATTAATTAATCAAAACCATAAATCTGGAAGGGAAAATGATGGATGCTCTGTTGGCAGAGGATCAGGACCCTATCCTCCAAACGGGGACGTTCAGCACTTGCCTCTGTAATCAGATTACTACAGCACACCGCACTCTAATTCACCGGTGAGAAACAAACTCAAATGATTAATGAAACAGGGTACTTACAGAAATACCAGAGGTGATGCTATGAAATCCAAACAGAGTACCAGAAAGAAACTATTGCAAACTTACACACTGACAAGAAAGTAAATGGGTGAATCTTGTGAGGAAGGTGGGCCCGGTCCCTCTCACAAGATTCCCCAGGAACGAGAAGATTGAATTAAGTGCTCAAAACAACTTTATATTCATATGCCAAAAAGATCCAAGTACAATAAGTTCAGCCTTGCTGAAGTTCTCAAAATCTCACTTTACAAATTGATTCCTGACCAGCCTGATCAATCCGCTTTCTTATGTAGATGTCTCCTCTTTATAGAGGAGACATCTATTACAATAGCGTATTACAGCTCATTCAGTTAATCAAAAATAAAAATTACAGAGTGTAGTTACAACAGTATGACAATATGTTCTTTCTTAAGTTCTGGCTGTTACACAGCCGATAACTGACTTCGACCGTTTTCTCGGGATCTTCACATTCCTTTGCCGCTTCCCCATGCTGTTCTGCTTTAGACAATGCTGACTGTGCGCTTCTTGCTTTAGACTTCCGCTTAATTATGCCGCGTCATGGTTCTTTAAATAGTTGCTATCTGTTATATGCGGCTGTTACAAAATGGCTTGCTTTAGGTGATTGTTGTTGCTGACTGTAGCAACTGCGGAGTTGCTGCTTCTGGTGTTGCAGCAACTGCGTAGTTGCTGTTTCTGGTGTTACAGCAACTATACTTTATATTTCCTGCAAGCTTAAGACAATTACTTGACAGTTTAGTCAGCTTTTTCCAAAGATAAATACAAAGATATTCACGAATATGCAATGAACGATTAAACATAGATATGCGGAAAGTTACTTTGTACCTTGGGGTAATTATGTCATTATAAAATCAAAAGCTTTCAACCTATGACTGCAAAAGGATAATAATACGGCAAAAAGATAGGGTCAAAATAGGTCAATTCTGAGTCCCAACATCCCCCCCAACTGAAGAGATTGCATGTCCCCATGCAATGGCTACTCTGAGTCTGAGTCGGAGAACTGGGACAAACAATGTAGATTACTAAGACAATAGCTGTAGGGAGTGGCATCAAATTTATCCATGAATCCAAAAACAGTTTGTATGTGCTTCCATGCTGCTGCTTCTTCCCTGTGGGATAAACCAAACTGGGCCTTATACTGATCACCAGACAACCATAAAAGTGGAAACTTGAATTTGTAACCCATCCAATTTTCAGCACAACGCTGCACGCATTTAACATACTGGGGTACCCTTGAGAGTGCTACTTGCAGATTTGATGGGTTATATGGGTGATACTCCTGCCTTTCTGTGGGGCAGTTGTCCCAAAAGAATTTATTTGCTTTAACAGCCAAGGCTGCTTTAGTTTTCACATAATGCTGACAGTCTGTTAGAACCTCTGTTTGCAATTTTATGACATGATCCTTCATATCATTGTTACTTACTATTTTTAAGTGTTATGCAATGAAAGTAGCAGCGTTCTGTGGTTCGGATCGAATCCATAGAAGAAAATTATGTTCATTATGGTCGACTGAGACAAAGGCATTCTGCCAAGTAAGTTGATTAGCCAAAAAGGAGACAAAGGCTCTCAGCTGTATATCGCCGACTACGGGTATCATGTTCATGCTTCTTTCTTCTGAAACAGCCTCATTATGAAGGTATAGTTCACATAGCAGGTTCTGGTCATTTTTAGGTGCTTGTGCAAAGGTCTGCATAAACTGCTCTGCTGTGATCACTTGATGAGGCCTCCCCTCTTTGAGAGCCTTCAGTTGTATAAATGCAAGCCTTTCCCTCAAAAATGTAGCATAATTAAATGAAGGCTTTCTTGTGGCAAGCATTCTTTGACACAACTCAAACATCTGGGAGAGTCTGGCTTTCAGTTCCTTGATTTCTTTATACTAGGCCCTACACTGCTCCAGTGCCTCCCAGTTCTTATAAGCATGATCAAACCAGGTCCCCTTTTGTTGCTCGAATGCCTTGCCTTGAGACTGTTGATATTCTCTCCACCACTTCCTTTTTATTTCCTGAAAACTCTCTGTTTGTATGCATGCATCACTAACAGTGGGGAGTTCTGTTTGCATATAGGCATCAACCAAGATGATCTGTTCCGTTAAAATGGGCTGGGGTGGTCCAACATCTTCTTCTTCATTTCTAACTTGCGTCTCTTCCTCCTGTTGTGCTAATTCATTTTTCTCAATGGTGATTTGGGTGGGCCGTGATGAATCTGTCCCTTTTTCTTCATCCTCTTCTTGCTCCTTGTCTGTTTGACTAAGGCTGGATGAATTCACTTCTTCTTTGTTTCCTTCTGAAAGTATTTCTTCTTCCTCCATCATACTTTGGGCAGGCAGTGGTGAGTCTGTACCTTTTTCCTCATTTTCTTCTTCTCTTTCTAGCTCCTTGGCAGCTTGGATAGGGCTAGGTGAATCCAGTTTTTCTTCATTTTCTCCTGAAGCTTTTTCTTCTTCCTGTTTCGTAACATTTTCAGTGGCCTGGGAAGATTCTGTGTTTTCTTCTTCATTTCCTTGTTCTTGTATAGCTTCTGCTTCTATGGAAAATTGGGTAGGCCGTGGTGAATCCTTATTCTCCTCTTCCTTTTCTTCCTGCATAGTGTCAGCAGGCTCCTCTGTTTGTTCCTGTGTAACCCCTAAAGAACTTACTGGTCTTTGTGTGTCCATAAGTTCTTGATCTTGTGCAACTTCCAATGAACTTACTGGTTCTTGTGTGTCAGTAAGTTCTTGAGCTTGTGCAGTTTCAGATGAACTCACTGGTTCTTGTGTGTCAGTAAGTTCTTGAGCTTGGTCCTGCAATTTCTCTAGAGAGCCTGTTGGTTCTTGTGTGACAACAGGTTTTTCTGACTCTGAAGATCCTGTTGGTTCTTGTGTAACAACAGGCTTTTCTGACTGCATTTCTTCTAAGGGGCCTGTTGGTTCTTGTGTGTCAACAGGTTTTTCTGCCTGCGTTTCTTCTAAAGAACCTGTTGGTTCTTGTGTATCAACAGGTTTTTCTATCTGCGGAGAGGATTGTGGAATTTCTATTTGTTCCTCAGCAGGCTCCTTCGTTTCATTTTCAGCAGCAGAGGCTTCCTTTATTGGTTCTTCTACTACCTTATATCCTGCCTGAGTATATATTTCACCACAATTTGCACACATGTATTCATTATCTTTACTTTTCTCTGCTGCAGTCGCTACTTGTGCTAAAATATGCAGGCTGAATTCTTTCTGATATGCTTCCTTGACCCTTATTATCTCTTCCTGATAGTCCTGAATCTGAGATTTCAGGAACTCAATTTCTTCCTGTAGGGCAGATATAGTAGGCTGATCCTGTGGAACAGTAGATTCCAGTGGAGGCAGAGGTTGTGCTTCGTCAAAGTGGTCAAAATTCCCCACAGGTGGTTCTTGTGTATCACCTGGGGTAGTGGCTGTTTCTTGTGTTGCAGCCACTTGGTCACTATCACTCTGGGTGTCGGCAGCTGGTTCTTGTGTATCAGCTGTCTTAAGATATGATGTCACGAAGCTATGAACTTTCTGCATCTCAGCCTCTGTGGGTGAGGGAGAGGAGTTTCGAGGAGTGGCTGGGGTGCGGATTCTTAAAGCGATGGGCGGTGAACTGGAGGAGTTAGGGGATTCGACTACTACCGATTTCCGTTTTGGTAGAGAAGCAGGGAATTCAGGTGTTTTCCTCTTCCTGCTAGCCTTTAAGGTAGGAACAGTAATCGGGGTAGCAGGGGCTTTAGTTGGAACCCTAGTTCTTTTTCTTTTTGCTGGGGTTCTCTTTACCTGCTGCCTTTTTCGTTTAAGCAGAGAGATTGGAACATTCTCGTCGGAATCATCAGTAGAAATACTGAGTATGGGAGCGGAAGGATTAGTTTTTCTTGGGGATGAGGTTAATTTTGCTGCTGGTTGTTCATTCTCGGTAACATGCAAGGGTGTTTGCTGGGGTTGTTCTGGGGTATGTTCTGCTTGCTGAGGGTTTTCCACAGGGGTTTGTTCACGCATGTCATCCTTTTGCTGAGGAAGCTCTTCGTCTTGCTGAGGTATGTCCTCAGCTTGACGAAGAGTTTCCTCTTCTTGATGAGGGCTCTCATGCTCTGGCTGTGAAGTTCCTTCCTCCGGATGGGGATTGATAGGGGGTGGAGGATTGTTTAGAGCGAAAGCTCTGTTGATCAGCAATTGGGCTAGGCGATGATGTTTTAAGGAAAGAACTGGATGCTTCGCTTTCATAGCATATCGTGACATGTTTTTAAGACAACCCAGCAGATAGTAAGGCATGTTTAATAATTGACCATTTCTTAAGTGATTTAACAGGACAAAGTCATGCTGGTAGATTACCTGGTAGCGACCTTCGCACGTCAAATATTGCTTGACGAATTCAGCGATTCTCGGCCATGGTTGGGGTAACGACCGCAATGCTACACCTCTGCCCTTGGTCTCTACTTCCTCACCCGGACGGAGAAAATCTTGCTGTGCATTCAGAATCAGATGCTTTCTGCTGAACCAGCGTGTGCCATTGGCTGGCAGTCCGGTGACTTCGGCTATAATTTCTTCTGTGACCGGGACTTGAATTCCTTGGACAACAGAGAAACCTTCTGTTAGGTTGCATGCGAATTCCAGAACTTGCTGCTCATCAAAGTCCGGCAGCCTCCTGAAATATTCTATCCATCCAGCTTGCAAGAAAATTTGATAGATTTCCGGAAAGAGCTCCAAGACTGCTGTCGTGCCAGGTTCATGAGTGATGAGGGTTCCTCCCATGGCTGTTGTCTCGGTAAATCTTCAGAATTCAGAACCGAGCTACCAATTTCAACTCAGAGCATACATCGCAAATGGTACCATGCTATGGCTTTTACATACAACCGGGAGAATTGAGGGTGGCAGTAATTGGCGTGGTATATCATTATGGGAATTGTTTCGGTAATCCCCCCCCTTTCCTACGTGTACATGATATGATTGGGAATGCAATCATTCGATAGTCCTGTCAACTTTTTCGCGTTATCTACTATTTAATGCTCATTCATAAACGTGCGTACCTTCGTACTTACCTCTTTTGATCGCTGCGCCAAAAAGTCCCTTCTTGTCTTCAGCCAGATCGTTATAATTACCGCGGATCCAAAAGCATGGGAAATATAAGTAATTTGTAATGATGGCGACGGAAAGTGATGGCTGGGTAGTGTAATCATGATAGAGAGTGATATATTTTATCGAGATTTGTACTTTTAGAGTTGAAATGGTACGACAGAGGTTGTCGTACGTAAGAAAGTTTTGCGGGGAAGGATATTACGTGATTGGTAAGCAATATCGTGGCACCGGGATTGGTGTTGCAGCAACAGAAATTTACCGTTGGGTCAACAAATATTAGGAGAGAGATGGTTGTAGAAACGGGGAATGTGTCGGAGTAATGGAAGTAGTGTTGCAGCAATGGGAAAATGGTGTTGCAGCAACAGGGATAATGGTGTTGCAGCAACAGGGATAGTGTTGCGGCAACGAGCAATGGTGTTGTAGCAACAGGGAAATAATGTTGGAATAACGGAAATGGTGCTGCCATAACAGGGAAAGGGTGTTGCAGCAACAAGGATGGTGTTGTAGCAACAGGGATGGTGTT